>OY776676.1:14395656-16795656 GCA_963675555.1 Leptura quadrifasciata
ATTAGTAATAATATTTCTTATGCATTGTTTACTATTTCCAATAATTCTTCGGCATTCCGTGGTCTCACATTTCCTTTCTGGATACTTCTTACGGGTAGTCCCCAAACTTCTTCCACAGGGTTAAGATCTGGACTATGACTGAGCCAGTTAAGAACATTGATGTTGTTATCTTGAAACCAGTTGTTACGGTATGAACAGTATGAAAGGAATAATTGTCTTGTTGGAATATGAACTCATTATTAGGAAATAATTGTGACACAGAAGGGAACATAATATTGTCTAAAATCCTAATATACGTTTCACTATTAAATCTTCCTCAATATGCCACAAAACACCAATCAAAAAAGTTGAAATTCCCTATTTTTAAAGATTTTTGACATATCATTAATATATACTACACATAACAGATGGCCAAATATGCTCCCCTGAGGCATTCCCATGTGTCTAAGCAGCTTCATACCATTTCGACGTGTCTTTGTATACTGTATCAGAACTTTTTAAAGAGAAAAACGAATTCCCTCTTATTTTTTTCACCAATTCATTCTAAAAGATTGTTGAATTTGACGATGCGTTGTTCCATTACTTTCACTCCAGTAAAAGTATAGTAACGCAAATATATATATATATATATTGTTGAAATAGACTTAAAATGTCATGACACGTCGAGATTTTAAATTTGAGCGAAAAAATGTCTGTCTGTCGATCTGTAACTTTTATTGTGCGCCAGTTTACTCTGGAACCGTTTATGATATCGACTTGAAATTTTGAGCTAATTCCGTTGAAGGCGTTGGAGGTAAACGGGGTAAATAAAGGTAAAAAGGCAGGCAAAAGCAGGTAAGAGTTCATAAAATTGCAATTTAGGGCATGTACGAAAAGTCAAGTTCTCAACATTTTTTTTGGCATCAGCCACCCCAAACTATCATCCTCAATACCACTATTACGAAAGGGAGTAAAAAAATATTAAGTGTGATTTAGTGTGTATACAAGAACAAAACGTCTCAAAAAATCTTTTTGGCAGTAACCACCCCCTCTACCACCCCCATTGCCACCCCCCCTTATTATTTAAAGGGAGTAAAAATTAAATTGGGATTTAGTGTGTATAAGACTTGGACACAAAATGTGTATGTGGAAGTAGTGATTCCTTGGGCAGTGGTTTTTATTGTCTGTCTTGGTGCTCGTGATGTGTATCCGTCGTTAAACGTGAGTTTAGATTGCGAGTCGACACCCCCCCCCCCCCCCTATTTAACATGTTCGTTATCAGAAAACTTATACTTGTAATTAGGGACGACCAGAGGGTGGGCTGATTCCTGAACCCAGTGGGTCCTTCTTCATTTTCGTACTCGTCCATTACAAAAAATTCATGTTCATTTATGTCTGTTCCGTCAGGTTAATTAGACGACCTAGACTGAATTAAGAAATCTACGATTGTTCGCTAGTTAATTTTACAATTAAAGTATCGAAGAAATTCTCACGCGAATACGTTAGCTGAGGATTTAGTTCATTGCAATGCGCTTTATCTATGGATATAATTCAAAATTCAGACTTTCATAGATTTATTGTCGCTATCAAACTGTTTTGTTATGAACTCAATCCTATTGCCCACGGTTCCTAGCGTTTCATACTATCCCTACGATAAAATGTGTACGTATTTACTAGAATATATCCGTCGTAGTTCAATTTTACTGCATTGGATGCAAATATATTACCTCCAAACCAAATTAAAATATGTATCCTGCCTGATGTATTCATCCAACCATATTATCATCTCTTGCCTACAGCATCTTTGATGTTCCACGGAGTATTTTGTTTTAAAGTTCATAAACTTAATGCCTTTCGACTGTATATATTTTGCTTTGTTGAAAAGCGCTAAATAATAGGGGAATAAATTCGGTAAATATAGCACAGGCGGGCCCTTTTTATCCAACAATATTAAAAGTTCTCCGTAAGTTAAATAACAACCCTCAGGGTAACGTTAATTAAAACTTGAGTTAATTATTTTGATGCTACAGTTCTATCATATAAATACTTCTAATGGAAAAGGGTCCGTTTACAATTAGTACTGAAATATGTTTTATTATGTAGGTCTTGCCCTTTAAATTCTAATAACCACCCTTAGGAGTATTATTTATTAAATGGTATTATTATTTATAAGTATGAAAAAGAAAACATCAAATGTCACTCCATTTGGAGGGTAATAATTTTACCCAGCATCCCTTCCATCTGGAACACACTTCATAACACATCAATAGTTCTATTATATAGTTATAATTAAATTAAATAATATATTATATGGTAATGTCTACTAATGGGGAAAATCGGTAAAACTGCGAAAATAATGAGAATTTATTTCAACCGGGAGAAAGGGGCGAATTTAAGTAAGAAACCGTGAATTGCAAAGGGTGTAGGATAGGTAGAGAAAATCGCCAAAGAAAACAGTTTTTCTCTTATTAAAATACAGTGTATGACGAGTATTTTAATGGAAAAATATAAAAAAAACGTGAAACTATAAACTCATTTCTATACCATTTCTTTTGCGCTTTCTGCAAAAAATAGCTTCTGTCATTTACTTTTATTTTGATTGTTAAATATAATTACAGATGCGTTTCATTAGTAGTAGATGGAGCCACTGACTCTTCTTGTAAGTCATCGCATTTTGTCTAATGTACGTAGCCTTATCATTGAGATCTTTTGCGTTGTGTTTACACATATTTTCTTTACACTGATGGAACTAATAGTCCATGAAAAAGTTGAGAAAAGCGAAGAGGAACCCCCCCCCGTTTTCAACCCCGGGATGGATAAAATGTTGTATGCTTAAATTTTATACGGCCTACCCGAGTCCTGCCCAAAAAACCGATCGGCATGCCTGCGATGGAGAAGAAAATTCGAAATAGGGGTGGCTCTTCGAGTTTAGGGTTAGTTGCTGAGGGGTGAGAACTTTAAAAATATCACCATCGTATTCAGTGCCTTCGAAAACGGGGGTACTCATGTTTCATCCCTCTCACAGAACTTTTGTTTTTTAACCCTTTTCTGCAACTTTCAATATTATTACTAATAGAGTAAGATTCCAGAGGCCCCAGACCTACGTCATTTTAGCAAAGCTAAAATTTTCACAGTAAATGTATAATATGGAGGTAGAAACGTATTGCGTACTTGCTAGCTTGAAAGCAGGGCCCTTTTACAGATAATAGGTACTAAAGGTAAATAAGAAATCTTACTATTACGTTCATATAGCAAAAAGCATGTAGTTTTATTAACAGCCGTCTATGATGAAGTGACCACTACACCACGAGTTGCCTGATTCTCACGCGCGAGGTTGAGGGTTCGAATCACGTCTTTTGCATTTTTTTCCCTACATTTTGTACGAGATGTATAAAGGCTCGATTACCAACTGAAATAACTAATACCAACATAAATATGTAAAAGTAAAAAGTGGGTTTTTACCTGCATATTATACATTTATTTTGATTCTCCTAAAGCGTCTGGCGGAAGCTAGAGCCCACGGAAAGCGTCTGGCAATAATAAATGTCCGTTCTTAATAATGAATGAAGTGCGTAAAACATATATAAAAACCAGCTATGCTACTTTAACGTAAAAGCAACTACGCATGCGTTTCTATCTACCTATTATACAATATTATATTTATTATTACAATATTCAGACAATATATACATACACATTTATTGTGAAAATCGTGGAAAGACTTAGGTCTGGGGGTTCTGTTATCTTACTCTATAAAGAAATATTCGTATTAGTTATTTCAGTTGCTAATCGAGACGAAATACATTTCGTACAAAATATAGAAAAAAATACAAAAGACGTGATTGAACCCTCAACCTCTCGCGTGAGAATCAGACAACTCAATCACTAGACCACGGACGGCTATTAATAAAACTACGTATTTTTTGCTATATGAACGTAATAGTAAGATTTTTTATTGACCTTTAGTACCTATCTATAAAAGGGCCCCGCTTTCAAGCTAGTAAGTACGCAATACATTTTTACCTACATATTATACATTTACTGTGGAAATGTTAGCTTTACTAAAATAATGTAGGTCTGAGGACTCTGGAATTTTGGACCATAATATTTATCGCGAAAAGATGACATTATCATAATTTAAATATAAAATGGGGTGTAAAATAATTTTAAAAAATCATTATATTCATAAAATATACAAATATAGCATGAAATCAAATAAATAGTAAGGTTACACGCTCTAGGATATTTTAAATTTATTTTTACAACTGATGTAGTCTTACATTCAAAGTTAAAAGGAAGTTGCGGACGAGCTAGAAATACAAAGGCGCTTCCGACAATTCTCGAAGTAATAACTATAAATTTTTATTGCATTGCATGCATATGGTTTCAAAGCGAACAAAATTGTTTATTTAATGCTACTAAGGGATATTGATTTGGTATTTTATGGGCATATGTTCGCGAATATAGAAGATCCTTTTTATTTTCAAATACATCCAAGTTTTACACGTGTTACGTGGATAAAACAAGTATATGGGTGAAATATGAAAGTATATTCGCGATTTGTTTGAATGATGTCACTGATATCACGGATAACTATTATGTCCAAAGTGAAAAATAAACAGATATTAAAATCAAACTTACTGACTTGTGAAATGTTATTTCATTACTTTGTATTAAAGAAAACTTTCTGGATTATTAAAAATATCCACACGCTTGTTAAAAAAATTGATGACCTTTTTCGCCCAAAAACACAAACATCCAAAGATTAAATGATAAAATTATAAATGAAATTGAAAATGAATACGGATAAGCACAACGTTGATGTTTTATCTAGTTAAAGTGCTGGAAGTGAAATTCACCGGTATCAATACATGCTTGAGCTCCTTTTAGCATGGAATCATACAATGCTGAAAACAGATTAGCCATAATGTAGGACAGCCGACACCAAAGTTCGTTCATTAGGAACACGCGTATTGGGAATCCGTAGCTAGTAAAGTACACGCCAGTGGCGGCTCGTCGGGAGAGGCAGATGAGGCTGAGCCTCCTCTACAATTTTGGGAGAAGCAGAATATCCCCAAACTAATATTTTTTACAAGCAGGAATATCTACGTGGCTTTATCTCAATTCTCAATGGTGTTGTTCATTAATTAATTTTTAGTGTACAAAAAAAAAATTTAAATTTCTTTTTCACAAACATGTAACGTAGTAACGTTACAGTCTGGATAGTCCGCGTATGCAGATTTCCCGACCTCTCATAGTGGATCGCGTTTGGTCAGATGAACCGGAGGCTAGGAGAAGCTTAGCTTCCATTTCAATACGTTATCCTTAAATGATAAGTGACCTTGAATGCTTGGCGCGTTCTCCAAAGACACAAAGGTTGGATATGACATTACCGCAGCTAACCTCTGGCATCCCATCTCTTTCTAGAGCATGTGCACTTCGGGCTTCAGTGTCTTCAGTTGAGCATCTCTTTCATAAGAGAATGAAGAGAAAATTACATATATTTGTGTAATGGTAGACATTTTTAAAGTGCTAGAAAAACGCAATTTTCTGAAAATTATCGCCTGCGGCGCGCGGGCCACCCGCCCGCCCTCCTGCTTCCTAACTTTCAAAACTCACAAGCCGCCACTGGTACACGTCAATGGTAAAATATAATATCTCACTATTAGTACGTACGCGTAACGACCAGTATGTATTTTGACAGCAATATACAGTATACTATCATGCCGCTACTTTTTGAATTCTAAAACAGGGGTGGATTCAGAAACAATTTGTCTCACGCATAGGTGGTGTGGACAATTATTTATATTATAGTTCCTTCCGTATAATATACCTTTTGCATGTATTTTATGTTTGGTAATGGTGCAGTAAAAATGCGAAACGAGGCCTGTTATAGTACGTTTCAAACATATAAGGTATAGTCAAGTTCAAAAGTACTATAATTTGAAAAATAAAAATAAAAGTCAAACTACAATAAAAAGTTCTCTGTCATTCAAAATCATAAAAAAAACATAATTTTCCACAAACAAATATGAGAAAATTCACATAACGCCGATAATTCGCAACTAGTTTATATTTATCAACAATATCGTTCCAACATTCAAATTAGCCGATTTACAGTTCAAACATTACAAACTACTACCCTAAAAAAATACAGCGTCCATATTAAGTCGATTCACATCAAAAGTACTCTCCACACCCCCAGTCAAAATATTTTAATTCGCTTCCATAAATTTTCTATAAACTATTTTTCTCTTCAGATTAACTTCCAATTCAATCTTTCATTCGTACATCAAAATACACTTCATTCACATTCCTATGCCAGCATCACATTCATCAAAACTTACTTCCCGTATGTTCCGTACGCGTTTCTAGCTTCACCGATATCAAAACTTACTTCTACTTTGCATGTTTTCTATGTTATTATGCAATATTGCATCATCGAGCCCAATTGAATGTCGGGGTACATTTTCCAGCTCTATCCAGACCTCTGCACGCCAAGTCCCCAACGAACCATATAAAAAGCCGAACATGAGAAGCTCAGTCAGTTTTCAGTTTACCTCAAGTTAGTTTCTGTAATTTGGCGAGTGAAGCTTCAAAAATCCCCAGAGTTTAAATATTGCTTCATCCGACGCTTAAATTAATAAAATCGAGTGGCCGTACTACTTCCTTGGCCGAAACCAAGTAAAAAGGAGTTATCTTGGCACAACCAAGTAAAAAAGTTTTAAATCAAACTGCCATCGCGCATAAACCATACAAGTGAATTTTCTCAGACTTTAAAAAATCTACATAAATAAAATCTTTTCTAAACCAATATTTCAGTTGTCGAAAAGATAAACTATCACAACTCTCGTAAAAAAGCAATTTAATTTAAGTTAAATAAAATATTCAACTCTGTTCATTACGTTAAACACATTTGATTTCGTTTAAAACAAAGTGTTCTCATTCCAAGAAAAGCATATACAGGGTGTAGTTTTTGACCCTGCCATAAACAATAAATTAAATCAAAGTGCTAGTCGAACTCAATTAGTAACATAAAAGTGTACCAAAGCTCTGAAGCATTATTTGGCCCTCTCCAACTTTTTAAGAACATACCACCCCGAACTTTTTCAAATTACAAAATTAAGTGCACAAAGGGCCTCAGGGGTGGGTCTCAACGTAAGCTCTCCAGCCTATTTTTTTTTATTTTTTCAGTCTAAGGAGGCTCGCGTGTGTTCAGGCCACGGTCAAAAATATGGAAGGACTACCATGCAGGAAAAGTGCCAAAGGCACTTATTTGTACTATTCGAAATTTATGTTGTTATTTTTAGACATTTTGTTAAATATACAGCGTGATTTACATAAAACTCCCCAGGGAGGTTTCCGTATTAACGAAATGATGTATTCAATTTCTGTAAAGGTCAGTCGTTACATATTTTTGGTGGCTTTATTTCGGTGTTCAAATGTTGCCAATGACAGTGACGTCCACGGCGTCGCGACGCCGAAAAGAAAATCTTAGATGGCCGGAATTTTATGTGAATCACCCTGTATATCTCTTTAGTATATTAAGATGTGAAATATTTCAAAAACACCCTGTAGACAACTCTTTTGCTGTCGATAACATATTATACAATTTTATTTCATTTGTTCCAGACTTAAACGAGAAACAGCAGCAACAACAAACAGCTTTATGGGAGCTAATAAAAACGGAAGTAGCATATATAAAAACTTTGAAAGTAGTTACAGACGTAAGTGTTTCAACATTATCCATTTAAAAAAATAATGACCACGATTAAATTTTCAGCTCTTCCTAGCTTGCCTGAAAGATTTACAGTCAAGGAGCCTCCTAAAGGAAATCGACACCGATAAATTATTTTCCAATATCACCGAAATCCTTGACGCTAACGTTGTTTTTTGGAGAAACACTCTGTTTCCTTTGGTGCGCGATATGCGGAAGTACAAGAGGTCTTCCTGCATCGAAAATATGCTGGAGGGCTTTCACAGTATCCAGGATATCTTTCAACCGTATTACAAGTACTGTGCGGAGCAATCGAGGTGTCAGCATTATTGTAGAGAGAATCTCGACAGTGAAGTGTTCACCGCATATTTAACGTGGTGTGAGAGCCAAAAGGAATGCAACAGGTGAGAGTTTTATCGCTTAAATATATTCTATATTCTGTCGTCGTTAACCCACAACTTGTTAAATGTGACATTTTAGAGGAATTATCATAACATGAAACAGTTTCAGAATGTTAAAATGCACGTCTATGTCAGGTAATTAAAATATGCTTCTTTACCAGCCGGCCAGTAACAAAATCCTTTTACTATTCATTTGTTTAGATGTGACAAGTCAGTTTTGAATAGACGTAAATGAAATGGTAATGGCTTGTTCTGTTTAATGTCTACAGCATATAATCACTAGTATACTATCTACTATCCTGGATCCTAGCTTATTTCTTATACGTACACAATATAAATAATTTCTTAGAGAGAAACTACGGATGCAGTATTATATCATATGCAGTCGACATTGTACTAATTTATACGGACGACTCCTAGATATATACAACAAAAAAAACTACCACTGCAATTAACAAATTGAAATGAAGAATTTTACACAGAATGAGAAAGTAATTGTGTTTAAGTAAACACTGCTTTTAAATGTATTTTCGGGGGCGAGCGTAGGTGCGTCTTTACTATGTACATACTTCGGTATGCGATGTAAAGCAACGACAGGCGTGGTTAGTACTTGGATTGGTGACCATTCCAACGGAAACCGCGTTCTCGCCTCACACATCTTCCAGCGGCTTGTATATCAGTGTATGCGCGGAAGCTATACAACCTTAGGCGAGGGTTGTATAGGAGATATACCATCCTTCGGAGGGGATGTAAAGCCGTCGGTCCCTTGTCTATTAAATGTTAGGCAAGTAAAAGATCCCTACTCTTCTTAAGGGAAGAGGTTCGGTAAAATTCCTGGTTGGGGGTAGCTCGTCTACAGGCGTCGGTGTTAGGCCTCAGTAGCGGAAATAGGCCGACGTTAAATAAATGTATAAAAAAAAAAAAAAAATGTATCGAATTACTATGTTAGAAATCCTCTACAAATGTTCCGGCCTTTTAGGCCGTTATCAAGAGTACAAAGTGTATGCTAAAGTAAAAACATTTATATTTAATATCTTTATGACTTAAACTGAATTGATTTAATTGACTTAATTCATTTAATTCGTTTAATTGATTTAATTACACACAACTAAAATTAATTTTAAGTACTTTAATAGATAACTCAGAAATCAGCACAAACGAAAAAATAGAATTAAACAAATCTGAAAAAGGCTTACCAATGGGTTCACCTATTTCTCCTTTGTTAGCTGAGGTATTTTTGGCGAAACTTAATTTTCATCAGTAATAAATTTAATACACATGTTTTCTATTTGACTCGTTATGTAGACAATATTTTTTGCATATGGACCGGCACAGAAAGAAACATAAGCAATTACCTTAATTTCTTGAATTGAATATAAAATTCGGTTCACAATGGAGTGTGAACAGAATAGTCAATTAAACTTTTTAGATATTAATATTAGAAAACATAATAATCGGTTAAAATTCAGTATTTACCGAAAACCTACTACCACAGATACAGTCATCCATTATAATTGACAACAATCGTGGCAACTTAAGCCACGATTAAGCTCTCACCTTTTCATAGTCTAATACATAGACTAACAAATTTTCCTTTAGACGAAAACGATTTTGTTAGGGTTAGTCTTATACAAGATACACACTAAATCCCAATGTAATATTTTACTCCCTTTAATAAAGAGTGGGTGTGGTAGAGGGGGTGGTTAATGTCAAAAATTTTTTAGAGGCCCGTGGTTCTCGTATACACACTAAATCCCAATTAATATTTTTATTCCCTTAAAAAATAGGGTGTGGGTGGCTATGGGGATGGTAGAGGAGGTAGCTAATGCCAAAATAAATTTTAGAGGCTCTTAGTTCTCGTACACACACTAAATCCCAGTTTAATTGTTACTCCCTTTGGTAATAGGGTGGGGGTGCCAATGGAGGTGGTAGAGGAGGTAGCTAACGACAAAAAGGAATTGAGACGTTTCGCTCTTGTATACATACATATGAAATCAAATGTAAAGATTGTAATGCCGTCTATATAGGTCAGAGTAGTAGAAGCATTGAGAACAGGGTAAAAGAACATAAAAAATCAATTTTAAATAACAATAAAAATACGGAAATGTCAACACATCGCATTGAAAATAACCATTTCATAAACACAGTTAACATAGCTTCATACAGAAGGAAAAAGTAAACGTCTAAATCTTCTTGAACGATTAGAAATTAAAAAATCTCTTATAGACATCTTTTTACCACGAATGGCCAGCAAAATTTCTTAAATACCCCTATACTAGATAAGATATTAACAATTATGCGTTGATATATATATTATTACGTTAGATCTATCCAAAGAAATCCCATAACTAAAATTTGAGTCATAAAGATATTAAGTCATAAATGTTTTTAGATATATATTTAGAATAACCACTTCTGTTACTTTAGTATACACTTTGTACTCTTGATAAAGGCCTAAAAAGCCGAAATACTTGTATAGAACTTTAAACATAGTAATTTGTTACATCTAAAAGCAGTGTTTATTTAAAAACAATTATTATCAAGATGTTTCACAAGGAACCAATCACAAATTCAGTTCAATATAAAGAACGAGAAAATGTGAATTTTTAGAGTTCACTGTCTACACGAAATATTACCATTCTACAACCTGAAATCGAAAGTAAAATGCATGTATTTTCAAACACTAAACACCATATATATGAAATTATTTGCTACAACGTATCTATGTTTGTGTTCAGCTTTGAGTTTAACTTCGTTCTTTCTTTCGATCCATCAGTCAGTTCATTCAATAACATATATTAGTAGCGGTCACCAATACCGAGTGAATACAAAAACGTGTACCATCTGATGGTTAATGATATTTGAGTGAATGGAAATATTGATTTGTAACGTTAGATACTTCTGGGGTAAATATTAATATTTTTTTTAACTCAAAATAGGTACATACACCAATAGTCAACTTAGGTCATAAATTTCTGGGTTTGTTATTCTTTGTAATAAGGACTTTGACAACTCTAGCTAACATGCTTCCGGTGGGAAAGTAAAGTATATTTTTTTAAGTTTTGGCTAAACATGCACCAGTTTTGCTAGAAATGTTAAGATTTCCTTATGTATTTCTAAAGACGCTTGACCCATTGTGGAAAAACTGATATATGATATTTATTTTATTTTCCATTGATATATTTTTATCCTAACGCGAAACTGTTTTTTTTTTAACGACATTCAAAAAAATGTTTGTTCCCTTGTTATTTAGATTGACAGCATAAAATTTGAACGCTTCCATTAATAACAATTTGAAATTTATAACTCGATTCACACAACTTCATTAACTGTTAAATCCTATACTGTTTCATCCACCCAGAATGATGATTTGTGAGTTTCATTTGTTGAAAAATCATTTCTGTTTATTTTTTCCGATTCTCTTATAACCATTATTCTCCGGAAATTATTATTTTCCAATATTTGGATTTATGAAGCTATTATAAAGTATATTTTCGAGGTATATATATGAACATTGATAAAAGTTTTCTATTTGTTCGAGAACGCGCGCTGATTTAAAAATCCTGTAATACCGAGTGTCAACGGAATCATTAGATATATTCTAGAATTTTCACGATATAGAACTCAAACTTGACAGGAGTAACATATACCAAAAGCTGCCAATTTTTCATTATTCACACTTCTCTTCACTTCCAGTTTCCCCTAATATGATAATAACTTTGAAATTTTAAGTTGAATTCTTAAATTTTTGGTTTCTGGAGAGGATTTTATGTTTTAGTAGCTACGACCAAACAAAATTTCTGAAATCTCCAAGTTGTACTGTCGTGAGCAGTAAAAAATAGGACAACTTTTTTTTTTCTAATGTAATGTCTCTATTTGAATATGTAACGAGTAGCCGAAATAAAACAGATATCACTTTTAATTAATTTTTTTAATTGTAATGCTGTAGTTATTGCTATAGTAAATGATGGATTGTTAATGAGACAAATTGCACTGCTTTATAACATTAACAAAAATTTGTGTAACATTTTAATAAAGTGGAGAATAAACGGTACGATTAGTAGAAATCCTGGATCAAAGGACAAAGGATATCCTATTTAACAAGAAACTAACTATTAATTTTTCGTTATTGCACCATTTCTATTTATAACTTCTATAAGTCTGTTTGGCATAGAATTAAATAACCTTATACAATAATCATTAGTAATAATATTTTCCCATACATTATTTATTATTTCCAGTAATTCTTCGGCATTCCGTGGAGTCCGAACTGATAATTAGACAATATTTTATTATGATTTGAGTAATCCATTAACCTTGATTTTAAACACATTTCTAATAATTTGTCAATGTTTATCACAGATATTGGCCTGTAATTGCAAATCAAAGATTTTTGCCTTTTTTAAGAACGGTGTCACAACAGATTAATGCTTTAGGAGATATAGCGTTTTCTATACAAAAATTAAAAATGTAAGTTAAAGGTGATGCTATATCCTCTTTTATAAGTTTAATCAGTTTAGAGGAAATTTTGTCATATCCAGGCCCTGCAGTATTCTTTAGCTTATTTATGTTTTTAATTATCTCCTGTTGTGAAATTGGATTTAGAAATAAGCTATTCATAGATATTTTGCTCTTCTTTATTGTATTATTTACTTTGATTTTGCACGCCATGTCTTTACCATATAATTGTCGAAAATTTCAGAAACTAAGTTTATCCCTATCATTTATTTTTTCGCCGTTGTGATCAATTTTATATATATTATTATTTTCTCCCACATTCAATCCATCTTTTATAGTGTCTCATAGTTTTTTCATATTAATTTTGTTTTCAATTATCTTAATAATACTCTTTTTTTTTATTTTTTTTTTTTATATTATTTATTCTATTTCTGTAATTTTTGTATCTTTCTAAAAGTGATTCGTTATTTTTGAATAAAGAGAAAAATGTTAGCGATTAGGTAACATTTTTGTTAGGTTACTTTGCAAAGAAATGTGTCTATTGCGGCGTTTCACAAACTTTGTTCAATGAAATATTGGCCATTTGGAATAGTTTGTGCGTGGGGAAAAATATGGCAGAATTGCTGTGCTTTCTATTTATAAACCAAATATTTAAACGACATTTTGCTTCATTTATTGGAATTATTCTTATTTGGATTAACAAAATATATAAGTCAACACAAAGTGGATAAATTATTACAAAAATAATAAACGTGTAGAAAAGTAAAAATATACCTACTATGACAGTCCAGTATTCCACTATTTCCTACGAAAGGAAATCGATTCATTGCCACCAATCAAGGAGGATAATGTGCGTTTCCAAATCAATTGAAAAAAATGTCCTATAACTTCCGACATACTACGTCTTCAATCGGAAAACACAAAATAAAATCCAATTGCAATAAGCCTCCAACAGGCAGATTTCCAGTGGAGTGCTGTTGTGCATCGCCAGCCACAGACTAGTTTCGAGCTTGTTAGCTCTCATCAGTGCGACATAGGCAAATGCACAACATCACTTCACTGGCCTTCTATTCTATTTGGATTAGTTGAACATTGAATTATGTACACTTTAGAAATATCTAGGAGAGTGAATTTTCGTCATTTAGCTGACTTTGGACGAGGCAGAATAGACGCACTGCGGGAAGCTGGACTTTCTTCAAGAGATATTGCAATTATAATGTGAACTGTAGAGAGACACTGCTCTAATCTAATTTCATTTCAGGTTGAGGTTAATGGACATTTTAGTTCAACCGATGCAAAGACTGACTAAGTATGGTCTACTTTTAAAGGCCATTTTGAAAAATACTGACGAGGACGTGGAAAGGGAAAATTTACAAACAATGGTATTGCAATCATTAAATTTTTCTAATTCATAACTTACCACAATTAATTTTTCATCCTTAGATCAAGATGGTGGACGAGTTTGTCAACAACGTGAATTCCAGTTTAAAACATCGTCAAGATAAAGAAAGATTGAAAGGAATTATAGCGAGAATAGAAAGTTATGACATTGTGGTAAGTACTAAAGATACAAAACTTTTAAAGATACATTTAGATGGTGTTAAATTTAGAACACGAATGTTCACGTTTGATTAAAACTATACAAGTATATCAACATTTTCACTATCGAGGAAAGGTATTTAACAACGTCTTCTTAAACATTTCAGGAATCCAAAGATGATGATATAGAAAAGATTTTGAAGAAAGAGCGATCGCTGACTCAGCTCGATTTAACGCGGCCTATGTTGAATTGTCCCGTAGAAAGGAAGCGCCATTTACTTCTTGAAGGTGACTTAAAACTGAAAGATAGTGGGACGTCGAAGGTAAGATAATTTTACTATTTTTTCTATTGCTATTGTTTTTTTTTACATTTTTCATTATTTCTCTGTGTATGTTGATCTGTACGACACAGTTAATGTAACGACTGATTCCTGTTTAAAGTTAATAAGTACATAAATGATTGGTTAATATAATTGGTAAGAAAAATTATAAAATGGCATTCAATATTAAACCAAGTTTCATTATTAAAATAAATTTAGTTTCGCATGTACACTATTATCATTTTTAGTTGTAACATACATACGGCTTCTGTCATGCAAATTTCTTGTATGAATTTAACACGAGTTGGAATTTCGCTACATTTACTTCTAATAGGGCGTCAAAGGCGATTTAAACTCGGCGTGCGCTTATGTAGAAAACAAGATGCAAATGTTATATAAGGCAACAAAGAGTTGGGCCTCAAATGGCATAGAAAACTGGGGCAAAATTCAACTTACGAATCATTTAGTTGGGAAATTTACAAGTTGCACTAGTTCTATTCGATGAAAAATGATTGATGGAATAAATCGTTTCGCTGCAGTGTAATTAATTTGCAACTCTGTCCTGTTCAATGACACAAAAAAACAATGTAATTGATACGCGTACCAATGGTCATTTCAGTCCTATTACTTTAGTGACAGGCAGATCTATGCCTTTGTATTTTATTAACATTACGCATTTCCACAAATTACTTAATGATTTGTTCAAAGATTCGTTGAAATTAATTAATAGTTGATGAATAAAAAAAACCGATTTTTTAAAATTTGTCTCTTACTCTTTTAGTGCATTAGACAAATTGAAGGAGCGTTGAAAAGTTTAATCTGTAAATCATTTAGATTTTCACATTTACTTCGCACAGCGAAATTCTGGAAGTTGCCGTGGATAAGCGGGCTGGCCTCAATCCATACCCGGCAAACGGGAGTTGCTTCGATATCCTAAGGAAGCACTGAGTAAATCATTTTTATCGTGCTGGATAGTAGAAGATAATATACTTTTTACGAATATATCTACATTGAAGTACTAGACGGATATAGATATACAGTGTGCTTCTCGAAATGTATTTATATCTACTGTACTGGGTATCCTAACCTGTCGTCAACTTTAAGCGATGATGCTAAAGTATTTGTAAAAATGAGAGAAAATACTTCCTATAGGGTGTGAGCAGAAATGCTTCCTACGGAAGCTGGATTCTTTTACGTCCTCATATACGTTAGTTAACATTATATGGAAAGAATATAGTCTAGTATACTTTAACTTGGCGTGTGTATGTATGAGTTAATATTTCCGTACGATTTCATTTTCTTTTGTACACAAAGATCCAGAAATATTGTCCACGTAGACAATGTTTCTGGACTATTGCTTTAACTTTGTGTACAATATGGGAGAAAATGAAATCGTACGGAAATATTAACGCATACATACACACACCAAGTTAAAGTATACTAGACTATATCAGCCTTATGTATATTGTAGGCTGCGTAATAAAAAAAATGAAAAATATATTTTCGTGTATTTTGCTTAATATTAGTAAAAGTGTCAGTGTTTATTTTACAGATATATCAATTTGTTAGGGTTTCCTCTCCGTACCCTGTCAAAAATGTCTGATTAAGACACATACAAAATATAAACAATTCATAAGTCTCTGTAATACGTATGTGATATTTGCCGATACACTTTCTATAAAGTTTCATGATTTCCTATGTGAGTTTCTAAGGCTTATTGAAAATATACGAGTTTTAATGAGACAATACAGTTCTAATTTTTTTTGCTTTCTATGAGTTTTTGCAAGATGAGAAATGTTTGAAAGTTTACCAGTTATAATAAGATAATACAGTTCTAATTTTTTTCGTATTCTATGAGCTTATCAAGAGATAACAAGTACTTGAAGATCTATTAAATTTTATTAGATAACGGAGCTTCAGTTTTTATCGTATCCCAAGAGTTTTTATACGACAAGAAATAATTGGTGTTCTTATAAGCCAATGCAGTTAAAGTTTTCATCATATCCTTCGAGCTTTTATTTGGGAAAAATACTCTAGGATTTAGGAGTATTGCTTATAGGACAATAAAGATTCAGTATTTATCGTATCCTAAAACTTTTTAACCAATAAGAATTATGTTAGTAGTTATGAGTTTTTTATGTATTTAATACTTTATGAGACTAATTAAGTTAACATTTTATCGAATATTCGATTGCCGACTTTTTGTAAGACAATACAGTTTTAATTTTTATCGTACTCGATGAGTTGCTCATTATACAGGGTTACTGGTAATTCGATACATTCCTTTGGAGATGTGATGGGGCCTGATCTAAGAAGTAAATTTAGCCCTAACATAAATTATGCAAAACTCAATAGTTTTTGAGATATTTAGTTTTTTTTGTTTTTCTCAAAAAGTAGATCTTAATGTCCTAAAAGTTAATTTTCGAAAAATCTATTTGACATTTTTTAATTTTTTTTTACTGGATTACTTGTCCAATATTATAGATATCCGTTTGGAATGAAAAATATCTGTAAACATTTCGATCATGTGAACATTTAAAATAAAAACTTAAATTTTTTTTTTTAAATCAGCTATGAAATTTACCTATTAGGTTTTTTCAAAAAAATATTAACGTAAACGCGTATAAATTATTTTAAAAACTGCTTTATTTCAATAGCTATCTAACAAGGTATAAATGTTCAATGTACCCTTAATAGTTCTAAGAAAATACTAGTAAAAATAACACAAGTAGTTCGAATTTTATTTTTATATAAACAGTAAAAAACATTTTAAAAGTAGAGTTTAATTCTTCATTAATTTCAAAGTTGTACTTTATTTTTTATATGTCTTGCTCAAAATGGGAGCCTCTATTCCGTATACAGACACGGCAGCGTCTTCTTATTTCCGTCCTTGTTACTCTGGTTGTCAGATTATGCCTTATGTGTTGGGCAGCGTCGACTATCCTTTGTCTAAGGTTTTCTATAGTATTGACTGGTGTGGCATAGACCATCTCCTTCATATGACCCCATACGTAATAATCAAGGGGTGTTAAGTCAGGGCTTCGCGCTGGCCAAGGTATTGGGCCCGCTCTTCCAATCCAACGGTTAGGGAAACGTTGATCAAGTAACTGTCGTACTGTCAGCCGATAATGTGCTGGACAACCGTCGTTCTGAAACATCATTCGCTGTCTGACGGCGAGAGGAACATCTTCTACAATCACCGCCAGATCATTTCTTAAAAAATTTTCATAGATTTCCCCGTTTAAATTTTGAGGAAGAAAGTGTGGCCCTATTAAATAGTGGCCAATGACTCCCATCCACACATTAAGAGAAAACTTCATTTGGAAACTAGTTTCACGTGTTAACTTGGGATTTTCCTCTGCCCAATAATGTAGGTTGTGGAAATTTGTTATACCCTCGCGATTAAATTTCGACTCGTCCGTCCATAAAATACTTGTTAAAAAATTTGCACTTTCTGCATCTGAATTTAACATAAAGCGGCAGAATTCCACTCTCCTTCCAGGATCACCTTCCTCCAAGCCTTGGACAGGGGTATAGTGGCAAGGATGACATCCAACTCTACGTATCGTAGACCAAACTTTCCATTGTGACGCTCCGGTTAGTCTTGCGACTTTATTAGTTGAAATAGTTGGGTCTTCCTCAAAATACCTCAATATTTCTTCCTCATCATCTGGTTCATAAACGGGAGGAGCACCAGCGTCACTTCTTCTACATTTCACCGAGCCAGTTTCAGCGATATTTCGATATGCCGTACTGAATACACGTGTATTTGGTAAGCGGCGATTAGGGTACCAAAGACCATATTCTCGGCGAGCTTCAGCAGCGTTGCCACCATCCATAGACAAACAAGATATCAGCGTATTCTGCGTTGGCATACGCGGCCATGGCACAGAAAATACAATAACAACAACTAATGACAACAACTACGAGCAAAATCAAAATCTTCGATAACTAATTTAACAAGACCAACAAACTTAAGGGACACGGAGATAAGAATGTCAGTTAATTACATATATGCACAAACGTCAAAGTCAAGGACTGACTGACTTAAATGAAAATGAACGATTAGTCGTTTAATAAATTCCGTCACCAGCATTATCTTTACTAATTTTTTATTAGAACTATCAAGGATACATTAAACATTTCTACCTAGTTAGATAGCTATTGAAATAAGGCAGTTTTTATGATAATTTGTACGCGTGCTACATTCATATTTTTTTGAAAAACCTAATAGGTAAATTTCATAACCGATTTAAAAAAAATAAATTTTACAAGTTTTTATTTTAAATGTTCACATGATCGAAATGTTTCCGGATATTTTTCATTCCAAACGGATATCTATAATATTGGACAAGTAATCCAGTTAAAAAAAATTTAAAAATGTCAAGGAGATTTTTCGGAAATTAACTTTTAAGACATTAAGATCTACTTTTTTGCGAAAAACAAAAAAATTGAAATATCTCAAAAACTATTGAGTTTTGCATAATGTATGTTAGGGCTAGATTTCTCCAAAGGAATGTATCGAATTACCAGTAACCTTGTATAATAAAATTTGTTTTCTTCTCATCCCAAGCGTTTTTAATCGGCAAGAAATAATTATTGAGTTTTTATGAGTCAATATACAGTTACAATGTTTATCACATCCTTTGAGTTTTGTTTGGTAAAAGTACTCGAGTGTTTAGGAGGATTATTTAGGTTTCAATTCCTAGATAGATCCTCATACATACTATTTTGGAATCACATCAAGTCTTATATAATTCATTGTTTTTTCACGTACATTCTTACAGTGTCTTATATATACTTATAAAGGGAAATTATATCATTCAAGTTTCAATTCCCAGATAAATACTCATACATACCATTCTGGAATCACATCAAGCCTCATATATCCCATTGAGGTTTTACGTACATTCTTCCAGTATCTTATATGTACTCATAAAGGGAACTTGTCCAATTGCATGGATCCAGATCATTCAGGTTAATTCCCAGATAGATCCTCATACATACCATTTGAAACCACATCAGGCCTCATATATTCCATTGGGGTTTTACGTACATTCTTCCAGTATTTTATATATTGATATGATATCACTTGTACTTAAGTTTTCAGATAGATCCTCATACGTACAATTTTGAGACTGCATTAAGTATCATAAATAGCAACTAATTCCATTATTTTTTCCGCAAATATTTCATGATAATCATTTCCTATTTTTAGTGCAACCACATGAAATCCCATTAGTCCATTTAAAGTCGGGATTTATGACGAAATTACCGAATGTTTTTGCCTGGGACTAGAAAATACCCCCCCTTCCGTTTTCGAGGATCGACTACCGGGGTGAAACCGATTTTTCCACCTCGGCAACCCCCTCAAATTGACCAAGAACAAGTTAAAGGTGAAAACAACCTACGAGAGTGGTTACATAATCCTGGTCACCTACCACCTCATTCCAAAAAACACCTCACTTTCTTTTCTCACAAAAAATATCAATTTTCCAACCCCCGTAGGGGTGAATGTCTGGGGTAGAAGTGGATGAGGTCAGATCCCTGGAGGGACCTTCCGTTCTACTCAAGGGAACAACAATTAATCGAAAAACTGGAGAAAGTAAACGAGTTCACGGAAAAGGGGATTTTGGGGGTGGTTTCTGGCCAATTTGAGAGGGTTGTCGAGGTGGAAAAATTGATTTGACCCCGGAAATTGATTCAGCACCCTCAAAAAGGGGGGTTCCGACTCCTTCACTGGACTACATATATTTAAATGCCTTGTGAATAGGGAAATTCTAATAAACTATATGATAGTTTATCTGGATTTCCTGTTGTTTTTACATAAAAATCTATGCGAATTTGTAGTTTTCCGTCCATTAGTTAACTCATACAGACTCTTAAGAATTATTTATGGAATAACCATTTCAAACTGATTATTGGTATATATGCAAATCCTATTATGAACTAGTAAAGTTCAATGAGGGCTTATAGAGAATTACGGCTTCACTATCCACTCCGAATCTTACAAATCCGTGTATATATATTTTCTATGAGCCATTTTTGGCAGGGATGTGCCAGTTAGCAAATGAAATATTATTATTATTATTATTTCGCGTTGCTGAAGATGTACATTTAACTACTATTTTCCCTTTCTCTTCTTTATTTCAGATGGAAGTTCATTGTTTCCTTTTAACTGACATGCTGCTAGTTTGCAAACCATCAACGAAGAAAGGAGGTGCAACGATGCGTGTCATACGACAACCGTACCTAGTCGACCGTTTAGTAGTTTCCGAATTGCACAGGGAAACGCCTAGTTTAGCTATTATTTACAAAAACGAATTTGATATGGCTGTCGCAGCCTTTATATTACAAAACAACGATGCCAGAAAGATAAAGGTATGTGTCTTTTTGCTGATACAATATTTCGTACAGGACATTCAAATTAATAATGTATTTTGGTTTCATTATAACGTGAGCATTGCTTTAGGGTTGGAAAGATGGAATCGCAAAGGCACAGACTTTATATGCACAAGCGAAACAGATGAGTTATATAGCCGATGAGAGTCTGGACACTGAATATAGTTTTGATTATAATTTAGAAAACGAATATCCTAGTTTGCAGTTGGTACCCAGATCGCCGCTTGCCACTTCTTCCCGTGCCAGTAGAGTTTCTAGTCTAGCACATAGCCATAGGTAAGAGATTAATGAACAGTACGAATATTCTGGGAATATTATCGAATATTCCAAAAAGTATATTAATAAACAAGTTATTCCCGAATATTCTAAAAATATGCAAAAAGATATTTTCATGGATTCTTCAAAAATATCCAATTGAATTAAAGTGTCTGGTCTAGCATAGGTAAAGGATTAATAAACCGTCCAAATATTCTCAGAATATTCCGTAAAGTATATTTCTCAACTATTGTCTAGTATACTTTAACTTGGCGTGTGTATGTATGAGTTAATATTTTCGTGCGATTTCACTTTCTCTTGTACACAAAGATCCAGAAATATTGTCCACGTAGACAATATTTCTGGACTATTGCTTTAACTTTGTGTACAATATGGGACAAAATGAAATCGTACGGAAATATTAACTCATACATACACACGCCAAGTTAAAGTATACTAGACTATAATAATGTCTGAATATTCCTGGCATATACACAAAAACTTTTCTTGAATTTTTCCACAAATATTATGGAATATATATATTTATTCTACTTTTAACTTAGCACTTAGTACATTTTCTATTGCAGTGGATCTGTTGAAATGAATGACCAGTCCTCCATCGGTTCTATAAATCAGTCTCGAGCCGTTTCAATGGAAAACGAGAATAGAACCGGATCGATATCGAGCGACGAAGGGGTCCAACCGCTGCCTCCTGATAAAAGCCCTGTGTCCCAGAAAAATTCCTTTAAAAACCGCCTTTTCCATAAGACTCCCAACACTCTGTCTGTGCAACCCTATGGCAGTCTTGGACAGAGTTTGCCTAATTTAACCCTTGGTTCGCCAAATGTAGGGAGTCTGAGTTTAAACTTAAATCAAAATACATTATCTGTGCCTAGCGGTAAAAATGGCAGCCATCTTTTAAGTCCAACCCACAGAGGAATATCTTACCCCCCACCTTCTCCCACTAGAGGGAATCTGAGGCGAAGCCTGGCTATTTCGCAAAGCAAGAATCCACCACTCATCAAGACCCGACAGGTTAATTCAACGTCCGGCGTGAGCCAACAGATACCAACGAGTTTTGACTTTGATGTTCCAGTTATTGCAGGTCAGTTTTTTTTTGTTACATTGTATTATATCGATTAGAAAGAAACATTCCTTGCTCCAATGAATATGTTATATTTTTGTTATTTTGTATATTTGGATTCCTCATAAAATTTTAGCTTGGGTTTGTGTACCATATAGTGGAGTATGGTAGTCGAAGTGCTACAATTTTTCGTAGAGATTCCAAACTTTGGATAGTTGTTAGTTGTCTTAAAAATAAGATATTCCTATTCCATTTAAAATAACAAAGTTTGATGATACTTCCGGTATAAGCGGAAGTGATACAAAGTTGAAAATATTTTCGTTAAATTCGCCATCTCCAAAAACCTCTTTAGGTACCTATACAAATTTCCAGATTTCTAAATTCGACAGATACCAAGAAACGTCTAATACCCGCTTTCCTTGAATAACCCTGTATATTTTATACGTTTTTGTGTAAATTATCGAAAATACAATTCGGAATATTCCATTGGTCGGCAGAAATAATTGTAAAATTTGTAATTTTATTTTTGAGACATAAATAACTGTTTTGGGCAAGAAACAAGGTAGAGGTTATCTTTGAAATATGCCGTAATCGACACTCGAGCCCCGGAAATTAGTTTTCGGGTTTTGCTCGGGCGCCAGTCCTAGTTTAAGTAATAGAGTAATAGGTCACACTACCCATAAGCCAGATATGCGAGGCTGAGTAGCTCAAGTGGAGAAACGGTACTCCAGTGGGCCAATTTGAGAAATTAGACATTCACACAAAAACAGTAAAATTCAGAATTTTCTAAAAAAAAATGTTAGTTTATTCAACTAAACCTACTGTATACAAATCTACTTTTTTACTAAATGCAGTTATGCGGGCAAGCGGTGCAACGAAAATTGTAGTACCAGATGACTCGAATGGTAGGGACAGCAAGCAGCGAAATGGTAGTACAGAATAAGCGGTAACCTAGGGCAACTGGCAAAGCGATAAAACGGACGCGATAAATAGATCACAGATATATAAAAAAAATTACAGTGCAAAATTATAGAGAAGTTATGTAAGTAGTACTTGACTAGTACATCGTGTATTTACTCCTCCATGGACTTACTTAATTCAATTGGCTACGATTGGGCTCGTTTGCTGCGGTGGAGCGGTCAGGAAGGAATGAAACTGAAGACAAAATCGTGTCTATCGTGTGGAACGGCAGCTAGTGAACTGACTATGAACATTTTCAATTATTCCATTGTATCGAAAAGATGACGTTATATGAGTGACGTCAGATCGGTTTAGGAAAATATTTTCGTTACCTTGCGTTGGCACATAGATTTCGAGGTCGGCTTATCTATGACGGCAGTCACTAACATCTAACTCGCGTGGTGGCTGATGACGTACTGCCGTATTTTCCGCCGGGTTCGTCCGACTATACAATCTCCTCTCGTCACTCTCCCCTTATCTGAGTTCATTTGTACTCACAATTTGTAGCGTTATTTGGTGCATCTATAAACTTAATTTGCTTAAGGCGGTACAATATATATACAATAAGAAATATAGACGGATAATTCATATAGACGCTATTATAAATATCAATATACTGTGCATATTTCGGTAACGAAAAACAGTTGTACAGCGTTTTCTGCCTGAATGTCATCAAGAGACATTTTTGCTAATTTATCCCATCAACGCGGCGTCGCAGTGCCCCTGATAACCCCATTACCAAAGGAACACAACAATAATTACAATAAATAAAACAACTTATCATAACTGAACTTTTTTAATATTCACCTTCTACAATAAAATATTTTCATTACGAGCTTCTTTTAGAAATGAATGAATCTGCTAAAAAATTTTTAGCTTGATAACCTACTGACCTTTCAGAAAAAGTACCGATTTTAAATACTTCCTCACATCAAGCCCATCCCGAACGTTGGGCATACACTTCAACATAGAATAAATGCCCCATAAAGTTAACTTTTTACAACTTTTAATTTCTCTATCAAATAAGCCAATAAAACGTCTTTAGACAATGTCTCAACATTTTATTTGTCATACCAATCTTTAAAGTCATTGTAACAGTTTTCGTATTGCCGTTTAGATTTTTTAGGTATTAAATTAGAAAGCGCCGAATTTACGTATCGTAGCTCTAGAGGAGTGGATAAAATTGAAATATCAAACATTTTTACGATTCTAAGGACTTTCAAAATATTTCGAATACATACAAAATATATAATTTTCATAGAAAAGTTGTGACATTAAGCCCACCGCTAAATATGGTATAAATGGTGGTGTCGTGTTCACCATAATTCTGATTATAACTTATGGTTGCACAAAAAATAGTGTATGGCCGCAAGCGGCCTCAGCAACAATTTTCGTCTCAGTACGCTAAAAAGGAATTTCACAGCCTTGGTGTAAAAATAACTATCAACGTTTTAGAAACACCGGGTCCTCCGCCATTTATTAGACTAATAAAAATACCAGCTGCTCTAGAAACGTAGACCTAGACCTGTACAATGTCATCTTTAAAAAAAATAGAAACACAAAAAATGGTCGGAACATTCACACTTAAATATCCTTACGAGGGAGTGGAGGGAGTGATTTTACCAATGTTGATAAAAATAAAGCGCATCTATGTCGATTTGAGGTAAATCGCATTATCCAAAAATACTTCCAAATGGAGTTACAGCCCTTTAATGGTGGAGGCTCGTCGCCATTTTTTTTAAATATCTTCAAAACGCTTTTATCTAGAATGATAAAACGTGGTACATTTATTAACCTAAAAATGACCCCTCCCATGCTGTAAACATGACGTTTCTATTGCGATCATAATTGTCTTATTTGGGGTAGGCCAACAGACAATTAAAAAAGAAATTAATAAATGATTGACATTCATATATTTGATGTTTTCTTGATTTTTCAACAATCCCTTAAGCCTGTATAGAAACTTCAATAAATTAACGGAGACTATAAAATTTACATCTAGTTTATAATTACGTCTTTCCTTTGTTTATTTAAATTGATAATACATACAGGATCCGGCAATAGAGTGTAGGGGTTGCAGATCAGAAAAGGTGATGTACCTAGGAAACACACAGGGGGAGAGCTCGTTTAAATTTCCGTTGCTATGGGCCTCCATTTACTTTGGTGTGTTTATTAGATACATCAGATGTAGGAAATAATAAACTTAATGAAACTTTTCCCCTTTGATCTTACTTAATGATACTAAAACAATGGAGAGTTTGGAGAGTTATTAAGGTATTGATATTTTCAAATTTAATTTTGTCCAACTTGCTACAAAAAAATCTCCTTTAGAAGAAGCATTTGTTAATATTCATTAGAATTTGTTTCGACAAAATAAACTCTGAAATATATAGAAAATTAAAAACTGGTTTTAGAATAAAGCGGAGGTCTTCAATTTGCGACTTTTTAATAAGGTAACTAACTTTGCTGGTTGGTTAAAAGCACTTTACTAAAATTAGTGCTTCCGCGGATAGAAAAACAAGTTCACCCTCTCATATCTGAAAATTGTCACAATATGTCATAGCTAATTGCTAAAAAAAATTGAAAGTTTGTGCTAGAAAATATGTGACGATATGTTGAAATTGTAATTCTTTAAAACGCGATGAAAGTTTAAAAATATTGCCAGCAGACAAAGGTAATGCCACAGTCATTATAGATAAAGATATATATAACACAAAAATCATGACTCTTGTAAATGAGGGACCCTACTCAAAACTAAACAAAGATCCAACAAAATCAATAGAGAGCAAAATTTACAGAACTTTGTTTAAATACAAACATGAATTTAATGATTTTGAACGAAGGAAACTTACACCACATCATAGTAAGCCTCCTCATTTTTATGGCTTACCAAAGACACATAAACAAAATATTCCTTTAAGACCAATTGTTAGTTCTATTAATTCACCATGTCATAATTTGGCAAAATTTTTACTTAAAATTATTGATCCATTATCTGGAAATGCCGATTCATATATTAAAAATAGTAAACATTTTATAGAAAAAATTTATGAAAACGATATTCATGAATCACACCTGATGGTTAGTTTTGATGTAGTTAGTCTTTTTACCAATGTTCCGGTAGATGAAACCTTAAAAATAGTTAAAGACAGGTTGCTAAATGATAATAATTTGGAAACTAGAACTAAATTAAATGTAAATAGCATAATGGAACTCTTAACACTGTGTATAAAAACAACCTATTTTCAATTGGACAATGAGTTCTATCAGCAGGATTTTGGTATGGCTATGGGGTCTGCATTATCACCAATTTTAAGCAACATATTTATGAAGAACTTTGAGAACATACACGTTCAAAATTGTATAAACAAACCAGTTGTCTGGTGGAGATATGTTGACGACATCTTTGCAATTTGGCCTCATGTTGTCGATTTACTAGATAGTTTTTTGGAAAATATAAATAGTAAGGAATCGTCTATTAAATTCACATTAGAAGTAGAAAGTAGGAATGAACTACCGTTTTTAGATGTTTTAATTAGAAGGGTAAATAATACAATTGAAACAAGCGTTTATAGAAAACCAACACATACTAATAGATATCTAAATTTTAACTCAAATCAGTCAATAAATATTAAAAGGGGTATTGTAAAATGTTTATACAATAGGGCCAAAATAATTTCATCTAATAATGAAATATTAAATAACGAGAAAAAATTTGTCAAAGAGATTCTAGTACAAAATCAATATCCTGAAGCCTTTGTTGATAGAGTTTTCATAAATGTTGAAAATAGAGACAATCAGGTACGACAAAAACCTGAACGTCATTATACAGCAATAATTCCTTATGTATACGGACTATCGGAAAAGCTACAGATGGCAAATTTGATGTTAGGGCGATATTTCAAACGGGGAACACTTTAAGATCTATTTTAACAAAAACAAAACCGATAAACAGGGAGCAGAACTCAAAAAACTGTATTTACAATATCCCGTGCGAATGTGATAAATGTTATGTGGGTGAGTCATCCAGACCTTTCAGTGTGAGGTTGGATGAGCACAAGAATTACATTAGAAAGAATGAAATTCAGAAATCAAAGATTTGTGAACATGCTTGGGAAAACGGACATAGAATAAACTGGGACTCGGCAAAAATTTTAACAAAAGAAACAGATACCAAAAAAAGAAAAATGAAAGAATCAGCAATAATCTTATTAAATGAAGATAAGTGCGTATCGAATTGTTCTGTAGATATTTGTACAACCTGGCTACCAATGTTAAATGAAGAACTTAACAAACTCAACATCATCTAAAAGAAAATATCAGTTCTATGTTCTGTGTAAGTAGTAAGTATCTATGGAAATAACATAAACAGAATCTTAAAGCTGTGTATTTGACATACACAGCAAAATAAGAGTTCTTCCAAAAAAAAAAAGCTTTGAAAACGGAAAGAGATTACTTTCCGAAACGTCAGCAAAATACATTATTTCTGTGTTTATTCCGATATATATTATTTGCAAAACATAACCTCTGACTTTTCCTTTGGCGTAAACGTCACGGGCGCAGAGGTTTTTTTCCCAATAATTCTATTATTTTGTAGATTCGGTGATTTGTTTTGAAGAGGATAATAATACATGTGGTAGAAAACCCAAATAATAGGAAAGAATGTATCTTGCGCAGTTTCCAGCTTTACTTTAATCATCAAAATCTGACCAGCGATTTGTCAGGTTTGTCAAATAAATGACATAATTTTGGAGTAATTTACTAAAAGTGACCAGGATGTACTACAATACAATTTTTGTGTACTCAAATTTTCGAAAAAATATTTACAGAAAATAACAATGTATGATTATTTATTATATTTATGATTTCACATTACATCAACGGGAAAATTGGGAAAAATTACCGGAAGAAAGCCGGAAATTTCAATGTCCAAATTTGGTAGACACCCTGCTCCTTCTTTTCTTTTTTGACAAACGTCTCACATGCACCCAAAATTAATTTTAAGATTCACGTTCTACCAGTTCTACGACCCCAAAATGAAAAAATCCTGAAGAAAAATTTGCGAATATTCGAACTGTACGCTATTCTGAAAAACCGCTGCCCAAGGAATCACTATTTCTACATTCAGATATTGTAGCCAAGTCTTATACACACTAAATCCCAATGTAATATTTTATTCCCTTTAATAATAGAGCGATAGAGGGGGTGGCAAATTAAAAAAAAATTAAAAGCCCTTGGTTCTCGTATACCCACTAAATTCCAATTTAATTTTTTATTCCTTTAAACAATAGGGAAGGGGGTGGTGGAAGGGGTAACTAATGCCAAAATAAATGTTAAAGGCCCTTGGTTCTCGTACACACACTAAATCCGAATTTAATTTTTTACTCCCTTTAATAATAGGGTGGGGGAGGCGTTGGCTGATGCCAAAAAAAAAAATGAGAGTCCCTTGGTTATAGTATACACACTAAATCACAATATAATTTTTTACTCCCTTTATTAATGGGGTAGGGGTAGTAGAGGGGGTAGCTAACGCCCGAAATTTTTTTTGAGACGTTTCGTTCTTGTATACATACTAAATCACATTTTAATTTTTTTTACTCCCTTTCATAATAGTATGGGGGTGGTATTGGGGGCGACAGTGGGGGTAGGGGGATGGCTGATACAAAAAAAAATTGAGACCTTGACTCCTCGTACATGCCCTAAATTGCAATTTTATGGACTCTTACCTGCTTGCTTTGCCTATTTACCCTTATTTACCCCCGAACCCTTCAACGGAATTAGATTAATATATAATCTAGTTCCAGATCTCGTTACAATACATAAGTGTACCAAATTTCAAGTCAATATCATAAACGGTTCCAAAGTAAACGTGCGCACAACAAAAGTTTCAGACAGACCGACGGACAGAAAATTTGTTTTGCTCAAATTTAAAATCTTGACATCTCATGACATTTTAAGCCTATTTCAACAAAAAAAAAAAAAAAATTTTTGCGTTACTATATTTCCACTGGACGTAGAAATAAAATTATGCAATAAATTTGCGGCAGATAAACTAACTCGAAAATCACCGCAATAAATTTGAACTTTGTATATTATATAAGGAAAGTAACAAAATACGGAAGGAAATGATATTTTAACAAACCTGTAAAACTAGTATGTGTCTACTCAACACATTAACTGATTATATGATACTTATATTCTATTTGTCATACTCAAATGAATTTTTCTATGTCAAATGTAATTTATTCAGAACCACCACAATAGGAAAATTAACGTAAACCCACTGTAAAGTAAACTTTGAGAAAATTGAAGAGATTAAAGTTGGTAAATCTCTTCAATCTGGTTATCCGGATTATACCTCGTAAGAGCTATAATCCTCTTACATAAGGAAGCCATTATTTATACATAAAGGATATCAAGATTTTAAATAATTACCTTCTTGAGATGCGTATACGTTCAGGTTTCCGTACATTGGGATGGCACAAGTACGGAGAAAACAAGATTATTTTCGCTTGGATATATTATATTTCCATATAATGTTATACCTACTTACTTCAAGGTGCAAAAATCCCTGTTTGGACTTAGTGTTTACATCATTAATTCCATAGTACAGTCAATGAAGCCGTATACTTCGGAATTATTGTTCGATGTATAATTGTATAGTTTTTCATGATTCTTTCTGTAATGTCTGTTTACAGCTATGTAAATTAATGTTAAAAACTTCTAAAATCCGCTTTCTATTTGTGTTCTGGGGGCCGATAAGAAAATAAAAAACTAATCGCTGAATCTGATTGAAAACTAAATTTTGATACGAGAAAGTAGTCTTCAAGTTTTCATGAAAATTAATATTTCCGAAATTATAACGATTTGAAGACTTGCAATTTTAGCATCGAAAAACTCGTAACTCAACACGATTTTTCATATATAGCATACAGTAAAAAATAGATTGCGTAATACAAAACAGAACCCTACAAAATGACAGATATTAGTCCTTTTTTACTTTTTTTCAATTAATAGTCCTAAATATATAACAGATTAAAGATGGCGCTCGGATTTTTATAACTCAAGATATAATATAGAAACCAAAGGTCTTCAAATTCCATTTAAAATGACTTTTTTTGTTTATTTCCATACGTTTCAAAATATTTGAGTTATGAGTGAAACGATGAATTTATGGTAAATTTAAAGAAAAGTTTAGCGCTTTCCTGCTGCCATTGGCCGTAGAATGAGTCATGTTGGTTTTGTTTTAATATTTTTTTATTTTTAACAAACAAGAACAATCTGGAGGAAAATGGACGAATCTAGAATAAGCGCCACGGATATATAAGAAGTGGATCCAAGGCTCCGTGCCTTGGATCCACTGTCAATTATGTATTAGATGAGCAAGTGATCAAATAAAATAACGAACGATAACAAGTTGTGAATTAAAGTAGTAAATCTATAGTAGATTAAAGTGCGTTATTATATGGACTAATTATTGTAATTTAATGATTAATAAATCAGTATAGTACGGGGGCCATGAACCTTCCCGTGGCCCTTTGAGGTCGCGACGAGTAAATAGGTGTTTTCGACGTATTTTTTCATGCTGACTCCAAATATGCAACTCAATTTTACGGAATCATGCAAGAAAAATTATTATTAACATTTTAATTGTTTATAAGGCTATAACTTCAAAGTTAACAATGGAAGGGAGAATTTTCAAATTTTTTATGATTTCTGATACAAAAACAAAGAAAACTCTTTTTGAAAAATTAAAATCGACTGATTAGAACCGGAGATATTGCACATTTATTATTAACAAATTGCATAATTACGATTTTTTCGCACTATTTCACTCATAACTCGGCTCCTATTCAACGTAGAAAGTTCTACCAGGTCTCATTTTAAAGCTAAAGCTTCAAGCTTTAAAATATTTTGTAGTGAAATATTCCACCATGCTCTTGAAAAATTTTACAAGTGATGAAATCCTGAAATTTTTGCGGAAAAAAGATAAGTCATTTGTTTATACGAATTTTGAGGAAAGTTAATCTATAAATATCAGCGATTGAGTTATACATTATTATTGTGCATCTCAAAACGAAAATTTTTTGACTTGCTGAATGTATTTTGATTGATTTTTCGCCGAGTAATATTAATTTGTAGTTGAAGCGCTTTCGCGCGCAATGCGCACACTGAGTACGCGTTACATGTAGCGACTACCGTTTTATTCCTGGCTTTACTTAATAAATAATTTTTGAAATATTTACATTAATAAATAATTTGTAAATAATAATAAACAAATACATAATTTTTTCTAAAGTGTAATAATTAAAAGAAAGTTAATTGTGCAATATCTCCGGTTCTAATCAGCCGACTTTAATTTTTCAAAAAGAGTTTTCTTTGTTTTTGTATCAGAAATCATAAAAAATTTGAAAATTCTCCCTTCCATTGTTAACTTTGAAGTTATAGCCTTATAAACAATTAAAATGTTAATAACAATTTTTCTTGCATGATTCCGTAAAATTGAGTTGCATATTTAGATTCAGCATGAAAACATGTCGAAAACACCTATTTACTCGTCGCGACCTCAAAGGGCCACGGGAAGGTTCATGGCCCCCGTACTAAATAAGATAACGAGCAGTAACAAGTTGTGAATTAAAGTAGTAAATCTATAGTAGATTAAAGTGCGTTATTATATGGACTAATTATTGTAATTTAGTGATTAATAAATCAGTAGTAAGAAGTTCAAGATGAAAGTCGTGCTCCTGGGCGGGCTGGCGAATTATGTTGGGGAACTCTGAATTGTCTGATCGGGACGTTCAGACTTAAGGAGGGGGCAGTGTTATGTGCCGCCTTCTTACGGAGAGAGGTGCAAATGGAAGCAGAGTGAAAGGTGGCCTGCCTAATTAACTACCAGTAAAACGGTAGTTCGCCAGTTGGCCAGAGGTGGCGCCATTATCACAGATGAACTAGTAGAAACATCTGGAATGACATACCAGAAAGGAGAAGTAATTTGGAACAGTCTGGAGGAAGATGGCCGAATTGAGAATATGCGGCACGGATATATAAGAAGCGGACCGGGTCAGTTATGTACAGATGAGCAAGTGATCAGATAAGATAATGAACAGTAACAAGTTGTGAATTAAAGTAGTGAATATATAGTAGATTAAAGTTATAATTAGTGTGTTATTATAAGGACTAATTATTATTATTGTAATTTAGTGATTAATAAATCAGTGGTTAGTGAGAGTTTTAGTTGCAATTTATTGAACCTATGTTTGGGGGTGTTTACTGAAGGATGTACGAAACAATATTACAAAGGGACTGATCGATATAAGAAATTTACTTGAACATGGCCGAAAAATTCCGTCATTCAACTTTTATTAAATTATTATAAAAAGACTGATCAATATAGTAGACTGACTTACTTAACAAGATCGTAAAAGGAAACCAGCGAAAATTAAAACCGATTTTTAGTCTTGAGGTGCAACTATACAAAGAAGAATTCTTGAGCAGTCGCACCTCCATATCTTTGAATTATAACGCTAAGTGTGTCGTGGAATTCGAAGCATGAATTGGTATACGAAAGTCCTGACCTGAACCCTATCAAGCATGTATGGGATATATTAGATCGACATATTCGTAAACCTTCAAATGTATCGCAGATCCTCCAGCAGCTAATGTAGAAGACCTAATCGAAGAATGGGACAGTACACCACAAGAAAACATTCAATAATTATCGCGAAAGATACCACGAAGGTGTTATAAAGTTAGTCGTGCAGGTGGAGGGCTTATGTACTACTGAACTCTTATCTTTCACACAGCAGAAAAGTGTATAAAGAAAATAGTTGTATAGTCCAGGTAAGGACTTTCTGAGACAAAAAACTAAACAAAAACTTTACGACATCATTATTATCGCCGCGGGCCACCGGCGATATGCCTAACATCAAACTCGCCGCACATTAAAAACGAGCGAGAGACTTTGCGGTCGAGGTAGCACAAAGAGTAATGGTATTTTAATGAGGTCGTAAATTTTTTGTTATGTTTTTTCTGTCTCAGTTTATTCCTACTTGAACTATACCTTGTAATCTCCATTCTGTTGTTTCTCTAAATTGTGCAATCGTAAATAGTCCATTTAACGAGCTCCCGAACATCAAAAAGTTTGTAGGATCTTTTGCAATACATTTCCCCTCCTGTTTTCGAGGGTGAAAAAAACGATGGTGATTGTTTCGAGTTCGGAAACCCTTGCGCACTACCCCTATCAAGGAAAAACCACCCCAATTTCCAGCTTCTCGGCCTTAGCCTTGCGAGGGATCGTCGGATCTGGTTCTTTTTGAAGAATAATAATAAATTTAGTTAATTTACATTAGAGTACCCTGGACCGACCTACGGGGGTTGAACCTGAAATACGAACATGACAAGATTTTTTTAATGACCTTTCGAGGGCAAGAATCATGATGGAGGTGCTATTTCTCACCCTACCCTCCCACAACTACCCCCAACGTATAAAAACCACTCCCTCCCATCATTAATAATACAAAGACCGAGCTTTTGCAAAACTCTAAAATGAACTGAATCTACTAAGCACTTAAAATTGTTAAACAAATAAAAGTTAACAATTACATGTAGTTGGAAAGACAAAATAATTATTACCTTTTAGTGATCATCAAATCGATACGAATAACACAACAAAGATTATACAAATTCACATTAAAACGTGATTAAAAGTCACTTGACATATAATAGGAAAATTCAATTCGCGCGACAAACAACTCGCAAAAAATTATTTAACTTAGTCCATCTAGTTCTTAGAAGTCGTCCACATACCGAGCTTTTGCGAAACTTTTTAGAATGGACTGATTCCACTAAGCACTTACAATTTATTAACAAGTAAAAATTAACAATAATTACAGGTCATGATGGAAAAATAGTAATTATTACCTTGGATAAATTAACCTCGCGTCATCAAACCGATACGAACAACACAACCAGATTACAAATTCTCATTAAAACATCCGTGGGTAAAACTCACTTTACTTTATATATTAGGTAATAATTTAATTCATGTCACAAACAACTCTCAACAGATTGTTCAAAACCAAAAGCCAACGATGAAATTGGAAGTGTCATGTAAATCGCATTCAGATTTTTCCACGGCCTACCACAGTTTTCAATGCTGTAGTTGTGTTACACGATGAAACAAATTCAATGAGATATTTTTAATACACTATTGAATTTGCGAGTTTTGGTCAAAAAATGCGAGGTTGCTGACAATGCTCACTCTTTGAATAAAAATGAAGAGCTTGAAGACTAATTGGCAACATTTCGTGCGGATTAACTTTCAGAACGAACGCCGCGGAAACGGTTAATTTATCGAGGTACAAAAAAGGCCAAAACATAAAAAATTTGTAGGATCTTTTGCAATACATTTCCCCCCCCCCCTGTATTCAAGAGTGAGAAAAACGATGGTGATGGTTTCAAGTTCTGAAACCATTGCGTACTACCCCTATCAAGCAAAAACCACCCCAATTTCCTGTTTCTCGGTCTTGAGCTTGCGAGGGGTCGTGGGAACGGTTCTTTTTGAGGGAATAATAATAAACTCAGTTAATTTACATTAGAGTACCCCGGAGCGACCCCCGGGGGTTGAACCTACCCCCGCCCGTAGTAGCAATATCCTTAACAAACAAGAAAATACGGGCTCGACAACATTTTTTATGGGTTTTCGAGGGCAGGGATCATGATGGTGGTGTTATTTTTCACCCTACCCTCCCGCAACTACCCCCAACGTATAAAAACCACCCTAACTTCTATGCTGTCGGTCCTAGGCATGAGGGGATTCGTTGGGTCGGGGTTTTTATGAAAATATTAGGGAAACTAACCCTTACTCAACCACAGTTGATCTAATCAACCCCCGGGGGTTGAAACTACCGTGCTCGCAACACCAAAATCCCTCGAAAAACGGGATCACGGGCTTCTCACGTGTTTTCGAGGGCGGTAATCACGATGGTGATATTTTTTTCACTACCCTCTCGAGACTACCCCCTACTCATATTAATCCCCCCCCCCCCTTCCATGCTATCGGTCCTAGGTATGCGGGGATTCGTCGGGTCGGGGTTTCTATGAGAATATCAGGAAAACTAACCATTACTCAACCACAGTTGACCTAAGCAACCCTCGGGGGTTGAAACTACCCTGCTTGCAACACCGAAATCACTCACGAGTCTTCGAGTGCGAAAATCACGATGGTAGTGTTATTTTACACCCTACCTTTCCGCAACTGCCCCAACGTATAAAAACCACCCCCTCTGCCATGTTGTCGGTCCTAGGCATGCGGGGATTCGTCCGGTCGGGATTTTTATGAGAATATCAGGGAAACTAACCATTACCCAACCACAGTTGACCTAAGCAACCTCCCGGGGGTTGAAACTACCCTGCTCGCAACACTGAAATCCCTCGAAAAACGGGAAAACGGGTTTCTCACAGGTTTTCGAGGGCGATATTCCTTTCACTCTATTCGCTCGAAACTACCCCCTACGTATAAAACCCCATCCCTCCTCCATGCTGTCGGTCCTAGGCATGCGGGGATTCATCCGGTCGGATTTTTATGAGAATATCGGGGAAACTAACCATTATTCAACCACAGTTGGCCTAAGCAACCACCGGGGGTTGAAACTACCCTCCTCACAACACTGAAATCACTCACGAGTTATCGAGGGCGAGAATCACAATGGTAGTATTGTTTTTCACCCTGGCCTCTCGTATAACTACACATATAGTTTATAGAAAAAGGGTTATCGTGATTCCCGCCCTCGAAAATCCGTGAGTGATTTCGGTGTTGCGAGTAGAGTAGCGTGAAAAATACACCACCATCGTGATCCCTGTCCTCGAAAACCCGTAAATAGCTTTGTCGAGTCCGTATTTTCTTATTTTTTGGGGATATTGCCAGTACGGGCGGGGGCGGATTTCAACCCCCGTGGGTTGGTTCGGGGCACTCTAATGTAAATTAACTGAGTTTATTCTTGTTCCCTAAAAAAAAAACAATCCGACAACCCCTCGCAAGCCCACGACTGAGAAGCCGGAAATTGGGATTTGATTGAATTAAAGGCGTATCTTTCAGAAACATCTTCACCTACGTACCGTTTGACCGTTTGTATTAAAGACGCCATGGAGACATAAACAAAGGTGTTCCCCTAATTCTTTTGAGCAGTGTAAATATTATGTCGGCGCTAAATATGATTTGATAATATAGAATTTTTAAATGTACATATTATTTTAGATCTCCTATCCTTAAAAACCGCTGCTCAAGGAATCACTACTTCCACATCCAAATTTTGTATCCAAGTCTTATGCACATTAAATCCCAATGTAATATTTTATTCCCTATAATAATAGGGTGGAGGTGGCTAATTTAAAAAAATTTTTAGATGCCCTTGGTTCTCGTATACACTAAATCCCAATTTAATTTTTTACTCCCTCTAATAATTGGGTGGGGGTGGTAGAGGGGGTGGTAGAGGGGGTGGCTAACGCTAAAATAAATTTTAGAGGCCCTTGGTTCTCATACGGTTGTGGCCAGTGAATATAGGGCACTAAAATTTGTATAATTTAAAGTGGGCTTTTATTAACGTCAACCTGGCGTCAACTCTGCATGCCGCCAAACTACAGCCCCTATTACAACACTAAAATATGACAAAAATCGGATTCAAGAGCTGCCTCATATCATATTCACTGACCATGACTGTACACACACTAAATTCCAATTTAAATTATCCTTTTAATAATAGGGTGGGGGTGGCTAATGCCAAAAAATTTTTTGACGTTTCATTCTTGTATACACACTAAATCACATTTTAATTTTTTTTACTCCCTTTCATAATAGTGTGAGGGTGGTATTGGGGGGTGGCTGAGGCCCAAAAAAATCTGAGACCTTGACTTTTCGTACATGCAATAAATTGCAATTTTATGGACTCTTACCTGCTTGCTTTGCCTATTTACCCTTATTTACCCCCGAACCCTTCAACGGAATTAGATCAAAATATAATCTAGTTCCAGATCTCGTTACAATACATAAGTGTACCAAATTTCAAGTGAATATCATAAACGGTTCCAGAGTAAACGTGCGCACAAAAAAGTTAGACAGACAGACACACCGACAGACAGACAGACATTTTTTTCGCTCAAATTTAAAACCTTGACGTTTTAAGCCTATTTCAACAATTTTTTTTTGCGTTACTATACTTCCACTGAACGTGAAAGTAAAAATAAATTGATTGCACATCGTTCTAATGGGTATTGATAATGATATTATAATAAAATATTACATAGGTACGTGAAGTTTAAAACAATTAAAACAGGTATATTCATGTCAAAGCCATAAAAATTATAGGATTAAAAATTAATAGTCAATATAGTTAATACCTACATGTATTCATTGGAGCAAAGGATGATAAATATGTACATATATAGTTTACAGCCTTATTGCTGGATGAGTTATTCTGATAAAATAAATGTATTAAAAACCAGTGGCGGTTCGTGAAATTCTGTATAGTCGAATACACATTTGCTGGGCACTCAAAAAACGCAACAAAAACTTTACGACCTCATTATTATTATCGCCATTGGACCATGCGGCATGGTGTCATCAAATAAGCCGACGCACACTAAAAACCTATGAAGGTAAGCGAGTCAATTTGCGGTCGAGATAGCACAAAGAGTAATGGTATTTTAATGAGGTCGTAAAGTTTTTTTTTTGCGTTTTTTGAGTGCCTAGCAAATGTGTACTCGAATATAAGCTGTAACTTAGTAATAGAGCATGGAACCCACATCAAACTTTAAGGATGATTATTAAGACCAACCGAAGACATTTTGTGTAAAAAATATTTGATTGGAATTTGCGAAATTTGTTTTCAAAAAAGTACTTGTCAAATATTTGCAACGTATTTTTTCCAGAACAAAGAAGAAAATATAAGGACATGTTTTTATTTTCATTAAAAAATCTTGATCTTTTATAAAGTTACACCATTTGGAAATTTCATTTTACAGTAATTCTTAATTTATAAAATGCGCACTTTTTGAAAACAAATTTCGCAAATTACACACAAATATTTTTTGTCAAAAAACGTCTTCGTTTGGTCTTAGTAGTCATCCCTTACAGTTTGACGTGGCACCCATGCTCTATTATTAAGGGGGTGGAGGATTCAAGTCGCTTGATTTTTTTCTGATGTGCTGAAATTCTAATGCTCCTAGAATAATAGTATAGAAATTGTTGTGTCAACATCGTGAAAGATATACGATTTCTACGATTCACCTACCTTGGAATTATTTGCAATTAATCAGCTAATTTTTAAGTCAACATTGTCTATATTCTCCGATCTATTTTGTTTGCTTTGGTGATCGAATAAATATCTATCATCAAAAGCTTACAATTACGTATAATCATCCAGCAATGAGAGCAGTGCTACCAATAACGAGACTGGTAAAATTTTAAATGCAAAGCGATCGGTCATCAATCACGACGCGAATTTGTTTGCTGCTGCACAAGAGAGCCTCGAAGTTTATGCATTAAATTGATGATTGATAGTTGTAAATAATAAAAGTTTATTATTATTATTATTGTAAGGGTTTTATTGCCGTATGCCGTTCGAAATTGATGATGCAAGAATAAACAATTCAATGGGGTCCATACTGACACACTGATAACGCGGCAGGTCGGATTTAAACAATTCCAATGAGTTAATGGGAGCCCGTCTTTTTATGCACCCAACATCGTTAATTATGAATTAAATTCATACCTTTAACTCCATAAATATATAGGGTGTTTTTGAATTTGCGGGTTTTTATTTATATAAAATGAAGATCAATAGTGCAGTAAAAAAAGGCCAAAAAAAATGAAGAGATAGGTATAGTCTGGATACAGCAAGATTATGATTTTATCCTGTTTTGGGTATCACCTGGAGTATATTCCTAAGTTTTGGACCTCGAAAACCTTGTGCTACTTTTTTTATAAACAATTAAAGTTTTTTTACCGCGTTTTTCGAGCATAAAATGTAAATAAGTCCTGTTCTATAAGTCGGATTGGAGAAAACTAAAAACCAGTCTCTTCGTAATAAAATTACCAATTTCAAGTCTCTGAAGTACGTACAAAACTACAAAATTGGAAAAACGAGAAAAAAAACGTATTTCTTTCATTTTAGTGCTCAAGACCGTCAACTAGACCAATCTGCATCAAACTTTCAGAAAATATACTTTTTGATGTAATAAAAAGACCGTGAAAAGTATTAAAATATTGAACCCATTGGCCAAAATTGCATTTGTTATCTAAAATTTGAAATGCCCGCCATTTTATTAAATTAAGTCCAAAATGAAAAATTATTTTTACAAAATGTAGATCTCGACGCCAGCTTTCGAATGCAATTAAAAAGAATTTTTTTAAATATAATTTTGGTTACTTTTTTACATTTCTTAAAATTCAAATAACAATTGCATTTCCTCGGCCATTTTGAAAAAAAATTTATTTGTTTTATCAGATCTGGTAGAGAATGTTGGGACCTTTAATTTAAAAAAAAAGAAAGTTCATTCTTGTTAATGTGAACTCGAGATATTTAACTTTTTGCATTTTGGCCAATTCTTAATCGATTGGTCTATAATAAAAGGGGTACAAGTGCAAGTTTTTTCATATTTGCGTTAAGTACAGATCTGAAAACCTAAAGTTCATGTTTGTTTGGTGTAAAATATATTCAAGTGATTTTCTGTCTTTTCCTGACATCTGTTGACGAGTAGAAATATGATGTAAACAAATAGTAAAATTAATTCAGTGTATAAGGGATATAAGTGTCACTTATACCCATTTTATTCCAACTAATATCAAATATTCCGGCGAGAGTTTTATAAACATTTGGATATCTTTAATTATTATTATTATTATTGAAACCTTGTTTCCCATCATGCCTTGACCGCAATCTCAACTTCAGCAGCAGAGTTTGTAAATTCAGCTTAAACATGGTTAGTGAAGATCAAGAATCGTGTGGGGGACAATACAAAAATAAAAATGTAGCAAAATTGCTCATGTTCCTGGTCAAAGCTACAACAATTCAAGAAATTCATCATAAGTTTCTAGTCAGGATACGCTTTTATAGAATGTGACCAAGATTTCGGAATTTTAGAAAAAGTTAAAAGAAAAATTTCTCAAGTGTTTGTACTAGAACACTGGAGAAATATTATCAAGAAATCTCGTAATAAAAATTCTGTTTATGAGATGACTAATGAGAACTTTTACAGTTTCTCTAATTTTCACAATATGGACAAGCATGTAATTAATTAAATGGAGGCAAACTCAGTATTTTTCTTTTTTTCAAAAAAACACCAGTCATTTTTTTCTACTATAAGCCAACACTGGATCTGGATTTTCCCTTCAACAAATGTATTTGCCCAGCTAAAGTCACTGGTCGGCCTAACATGGCTTTGCTAAATACATTTTCACAGCTAAATCAAAATAAACTACCTCAAGTGGAAGAATTTGCAATATCTTTTGTGGTACATTCCTCCAGTTTATCATAAATTTTATAATAGCATTGAACACGAGAAAAAAGAGAAAAAGAAAAAATAAGCAACACAACCAGGCGTAACACGGAAAAGCAGGGAAACAAAAGCATAAATCTAGCTGCTGAAGATCGGGAAGTTGATCTTCAACTAACGGAAAATGAAGAAAGAGACAGGGACTGTTATGAATTAAATTTCATATTGTATTCCTATTGTTAAGGATAAATAATATTTGCTGAACGTTTATATGACACAGTTTAACACTTAAATTAAATATATATGGGTTTTTGAAAAGTAATGATTTGTTATTGTATACTATAAAAAAAAAGTTTGGCATAAAAGGGGTGCAAGTACATTTTCTAATTTTTCTTGAATTGTTACTAATTTTGAAACATTCAAAATACAGTACAAAACAAATTAACAAATTTAGTAACCAATAAAAAAGAAATACCTGCCCGAATTTTTTTCAGGAATTTTTAAAGTTCGTTCAACTTTGATTGCCAATATCTTAGAAACTTCAAAATTGCACTTATACTCCTTTTATTCTAGACCCCTCAATTAACAAATGCATATTTTAAGCTAAAATTTGGACTGTATCATTTTGAAACCTATTCATTTCATGCGATAAATTCAAATTTTTTTAAAATTTTATACCACATTATAATGTGGGTATTGTTAATTGAGCTAAAAAGTGATTTAATTGCAAAATGCAATAACTTCTTTGTTTTTTAACATACAGAGGACTTTTCTAAAAATTATGTTATTTTTTCCGTCGCAATGCGATCATCAACTTAGTTTTTTGTTAATAATGAAAATGAGTATTTTTTATTTCCAAATTCATATGTACACATGCACCGACGATTGCTAACGTATAAACCTGTATAATTTTTTTTTTTACTATTTTTCTATATAAATATTAATACTTAGATTAAATTTATATCGTATTCTAAATATAATGTTGTAAGTTTTAGTTAAAAAAAGAAAATAGTAAATATTGTAATATAAATACTTGTTAGATAAAGTTTTAAATGCGAGGATTAGTAATATGGTAAAAACATTTTATTATTTAAAAATAATCATTTTTATTCTTATAAATGTACAAAATCGTAATGGAATGGAACTGGTGGAAAATAAGAAAGAGAAAGAAAATGTAAAAATTTATCCTCATTTATAAACAACTATTCGCTCCACAGGTATACTTTATACGAGGATAATTGAAACTGGTCAGTGTTAAAGCACAGGACCGTGCGCACTGAACTTGATATTTTGTCCTATATATTTAGCAACGGTATCGATATTCGAACGGTAGTTGAAACTGTGCAGGCGAGTCCTAGACTGGCAATGTAATCAGCCTGAATGAACCATCTATGACTGCACTGGTTTAAAGATAATAAAACGGACAGGCCTACTAGCATAAAAAAACTCTTAAATCGTTTCTCAGTAGTCAACGGTGGACTTATGAGATGTGCCAGTGCAGTGCGTAAATACCTGTTATAATATCAAGCGTAGGAGTTTAGTTAGTTATTGTTCATATTTATAAATATTTACTACTATATAAAAGGTAAAATATTTTAATTATTTACTAATTTACCATGGCTTTCTGGAGACCATTTGAAACAGAGGATAATATAATAACGGCCGAAAATCTTATCATTTTCTTATGACAAGCATTTCTATTTACCTCCGCCCATGTACAATACAGAGATGCCGACTGTTTTTGCCGGCTTTTAGTTTTTATACGGTTTCAACTAAGTTAGTTTAAACTTTACAGTGTATACGAGCATACTGAAACCGTATAAAAACTAAAACCGGCAAAAACAGTCGGCATCTCTTTATTGATGATGAGATGAGATGCCGACTATTTTTGCCGGCTTTTAGTTTTTATACGGTTTCAATTAAGTTTGTTTACACTTTACAGTGTATACGAGCATAATTGAAACCGTATAAAAACTAAAAGCCGGCAAAAACAGTCGGCATCTCTTTATTGTACATGGGCGGAGGTAAATAGAAATGCTTGTCATAAGAAAATGTTAAACTTTTTTGAAAATTGTGCTTCAACAATCGGCATATGCTTATCTCTTAATATGTATGTCATCTGTATGTTAAAAAAGCCCGATGGCAGGGGCTAGTCGGAAAGGTAAATTTCGTCCTATATTAAATCACGCTTTTTTTTTAAATTTATGTTTTAGCAAAAAATGTTTTGGACAAAAGTTGTACCTAGGTCTAAATGAGTACTATCCAACGATGTATCATATACATATTTGATTCGAATTTGGAAATTTTTTTAAGACTTCTTCTCGAGTTCACGTTAACAAAAATAAACTTTCTTTGTTTTTAAATTAAAGGTCCCAAAATAACTCAACCAGATCTAGTAAAATATTTGACATTTTTTTTGTAATGGCCGAGGAAATGCAATTGTTGTCATATGAGTTATAAAAAAATGTAAAAACGAACCAGTTACATTAAAAAAAATTCCTTTTAATTGCTTTCGAAAACTGGCGTCGAGATCTACATTTAGAAAAAATATTTTTTCATTTTGGACTTAATGGCATAAAATGGCGGGCATTTCAAATTTTAGATAACAAATACAATTTTGACCAATGGATTCAATATTTTGAGCAGGGTCTTTTTTTTACACCAAAAAGTATATTTTCTGAAAGCTTGATGCACATTGATCTAGTTGACAGTCTTGGACACTAAAATGAAAAAAATACTACTTTTCTTGTTTTTTCAGTTTTGTAGGTTATGTATGTACTTCAGAGACTTGAAATCAACGAGGATTTATTGGCAATTTTACTACGAAGGGACTGGTTTTTAGTTTGTCCCGATCCGACTTATAGAACCGGAGCTATTCACATTTTAAGCTCGAAGAACGCGGTAAAAAAACTTTAATTGTTTATTAAAAAAAATAGCACAAGGTTTTCGGAGTCCAAAACTTAGGAATATACTCCGGGTGATATCCAAAACAGGATAAAATCATAATCTTGATGTATCCAGACTGTGCAAATTAAAATGCTTTTTTTACTGCACTACAATTACTTACACTTTTTAAATTAAAAAATTCAAGCAAGGAAAAAATGTAGACTTACCCTTTTGTCACATATCCGAGATTAGAGCGTTGCCAAGTCCACATAAAATGATTTTAAATTATAAATAGTTTAATCTCGTCACTCAAGCTGAACTCATTTTTAAAATGCACCATTGTTAAGAATGTAAAAACAATAAATTTTCTATTATGCAATAGATCACGGATACTCTCTAGCAACTGTTTATTTAGTTACGTGTCTCGCTTCTTTTTGCGCTTGGCAACGCGCGTATAGGATACGAAACAGGGTCACAATTAGATATAGAGACTAGAGAGAGTATTGTACATAACAATACTCAGGTGCATACTGGTTATTTTTAAGATTTTATTAGCAATGCTCCAAATTTCTTTTCTTGGTTATTTTTTATTATTGCGATAAACCTTTTTACGTAATTTAGGAAGAGGCTATTCATAAATCTGAATATGTGCATGTATTTCAATAACGCCCTGTATATGAAACAAAAATTCTTGATTCAAAATACTCTCATCCATTGAATCAGGACCGTAACTAGACACGAAGGCCTCCACCAGAAATTTAAAATTTCATAAGATTGTCGCGATACCTTCCAGTCTCGTTATTTAATTATTAAATATCGTGCCTATCTTAGCTATGTCAAAAGTCAGCAGAAAACATATATCTGACAGTGATTTTTCCTTGTCTCATATTTTATTCACAACACTAGAAGAAGAGCACTCAGAGCCAACGTAATTTCAATCATTCTTGTGAGTTTTGTTTATATATGTGCGATATACAGAGTGTTGGAAGTGAAAACTGCCTTAGTTGATGGTTGATAAAATCTTATTTTGAGTTAAAATATTTGTCGTTTTGTTTTTTTTTACTAATACAAATAATTTAACTCGGATATAATGAAGTAGGTATTATTGAATGAATATTTTAATTTACAAAGGCACAGTTGTTCCATAACTTTGTCTTGAAGTTATTATGAAACTTCAATTCAACACAAGACAAAAAGAAGGAACGTTAATTTATTTAGAGAAAACTTTATACTCCATAGTCACTAAAAGATTTTATCATAACGTTATTGTCTCAAGGTAAATTTCTTAAAGTGAAAGTTAACAAGAGAATAGTTGTTGACGAGACTTTAAGTTTTAGCGTTTCTTTAAAAAGCCTAAGTAACATGAGTTGTCATCCTTTAATAAGAAATCCACAAATACAGTGAATAATGTCCTTGAGAATGGCGTGAGATTCATAACTAATAAATTATTTTATATTTATTTTTATATTGACGCTTTATTTTAGCATGCTGACCTACTTCTGGGATTTTTTTATATTTTGATGACATACAAGGTAGTCTTAGAATTTCCATCATAAGTATGGAAAACTTTTTTTTATTTAACTCTCATTGTTAATGAAAATTAGATCAAGAGAAGCATAAGAATAAATACGAAAAACAATATGTTGATGTTTCCTATATATAATTTAATGTAAGAAAGGTACTTCTATGCCAGTTCAAAGGAAAATTTAGGGTATATTCTTCAAGAAATTTCACTTCATGGCTTTCATACATGTTTTTAATAAATGTTTTCAGAAGAAAAACTACCCAGGAGGCAGTGTTTAGTGCATGTAAAAACTAGTGTGTTTATAATTATTTATGCATTATTTCGGATAAACCTCCTACTTACGAAATAGTGCGCAGTAAGTTTTTTTTCACTTGAGGCCAACACAGTTTAAGATAAAAATAAGTGAATATACAAGTAATCCTTGATGGTTTATATAAACAGAGGTAATCTTGGGGGTCCTTAACCTTCGTAGTACCGTGCAAAAATAATACACGAAATACTGGGCGGGGTACAAATGTACCCCAAGCCACAATTTTTTTTTTTTTTGTGAAAATTATGTAAAAAATTTTGGGAAATCAGCCAGAAATATATTAAGCAGGTGTTAATTGAGGATAACTTAGATGGACGAATCAGAATTGTCAAATTTTCCAAAAAATATCCTGAAATTATATTCTCATCGTGTTGAGCATCCTCAAAATCAGGGATAAATAAATTTTCATGCATTTTGATTTTTTTGGGGATATTTTAGTATTAGGGAGGAAGTAGTTTGAACTTCATAGTGGATAAGATGTTGAATGGTTAAATTTCATACAGCCTACTAGAATGAGGAAGTTGCATGATTTTTTTTACATCAGGCAGATCTTTTTTGTTAAAATTGAGGGTGAAAAAAAATATTTATTTCGACTGACAATTTAAAACCATTAAAACCCTCTATCCCTAACAAGTAGCGTCATTCGTAACCTGTAGCGTCACGTCATTATTGTTAAAACGTTGAAACATCTAAAAAGAATGCTGTGGTTATAGATTAACACGTTAGGGATGTTATGAAATGATTATCCCTCATATTAACCAATAATTAATAACAAGATTAAGAATAACAACGTAAATTAGCAAATTCAGGTCAAATTAGTGACGTCAAGATAATATTATAGCGTTTTCAGTCATGTGGTTATGTTTACACAAAAGTTCAAATTTTAATGTGACATATTTACGAAGGGAAATTTTTCTATAAGCTTTTATTATTATATTATCAACTTATATAGCACGTATTATGGAAAAATAATAAAATTAAGCATTTTTAAAATCCATGCATCTTCCTCATTCTGCCTAAAAAACCAATCCGCATACCTACGATGGAAAAATCCAAAATAGGGGTGGTTTTCGAGTTTAAGGGTAGTTGCTGAGAGGTGGAAAAATTAAAAATATCACTATCGTGTTCAGCGCCCTCGTAAACGGGGGAGCACCCATGTTTTCATCCCTCTCACAGAACTTTTGTTTTTGAAAGCTTTTTTTAAACTTTCTCATTGACTACAGGTTTTTCCTTGACAATCGTGTCAACTTACATCCTAAATATTATTTGCCTCTGCCACCACTTCTTAATTAATCCTTTTTATTTGGGCGACCACCCTATATATTTTCATTAAATTTACGTCACGTTTCCCTTTTGGCAATAAGGCAAATTATAAAATTGTTTCTTCTATCGTTTTTCTTTTATTTATTTGGATAATCACCCTGTATATTGTTTTATGAATCAGTTCTTTTCTTGGCAACCATGTCTACTACATGACAATTATTATTTTCCTCCGTCATTTCTTAATAGTTATTTAGGATGACCACCCTGTATAACTTCATACGTCAAAATTGATTCATAATAGCAATTACACACCAAATGTTACTTTCTTCCATAGTTTTTCTTTTATTAAGTCGACCAACCTGTATGTTTTTTTCGTTAACTTATACCAGGTTTTTTCTTGGCAATTAAAATCGTGTCAACTACGTGCTAAATATTTTCCTCCATCATATTGTAATAATTGTTTAGGTTGACCACCCTGTATATTTTTTCTTTACATGAATACCAGGTTCTTCCTTGACGATCAGTCGGGCCAACTATATGCCAAATAGTATTTGCCTTCGTCGTTTGTACCAACATTGCATTATTTTCTTGTCGTTTTTCTCGTATTATTTATTAAGATGACCGCCCTGAATATTTTTTTCATTTCTCTTGGCAATCAATCGTATCTGTTATATTCGAGCTCAGATTTACGGTGCACTCAAAAAAGGCAATAAAAACATTACGACCTCATTAAAATACCCTTAAACTAGTTGCTAAAGTAATTGCGTCCAGGTCGACACTTGAAATATTTACATCAGCAACTCAGTCGTTCAATTTAAATAACGCGTTACAATGTAGTAAAAGCAGAATAAAAATGCCACTGTTGAAATATTTTTTACCATTATTGGCCTCAAGTGTTAAAAAACGCATATCATGTAGAGAAGGGGAGAGTACAAAAATGGTCTCTAAATTATTAATAACATCATGAATTTTGTCAGAACAATATAAAGAGACTGTTTTTGTTTCGCCGCTATCTATAATAAATTAGAATAAGTTTTATCAACTAACACAAAGCAGTTTCTTTGAATTTCCAATACTCTAAGCTATAGACCACTTAGAATAGTAATAGCGCATAGCACCAACATGCTTCTATTTTTTTGTTTACTTATCCTTACTGCATTCAGACCGTCAGAATGCAGAATTTTTAAACTACCTTTTTCATAACTAGAGATAATAAGAATATTATGTGGTCTCTACATTAATCTTTCTTCTGTAGGTGTTCCACAGCAAGAAGACCATTGTGAATCCTTTAGTAGAGGGCAACATCGCCAGGCTATGAAAAGGACTTACAGATATCATACGGCGGGGGTTGTGGATGATATAAAGGTATAATATATTAGTGATTAATTAGCAACTACCTGCATTCACGACGGCGATATGCACCCAGAGGGCTGGCCAAACATTAATTAATGATTATGTTGAAAGATCAAGTGTTTCTAAAGAATTCAGGAATTATACAAGACCAATTAGAAATTGGAAAAATGTAGTTATTATTAACAATTTAATTTTTTTAGTCGCGTTTTTCAACCTCAAAATGTAAATAACTCGATATATATATATATATTAAATGTGGTCCCGAATCTGCTATGTTTATCTACTCAACTTTTTAAACAGAGCGCGTCGAAATTCTAAGTTTGGTCGATTACGGCAGTGTTTGAAATGGTATACAAAAATCTGTACGATATTTTCTTGGTTTTCAATTCAACGTAAAAATATGTAGAATTACACAGGGTGTTCCATTTTCGTTGACCAACTTCATTATCAAGTGTGTTTTCACCTTCTTGAATTAGGACTTAAAATGAACTATTCACAAAACTGTTTTTCAAAAAAAAGTTTCTAAATGTACTGTTGTATTGAGAATATTAAGAGGTGAATAACGTTATTAACATTAATTTTCCACAAGGTGCTGAAAAAATTGGGGTCATTCGGCTAAAAAAATATAATAATTCAATTTTTTCAAATAAACTTTGCAAACTACTGTGATTCATAACATTTCAATGTTGATTTGACGTCTAAAAATGACTTAATTAAGTTTGGTGTGTTTTAAGTCATTTTGCAACGTTGATTAGACGTTAATAACTAACTAAATAACTGATCTACTTTTAGGTACTTAACCTACAAACATCGGTTGGATGGTCAGCATGTATAATTTAAAAACCAATACACAGTTAATTAACACACTGATCGCCACTGCGTACTCTATATTACTATGTGCATTATAAGTAACAGTAGATTTTTTTACCTAAGCCTACTAACGGTTGGAAATGGCGTTATTTTCGAACTTAACTAACGTCGCTATCGGTAAAAGTAGTTACACTTACCACAAGCCATATTTTTCTTTGTTTGTTCCACACTGGCTTTCGTTTCAATGTCAGAATAATGTTTGAGAGATTTTACAATATTTTAAAGTCTCTATGACTGATGGTCGAGAGGTGAATGCACTTACCTCTCACCCAAAAGTTCCGGGTTCGATCCCCGGTCGTGGCAGTGGAAAATACTGTGAGGGATTTTTCCACTATACACAGATATTTGGTGTGTGTCCCTTGTCTCTAAATGTGTAGCCCCCTCCCACACAAGGCTCTTCTAGAGCCTTCCGGGATAAAGGGGGTCGTCATTACCTGTGGTGTATTTATTAAGAGGTATAGCTTTAAACTTCTTTAGGTCTTATCTTTCTAATAGAACCCTGAGAGTTTGTATTAGTACGAAAGAGGGTAATAACATGACTACCATCTATTCTAAGCCAAGACAGATTACAGGGGTACCCCAAGGTTCGGTATTGGGGCCTTTATTGTTTTTATTGTATATCAACGAATTACCTGAGAACTTGGCATTACATTCCATATATCAGTATGCTAATGATACCTCCTGTGTATTATCTACCAGAGATACTACTGCTACATCATACAAAGGTACAACTGTGGTAAATAAAATAGTAAATAAAATGGATTATTATTATTATTATTAATGACCACCTGAATCTATTATTTGCGTTAAAGATTGCTTGTGACATTTCAACATGAAAAAAATGTCTAATTAGTCTCCCAAAATACTACTACCATGACACATTTAAAATCCTACCTTTTTTTTTCCAGAAAAATGATAGTAGAAATGCAAGCATCCACAAACGCTTGTCTTGGAATTGTACTAGTCAGGAGCAAAGGCCCCCAAACGAGGACCAGACCTAGCATACAATAAAAAACCCTGTTGTGTCTTGTATAGTGATCTTCTATCTCATAGTTTGTATAATAGTTGAAGTATGGAATACTATAGAAAGATTATTTACATAGAGATAAGAAAAATGAGAGGAGCTTGGGTTTATGAGGATTGTATTTATTAACGGTGGACCAAACCCACAATATCAATAATATTTTTTGCCAAGCAGACTGGCAATTTTCGGCATTCCATATACATTCCAAAGTAAACCTGGGCAAAGTTGTACCTAATCAAATTCTATCAGGCCTAATATTTAAAAAAATTTTTATAACATATTTAGAATTATTAGGAATTCTAGTTTGCTTCTATATTAAATGACATGCGCAGTAAGCCGGAGAAAAAAAATTTGTGTACAATTTTTTTGGTTTTTCCCCGAATCACTCGCGTGTCATTCTGCGTGAATGAGTGGAATATCAAATAATGAAATAATTATACTATAAAAAAATGTTTATTTTAAACGAATCAGTACAATGAATTTTATATTTTGGTAAACCATATATTTATTTTTCTTTGTTTAAGAATAATATATTTATTTTAAATTTGTTAATAATTATTGAACACAAATGTATTGTTATATTTATTATAAGAATATTAAATAAATTCTTTATTATGATTGAATCATGGTTGTTACTTTTCTTTCAAGGTCTTTTGGTTTTTATGATTATAATCCTGTGGGTAATTTTTTAACATTAGATGCTTATAAAATCGTTATTAGGACTGACAAGTGTTGTAATTGAACAAAAATTCGCCTTTAAATTTCTGACGGATTTTGATTCTATTTACACTAAAAATGAAGTTTAAAAAAATGTCTGTGTATGATAGATTATTGCTTAAACTAGCGCTGAAGCCAATTGACCGAGTTCGATATCTAGATTCCTTTTACAAAATATCCATTTTTTCCTTTTCCACCTAACCTTAAAATTAAAGGTTATAGTATCGCTCAATTCTTCAAATAAAAAGTGCAACAAAAACTTTACGAGCTAATTATTAACGCCAGCGAACCAGTCGGTACGGTGTAATCAAACAAGCCGACGAACATTAAAAACCTGTAAAGGTAAGTGATTATTCAATTTGCCGGTGGACTAGTACAGAGAGTAACGGTCTTTTCATGAGGTCGTAAAGTTTTTGTCACATTAGTAAAGCATTAAATGATCCTATAATAAAATTACTGTTGCGAAAAATAGAAAAATCTCGATTTTCTCGAAAATGGCTCTATTGCTCAAATTTCTTATATCTACAGCACAATATAAATTCTTTATTATTATGACTGAGTCATGGTTGTCATTTTTCTTTGAAGGTCTTTTGGTTCTTATGATTATAATCCTGTGCAATGTCGATGTTTTTCCTGGGAACTATGACGTCGAATAGCTTCAAGATGACGAAAACCAAAGAGGCAAGTAGTAGGAATGGCCACACCCTGCCGGTCATGTAACTGAAAATATTAGCGCATATTGAAGTTTTTATGTGAATATCAGTCTATGATGACAAATACAACAAATGACTTCTCTGTAACAATATATTTTTGATGTTTGATGATATTGTCAATTTGATGTAAATGTGGGTAGTTTTTTAACATTAGATGCTTATAAAATCGACATTAGGACTGACAAAAGTGTTGTAACTGATCAAAAATTCGCCTTTAAATTTCTGACGGATTTTGATTCTTATTACACTAAAAATGAAGTTTAAAGAAATTTCTGTCTGTGTATAATAGATTGTCGCTTAAACTAGCGCTGAAGCCAATTGACCGAGTTCGATATCTAGACTCCTTTTACAATATATTTTTTCTTTTCCACCTAACCTTAAAATGAAAGGTTTTAGTATCCTCAATGCTTTACTTCAAATAAAAAGTGCAACAAAAACTTTATGAGCTAATTATTAACGCCAGCGAACCAGTCGGTACGGTGTCATCAAACAAGCCGACGAACATTAAAAACCTGTAAAGGTGTGCTTATTCAATTTGCCGGTGGAATAGTACAGAGTAACGGTCTTTTAATGAGGTCGTAAAGTTTTTTCACATTCGCAGTAAAGCGTTAAATAATATTATAATAAAATTACTGTTGCGAAAAATAGAAAATCTCGATTTTCTCGAAAATGGCTCTATTGCTCAAACTTTTTATATCTACAGCACAATATAAATTCTTTATTGTTATGATTGAATCATGGTTGTCATTTTTCTTTCAAGGTCTTTTGGTTCTTATGATTATAATCCTGTGCAATGTCAATGTTTTTCCTGGGAACTATGACGTCGAATAGCTTCAAGATGACGAAAACCAAAGAGGCAAGCAGGGATCCGGACCGAACCATTATTGGACCGAAAACCGGACCGGAACCGACATTTTTTCTGGACCGGAACCGAACCGAAACCCCTATTTCACCAGATGCCAACTTGGTTGTCCGAACCGGAACCGTTTAAAATTATATTATGGTTCTTTTCGGTTCTGAGCCTGATACCATATTTTCCTAAATTTTCATGTCGGACAATTTCAATTTTCAATTTCATGTTTTGCTTTTGTATTTTATGATTATGGGCATATTTTGTTTCATCTCTGCCACAGCAAGCGGCAAGAGCCTTAAAAGAAAGACTGTAACGGAAATGAAAGTGAACAATGCTCAACGTCGACTCAGAAGACACGGGAGATGAACAAGATACAAGTAATCTAACAGAAGAATCACCCCCCAAAAAAAAAACTGCTGCATGACCCAAAATCCCAACCTTCCATTAAATCATTTTTCAACATTCAACACTGACAATGACGGCCATATTACTCGTAACATCGTAACCAGAAATTATATTAATATAATAAATAAAGATGTTGATTGAAGATTGTATTCAATTTAATAATAATATAATACCTACGGGTTATGTAATACCCGTGGAATGAAATTTGCCTCTAAACTTGCACAAAACAATGTCTCTTAGTATTAACTTCCTTCCAACGTTCCTCCTACCCAATCAATTGAATCAATATAACTAGGTACATATATCATGTATTTACCAGAAATGAATATACAATGCGAGAACCGGAAGAAACCGAAAAGAATCGAAAAAAATCAGCAGAACCGGACCGAAAAATAAGTTATAGAACCGGAACCGACATTTTTTTTGTTCATAAAAACCGCAACCGAACCGGACCCATTATTTCATTTTGGTCCGGATCCCTGGAGGCAAGTAGTAGGAATGGCCACACTCTGCCGGTCATGTAACTGAAAATATTAGCGCATATTGAAGTTTTTATGTGAATATCAGTCTATGATGACAAATTCAACAAATGACATCTCTGTAACAATATATTTTTGATATTGCAATATTGTCAATTTGACGTAAATGTGGGTAATTTTTTAACATTAGATGCTTAATGCTTATAAAATCGACATTAGGACTGACAAAAGTGTTGTAATTGATAAAAAATTCGCCTTTAAATTTCTGACCGATTTTGATTCTATATTACACTAAAAATGAAGTTTAAAAAAATTTCTGTCTGTGTACGACAGAATGTCGCTTAAACTAGTGCTGAAGCCAATTGACCGAGTTTGATATCTAGATTCCTTTTACAAAATATCAATTTTTTCCTTTTCCACGTAACCTTAAAATTAAAGGTTACAGTATCGCTCAACGCTTTACTTCAATAAAAAGTGCAACAAAAACTTTACGAGCTAATTATTAACGCCAGCGAACCAGTCGGTACGGTGTCATCAAACAAGCCGACGAACATTAGAAACCTGTAAAGGTAAGTGATTATTCAATTTGCCGGTGGAATAGTACAGAGAGTAACAGTATTTTAATGAGGTCGTAAAGTTTTTGTCACATTCGTAAAGCGTTAAATGATATGAAATGATAAAATTACTGTTGTGAAAAATAGAAAATCTCGATTTTATCGAAAATGGCTCTATTGCTCAAATTTTTTATATCTACAGCACAATATTTAACAATGTGCCATTATTGACTTTGTTCAGGAATTTTAGATAAGAGTAACTTACTGATTCAAAAAAATGCAAAATCTCAATTTTCTCGAAAGTGGCTCTAACGATTTTACTCAAATTCTTTACATCCATAGTACATTACAATCCGAACAATGTCTTATTATTGGTTTTCCCCGGGAATTTTATATAAGAGTAGTTTATTGATGTGAAAAAATAGAAAATTTTGATTTTCTTGAAAATGTCTCCAACGATTTTATTCAAATTTAGTATGTCTATAGCACATTATTAATTTAACAATGAGCCATCATCGATTTTCCTCGGAAGTTTTACACAAGAGTAGTTTATTGATGTGAAGAAATGGAAAATTTCAATTTTCTCGAAAGTGGCTCTAATGATTTTACTCATTTTTTTACATCTATAACATATTACAATCCTAACAATGTCCTATTATTGGTGATAGAAAATCTTAATTTTCTCAAAAATAGTTCTAATGTTTATAGCACGTTGCAATCCTGACAATTTCCTATTATAGGATTTCACCGGGAATTTTGTATAAGAATAATTTACTGACGCGAACAAATAGAAATTTCAATTATCTCAAAAATAGCTCTTACAATTTTACTCAAATTTTGTACGCATAGCACATTATAAACTTAATAATGTGCCACTATCAGTTCTTCTCAGAAATTTTACATAATAGTTTATTAACGAGAGAAAATATAAAATCTCAATTTTCTCAAAAATGGCTCTAACGATTTTATTCACATTTTTTACATTTATAAAACGTTGCAATCCTGACAACATCCTATTATTGGATTTCCCCGGGAATTTTTTATAAGAATAGTTTACTGACGCGAAAAAATAGAAAATCTCAATTTGCTCGAAAATGGCTGTAACGATTTTATTAAAATTTTGTACGTTCATATCACATTATAAATTTAACAACGTGCCATCTTCGATTTCCATCTGGTTTGTGATATTATACTGACGTTATTTTTAAGTAAGTTTTACATCACTTGAAGTCAAAATGACATAATGTCTAACCAAAAAAATATGCGCCAAAACGTCAGTCAACCATCTGTATGTGGAACATATTTGATAATATTGCGATATATATAATTTTCTTACTTGTCTAACTTCTGCGATAATTTTTTTGTAGGCTCCTGTGAAACTTTATTATACACAACTTCGGTACGTGTAGCAACATTTTCCCAATTGTAATATTTCTTAATACGCATATTACATTCATATGGACACACCACATTGCCGGCCTTTATGTCAGCTATGGCCTTTTCCAATCCTAAAAATAACATATTGATACTTGAAATTTTTAGTAACCAATTATAAAAAACTTAATCTCAACTACAGAACACTTGTGAAAACAAGTATAGTCGGGTGTATATTTACTGGGCAATCAAAAAACGCAACAAAAACTTTACGAGCTAACTATTAAAGCCGGTGAACCATTCGACAAACAAGCTGATGTGCATTAAAACCTATAAAGATGTGATTCAATTTGGAGGCGAGATATTACAGAGAGTAACGGTATTCTAATGAGGTCGTAAAGTTTTTGTTGCATTTTTTGACTGCCCAGTAAATATACACCTGAATATATCTATTTAGATATCTTAATGCCCCAGAAAGCCAGTAAAGATCATGACAAACGAAAATGTGTGTACTCTTGGTGCAAAACTGTATCTAAAGTCGATTTGGAATATAATTTAAACTAAAAAAGGGAACATGAACCATACTAGAGACAATCTCCAGGATAAATTAATGACTGATGGTCGAGCGGTAAGCGCACTTGCCTCTCACCCAAAAGTTCCAGGTTCGATTCCACCGGTAATAATGACAGTGGAAAATACTGTGAGAGATTTTTCCACTATACACGTATATTGGGTGTGTGTCCCTTGTCTCTAAATGTATAGCCCTTCCCACACAAGGCTCTTCTAGAGCCTTCTGAGATAAAGGGGGTCGTAATTACCTGTGGTGTTATTTGTTAAAGTTAGATTAGGTGTTCATGTTCAGCTCTGCCTTTACGACATTTATAAAAAATAAAGCAACAGGAACTGGGATTAGTACTTTTATGGATGACCACCTCCTTTAGAGGGGAAATCTGTGCCTTGTCTATTAAATGTTAGGTAAGTAAATAATCCCCAGTCTCTGCCAGAGAGGATTTGGCAGAATTTCTAGCTTGGGGTGTACCTTGTCTCCTGGATTTCGGTGACTGGCCTTAGGCCGACATTAAATGAATGAAAAGATATTCATGTTCTCTCTTCACCATCAGAAAAGCATTTTAGGGCCTCTACGAGGCCCAGTGAGTACCAAGTGGGGTAGGATTCGCTATTGGTGATAAAGGGCGTAATAAACCAAGAGGTACTGGAATTTTGAAAAGTTGTAAGGTCTGGTCCAAATGCCAAGCATGATGCGTTTCCCTGAATCAATAAGTTTAGTATCTGAGAAATACTTTCACAATACACCGAAGCAATTGACCACTACACTCGAATACGTTACTCGATGCGTGTTTCGCTAACAGTATCATCCGAAGTTGAATAAAACTGAAAACTGATCAATATTCAATTCTAGTGTCCAGGCAAAAGTAGTTTTCAGAAGATCTATTAAGTTGGCACTACCACTTTAAAATTTTTAAATCATTCTGGTCCCATTAATTGTAGCTTCTTTGTTGCGATGAGAAAACATTTGTAGCCATTTAGTTAAAAAAAATAACCCAAGATAATGCTAACTTCACAGTGAAGATAGTATTACACTCACAGAAATCGCTTTAAAAAGTATATAAACATTCTCTTATCATAAAAATAATTTGTTGCGCATGACTAATGGCAAAAAGTTAATAAAAAAATTGGTTTTTCTAATAACTTCTGATAATTTGAACTTGATAATCAAGATAGCATTAAACCTTATGAAAAACCGCTTTTAGTAATAATTAATAAATAAAGAACTATCAAAAAAATTTTTAAGTATTTTTTAAAGAAGGACCGGAAAAAATGGATAGTTTTAGAAAAGTGAACAATCACGACTGAACGATTCCGGGTGCATCGTATACAAAAATGAAACACAAAATTTGCAACAGCAGTAAAGAAACTTGCGGATAACAGGTTTCAATAGATTTTGGGAACAAACGTGGCATTCCATTCTATTGCATAAACATTTTACTCAAAACTGTTTTCTAAGAAACGAAAAAGCACAAATCGCGAATCACAAGGATTCTAAGGTTGTCTTAAAAAATGAAAGATTTCTCGAAGATAGTTTATTATAGTCCAAGTAAGGACTTCCCTGCACTCAAAAAATGGAACAAAAACTTCCTGACATAATTATTATCGCCGCGGGCCATGGCGGCATGCCTGCATCAAACGACCCGACGCATATTAAAAACCTATAAAGGTAAGCGACATGATTTGCAGTCGAGGTAGCACAAAGAGTAATGGTATTTTAATGATGTCTTAAAGTTTTTGTTGCGTTTTTTTATTTGCCAGGAACTGGTTACTTCAACTATATGTAGAAACTATTTTAAAGAAAACTTTATTTGCAACAAATTGTTTCTCAATGCAACAAATTCGTATGTGACACGCAACAAAGTCTCGAGGTGAAAAACACATGAAAAATGCATTTTCAATGGTTTTTGCAGGTGGTAGTGCCAGGTTGCGCCGGAAATTAAAAGTTTCTAGAATTTCGTGAACACTTTTCTTGCAACAAATTAGGTTTTGGCACAGCAAATTCGTACACGACACGTACAAAATTCTCGAAGTGGAAATCTCATGAAAAAATTCATTTTCAATGGTTTTTAAACGAGGTAATGTCAAGTTACGCTGGAAATTAATCGTTTCATCAATTTTTACGAACATTTCTTTCGCAACAAATTCATACACGACACGTCACAAATTATCTAAATGAAAAACCCATGAAAAAAGCATTTGCAATGGTTTTATCGATTTTCGTGGAAACTTGTTCGCAACAAATTATGTCTAGTGCAACAAATTCGTACATGACACGCAACAACTTTTCGAAGTGATAAGAAGACTTAAATCTAGGTTAAAGCACAAACAGACCAATCAATAAAAATTGTTATCATATAAAAGTTTCTAAAATATTCATCTACACCAATGGAACTGCAAACGTATACAATCCAGACAGTTACATAACTTATGTTTTGTGCATACTCCTATAGCTCTCTATTTGCTCTAGTATACTTATAAAAAAACTTAGTTTTTATAAATTTTCTGTTGCAAGCTTGAACTTAATGGAATCATATCTAACAAGTTGCATGCAACTAGTTGAAACTGGTAATAATCTTTCTCAGATTAGACATTAGAATATGGGCCACACAGTACTGGGGCCAGTATTATTCCTCATCTATGTCAACGACTTGGTGCATGCTGACCCAAGAGCCGACTTTATTCTCTTCGCTGATGACACAACCACAATAAATAAAAATGAAATTTGCAATGAACCGGAGTTACAATTGGAGCACACACAGTCAAGGGTTTCTGCTTGGTTTGTCGCAAATCGATTAAGCTTAAATGATACTAAAACTGAAATCATGTTTTTTAGTTTAGCTAATTTGGAAACAAATAATAATCCAGAGTCGGTAAAATTTCTTGGGGTACATATTGACCCTAAGCTCTCATGGAACTTTCATATTGATAAGCTATGTAATAAGTTAGCTCCTTGTATCTATGCAATTAGAAATACGTCCCTAATAGTGTCCAAGCAAGTACTCTTATTAACTTACCATGCACTTATCCAATCAAAAACATCATTTGCTATTCATGCTTGGGGGCCACGCTCCAAACATGAAACGTGTTTTTGGATTACAAAGGAAGGCAGTACGAATTATAAATAAGCTAGGATATAGAGAAGATTGCAGACAATCTTATATTGACCTTAAAATTCTCACAGTACATTCACTATATATCTTACAGTGTCTCATATATGTTAAAGATAATTTACCAAATTACGTAACTCATGAAGAAATTCACTCATATGATACAAGAGATAAAGCAAATATTTATATAGACTTTCACAGAGTACAAAAAACTAGATCCGGAATATCATATTTTGGTCCTAAGTTATTTAACCTGCTACCATCCCCCGTGAAATTGTTGCCTTCTAAAAATTTCAAATATGTAACAAAAAAATACCTTATATCCAAATGGTTCTACTCTATGGAAGATTTTTATAATAATGATTTTTCAGACTGGCAATTGTAATACTTTGAGAGAATAATATGCAGCTCATTGTTTTATTACTTTATATTTATATTGTATTTTGTATATATATGCATGTATTGTATTTTTATACATTTTTTTCTTTGTTGACTTGTGTAAAACTCTGTTTCTTGGCACCAATAAATTTTCTATTTCTATTTCTATATAAATTGCCGTATCCCTATCTTTTCAATTGGCTTAAACAAATTTTATACCGAGACCGATACTTTTGACGACAGATTGATATGTTCTGAAACAAATATAAATAAAGTAGTGGAGAGGTCGAGAGGATAAACTCGTGGGATTTCTCGCACTGGGCGATGCCTCAGGCAGGGAATTCACGATCGTCAAGATTCGCCTGCCTTGTTCTCTTGGTGCGCAATACACTGAAATCTAGCAGGAAATTGAACAAGCATGACATTACACTCATTGCAAATGCAATTCTTTATGACATTTTGATTCGAGAATCAAATTGGGCACGAATTTGTTATGTCTTAGAAATAATTTGCTGCGAAACTAGTTTTTGCAAAACTAGATACCTAAAACTTGGGATTTCCAGATATTTTCTCACCACAACAAAAAAGCTACAGGACCATAACGATACCAAGTGATAGTGCTAACTTAATACAGCTATTCTCAGACACTAGACATATTGATTTGTGTAAAATGGACCAACAAACCAAAACGTCCTCGTGATTGGAACTCAGACCAAGCGAAGGATTGCTTACTTACACAGGAAAGAGAACTACGTAAGTTAAAGTAGCTCTTAATGTATAACAACCATCAAATTTAAAAAGTGTGAACTACAAAATTCTTACCTGGAATCAGTTTAGATTGGGGAAACTATGCTACTAATCTTGTCAAAACCAGTGATAAATACTTTAATCTAGATTATACATGAAAACTGTGGTTTGTATCCCATGAAAAATAAAATCTACTGGAAACCACAGCTCAACTATTCTAAAATACATCTTGGTTGTGTATTCCTCAGTAATCTGGAATATTTCTCACCAATCTCAGCAGGAAACTCATTAAACTTGGTGCAATCAATAAGCTCTCAGTGAACAAAGGCATTGTATGAAAAATATAAGATAAGTTACCTTATCATACATAACCACCTCCATCTGTATATAAGTATTACAAACTGTGAAGAACAGAGACCAGAAATTGATAGAGATAGAAAGAAATAGACAAATGCCATATAACATACAAGATAATATGAATTAATTTGAGTTTACCTTCCATAAGAGATTTGACGTTAGGTTCCGTTAAATATATTAAATCGTCTGGCAAAACTTCTGGTATACCGCCTACTCTTGTAGATACAACTTTCAGACTGGAAAATACACATTATGTAGCTTTTATATTCAAAATTATTTATTATGCTTACTGCTAAAGTATATACGATTGGAATTGAAACCGTATAAAAACTAAAAGCCGGCAAAAACAGTCGGCATCTCTTTATTATACATGGGCGGAGATAAATAGGAATGCTTGTCATAACAAAATGATAAGATTTTCGGGCGTTATTATATTATCCTCTGCTTCAAATGGTCTCCAGAAAGCCATGGTAAATTAGTAAATAATTAAAATATTTTACCTTTTATACAGTAGTAAATATTTATAAATATGAACAGTAACTAACTAAACTCCTAAGCTTGATATTATAATAGGTATTTATGCGCTGCACTGGCACATAGACAGCACGATATTAGACTTCCACGTTCCAAGATAAAGAAACGATTTACGAGTTTTTTTGTGCTAGTACGCCTGTCCGTTTTATTACCTTTAAACCAGTGCAGTCTTAGATGGTTCATTCAGGCTGATTACATTGCCAGTCTCAGACTCGCCTGCACAGTTTCAACTACCGTTCGAATCTCAATACCATTGCCAAATATATAGGACAAAATATCAAGTTCAGTACGCACAGTCCTGTGCTTTAAAACTGACCAGTTTCAATTCCAATCGTATATACTTAACCATATATTCGCTATTTTCACTTTTTTAACAAAGAATTTAAGACTGAATAATATCTAATTGATAACATAATATGCACTCGCAAGTACAATAATTGCACATATATTTTTTGACTTTATTTCAATTTGATATTTTTTTATATTGTATACGTGCTATAATCCTCAATGATCTACTATACAGTGTCTGCCAAAAAGTGTGTACCATATGAAAAAAATATGTTTTTTTTTAAACTTGTTTTAACATTAGTTTCAGCAATAACCACAAAACTGTCAAAAATATTTGTCCTATCACAACTATGACACCTCCAAAATGTCATTAGAAGTTTTAAAATGACCTGAAATGCCCTTATTTATCAAAATATCAAAAAGTACCATAAGGAACAGTTGTTTGTAATTACATTAAAAATCTAAATGTGAAGTTTGGTTGGAAAATTTAAATCTTTTAATTTTTTCATCTTTTCCAAAAATATGTAACATTTAATTTTTTTTGTGTATTTTTTGTTTACAGTACAAAGTTAGTTTGAAATTTTTCAATGCAAAAAGTACATAAATATTGCATTTCTTTTTTAAATGTAATTGATAAGGGCAACAAATCACTTTTACAAAAAGTAACAGGACTATTTTCAGTAATTTTGAATCTTTACATGATTATGGGCTTAAATATTAAAAAACGATTGTTCATTTAATAACTTAAATAGCAACAGTTATCAGTTATAACGCAAGCCTGCAAGGGCATCAATACAGAATTCCCATATTTAGTTCTAAATCATGTACAGGGTGTCCCGAAACTCCCGCCTTCCCCTTTAGGTGCTAATTCTCCATGCAAAAATAGTAAGAAAAGTTCCTATAAACACGTGTCCGGAAATGCTTCCTAAGAGAGCTACGGCCCTCTAAAGATGGCGCAAAAATAGGTGTTTTTACTAATTATCTCGGAAATGATTTGGGACAACTTTATGAAACTTGGTTAACTATTTTTTATTATTAAAGGTTATTGTTTTACAATATTAGCCAAAATTATTTTTTTCCAGGGGCGGAGAAACGAGGGGTCGGTGTTCTTTGTTTCTACATATTTATTTTTCCATTTGACATTTTTTGTATTTTAATCCCTGATTGTGATTCCCTGGTTAATTCGGCAACAAAAGGTCATCTTTACAATTAGCCATATGGTAAGCCGTTTTCGAGTAAAAGGGGTCTAAACGAAATATTGCGTATTCGTTTGCTAAATGCGCATTATTATTCTTCAAAGTAGGCGTATGTCATTCAGTAACAGAAATGGCTGAGTACACCTCACAGGATTATGTATTATGGTATGGCTGATGAACAAGCTGTACCAGCCGCACGACTGTACTCGTTCCGATTGCCGCAAAGAGGACATTTTCCTGATGCAAAAGTTATCACGCGCTGCCTCAATCGTGTACGGGACAGTGGAAATGTCCTACCTAATAGACGAGGTAACGGTCGCCCAAGAGGGATTCCAGTAGCTGAAGATGAGATGATTCTTGATGCACTTGCTGATTAGCCGAGGTTGAGTACTAGGCGAGCTGATAGACTACTGGGGACAACAAGAACACGTATTCATCGACCCTTCGACGTGAAAATCAACATTGTTATCGTTATCGACGCGTTCAGCAGCTCTTACCGCGAAACTATGAACCTCGAATGATCTTCCGTACAAGTAAGCTGAATTTTGTATGCAGCATCTACATGAAATAAAAAACAAATTTTAAACAAATGTGATAAATTTGTAATTCAAAATATTCTACCACTTAAACCGATCGATTTTTTTTTAATTTCACGGATTTTTTGTAAAATCATTTGGTCAATCCTTCATTTCTTAATCAGATATTGTGGACTGATGAAGCGACATTTACCCCGAATGGAGAATTTAATTCAAGGAATTTTGTTTGCTGGGCCTATGAAAATCCTCATTTAATTCGACAGACACATTTTCAATACCGATTTTCAATTAATGTTTGGGCGGGACAAATAGGGAATCTAATGGTAAGTACATTTACATTCTCATTGGGTACCTAATAGGTTAGGTAAAACTTGCAAATAATATTTACCACCAATTTTGCAGATTGGTCCCATATTTCTTTCCGCACGACTTAATGGACCGATTTACTCGATGAAATCCCGCTGCTTTCTCGCTTGAATCTGATTTTTATGCACGATGGGGCTCCGGCGCACTTTAGTAGGGTAGCAAGGCGTCATTTGAATCGAGTTTTTCGAGGGCGCTGGATAGGAAGAAGTGGCCCAATAAGTTGGTCTCCTCTATCGCCGGATTTAAATCCGATGGATTATTTTGTAGGGGTCATATAAAAATTTGGTTCATTTTAATGAGACAATTAGTGAGGACATGCGATCCGACATAATTGCGGCATTTGACACTATTACCAGGAAAATGGCGCAAAGAGCCACAAATAATATTGTTCGCCATACTGAGACCTCTATTGAGCAGGAAGGAAGGCATTTTGAGCACATTTTGTAATACATAATAATAATCTTAATTCAGGTTGTTTTTTAAATCATAAATGTTCATTAAACTATTGCACAATGTTTCTTTTACCTCTATTACCAAATAATTAAAAATAGTTAGATACTCCTGTGAGGTGTACTCCGCCATTTCTGTTACTGAATGACACGCCTACTTTGAAAAATAAATAATGCGCATTTAGTAAACGAATACGCAGTATTTCATTTAGACCGCTTTTACTCGAAAACGGCTTGCCATATGGCTAATTGTAAATATGACCTTTTTTTTGCAGAATTAACCAGGGAATCACAATCAGGGATTAAAATACAACAAATGTCAAATGGAAAAATAAATATGTAGAAACAAAGAACACCTACTCCTCGTTTCTCTGCCCCTGGAAAAAATTAATTTTAGCTAATACTGTAAAACAATATCCTTTAATAATCTAAAATAGTTAACCAAGTTTCATAAAGTTGTCCCAAATCATTTCCGAGATAATTAGTAAAAACTCCTATTTTTACGCCATCTTTAGAGGGCCGTAGCTCCCTTAGGAAGCATTTCCGGACACATGTTTATAGGAACTTTTCTCACTATTTTGCAGAATTAGCACCTAAAGGGGAAGGCGGGAGTTTCGGGACACCCTGTATATACGATTAATGTGTTGCTTACCCGCAAGAAGCTGCTTCAACAATAGCCATACAATACGCTTCAGTCAATGATGTATTCAGGAATATATCACCTTTTACCAGTGCATTTCTCACTTGAGAATGTTGCAAACTTCCCAGAAGTGTCACTCTGTCTTGAAGGCCTCTCCTTTCTCGAATTTCCTCGAGTAACCTAAATGACACAGTATTTTAAAATATATGCAACTATGTCTACGAATCCGTGCAGTCAGAATAATAAGGCAATATATCCTCTCCCCTACTGGGCAGTATTTCAGGTGCCTTTGAGACACAGAAATAAGTCAAAAGAGTTAAAACAAAAAGTAAGTAGCAGATTAATTTTATGAATGGAATTTCTATTCGCATGGCTAGATTCCTCATTTTTGCTGCATAAAAAGGCAATATTTTACTGCCGAAGAAATATATGTGGCACTTCAATATCTGTCAAATGTTTATAAAATCAAATTTTAATGTTCATCCCTGAAAATGTATAACATGCTTAAAGTGGTATATAATTTTTTCAGCCGTTTTTTAGAGTCAACATTAACTGAAAAGTAACCAAGTCTTAAGATTCTTGTCATAAGAATTTTCTAATTTTTATGAAGAGGTTATGAATTCAGTAAAGGCGTGCAATAAAAGTGACAATTCAATGACATCAAAGCATCTATAGGCTTCAAGGCCAGTAAATTCAACATTGTATGTATCCGAACTTATGAACCGTGGTTTGAAAGTTTTTGTATCTAATGTTTCATCTACAGTAGACATTTTCAAAGGTGACAATGTAGCAGTGGTTGAAGATTCCTTTCCAGCAGTACACAGTTAATTTACCAAGCGCCAGAGTTCGTTCCTGTTTTGTTATCTTCATCATGAGCTTCTGACCAATCAGGAAGTTCATTAGTTAGTTATTCTTTTCTAGTCATCATTGTTGTTTGTCCATGATCTATTTAAACTCAGGGTTTTTTCCTTGCACTTGAAATTATGTGGATCTTAATGTGTTTCAATAGCTTCTCTATAGAACTGTGGGAGGTAACTGGAAGTCTTAGCCAACATTTAGATCTTTACAGAACGGATTTTATGGTTATCCTGTATTAAAACGCGTTCTACTTCAACAGATTTGTAAATATGTCCCAAACTGCAATTTTATGTTCTGTTACGTGTATTTGTCGTTTCTACATACACTGGTGCACAGCTATATAAAATTCGGTACACTCCTGGAGTTGACAAGTGATTTATCGAATCTTTAACTAATCTTAGGCATTGCTAGTCCTAGAGAAATGTGAGATCGAAGTCATACACCAATCAGGACTATGCGGCAATATTTAAAGTCAACTAAAGATTTTAGATATCCCTTGTCAGCTACCGGATTACTTGTGGCTGTGGATCTATGTACATCGTAAAAACATAAACAGATGCTTAACAGAATGAAACCTGCAAATTGAGATGAATTCGCAAAGCTACCTTCGCACACTTCTACACAGGACAACCATAAAATTCTTTCCTATGACACCCAAATTTTGGCAAAAACTTCTAGTTACTGCCCATGGATACCCAAAGAAGCTATTAAAATCCACAGCATTTGAACTGCAAATAAGAATGCCTCAGTTTAAGTACATCACGGATTCCAGAACAATGCCAAACGATCACGATGACTAGAAAGATGCAATTAACTAACAAATTTTGATTGATAAGAAGCCCAAGATGAGAGAGAGAGAGAGAGAGAGATTTATTGGTGTTGCTATACATGGTACTTACACAAGTCAATATATACAATAAAATCATCTTTAAATATTGATAATAAAATATAAATATGTCCCTTAATATATAGATAAATAGACATAAGATTGTTATTTACTTCAAATTATATTGGTTCACTGCTGTTAAACGGCAATTTAAATATTCGTCGTATGAATGGAGGGCAACATTTTAAACGTGGAGGGCAGCAGATTATAAAACTTTAGGGCAATGTAATTTAAACTTTTTTTACTTTTGGACAATCTGTAGTAATTTGGGACTAACATATTACTTCCCCATGTATTATAATTATGTACGTCACTATGTGCAGCGAATTTGCCTAAGTTATTTTTAACATACATTACACATTCAATTATAAACATACATGGAAAAGTAAGTAAATCATTATTTATGAAAGAGATCTTACAATCGTCTCTGTAGCCAATCCCATCCACAATCCTTACAGCTCTACGCTGTAATCTAATAATAAACTGTTTTTAGCGTGGGTTTGGAGATACAGTCGTCTAATAGTCGTAGTAGATAGATATTACTAGATAGTTTATTTGCCACTGAATCAATGTGATAATCCAAGCTAAGAGTGGGGTCAATGGTCACACCCAGAAAACTGACAGTTTCGGGATTATCGAAATTTATATTCCTTAAGGACAAAATCATTGTTTGTGTCTTAGATAGATTTAAACTAAGCCTGTTGCAGAAGAACCATTGCTCAGCCTCTGACTGAGCAGCACGACCCAAGTGCCAGTATTAGATATTGTGGTATCATCTGCAAAAAATATAAAATCAGTAAGTGGTACATTGATTGATAAATTATTGACATAAATTATAAAGAGTAAAGGACCCAAAACTGATCTCTGCGGCACACCCATGTCAATATACATTTTTCGAGATATCCCATTGTCACATTTGACTCTTTGTGTTTGTCCTATTAAGTAGGATTCTATCATTTTAGTGCTATTAAAATCAAAATTATACTTTTTGAGCTTCCTAATTAATAGATCGTGCTGAACACAGTCAAAGGCTTTGCTTAGACTACAAAAGGCGGTTACGTGGTATTCGCCCTTTTCGATGAAGTTAGACTCCAGCCTGAGTAAAAAAAAAACGTTAATGAACTCTATTAACACAGCTGACTGTGCGCCATTGAGAATAAGTGATTGACAGTACTGCCGCATTGACGCATGCAGACAGAACATCAAGTTCAACAGCCTACAGACCCAAAAATACACAATATTGAATTTAGTGACTGTCAAATGTCCATAAGATCACTCAGCGCTTTACCTACTTTTTAAATTGCATTTTACTCCTTCAAAATTAAAATAAATGTAAAAAAAATTAGTATTGCATATTTAAAAATCGGTTTCTGACATTAAATTTATTTAGTACAATAAAATTAATCTATCGTTTGGATTTTATTTCTCAGGGTATAACTTTATGATGAATCGATGTGGAAAAATGTCAGGAACAACATACTGAAATGTTTAATAATAATAATAATAAACTTTATTAGCCAAACCTAAATATAAATACAAATACTGTAGTTTCCGCATATTCAGCGCTTCTGGATGGACGCGCCGTTCCGCCATGTCGCAAAGGGGCGTGGCGGCAAAGATCAATCGACCAAATAAAAACAACTTGGTTAAACATTTAAAAAAATTGATTTAAAAAAAATTGATCATCGTAGAGGGGTAGGTATTTCCCATATCAAAATTGTAGAGAATTTCTTTCTCTACATGATATATATTTTTTAGTTATTAGAAGTATTTTATGGCCGTCGTACATAGTTAAAGTCGAGCAAGGCCAATTTGTTTAATAGTTTTTATTTATTTACAAAATTGCTACAACACCCAAGTTTAAACATTTTAATACGTTATTCCTGACATTTTTCCCCATCGATTGATCATAAAATTATCCCCTGGGAAATAAAATCCAAGATGTGAAAAATTGGTCTAGATTTATTGTACTATTATTTGTAAAAAATCCTTTTGATGCAATTCCCATTCGAAGAACTTTTTGATTCGATGTAAACTTGTTGTTAGGCCCCTCCCGGGGCCGTCCCTGTTCTCTTTGCAAGCAATTTGCAACAGATACACTTCGATATAATTTTCCAAACAATTTTAATTTAAAACATTTTTAGATCTGTTCTTCCTTTGACCTTCCAGATCTTACATTTAAAATTTCAGCTTTCTATATGAAGCCGTGTATGAGGAAAAACGTATCGCACACAGACCGACAGATGCACAGACTGTCCATTTTCATTATAATCTAGAATTTGAATATTTTCACAAGACTAATACTTTATCTATAGATGAGAAAGTAAAAAGTAATACTCATGAGATCTCACTTCTAGCACAGCTTCACAATGTTTTTATAGATTCATAGCCACATCATAAAATTCAAATTGTTAAAAAATCCAGCATAGGAACATAAATATTCCAATCTGACAGACGTCTAGAGACTCAGATCAATTTAATTTCAAAATTGCCACAAAATAATTCATAAAACATAATATTTTTAGTCGCAAACTCCTCTATAAAATCCTTATTTTACTATATGGAACGTAATCAGACTGCACCCAACAGCTATTCTCCGGGCTATGTGCCCCGCCGAGCGCTGAATTACAAGTTACAAGCCTGGCGCGTTAAGTGTAATAATTGCATATTACCATCAAAACGCTAATGCTTCGATTGTAACAAACACTAGTCTAAAGACTGATCCTACTTAAAGGAGCTCTCATGCCAGTCGTCACACACCACTTGCAGACTGCAGTTTCAAGTTGTTGGCTCTCGTCAGTGCAAGGTAGGCATGTGACGACCGACACGAGGATCACTTAACTATTTAGTACATTTCGGTATCTTTAGGATAGTGACATGTAAAACAGTCAGCAGGTGCCATCTAGCGGTCCAGTGTCTGTTGCAATCGAAAAATAAATAGCCTGACTGGGCTTAGCTTAGTTCAAATGTGCTTTTAGAAAGTGGAATATTAAAATATAATATTTTTAGTCGCAAACTCCTCTATAAAATCCTTATTTTACTATAAGGAACGTAACCAGACTACAACCAACAGCTACTCTCCGGGCTATGTGCCCCGCCGAGCGCTGAATTACAAGTTAAAAGCCTGGCGCGTTAAGTGTAATAATTGCTTACCACCATCAAATCATCACATTACAATTGAAGCATTAGCATTTTGATGGTAATATGCAATTATTATACTTAACGCGCCAGGCTTGTAACTTGTAATTCAGCGCTCGGCGGGGCACATAACCGCAGAGTAGCTGTTGGTTGCAGTCTGGTTACGTTCCTTATAGTAAAATAAAGATTTTATAGAGGAGTTTGCGACTAAAAATATTGTTTTAATATTCCTCCCTCTAAAAGCACATTTGAACTAAAATAATTCTTACCTACCATCGTTTAGGTCCGTCGCCAGCTATCAAAAAATCAACTTCTTTATACTTGGAACATAAGTCTCCTATAATCTGTGCTGTTAAGTCCACACCCTTCCTATAAACTAGCCTTGAAACTACAACAACTGTAACTAAAAACAAAGGCATCAACATTTAATGAAATACATTATCTAAATTTCTTACTATGTGATTTTGGTCTTTGACTAGGATTGGGTGTAAAATAGTTTGCGTCTACTGCATTAGGTATAACAGATACTCGTCTACTATCGACTTTTGCTCTTAAAACTGTATTTTCTTTCCCAGTATATGACACACAAATACAGTGATTACAGTCAGCTAGAGAGATTTCTACAAATTTGTTGGTTATCACAGCACTTGTGTCGGCAAAGCCGAATAGACTATGGTCAGTAAAAACAGTCTGGAACAAACAAAAAATTGTAAAAATGTATTTATACATACAAGTAAAAGATATCAAATAAAATTCTACTACTTACCTTCAATCCCATTATGTTAGCAGTTATCATAGCCTCATGAGCCAATGCCGAGAAAGCAGAATGACCATGAACGATTTCAATTCTCTCTCGGATTAGAACATACCGTATCAAGGGTATGTTAGAGACAACTGTTGGTAAAATGCACTGGTTGTAGAATACTTTTATCGGCAAGTAGTAGACTTTGAGTCCGTTGGTCATATATCGTATACCTACTCGGTCTTCGTAACTATGTGTCAGAACGACTACCTTATGTCCTTTTTGTATTAAACATTGTGATACCTTATAAATGTGTTCTTCTACACCTCCCATATTTGGGAAAAAGAAATCAGAAACCATACTAAAACATATTTAAAAAACGTTTGCACTGTGTGGAGGATTAATTTTGTAAAATGTGACTTACCATACTCTATGAAACATCTTCGCTAGTATTATCACTGTTTTTTAGAAAAAAATTAATAATTTTGAATGTTTTGATTGTTATGGATCATTGAAAAACAAATAAATAAAATACAGTCAGCTGTTTTCTGCCCTAGAAAAACGCTTTCATTTACGACAGGCTAACCGTAATATCAACCACGTGACGTAATACGAAATATAGATAAAAGAAATTCGTGTCAAAACCTGAAATAATGCAGAAATACACAAAATAGCTGTAAATTAAAAAGAAAATCAGGATTGCATGTTCAACTGAATATTGTTTTAGTAAGATTCACACACTAGGGTCAGTAACTAAACACGAATGTTAATAATCAATAAGTTCATGAAAAAATTATCCTGAACCACCTCATCCAATAGCTATTCTTACAATTATTATTTAATTGGGACTTACCAGCTAGCACCTGGTTAATCTGACGCAAACGATAATCGAAAATCTCGGGTGGTTAAAAGTTATTCTGTACACAGAACGTTCCGTGCTCTGTCCTCTGTCACAGACTAATTTAATTTTACTCATGGCATTAGGTTATGTTGTGCTGTGTGTAAATTTGAGATTGAAATTCAAATATTAATTAAAAAATTTACATCGTTAGCTGTAGAGAAGTTCCATTACAGAATAAATTAGGTACATATATGAATAAATATGTTTGAAATTTATTACTTAACATACTACAGATACTAATTTTAGATCCATTATGGGAGGATGGAAATTGGAAGTTGGAAGAATGGCATTGTATGTCATGTTTCCTGTAGTTTTATTCCACTATTTCAACCAGCCTGAATATTTTGAGGAATGGGTTGTTAAAACCAAAAGAGAGCTGTATCCGCCCGAATCTAAAGAGCAAAGAGAAAGTTTGGAGCAGGCTATACAAGCAATAAAAGAAAAACAAGAAAGGTTGCTTATGGCCAAGTTAGAAAATAAAGAAAATCAGTGAAATGAAATACTTAGTTTGTACAGTTATTTATTATTAATGTTAAAAGGAAATGTTTATTTCAACTTAGACATAGGCAGGTTTTGATTAGAATAGATTGGAATATTTCCTGAAGTTGTAACTTAATCAAAATATAAAAGAAAATTATTGTAACTTATGCTAAAAATCAATTATAAGTCTGTGAAGCTGTGTGATTGAATAAAGAATGTAACTGTCACAGGTGTTGATATGTTGTCTATGTGAAACAGAAGGCAGAAAATGTGTACTTTTTCTAAGCCATTCATTATGCCTATTACTAAGTTCTGAACAGCTCAACTATAAGTTTTATGTGAAATTTCGGGAATTTATAGTTCACGATGTAGGATACTGACATCAAGGTAAATTCTGAGCTGTACTGAGAGATATCGGATAGTAAATGATTGATGGCTTCAATATTAAATTAAAAGGCTCATTCTGAAAATCTTTTCAATTTTTAAGTTGGGAGTACCCATACATGACTGTAATAGCGATGTAACTGGTAGTACTTTTTAAGTTCCGGCCAAACCAGGTCTAAGTAGGAGCCTGCAGAATCAGATCCACACAATATGTAATGTGCCGGTGCATGATACATTCCACATTTGGGCGATTACAAGTTTAGTCTTGTCACATCGAATTCACTAAAGTAGAAGTTATTTAGAAAGGCCTCGACCGCAATAAAACGTGCAACAAAGAAAGCTGCAGCTTTGAATCATCTATAAAATGTAGAACAAAGAAAGCTGCAGCTTTGAATCATCTTTCTCCATAGTAAACAAATCATAAGCAAGAAATTTTATTGAATGTTTTTGTCAAGTACACGAAATTGAAGAGAGAGAACCAACTCGAGCTGTTCTTAGAATCACAGGTATGTACGAAGTAACTATACAGTCGAAAAAAATTGCCTATAATTTGCTCAAAGCGACCTGGTCAACAAATTCAAAAACATTGAGTGTGGTCTTGCATTAAATGGAATCGTGTATTTCACTATTTAAACTTCTTTTTAATTCTGAAACTATACTAGTCCGGACTTGAGCAAAATCCCAGTTAGATAGATAGCTTTATTTCAACTCGTATAATTGAAGTAGCTATATACAACAAAATATTCCCCTATCACAAAATATCAAATAATTTCCAGATCTCAAAATGGATTTTGCCCTGGTAGGTCAACCGAAAGTGCAACAATGGACTTTTTGGAGTTTGTGTATAATCGCTTAGATAATAAAAAATATGTTGCTGCACTTTTCTTTCACTTGTCCAAGGGATTTGACTCTATAGATCAGACATTCGTTGCTGATAAACTTTCTGCAATAATAATTAGGGGTAACTTTCTTTCATGGATAATATCATATCTCAGAGCTTTAGAAACATTTTTGTAAAATTAGAAGAAACTAGTTCAGAGATGTATGATGTTAATCTAGGAGTTCCCCAGTGCTCTGTATTGGGGCCACTTATTTTTCTTCTGTTTATAAATGATTTACCGCTCCATATTGGTACCAAGTGCGTTGTGCTGTTCGTGGATGACGTTTCCATAGCAGAAGAGGCAGACTCCCCTGAGGAATTGCAAGGTAAGCTTAATACTATCTTTCAGCAATTTATTAACTGGTGCGATATTAATAAATTAATTGTCAACACAGAAAAAAGCATTGCAATTTTTTGGTAGGAAAACATTTCAAATTCCCATAAATATTACATTGAATCAGTTAACTATTACTCCAAGTGAAACAACAAAATTTCTTGGCATATATATTGACACTGATATGAACTGGAAACATCACATTAACAATACCTGTCGGAAAATGAGCAGGGGCTACTATGCAACCCTTACAACTTAAAAATGTTTTGAACCAAAAATCTCTCATAAATGTTTATTATGCCCTCATTAACTCAGTGTTATCCTATAATGTTATTGTATGGGGTGGGGCCACTGATCGTGAAAGAGTTCTAATTGGCCAAAAATGAGTCGAATTTTCGGTTTGCAAAAAACTGCAGAGATTTTTTCAGGCAACATTTTATATTGACATTTCCCTGTGTGTACATATATAACTGTATATTATATATAAAAAAGAATATGAGCAAATTTGAAACAAACTCGTAACTGCATAATTACCCTACTAGGCATGGTAATTTGTTAAAAATACAAAAACACAGGACTGCCCTATATGAAAAGTCTCCACTACTAACCGGACTAAAATTCTTCAATTCTCTACCTTCTAGCATTAAAGAAAAAGCTTCATTATCTTCTTTTAAGAAAGAACTACGAAAATATTTAGAAGGATGTTACTTTTCAGTCGATGAATTTTTGAACGATAAACTTCATTTATAACTACTTAAAATATATATTTATATACTGCAATATATATTTATATATTTTACAGTAATGTGTGTTACTTTTATTAATCTGTATCTATGTGCTTGTAATGTATTTGTTTCATGTTTTGTATTTTACATAATTTGTTGACATGTCCTCTATTTCACCATACTATTATTGTTATTATTATACATTCATATCATACATCAGAAAGAGAACATATATATCTGAAGAAATACGAATGTCAATATAGAACTTTAAAATAATACAAAACAAAAGTGAATATTAAATGGACGACAAAGCCAAAACTATACAGAAAAAAATAATTCCTTCAGTGCACTTAAACAATAAGACTTCTCTAACAAAATTTTTTAAAGTTTCCTTTCGAAAATATACTGGTTAGGTGATTCTCTAATTTGTTGTGGTAAGTCGTTAAATAATTTACAGCCATTATATTGAACACTTTTTTGATATAAAGATGTGACATGAGGGTTAGGTCGAAATTCTCATTTATGAAGAGTATTATGATCGTGAGAGGCTGCATATCCTATGTAAATATAATTTTTTTATCCTTTATGTGAAATATGTGAGGTATGGTAACAGTAGAGCTCAGTGATTAGGGAGTCCAGCTTTCTATTTGGGCATATATCTAGCAAAGTAGGTTCAATACCTACCTAGTGCAAAATAATTTTCGATTATAAGCTATCTCCAAAAAGTGATTCGAATCCCACTATAAACTTTAGGGCTCCGTCTTCTTTCTTAGACAAATCTACATCTTCTAGATTTAATGAGATCGTTCAGGTGGCTTGTAAAGCAATTAAAAACATTTTCAAACAAATAAATTACTACACTTAAGGCACTCGATCTTAGGCAATATATTGTTATGTGCTGCCCTCTAACGGGGAAAGATGTGATTAAGTCCCTGTTCAAGGTGAAGGGAAACCTGTTATTCTGTTACTCCCTGACTAGTAGGGTGGCGCCGTCTATGAGCTAATTGACGAACAATCATCTAGTACATAGTAGAAAACTATGGAGGATTCTAGAATATGATTCTGGTACATTTCAAGTGTGTATATAAAGAGGTGAATCCAGCAGATGGGGGAACAGTACAGTTTAGTGAAGTATAAGGAACAGTTCAGTTCAGTTCAGTGAAGTATACAGTACAGTTCTAGTATACAGATAGAGAGTTGACAAGTTTAAGAAGAAAAGCAAATAGTGTTTTTAAAAGTAGTGAATTTATAATAGATTAACTTATTATTAGTTCAGTGATTTTTAAGTATTTACTAGTGTAATTTTAGCGATTAATAAAATAGTGGTTAGTGAAGATTCTTGTTGCAAGTTATTTGAACCCACAGAATGTTTACTGAAGACTTTAAACACGTAACAATATTCTCGATTGCTAACTAATTTACTTGTCGATATCCATCCTCAGTGGAGGACCGATCACAGTATTGTGTCAGCTAGCTCTATGGCAAGTGGCCCCCCTTAAACATTAGACAATATGTTGAATATGTATTCCCCTCGTGTTTCCTGGCAACCTACGTTTCTATACCCAATCTGCCACTGCTTGCTCCTATTATCTAAAGCTACTGTGGGAGTGGGGTCACGTTAGCTATTGCATAATCTTGCCCTACATATACAAAGACAACAATATGCTGAACGAATAACAAATAAAATAACTGTTAACAAAACATATCTTTTATTTTAAAATTATATGCAAAATACATACATATTTACAAAGTCTTTTTAATAGGTTTCGGCGCAACGCTCACCTTAACAGGTTTACATAAGTCTAATAAGGTAGGTGTCGAATCGGCCAAGGTTTTTCTCTTGCCAAGATCAGCTTCAGGAATTGCCAAAGCTATGTTTATCTCTACGTTGCATGCCTCAGACCACACTTGATGCGAAATTAATACTGATGTCAACAGCCGAATATTGTGGCCAATTTGTGAGTCTAAAAAAGGGAAAAATTGTTACATATCAACACAGATTAAGTATACAGATGCGAAACTCCGCCCACTGCCTTTGATCTTTCTTTATATGTCTCTGCGACCTCCAAAGAGCTGACCCTTTAATTTGGAGTCAGATATGTGCACAGCAATTTGATGCAAGCATGTTTCAACTGTTAGACAGGGCGATTACCTCTAAAAAAGCGTCTAGAAATATCGACCAACGATAAAATCAATCTTAATTGGTTTGAAATTCAATAAATATTTTGGGTGCTCGTTTACGGAATATTAAAAATAGCATAAGAAAATATATTTTCGAGTTTATATTTCAAACAATCGACCAGCCTGTTATTACCGCCTTTACTAACACACGTACTATGAGAATGAATACAACCAAACAATCAATCGTTTGATATATGTATAGCATTGCCACGGTGAGCGCTGAAATAGTAAATTGCGAGGAAGAGCGCAACACCAATTATTAAAGGGTTTCGTGTTTTTAACGCATTAGTAGCCAATTTGACAACAGTGAAAGTATGTGGACTTTAAACAGATGTCTTTCCTGTCTTTCTTTTAAATAGGGTTTTCCCAAAAAAAAAAAATTATTGCTGAAATACTTAACTCACGTAAAAAAATGATTTATGGCATATTTATTATCTTATTAATTTTACTAATAGTAACAAAAAAAAACTTGAAGTTTATATTGCGTTCATTTTAAACAGCCATAAATTGGCGCGTTGTGACGTCAACACCCTGAAATCCAATCACAGAGGTTGTCTCTGTTCAAGATTGTTTATTAATTTTGGTCTCTGTTAGCATAACCTCTATTTATTGACAGCACTCAGCACTTTTCTACTTTGGGTAAATTATCAGCGGCACCTTTAACATATCCCTCTTCCACTTGATTCCATTTTTATAGTAGAATTAATAAAACATAAACCAGAAACTGATAAAATAATATTTTCACTCCAAACAATACAAACATAAAAATATAAAGGCAATGTCTACAGCTCCGGGTAAATCCGTATGATTAATTTTTATTATTCCTCCGTCTAAAACCGGGCATGCGCATGATTGGCTGCCGTCGAGGGCAAGGGACATTATCTATCATAAGCAACTATACTACATCAAAAAATATTAACATATTTAACCCAACGAACTAACCTAAAGAAATATTCGTATTACGTATTTTAGTTAACAAAATGTGGTAAAAAAAAAAAACTGTAGCAAGCGGATTCGAACCCTCGACCTCACGTGTGAGAATCGGGAACCCTAAGTATTACACCACAGACTGCTGATGAGTAACCTTATAATTCTTACTATATCAATATGTTTGAACGTCATCGCGCATGTGCGGCGTGAATTGCCTGGACGGAGGAATAATAAAAATTAATCATACGGATTTACCCGGAGCTGTAGACACTCCCAAATATAAATTTAACGTTTTAGGTTAGTCATCTGATGTGTAATGTCGTTGAAAGTTAAACCTAAACTACAGTACAAAATATTAACGTCCGACGATTTCACGAATAACTTGTGCGGCATTTATCTGGATTCTGATTGGCCAATATTTACATGTCCACTGCTTTAGACCAATCACAGTACAAGCATTACAAATTGAAATTCTGAGAAGTTTTAGAGGAAAGCTTTCTTTAACACACAGAATCTATTACAAACTAATTATATCCATAATCTCATTGGTTTTCCGGGTAGATACGTAATTCTGGCGCGTAAAAATGCCCGTTTTAAACAGCAGTAAAATTATCAGCAAGTTGTTTTAACGATATTTTCTTAGAAATAATCCTTATTAGAAAAGTAAATTGTTGTAAATTAATAAAATGTTTTATTATATCATTTTCACGACACAAATTGTTAAAATAAAATTAGTGGGAAAACCCTATTACTTTAGTTCATCTCTCAGTCGTATCTGATTACTTAATCTGTGATATTGGCTGGAAAGATAGTCTTTCTTCAAACGTCAAAAAAAACATGGCTTTTATGATACACGGACACTAGACCCGATCTTATTTTATATACCGGAAATATAGCATACATCAAGAAAGTAGAACTGATCCCAGATGTAGGACCAGCTCTAGCTCAGATTTAAAATATAATTCGATCTAATGTAATATACTCTTGATCAAGAAATTACAAAATGCAACTTTAACAAATGGAACATCAATAATGTTAATGTGGAAATTATGTTGTACATCAATTTAAGTAAACAACCGTGAAACAATAATATTCACAACATATTAACCAATGTAATGCATAGTAAAATTAATGTTACGAAACGCATTTTCCTGTATGTGAAACACAATTAAGTAATTTAGTAAAAGAAAGACAATTATGTACGTAAATATCTCACATTTACCTTTATCAGTTGCATCAAAGTGCAGTGGCTTCAAATGTGCCGGTCGGGGCAAAATTATCTGGGTCCTTTGATCCGGATATTTAATTTTCATCCTAATTCGACTCGGGTCTATCAAGTATCGCAACTCAGCCTCAAAAGGCACTGACATGATTAATCCTGCGGTAAATTTCAGCGAGGTATCAGTCTGACCGCTTGGCTCCAAAATTGTTGCTGAACTCATACGAATCTAATAATAATAATCAAATTAACATATTACTTCATGGATTTTAAAATGAAATATATGCTTTAATAACTTTGAGCATGCACGGAACTTATAAATTTAATTTTTGTTGTTTACAACATGTCTTAATTACCACTATAACCCAACTTGTCAATACGAGACTTACGTTAATATTCGGTCTTGGAATCCTCCCCAATTTAGCTTCGGATAAGATCGGAATTAATATCCTCGACACGGCTCCAGGTTTTGGTTCTTCCAATGTAGACAGTTCCCTAAAAACTAACGCTGTAAAGTTATCTGGTTCTAGACCTGACTGACTCAATTCCCTCTGCATGTCTTCTACTATGGTTAGGAAGTGATGACAAGGAGCTAATGCTGAGGCATTACTACCTGAAAATTTGATATTGTAGTAAGGACATATATAAAAGCAACAAATTTGTTGATTACAATTTGTAATACAGAGCCAGTGTATGTTAAATTATTGTATTTTGGCTCTAGGTCAGTTAAATTTTATCCCACGAAAATAAAACACACATCAATTTCTCATAATCACGAAAAATCGCTAATTTCGCCCATATGAATATGGGTACATTTCTCTAATGGGTGTGCCCAAAGCTGAGGTTGGATTTTAATTTTCGTGCCATTTTCTTCTTGTTAATCATACAGTGTTTACTTCTGATGGCTGTCATGTAGACAGTGTGATTTAGCTATAAAATGGCACAGGATCAAATGGCATATATTCGTGTGAAAATCAACTACAAACATAGTGTTATATGCTGCCCTCTAACAGAGGGGAGAGTGTAATTACTCCCTGGCTAGTAGGGTGGCGCCAACTACGAGCCAATTGACGAATAGTCATCTAGCACATAGTAGAAAACTCTGGAGGATTCTAGAATGTTATGGAATAGGATTCTGGTTCATTCTATGGGTGTATATAAAGAAGTGAAGTCGAGCAGGCGAGGAGTTCAGTGAAGTATACAGTAAAGTTCTGGTATACAGAGAGACAGTTTTAGGTTAGATAACCCAGGCAGAACATAATATTGGCTGGACCGTGGTTCAATATTGGATCAATATAGATACATTGAAATTGTAACAAAAATATTGAACTAATATTAATATACACCGTTATTAAAATATCGGCGTGTCTATGTTGGTAGTATATTGTTTTAACACATTTCAATCCAGATATACGCCGACAATATTGATAAATATCTGTTAATATTAATTTTACAACATTGAAAAGTCTATATTCACATTATATTGTTATTACATTTTTTGATAATATTGTACAAAAAATATCGATTGATAAAGATAAATATTGACTCTAAAAGATTTGAAAACTCATTTTTAACTCATATTTGTCAACTATGTGTAAAATTATATTGTTTAGGGAACATTTTCTAATACCAATAAATATTGATTTTCCAATATTGGAAAGTGTATATGTTATTATGTTGTTATTGAACTTTTTAGTAATATTGCACAACAAACATCGACTGATAAAGACAAATATTAATTTTAAAATATCGGGATATTCATATTGAGATTATATTGTTAAAGTCTCTTTTAAATAATATTGTTTAACCTATTTATATCTATATTGGATAGTTATGCTGCGCCTAGGCTGATTGCAATAAGTTGCATATATGGCTCTCCTTGCAATATGCTTGTACAAGCGTACAATTTCTGACTTAGCGTCTCCAGGCAATGTGATTCAATAATGACAAAGAGAAATTTACTGTGGTGATGCTCACCTAATCTGTACTAGCAAAGGCCTAAGATACCTTTAGTAATATTACAGATGATGTAGTTGTACCTACCATACACAGGTATGGAGGTATATTTCAGCTGGAGGTTTTGCTGGTTTTACTACAATCGCTCCTAGATCTTGTTAGTGAGGTTTTAAAATAATAATAATTATCCAAAAATTGTACTTTATGAAAATTACAAGAAATAGCTTTACCATCTTTGGGCATTAGGCTAAATTTTCATTAAATATTGGGTCAATATATGATTTCAAATAATAATTTATATCAAATATTATATGATATGATTTTTAAATATTTGTTGAATATAGCTTAACCAATATTGAGTCTATATACAAAAATGTTCACATTTTTTATTGGTTTAATGTTGCGTTTTTTACATTGAGCCAACGTTTTTGTAATATTAAACCAATATTGGTTCAATATTAGTGTTCTACCTGGGAAAAGTTGACAAGTTTAAGAAGAAAAGTAAAGTACAGTTGTGATTTAAAAGTGGTGAGTTTATATTAGATTGTTATTATTAGTTGTGTAATTTAAGTGATTAATAAAATAGTGGTTTGTGAAGATTCTTGTTGCAAGTTATTTGAACCTACAGAGTGTTTACTGAAGACTAAACACGTAACAATAGAGAAGGTTTACAGAGACAGTTAGGAAATTTCATAAAGAATTTAGTAGCAACAATGCATCGTCCAATACAACAATAACGAATTTAATAAAAAAATTTGAGGAACCCAGTTCAATATAAAACTTAAAAACACCCTTGCATGTTAGTGAGTTCTGGAATCTGGAATTGGTTGGGAGGGTGGCCAATAAAAATTATTGAACCACAGCACTTAGGCCCCATTGAGCTCCTTGTACATCCTCCCTATAAGTGTAACTAAACATCCAAACGCCTCAATTTGTTATCGTGCATTAAACATCATTCAACTATAACGACTAACTCTAACATTTTTGCGTAACTAATTCTGTAATCTAGATATCTACAAAAAAACTTTGTATCGAATGATATTTGAGGAAATGTGTTGTTTGGGTTAAATCTCCATTCTTTGTTGGAACTTTTACATTTTCCTGAAAATTCTACACATACCTGTTTCTTAACATTTATAATTAAATGATTTGAAGCATACCATCTAAGAAAATGTTCAGTCACTTTTTTACAGTGGTATTTAAAGTATGTTTGCATTATCTGAGATATTGTTGTATCGTCCGCATACATAAGAACTTTTGCATTTCGTATGTGATTTGGCAGATTGTTTATATACAACAAAAAGAGTAGACCTAGAACACTGTCTTGTGGGGTACCTAGCTTTCCACTCATTTATATTTCAATAAGTCAAAAAAATCTCAACAACATATTCACCCTTGTCCAATTTGTCAATAATATACTGAGAAATTTCGGTTGTTGCTGTTTCTGTAGAGTACCCTTCCCTGAAATAGTGTTGACTGTTATTGTTTAAAAAATAAGTTAATCTGTTATAAACAGCATTTTCTATTATTTTCGATATGCAATTGCTCTGTAATTTTCAATTAGGGTTGATCCTCCCTTTTTTAATATAAGAATGGTTTCTGAGATTTTTAATTACTTCAGAAAGTTTCCTTTTAGTACAGATTTGTTAATAATTGTTGTTAAATAATGAGTTATTTCTATTATCACAGGAATTGAAGTCTACAGACCATTATACATTTTCCAGTTGCATGGTGGAACAAGCATTTAAAACAATTTTTCAAGGAAAAGCATATTCAGTTGATGAGGTACATGATAAAATGTGCTAGAGAGCCTTAAGCACTGTTAATAGGGATTTTCTTTTGTGCGGAACACTTAAACAAAACATTTACAAGACAAGAACAATAAACAAGTAAGAGTTGTGCGAGAGAATAAGAGAGGTCTGTGAAGAGGTGACTTCACAACAACTGAGAAACATAAGGCTGAATTTAAGGAGACAGATTGAAAAATATATTTTGTTTGAGGATGATTTGATTGAAAAAGATGTAATTTAAGTTGAATGTTATAGTTGTAAACTGATTTTCCAATTTTTAATTTTTTTATTATTTTCATTTGCACGGAAATTTAATTTTGTCAGATTTTGATGAAACTTGCGATATGGGTTTTTTAATGCGATTCTGTATAACTTCTTCTGATAACATTTTTTGATAAAAAAATGCTTAATGTGACTTCTTTACTTTTAGTATTACATATCGAATCATGGTAGGCCTTGGAAATTCACCAGGAAGTTGTTAATGCTCAAAATAAGTGACACCCAGGAGCACAATCAGAAACTACGCGCGACCAGATGATTATTACCAAGTGGTTACTTCATACAGCTGTGGTAGTTACTGAACGGGTGTGGTTGTTGAACTGTCACGTGCTCTGTCACTGTCATTAGTGTCACAAATTAATAGTCAGGCCTCGTTGAGAGATTCAAATTGAGAAATTTACCGAATTTATTTTTCTTTTCGAAATGGAGAACGCTCAGGCAGCCTGTGTTGCTATTTTAAAACTTTGGGAACTGGAAATACAGATAGTATCAACAAATTTACTGGTGAAAAAAAAGTATGGATCTACATTTACAGATGTAACAGAAGATGTAAAGCTATTTATACAGGAAAAACCCACTTTTAAAGATCTTCCAATAACCGTCAAGGAATTAAATATAGATGACACAAATAACAAATGTTTTGTAGTAGCGCACCATTTCACATGACGGACGAGATGTACAATACAGAATTTTGGCCCAAATCAGAAGGTTTTAAGAGATTTGACTTCGAAAAATACAAACGTTACAACCAACGTAATTTTTTATAATAAGCCAAGACAATTTAATAGTTCCTAATGAAGAGACTACACTAGCAACCACGATGGATCTTATAAGAGTTATTAAATATAAGAAGCATTCGCAACAGAATTGATCAACTTGATTTACTATTACACTTTCTGGACTTTCCTGAAATTGTTTGTATTACTGAAACTAAATGTACCTCTTGTAAAATTAATATTATACAATTACAATCACACAAATTAACAGATTGTGTTTGTTGTATAATAATATATAGAAAATATAGATTAGTAATTGTTTTTTTTTTTTAATATTAAATGTTAAGAGGATTTATTTACTGTGTGCTTCATTTCAGTTTTCTTGTTTTTTTTTATAAATAAATATATATTATCTTTGTCTAACATTAAATTTAGGTACCAAAACCGTACAAACAAACATACGTTTTTGGCTTTGATCCTGAATAGGTTAAATAAAAACAGAGAGGCAAAATGTAACAGTACACGTAAATAGAACAATCGGTTCCATTTACATTACAACCATTTTGTCACTTGAAGCGAGTACTGTGTGGGTTACTTGACAATCAAATCGCCTGTTACTGGTGTACAGTTAAATATCTTCAACTTTGATCACTGTATGTTTAGTCAACAGTTGGATATGCGAATATTGATAAACAATTTACACACAGCGATTACTCAGTTATATTAATAGCGACAAGTAAAGTCACTATGTGACATGAGCTTTATGGAATAAGTAAAAAATTTACCTTTGACGATGTATACTAAATTCAGAGCTAAAGCTCTCAGCCTAAACTGTTTCACAGCACACTGCTCTACGGGGCTTAAACCTACAAAAAAGAACTGCAACTTCAAGCAATGATGCAAAAGATTCTGGATGCTCGTTTTCAAATTGTTCGCCTGTTGTGTGGCCAACGTTCCTGGATTAGCCCAGAACCCTTTCTCCAAAATCTGACATATTTGAAGCTGTGCTCCTATATACAGCGACGTAAACTGCGCCGTTCCTGCAACCGTAAAGTCCATTTCACTCAGTCGGTTCAGATGCTCCTTGGCAGTTTGAAGTAGAGTTGTGTGTACCCTGAAATAAAATTATTAAAATTGTTTATTTACCACTCAATACTCTACTTATATTTGTTACTCAGACTCAGCAGGTAGGATTGGTTTTTACTTTGTCATAATAACTTTATGAAAATTTATAGTGCTCCTGTTTAGTGCTTATAGGACAAGGTCATATTAATTTGCTGTAAAAATAAAACAATGCAGAATTTCTTGGAAAATAATTTTATATTAATTAAATTTGCAAAAACAGCATCTCATGCATTTTATTTATACTTTAAAACACAAATGTATTGGAAATAATACTGTAGAGAATTGTTTTCCAATTGATTATTTTTTTATGAGCAACTTACGACGTAATTTGTTGGCTTATAATTAAAAATAATGTAAAATTCTTCAGTGTCAAATTTTTACCAACAGAAATATTAAATATTTATAATATAGTCGAGGCAAGAATTCAAGCGATGCACGTCACAGATCGATTCTATAAATAAGACAATACTGCTAAGAATCATGAAGCCCCATTAAACTGTACCTATGTCTGAAAAAAGCTTAATAACTGGGTGTCAAGAATTACTCTTTTTAACGTAATTAATGATTAAAAATTATGTTAGTATTAACATTTCTTTAATGAGATCACTCGTGACGTGCTTCGCTTGAATTCTTGCCTCGACTTTATAAAACATTGTGGTTTATTTTTGGAAATAAGATCACTTATTTTAAAAGTGAGTGATTAGAAATATTAATATTTTTTGCCGTTTTTAATGTGCATCATCCATTCATTAAATTGTAATGTTTGTTTCTACATTAAAGTTTCTCACGTTTCTCATTCTCTCATGAAGGAAAGGCAAAATAGAATATCATATTTGGTTTGTGTTTCTACCTTAATATTCAAGAAATTTTGTCAAAAACAGTTATTCAAAAAATTTTACTTTTAATTATTTTAGAGTACATTAACAAAATTGCATGCTATGTTTTTTTGGAGCAAAGTTTTCTTATTTAGTAAATAAATTAAACAAATTCAAAAACTGTCATTATTTAAATATTTACGGTATATCAAAAATATGTCAAAGTACAGAAATATTTACACTTAAAGATTGGTTTGGATAAAAATAAAATTAAAGTACTTGAGGTATTTAAGTATATTTGTTAGAATTAAGTGACTAAACACAAAAATGAAACGCATACTCAGGGGTACATGCATGTAGAAGCACTAGTGGTGGAAGCGTATCTATTTACATCAAACAGGGCTTCAAATACAATGAAGTGGATGCTATCGGTGATGGTAAACCATACAACTAAGTTAGTATAAATCTATATGAAATACAGCTGAAGCATATTGTACCGTATTTATTAGTAGTGTTAATAATGAATTGATCCATATGCCTTATTAAAATATGCCATAAATGTGATCAAAATTACAGCTAAAAGAAAACAGGAAAATATAATTTATTTAACCATACACAAAATGGCCTTGGAATACAAAAAAAGAACACAAGGGATTTTTTTAAATAATTTTCCATTCTCTTATGCTTAAATAAACTCAATTTGTTTAATCACCACTTACTCACCTTATCGTGTTTTCGGCCATGTCAAGATTCCTTATAACATTATTTAGAAACTCCAAACTCTCTGGAACTGACATCGGACGGGAGACTACATTAGCGTTCGAATCCGGCAGGCTCAAAATAGGGACATACTGGGACATCGTATCCCGTAAGTAAAGATAATGCCTTAGAGTGTGGGGTTCCAATAGTGGTAATATGGTTAGAGAATGTTGTGCGGCATTCAATATTAAGATCAGCAAACAAATATCTGTTGGAAGGTTAAGGAGAACTATAGGTATTTCTGAAGTTATGTGCAACTTGTAAAGCACCAGTTTAAGTTTTATTGTAATAATGATGGTACCTTTCGTCGATGTTGACACAAGAAACGACCATGTGTAATAAACCTGTAGTATAGTTTCAATTACAAATTTATCTGGTGTATGTTTACATTAACGAAAGAAAACAAGGCTAAAATCAAATGTAATAAATATAAATGTGGCTGTTAAAAGGATACATTGGGCATTTTCTACATCAGGTTCCGCCGTGTCAAAGAACGGATGTATATTTAAAAACTGTGGCACCAAAGGCAAAACCAATTCTGGATGTTGTGACCCAATTCTTTGAAGGCATCTGAATGTGGACCGTTTATCCTGAGGATACCTTTTCAGATTGTCCAGTAACTTTTCCACGCACATTCTTAAACCTGCCGTGGTCGACATTCTGCAGGAAGCCAACATTCTATGAAGGCCTTCTCTGACTTCTTGAGAAAAATCTTCTAAAGCACCTGCAACATGGAACGGTGTTAAAATAAGAACATTGTATAAGTTAGAAGCATTTCTCATTTCATTAACTTACATCTTCTGGAAATCAATACATAATTCAATAAATTGATAGTAATAATACGAATATATTAATGGGTTCTTTAAAAAAAAAATTTTTTCTTAACCGTTTTTCAAGTTATCGAAGTAACCCCCTGGAATGTCTCAAGGATCTTGTGCTAGGTAAAGAAAGAAAGAGTTTATTGTGGAGTCCGGACCATGCTTGGGGCAATTTTTTAGTAAAAAATTGTTTCGCCTTGCGGGCCTCGAACCTACTCCCTAGGCATACTGACTTTGCTAGCCAGACGATGTAGTGCACTGAGCTACTGGTCCTGTCTGTCTGTCCTTGTAAATCACATTATATTGTACGTAAGCTTTGACATTATTCTTAAAAGTCCCCTCCAAATTTCAACATTTATACCTGATTTCTGTATTATCAATAAAATATATACTTGTTACATACCTAAAATGGTTTCTAGTTGGTCATCACGTAAAATTATATGCTCGGAAATCATTCTCAAACTGTCGATGGCTTTTAATCTCACGTCCTCAATTTCGTCATTGAACATATCCACCAAGAAATCCAAGGCCAGGTTTGCAAATTGTGGATTGCATATTGACAACTGGCACAGGGACTCTACCGCAGCAGACCTAACCTCTAAAGAAACAATTAAAATTAATTTAAACTTGCTAGCTATTCTACAATATACTTTACACAATAACTAAGAATTCTAGAGACCTAAAATTATTTCACATTCGACGGACAACAATAAGATCACTTTGTGATAACTATGCAATACAAAATTCGGAATAAATAAAACATTTAAGAATATGAATTAAATTTCGATATTCTTACTACTATGTCACTCCTTTTCAGAGGATGGCACCCTTCAAAAAAATAACCATTGAAACTGAAAGAGATTCAAATTTAAGAAAAAAGCCGGATGTATCAAAAGTGTTTTCGAGGAATAACTTGAGAAGTATTATTTTGTGCCCAACCGTACTCTTAGATGCTGCCGCGTCTTGTCATTTTCATGCCTGACATTGTAGTAGATATTAACCTCGGGCTCCAGTTCCTATTTATAGTGGAGGAATGGCCATATACGAGGGTGTTAGAAGCACACACGTAACGATAGTTAAGAAAATAAATGACAGCGGGTCTGTGTTTTGGAATAAAACTTGCAACTTAAAAAACAATGGATTTAAATAAAAATTTCAAAGTGCTGAAGGCAGCAAAGCAATTACTAAGAAGTTACAGTGAAAAATGCACAGGAAAAAGCTGAAGCAAAACTACTGTGATATTTACAATACGTAAAGCCCCTCTTTGCCAACACACAATATGGGGATCGCTACTAGGCATATAGGGAAATCCTAGCACTTATGTACATGTGCAATATGAGAATAATAATAATTATTTATTTATTAGCTCAAGCTAAAAAAATACAAATATAATCACATTACAAAAGTATGAGATTAAGTAAAACTTAACTACTGCGAATAAAAAGTCCAACCTATTACAGACATAGCCCATACCACTTAGGTTATTTCACACGGATTACACGGGCCATTTTTCTTTAACATAGCCTATATACTTTTTTGTTTAAAAACGTATTAAATAATTAATTTTCTCCGTATAATAACGTGTTTGTTCTTTGTATGTAGAAGTTTTGAAGATTCCTAGTAGGCAAGATCTCCCAAAATGCATTGGTTGTCACATACCATGGTTTGATATACTCTGTACATCATATGCTATACTTGTATGGGGCCACGCGACATCATCTGCCAATGTCTTCGCTATACAGAGAAAAGCCGTACGTATTATAACTGGACATAATTTTAGAGATGACTGTAGAGAACAGTTCAAAATGTTAAACATACTTACCGTACCTTGTACTTACACTTACATTAAGAACAACTTAGACAAATATTCATTTCGCAATGAAGTACATTCCTACAATATAAGGAACAAACATAATATTCATCAAAATTTTCTACGCCTTAATAAAACTAGGGATGGTACTGGATACTATGGCATCCAGCTGTACAACGCACTGCCTCCTAATGTAAACCTCTTAAATGACTCCAGTTTCAAAAATAGAATAAAGAACTATCTTATTACGAATGTCTTTTACAGTACGAATGAATTCTTAACGAGCGATCTGACTAAAATTTAATCGTAATTACTTATAAAGAATAATAAAACTGTGTATGTTTATTTGTGGTCTTTCAGGAATATATTAATTTTTTTTACAAATCCATGGGTAGTTACTAAGCAGCAGTAAAATTTTCATGTATCTCATTTTTTATTTTGTCGACTGTATTGTTCTAACGATTTTATCTTATACAATTTTATGTCTTATCATATTATGTGATTTAGAGAATAAGTATACCTATTTTATGACCTAATATGTTTGGATTTTTTTAAGTATATTATTTTAAACTGTTTTTTTTCCATCATTTTTGACATGTGTAGAGTAGTTTCAAAACCTCGTGAGCCGCGAAATGCGCAGAAGGCGGAGCTTATTCTGCGATATAAGTATGTAGTGAAAACATTTCAGCAAGAGCTCGAGACACACTATGAGCAATAAATCTAATGTTTTTAGGAAGTGGTGTAGTTCACCCGACGGCCGAAATTATGTCTCTGCATATATGAAGGTCAAAGCTCATGAGGTTTTGAAACTACTCGAAACATTTTGTGTATTTGACACCAATAAATATTATATTCTATAGGGCCCAAAATTGAGCCTTGTGGTACTCTATATTACACCTCTTGCAAAACTTGATGTCTTATTGCCACAAATTTCTGCTTTCTCTGTAATAATATTGTTCTTAAATTTCACTGGAATGTCGTCTAAAATGGAGTGTGATTGGGGTGATGCGATCCAATGGACTGTACGCTGGCACTGCTGTGATTGTCGATTTTATGGACTTATTTATTATTTACTAGAGTCCATATACAGGTAACCTTACAAAGTTTAAGTTATATTGCATTCAAAATAATATTAACCTTTAAAATGGATATTCATTTAACAGAAAAGAAAGTACAAACAATTAATTTGTACTATGGTGGTCATTCACTGCGTGATACAATAAATTGATAATCCGTAAATTCCTTATGAAGACTGGTCACCTACACCTTCCGCTCCAAATAGATTTACATTACTGTAGCGTACTTTCCCACAATTAAGCACGGAAATACAATAATCGTAAAACTAATAAAGGTTATACCTTTAACGCAAAAATGCCAACAGGCTGGAGGTAGTAATGGCCAACTACGAATAGCCAACCGTAATTTGGAAATCACATTCATTTACCCATCCTCGAGGTATACGAGAGACCGCCGAAATGCAGGCAAAAGAGGTCAGTCATATTTCTGTTCTCAAACCATTCACTTCGTATATTTAAACTTAAGATTCGTAACCACTTTTTGTTAAAGTTTTGTTTAATAAATAACTCCTTCTGAAGAACATTTAATTAGTTGTACCCACACAACAATTACTAACCGCAACACAGCAGATCGATTACTTTTTATCAGCCGCAATAGTACTTGCTGTGGAAAAAATTGTATCTCACTTTCATCCGCCATATTGGAGACGCCATCTAGAATTTTCTTATTTTAACTTCAGATTCATAATTAGCGACCCCAAAAACGTAGATATAACACACTTCAAAAATACCAAAATTATCAATTTTCCCGAGAATTTTCCCTTATTCAAGAATTAAATTTCTCGATTTAGAGTGAGTTTTCACCTCTTGGGGGCCACACTAAATGTTGGGACTGTATAGAAACGGAAGAAAATACATATTACAACAAAAATAACCCATAAAAGAAAATTGTCATTGCACTATTCTTAAGTTTTGCATTTTTTTCATTTCTAGATGTTAAACTGATAATATACAATAATTCTACTTCTGCTTGGTATCTAAATGTGAAAGTGTCACTGATACCGCCACTGTAGTGCAAAAAATGTTACAAACAGATACCAGGTCTCGATTTAGCGCTTAATATGTGAAATACTCATATTTATAAAACAATGAAGCCTAATTCATTTTTCATTTACCTAAAAATTCATCTTCTAGTCCATGTACGAATGCTCCACAAGCCCCACTGCTCATCAAACTTATACTATCTGCGTCTAATACTTCCCTTGGTGCATCATCAGCCCATTTTTTACCACTAGCCCACTCTCCACTGGTAACGTTCTCCCAAGCCAATTCATGAGCCGTTCTCTAAAATTGTTCATACTTTTTTATTAAGTGCTATAAAGATTAATATTATTATTATTATGTGCAAATATAACAAAGATTCTTACCTTCCTCCTCATATTAGACATCAACTTTTTATCCAAAGTTTGGTTGAGAAACTTTGGGCTGACTAATTTCATAGTACCCAGCAATTTAGCAGCAAGTGTTCTTACATGCATGGAAAGATCTGTTACTCCGTTACATATTTTACCGAATGCATCATCAATCAACCGGATCTCATGTTCGCTTCCTGGTACCACTATCTCACTGCAATAAGGTTAATATTATCGCTGATAAAAGTTGTTTTTCTGGGCGTAACGTAAAATAAACTATTTTTTTAATAGTAACTCAGTAGGCCAGTCGTCAGAGAGTTGAGAATGCGTAAATACCATTTTAAATTGGGCAAAAAATGTTATTGTTGGAACCAGTTTATTATAGGCATCTTCAATATCTCAAGCACAATATCGCATTCACTCTGTATATGGACACTTTCCTGTACACTTCCAGGCTTTCTACCTGCTATGTGTTAATGAACACAATACAAGATGATGTCATTTCAGTTAACTCAACGCTAGTCTTAAAAGAATTTACTTTTTGATGAAGGTGGAATGCGAAAAACTAAAAAATCGAGTTTTTATGATTTAGGCGAGGGAAAAAAATTAGTATATTTAAAAGAAGCTGAACTGGTTCCAACAGTAAAATTTTTTGTCCGATTTAACACGATGTCCAATCTACCTGACGACTGGCCTACAGGTGTATAAGTATTACAAGTTGTTTTAATTATTTCATAAAAATAAACTACTTTTCAAAACGTACATAATATGTAAATAATTTAGGCAGATACATTACTTTTCTGGATATGTGTTGCCCAACAGCCAAATCAACCTGAGCACAACATGCCGAACAATTTCATAGTCGTCTTTCAGTCCTTCACATACATCTACATAAATCTTGGGGTTGATTTTGAAATTCCTTTCATGTAGTGTAACAACCGTTGAAAATGCCTGACTTCTAACTCTGGCATCATCGTTGTTAAAATACGAACTAATTAAATGTAACAACTTTTCTGCCTCTTCTCCGGTACATACTAGGGAATGGACACCAATTATTTCAAGACATTTACACTTAACTGCATGGCTAATATCTTTTAAATATGTTTTCGCTACATCGACCAATCTCTGATGGAGCGCAGTAGCAGAGTCAGGAACTAATTTACCGAGTTTAAGAATAGTGTTCATCCCCTGTGCTATAACTTTGTGTGATTTGTCGTGTTTTAGTAAAGCTATGGTTTCGTCAATAATCATAATTACGTCAGCATTATTTTCGTGTCCTATATCAGACAATAATGATAAAATTTTTACTCTCACCGCAGATTCTGATTCACTTCTAAAGTGCTCACTTAACTTCTTAACACATTCTGGTAAGTCTGTTTGAGTTATTTCAAAGCCATCAGAAACACGCAATAAAATTTTTAAAGCTTCGGAGCTACTTTTGCATTCTTCTAAAAGGGTTATTAATGACAAAGAGGAGCTACCAGTACTGGATATTGGCTTTTTGACCAAACGTAACTTCTTTAAAGGCAATTGAGTAGACGGTTCCTAAAAATTAAACAGTGTAAACTTGTCATAACCAAAAAACTTATTTCAGTTATGTACCTGTATTGTTTGACTGTATTCAGCAAGAGCTCGCTTCTTTAAAACTGCTGCCATATTTTAATAATAAATATTCAGGAAATAATAACTGAAAAAGGTGATTCAGTAAATATATAAAAAGTTTATTTATTAAAAAACACAAACAGGACACATAACCTAACTTTGTAAAATCCGCTTTTCTACTCGTCAGTCAAATGTCAAATGCGTTCTACCAATTCCTAACCACAGGCTCTGTGTTCCTAACTCAACATATTTGTTGTTTGCGGTGCCAACCTTGGATAATTCCTACAGGCCATCTATAGATGCATGAACGAACTCAGGAGATATTGGAGTTGGAAAACTGATAATCCTTTAATTTAAAGTCAATAGCCAATGCACAGAGCACCTTTCAATGTTAGTAACACAGCGACACGAGAGATGGTGGTAGCCACAGACATTATTTTCAGTAAAGAAACAGTTTTCTGTAATTATTTGCTCGTTTCACCATTAGTTTTTGTCCACTTCTGTATTTAATGAAACGTTTCATATAGGAATACCTATCACCAATATTTTATTTATTCCTGAATCATGTTGACAATTTCCTCGCGATGTATTTCTGAGTGAACTTTTCTAACGCAGCATTACCAAGATATGTTTACTAATCTTGCAGAATTACGACTTCTGAATATGTAAAAACTATAGGTACTAACTATTAATAAGTTTTTCTTCCAGTGTTGCAGATACTTCCAAAGACGGTTAAAATATTTCATGTGCATTGCTGTCTCTACTAATTTACAGTTCTCAGTTCTCATCTATTCAATTTTTTTCCTACTATTTGTAGGAAGGATGGATGTCACGTCACAACAGTGTGGTCGCCCGCTAACTTTCAAAGTTTCAAACCCCGTTCTGCTGCGCAACTTGTAGATTACTACATCAATCATAGAGGGCTCGCAGCGTCGCAGTAATGTAGAAGGGTAGAGACCTAGAGACCTCAGATAAACAAAGTTTGTCTGAGGTAGAGACAAATAATGAAGTAGAGGGGATAGTTTATCCCCTCTACTTCATTGTTGTAAACAAACACACTGATGAACACGCGTACTCGCAAACCATCGCCGCCATTATGCATCCACTTTGGCCGAGTGGCCAGTCTCTACTATATAGGGTCTCTATAGGTGGGTAGAGGAGGGTCAGCCGCTATATCAATAAATTTAGATAACAAAATAGGTTGAAAATTTTGTAATATTCTGTCAGATAGAGGTGGGTTATTTTTGCATAGGATTAGCTCGCTGTTGATCCCTTTAAAGGTAGCAGGTAGCGAATTGATGCAGTTAAAATTCGCAATTTCAATATTTTTGTATTTGGCAATACTTAATGAGGATCCATACCTAGACAGTATAAGGATTTTCTGACGGGTGTAATAAATTTTTTGTTGCAAAATCCGTTTTTAGCGGCTACGTCAAACTAACAAGATATTCTTCTGTCACTTTAAACAGATGCACGTTAATATTTAAGTCCTATTTTATGTAGTTACTTCTAACAACCATGCATATGGGCTCCGCCCACTTTAAGACGTTAAAAAATACGATCGTCAAGTCTAGCAATAAGCAACCATATATAAAAAGCAATACTTATATTTAAAAAAACTATTGATCTATTAGCAAAACTTTATTTAGGTATATATATATGATAGAAACTTTGATGCTATTTTGCACAATTTCAATGTAAAACCGCGTCATTATTATTGTATCAACAGTGAAATCATAAAACATATAAGATTTCGCAATTGTTTTCTGAAGATTTCTTTTTATAATGGGCGTAAGACATCGATAGAGCATGTTTGTTTGTTATTGGGGGCCATCAACACTACTGATTTGTGAAGGTTTCAACAGTGGTTTCAACTTGTAATGAATTAGTCCATTTCGTTAGATAATTTAATTGAAAAACAAGTAGAGTACTTTGCGCCCTCTGTAGCCAGTTTGTGTTATCACGTAAGACAGTCGAGCTGCGCCTCCGTATATTCCCTTCTCTCTGTGAATTCTTTGTCTGTGATAGAACTGCTGGTTCCGCCATCTTTTGGCGTCTGTCACAGTTATGAAGAAGATAAGTTCTGCTTACTCTCAAAACTCAAAAGTATGAGACATAGACATTCGAGTTCAGACTTGTGAAATTTTGTTGTAACGAGGTAAGAAGAAATTACCACTTTCTTTTATACCCATTATGTGTTAAGTATTTTTACTTACAGAAATGTTCTTTCCCAATATATTTTCTATTAATACTACTGATATGTCTTCTATAAAGTAAACGATTAACCATAAGACCTCTATTATTTATTTTTAAATAATTTTCTGATACATATTTTTGTTTATTTTCCCTATTTATCTTCATACAACCGCTTAATTTTTGTCACTAGCGTATTCAAAGTACTTTTAACTAAAAATTTTAACGATGAGGGTGTTATTGAATCATCTAATTAATATAATAGGTAGGCACTCATTAAAAACTAGTGAATAATATTCCTATAGGTACCTAGTTCCATTAAATTATCAAAATGTGAATCTTTATGTTAATATGCTTAATAACTGTGTTAATGAACTACAAAAATTGTTATTTTGTTTGTTGGTTCTGAGCATGTTTAATAATAAAATATTCCTCTTTAGGCATTGAAGTCATTGAACTTCATAAGGGTGGGTGGAGGTTATTATCCAACGATTAATCTTCCTAAAACAAAAGAATAGTGAGGGAATAAGTCAAAGTTTCGCTATATAAGAACTTATAAATGGGTTAACAGTAGAGAGTATTCCCAAGTAGATAGATATATGATTTAAACGTTGGCTAAGGACCGTCTAGATAGATAGCTTATTTGGCACATTACAGATCTATTGATTTATATAATACGTTGATAAATCAATTAGCCTTTTTATTGGCAAAATGTAACATAGACCTAAGACCCAATATCATTATTCAATAATATATGCCTAAGAAATAAATTTGAAGTGCTACCAATATAATTTAGATTAGATATATTGGAAATATCCCAGCAAACACCGATAATTTGGCCCCTCATTAATAAACTAATAGCTTGCTTTCACTACGTGCTGATATCATACTAATATATGGGAATGACGGGTATAATATTAACATGGAGAGGAATAGATATACCAAAGGGCCAAATTTAAACTTCTTCATAATATTACATGTTGAATTTGCACGATTTCTATACCTTCGGAAACTTAAAATATGTTTGCGCAGACATTTTTACTGTAAACATACATAATATAGCCCCAAAAAACAAACGGGCTTCAAAATAATAAAGGGTTTAAGAAAGTATTGAACATTTCCCTAGATCTACTTTTCGGGCGATCTAATAGACGCATGGTGACTGCTGCATTCTAGTTGCCTCATCACCGCCACCTTGTGATAATTGGTAAAATAAAACATATCCATATGGATTTTACAACTGCATATTGGTTCAATCTGAATTCAATAATCAATTCTGGTTTCATATTCAAAATCATTCTGTTCCAAATGATAGCTGACATTTGAAAACATTGTTATTACTATTGTTAGTAGATAAGCTATAGACCAAAATCCCATGTTATTTCTTATGGAGGTTAATTCCGGTTTTCAAGGTTATTATTGTAAAAATCCGGCTGAAGTTAGCTGCGGATGTAGGGTGACGTCACCCTATCTATGTATTCCCCCATGTATCCCCTTAAACAGGTAGGCGCAAATCCGTTTATAGCTGTTTAAGATCTGTTTATAGCTGTTTAAGACCTGTTTATAGATGCTTGAGATCTGATTATACCTGTTTAAGATCTGTTCGAGACCTGTTTAAGGGGATACAGCGTGACATCACCCTCCGCAACTAACTTCACTTCGGCTCTTTACAAGAATGGAATGAGCTTGAAAACTGGAATGAACCTCCATAAGAAATAACATGGAATTTTGATCCAGAACTTACGTAGCTTATCTATTATTGTTATATGTTATTATGTATTGCGCCAATACCTCTCTAGATTGTTTACCCCTGATTCATTTACTACATGGGTTGTAGTTGTTAAAACCTAGTAATATTTAATTATTTTGTTTGGGAACAATTGTTTTGAATCAACCTCTTCTGTTTCCTATCTATAACATTTAATTTTCCTATTACCTAACTGCCCTTAAGAGCTTTTCATGCTTTTAGAGTTAATTGTAAGCTATATTCTGCTATATTTTAGACATGAGGATTAAAATATAGGTACTTAACCAGAATGAAAATATCCGGATGAAATTTTTAGTTACTTTTAAACGAGGTAGTAGATTTTTTTTTTAATCTTGTATATATGGTAGAGAGTATGTAGAATTCAAGCGTTAGACCTTCAAACACTTGGCAAATTTTTGTGTGGCCGAAAAAATCACAAATTTTTGGCACTTTTTTCAGTTTTTGGCCTATAACTTAAAAACAATGCATCCAATCGAAAAGTCATTTATTATCAAAATTAAAAAGCATTAAATTTCGCTTCGAATGATTACCTCAAACTTGAAATTTCATCAAGAGGTATGGGAGTAATTGGCAGTTGAATAATAAACAATTTTTACCAACTTGTAAAAAATTCACACTAGGTAACTTTTTAAACGTCTTCAGTTCTGAAACGGCTAATCTAAATGAAAAAATCCATAGAATGAAAGTTGTAGAGCATGCAATTTCAAGTTCACAGATTACCTAGTTTTCCAATATCGATCAATATTAAGCAAAATACACTCAAAATCCAAAATGGCCTACATATAAAAAATATATTTATTGTTTTCTTTTATTCCTTTTATTTAATTTTTCAACATTAATTTGAGAAAATGGGTTGTCGAAGTAAAAGCGTAATGTAAAGAAAGCCCCAAAGTTTATTAACCAAAAATAAAGTGTTAAAGAAATTAAACAAATACAAAGTGCAAGAACAATACAAGGTGTAAGAAAAAACTGAAATGAGGTAAAAGTGAGTTTTGGAAATAACGAATTATTTGCGTGTAGTGGTTATAGTCGTTGAATCTGTATGGATTGGGGCTGACTAATGTCCTCGTACAGCATCCTATCTTCCTGATTCATTGCAGCAGCACCACCATCTTCCTCAAGCTCGAAGCAATCTTCGTCGTCGTCTTCGTCTTCATCTGCATCCAACTCAATCTCAGGAGAATTCTGACATGAGAGGTCAGAGCAATGTTTACAGGTCAAAGAGCAGTTCAGGCCTGATATCCGACAGCTGCATGCTGCAGTGCAAGCTTTTTTGCACGTACATGAAACTATTTTCAGTAGCATGTCAGGTGGAGCATCCTTTGACATTGTTATAGGCAATAAGAGCCTGACGAGCTTTTCTTCCAACCTCATTGGCATGGGTTTGTTACGTTTCCCAGCCACTTGGTGGTATGCGCGCATTGAGTGCCACTTTGTTGCTTCCGATGTTGGTGGCAACCGTACTAGGTTGGACGATTTTTTTGAGACGGATTTTATAAAAATCTCGTATCTCAGCTCCTTGGGAAACAGATGGCTCGAGAAATGTAGCTGTTTGTGCTTTCAGGTGTGGATTGTTGCTCAATGAGGAATACAAAATTTTCTTTCCCATGACCAAAAAATGATGCTTTTTCCCTTTTTCTGGTTTGTGGAAGTACAAGTACAAGAACTGCGATGCCCATTAGGAGAACGAGACTTCTGCATGTTGCACTTGGATTCCTCCTTCCTTAAATCAAATGGTTTAATTTTTTACAAGTTGGTAAAAATTGTTGTTATTCGACTGCTAATTACGCGCATCTGATGAAATTCCAACTTTGAGATGCTCATTCGAAGTGAAGTTTAATGCTCTTTAATTTTGATAATAACTAATAGCCGACGTAAATTAGATAAATAATGGCATCTAGAAGAAAAAATGTATAAAGTTTTAAAAATTTGGGTACAGAGTCTTAATCGCCATCCAAATATAGATCAAAAGAGTTTCCACCTCTCGGAAGGGTGCTTCATCCACTTTTGCTTCAAAAACCACCCTCCAATGATACATACTGCCAGCTTTTTTAATTTTTCTCGAAAACCGTTATCCTGGCGAGAAAAACGTATAGAACTTAATTTATTCTATTTATTCTTCTGCATCTTTTATGTCCTATACATTTTTTTCCTACATCGAGCCCTAATCGCAGAAATAGCGTTTGAAGTTAATTAAGGGTGGTAGAGAAGACAAATTCCCTAAAATTACGATGATGGAAGCAAGCATATTTTTACAAAATTTTAATCGTGACGCTCGTCCCTGTATGACATTTTTAACTCTGTTACAGAGCGTCCTATTAATCCTGGTGAACGTACATATTTAGTAGTACGTACACCGCTTATATTAATTTCATTAAAAAACAGTACGGTCAACGAGGAATCGTAGTATTTGACAGTTATTCTGAAAATATGGAGAGTACAAAAGGCATCGAACGACAACAAAGACTTTTAAAACGAATATTTCCTGAAATAATATTTAACAAAAAGACGCCTGTCCCTGATTCACAAAAAAATTTTCTGAGCAATTTGGCGAATAAACAACGTTTAATTAATCAACTGAAGGAAAAATTGGAATGTGAAAACTTTCAAGCTCTTTCTGCAATAGATGACGCTGATACGCTAATTGTCCAAACCGCTATTAAGGAAGCATATAATAGTCATATGGCTGTTGTCGTGGGGCAGGATGTTGACCTTCTCATACTTATAATTGCTCTTTGTCCTCTTGATAAAGTTGTTCGATTTTTAAGAGATGTTCAAGGAAACATCAAGGAAGGGGCATGCAGTTCTCTCGATATTCAGAACTCGGAAGTCCTTTATAACTGTAAAAATAACATATTATTTGCTCACGCATTCAGTGGATGTGATACTACATCGGCATTTTATGGCAAAGGAAAAGCACAAACTGTAAAGTTGATAAATACTAGAAGGGACTTGGATGATGCTTTGAATATATTTAACAATCCATCATCGATGAAGCCTGACATTGTTCGAGCTAGAGGAAAAATTACACTTGCTTTATACAAGGCACCTCGTACTGTTACATCATTAAACCAATATAGATTCATTTCATTTAACAAATTTGTCGGTCAATCTAATCAGGCGGTGCTGTTATCAAAACTGCCACCCACATCTGCTGCTTTAGGACAACATTCGTATCGCGTTTTCCAACAAATTCACTCCTGGTGTGGAAAGATTTTGAAGCCTAATAATTGGGGTTGGAAATCAGTCTGGTGGCTAATCCTACAACTGAGATACCAGCTCCTACTTTCATTCTTAAATTGATATCTTGTAATTGTAAAAAGGGTTGCGGAAAACGGTGCGGTTGTGCTAAGGTTGGATTAAAATATTCGACAATGTGCTCCAGTTGTCATGGACAAGTATGTCTTAATTCATTGGTAGAGGAAGAATTACCTGAAGATAATCCAATTATTGAATAAGCAGTTGTTAGGTTTTAGTAGTATTATATTGTAGTAATACAAACATTTTTGAAGTCTTTTCTTGTTTTTATTGCTAGGTTTGTAAACAACAATCTGCTTTTTATGTAACATTTTTCTGTGGTCAAGGTATTTTAAGTTGTTTATTACTTGTTTTTGCGTAACTTTAGTATTTGATCTAAATTTTTGAGATTAGGATGCCATATAGGGAAAAATTGTATAAGACATAAATTATGCAGAATTTTATAGCGAATAATTTAATTTCTATTCATTTTTGACGTCAGGGTAACGGTTTTCGAGATAAATGTAAAAAACTAGCAGGAGGTAACATTGAAGGGTGGTTTCTTAAGCTAAAGGGGATGAAGCACCCTCCTGAGAGGTGGGAACTCTTTTGATCTATATTCATTTGCCTTCGTACCCAAATTTTTAAAACTTTATAAATTATTTCTCTTGAAAAACCTAAGTTACTTCGACTATAATGATTTTTCGATTGGATGCATTATTTTTTAGATATAGGCCACAAACTGAAAAAAGTACCAAAAATTCGTAGTTTCTTCGGCCACACAAAAAATTGCCAAGAGTTTGGAGGTCTAAAACTTGGATTTTACATACTCTCTGCAATATATACAAGATAAAAAAAATCTACTACCTCGTTTGTTGTATCTATAAAGTACCCCGTTATTAAACTATTTGTGGAAAGTGTAGTTAAATATTGAAAAGTATAGAATTTATTTTATAAATGTGTACAATAATTCAGTCAAAAATAAATTCAACTTCTAAAGTGTTATTGTGGTGTACCCTCGCCCAGAAAAGGAGCCAGTATATTTTAAATATATTTATTTGTTCACAAATATTATATAATAAAAAGTTATAAAATGTAAATATATGAATCTAGGTATAAAATACTTTAATAAAATCAATAATACAATAATAAAGAGAAGATAAAATCTGGTATAACTATACATAACGTAAACTGTGTAAAAAACATGTCTATGGCGGTATATAAACAAAAAAGTTTATATGAGAATGTATATAATATAATATGTCTGTTTTAGTACGTATATTATGGACTATAGAGTATTATTTGTCTTTGAGAGAACACAGTAAACAAAAAAAATAATATATATCGGCAGTTATTGACCAACATAGCAAGCGAACATACTAAACAATTGAATGAGATCCAAAAAGAATATAAAAAAATCCCTATACCATGGCAATCTGTCATAAATAAGAAAAGAAAGAACATTTACAAAAATCAACAAATTCAAATACTGATTATATTACAAAATTAGTAAACAAGGTTTGAGTAGGTACAGTCAAAAACATTTAAATATTCAGCAAATTTAATATTTTAGGAGCAAAAAAACGACTTATTGTGATAACGTATCACAATTTGCTAAATATTTTTCGTGTTTGAAACATTCATGTCAATTACACTGTACTACACTATAATAATAAGTACAATTTTTACAAAATTGCAAAACGTACATAAATATTTATAAAATAAACAACAACGTGAAGATGGTAAAATTACAAAATGACCAACAAGCATCGCAACATGACTTTTTGAAAGGCACATGCTTTTGTACTCACATTGTAATTCTTAATTATTAACAATTAAACTATATATAATATACACATAATAACATTTTTATTTAATAATTTTTACAAAGTGAGTATTGTAAGGTAAGAAAGGTCAAGTTAATGCCTTGATGTATGGTAAACTGTAGTTTTACTATATTATTAAGCTGCTAACAAATAACTATAAGCTTCTAAAAGAATATACAAGGTGTATCTAAAAACTAAGATTTAACCTACTGTACATATTGTAAGAAACCGAGTCTCTTTAAATACTTTAAAATAAATAAATTATTGTCATTTTACGTGTCTTTCCTAAGTTTATACGGATTTTTAAACACACCTTGTAGCGTAGTCACATTGAACGTCGTTGCTTGTGGGATAATCGACTTTGCCGCTCGAAATTTGAATAACACCTAAAGGAATGAAAGCTATATTAACGTATGGTGGGCACAAAGATCTCTAAGAACATGTATTTACCTTCATTTTGAGGTGTAAGGGGCTCAAATACATGCGACGACAAACCTTCACTTCTGGCAGCGTGTGTTATTATATACTCCGCAACTTTGAACAATTTACTCGAAATAATATCAAAATTTGCCAAATAAATCATCAACCTTTCAGCACGTTATGTCAAACCACAAGAAAATCACATAAAAAATACAATTTTTCAAAATAATTTCCGAAAAAATTCACGACAACCCGATGATTCCTAAAGATGCATAAACTATCGCCGAAACATTAAAATTATTCAATTTGCCCATTTTACAGCGCATACTTCTCAAAATACTAATTTTAAAATTATAGCCCCCGTATATTATCAAACTACTCATTAGAATCTTCGTATACCCGCCGTATCAAAATTTAGTTCATTTCAATAAAATTTTTGCAAGCCATTATTCATACAATCTAAATGTCTATTTGGTATTGCGTCTTAAATAATAAACTATCATGTATTTTTCCACACGGCCTTCTACAGCTCTTCATCAATATTTAATTCCGCTTCATAATCATTCATGAATCTGCACAGATATTTTATATAAAATCTACATTCGGCGGCACCCATAATTTATATTATATCAAAATCTACTTCCGTTCAGATCACGCCAACCGCGGCACTTCGTATGATCGCAGCCACTTTATGAGCGCTGGCCTGAGGAACAGTGTTACTAGGGTGAGTCGAAAATTAATACAATAAATTCAGACAATTTATCAAATATCTTCCAAAGCAAAGTAGATACAGATTTCATTAAAAAAAAAACAAAAGATTTCTGATTTCAAGCCCTACACGACAATATAATTTTCAATATAAACAGTCAATTTCAGTTATTACGCAGTTAGTGCCCGCACTAGACCGCGCCCGCATGGAGTACGGGGACCTTTCCAGACAACAAAACAACGATAGTGCCTGACTAGATGGGGCACGAAGAACGCAACAATATTGATGGTATAAAAGATCGAGCGCTACAACTCTCGAGCAAGTCAATTCCGATCCGCGTTCTACAACCGATTTCAAGTTCTTCCTTGGTAACTCCAAGTGAAGAACAACTAATCTCTCTGCCCTCGCATCTAATTTATAAATGATAGTTTTAAACTAATAACCGGCACCTTCGCCAATAAATTAAATTTTTAAAATCTACAAATCCACCACAAATCGAGTTAATTTTTTTCCTTAACACAAAATTTTCGTTATTGAAAAGTTATCATTTTGAAATCTATTTTAAGTTAATTTTAAGTGTTTCAAACTTTGTGCCGTGTTACCTAAATATTTTAATTTCGTTTTAAACTAGTGTGTAATTTTGAGTAAAATATACAGGGTGGTGCAAAATAACCTGTCCAACATAACAAAAAGTATTTCTTCGAACTTTTGACTAAATATAAGTACGTCTTGAAATATTAAATTTCTCTGAAACATAAACCGACACACTTCAATCGAAAATAAGTCCTCTGAGGTCCTCTACTCAAGCTTTCCAACTGAAACATTTTTTATTTTTCCATCTCGATGGCCAAATTCGTGTTCACGTGCCTATTTAGAGTTTTTATTTTTTAATACAGCGCTTTGGAATTAAACAAAAACAAACTGTTTGCACCCGCAGGGTTGTGTTTCCTAATTATAAAAATAAGGAATCTCGAATAACTACGACTTGTAGGTTCTAAGAGTATGTTTAAACAATGATACTATCATCTATCTTAAAATACATTAATGCACCATTTTGAGAGTTTTTGGTTTATATACCGTCGAAAATAAGAAGTAGGTGAGCATAGTTAAGCAATATAAATGTTTCTTTCACATCCTGTTCTGATTCGATATACTCACCTGTTTCGTGCTGATAACGAATAATAAGTCAGAAACTAGTAGTGCAAGAGACAAGGGTCTATACCGGATAGGAAGGAAACTATACCAGGCGACGCAATGTTCATTGTTCACCCCTATAATTTTTTTATTTCTGTACATATCGAAATGAAATTAGCGGGTCTCCAAACATTCAGAAAACTGCATTTTTTGACAGAGGAAGTAATGAAGAAGATGCATGAATTTTAAAAATGCTTAAATTTGCTATTTTTCCATAATATGTACTATATAAGTTGAGACATAATAAAAGAAACTCGTAAAAAACATTTATTCCACAAATATCCGACTTTACAATTCGAATCACGTGAACGAAAACGAGTCGTCGGTCACAATATACGGGCGATATAAAAGCACAGTATACTGTGATAGAAGTGCGTAAAAGTGTGGTACAGAGTGGTTAGGAGTGGTAGAGAGTCTAGCTGTGTCGCTTCTGACACAACCTCATCTAATCCTTTGTTACCAACTCGGTAACACGTTAAAAATGCCACTGAACATACATACCCTAGCCAGGATTCCAACCCGCGTCTCTTTGATCCCAAGCCTAACCCATAACATTGAGACAAGTTATAGGGGGTGAATCACTATTGTTATGTGCCGCCCTCTTTCGGAGAGAGGTTTAATGTCTGGTAGCAGATCAAAGGAGGCCTGCCTAATTATCTACCAGTAAAACAGTAGTTGGCCAACTGGCCAAAGATGGCGCCATTATCACGGATAAGCTAGACTCATCCCGAATGGCATTCTGCGAGCAGCAGAGCCAACGCGCCGGAGGCAGTTCTGTACAATCCTGAATGAGTTAAGTGACCAGATAGATAAGATAAAGAACAGTAACAAGTTGTGAATTATAGCAGTGAGTCTATAGCGGATGAAAGTTATAACTAGTGTGTTATTTTACGGACTAACTATTGTAATTTAATGATTAATAAATCAGTGGTTAGTGAAAATTCGTGTTACAATTATCGAACCTACGTTTGGAAATGTTTAGTACAGAGTGTAAATAAGCAACAATTAGTGTCAGAAGTGGGATTGCAACGAGATTTTTGGAGAATTTGGGGAAGTCCCAGAGTGTTCTATTTGAAAACCACTGGGGATAGTGAAGTGAACTGGAAAATGATATAGACATTAGACAAGAATTATTTGTGCAAGTTGAAGAAATTTCCAGAACATTCTATTTAGAAACTAGTGCAATTAGCTAAGTTCTGTCAACTGGTAAGTTGACATTAAATAATACCTATTTGTGGCATTTTGAGAAAATTTCTAAAATGTTCTATTTAGAAATTGGCGTAGTTATTTAAGCTCTTTCAACTGAAAAGTGATATAGGTACTAAATAAGACCTATTCGTGATATTTTGAGAAAATTTTTAGAACATTCTATTTAGATATTAGTGTAGGTATTAAAGTTATTTCAACTGGAAAGTGGTATAGACATTAAATAAGACTTCCTTGTGATATTTCGAGTAAACTTCTAAAACATTCTATCCCGGAATTTATGGAAATATTTGAATTATACCTAATATAAACTTTAAATAAGACTTGTTAGTGCCATTTCGGATGGAAACAAGAAGCAAGGCTGCTGAAAAAAACAAGATATGTTCGCAGAATTGATAAAAATGATGCTAGAACAAGAAAAAAGACGTCAAGAAGACAAAGAAGAACAAGAAAAACGACGCGTAGACGAAAAAGGAAGAAGAAGAAAAAGTCAAGAAGAAAAAAATAGCAAGAGCAACGACGCCAGGAAGAACTAAGGAAAGTGATGGAAGACCTGGAAATAAGACTTCATGAGGCAAAACAAGAAGAAAGGATACGTCAGGAAGAATTAAGAAAAATTGTATAGGTGCAACAAGATGTTATTCTGTCACCACTGATGAAATAAACAATGAAATTAAGGAGGACATAAGAATTGTAATTGCTAAAGTTAATGACGTTGAAAAAAAAGTAGATAAGGTTGAACAAAAAGTTGGTAATGTCGAAGGAGAAGTTAGTGACATTAAGGGAAAAGTTACTTATGCCGAAGGGAAGGTGAATATGGTCCAAAAAGAACTAGAGCAACTTAAACAGCAGTTGAGGGAAAGAGGAGGCCGGCTAGTAGTATCATCAGGCCCTCGGTTACAACTGCCCTCCTTTTACGGTCAAACTTCATGAACGACATATAAGAGACAGTTTCAGGTAGCTGCATAAAGAATCAAGTGAAATAATGAGGAAAAGGCTGTGGGACTAATTCTAGTATTAAGACGTCAAGCTAGAATTGCTTTACTACAGGGTGTAAACACGTAACAGTATTTTGTGTTGCTTTACTTCATAAATAAGGAAACACTGACCAGAGGGCACAGGCAAGAAAGTTTTGATGTATATAACATTTAAGACATCTTGAACATCATCGTTTTCGCTATTTCTGTGCTTCTGTTATAAATTGAGTTATCTACATTTAATGAATTAAAAATGTGAAATATTTTTGGCATTACCTTTAAACCTCGTAATGGATGGTTAAATGTTTGTCTAAATCTTTTTTGTTAAAAAATTATTTGATAATGAAACTTGAAAATTCTATAGTATTTTCTAAATAATTGCAGAATCAAAATTCGAGATGCATCTGGTGAAGAGTATTTTAAAATATACTAAATTTCATCTTCTCAGTTTTCACATATCGTGAGAGAATCGAGGCGATTTCGATTTTTGTCAATAAACATGTTTGAATATAGATTGATATAGTTTTCATTAATCCAAAAATTATTCGAATTTCATAATAGAAAAATCAACCAAGTCTTTTGGCTTAACACACTACCTGAAATTATTCCACTGATTCATACAGTACAGAGTTGAAAAAAATTTGCTTCTTTCATGTAATAAATTTCACTGCTCATTTGTCTACCATCTAGGAAAAACAAGGAATGACAACATTAGATCATTTATTGAATCAAGTTCAAGTTCAAGATGTGTTTACGAAGGCATGGATAACAGTGCTATCTATATATTCAGTTTTATAAGTTTTACTAATCAGTTTTAAAATTACTAAGCTATAGTCCATTTGCCAGCAGGTAAAGTAATGAATATAGTAAAAATTGGTGGGACTAACCATGGTTTTAGGTAGACATTTCTAGGTTGTTAAGCAACCTGAAAATTTTGCGGTGAGAGCTTTTTCAATAAATAACTAAAATATGAACTCATTGTGCGTAGGTATCTACATAACATAAATCACTATTTTTATTATCGGCATTTGGACTGAATAAGTGTCATGGATTAAAAATATATGCCCGTTGGTCTAAGCATCTTCACCAAATTGTAGTCTGTGATTAGTGCTGGCAAAAATGCTGAGTCAGCGTTTTTAATTTGATTTTAAACAGTTCATCTGTTCGTTAACTTCAGGGCATGAAACTTATGAATACAAAGAACAGGTACATTTTTGAGTGATTTGAAAGAGTTTTTTTGAAACCTCCCACTCACGTCCTAGCCGTTTTGTGCGCAACGTATGATACTTCTATATTATTTGTCATTGGCTCAGCGTTGCGTCTGGGATAGACAGTCAAGTTTTGGTTAGGAAATGACAAAAATAAAGTAAGGCTTATAAATGTTTCGAAACTATCAAAGGTCGTCATTCTAAAATTATGTCCTCAATTTTTGGGAGTGTGCATTTTATAGGTTGTGATAGTGTTAACGCTTTTTTGGCTAAGAGAACTTAAGATTTCTTAACAGAATAAAATGATTTATTTGTAAGACTAGGCCAAGAGTGCGGCGTTTTAGAAAAAATCTACCACACTTCCTGGCCTCCCTGTCAATCCAAATTGGATTGATGGAGAAGCCAGAACCAAATTTCATTCTAATATTGATTAGTTGCTTCTACCCTAAAATGTGTAAATCGTCAACATGCACTACATGTGCATATCAGTATGTAAATGGTTGTTTTGCTAGAACTTTGTCAGTCGAATATACAGATTCAAAATGTGTGGGTACTAAAAGTTATGATTGAAATATTCTTATACACAATTTGATTTAATCTAATGTACAATTTTATAATTATTATACTTTCCTATATCCATTAGTCCCTGTTCGAATATCTCCCTTCGGAAGACTTTACATGCGGAGCGGCCACCGTCGTGAACAAGACGTCTTTGGGCGCCATATTTATACCAACAATGATAAACTACTTCCGAGCATGTTTTTGTTTAATATCCTATAAACATTTAAAGTATATTTAAGTTACACGAGGAATTGATTAGTTTGGGAAGCTTCTACTACAGTTCTTGATTGATGGTTCGCGGTCCAAACCCCAAATATAAGTCCAAATGGATAATAAGCATATTGATGTCCCAGGAACGAAGCAGATACAGGGTTGGTAGTAGATTTTAAAGATGTTTAAATAGATTTTCAATACATATAGACTATAGGCTACATCAATTAGGTATTATTGTTTTCACAGAGTCCTGAAGACGATTTAAAATAAATCGAAACGTCGACTATATCAGAAATTGAATTTCCATAAGTTCCTGGGCTACCCCCATCAAAAGCAATCCCTATAAAATAACAAGGCTATCATTATACTTAACATTAAATATTATCAGTACAAGAAGTAATTTATTAACTTGAATTTATTTGCGGATGGATCCTTCTGATACAGTATTCAATACTTTAAGTATACAGAAAATTATGTTTTCTAATGCTTCAAAACCTTTCTATTAAATCTCTACAATAGTGGAGTAAACATGGATTTGTAAGAAAATTTTACATGGAACAACGCGACATAGAAAAAAGTTTGTTTTGGTGAAACTAAGAATACCCTGAGTTTTCTAGTTCGAGTAGGTGGGGGAACCCCTTTTTTCGCAGAAATGGAGTAAATAGATCATTTTTAAGGGTGGCTTTTTAGTTTTAGCTTATTTTGGACTTTAAAATGCTAGTTAAGAAACGAGAATGGTACTTTGGCCGAAATTCAACCGAATTTGATATAATTTTAGATGAAAGTAGGTAACTTATATAACCAAGAAATAGCCTACCAAATTTTAGCAAGAAATATTCAAAAATTTGTGCGCAATTCCATTTTTAGTCCAAATTTCACAAAATTTTCAAAACATTCCCTAATTTGTCCAAATGGTTGTACGAATTTTTTTTACAAAAATAAAGGTTTTTTTTATGTACTTTCAGATGATGCAACTAAAAATAACATTTTTTGTAATTTAGTCGTTTTATTGTCATTTTTGGTGTGTTTGGTGCGCGCGCGATAATTTCCCGTCATTTTCGGTATTACACGTATGCGCGCACAAGTCTATACGTGTAATTATTCATTATAAAAATTTCAATATTACTAATAAAAAGTGATTGTGAGCAGGTTTCAAATATTTAGATTTACAACTCTCGAAGGTAAGACAGTTTTTTTTTTCGAAAAATTACTTGATTTTTATTAAACTAAATATTGATTATTATTTTATTTTATTCATGTTTTATTTTTGTAGTAGCTGTACTAGATGTGCTACTGCGAGAAGTGTTACTTCCGGATCGGTAACTGGAGTTTGGAATATTTCTTTACCCTCGCTAAAATATTATCTAAAGTACAAACATGTTCTTCATATTTATCAAATTCTTCAGTATCATAAATATCACGACTAATTTCTAATTGCTCAGGCTCTTCATCAACAACAGCTTAGTCAACAATATTTTCTGCATTTTGACACAAAGTATTCCTTCTATTGTGTAGTTTGCTGCCATCCAAAATTTGCAGGATTTTGGATGGCAGCAAACAGCAATAATGGACTGATGCCGATAAGGACTGAGAAGGTCTTCCTAATGAATTACTCAATATAATTGCTTGTTATTGTAACATCGATTACAAAACAAAAAATTTCTCATGCAAAAAAATTGGCGTCATATGCAGCAATTTAAGGAATATGCAGAATGCAGAAAATATTGTTGACGAGGCTATGGTTGATTAAGAGCCTGAGCAATTAGAGATTTGTCCTGATATTTATGATATTGAAGAATTGGAAGAAGTTGATAATTATGAAGAAAATGTTTGTACTTCAGAGAGTATCTCAGATGTATACGATTTTAGCGATGGCGGGGGTGAAGAAATATTACGAAATTTGAACCGAAGGTGCCTTGACCATCGACAATAAGAGGGTACCATTTTCGTTTCTTAACTGGCATTTTAAAGGGTCCAAAATAAACTGAAACTGAAAACCACCCTTAAAAATTACCAATTTACTCCTGGTTCCGCGAAAAAAAAAAGAGTTCTTCCACCACCTACTAGAAGTAGAAAACTCAGAGTAGGTATTCTTAGTTTCAAACAAACTTATTCTATGTAGCGTTGCTCCATGTAAAATTTTCTCTATTGCCTTATTTTTGGCTATTTTTACTCCACTACAAGTGATTCGACTTGTTATGACTTTTTCTACAGTAATTCGTCAGGGGGCCTGGGGGGGGGGGGGGGCGACCACTTGGCCACGTCGCTAGTTCGTCCCTGTAATACGCTCTTGCCGAGATTTTCCTAATAGATATTTGGATTGTTTGACTATCGTGGTTACCCCTTAAATACAAAATATGATTATGTGCATTAAGAGATACATTTACAGAAACATTCTAGTTTGTTTATTTAATAAAAGAGGATATTGAACTGATGTGTTAATTAATACAAAAAAAAAAAATTATTTACTTGTTTCTAATATTAATGTATAAAATAAATACCTATTTAATTTGGCAAAACTAAAATAAGTTTCCTCTCTGCGCTCTTAAAAATTTTAGTCAACATTTCAAATGGTCAGAAGTTGTACCCAAGTTTTTTCCAAATAGTAGAGAAGGCGAGTATCAGTTGTTAAACATGGTGTTAATGTGGCCAAAGTGGTGGGTAGATTTTCGGTTCTAACGCCGATCAGTCGAAATATCCCAATTACATGTTCGTTGTGACTGCACTATTGTAAGTAGGTATAAACAGGGGTAGAATAATACTTTTAACATTAGGAAGTATGCTTAATATTAAGTGGAAATTAACTAAATCCACCCCGTACATAACAGTAACAAGTATCCTAGGGAAAAATATGATTTATATGATAAATAAATAAAGTATCTAAATTTTACAAGTAAATAATAATACAGAAATGGCAAGAAAAATTTTAGGCAGATTTTACTTACTTACATCGTTCTTTTGAATATAATTTCACATTCAAAAATCACAGCACATAAATATACAAAAAAAATAACAAAACAAAAACTATGCTTAGGAACAAAATTTGCGGCGTCATTTGATGATTACGTAAATGAGTATTAAATTTCGTTGTTTAGTTTTAAAAAATATTACTTTAATTTCATTGTTAAATCACACGGAATGTTATTCGACAGACGAAAATAAATAAATAAATAATTAAGTTTACATCGTCAAAGACTTGTATTTAGCATTTATCAATTGGTTTTCTATGCAACGCCGTTCTACTTTTTATGGGATGTTTACATCGATTTCTACGACATGGGTTTAATTTATTTTACGCATTATTTTCCTACGCACGTGTCTAACACACAATATTGGCCAGAAATTTTTCTATTTGAACAATTGCTCGTTTCGTACATGTGACAGTCCACACATTTAAATAATTAATCATTACACTTTTGTACGTTATTTTTAGGTAACAGCCTCCGCAAGCGGCGTCGGGCTGTTACCAACCAACGTGATATCGACTGTTATAACATTATTTCGTAGTTATTTACGTCTTGGGACAATGCAGGTGATTATTTCTTTCATGTGTCAAATCAAATTTTTTAACCAATCACAATATTTGAAATTCCTTATAAACGAGGAATATTAGTGACTATTTCCCGTTGCCATGGCATTGGCTGAAAATAGTCGCTGATATTTAATTTAATAACTTATACTAAGTAGGCATACTGCTGTCGTACAAATATTTTCAAACGTCAGATTTATATACCTTCAATTATTAACTCATTCAAGAAATAATCTAATAAAATATAACTCAACCTCGATAAATTAGCGGCTATTATATTGTCACAATTTTTCTCGAGTGCTCTCCAATTTGCCTCGACCACATTTGGCGTTAATAATCAAAGACTAAATCCCTCGAGCTAAAGCTCTCGGGCTTTATTCAGATTATTAACGCCAAATAAGGTCTCGTCAAATTGACAACCATCGTACTCTCGAAAAATTGATGACAATATAATAGCCGACTATTTATCAAGGTCTTGTTATATTACCCTTGATAATTTGAGAACCGTATCTCATCGCTACGAACCATAACCTCAAAATTGCTATATTTTGTCCGATTCTTTCAACTGATTTACAAAAATCAAAGTTCGCTTAAATGTTTCTTAAAGTGTTTTCTTAACCGCTTCTCAAGTTAAAGAAGAAGTAACCCTCTGGAAGGCTTCAAAGATCTTGTGCTAGGTAAAGAGAGACGAAACCCTACAGTTTATTGTGGAGTTCGAATCACTTTTTCCCCTAATTTCAAATGTATAATATTGTACAGGTCTATCTTAAATACTTCTTGAGATATTTGACATTTAAAATGCAAATGAGCTGCTTTATTGCAAGAAGAGTAGCCATGCGTGTCCAAACACAAGTGAAACAAAAATAACAAAGTAGGCCACGAAAATAATTATTTTATTGTTTATGCAATTCTGCCATTTCAAGCCGTCAGTTTTAACATTTATTTAATCAAAATGGGCTATAGTGAGGTTGAGAAGGTTGAAATATTTTCCCTTTATGTGAAAAGTAATAAAAATAAGTGTACCGCAAGAAGAGAATACATGACGTTGTATCCGAATCGAGCGAATGGAGTTTTGCCAGATCATTCATGCTCCGTAAATTAGATGAAAATCATGATTTAAAAAAAAAAATTATGTGGACAAACGAGTCAAGTTTTCCACGGCGGGAGTTTTTAATAGAATAAAAACCAAAGACAGAGAAAGGTCAAGCAAATAAAAAAATCGGTTAGAAAATCAGTCCACATTTGGTACGGAATTTTTCAAAACAAAGCAGTAGTATATTTTATGATTTTACTTTGACACGACAAACATATCCCGAAATAATTTTATCAGAGGTAGATCGTCTAATTCAAGAATTCCTTATGGACGTATTGTCTGGAATGATTTGGCATCAGGATGGAACGACTCCGCATAGCGTTTTAGAAGTTCGGGAACATTTAAATAATTAATTTCCCATTTGGATGGGCAATGCTGGGACCATTCGATGGCCACCAAATAGCCCTAATTTGACGTCATTAGATAGCTTTGTATGGGGGGTTTTAAAGGACAAAGTCAATTTTAATCATAACCACAATCTTCAGGCCATTAGAGCAAAAATTCAAGAAGAAATTAACAACTTAAACAGGATCCATAATAACGCTATTTGCAATATTTTTCTAAACTTAAGAAGACGCTATGAGTTTGGCATTGAAAATAACGGTGGCCACTTTGAAAAATTTCTTTAATTGATTAATGTTCAAGTAAGAATAAACTGAGACATAAAAAACCAAACAAAAATTTTACGACCTCATTAATATACCGGTACTCTTTTTTGTGCTGTTCGCAAATTGGCTCGCATACCTTTATAGGTTTTTAATGTGCGTTGGGAATGTTTCATGTCAGGCTAGGCGCCATGGCCCGCAGCGATATAATTGTGTTGTAAAGTTTTTGTTTGCATTTTTTATTTACTGGGATCTATTTACTTCAACTTAGCGCCATGGCCCGCGGCGATAATAATTATGTCGTAACGTTTTTGTTTAGTTTTTTTTGTCTCAGGTAGTCTTTACTTGGACTATACTTATGTGGCATTATTTTATAATAAAGAGTTTTCTCGTGAATTGTTAAATCTGTTTTTTAATAAATTAAATATGAAGTTAATTCTAATATCATATTAATTGTTTATACGTGATTATAGTTAGGTCATATATAGTTTACATGTTGAAAATAGCACTTTTCATACGTGAAAGCGTTTTCTCATACTGTTAAGCGCGTTAAAGATTTATCACACGCTATGTGAAATCAATAATTTTCAAGTGTAATTAGTAGTGCGTAGTTAGTAGCACTTTTTAAAGCAGTCGTAGAAATTTTTTTTTATTTTACTAGTGAATAAACAATTAATTACGGTTGTTGGTATGGAGTTAATAATGACGGTTTGAAATGTCAAAATTCAATAAATAATAAAATAATTATTTTCGTGGCCTACCTTGTTATTTTTACTTCATATGTGTTTTAACACCCATGGCTCACTCTTCTTGCAATAAAGCAGCTCATTTGCATTTTGAATGTCAAATATCTCAAGAAGTATTTAAGATAGACCTATACAATATTGTGTTATTTCTTTGACGCTTTAGCACACTGAGCTACCGTCCCTGCTTGAAAGGGAGCATTGCATAAATATTTTTTTAATATTGAAACCATCGAGGTTTCAGCAAAGAGTTGTAAAGGAGCAATAATAGGCACGTTTTTACTCCGAGAAATGTTGTGATATAGTAAAAAATATAGTTAAATATTTTTAATAGTAAAACCACATGCACAGGTGGATATGAAACTGAAAATATAATATTTATTTATTTAATATTAAAAATAATAATTTAAACGCCTTTATTAAAATAAAATACTATATTAAATAAAGTTTAGACCCAACGAGGACTACTACTCTATACTATATAAAATACTTAGATATTACAAGTTACTAGGGAATTTTATTAACATATAGAGAAAATTTTTCATAAAAAGAATTCATCGATAATATCATTAGTGTTTTATACATTTATTTACCTGTAGAATTTATTAAGTCTTTAATTAAGTGAAAAATATCTTAATTTAGAAGAGATAGGTAGATAGCCGAAAATGAAGCTTTTGCAGCATTATATAATGTGTTTTCGCTATTACTCTTGTGCCTCCACACCACGTGCTTTGAAAGGCGTGTTGTTATATGGTATCTAGATACTTATAGTTAGCCTTACAGTGGATCTCTCTTCCTAAAAATCAGTTGTTTAATGTTTACTTTTTACATTTTTTAATTTTTCAGTTCCAATTTAGCACTAACATTATGTTAAAAAAAAATCTGTTTGTAGGTTTAAGTATTACCTTACAAACGAACTTTGATTTTTATAAATCGGTTAAAAAATGGCTGAGAAAATTGGCCTAGGCCAATTTCACTATCTTATCCTTTAAATGTCATACATTTTCTACACGTAAAACAAGTTTGAAAATAATTATACTGCTAGCAATGTATTAGCTCACATAAAGGCAATAGAAAATGGTAAAAATTTTGAATACTAATAAATTGTTTGAAAATTGAAGCACTATTGGGTTTTGCTTTACAAAGCCAAGTTTGTTTTGCGAAACAAGTTTGGTCTTGTTCGTCAAATGGTTCAAACGAACTTATTGCTATCAGCATTTATAATTTTAATCATTTTCTAGTGTAGGAAAGTCCAGCGCGGGTAATGCGCAGAAAATGTGACGTATAGGGCAAAACAAAAAGATTGTTTAATAATTTGTATATATTGTGCCTAATATTGTGTGAAAGAAATGTCATAAGAGGAAATATTATCTATTTCAAAAAATGTATGTGCTATAGCCTATTATCTGGAGATTCTATTAAACAATATGGTAGTTGCGCCCGTTTTCTGTAATTATTAGGTAATATATAAATGAATTGTTTGGTATATACAATTAAATATGGAAATTGTTTTTTGATATTACCAAACAGGGAATGCACAAAAGGGAGAAAATATATAATAAATTTTGCATTCAATTTTGAACATGAAACCTAAAATAATATGGTAAGAGAAGCAGAAATCGGTAAACTAGTAATATCATTTGCTTTATCGTACAAAAGTTAAACTACATGTTTGTCAGCTGAATTATGATAAAAAGTAAAACGGCGGACCATATAATCTGGAATGCATTACCCTCGACACATTTTCAATATTTTTCTGCTTGTACATAATTTAAATTCAAAAAGCCGCATATAAACGATTTCGAAACATTAATGGTAACTACATGTGTATATAAAAATAGAATATCTTTTCATTACTTTGCTTCCTATTCATATTAGACTTTTGCAAACTAAACTACAAAAAAGAAAATATTGAAAAATATATAGACTGGTCTAAATTTACGTGTTTTTCAATCTAGCATGTCGTATCAGTACTTTAATTGTAGTTCCAGTGAATCCAATTTGATTATGTACTTCAAAAAGAATATATTATAATTTGAAACACAAAAGGTTGTTTTCACATACTAAGTTTCCTAATAAATTTCTGTCTAATTATTTTATATTTTAAACATTTTGGATATGCGTAGAGTTTCGCACATTGAGGGTAAACGAAATGAAGAAAGTAGTATTATATTATGTTGGAAATTAGATTCATATGGATGCTCTTTTCGAATTATAATGTATTCTTTTTTTGAACTATGTGATCAATAATGATTGACTGGAGCGTCAACTACAAACCTATTGATCTATTAATGCAAACTTTGACACAAAGTTCGTGCCATCTCAAAAAAAAATGATGGGAATACAAACTTAGGTACTTAATTATGGAGACTGTTGATCTTTACAGTAATAATAAAAAAATATCTCTATAGCAATATTAAAACAAAAGTTGTTCATATCTCTCAACAAGAGTTATTGACGTTGGAACGAATACTCCTTTCGTTGTTTGTTCTGTATTTTTATTACAAAGATTCACATTCGGATGCAGTCATAAAAAAACCGGTATTGGTTATACGTTTTTTACTAACTGATTTTAAAGATCCTTGACTCAGTTGATAGACAAGGTTGTAACCTTTCGTCTAATGACATATCTCATGTTTTCTCTTATATTGAAGCTAAACAATTTAGGTTCTAGTATATTTTTAAACTAAATTTTCTTAATATATTAATAATGTTTTAAAAGGACCATTCGAATTAGGGAGAAACATACTGAAACCTTTTTAGAAGTAAAAAAATAATTTTCCGTCTAGCCGGAAAAGCTTGTTTATTGTAGGAACCCATTCAAAGTTAAATAATTATCTAAAGATAAAATTAACGCCATAAGTTTCCACAGACACCAAAACAATGGGACATTAGACTCGAACATACTACTCGATGCGCGTTTCGCTAACCCATGTTAGTATCATGGGAGGATGATTAAATTGATTGAGTTTTAATCTCCCGATGATTCTGACACAGTCAGCGAAACTCACATCGAGTAGTGTATTCGAAGGCAGTGTTCAAGTGTTTTGGTGTTTGTGGAAACTACATCAGAGTTAGTGTCACACCAAAGGTTCCAACCTTCCCCAAAACTCCAAAAATAAGGGATTCAAAATACCAAGAAACAAGCTTCAAAAAACTACTTAGTCCGTATCTCAGGAGCGAAAAAAAGGTTGTTATCTCGATCAAAAAAATAATAATTGCTTCATTTGAGTATAAGATCATTAATATTGATTACTAGACCAATCAAAGTATGAAGTGCCTAATACGTTCATTTTCCTTAGATTCTAAAGGTAAAAGAAAATATTCTGGATTGTTGGAGTCGGTTAAGGGAAAGGAAATAAACATTTGCGCCTCATACCAAGCGTGGTCAATTATTTGAGTAATTATAAATGTTGCTAAACTGTTGAGTTGAGTTTTTGATCTTTCACCGTTTCCCTTTTGAAAACAAAGCAAGATAGCTCTAAAATATATAAAACCTTTTTTGTAGAGCACAAAATTTTCTAAAATAATGTCGGCGTAAGCATATTTCTAACGTCAACAGTTTAGGCTAGAAAGATGTCTTACGGGATTTTCACTCCATTTAGAAGTTTAGAAACGTTTCCCCTTCCCATACTATTAATGTTAGGTACGCGCTCTCCGGGACTTTTTTGTAGACAATTTTATGCTCTACAAAAACGGTTCTATACGTTTTAGCGCTATCTCGCTTCGTCTTCAGTACACAAACAGAAAAAAGTAAGAAAATACGTTTTACAAAAGTCTAACAATATTTTTTTTAAAAATGCCATCCTAGGCATATAGGGGCAAATATTTGTTTCCATCCCCTTAATCGATTACCGTTAGAATTAATTCAAATAGTTTTCATATCCTGATTGGTCTGTCTATATGTACTCGTAAAAGTTAACGAATGTTATTTATAACTTTTTTGACATTGCCATTGAGATTGTTAATTGATATCTAATACTTGACAACTCCGCAATTAAGGACAATTGGGTATTTTAATTTTATATCATATTTTTTGAAATGGCGTAAACTTCAAACGTCTTGTCAGTCACTATAATTTCATAGGAATTAATGCTTAGTGTTTAATGTATCTAAATACAAAATCTCAACGATGAAAACTTCAATAACAGAGATATTAACATTCCGTTCAACTTATAACCTTCAAAAAGCTACCTAGATTTAGTTTTTGCCGCCGTGACATTACCAGCCGCGGCAGCGTTCTTCTGGGCTATATGCGTCTGATAATGTTTAGCCAAATGGGCCTTCTGCCTAAAACTTTTCCCGCACAAACTACAAGCGAACGGCTTTTCGCCTGTATGTGTACGAATGTGAACGTTCACTGAGTATTTATCCTTGAATCCTTTGGAACAGATGCTGCAGTAATGTAGCGACCTTTCTTTCCTCACCCCATTACTCGTAGAAGTAGCATTCTGCACCGTCGCTTGAGATTTGTTACCACTGTTTTGTCGTTTGTACTTTTTCGTGGACTTCGTACTTGTAACCACCGGCGCTGCTATTTGTATCGGTGAACTAAGGTTGTACAATATACCTATTTGGTCGGAGCTGATGGGGCTAATACTATGCACGGTATTCTCTGCGGAGGTGTCTATCTGGCAGTACTGGTTCACCGATTCTGCCACTTCGTTCGCGATCCGCTTCAATTTCTCGAAGTCTTCGGGAAAATGATGGTCTAGTTGACTTAGTAAAATATCGTCTACGTTGTGGGTGCTCGAGGGGTTCTCAGCTTCTCTCCTAGAACTAACGTGTTCCTCGAACACCACTTTACCGTTGGCGTCTATGCCAGCTACGATGGTTGGAATGTTGTCCTGCTGGTCCTCCTTCATGTAAATTGTGTCCGTTTTGTTGGGTGGCGTCGAGAGCACCCTTCTTAGCTCCGTGTTATTTTCTACCTTACTAGTTTTAACGTTCCCGTTGTAGCGTACGAAGGCTTTGCCCTGCAAGGCGCTGCGTAATAGCGAATCCGGCGAACCACTAGTTGTGTTGTTGTTATTCGTAAGTTTCCAGTCGTTGTTGTTGTTGTTAAAATTGTCATGCGCTTCCAGCATAGGAGTGTCTATTATCAGCGCGTTTGTTAGTTCGTCTTTGTTGTCTGCGAACCCGCTGTCTTCGTAGGTATAGGTTTCAGATTTTATAAGGCCGTCGGTGTTGGGGCTCATTGTACTTTCGCTGTAATTGTTATTATAACTATTGAGTTGGCCGGGCATTATACTTAAAATTGAGTCGATATCTAGGCCCGCCTGAAGGTGTTCCATAGAGTTCGGACTTGATATGGATTCCTCCTCCTTAGGCGGTCGGTACCAAGTAGCACTTTGATCGATACCGTTTAATACTGTTAGCGTGTAGATTTGTCCATCCGTATTATTGTTATTGTTGTTATTTTTGCCTGGGCTCAGTTGCACGACGCCGCCGTTAGCATCGTCGGTGTTCCAACAATATTTATTTAAGTCTTCTAAAATGGCAGTTTCTATTCTAACGGTCTCTTTGTCGCTCCAGAAGTTAGCGTCGAAATTTCCAACACCTTCTGAGGTAGTAGTGGGTATGTCGGATATCAACATATTGTTATTGGTCTCCTTACTGTCTTCTGCGCCGTTACCCAGGAACGCGTTCACCGTCCGCATTTGCTTCGTGAACTGTTGGATGGAATGAGTATCGTTTGAGTCCGGCGTAACAACAAAATCGAAAAAGTCTGTTTTTGTTATGTCTTCACTGCGGAATGCTTCTGTCATGTCCATTATCACAGATTCCTTAAGCTCCATGAAGTTAGTGTGAGTATTCTAGGTTCATTTTCTTATTGCTTCGTTTGTATAATGGATATCTGCAACAAAGAAACGACTATTAGTAGAGTATACAACTGTAGAATATTCAGTGGGTATTAAAACTTCTAAAGCGTGCGCAATTCATAGTAATACAAAGCCCATATTGCGTTGTTATCTCAAATCAAAACAATGCTATTATATTTATTATATTGCCAGTTTATTACCTCTTTACACCTTTGTAAAACGTACTATACTGTTTCTAAATGTAAGTGATTGTCTGACTAAGCAAAATAACATCGATGAAATTCGTCACTGGACGAAAAAGCGACTGATTATTTTGCTCTATCCAATTTGCAGAAGTTCGTTATTTTGGATATGGTATTGATTTTGAACAATATTTGTCTATTTTACAGTTTTTGAGTGAGCACAGTCTACAATTCCAATAAAAATGTTTTAACGATAATACATAAAACCATAAATAACTTTTTCTATTAATATGTAGAAAGTAGTCGTCATAAAAATACCATATTCCGCAAATTTACTTTAAAAAACTTGAATATTTTGCTAGAAATTCTTGAATTTCACCTTAACTAGTTTTAAGAAATAATGATAATAAATCCTCGTCAACCACCAGACCAAAGTAGTCTCAAATAATAATTTTAATCATTCTCAAAGCTATTTGGGAGTGTTAGAATAGAATTAAATGGAATATAATAGATTATTTGTTTGCACAAATACAATTATTACAAACAGCAACATATTATCGATATAGCAAAATAAATAATTTACAAAGTCGAAACTTGTTTTAGACAAAATGTTGTGGTTATAAACTAGTGTGAGGAAACTCCAAAAAACTTATTTAAAATTCTTATAAGACTACTTTAGGTGCTTCATAAAAGTACGTATTGTTTCCATCATTCAAATTAGGGAATTTCTATCTGTGAAACGAAAAAGTATTTTCTTCTTTTAATTTAATGATAATAATATTGCTTTATTCTTAATTTCACAGAATAATTTTTCCCACGTAGATAACATTTCCACGTCACTTTTCTCTATAGGCATTTAAAAAAACTGACTAGATCAATAATTTTAATAAATCTCAGTAGTTAGTTAGACTTCTGTCTTCTATGGGTCAATGGATGTAAAGTAATATGGGGGTTGCTTATATTTCCTTCGGCCGGTCAAAGTGCCTGATTTTTACGCTGACACAAAACAATTAGGCCGTCCAGCAAGCAAACACAGAAGACGGTGATACGTACGCTTTTTTATAGTTCTTGTAAAATCTAGAGACCCTATAAAGTAGAGTCTGGCCACTCGGCCCCCACTCCACCCAAATGGATGCATAATGGCTGCTATGGTTTGTGTGCGCGCGTGTGCATCAGTGTTTTTACAACGTATCGCAAGTGTCAAAAGCAGGTTGCAGTATTTGTTTTGACAACTAAGTAATAACGTTACCATTAATTGCGTCGTGACCAAATCAGTCATAACAGACTGTTATTTTAATTTTAACCTATTTCATTGAGTTTAATGACACTATGCTCGTCAAAGCAGAAGCAACGCTTATTGGCGCCGCCATTATGCATCCAATTTTCATTCGGACCAATCAGTGCCTCCCACTCAAGTGGACAGACTCTACTTTATAGATCCGTATAAGAGCGCCATCTGTCATCAATTAGTAGTAGCAGATACAGTAACTTGGTACCATTTAATTTTACTTGAAGAGTTACTGTTTTAAACATACCATTTAAAACATTGAAAAAAATCTGTTTTAAACAAAAAAATGATTAAAACAAAAAAATGATTAAAACAAAAAAAACCGTTTTTTTTGTTTAAAATGAAAAAAAAAAATTGTTTTTTCCAACCCTGGATCCACCAAATGTGTGTGTAGTACAATATTCCAGTCGAACAAATATGGAGGCTTTTATATTCCTTCACTGATTACTCATTAAGTTTATGACTGTTTAATTCAAACGATTAATATAAGTTAAATTCGGTTAGAGCCGTTTGAAAACAAATTAACAATTAACAATATTATGAACCTCGTTTCATTATCAATGAGTTTCTAATTTCACCTTTCAACACAAACACGCATTTTCATTACGGCTATTAAATACTCGTAGTTGTCGCTAAAGTTGTAACTCATACCTCTTTTGAACAATAGTGTACGTACAAGTAAATATGGCTTTTGTGTGTATCTATGATATATTGAATGATTTAAATGCTAAATTGAGTCGTTATTGTCGTTAAACAACGACATGTATAAACTCACACAATAGACATTGTATATCTATTAGTTTTATATTTTTATTTAATTTAATATCAGCAGAAAAACACGGAAGGACATTTGTAACGATGTATATCAGGCTAGGAAAAACTAAAAGTAGCTAGATAGAAACATATGCGATGCATTGATTGTTGCAGTAGGCCCAATGTTAAGAAACACTACCTTGCCGACGTTTCGAATATTACATATCTATATACCTTTTCAGGGCTTAAGAGAAGTTATTTATAATAGTCCAAGTTGTTCGTTCTTAATTTCATTACAATGTTTACGATACCAAATATTAAAAGAAACGATTTATTTTGTTTTTGTTTTATTGATTTATTTGTTCAACAACAATAAGTATTACAATTAAAATTGAAAAAAGACTATGTAAATTAAACCTAAATTAGTTATACAATAACATAAACAATAACACAATAATATTGGATTAAAATATACATCGTCATCAGATAATTCCTTTTGCATTTGAATATGATATGCATGCAACTTATTTGTTTTTAAACCTCGACCTACAGACCGTCTACTTACTTCTACTAATGAGCTGACTTCTCTTTGACTAACATGGGGATTCTCAACCGTTGCCAGCACCACAGAAAACTCATTTTCGTCGTTTACAACACGTTTTATTTTTTCACTTTTCTTGTATTCGACATTTTCAGTTTCCAGAAATTTATCGAGAAGGTTTTGGAAGCTGCTAACATCAGGAATCCTTCTTTCAGGTTAACGTTGGTGATAAATTCTATTAGTAAGTAAACAATTTCTGTCTTGACTCGCCCAAAACAAAAATCACGTCTACAAGTTCCGCTTTATTAAAATTCATATTGTAATATTCCAAATATTTTAAATTCAATACAAATTGTAACGACCGATAAATGCTCCTATGTACACGACAATTTATACCAAACTGAGGTTTTATTGCTTGTCTAATAACGAAAACAGCAAAAAAAATTACAAAAAAACATTACAGTAAACGACCGGTTAAATACTATTGGCTGTTGGAGGGAAGAGGGAAGATACTCACTAAAGCGATGGCAAATAGGCTAACACCTGTTATGGAAAAGTTACTTCCTGAAACACAGAGTGGCTTTAGACCAAACCGAGGCACATCGGACCTAATCTTCACACTTAAACAGCTTCAAGAAAAAGCACTCGAACATCAAGGAGAAATTCACATGGCCTTCATTGATTTAACCAAGGCGTTTGACTCGGTGGACAGGGAAGTGCTCTGGAAAATTATGTTCCGCTTAGGTATCCCTAGAAAATTTGTGGAAGTATGTCGCAGTCTACATACAAACAACATCGCCCAGGTTATGTATAATAATGAGGCAACCGAACCTTTCCAAACCCTCACTGGAGTTAGGCAGGGATGTGTCCTGGCACCCCTACTCTTTAATTTGTTTACCACTGCTCTAACAATTATTGTTGACAACAAACTGACAGTCAGAGGAATAGGTCTCAGATACCGTTTTGATGGCGGTCTCTTTAACATAGGGCGCTTTAGAGCTTTCACGAAGACACGCACACGATTCATTTGTGATCTCCAGTATGCGGATGACTGTGCACTTTTAGCCTCTACGCCGGGAGAGCTTCAAGAACTTTTAGATGTGTATGCCCAGAGCTATGATTCCTTGGGACTTAAAATCAACATTGGAAAGACTAAGATTATGTCAACTCCTCATCAAGTGAACCAAATAGACATTACACTTAACGGAAATTCTCTTGAAGTGGTGGATCAGTTCAATTACTTAGGCAACGTTGTTAATGACAAAGCAAACATGGACAGCGAGATTCGCAATAGAATTAACGCTGCATCTAGAGCGCTCTGGGGACTTAGAGAGAGAGTATTTGACAACCACGACCTTGCTTTGTCAACGAAAATGGCTGTCTACAGAGCAGTTGTCATTCCAACACTGCTATATGGATGTGAAACCTGGGTCACTTACCGTCGTCATGTGAAAGAATTAGAACGTTTTCAGCAAAGACACCTCAGAAGTATGATGAAAATCCGTTGGTTCCATCACATATCAAACGTGGAAGTACTCAGGAGAGCAAACAGCTTTCCAATTGAGGTGCTTATTTCAAGAGCACGCCTAAGATGGGCAGGTCACGTTCATCGTATGCATGATAACCGCCTTCCTAAATGTACACTTTATGGTGAATTGCTAAGCGGTAGAAGAAGGCGTGGCGGTCAACGAAAGAGGTTCAAAGACGCTCTCCATGAAAATCTAAAATCCTGCGGTATTGCAGACGAGCAATGGGAACAACTTGCAGCGGACAGAACCGAATGGCGAGGGGTTGTGGCCAGCTATCAAGGAAATGTTGCTGCAAGAAGGCCGAATCCAAGACCTAACCAGGTCTATGTCTGTCCTGACTGCGGTCGACATGTGCTCTCCCGAATTGGCCTCTATAGCCATAGTCGTGTGCACCGTAGATGAATGGGAATTACAATAGACTACGCCTTTTACTTGTTTTTTATTGTACACAATTAGTCGACTGTAACATTTTTATACTCGGACTCGAGTAACGGCTAATAAAATAAAAAAAAAAATACTATTTACTCATTTCAATGGATTGGGAGAAATGGTTCCACTAAATGGCTTCATTTCAAAATTGCATGAAGACGTGTGTATCAAAATGGGCTACACGTCGAACACCTATTATAAATTTTTCTAATAAATTATTTGAGGGAACCCCCTTTTTTAAGTTTATTCTTGAATTTGCCACTTATTTATTTATAAAACGAAAATGGTTGCAATTAGCAATAGGGAAGTACTTACAAAAATGTTCGTTTTTCACTTCTACACGACATCGTCGAAAAATATACAGGGTGTTCCATTTGAAAAAATTGATAAAATTCAATTTAAAATGTTCTTAATTGAAAAATTATTTTTGGCCACCCTGTACATTTTTAGGAAACGAAAATGATTCAAAAACATTAATTAGATGTCTCGTAATTGGTATTCACATAAGTTTTTCTTAATTGTGACTGTGGTGATTTTTTTAATATCCATCTGCAGATTGCGTTATTTCAACAAAAAAATTCATTACATCCAAGTGGTTAGGAGATATTCAATGCTAATATAGAAATGAATAGGGCCTAGAAAGAGGCTTCAAAAAATGTACTGATATCCTGATATTCCATTTAAAAAAAAGGCACTTGGTCCTGTAATTTCGTCTTGGCTCACCTTATATGTTCGAAAATAATTTACAGTTGTAGACTTTTTTATCTAGTTTACTTGAAATTTTTTAAAAAATTTCTAGCTATCGTAGAACTCGAGATATCGAGGTTCGACGCACAATTGCCCCACCCTGTATATACACTTACATATATAAAGACTTGTATATATATATATTAAGATATTTAATGTCTTAATATAATGATAATGAGTAATATACTTTAACTTTGAAAGTTAATTTTATTTGATATATTTATTTGAAAATGGTTCTCAGGGTATCGCGAGTTCCTTGGGTCGAAAACCACAAATGGTATTTGAAATTTTGCCTATGTATGTGTATTTAATTCGTTGCATAACCATTATATTAAACCGATCAAATAATAAATAGTTGTCGACTTGAACATATATAAATTTTATTTTATGAAAATGATTTGTTGTTTATCACAATGTGCATCTACGTACAAAAGCCTTAAAACTACATCCTAATCCCGCGATAGATAACATATGTTAAAAATAACTTTACGTAAAGTATCCTAGATTTTGAATTTATGTTGACAATATTTACTAGTTATTTTAATTTCTGAAGTTGTTATACATGCAGGTTTACTGTTAAAAATAAAGATGGCCTCAAAGTTACTTCAGGTAAATAATAGTTAAAAATGGCACAATATGTTTCTTAAAAGTCTCATCGTTGTACCTCACTCGACTCTTTTACCAGTAGCACTAAATGTAATCCCTTTTCTAGTCTTCTTTAAGTTTCAGGTTAAATTTGAATGTTTATCCTAACTTTATTCACTTTCACTTTTCATTAAAAACGTATTTCTGTTATAAAATTTGACTGGTTTTCTTAAAATCCTAACATTGTCCATTTTGGAGCCCTTACTTTATAAGTGGATGCTCTCCTGTATATGTAATCAGTTGAATTATGACTACGGCAAGCTATTCTATAGTTCTGCTATGTTTTTCCATATAGATTTTATTTGCTTATTGTGATATTTTATTGAACCTTAGAATTGTGTCCCATAGTCCACTTTTAAATCTGTTTTATCTAATTTGTGAGTATATCATAATGTAAATTTCTTTGTATTAAAATGCAATTATTGCTAAACTATAATTAAATTTTGTTTCAATTTGACTTTTGAGTGAATTTAAGTTGAAATTTGTTTATTCTTGAGTACAATTATTGAACTTCACCTGTTATTCTTGTTACTTTCAATTTATATTATGTCACATCGATATATATAACACATACGACATACACACATACATATACACACAGACACACACTTAAGTAGGAATAAAAAATTAGGAAATATGTGTTGAAGTTGAAAGTGTCTATGAATACTATATAAAGATTACTGGCCTAAAAATCTGTCACTTAAATGTAAGAAGCTTACGAAATAAACTAGAAGAGTTTAAACTCCTACTGAAAAATTTAGATTTTCCGGAGATTGTCTGTATATCCGAAATTAATTATAACGATAGGGAAATCCTCACTATAAATTTAGAATCGTATCAATTAACTGATTTCTTCTGCAGATCAGAGCATAGATTAGGAGGTGTTGCAATCTTTATAAAAAATTATCTAAATTTTAGGATAAAGTGCTGTAGTATCAAGAAAATTCAAAAATTATTTGAGTATGCTTTAATTGAAATAATCTTAGAGGTCAATATTATCACAGTAGGTTGTTTCCATAGGTCGCCCTCCAACAGACTTTTAGACGCTGAGTATTTTATTTCTAACTTGGAGGAGTTATTAATTTCTATTTTCAATAGTAACTATCCCACTTTTCTTTGTGGAGATTTCAATTTCAACTTTGATGACTGTGTTGAGGATACTAATGCAAAAAATCTATGTAATATATTGCGTTGCTTTGGTTTGAATAAATGTATTACTGATTTTACTCGTATACAGGGTGAATCAAAAACTATCATTGATAATATTTTTTCTAATATTGATAAAACTGTATTAGATCCTAAAATCATATATTCGGATTTATCTGATCATTTCATGCAATTAGTTACTTTTTGCTGTAATTTCAATACTAATGAAGGACAATGTGCTTATCAACTGAAGCGATTTTTTAATAATGCTGACAACTTAAATTATTTCAAATATTTACTGTCTCATGAAAAGTGGAGTTTTATGATTGATGATATGAGCTGTGAGACTAATTTTACTATATTTTATAATACCTTTTTGGAAGTGATGGATAGAGCTTTTCCGTTAGAATTATGCAGAATTAAACATAATAACAGAAACAATAAACCATGGATAACCAACGTTATTAGCAACCTGCAAAGTGCTGCAGAGGCTTTCAATAACTTTTTTATCGACCCAATAAAAACATTAACTGATAAAATGCCTTCTATTTTGAACGATAATATAAATTTTTTTAATTATAACACCATTTTTTTGTTACCATTCAGTTCGAGTGAAATGCTGGATATCATAAAATCTGTCTCCACAAAACAATTCATCTGGCTATGACGATATACCGTGTTCACTTCTTAATAAAGTAGCAGAACTCATTGTTGACCCTTTAACTTTTCTTGTAAACCTATCATTTACGGAGGGAATCTTTCCTGATGTCTTAAAAAAAATCTTTAATTTTACCAATTCACAAAAAGAATGATAAATCTCTTATCTCAAACTATAGAGGCATTGCTCTCCTATCGGCTTTCTCTAAAACTTTTGAAAAAGCTTATTACGTAAGATTAAACGATTTTATAATTAGACAAAATTTATTATCATCTTATCAGTTTGGTTTTCGGAAATGTTTGTCAACGAAAGATGCTGTTTTATCGCTCTGCAATTACATATTAAACAGTTTTGAAAACAAATCTAAATCAGTGTGTCTGTTTTTTGATTTACGCGTGCCTTTGACACGATTGATCATAAGTTGCTGCTGGATAAACTTAGTAATTATGGAATTCGTGGTCCAGCCTTAACTTGGGTAGAATCCTATTTAACGCAAAGAACACAATCCGTCGTTTTAAGAAATGCCAGTAATTCAATCTCGTCCAGCTATCTTAAGGTTTCCACAGGTGTTCCGCAAGGCAGTATTTTGGGGCCCTTATTATTTATTTTATTTATTAACACTATCGCGCTTCATATAGAAGATGTCTTTATATCACTTTTTGCCGATGATTCCACCGTCGCGGTTAATTCTAATAGCATAAATGAACTCAGCCTTAAAACTAATAACACTATCAGATCTATGCAAAGCTACTGTATGAGTACCGGTTTAGCGCTTAATAATGTAAAAACAGATTTATTACTTTTCAGTACTAAAAAACTTGATTATAGCATCTTAGTTAAAGTCGATAAACACAGCGTTAAACAAAACAATAGCGTGAAATTCCTTGGAGTTTATATGGACTCTCATCTAAATTGGGGTACCCATGTAGACTTTGTTAATAGGAAACTATCCACTCTTTGCTTTGTCATATGGCAGCTACGCGTTTATGTCAATATTCACATTTTAAAAATGTACTATTATGCGCACGTACAGGCTTGTTTAAGTTATTGTATCATCTGCTGGGGCAACTGTTCTCGTTTTAGCGAAGTGTTTAAGCTTCAAAAAAAAAATTATACGTAGAATGACCTTTAAACCTCCTCGTCACTCGTGCAGATTACTTTACAAAGAATTAGGTATCTTAACTGCTCCTTCTCTTTACATTTTAAACTGTATACTTCATATAAAAGAACACTGAACAGTCCAATGGCACATATGAGACCAGTCACAGTCTGCGTGAAAATTATAATTTTAACATACCAGTTCACTCTTTATCCATCGTTGCAAAAGGTCCCAAAGTAATGCCGATAAAATTATTTAATAAATTACCTGTTCACATAAAAAAAATAGATATTATTGATCTTTTCAAACGGGAAGTTAAATCGCTTCTACTCAAATATTCATTTTATTTTGTTGATGAGTACTTAGGCTGCGATCTCACTAATGCCAGCTAATAAGAGAAATAATATTTCTATGATTTTGTTTTTGTTTCCCCTGTTGTAAAACTAATTTTTTTGTAATCCCTTGTTTGTTAATTTTCACAATGTTTGTTTGTCGTTTTACTTTTTTAACTGAATGTTTTGTATTTGTATAAATAGATATTTTTGTGAATTGTTACCAATTTTTACCAATTTTGACTATATTCTGATGCTTGTATAAGTCTATGGAAATAAAGTTTTATTATTATTATTAATACATTATTTTACGGATATAATTGAATTGAAATTAATATAACCATATTATTAAATGAATTATTTTGTCTAGATTCATCATTATCTTATAAATGGACACTATTAAAATACTTTGCAAAGCCATTTACAATATTTGTAGGTGTATTGAATATAACGAAAGAAGCAGGAAATACGATTTTAATTATTTGTTTTATTTCTTTGTCAGAATATGGACAGAAGAGGTTAATCATTTTAAAAAGCTAGCTTAGGGCAAAGTTGAACACGAAATAGTTTTCATTAATTGTACTTAGCATCTTGTAGATCCGGAGACATGAAAATCACCTTGTATACCTGAATCACTCTTAATATGGCGCTAGTACCACCAATTAATATCAAAACACTTTGATGCACTTTTTTTATATTTAACTAATTTCCTGCGAAGTCATTCTTTTTTCATTTTAATATTATTAATAATACTTTAATGACACAAGGGATACCTATTCAAATTAAACAGTAATTTTGCCAAATTAACCTCAAACCAATTAATTTGTTGTCTTTGCTGGCCTTAACCAGACCAAGAACACAAAGACAACATCCTTGAAAGCCAATTTGTTTACTTCCTCGTACACTAAATAATTATGATTGCACAAAAAATATGTAGTAATAAAAAAATTGACAAGTAACATAGAGATGATCAAAGAGATTATGGAAATGTTTCAGTTCACGAACGAATTAGTCATAAAAGGTATTAGTTAATATGACTCTTTAGGCTTTTAATTTATATTGATATTTCTTAAACATAAACTCATTAAAATTTAAATGTCATGGAGTGGTACCTAATTCATTCTAATTTATCAAATCGTCTGTTTACCTTCGACTATTACAAATGGATTTATAAATAGAATTTCTCAAATTTTATTTTGGAAATCGATGAAATCGTTAGGTATATTGTTTTTGTTACCCTGAAACAATTAATAAAACATTTGCTATGTAATGGTTTTGTTAGATTGTACCGAAGGGTGCTGTTAAGAGTTTGATATATTAAATTTTTTATGTTTACACAATGGAAGTCATATATATATATATATATATATTGTTATTATACATGATTTGCAGGAAACAACTACTCAGCGGGCAAATACCCCGACCTGCATTGAATTATACCTTACAAATCATGAAAAATTGGTAGCCAATGTCATTTGTCAACTCCCTGACCAGACATAGACCGGTTTCGAACTTATTAATTCTCATCAGTATGCCATAGGTCATGGAGCAGACAAATGACATTGGCCAACCTGCTAGTCTTATACAGACTAATGTAAATGGTGTAGTGGTGAGAGGTAAGTGAATCCTCTCATGTGGTCTAATGCTACTATACACCAGACATCATGGATGTCTACATGGTGCATAGCGACTTGCCATTTTGCAAGTACCGAGAGCGGTGACCTTCAGCCCTTGGTGGACTTAATCCATATACTGTTATTATACATGATTTGCAGGAAACAACTACTCAGCGGGCAAATACCCCGACCTGCATTGAATTATACCTTACAAATCATGAAAAATTGGTAGCCAATGTCATTTGTCAACTCCCTGATCAGACATAGACCGGTTTCGAACTTATTAGTTCTCATCAGTATGCCATAGGTCATGGAGCAGACAAATGACAGTGGCCAACCTGCTAGTCTTATACAGACTAATGTATATGTATATGTATGTATGTATATATATATATATATATATATATATATATATATATATATATATATATATATATAATATATATACTACTGTTTGTTGATGATTTCATCTCAGGATCGAAGTTAAAATTTTAAAGAAATGACAAAGGGGGAAATGCTATGAAACGTATTTTCTGCAAATATGTCAGAAGTTAGTTAGTGCTGATTTTGGGAGAAAACTGTTAATATAAGTAATTTCAAAATTGTACTAAAATTGTTTGAGGAAAAAAATAGCCCATAAGCACTGAGAACATGTAACTAAAAAATATATTATTTTACAACAAAGTATTTAAACGAGTAAAATAATCCTCTCTTATTTGAACGTCCCTCGAACTATAATCAAGCCAGTTTAATGGGCAGAGATTTTACTTCCTGTTACTAATTCGAAAACTGCTTTATCGTCTGATAAAATGGTTGACCTCAAACGGAGACATCCTACGCTATTTCGTTGATGAAGCTGACAATTATAAATAGTCCTATTAATTTATGTGAAACAACACTATGCTATACAGTCTTTACCTTTGAGAGATTTTTACAGTTGATGATGTAATTATGTGTTTTGGATTACTAAACACTTCCGGTTAAGTTGCGAATGGCGGAATAATTCATTTATTAAACTTTACTTGAGATTCAAAATTTGGTAAGCAAACATTCTTGACAGATATATGTAAAATGTGTTAGTTTATTTTACCATGGGAGAAATCTAATAAATTAACGATTCATCCTTCTTAACGCTAAATATAAAAGAACACAAAAAGCAATTGGAAAAGATAATAAATCAACAAGAGAGCTTGAGATCTTTTTTCGAACCCTATATATTGAATAATTACGTAGAAATTGATTTTTGGTGCTCTAATTCTTCATTAGTGTTAAGATAGTTAAAACATCGTAATTTTACCGTCAGAATGTTTATACAAAAAACTAAAACAATTCACGTTGGAAAAAGATAGAAGCATTTTTTAAAATATGTATATTCATGTCTGGTCGATAGCCGCGTGGGTTAAGGCGCGAGATGACAATGGCGATTAATCACACGGATATCGCACCACCGGGTTCGAATCCAGGCTCCGGCGCTGATACTGTCAGAGGAAATGGTTGTATGTCCGCGTTTTTCCGAAAACGCCTCCGGCTTCTGGAATTGGGGGTTGTCTAATTTCTGTGGTGTTTGTTTATGCGTGGCCTATAATTATTTCAAAAGTATTTGCATTTAAACATTTATATAAAAATTCAAAAGAATAAAAACTTTTTTAGGTATATAATTTTTAGGAAAATTTAAAGAATACATCCTTAGTCTTTTCTACAATCATTAGTCACACAAACTATATTATTGCAAATGTCAATTAATTATTTACCGTTTAACCATCTATGCGAAAAACACTATAATTGTTTCGCGGTCGGCAAAACATAAGAAAGTCTCACAATGAAGTGCACTGAGTAAAATGATTTATTACTGCTTATAATATATTGCATCTATTAATAGTTTCTAGAATAGCGAATACAATTTAACACAAATAAACGGGTAGTCAGAAAATGTAATTAAAAAAAAACTTTATTCATGCAGTTTTCTCTTCTATTTTTTCTGTTTTCGTCATAAATAAGTAGTACAAAGAGCATCATCAATAAAAAAATTGATTAAGTTGTCAGGAATCCAATGAAAAAACAATAAAAAAGTCATTAATTGAAAGGATGAAAGGAAAGTAAACGTCGTGATTTTAAACTTGAAAGGTGCAATTTTCATATTTATCTAATTATATTAACTCTTCCAATTCGATAAAACGGGTTTTTAATAATGTGTTTAGGTACATATTTAATTAGTTTTATAATTAGACCTGGTTATCAAACTTTTGTTTTTTTTACAACATATAACGGTTGATGTTTACATCGCATTACACTTTGCAGTAGATTTTAAGAACAGCTAACAATTTTGTTCAAATGTGCTTTTAGAGGGCGGAATATTAAACATAAATAAGGATTTATAGAGGAGTTTGCGACTAAAAATATTATGTTTAATATTCCGCCCTCTAAAAGCACATTTGAACTATGCTAAGCCAAGTCAGGCTATTTATTTTTCGATTGCAACAGACACTGGACCGCTAGATGGCGCCTGCTGGCTGTTTTACATGTCGCTATTGTAAAAATACCGGGATGTACTATAGTCAAAGGATTCTCATGTCTGTCGTTGCATACCTACCTTGCACTGACGAGAGCCAACAGCTCGAAACTGCAGTCTGCAAGTGGTGTGTGACGACTGGCAAGGGAGCTCCTTTAAGTAGGATCAGTCTTTCGGCTGGTGTTTGTTGCAATCGAAGCATTAGCGTTTTGATGGTAATATGCAATTATTACACTTAACGCGCCAGATTTGCAACTTTGGTTGCAGTCTGGTTACTTTCCTTATAGTAAAATAAGGATTTATAGAGGAGTTTGCGACTAAAAATATTATGTTTAAGCTAACAATATTAATTGCCACATACTATAAAAGGTAGTACCTATGTCACTGCATCTGCCTGCAAGATTAAACATAATGTAATAAGCTTAAGAAATACAAATGTCATAAAAATAAGTGCCTTGGGGGAAAGGAAATGACTTTGAAGTTAAAATTTATATACTGAAAAGTTCCAAATGTATAGTCCAGGTCAGCGCTTCCCGGCACACAAAAACGCAACAAAACTTTACGACAATTATTATCGCCGTGGGCCATGCGGCATGCCTATTATGAAACAAGCCGACGCACATTAAAAACCTATAAAGGTAAGCGAGTCAATTTTTGAACGACATAGTATAGGGAGTACCGGTATTTTAATGAAGTCGTAAAGTTTTGTTTTTTGTGCCCGGAAGCGCTGACCTGGACTTTCCTATAATATTAAAATGATAAAGGTAAAGTTGAAAAGGGGCATTGACAATAAAAAAAAAATCATTCCTATGGTCAATTTAATAATAATTAATTCATAAATAATGCGCGAAAAGGCGAAAAAGTGCTAAAATATATATTATATGTCAAGAAACATAAAACCTTTATTTATCTCGAAACATAATTTGACGCACGAGCTGCGAATTTGTATACTTAAGCCGTTCGAAGATTATGGCACTTATTGAGCCACCAGAACAATTTTGACATTTTTTTCGGAATTTCTGCTCAAAGTTCTATCGAGTTCCGCGACGGAAGTAGAGGCAGCAGTTCCTGTTTTAAGTTTGAAACCCCACTACCCTACACGACAGTTAATCAGGGCTTAAGTAACTACAGGGGAGACTTGATCGAGGAAAATATACTTCGCATACACACCAATAAAGGACGATTTATAGCATCATAATATTTATTCAGTTAAACCTACTATTTACAGAATATAAACTACCAAAGCCACTACGAGCCAGGTTCGGATAGAAGCAAGCATGGATCACCACGGCGAGCCCAGGACAGCTCTCCCCCCCCCCCTCTACCAAGCCCAAGTCGCCAGCCCAATCCAGTGCCATCCGTTACATCAACAGGAAGTAGAGTCAGCGCCTCACAGTCAGCTAGCTATCAACTCCCATCGAAGCCCCACCATCAAAGCGTCTTTTCCTCACCAGAGGCCGACGCAGGCGCAGTCCTCATCCAGTCAATGACCAAGGCAGCAAGAAGGCTTTCCGATGCAGTCAAGACGCTGACGCTCAGGTTCTCTGTTAGACCACATGCTACCGCCAAACCAGCTACTCTCAGGACAATGAGGAATCGAACTTGTCCACCAGCAACACCAATGACGCCGTTTAGCCAGGCCGTGTCTGTGACGTCACGATCAACTCCGCCCAAAACGGACACGGGCCTCTACGAAAAGTATGCACAACAAATCGCACGAATGTACACAACAACCCCTTCACCGACAGCCACATATAAACCGGCACCGCACCCCATCAAACGACGATTTTCGAGGACAGTATCTTATGAAAACTATCACAAAATCTACAAAAAATAACAAAAGTAACCGGCATATTGGAAAAATAACCTGTACACCTGTGACGTTTACGTCAAAGGAACAGTCAAACTTTTGAGCACCTCAGTTAAATATACTTCTCGATGCGTGTTCTGCTAACCATGTCAACATGTGACTGGTTTTCAGCTTTAATCATCCCCTGATTTTACTAACACTTTGAACAAAACGAGCGTCAAGTATTTTTTATTTTTGTAAATATTTTTTTATTGTGATGGTGTTCACTGATCACCCAAAAGCATTTGTAATGTATGAAAGTATAACATCATATGTAAAATTGTTATATTGAACCAAATAATTGATTTTAAAATACAGGCAACTAAGCCATACGACTTTAACGATTTATGTCGTTTCATTTAAGATTTATTGCTTATATGGGATTTATACAAGAAATAAAAGATCACGAGTTGTGACTCAGTGTTTATTTTTCACACAGATGTTGAATATCAAAGTACTAATTTTTGGTTTTTACTGATTTTACTCATCGTTAAGTGCCAAAGTGCTGGTTTTTAATGAATTCTCAAGTTTCATTTACACACAATAGTTATTGTTTATGTTTACTGCAGTTAGTAAACGCTTTCGAGCAGGTAACTAAAACGAACAATATACTTATACATAATGTAGCTTTTTCATCCATTTTTTGTGTAGAAGATGAAATCTGCGCAATAAGGGAAATGGAAAATTACTTTAGCTGCTTAAAGAGTCACAATGTATACAGGGTATGGACGATTATTCTTCATTTTTCAAGATAAAAATCTTAAATTATTTTATAATTGGACATAAAAAAAATGTGTTTTTACGTAATCAGACTCAAAAATGCATTTTCGGTTTAATCAGAGGCACTAATAACTTTTTAATTTCAAATAACACCTTGTCAATGAGGTTACTTTAATTTTAATTATAGAATCATTTAAACAGGTTTTCCAAATGTGGAGCCTGTTTGTAGAATACTAGTGTTCTTTTTATAATCGTTAATACCTGGCACCTTGGATTGATAAATACTTCTCGTCATGTAATTGTAACAATAATAAAAATATGTTTATTTTCAACAACAAAATAAATGACAATATGAAATATGGTTAATAACATTACCATTAATTAATATTGATGTACAAATAAGTATATATGAAAATGCTTAGCCTAAATGATTTTATGATAATATGATTTAGATTATCAAAATTGACGTCACACAAATGAGAGATTTCGTTAAATAGTTTATGCATGTTAAGTACAAAAAGTAGATATGTGGCATAGGTTGTTTATAAACACCAACAATAAAAGTGGCCCGAGGTTGGATCCTTGAGGAACTCCATGTGTTGTGATAAAGTTCTAAGAATTAAATCAACCATATTCAACAGACTGTTTTCTATTGAGTAAGTAGAACGCGATCAAAGATAACAGGGTTTCTGACACTCCAATTACGTTAAGTTTAGAAAGAAGAAAGTAATGGTCAATTTTGTCAAAAACTCTTTGGAAATCAGTATATATGACATGCTACTTTTATTTTTTTTATTTTTTTTTACAAAAAACCAGTCACCTTACTCTGTGGCTCCGACCCTCACAGAGGGGAGCTGGTAATACCAGTAGCCACTCCCCACGCCCGTGGGGTGAGTGACTACCGGGTCCGTGAATCGTGTGCCCTGAGTAGACGTAATGAACCGAGGATGACAGCCTTCTGCATTCTGCCGGCTAAGATCTCTGCCGAATCTCGGCATGCCGGTATGATCTTTAATTCTGAAAGCAGCGTCTGTCTCATTCCACCGAGGGCTCCTATAATCAGTACCACTATTTTAACAGAATGGCCTGGATAAAGCCTGCGGAGTTCGAAGAGCAAATCTCGATATTTTGTCCGTTTTTCCTCCTCTTTCAAGACAATGTTGCTCTCAGCGGGAGCTGAGAATTCCACGACATACATTGTCTTGAGTTGGTGGTCGAGGAGTACTATGTCAGGCTTGTTGGCTTGTATTTGCCTGACGGTGGGAAACGAGTAGTTCCAATAAATTAGGCACTTCACATTCCCCACAACGGACTCAATATCCCCCGGAACGTAAGGCAGCACTAGTGTTTCGTCTATCCCATACGAGTGCCTTAGATGATAGTAAAGCACTCGTAATGCTGCGTTGTGTCTATGAATATAGGCCGAGACTGCGTATGTCGGGCAAGCCGACAGTAAGTGCATTACAGTCTCCGGCGCCCTGCGGCACGCCCTGCAGCTGATATCAGGGACCTCCATACCCATGACACGACGTCGATAGACGAGAGTGTTAAATACACCATCCTGGCAAGCTATTATGAATCCCTCGGTCTCAGACTTCAGCCCAGCTGACCTTAAGAAGGCGAAGGTCAGCCTTTCGGATAAGCCGAGGTCTTCTATATTTTTATAGAAGACCCCGTGCAATGGCTTATCCTTATGGAGCTGCAGAAGGATGTTGTGTTCTGCAGCTCTAATGTGGGCTTTTAGTCGAACGGGTTCCAACTCGGTGACAGAGTCGGGGTTTACCCGCTCGACGTCGAAGATGAGACCAAGTTCATCGGCTGCTCTCCGTGCTGCCTTAAAGAGAAAAGCTCCTACCTCTGCATTTTCATGGTCTCGGACCATGCAGAGGAGGGGATCCGAACTCCTGATGACCTTACATGCTCCATCCAGAACCATCCTGCTATGGAGACTCTCCAAGCTCAAGAGTCCACGGCCTCCCCGATGTCGTGGGAGATATAACCGTGGAACGGACGATTTAGGATGCAAGCTCCTATTGAGATGCATCTTCTTGCGGGTTACTACATTGAGTTGACGCAGCTCTTCTCTAGTCCACTTCACTACTCCGAAAGAGTAGAGAAGGATCGGAACGGCAAGCATATTTGTAGCAGACACCTTGTTCTTCCCCGACAGTTCTGAAGACCAGATCTGTCGGAGTAGGTGCTGATACTTGCCGCGGAGAGCGTTTTTCACTACACTCACTTCTTGGGTGGAGCGTTGCTCGACACCCAAGTAAGTGTACGACTCTCCGGCATCTAGATGGTGTAAGATGCTTCCGTCCACGAGCTGCGCGTCCTCTCCATAGTCACCGCATCGTCCTCTCTTGAGATGGATCAGTGCGCATTTGTCCAACCCGAACTGCATACCGACAGCCTGCGTGTACTCCTGTACCACCCTAAGGGACTGTTGGAGATCCCTCTCTCCAGAGGCATAAAGTTTAAGGTCATCCATATAAAATAGATGGGTGACCTTATGCCTCCTGTCGCCGGGGGTACCGCAGTTGTAGCCACGGGTTTTCCGGAACTTTTATTATTATTATTATTATTATTATTATTATTACTTGCCCTAGTGAGTTCAGTGTGCCGGAGATATACTGTGTAGTGAAAGTTAGGTTCGAGATGGTCGATCTATTTTTCATAAAACCGTGCTGATAAGGAGATACATTATCTTTGATTTCGCAGTAAATATTTTCATAAATAATGGTTTCTATGAGCTCCCCAACATTGAAAAGTTAATTTATTTTCTAATTTTTTTGATGCATTACTTATGTCCTGATCTGTAATCAAATGCGTTAGATATAGAAGTGAAACTTTGTGGGAGGGATCAGATTGAAGGTATACATCTGAAAAGAAACTAGCGAAACCATCGACCACAGATGACGCCTTCTGTAGGTAGTGTTATTGTAATGCATCTGGAATTCTCGATCTATTATTTTTAGTTTGTACAAATGACCAAAACTTAGACGGGTCAGAGTGAATGTTTTTCTCGATGTCGTGAATGTGTGCTTCACAAGCTACTTTTACTCTTTTTATAAATAAGAGTCCTTAAAGTTTTAAACTGCTCCAAGTAGCAATTTCTATTAATTTTTTTATATTTCTGTAATTTTTTAGGGATATTACTAATTATTTCCGTATCGAACCATGTTGGATATGATGGATGTTTTGATTTGTACGCACGTATTAAAGATATTGTTAATGGTATCATAAAAATCAATCTGTTACTTTGAACATCTCGTACATTAACTGAAAGTTTGTACGTCTGAACTATGACAATTTTGCTTCTTTCCAAAGAGGCGTAAGTGATTTTTGGTAAATATAAAAGTAATTGGTCCATAGCTTTCATTAGCTTTCAAGAAAAAGGATTAATGTGTGTTTCTCAAGTACTCGCCGACATCATCATCATTGTAATGCGGCCATACCTATAACTAAGTAAATCATGTGCATAGATCCCGAACAGTAGTGGGTCTAATACGGACCCTTGTGGAACTCCTAGCATTGAAGCAAAGCGTGTACGACATAAATGTAAATTTCTCCCCTTGGATTAACTTTGTTCTGTCCAAAACCGGCACGCCCTGTATTATCTGTTGTTCCTGAAAATAATTTTATTGCATCTATTGAAAGCATCGAATTAATTGAAATGTTTAAATCGATACCGCACTTCAATTCGGTTCTATTGGTACGTTAGTTTTGACAAGATATATAAATGGTGTTAGGGCTTCTTCGTGAAATTCTCGCATTAATCTTCGAGACTTGTGATATCTCAATTTGCACATTCAAATAAACTCTGTATGTTCGGTAACTGTATAATAATTTATATTCCTTTACTTGGAGTACCACCAGAAAACTAGTAATATGGCCTATACTACATATGCGACGTCCGTCTGCCAAGAAAGGAGATAGTCAGTATGCAAATTATTTTCTCACATCTACTTCCCGACAACCGTCACCTGTATAAGTCTACTGGTGGTAAGCACTAATTTAAAACTTAGCTTTGAAATAATTTATAATAAATATAATTTCACATAGAGTCAAACGGTCGTGCGTTTAATATATTGTTCTAAACTCATTTATTATGTAGTAAGTTTCACGTACAAGATAAAGGAGCAAGTAGGCGAAATGTATGTCTAGTGATGAAATATTATTTTATTTCTACAGAGGGAAATTCTTCGAATGCTAATATTTCTTTGATATTTCACAAAGACAAGCTCTGGCGTATTCATATCCTTTTTAGTCTGATGTACTATGATGGTATATGGACGGATTGTGTTTTTGTTCAAGGCAGATAAAGATATTAAGGATATACAATTGATTTATGTATAAGAAATGTTGTAATACAATACGTGTAGTTCGACAAAAAAATAAGATACACATACTACGTGGTATTAAGCAATAAAATTAACTTAGAGTCTAGCACTAAATCTAAGACTGAAACAATTGAATTACGTACCTATATATGTTAATAATTTGTAGACAATCTTTGAGGTTCTCGACCAAAATTCGCCAATATATTTTACTAGAAAATGGTTCGTGGTAAATTTACTTTCTAAAATTATTAATAAACCAGATACGAACTTTATAGTGTCTTAAAGTAAAAAGATCCGGATTTGGACTGGCAAACAGCCAACCAAATAGTAAACGAAGATAGAAAAAGATGGGCAATAATACCCCTTCTAAGTTACCAGGCATTGACGCTATTTATCCCGCAGTACTGCAGTGGGGACTGAATGAATTATTGCCGCACCTGGTTGGAGTATTTAGGGCATGCTTAGCACACCTATACATTCCAGAGATATGAAGAGAAGTGAAAATTGTGTTCATTCCAAAGACAGGGCGGATGGACTATACCACCCCCAAAGCGTATTGACCTACCAACCTCGTGTTCCTGCTAAGACTGTGGAGGAGCTATGTGAACGATACATAAGGGATGTTGTAGTGAAAGATCCCTTTACATCCTAACCTGCACGCATACACCCTAGAAAAATCCACCGACACCGTCCTCCGTGCAGATGCGATTCGGATTGAGAGATCCTTGGACGTCCACCTTACGTACCTTTATAGACATAGACGGTGTGGTTGACAAAAACACCTTTCCAAAAATCACAGTGGCCCGTATGGAGAGGAACGTCTTTACGATTAAGGGAAGCTGGATGATCCAAAAAACAGCTGTACAAATTAGTGTGATAGATGCTTCTGTACGAGGAATGGTCGCGAACGGCTGTCAGCAGGGAGATGTAATATCACCATCGCTATGGAACCTCGTTTTTGATAGCCTCTTGTGCCGCCTCAACTCAGAAGGATTCACTTAGATAGATGACTTAGACTTAGATAGAAGACTAAATAAGGCTTACATTCCTTATGAGCAATGTGGCAGGATCGTGGGGAAATTCTGGGAAACGGAACCCAAAATGATCATGTGGATATACACTGCCATCACAAGAGCAATGATAACCTATGGAGCTGTGATTTCGTGGCCTAAGAGCAAACAGACTACAGCTAAGGTCAAACTCAGCCAAGTGCAGTGAGTTACCTGTCTAAGTCTAACTGGAGCTACGCGAACAACGAGATATGTATATCTAGAAAAGGTGCTATTAGGAATAGGTATCGACATGAACACATAAATGACAAAAGAGAAGTAGCCAGATCATTTGGATGTCATTTTTCTAGTGTTGCACCTGTATCTATTAATTAACATTTCGGTTTTAACCTCTCTTTACCGTGCATTCTAAGCAAATTTGTTATAAATTCAATACACTTTGACACTGTCACGGTAGAAGAGGTTCATATTATTATTTTAAAACTTAAAAATAAAAATGCAAGTGGCTATGATGGTTTAACGTTAAATAAGCCAGTTGAGAATGTAATTTTTCCAACATGGTTAAAACTTCTTTGTCAAGAAAAGGCAACTCCACTGATCTCCAAAATTATCACCAAATATCTATTTTCAATATCTTATCTAAAATAACGAAAAAGTGGGGTATCACAGGATTTCAAATTTTGTTATAAAAAACACATATTGACGTTATCTCAGCATGGTTTTAGATCGGGAAAATCGGTTGAGACAGCATCCTGTCATCTGCTGGAGCGTGTATATCAGTGCTTGGACGAGGGCAAGTAGAGTCTAGTATACTTTAACTTGGCGTGTGAATGTATGAGTTAATATTTCCGTACGATTTCATTTTCTCCCATATTGTACACAAAGTTAAAGCAATAGTCCAGAAACATTGTCTACGCGGACAATATTTCTGGATATTTGTGTACAAGAGAAAATGAAATCGTACGGAAATATTAACTCCTACATACACACGCCAAGTTAAAGTATACCAGACTATATGTGGTCTCACTGATGTTTGATCTTTCCAAAGCCTTTGATATTGCCAATATAGAAATATTAAGCCTTAAACTACATGCCATTGGTATTAGAGGCAACATTCTTTCGTGGTTAATGTCATATATTGAAAATCGATCCTTGGTTGTACACTTGAATGGGGAAAAATCTGACGTGCATGACGTTGAGCTTGGCGTTCCTCAGGGTTCCGTATTAGGTCCTTTCCTGTTCATGTTATACGTTAATGATTTACTCTGTCACATGAAATATTATCACGTAACAATGTTTGCTGACGACACAACAATTACCGTATCAGCGGACACTCCTGACGAACTACAAAACGGTAATAAGATTGAGTCACTAAGCACATGGTGCCAAAGAAACAAACACATCTTAAATGAGGAAAAAACTGTGTGTTTAAATTTTCATCTTCAGAGACCTGTTCCATATCACGCTGTTCTTTATGAAAATACTACTAGATCAGAATCAGTAAAATTACTTGGCACATTTCTTAATCACAAGTTATCCTGGACTAACCATGTTGACCATGTATGTAACCAATTAACTAAAACGTACTTTTCAATGTTACAGTTGAAATCAACTCTCGATAAAGATGGTTTAGTTAATATTTATTATTCTATGGCGTACAGTCACATATCGTTTAATATTATGGTATGGGGCAGGGTTATAGAACTACAGAGGGTCTTTATAGGTCAAAAAATGTATACGGTTGATCTTTGATCTGAAATTTAATTAAACTTGCAGAGATATATTAAAAAAAAAAGAAATTCTCACTGTTCCGTCTATATATATTTTAAAATGTTTCACGTTCACTAAAATTAACATGGAACGTTCTAGAAAGAGAGCAAACTTTCATAGCTTTGTGACGAGACACGGTGTACCCCTCAGTATTCATTTTCATCACAAGTGCATTTAAGCGTTCCCTGTATTATAATTGCATCATTTTGTATAATGCTCTTGCTGGGGAGATTCGGAATGTCTCGCAGTACTCATGGCATTTAAAAATAAATTGAAGGAGTACTTGTTTATAAATTGTTTTTACACTGTAACGGATTCTTTTATGTAAAAATTAATATTTCTGATTTTTTATGTTTGAGTTGATCTTTCTTTTTAAATTTTCACTTAAATGTAATTTATTTTATTTTAGTTTTATCTTTATAATATTGTTCGACCGTTAAATTATGCATATATTTATGTGTGTATATTTGTGTATATTTATATTATGTCTTTGTGTGTATATATATATATATATATATATATATATATATATATATATATATATATATATTCGTGTGTATATATTATTTCTGTGTTTATTAAACGAAACCTTACGAAAATTGAAAGATAATAGGGTTGTAGAGAATTTCATCAGGAGCAAATAGCTTTTTGAAAAATGGTTCTATGACCATTTTTGACCATTTCCACGCCGTTTTTCGGAAACATCTTTTTTACATTTTCGCTATTTCCGCTAAAAGTTATTAAAATTTGCAGGTAGGCACCAACAAAGGCTACAATTTAAGCTCCGAAACAACTTGCTACGATAATTATAGTCCCTGTAATTAAATGGCAAAAATGGCGATATTTAGCGGTTTCTAATTTTTTGTGCAAAAAGTTTTTGACCGATTTCAATTGACAAAAACTCATTTTTTTCGTCTTTTTACGAGCCATTTCGTAGTATTTTTTGTATGAAAAAATAAACTCTAATCTGGATTAGTATGCTAAGATTGAAATTTGTACATCTATGTGTTTATTAAGTTAGTGCTAATTCAATTTACTTAAAAATGAATAGTCGTTCATAGGAAAAACAAAAGTTGAGCTTTGGTTGTCGGTCTATTTTGCTTACTTTCGTTCATAATAGATGGAGTAATTTCAACATTTATTCATGTTTTCTTATACCTACGAAAACATTAAGTAGTTTGCGTATCTGGAGCAACTTTTTAGCAATTTCTGCCACACAGGAAACCAAAAACAGTTTCATAATAGTTTACTCGTACCATTGGCACATATATCTTTATGTATAAGATAGAGATAACGCGATATTTTAATACGTTTTAATGTAGCCCAGGAAACGAAATTAATTGATACAAAAAAATAATTTCGAAAGCTGTAAGTAGTTACATACTCATTTAAATTGAATTTGAAAATTATAAGGCATTGGGCTGCGTATTAATAAACTGTCAGAATAAGTGTAACAGACGTTAATTTTTCAAACGAAATTTAGTTATGCAAATAAGTATGCTGATAAAATTAGCATTACATATTACCGCAATATATATTATAACATGTGTATATTAGGTGTCGGCATGCATTAGAGGTTGTTACACATTCTCAGACATGCACAGAATGTTTTGGAATTCACCTAAATAAGGAGTGAAACTTAATTGACATCAAACGCCCACCTATTGCAACTTTGCCGTTAGCTCACATCTGATCTATTTCTAATTCTTCCAACTTTAATTGAATGCTGTACTAGTAAATATTGATATAGCGTGGGTGATTAGTCGTACTACGGATTACAGAAGAGATTTCTACTTATTTTTTCAAAAGCAGGAAACAGTAATTGACTCGATTCATTCATATTATTCAAAAGCAGTTATGAATTTTTAGTACCCGGATATTACGCCATCAAATTAGCTTTTCGTTTGGAATTCATTCGGAACGGAATAACAAACAGTATGATTATTCAACAGGTGGCACCACTGAATAAGTATAAAATTATGAATATTTATATGGCTAAATCAATAATAGCGTCCGAGAGGTTTCGATATTTGCATAGATGTCGGGTTGTGGACAATTAAACCAATAAATGTAAATTTTTCTAGGCGGATGTTTTGCGTATTTATTTATTTTTGCTCATTCGAAGTCTCGGGGAAAAGCATGTATTTAAATATTTAATAACTTTGTGTTTGATATGATTTTGGATAGGAATTAGGGATAACAATTTCTTTTCAAAAATTATTAGTCAAGAATACTTTATACTGTACATACCAGAAAAGGCCCAATGACATATCTCCATTATAAATTATATGTTGAAAGCAATAGTGGAGCAGATCTGGAAGGAAACCAGACTCGAATAAGGAAACGTCAGTTTGTGATTTTTTCTTTCGCCAATAAATACGGTTGGGTCTCCCGAACACTCCGTCATCAATGGAAGGGGGGGGGGGGGGGGGGGGGGAGGAAATGACATATTAAGTGTACGGGGAAAATGATTTTTCGAAAACCCGGCGGCTCTTGATCGGACGGAAAAAATCTTCAGACCAAAAATGAAGAGCTCATGAAAATAAGCAAATTTTATTCCCAACCTCATCGACATCAGACCATTGATTCGCGAAATATCTCGAATAAAAAGTGCAAAAATTAAAAAATTTAAATTCTTTTTTACCATAAAGGAGTGAAGCTGAGGACCCAATTTTTATTTAATAGAAGGATATTAGAGGATATTCTGTTATGCCGGAGGCTGGGGGCGGTGGGATAATTAAGAGGCGATGGAGAGGGGGAAAACGAAAATATTTCACATGCTGATAACTCCCCATGTAATTGATCTATCACGATCAGACTGACGTGCATTTTTTTATTTGCTACAAGATAGCACTCGCATAAAATGATTTTTTTCGCAAACAAACTCTTAGTGAGCGAAATAAGAATTGCACATTTTTTCAAACAGTTTCTTCGCCGTCCTCTAGCTCCCTTCCTAACTATTGTATTGCGTTCTGGTCAGATGGAAATTAAACGTTAATAAAAACGCTATCAAGTGGCCAAAAGGATTTTTCCCCCACCGTACCAAATAAACTGTTTGAAGAAAAAACGTGCGATTTTTATTTCGCGCACCAAGCGTTGATTTGCGAAAAAAATCATTTTATGCGACTGCTATCTTATAGCACATACAAAAAAACTTAAAAAATATACGTCGCGTCGCGCGTCGGTCTGACCGCGATAGGCGAATTACACGGGGAGTTATCAGCATGTCAAATATTTTAGTTAAGTTAACTTCGAAAAACCATTTTCCCTTACATCTAACATGTCATTCCCCCACCCCCCTTAACTTCCTCAGCACAAATGTGTCGGAATGTTGGGGGGACTCAACTTTACTTATTGGCAAAAGAAAGGAATCGCAATTGGACGTTTCCTTATTCCAAAGCCAGATCTGCTCCACTACAACCCGTTTAGGCAAAATTAAAAAAGTGCATTTTAATTTGTCAGATTTTGACATAAAGTAATTTTTGCAAAAATATAAGAAAATAGACATATCAGCATGTAGACAATAGAGAGTAAAATTAAATATATGAATAATATAGACTCAAATTTGAAAATAAGAAAGTTATTGACAATTTAAGATAAAATTTAGTTGCCAAGACAAGACAATAGAAGAAATCATTTGTTTATGGATTTAGTATAAATAGAAAAGGAATTTTCTAGAACTTCAGTCTCGAAATATTCATCATACAAAGTGCATGAAATTTTATTAGAAAAACATAATCAAGAAAAATATTAGAAGAGTTAGAAATTATTAAGCATACGAAGTGCATCAAATTTATATGAAAGAACATGACCAATAAAATAACCAGAAGGAAGTAAACCAAATAGAAGTTTGTATCTAGGACCAAAGGGAAGTATATTGAATAGAAAGTAATAAATATCTGGCAAGTAAGCGCATATAAAGTGAAGGTGTCGAAGAGGTAATTTAGAGAATAATACATAATAATAAATAATAAACATCACAGAAATTAGACAACACCCAATTCCAGAAGCCAGGGGCTTGTGCGGAAGGGGGTTACACATTGAAAAAAACGCGGACGTACAACCATTTCCTCCGATAGTTCCGGAGCCAGGATTCGAACCCGGTGGTGCGATGCCCGTGCGATTAATCGCGATTACCACCTCGCGCCTTAACCCACGCGGCTATCGCCCAGATAAAAGACCAGAAGGCGGTACAAATAGCCGAAGGAGTATAAAAAGATAAGTAGCACCGTTTTGGAAACAGTACCGATGTATACATTAGTAGCTGTTCAAGAATAAAAGTATATAAGGTCTGACTGGGGAGGAACTATATCTGTCAAGAGACGAAGACATAATAGTGCAGCGAAGGTCGTATACTATGGTTAAAACATTATATTCTCCGATCAGGAATACTTTTGAAATAAATTTTAATCATATTCAAATATTTTTTCTAACCTAAAAACAATTCAATTTTTATACCGTCACAGACATTTTCTAATCTTAAAAAGGAAATTTTCAGTTTTAATTTCATCACTTGGAACATTTTAGTTTGTAAGGTTTTTGTATTGTTCATTATTTGTTTGTTAGACTTGTTGTCAATATACAAGATTTGTTAAAGCCTGATGCGTAGTTTTCATGTGTCGATTAAATATTAATATTTTTAAAGTAAAAAAAAATAGAGTAACTTGAACTCGCCCTGCGAAAGAGTAAAGAGATTAACTCGAGTTAAGATATTGCTAACAGTACATTTATAACAGTACGATATATATCGTACCGATGGAGGCACTAGAGAGGTTATGTTGGCAACCTTATTGGGGAATTTTGACAGCACGGGGGCACAAGTGAGCTTATGTTGAACGAGGGCTCTATTCTTGACAGCAGGGGGTCCCTGGGCGGAGACCTAACGAGGGGGCCGCAGTGCCCCATTTTGGTGGGCGGGACCCCATCCGTACTGGGGCTGTTCCTACAAAACAATTTCTTGCATAGTCACATGATAATTATAGCAATGAAGACTTTTAAATGGATGCATAATTTCTTATATTCTTTTAGATTTATTTTCTTTGATTTCAAATGTATAAGGATTGATAAGTCTAGCTGTAATATTTTTTGACATATCGGACAAGTTCTGTCTTGTTTTGAAGAGGAGCTTCGGCATAACTTTCGGCAACACTTGAAGATTTCCAACCATTTAAGCTCCAAAATATATACCTACACATCTGTTTGTCTATAGTGTAGCTAAGGTTTGCCAGAATGAATGGTTAGCATAACTGGCTGAATCTTGAAGTTTTAAATACTCAACCAGCTTCAATGACCTACTTGTAATAGGTATCCATAGATGGAGCGATTTTTTGAGGGATGCGTTAAGCATCCGACCAATTCCATCGACGCAGCACGTGTGTTAATGGCATACTATGGCCCTGGTTAGCGAAATATCTGATATGTGATAGAGCAGGTTGTTACAGATTGTTTCTTTAAGAGTAGATAAACGTAAAGATTAGTTCGTTCGTATTTATTTGTTTTGATATTGTGCGTCGTGGACTATTTCTGTGAAAGCTATGAAGTGGACAAGTGAAATTATAACTGAATTTATTTAATTTTTTATGTTCTTTGTTTATAACTATAATTGTTTGTTGAATATTCGTTCTGATTGGAATTATTACAAAAATTAGGTCTTTTAAATCTTTAATGATGATGTTATATAAATCCTCACTGCACGACCTCGCAACTCCTAATAAAAGTAATGTAGTTTCATGGTGAATGTAGGTGTAGGTATATAATAGTTTAAGCCTATTCTACCTTACGAAATTCTGATCTGTTTTGGCTTATAATTAACATTTTTGAAAATCTCGATAGAATTATGAAGGATAATTGTGTTTTTCAGTATAGAATATTCATCTTCCTTCCTTCCTTTAATTTACTATCTCTTTGACAAAAATAAGCTAACAGAATTCTTTCTAATATCTAATAAAATTCTTAATAATAATGGAAATTATTAATAAAAAGAAGCTCATGTATGTTGCTAGCTCTGTCTTAGTTAAAGTCTCAGTGCTATGAAAATAAATTGTTTATATTGTTATGTGAACGCCCACGCCCTCTTACACAAAGAATATAATCCCTAGCAGCAGAGTATAAGGAAGCCTGCAATTAGCTACCAGTATAACAGTACTTCGCCAGTTCTCCTAGAGATGGCGCTAATTTCGAGACTATAGTTTTGTTCTAGAACCATTGACTAGAACAGAACAGAGTGAATTCTGAAATAAGGGTCACGGTGTATAAAGGAAGCAGAACCAACACACGGGGGGCAGTTGTATCTTAGATGAGCCAAGTGATCAAGTAAGATAAAGAACAGTGAACAAGCTAGTACAGTGACAATAAATAATGAATTTATATTAGCTAAGAGTTATAGTTAATGTGTAATTATAAGGACTAATTATTGTAAGTTAAGTATTAAATCAGGGGTTAGTGACAATTCGTATTACAATTATTGGACTTACGCTTGGGGGTATTTACTGGACGGTGTAAATGTCAAAGAACCCACCAAAACATCTAAACTCATCATACTTGAAATTATCAAAAAATTTCATCGAAGAAATTTAGCATAACTATCATGAAATCCGAAATATTTTGCGTGAACAGCGTGCCACACGTAAAAACATCATCAGAAGATATTTTCGCACATCTTCCAGCTGCTTGTATATCAGTGTATGCGCGGAAGCTATATAACCTTAGGCGAGGGTTATATAGGAGATATGCCATCCTTCGGAGGGGATGTATAGCCGTCGGTCTCTTGTCTATTAAATGTTAGGCAAATAAAACATCCCTACTCTTCTTAAGGGAAGAGGTTCGGCAAAGTTCCTGGTTGGGGGTAGCTCGTCTACAGGCATCGGTGTTAGGCCTCAGTAGCGGAAATAGGCCGACGTTAAATAAATGTATAAAAAAAAAAGATATTTTCGGAAGTACAAGGAAAAGGATATTATTTTTAGATTTTTCAACAAAATTTTATTTAGCATAATTGCACCAAAAATCCAATATTTTGCAAATTATCATATAAATCAATTACAAGAGAGGAACTGTAATGAAAATTTAAATTTTGTAAATTATTGAAAAAATTCAATCCGTGAACGTAATAAGTGCAATAAATGCCGTCTCAAAGACATATGTTTTTCGAATTTATAACAAAATTTCAATTCTTTCAGCAACTGCAACAAAATTTCACTATTAAAAACTACCCTAAACGTCGCTCCACGGAGCGTTATTCACGTAACTGCAATGAGTGTCGCTGCACGAGGCGTAAATTTACGAAAGTATAATGAATGTCGCTCCGACCACCAAAATTTAGCAACTACCTTGAAAACCGGTGTTGTGTAGCATTGCATCTTAGGCATAATATTGAATTGAATATGAGGACGAGTAAAAAGTTACGTATTAAAGTTTCTGAGGGGAGATTTGGTACGAGCGACAAAAATTTTAAAGTAAATTTTAACTTTTTGCAGTCGATTTTGGCGGTAAACTTAAACGTTTTCCGTCGTGTTTGCCCTTAGGCCATTCCTCAGTGATTCGGTGGCACAAAAGTATCCTTAACATGTACAAGTGCATGGGACCCGCCTTGCTCGAGCGTATGAATATAAAATAATTTTATTCTGAAGTGTTGCGATTCAAACATTATCAAGCTCTAGTATGAGCGCCCGAAATTATTTGTAATATTTCTAAACACGTATAAAGACAGGCAAGCTAAAAGCCCACATAGCCGTAAATATTGAATTTTTACATTGAATCTTTTTGTGTCAATCGTTTTGCTAAAAACTTAACATTGGATGGTAGCTGGATACTACAATTGTCCGAATCGTCCTAATCCTCACCATGTGTGGTATGAACCGACACTTCTGTTAAATTTATACACTGTTAACCTTATACTTACCTATTTTATATATTTGGAATTTTTAGCTGTACAAAGTTATCTGAAAAGACCAATATATACCTTTACCGAAATATCCTATCATTGTTTTACTGAGTCAAATTTATCAAATTTTCCTTTCAGGTTAATTAAGAAAGTGTTACTTACAAGAAGTATTAACTTTAAGATGGTGTAACGACGTCCAATAAATACCCTTTAGTATCAGCAGTTAATCAAAACTAAAAAGTATAGATTTTGTGTTTTACGTCTGAATCAGTCGCAGCGAACCCCTCAGGTTTATATCCATTTTAGCAACAGTAATAACAAAACGTCTCACAGGCGTCCATAGCGTGGACCGTTCACATAAATATATATTTTACTTCTTATAAGTTTTCTAATAGAAACTTAATATAGCCAGTATATGTACATATTATTATGTAGCTTTTACACATCAAAAAATTATTACTATCTCCTGTACTAAATCTCGTTCTTGCTTCTTGTCCTGATAGATATGACCCGCTGCAATTATAAATCTTTCTTACTATATTAATTTATTGATCATGTTTCAGCATTTTTTGTTCATATATTGTTTATTAGATTGTCGTTCAATGCCTTACGGACCTTATCAAGTATTGAATCTATCGTTTGAAACGGATATTGATATTTAACGCAGGTTACATTATTATAAAGTTTACAATACACGTACGAAAGACAGTTTGACATACAATTTGATCGAAGATTTAATGTGCCGCCCTGGGTGACTGTTGGTACTCGAAATTGGACGTATAAAATTACCATAAATACATATTAACGGTCTGGATGAAATAAAAGAAACAAAACAAAAATAATTCGTTTGAGATGGAAGCTGAATTAAAATGAAAGTTGATAATAATGTGTACTGTTATTTACTATATTTACCACGTAGCGCAGCATCAAATGTGATGAAAAAAGTGACACACATTCCAACAAGAGCTCTACATGCATGTTGTGTGTTTTTCACATTTTACGACATCTCGCAATTTTATCATCCTACCACGCAAAACATGTAAGGTATCAGAGGAATAGTGAAAACACCATTAATCAATATCTAGATATCAGTACCGAGGAATAATTAAGTTATGTAACTGATCCTGATATATTGATAATCTTGTAGGACTCAGGTAGTAGGATTTTGTTTTGCAATTGTTAATAATATAGTGCGTATTTAAAGCAATATAACATACCTACTATTAAAATAATACAATAGAAATACTATTCAATTCCACGTCCAGTGGAAGTATAGTAACGTAAAAAAAATATATTTTTTTTTGTTGAAATAGGATTAAAATGTCATGATACGTCCAGATTTTCAATTTGAGCAAAAAAAATTTCCTGTCTGTCGGTCGGTCTGTCTGTAACTTTTTTTTTGTGCGCACGTTTACTCTGGAACCGTTTATGATATTGACTTGAAATTTGGTACACTTATGTATTATAACGAGATCTGGAACTAGATTATATTTTGATATAATTGGGGTAAATAAGGATAAATAGGCCAAGCAAGTAAGAGTCCGTAAAATTGCAATTTAGGGCATGTACGAAAAGTCAAGATCTCAAAATTTTCTTTGACATCAGCCGCCCCCTCCCCCTCCCCCTATCACTCCCAATACTACCCCCACACTATTGTGAAAGGGAGTAAAAAAAATGTGATTTAGTGTGTGTGTGTCTGTACAAGAACGAAACGTCTCAAAAAAATGTTTGGCGTTAGCCACCCCCTCTACCACCCCCACCCTATTATTAAGGGAGTAAAAATTGGTGTGTGTACGAGAACCAAGGGCCTCTAAAATTTATTTTGGCATTAGTCACCTCCTCTACCACCTCCATTGCCACCTCTACCTTATTATTAAAGGGAGTAAAATATTACATTGGAATTTAATGTGTATAAGACTTGGATACAAAATCTGGATGTGGAAGTAGTGATTCCTTGGGCAGCGGTTTTATCAATTGTGGTGAGAAACTATCTTCCGTCAGTTAAGCATTGAAGCTGTTTTAAAATGTGAGCGCACCCGTGAAGAACAACAAATTCTTTATATATTAAAAATTAAGCAGTAAACTATAGCATAGTAGCAAAATAAAAGTGTTCAATGGCCACCAAGGTCACCGGATTTGACCCTCCTAGATTTTTTCCTTTGCGATCATATAAAAAGCGCAGTGTACAAATATAAACCTAACAAGAAGGTTTTTTAATATACTGAACTGAATTTGTGGTTGGTTATTTGTAAAACATCTTGGCAACAATTGTTTTTAAGTAAACAATGCTTTTAGATGTATCAAATTATTATGTTTAAAATTCTCTAAAAATGTTTCGGCGTCTTAGGCCTTTATCAAGAGAGTACAAAGTGTATACTAATGTATTTTGATTTTTTTCGAAATATTCTGCTAAATAATATCTTGCTGTCATAAGCAATAATATCCAAATAATTTGTGTAAATTCACTTGTGATTACGGATCACTGTCGGAGCGCTATCCCTCACATACACAAAGTTTCGTACGTGGTATTCCCATTTTAACACATTTACAAGATGTGCATCGCTTGCGGCAAGTACAGGACGTAAGGTACACAGTGTTTTGACACTTCTGGAATTGTTGTCCACACAGGTCGGTATGATCCTCCCGAAGTTACTATCCATTACCACTTGGTTGGTGAAGGTATTGTGTATTGTGCAACGAGGCTGTTGTTCCAAAGCCTTGCTTGGAGAGTAGCTTGTTTGATGTGTTGTTTTAAAGCATCTGTTGTAAGATGAATGTTTTCGATTGCTCGATTCTTTCTAGTAAATAACACTCGTCTGAAGTCATTGATGTTCTGAAGATCTGATGCTTGATCATAAAGTAGAATAACAAATCGCTGCTACAGATCATGACATTCAACATCGATATCAGAGGTGCCTGTACAGAGCTGATGCCATACACAATCAATTACACGAAATGACATCCAGACCTTCCAAACTGTCTTCTTGCTAATGCCACAAAATGTGGAAATTGTCGCAACCAGTTGCAGAATGAAAAGCCAACAAATTTCTGGTGAGAGTTTGGCACAAATCTCATGAATTGAAATAAATTTCCTGCATTTCACACAACCATACTTAATCCATAGTTCATCAATATCTTGTATTTGTGGTAGCAGTGATATTGAAATAACTACTACATCTGAGTCCGCAGTTCGTCTTAAGATGCGAGTATGTCCACTTTCTACTGCATGCTTAACATGGAGGAGTAGGCGGCCATCTGCTTCTTCGTGGGAGGCGGCAGAAAATGCTTGATACATCCATAGTTGTTGACGTGAGGACTCGGTCATCGTAAGTACAGACAACATGTTTTCCTGGATACTCGTCTCCTACCATTGTCTTAGTTAACAAATGGAACAATTGTGTTTTGCTTTCGTTGACACAGGAATTGCTTAATTTCTTTCTTTGAATTGCAGTTGAGTCTGCGACTTTAATACTTATGTCACTTCCTCTTCTTTCTCGGGCATCTGCCTTCAAACTGTTACTAGCATATCTGTCGAATACAATATCTAGTCGTGAACTATTTAATCTATTTTATTTATTATTAAATTTTTGAATTTGCCCCCAAAATTTAAATTTCGAAGGAGGCTACGATTTAAAAAAATACCCTCTAAAAAGTTAGAATTTATTTACATATACATAAAAAATTACAATAATTACATTTGCTACTTAATAGTTATAAAGCCGCTCTATTACTTTTCGGAACCCATAATATAAATTACATTGTTGCCATAAAGACTCGCTGTGCAATGCTACATTGTTTTGGCAAATTTTCAGCAACTGTTTGTGATAAAATAGAAGTCATATATACCGTTCGACAATAATTTGGCGGAATGTTTCGAAAAAATCAAAATAAAAACAAAAATTTTAATAAAGTTACAAATATTTTTGATTTTATGAACCTAAACAATGATGTCCAATATACCGTTGGAAAGCGCGCTTCCCCTGATTAATAATCAATAATAATATTGGTTAATATCAAAATACAAACCCGAGTTATATAGGGAAATGTAGAAGCGTGTCATAAAACTTTGGCGGCCATATTGATTACGTCATCAACACCGCCAGGAAAATTTGTGTCCCGGGCTTTTTAAGCTCGTCTACCCATGTACTATCTGCATTCAACGGGGCAAATTGGTTGCCAGATGTGAAATATTTTGGTATAATTTTCAATTATTCCATCCCATCCCACCGAATTATTTTGTTAAACCTTATTCCGACCAAAGTTTTCATATATTTTCGAATAACTTGGCAACGCCACGTCAAAAACAAAAACTCTGGAGGTCGTTGCAAAGGTAATTTTATGCTGAATTTATGAATGTAAAAATATATAGGGTGTTCCATTAAAAAAATGACCTCAAACATGCTCCGCTGTAGCGAGTCATCCTGTATATTTCAAAATCTTTTTAAAATGTGCGCCTCTTGGCGCATTATTGGAACACCCTGTAGGCATCCTTGTATATTTTGGTAGTAAGTGCATACATAAAACTTATTTTATTCCTACAGTAACATGATTGTTTGTCAGGATTAATTATAGTTCTTATTTTGTTGAAGGAAATGGAGCATTATAATCCTACTTAACAACAAGCTTAGAACAAGAGTTGAGATATATCCCTCATTAAACATTCAAAGGATGGTCGAATAAGCCCACTACACACATTACACGTGATACATGACTGATGAGACTGATAGAAAAGTAAATGCGACATAATGTGGAATCTTTTAGTTTAGTTCACCTGTTTACAAATATATTAATTAAAATTAATCACTTAACAATATACTATATTTTGAGAACCATTAATTTTATTAAACTAAAAATACATTTAGTGATGATGGTAATACTTAAAAATTGTTTACTAGAATTAACTATTTATCAGCGCTAACGATAATCACAAACGCAAGCTGATTTTAGTCTCGGACGCCAATGTCCGTTTTGAAGTACAGAAATACCACTTTTATCTGTGAGTGCTATGATAAGGGCTCATAGTGCTACAGTGAAGACTATATTTTTCCAGAGGCCTATACATTAACACTGTAGAATTTAGTCTGGAATAAGGTTACCAGAAGGAATATAATAGAACATAATGTCTATTTTATTATATTAGTAATCTACGGGCGAAATTTTATTTCCAAATTTTTATTTTCCTCAATATAATTATTATAAAATTTTTGAATTTAAACCTTGGTTAAAATATCTACGAGGTTACAGACAGTCGATGTGCTAATAAGTCAAGTAGTTGATTTGCCTTTTTCAAAATAAATAAAAATAAAATGATTCACAATACGTATTTAGAACTTTTGTCAAACATGATTGGGTTAATTACTAATAAATATCAATAAAAGCATAAAATGTCTGCTACACTTGCAGACCTTTCGTGGATATAAAGGCTCTTGCTATCAGTGGTGTTTATCATTTCCTGATAAGTGGAAACTTGCTGAAATTACTCCCGTATTAAAAAAAGGTGACCCAGTTGTACTCCATTCTTAGATAAAAAATTACGATCACAAACTTAATCTGCTTAACTCCTTTTGCCTCTGAAATTCTCGATAAACAAGGACAAGTAGACACGGTCTACATGGATATTCAGAAAGCCTTTGATCAAATCGACCTATATTTATTATTAAACCAATTAGGCAACTTCGAATTTTCAAAACTTATTTATATCATCTATTTAAACGCAGGCAGTTTCTCTAGTACAAGGGTTTTCGTTCGAATTACTACATTAATGGGTCCGGTGTACCACAACGCACTAATTTAGGGCCACTTCTATTTCTCATTTACATCAACGATATTAATGATGACAATAGTTGTTCAAAATTAATGTTTGCGGATGATTTGAAAATATATATAGAGATAAGGACGATAAACGATTGTAGAATAATACAGAATGACCTTAAAGCCGTATCTGACTGGTGTAGTGCGAACCATTACTGTGTTAAATTTATATAAAATGCTAGGCTCCATATTAAGAAACTTAGCAAAACTTCTAGCCTAAGATTATTATATTATGCATACGTTCGCTCAAGATTACAATAAGGCGCTATCTTATGGTACCGTAGTATATATGTCACCTGAATAATATTGAGTCAGTTCAGAGGAAGTTCCTAAAATATTTGTTTTTTTAAGGGGGCTGGCAATTACCTGCCGAGAGGAATTAATACGTCCATTTTAACGAACCATGTTTCATTAGAAATTCGTCGCGAAGTAATCCATTAAATATTTATTCAATTTAATACAATACTATTGATTGTCCTTTTTTGTTGGACAAAATCATTTTCCACATACCCAGACTTGTAATCCGCCATCACACAACCTTCTATGTCAATAACTATAGGACAAATATTATGGCTAAATCTCCAGTTTATGTAATATGCAATAATTTTAATAAAATCTCCTATCTATGTGATATTAATTTTGATAGTCTAGGCAGTATATTAAGTCATAGGTATAATAATTAATACTGAATAGTGGGTTTAATTTTGTTTATAACTTAAGTATCAATACCATTTTTCTTTTTTATTCACTGTTATAACATTTGTTTTCATGTATTTCCTATAACTGGGTGCTTACTTGTTGGAAATAAAGAGATTATTATTATTATTATTATCTCCTTTCTTTCTTACGATTTATTTATGGTTTAGCATTTACCATGACTATTTTAGTCATCCAATGTCCCCAGCAGCTTGATCCTTTATTTCTGAAATAATAGTGAAACTTTCCGTGAATAAAATTCCTTGTAAGATCCACTCACCTTAATCTAGCACCAATTTGTTTAGAAAATTTAATTTTGTATTGATGTGCTTGATTAAGTACGGCCTGTTCTTTCTTCACATATTAATTTCGACATACATCAACTTCAAAAATATTTACCTATTGTAACAAGTTCTAAAATTGATGCATTGCCAAGCCTACCTCGTTGAATAATGGGTAAACTGTATGTGGAAATTATGAACAGTTTTATATATACCGATACCTAGACAAATTAAAAACTTGCGCAACAATCGATCCTGTACATTGATAAATCATTAATGGAAATAGTTTAAGACCGACACCTTATTTGGGTTTGAAATTCGATCGCTTAATAAAAAAATGTTTAATTAACTGTTTTATATATTAACATGGGTGTGTTAAATATTTGCCTAGTTAAATATCTTAATTTGTAAAGTTGGTCCTACTGTTTATAGAAGTCGGTAGAAATTGTGTCATTTTTTGTAAATGATTTTGTCGGAACTTTACAGACGTCGCGTTGTTTGATTTAGTAGGAGGTAGTCTTCGTCAGCGTTGTGGTTTGTTTTAAACTTCCCAAAGTTTGTCAATATGTTTATTAGTTATTTCCGAGTGTAATTATCAACATATTTATAGAGTGGTCTTTCCAGTCGGCAATCTCGGAATGACCTATCACAACCAGTTTCAGAATAATTATTATATTGTTTTTGGAAATTTCTGCACCCAGTCATCATGTAAAATAAATTAACCCATATAAAAAATTCTGTAATATCTGAGGTATATTTAGAAATAGTTATTTCTCAATTCTGCGGTAAAGAAAATTATAGGCCCATCATCATCTCAGTGAGATTTTTGAGTCACAATTTTTCTTCGAAAAAATCGCAGCTATATTCATTAGTATGAATTTTACTCCAATATATCTATGCTGACTAATGTAGTGCCTTACATGTAAAATATGCATGAATAAGATTCGATCTTTTGCGTTACGAATATACGTTTTTCTAAAGTATATAAAAAATAGATATATCGATGCAGTGGCTATTTTCCTGATATATTAACAATATAACATGTTATTATGAATAATTTTCTTCTTAGTGTATAAATGTATTAATAGCTTTATGCTTACAATTTTTTATTGATAACTGCCACCTTCGCTCCCGCTTGGTTCTGTTATTTTCTAAATTATAGGAACTAATTTGTTATTGGAACATCTCATAAGAAAGGCTCTACAACGGCGAAGTTAATATCGGGGATTCACAGGGTTCATTGTTAGGTCCTGTGAAATTTTTATCATACGTAAATATATTCGATATTTTTGACTCAGAGGAATCCTTAAAAAATGGCTTGTCAGATTAATCTGATATAACGTTGAACTCTATTAGTAATAATAATAATAATAATAATAATAATGTCTTTATTTGGCCTAGTTCAGTCAGAAAGACTACTCTTATACTTAACCAGATACATTATTTTTAATTATATAGTAATACTTATACAATACTTATACAATAAACAATTGCAAACCAAATAAACATTAAAAAAATATATTACATTTACATTTATACTATACACTACATATTAATAAAAAAATATCAACCTATCTACTTATAAATAAAAATTTTAAAAAAGAAAAAATGGATAAAAAAGTTCATATTATTTGCTCCACATATTTTGTTCACCTTTTTTAATAAGTATTTGTTATAATAATGGATTGCAAAACAAATAAACACTAAATAATAAAAAAAATATATATATTAAATTTATACAATAGACCACATATTAATAAAAATTTATAAAGCTATCAACAAGAATTAGAGCTACTTATAATTAAAATTTCTTTAAAACTTCACATCATTTGTTTATTTACTGGTTTAATAAGTATTGTTTGTAATTGATTTTAAATGAGTTGAGAGAAAGATTTTTAAAATTGAAAGGAATAGAATTATAAAGAGTGGGTGCCGCATAAGTGAATGATTTTTAAAGAATGTTTAAATTTATTATTTATATTATTAGAATATATTGAACTTCCTAGCAGTTGGTTGGCAGAAACACATATTATGAGGTTCCACGATAGACAAAAGCCATGGGAAATTTTAAATTTTTATGTGTTGCATCTGGTACAGGTTTGTTCCATAAGTTCTTTGGGTTTGAATTTAAGTTTTACGTGAATGCATAAATTGGAAGGAATATTGCAATTATCTTATAGTCTAAATAGCTAAAGTTTTTCATTTATTTTACTATTTATTCTAAATAAAGAGCAATTTAAATCTATAACACTCAAGTTGGATTTAGGTTAAGGTATGCTACTTATCTCTGGCATAATTCCATACTGTCCCGATTGCATTTACAGCTCAGAAACGAATTCTAAGATGTGTAGAGGGAATTGTAAATACTCGTTTGCCAAAATGCGCTATTTTTATAGAAATTATTCTTGCGCTTCTATGCATGTAGAAGTACTCACTTTTTGGTTTTCCCGAAAACTGCTAAATGTACTAAAAAAATTCCACTTTGAGGAATACTAATTTACACCAAGGTTTAAAAGAAACACAGCCGTTTAGGACATGTTTACACAAACTTGGTGCCCTAGAATTAATCAAGAAATCACCTCTTAAAGTGAAGTTATGAACCTAATTAAAATTCTTGGTGGTGTTAACAAGTAGAACATCAACGCGTACATCAATGCGAAGTTACCCTGTAACTAACGTCTTGTAAAACAATATTTGATCCTTCCAACCTTCTTCATTGTGTAGGGTAAAAGGAGACTTCGACCAATTATTTTTAATTCCATTTACACAGAATTTACAAAGTATCGGAAAGAATGTGCTATAATTATAACTTTTTCTCATTAATATAAATAGCGATTTATTTATCAGTTCTTGCAACTTCTATAATGCTCACTGATGTGACGTCTCTATACAAGAATCTATAGAAACCTGTCAAGAAATGTCGTTTATACCTTGTATGTCGATTTCATTCATTTGCAGTAGTTAACTTTATTTTGAATTTTAATTAGTTGATACTTATCGCCATTCCTGATAACTATCTATACCTAGTAACATGTACAAGAACAAATATTGCGTTTAATCAGCGAATTCTGTCTCTATTCAGTTTAACGAGTTCTATAGATAACGAAATGTGGTGACTTGCTCCTTGAATAAATATCACATATGTAACTTTTTATTATGTGCAATTCAACATGTTATAATTATTTCATTATCCTGATCTAACGCTGTCGATTTAATTATATATGCGATATAAGGTAACTGTTATTTATGGACATTATGTAAAACTCTTTTTAAATGTACGCAAATAATCACTGCGAAATTGGTATATTGTGTATACATTTTATGTAAATTACATATGCTTCAAAATAACTGTGGTAACATTCTTGTGTAAATATGATTAATCAAAAATGCCTTGGTATAATTATATCGATGTTCTTTTATTACATTGGCTTTCGAGATTTCCTGATTTGATACCCATCGAATGCTCATTATTGAGCTGAAAATGACGTTATGCAAAAATGGTTACCTGAATTTTCATCATTTGTTTGTTCTGGATACACTTTTACATCACAATCAACTCCATTATCATACAGTGGCAGGTATTTATGATCCACCGCAGCAAAATTAATACGCTTTACACAATATGTATCTGAATCAGTTTATATGAAATATATCTTGATATGCTGTAATTATCTAGAAATAATTACATAAATTAATTGAGCCAAATTGGGGTATTCACATTCTGAAAGAAAATTACTGAGAATTTTAAGGAAAACATTTGGCATACCTCGATATCTAAATTTTATTCTTAAGAAATCAGTTCAACGGGTTTAAAACCTACACTTATTGAAAGGATGACAGATATTGGTAATAAAAGATTTATAAATTAAATTTAATAAATGAATTGAAGAGTACTAATGAATGGTCTATGATAATAATAAAGATCAATAAACCATACCAGAACTGTTAATAATAAAAAAGGTATAAGGATACAAGTATTTATTCTATGTCACCATAAGCAATATTGTATGACAATGGCAATTGGGAAGGAAGTAATCCACTGGATTAATGTATTGCTGAAATATCACACCTCAAGAATATCTGTTTTGCTTTGGAATTATAAATGGACTCAACTAAGAGTTTAAAAAAATACATAATACATATTTCAATCGCAAGCTCCTCTATAAAATGCTTATTTTACTATAAGAAATGTAACCAGACTGCAATCAACAGCTACTCTCCGGGCTATGTGCCCCGCCGAGCGCTGAATTACAAGTTACAAGCCTGGCGCTTTAAGTGTAATAATCGCATATTACCAACAAAAAGTTAATGCTTCGATTGCAACAAACACCAGCCGAAAGACTGATCCTGATCTTACTTAAAGGAGCTCTCGTGCCAGTCCTCCCATACTACTTGCAGACTGCAGTTTCGACCTTACACTGACAAGAGCCAACAGCTCGAAACTGCAGTCTGCAAGTGGTATGGGACGATTGGGACGAGGGCTCTTTTAAGTAGGATCAGTCAGGAAATATTGTGTTTTAATATTTCTGCCCTCTAGAAGCACACTTGAACTATGCTAAGCCCAGTCAGGCTATTTATTTTTCGATTACAACAGACACTGGACCGCTAGATGGCGCCTGCTTACTATTTTATATATCGCTATTGTAAAGATACCGAGATGTACCTAATAGTCAAGGGATCCTCGTGTCGTTCGTCACATGCCTACCTTACACTGACGAGAGCCAACACCTCGAAACTGCAGTCTGCAAGTGGTATGGGACGATTGGGCACGAGGGCTCCTTTAAGTAAGATCAGTCTTTCGTGTTGCAGTTGAAGCTTTAGCGTTTTGTTGGTAATATGTTGGCTTGTAACTTGTAATTCAGCGCTCGGCGGGGCACATAGCCCGGAGAGTAGCTGTTAGTTGCAGTCTGGTTACATTCTTCTTTATAGTAAAATATGGAGGAGCTTGCGATATATATAGGAAGTGTTATTGTACTTCCGGGTTGTCTTCCGCGTCAATGGTCGACTCCTCCAGGAGTCACGGTTGTCTAAACGACGTTTCGGCAGAATCCCATCTGCCATCTTCAGATTCTCACTGAAAGCTGCTTACTGCCGTTGCTCATCGTTTAGACAACCGTGACTCCTGGAGGAGTCGACCATCGACGCGAGAGAGCACCCAGAACACTTCATTTAACACCCGCGAAAACCTAAAAAACAACATTTAGTTATTTGTGAATAAAGTTGTTCAATCTAATTGAAATTTTTTTTATGGTCAATTTAAAAAAAATAATTTTTGTAAATTACAGTCTGCGTACTATTCTTAGATGGCAGTAAACTTCTTATTCTATGCTCTTTTTGTTATTCAATCTGTTATAAGAACAAAATCCCTTCGATAGAATACATCCTAACGTTCATGACATATGGCGGTGTTATATAGATATAATTTGTATATTGTATATGTATATTTGTATGACTGATGGTCGAGAGGTGAGCACACTTGCCTCTCACCCAAAAGTTCCGGGTTCGATCCCCGGTCGTGGCAGTGGAAAATACTGTGAGAGGGATTTTTTCACTATACACGAATATTGGGTGTGTGTCCCTTGTCTCTAAATGTGTAGCCCCCTCCCACACAAGGCTCTTCTAGAGCCTTCCGGGATAAAGGGGGTCGTCATTACCTGTGGTGTATTTATTTTTTATTTTTATTTTAATTATTATTACATATATCAATGTTTAATACTATTACAGTTTTTAAGTGTTACCTATTTTAAAGATTCAAACAAGTGAATAACCCAAAAAACCGGTGGTGCGACCGATAAAATAAACAAGAACTAATAATACAAACGATAAACAATTAAGTCAGAGTTCTTTTTTATAAATACCTTTAAAATTACGTTTATTTATTAGTTAAAAAATTTGTATAATTTTGTTATTAGTAATCTTTGAACTAAAACTAACTAAGGATAGTGTGACTAATGGAATTATAATCAATTTCCTGTATTTAATTCAAAAAAGTCTAGTAAATCCTTGGTGATCTGAGGAAATTTATAACGTAGTTTTTTGTAATACTATGTGGCAAACTTTAAAAAAAAACTGTGTGATGTGCGTGGATTAATGAGGTGCAGATAGATTGAGAACCTTGACAAAATTTAATTTAAAAATTATTAAGCATCCAGTGCTATTCCAAGGCGATGAGGAAAACAAAGTTACAATGCCAGCTATGATCTACACCAGTTAAAAAATTCTACACGCTACAGTAAACATTCCATTAAGGTTGTTGTTATTCAAGATTCCGTAAAATAATTGTTAAATGGATCAGGTTATAAGTTAAGACATTGTCTACATCGTTGAAGAAAATATTATTATTTTAATTTAATCATATTATTTTATCGAATAGGTATGTGAGTATTAAATTAGTTTTATTACTATATTTATTTAGACTTTGTTAAATACCTACATAAACACAAATAATCAGAGTATTCTGTATTTAAACAGTGTGTCCTGAATGTAATGCTACACCGTTAAGTATTATAGTTCTCTTGTGAGACTCAGAGGTAAAGTGGCCTACTCGTATTGTGACTGGATAATGAACAAACTGTCTTGTTTCAAAATATGAACAAGAAATATATGTTCCCAAACCTCATACTCTAGGAGAAGTTATAGTGATAATGTTGTGAAAAATTATCAATTAGATCTTGAAAGTGGGGATTCGCGCCCTATCTATAACAGTAGTGAAATAAATGAGGCGTACGAACGTTCATGTCATAAAATATTTTCACATTACGTTAACGCATATTTTCCATTGCTAAAGTTTTATAAATACAGCAATAGGGGAGGGTGGGGTAATAAGAAACAGGGGTAATAAGATACTTATTTTTTTCTTTATTTGTTGAAGACAAAATTTGAAAAAAATTTAAAAGCTAGCCTCAGTGGCCTATCGCTGTAAAAAAAATAATCAATAGGACTGTGGTTCTGTTTGCGTTTATTCTTCTCAGGCAATATGCTTGTATGGCACTTTACTATGCGAAAGTAGTGTTTTTGTGCAAGCAATATTTTTTTCTAGACAACACACAACACATTCTTATTTCTTTTTTACATGATTTTGTGGGCAAAGAATTTGGCTTTCCGGTGTATTTTTCTTATATCTTCTGTTAAAAAAATATTAGTGGATTTGATCATGTATCCTATTGCCCCAAATTTGAAAAATGTATGGAGTAATAAGATACTCATGTATCTTATTATCCCTTAGTTGGGGCAATGACTATTGACACTTTATTTTTTTTCAGATTATAAATTTTAAAAATGCCTCAAACATATCAAAAAAGAGGGATAAGGTGTTCCTATGATCCAGCGAAAATGACTGAAGCTGCCGCAGCAGTTCGGAGGGGCATCCGTCTACGTCTTGTAGCTGAAACATTGGAGTGCCCTTTGGTACACTTTGTAAACATTATAAACAAGAAAAAGTGAAGGTGGGGGCGGTAGAAAGCCAGAACTGAGCGAAAGCAATGAAACTGCTCTTGACGAATATTTACGTCTATGTGCATTACATGGAGAGGGTTTGACAAAAAATGAGACTTTAGTTCTTGTGAAGGATTACATCAAATCTGAAAAAAATACAAAGATGGGACGAAAATGGACCTAACAAAGATTGGTTTCGAGGATTCATGAAGAAATTTCCTAGTTACGTATAAGGAAAGGCGACGCAATGAGCTGGCAATGGGTTAGAGGAGCAGATCCATTTATAATTAATAAGTTTTACGATGATGTACAGAAAATGTATCGTAAAGAGAACATTGGCCATGATGATGGTGGTTTTATATTTAATTGCGACGAAACTGCTTTTTCGCATTATCCAAGAGACGTAAAAGTCATTTCACAAAAAGGCATAAAGCGGGTTTCACGAAATATCCCCGGTAGTGGAAAAACCAATAGAACAGTTCTTGCATATGGAGGGGCCGATGGAATTAAATTGCCGCCATTTATAATATTTATTGGAAAGCAATTATGGTCTACTTGGTTTCCTAAAACGACTATCCAGGAACAGGATATGCTTCGCAGGCAAATGGTTGGATGGCCGAAGAGTTATTTGTCAAATGATTTGAACAAGTATTTATTCCTAACATAACACTTAAGGACCAACGACAAAAAAAGTTATATTAGTTTTCGATGGCGTTGTATTTCACGTTAGCTTCAGTTTAGTTCAACTGGCACAAAAAAATAATGTCATATTAGTGAAATTCCCACCAAATGTGAGCCACTTTATTCAACCGTTGAACAAAACTGTTTTCGAAACAGTGAAAACGGATTGGAATAAATTGTTGATAAAGTATGTCAGAGCTAAGCCAGGAAGAATAATTCCAAAATAGGAATTTCTCAAATATATTAATACATTGTGGGAAGAATCACTTAAGTCCAGAAATTTAAGATCTGGTTTCGAATCAACAGGATTTTTTCCTTTAAACTTCGCCAAATTTCCATTAAACGCATACCATTCAATTAAATATGAGACCAACCCATTGTATCTAGGGCAAATAAAGATGGGCCAGGTGTTCTTGCTGAGGAAGCCGAGGCTGGACCTAGTCATAGGCTAACTACCGCAGAAGAGGCAGCACTTTTGGATTCCCAATATAATGAACAAGTATTCAGTCGAGTCCACCCCAAAGAAGCCGATGTTGAATTTATTAAAAGTGAACATTTAATTATTAGCCGTTACTCGAGTCCGAGTATAAAAATGTTACAGTCGATAAATTGTGTACAATAAAAAACAAGTAAAAGGTGTAGTCTATTGTAATTCCCATTCATCTACGGTGCACACGACTATGGCTATATGGCTATAGAGGCCAATTCGGGAGAGCACATGTCGACCGCAGTCAGGACAAACATAGACCTGGTTAGGTCTTGAATTCGGCCTTCTTGCAGCAACATTTCCTTGATAGCTGGCCACAACCCCTCGCCATTCGGTTCTGTCCGCTGCAAGTTGTTCCCATTGCTCGTCTGCAATACCGCAGGATTTTAGATTTTCATGGAGAGCGTCTTTGAACCTCTTTCGTTGACCGCCACGCCTTCTTCTACCGCTTAGCAATTCGCCATAAAGTGTACATTTAGGAAGGCGGTTATCATGCATACGATGAACGTGACCTGCCCATCTTAGGCGTGCTCTTGAAATAAGCACCTCAATTGGAAAGCTGTTTGCTCTCCTGAGTACTTCCACGTTTGATATGTGATGGAACCAACGGATTTTCATCATACTTCTGAGGTGTCTTTGCTGAAAACGTTCTAATTCTTTCACATGACGACGGTAAGTGACCCAGCTTTCACATCCATATAGCAGTGTTGGAATGACAACTGCTCTGTAGACAGCCATTTTCGTTGACAAAGCAAGGTCGTGGTTGTCAAATACTCTCTCTCTAAGTCCCCAGAGTGCTCTAGATGCAGCGTTAATTCTATTGCGAATCTCGCTGTCCATGTTTGCTTTGTCATTAACAACGTTGCCTAAGTAATTGAACTGATCCACCACTTCAAGAGAATTTCCGTTAAGTGTAATGTCTATTTGGTTCACTTGATGTGGAGTTGACATAATCTTAGTCTTTCCAATGTTGATTTTAAGTCCCAAGGAATCATAGCTCTGGGCATACACATCTAAAAGTTCTTGAAGTTCTTCCGGCGTAGAGGCTAAAAGTGCACAGTCATCCGCATACTGGAGATCACAAATGAATCGTGTGCGTGTCTTCGTAAAAGCTCTAAAGCGCCCTATGTTAAAGAGACCGCCATCAAAACGGTATCTGAGACCTATTCCTCTGACTGTCAGTTTGTTGTCAACAATAATTGTTAGAGCAGTGGTAAACAAATTAAAGAGTAGGGGTGCCAGGACACAACCCTGCCTAACTCCAGTGAGGGTTTGGAAAGGTTCGGTTGCCTCATTATTATACATAACCTGTGCGTTGTTGTTTGTATGTAGACTGCGACATACTTCCACAAATTTTCTAGGGATACCTAAGCGGAACATAATTTTCCAGAGCACTTCCCTGTCCACCGAGTCAAACGCCTTGGTTAAATCAATGAAGGCCATGTGAATTTCTCCTTGATGTTCGAGTGCTTTTTCTTGAAGCTGTTTAAGTGTAAAGATTAAATCCGATGTGCCTCGGTTTGGTCTAAAGCCACTCTGTGTTTCAGGAAGTAGCTTTTCCATAACAGGTGTTAGCCTATTTGCCATCGCTTTAGTGAGTATCTTCCCTCCAACAGCCAGGAGAGCTATACCCCTGTAATTTCCACAGTCCGCAGCGCTCCCTTTGTTTTTGAAGAGGTTGATTAAAAGTGTATCACGAAACTCCTGCGGAGCTTGACCACTTTCCCACACGACATCAAACAGTTTTTTGAGGTAGGGTATGAGCTCTGACGACACAGCTTTAAAGATCTCAGCTGGGAGTGAGTCGGCGCCGGGAGATTTGTTATTTTTTAGCTGCCCAATGGCGGTTAAGATCTCTTCCGTTGTTAGTGGTTTATCTAAGTCTTCGAAGGTTTCGAAGGTCGAACATTTAATAGAAGATAATGGATACAACCAATCCACATGGTTCTAACAGAAATAATGAAACAACTATAAACACGAGTTTCTAATTATTTATCAGAAAAAAACTATGCGAAACTGTAAAGGAAATGTCTCGACGTCCAGTACCTATGGAAAAAAGGAAAAAAGTTTCGCAAGGCGAAGGTGATTTCACAAGCCCAAAAGTATTAAAACGATTAAAGGAACAAAATGATGAAAAGAAGAAAAATAATACCCCGGAAATTTCTAATATGCATCATGCATGAAATACATAGCTTGTGCTGCATTTTATCCCCATCGGGATAATAAGGTGAAATTCTTGTAATTAAATTTTGATTTTTTTTGTATGCCATCTTTATTGCAGAATTGAGCTCAATATTTTCTTCTGGATACTATGATTCGCCACCTATGTAGGAAAAAATATTCAATCCTGCATCTAGAAAACTATCGGCTATTTTAAATTTTTATGTTTCTTATTACCCCAAGTGTTTCTTATTACCCCACCCTTCCCTAACTGTGAAAGGAAATGGGTAATCGATGTAAGTTTGTCAAGTATAATGTTTAAAGACCACATAACCTAAAAATATATATTCTCTCTCGATAAATTTCGGAAAAAGAACATTAATACTCGAAAGCAATATTATCAAAATAAAATATCTCGTGCAGAAAACTCTGCTAGAGCTAGCTGTATGGACGGTACTCCGAAATGTAAAATAAAAATAAAACTTGATTATATATATATATTGATTATAAATATGATTATGGCGTCTTTTCCGATGATCCACTATTTGTAACTTCTTTCGATGATTACTTTATAAATGCACCTCATCAGGTAATGCTTCAATTACCGCTAAATATTAACAGAAATAATACATATGAACAATATATTTCTATCCAAGAGCATTACCCTTCTATATAGCCTTTTCTTTGTGAAAAGTCATCAACCTTATTAAAATTTCAATTGCTTTCATAGTAGATTTATCTTCTCAAACGGGTATTTTTCCAAAGAGTTTAAAAGTAGGAAAAGTCGTACCTATTTCCTTCTTGTGAAAGACTTGTTGAATATATTGAGGCAGGCAAGTGTCCTATTGGAGTCTTTTGTGATCTCAGCAGGATATTCCACTGTCTCATAATGAATTATTAATTAAATTATACTCTTGCAATATGCGAGGAATAACATTTAATTGGGTTTCCTCATTTTTAAAACATCGAACCCAATATGTCAGTATAACTCACACATCAAATGGTGTTGTAAATATGGGAGTTCCACAGGGCTCAATACTGGGCCCTATATTATTATTATACCCTTACGTCAGACGCATATCTTGTTATGTATGCTGACAAGTCCTTCTGTCAGATAAATCAGATATTTTGAAAACTAAATATAATAATGTTTTAAGTAATATTGGTAATTGGTGTTGCATTAGTTCATTGTATCTCAATCCGCAGAAAACATGATATATGAGATTTCACAATTGAGAAAAAAAATTGTGCAATGGTAAAAAGAAAAAGAAGCCCACATTTGCCGTTTTGTATTCTTCTTACATCAGCAAACTGCAACTAGGTTTATGTCTTGGCCACCAGCTTCTGCCAACTTTTCTTTGCTAATAGTATGACAAGGGCTCCGAGTAGCTGCAGTGATTGCTTCGATTGTGTGCTTGAGGATGTATAAGAGCAATTATGAAACTGTAGCCATAAAGGGAAAAAAATGCCGTAATATTTAACAAAAAATGTGTTCGTCATTTAACTTCATTAGACCGATATTTCTTCAAATTTTCAGGGAATATATTATAATTGTCAGATTTTTATAAGTTATTTGAAACGTGTGTTTAATTTCCGAGTTCTGTACTCAGTTAAAAAAAGAAACCACTCTGTATAATTATTATTAACAGAGTTTAATATTCGTTAGTAATAAATTGTTATTATAATCTACATGGCTTTAAAGTTTAAGACCAAGCAATGTTTTTGCGATTTAAATAATAAGGTTATGATCATTACATGAGCTGCTCTGTACAATATTAAAATGTCCGTTATTAATCAATTCTTTATATAAAACATTTCAATACTAATGTATTATTTCGACAGAAATCATCTGCTGGAACTTGCCTCTAATTTTTTTTACATATAAATTGTAATTATTTTGCTTCAGCTGGTAAATATCAAAATATTTACAAGAAAAGAATTAAGCAAACCAAGTACAGTTGCGTATGTTTTTAGGAATTTTTGGAAAAAATCCATTAACACGGATATTCTCCTTTGGAAAATATAAATGAGTTAAAGAATGAGGTCTGTAAATGCGATGAAGCAAGACACTTTTTAAAACTACAGTATCATTGTTGTAATTAAATGTACATTGCTCTGTACAGATATTAACGTGGCGATAAGTAATTATTAGGTTAACATTGTTTTATGAAATTGCATTATAATACGGTACGATACGTGTAAAGTTTAGTACCTTGCATCTTGCTGGTTTTGATGTGAGAGCGAAAAAGTAGACAATAAACAAGCTGAGCTTGTTAATCTTCTGATATACAGGGTGGTTCGTAAGTAATGGTGCGTAGAGCAACAGTGGATTTGTAACATTAAAATATTACGATTTAACTAAACTTACCTTAGTACAATAGTTGATATTAACAGAGATACAGGGTATTAAGTTAAGTCAATATTATATTTTTAATTTTCTTATATAACTTTTGAAGGTTTTCAAGTATTGTTGTGAAAATTGGTGAATGGAAAATTCAAATTTTTTGTGTAAATCCTCATAAGCATTGTTTAAACTGTAAATGTACTCTTAACTTTTTTACCCGCGCAATATTACAATTTTTAAATGTCAAAAGTATTGTTGACATCGCCGCCTACTACGTTTCTTATAATGATTTATGAGGGTGAATGTGTAAATGCGATTTTCTCGAAAACGGGCAATGTCTAAGACTAATGACAAGTATACTTTTTTTCGCTAAAATGAGATTGGTTTCGGATTTTTTGATAAAAAAAGGGATAACGTTACGGGTAAAAAAGTTATGAGTACATTTACACCTTAAACAATGCTTATGTGGCGCCTTCTAGGATCTACATAAAAATTGAAGCAGATTTGAATTTTTCATTTCAAAAACCACCATTCCTAATTTTCACAACAATACTTGAAAAACTTCAAAAGTTATATGAGAAAATTAAAAATATAATATTGACTTTAACACCCTGTATCTCTGTTAATATCAACTGTTGTACTAAGGTACTCGTAAGTTTAATTAAATCGTAATATTTTAATGTCAGAAACCCACTGTTGCTCTATAGACCATTATTTACTGGCCACCCTGTATATGGGATATTTCCTAAAAATAAATATTATAATATGGCTTTATTTGCAATATTATCAGTTCATCATTATTGTCTTTGTTCTAAAGAGGCAGGATAATATGTAGTTCAAATAAACCATAATAATAAACTTTCAACTAATTATACAAATACTTTTAATTTTCGGAAAGCTAATTTTTAATTTATTATATCAGGAACTGTTTGAGATAGGCTGGTCTTTTTTAAATGATTACACCTAGATTAACTCCGCGTGACAACATCTTTATGACAAATTAACGAACGTTTTCACAGCCTGTGTACCCAAATAAGTATATACAAAAAATAATAATTATGCCTCATCCTCAGGTGTTCCCCAAGGCTCTGTTTTTGGGCCACTGCTTTTCAATACATTTATAAATGACATAAGCAATACTTTAGATGAGCACTTCTTAATGTATGCAGATGACATAAAACTTCTACACAATTATATAATGCAAAATAATATCTCTAATCTGAATTCCTCGTGTGTTAAGAACAATCTATCATTAAAAGTGCAAAAGTGTAGAATGTCGTTTTCAACTAGAGATTCTGGGGATACCTACGAGAATATAGATCTAGTTGTAATTAAAGTCCATTCAATGCTTCTAAGACCTACATTAAACGTAGATTTGTAGAAAATTTAATTACAAAGATTTCGTTTTTCTTTTTGGCCCAATCAGACCTACATATCTCGAGTTATTCAGATTTTTAGGTTGAAAAACGCATTTATAAAAATTAAATTGTTAATAACAATTAGAGCACAAAGTCTTTGAAGTAATCCTGAGCATCCCCCAACAGGATCTAACCATAAAATTGCTTAGGGAAAAAGTTCGTTTATATTGATTTTTTGTGCTATTTTGACTGAGCTAAAAGTAAACCCTAACCATGATAATTTGAAAAAGTGAAAAATTGTACATTTAGGGGTAGTTTTGGGGATGAATCGTCCATCAGAGACTTGGGGACTTTTAGTATGTTGAAAAGAACCAAAAGTACCTCAAAATTAACATTAAATGCATTGATCTATTACAGATAATTCTTTGACATATATCTGTAATACTAGATGACGTGAAGCAGAAAATTCCGTTGCCAATATTGAACTAATTTTCATGAACAGTCATAAGGAAGTAGTCTGATAAAGGTAGTAGTAGTTTGGTAGCATATCATTTCATTGCGTATAATCAATCTTTTTATAATAAAGTTAACAGCATAAACATATGCGGCTAAGAAATCGCATCTACCTGGACTAGAAGCTAAGATGATGACAGTGCTCTTGTTAAACCAACTATTATTATAAATTCACTTCAGTTATAACCTTTATCTAGAAGATCTGAACACAATAATTTATAATTTTCTTCGATGAAATCTAAATCTGAACCAAACCTAATTTAATTTCAAATACGTAGCACACAATTTATAACAGCAAAATATCTATATTAACAGGAAGAGAACATAAAACGATTATTCGATTTTTATGGCGCGAAAATTGGTGTGAAGGTTTTACATCAACCTACATTTCTTGTAATAATGATAATAGAATTGATAACTTAATAATAGTCCGAATACCTCCTCTCTGTATTATATTTATTACTTTACGTACTTACAAAAATATTTGCACAAAATTGGAAAGCAAAATTCCAATATATAAAGTAATAGAAATAATTCAAAATTGTTTTGTGTTTTCTGCAGATATATTAGTCAAAGATGTTTCCAACTCTCCTCAGAACAACAAGAAAGCGAATATATTAATTATAATAACAGTGTATTTATTATGTTAAATATAAATGTTTGACATGCTTATCGGTCTCTTCCGGAATCTTTCAAACCGAAAGAAAGAATTGAAAATTTGTATCAATTCCATATAAACTCCCAGTATACCCATTGTATAAGTAATTTGAAGCCCAATCATAACTAGATTGAAGAAACATAGACAGATTGATAGATAGCTAGATAGCGGACACCACAGTATTTGCTGAAGATGATTGACAGCTACCTAGCTGAAAGAATACTCATCTACGATATGGAGAATGGACTCAAGGAATACCAAATTACAGCTGGCGTTCCGCAGGGATCAGTTATTGAACCATTCCTGCGGAACGGTATGTATGGTGGATTGCTCAACCTTGATCTACCGGTGCCGTCAATGATTGTAGGTTTTGCAGACGATGCGGCAATGATCGTCACTGCAAGTACAACGGAAACGCTGGATATATTGGCGAATGAGGCCATCCGACGAGCAAGCGTGTGGCTAAAGGCGAACGGACTCGAGATGGCAGTACACAAAACTGAAGCGGTACTTATAACAGATAAACGAGCAGTTACGCCACCTACGTTGGCGTTGACAGGTGAAATTGTTCCCTGGAGTAGTTCCGTGAGATACTTAGGTGTGCAAATTGATGGCGGGTTGAGGTACGCAGAACATGTTACCAAAGTCAACGAAAAAGCAGCTACAACAGTCACTGCACTGGTACGGTTAATGTCAAATATTGGAGGCCCCAGTGAATGGAAAAGGAGACTGCTAAATAGCGTTGTCCATTCTAAATTCCTGTATGGGGCGGAAGTTTGTGCGGACGCAATTTAGAGGGTGACAATGAGACGGCGGTGCAGAGGCGCAGTGTGTTTAGAGTTGTATCTGCTTTTAGGACTGGTTCAAAGGGAGCTGCATTGCTGTTGGCTAGCACTCCACCGATCGATCTCCTAATACGGAAAAAGCAAGAGGTTTACGAGGAGTGTGGCCAAGACAGGAGTAGGCAACGGAAGGCACATGGAGGAAGATGGCGAGGTAACGACTTATGGAAAGATGGCAGGAGAGGTGGGACTCGGACATGGCAGGTCGATGGACACATTGTTTGATACCTAGTGTTAAGGAATGGTGCGAACGATCACCTCACTCAGGCCTTGAGGCCACAGATGTTTCATGGCATATCTTGAGAGATTCAAGAGGAGCGAAAATGCCGCATGTTTATGGTGCAGCCATGTTCTTGATGATGCGCAGCATGCAATTTTTGAGTGTCCGAGAACGGAAAATGAGAGATCCCAGCTTCTAGAGGTACTAGGAGATGATAACAGTGTAAAAACCTGCCTCAAGACCCTTAACTATATCACTCACGACCCTAAGAACAGCTTGAGAGAACGCCCGGAACAAAAACCATACCGATCACGGCTGATGAGTGAATGTGTGTAAATAACTTTACCAGAATCTTCTCAAATATCTTGCCATAAATGGGAAGGACAGGAATGGGGCAATAGTTATCGAGAAACATAATAGGGTCCATCAAAAAAAACATATATAACTATCTGTCAGAGATAGAAATCCTAATTTAAGTTCTGTCTATAGCCTATTTGCAGAATTTATACGGGAGTTAAAGTAAACTATGGAAAATTTACTTTTGTTCGATCATAGCAGTGGTCATACATTGAACTGACAAAGAAAAATAAATATAAACAAAGACGTTTTAAACGGTATTTTAAAAAAATCAAGGTGTGTTTTGTTCAACGCCATTTTAATAGTGTAAAAGCAAACGTTACTTGCCCGTATAAAAATTATTTTTATCTTCTCTTGTGCATCTTCTGTGAGTATAATTAAATCTTTTGGGGCAGGTATGCCCTAAAGTAAATACATAATATGTCGTGCATGAATAAGCTAAATCTACGTAAAAATATAGCACTTTCTATTTTTCGTCAGGCATTAGAAATTATGTCGTGCTTCATGATTTTTGTAAAAATGCTTTGTCGTGATGGGCGTCACCCATAAGTAAACATGTCCTATCTATTGTCATTTGATTCTTTTATACTTTTTAAATATACGACTGAGGAAAAGTAATAAAATTTCATTAATTGTTTCAATATTTCTGAAATTTGGCGCCCTTTACTAATGGCCTCAAAAATCTACGCATTGGGGAATTCATTTGAACTGAATTGAATTTTATTCATCATATTAAGTCGCACATCAGCTGCCAATAAGGCAAACATTGAAATTTCATTTAAACTTCTTTGTTTGAAACGAATTTTTTAAACAAAGCAGAACATATTCCACACAAAACTCACTCAAACTCAATTTTTTGGATTTTCTAGTTTGAATTTTCGGCTTAGTTCACATGCAATTCAGAGGATAACTCCTTCTTATTCTACCACGTAATTACTTGCGTTATTTTATTTAAAAGCTTTTATGCATTTTTCATAGTGCATGAATATGTTCTTATATAGTGATTTATTTACCTGAGAATAAAACACAAAATGTGATAATTGGCTTGAGAGCTAGTCCCTGTAGAAGATTTGCAATTTGATAATTCCTCTTCGCGAATGCCAAGAATTTTTACCTGCGATAGACATTAATATATAGTTTTCATCTTATATTTATGTTTAAGATAAAATCACCTTTGAAAGCTCATAATTTTCGAAATATGTACGTATTTACTGTAAAGGATACAGGTATTTTTTTATGGAAATACGTACAGATTTTTAATAATATAGGTATAACCGCTAGCAAATAAATTTATTTTGAAACGCTCTTATGTGACTAAGGCCAACAGTGAGGAGTATCTGGACTCAAAGCTAATCCTTGTTGCTATAGGTGTTATGGAACTGAAAATCGATCAAGTTTTTGACTTGCTGGTAGTACTTTTAGAAACACAATACTTTTTTTTTTACTATACTTAAATTATTTAATTGGGAGCAAGAAGCTACACAATGTAAACTAATTCTTTAGATATATTCATTGTAACTATATCTAACGATTCCCATTACTTCTAATAAATAACATTAGATAGCATAATAAGTTTGCTCCCAGGTACACGTCTGAAACTAAACGAGCAGGCTAAAGATAGATATAGAAAATTTTATAGAAACACAGGAGAAAAATGTTTCATTGGTTAAAACAAGTTGAGATCCAAAATTAAAAATGTTGTAAATATTAAACACGATGTCGAGCAATTTTAGAATTTTGTTAAATGTAAGGTTTTATCAGGAGAGGGGTCTATTGCTCGAGGTTTTGTGAATAATTGTATGTGTGTCTTTTAGTTACCTAAGAAAATAGATTCTATATGTTATGTGGCTTCCGCTGGATAGCGCACCTGTTCATTTTAGATATGAAGTGAGGGAGTTCTTGAACAAGACTTGTCCCAATATGTAGATAGGTCGGAGTGGATCGGTTGCATAACCACCGAGATCACCAGACCTCATTCCGTGAGATTCTTCTTGAGAGATTATATGAAAAACTTAGTTAATGAAACGGCGGTAAATGCACTGAAGAAATTTATTACGCACTCTCTTTTTAACAATGAAAATGTGATTTTCTTGTTTGTCATTTTTCTTATTCTCGTGGATCGTGTAAAGTAACAAATAATTACTTATATAGAAATATTAATTTGAATCAGTTATTAGATATGTCAAAATTTGTTAGAAAAGTTCAAAGGAAAGAACAAACTCTTCGTGTTACAGGGATTTATATCGAAGTAGCATCTTCTTTAGCTGCGATTTGATTTTGATGAAAAAATACACAAAAATATATTAACAATTGGTAACTCAAATATTAACTTTCTTTCAGCAAGGCCAAGGGTTTATATCAAACAAACCGATTGAGACAGCGACCTGTCATCTTCTGGAGTATGTTTACAGATGCTTGGATGAGGGTTAGGTATGTTGTGTTATTGTTATTTGACCTTTCCAAAGCATTTGATACTGTCAATAAAGAAATACTAAATAGTAAATTATACAGTATCGGCATTAGGAGTAACATTCTGCTGTGGCTGATCTCCTATATGGGAAATAGATCGCTCAAGGTGAGGCTAAATGACCAGGAGTCGGATACATTTAGTGTTGCACTTGGGATTCCTCGGGGCTCAGTGCTAGGTCCATTATTTTCCATGCTGTATGTAAATGATTTACCCAGTTATATGGAGCATAGCCATGTAACAATGTTTACGGATGACACGACACACGACAATCACCGGGTCAGCTCCAGCTGATACGCCCGAGGAGCGTCACATTAAGATCAACAATATAACAGAAACAAGCTGATTCGAAATGAAGAAAAGACCGTTTGCCTAAACTTTTATCTTCAATATCTTTACCACAAAACTTCACGGTCAATGATATTGTGCTATCGGATTCTGTCAAATTAATTCGTACCTTATTTGATTCCAATTTATCCTGGTGTAGACATATAGATCATGTATGTAGTCAATTAAATAAGGCATTTTTCGCAATGTTACAGTTAAAATCAACTCTAGGTAAAGAAGGCTTAATCAACATTTATTATGTTTATGCTCATTTTATATTCTTGCATGGGGTAAAGCCTCTGAGTGTGAACCAATTAACAGGCTTATTTTTGACCTAAAAACAAACAACACCTTCGATCTATATCCTAAAATGCTTAACTTTTACAAAGAATAACTTAGCTCTCTTTAAAAAAACGTCTAACTATCACAATTATCCAACGAGAGATGGTGATCTCTTAAGTGTGTCGAGTCACCATACGAACTCATTTAAACGAACATCCATGTATAATGTATAACTATTACCCTATACAATGCTCTATCTAAAAGTATTCGTGATATTCCAAACAACTTAAAATTTAAAATAAAACCAAAAAAAAATCTATGTAATAAGGGCTATTATAATATATCAGACTTTGTTGAAGGGAAATGATGGTATCTGTTTTATTTACTGGGTCATATATGTATGCATAGTTGAAGTAAATAGTTACCGGCAAATAAAAAACGCAACAAAAACTTTACGACCTCATTAAAATACCGGTACTCTTTGTACTGCTGTTCGCTAATTGATTCGCTTACCTTTATAGGTTTTTAATGTACGTCGGGTCGTTTCATGACAGGCTTGGCTCCATGGCCCGCGGCGATATAATAAGTTTTTATTGCATTTTTTGAGTATAGGGAAGTCCTTACTTGGACTATACTTAAATTTGTTATGTTAATGTTGTTTGTTTTTTTATTCACTTAAGCTGTAATTATCTATTATCTTATCTCATTTACAATATGAATTTATCGTGATCAATAAATTATTATTATTATCAATTATTATTTTAACTGATTTGCATTACGAAATATTTGATAATGTTAGCAGGATGATTAGGTATAAAATAGATGATTCTAAAATAGAAAATCTTAATATAAATAGCCATTCAATTTCCATTACTTATTAGTGTAAAACATCCTTTAGAAAGTTTATGGCATTCATTACGTGCACATACACGCAGATCCTGAACCAGTCTCGATTCTCGACATTGCCTGTCAATACTATATGCAGTAAATGGAGCAAACTTTATTGACAACTAACACCTGTATTTCTGATCGTATATTTCCTTCGACATCCTTACGCAACGAGAAGCCATACGACTGCATATCGAACAGGAACTGTGATGTAAGGAATTTTAGAATACAGATAAATTACATAATAGGTTTTTAAAATATTTGGTATGTGCATGTGTACCAATCTAATGTAAAATATGGATATATAATAAACCGTTACAATTTACACTCTTGGCGAAAAAATAGTTATTACATATATGTATGGGTTATTTATTTACTAACTGATACTATATACCTACAATACATAGTTTAATAATAATAATAATAATGTGTCTTTATTGATATTTTAACAATTGGACAAACCAAAAAGCTATAACGGGAATGGCGAGGTTCAACAGTGTTGCTCTACAACCTAACCATTCCATGTGAAATACAAAATGTAAAATAAAGGAATGAAAATATACAGAATAATTAATAGTAGATAGTAGACGAAGCGTGATAAACATATGGTATATTTCTGTTTGCAATAAACGTAATTAAAATGTCATATTTCTGTTTGCAACAAGAAATGACTTGACTTTTTTATTTAATGAATACTGGGAGAAGACTTGATGGAGGAGGGCAGCTTCTTAAAAAGCTTCTTAACAGCATTGTAGGTAAAAGAACTCTGGAATTGGGCTGAACAATGTCTAGGAACCGTATACAAATCACGTTGTCTAGTTGTACGTCCGTGCCTGTCACATCCTTTTATAAGCTTGTCAAATAGATACTTTGGTGTTTTTAGTTTATCGAGTTTGTGAACTAGACAAGCCATATGAATCACGAAACGCTCTTTCAGATATAACCATTTAGATTCCACAAATTTATTTGTGACATGATCAAATTTTCTTATAACAAAATCTTAAACAAGCGTTTTGAAGTATCTGAGGACTTCCTTTATCTTTATTTAATATAGCCGGCCAATAAACTAAATCACCATAAGCCACATAACTCAGTATTAATGAATCACATAACCTCAATTTAACATCAGTACTAAGAATATCTTTATGAAAGTATAGTATTCTTAATTTGCCAAAGGACTTTTGAATGATATTATAAATGTGTTTTTGAAATCGAAGGTTAGTGTCAAGAATAATGACCAAGTTTTGGAATACACATTGAAAGGTAGAAACTTACCGTGGAGAGTTATAGAAAATTCAGGGTTATTTAAAATTAACTCCCTATGCTTTCCGTACAAAAGTACTTCAGTTTTAGTTTCATTTAGAATTAACCCATGAGCATGTGACTCAGAGGAAATAGTATCTAAATCAATGTTGAGCTTATTAGCTGCCTCTCCAATATCTCCAACAGAAAAGTGATTATGTATTTGATAATCATTAGCATACTGATGCGAGAGGGAAAATTGTAAATATTTGGAAAAATCAGCAGTGTAAATGGAAAATAATAACGGGCCTAATATACTACCCTGTGGAACACCTTTGGTAACATTGAGAATTTCAAAGTTCCATTTAACTATACCTTTTGTTGCCTATTAGTCAGATAGTCAGTAAAAAACTTATGCCGTAAATTGCCAACCCTAAAGTATTTTAATTTGTGGCACGGGGTAGTACTAGTACAGTCTATAGAGTATTAAAAGCTTTGCTGTAATCTAAGAGAACAAGGTACGTGTTTTTGTCATTGTCTCTAGCTCTAAATAACTCAACTGTAACATGCAGCAGTGCTGCTGAAGTACTGTGATTAGCTCATAAACCAGATTGAGTTGAGGGCAGAATGTTATTGTTAATTGTTTATTACGAAGGTAATATGACTACTTAAATGAAGGAGAAGTAAGGATAGCATTTTGAGGTCAATTTCATCTGCACCCTTAGCGTTAGATCTAATAAAAGTAAATAATATTTTCAACCTCAACTGAACCCTTTAGGAAGTTAAATTCTTCAGTTATAACTGTTGATATCAAAATTAGTTGATGTGTAGGTTATTGGAATCGGATTAAATGGTACATTATCTAATTGTTTTTCATTTGGTTGATAATTTAACCATCGTTAGAGTTAATATTACAATTAATTATATTTCAGACATTGAATGATACTGAGTCGCAATAATCCCAATAACTCCTGTGAGTTTGAAGAATTAGCTCAGTATTTAATGAGTTAGGCTGACAAGAAAAGTGTACGAGAGATTATGCTGACAATGAAGAAATTTTTCTATTTGAGAAAATCCAGCTTAGCTAAGAAATTCTGTAATTTTAAATTTCGAATAAGTCGCGTCTTACATTTTATTATGCGATCGGGCCGCTATCTTAACCAATTGTAGAGTTTATTTGCAAAATACCCGACATGGATCAATTGAAACCCCCGCCCCCCTGTGATGAGTAGTAAAAAATAGTACTCAAAAAACCGTACTATGTATACTTTAAACAATCGCATAACTGGATCGTATTGCTCCAACAGAATCGGTATTTTTCACAATTTATTGCAACATGAATTTAGCATTAAAACATAATACTTTTAGTCGCAAACTCCTCTATAAACTCCTTATTTTACTATAAGGACCGTAACCAGACTGCAACCAACAGCTACTCTCCGGGCTATGTGCCCCGCCGAGCGCTGAATTACAAGTTACAAGCCTGGCGCGTTAAGTGTAATAATTGCAAATTACCATCAAAACGCTAATGCTTCGATTGCAACAAACACCGGCCGAAAGACTGGTCCTACTTAAAGGAGCTCTCGTGTCAATCGTCCCACATCACTTGCAGACTGCAGTTTCGAATTGTTGGCTCTCGCCAGTGCAAGGTAGGCATGTGACAACCGGCACGAGGATCCTTTGACTATTTGGTACATCCCGGTACTTTTACAATAGCGACATGTAAAACAGTCAGCAGGCGCCATCTAGCGGTCCAGTGTCTGTTGCAATCGAAAAATAAATAGCCTGACTGGGCTTAACATAGTTCAAATGTGCTTTTAGAGGGCGGAATATTAAAACATAATATTTTTAGTCGCAAACTCCTCTATAAAATCCTTATTTTACTATAAGGACCGTAACCAGACTGCAACCAACAGCTACTCTTCGGGCTATGTGCCCCGCCGAGCGCTGAATTACAAGTTACAAGCCTGGCACGTTAAGTGTAATAATTGCAAATTACCATCAAAACGCTAATGCTTCGATTGCAACAAAAACCGGCCGAAAGAAAGAGAGCTCCTTTAAGTAGGATCAGTCTTTCGGCCGGTGTTTGTTGCAATCGAAGCATTAGCGTTTTGATGGTAATTTGCAATTATTACACTTAACGCGCCAGGCTTGTAACTTGTAATTCAGCGCTCGGCGGGGCACATAGCCCGAAGAGTAGCTGTTGGTTGCAGTCTGGTTACGGTCCTTATAGTAAAATAAGGATTTTATAGAGGAGTTTGCGACTAAAAATATTATGTTTTAATATTCCGCCCTCTAAAAGCACATTTGAGCTATGAATTTAGCATGTATGAAATTGAAAACTTATCCCTTACAACTTATATTTGCACAATTCAATGGTAGTCTGGGATTGCCTAAGAAAAATCTTCCCTAAAATGATTTGGAAGAAACAGTTCCTTAACTGATCGACCTCCGCGATTACCTGACCTCTGACTTCTTTTAATGGAATTTTCAAATATGAGAAAATAAACTGCGAGTATTATTTGTTGAGATATAAATGTAAATTAGAATATAAATTAAAAAAATAAAGCTTATTTTTTAGGTTTGTTTTTGATATTTTGACTTTTCGTGATAACTTTTATGAGCTCATATATTCAAAATGGCGGCTCAAGTCAGCGACTATTAACCATGTAACCGTTATTGTTGTATTCACTAAAAATTAGTAATTTCATTTGTGTGAACAACAAACCCAAGAATTTATATAAGAAGTTCTAAACTAATGGCCAATATGACAAGCGAATATTTTTATTAATGTGGCAAGCATGAAATTTGCTGAGGAAATATATTCAGTCTGGAGAAACAACCTCAACCTAAAAATTTACACAAGAAACTCGCTAAAGAAGAGAATAAGATCAACTTTTTGTATATCTGATGATGATGAGTAAACATGAACTTAATAATTTTATTTCGGCGACGGAAAAACCCAAAAACTAGATCAAACATTTCATTTGGAACAAATTTAACATTCAGCAACTTTTGGCGTTAGAATATTAAAGCAATCAGTAGACTCAATTAAATTTTATTTAATAATAAATTAATAAGAAAAGAAGTTAGTTCTATCTAGTTTGATATTCGACTTTATTAATTTCTGTATTTTATATAAGAAGGTTTAAATAATTTTATATATTACTTGTTAGTTGTTGAATTATAATTTTATCACGTTTTGCATGGCTAAGAACTGTGGCGGTACATATAAGGCGAGAACAGGGAAACCAGTTTTTTGCCCACTGTTTTTGTTTATCTATATATACAAATATTTTGGCAAACATTGCAAAGTAATAACTATCATTATGGATTATTAAATATAATTTTGTGAATATTCCCCTGAAATTATCGATAATTTCGAATTCACATCTGGTAATGGATATACGATCCATATGTGAAAAGAAAAAACTGAAGATTTATGAATGTATATAAGAGAAGTATTAAGAATGTTAAGCAAATTAATAAGGCTTAAAACGTACAAAAAACGACAAAGCATTATCTCAGAAAAAAGTGATGTAAAAAGGTACTAATAGATTTATTTATTTATTTATTTATTTGGTAATGCACTCAACAGGCAAGCCCTATTACAGAGTGATATGGTACATTTGATATTTACATTAACCTAAAACTAACTTAATACTAGCTTAATTTTAACATAATATTAGAAAGCAATGGTTTAAAACAATGAATTTAACATGGTTTTTAGTTTTTTTATACTGATATCAAATATATCACAGTTGGCTTGGATCGTATTATAGTTACTACATATTCTGTGGAGAGGGGAATTGATTTGATAATTTGTACCTGCCAGGTCTAAGTGGAAAGTTCTATAAGTTCTAGTAGGATAGTGGGGGACGCTTAAACTTATCATGGACAGGAAACTACTATCGTCTACATTGCCATGTAACAATTTATGTAAGTATACAATATGCCCGTATTTTCGTCGATTCTCCAGTGTTTTGAGATTATATCTTTCCCTTAATATATCTTTATCTATATCGAAATCATATAAACCAGTCTCTTTATAATTTAAAAACCTTAAAACTTTATTTTGTATTGTTTCTACGCTATTTTTGTGTATTTGATAAAATGGATTCCAGACAATTGAGCAATATTCCAACTGAGATCTTACATACGAAATATATAACCGCCTAATAGCTCCTGTATTGTTAAACATCTTCGTATTGCGTACTATGAATCCATACATTTTATTAGCCTTATTTATCATGGTATAAATATGGTTACTAAATGTGAGCTGGGTGTCAAATGTTACGCCTAGGTCCCTCATGGTTTCAACCCTAGCCAAATCTGTACTATTCATTTTGTAATTGAATATAATTGGAGTTTTTCTTCTAGTATAGGTCATAATGAAGCATTTATTAATGTTAAGATACAATTTATTTTGAAGTGTCCATTGATATAAATTATTAATGTCATTTTGGAGCAGGAAGCAGTCCATATTATTTTCAACTTTAATGTAAATCTTTAAATCATCTGCAAATAACAGATATTTGGAGGCTCTAATTATTTCAGTAAGACTATTTATGAACATGAGAAATAACAGTGGTCCAAGATTGGAACCCTGAGGGACTCCGGACATGGCAAGAAACTGTTTCGATGTATAACCACTTACAGACACATACTGTTTTCTATTATGTAAATATGATGTGAGGAGTTCTATAAGATTCTCATGGAATCCAAATTCATTTTTAAGTTTACAAAGTAGGAAATTATGCGACACCGAGTCAAACGCCTTTTGAAAGTCGGTATAAACAACATCCACCTGATTTCCTTCGTGTATTTCTTGGGATATGAACTGAGTGATATTAATCAGGTTACTAGCAGTTGACCTTTGTCTCATAAAACCATGCTGGTGAATGGATATGCTATTGGAGACTGATCTATAGATATCGTCATAGATAATCGATTCATAAAGTTTTGCTGGGACTGATAGTATAGCAATAGGCCTATAATTCTTAATGTTGGTTTTATCATCTTTCTTGTGTACTGGGCAAAGACGGACTTCTTTCCAGATTTCAGGAAATACTTTGGTTTTTAAACTTAGGTTAAACAAGTAGTGAAGCGGGTATACAAGAAAGTCGATACAACCTTTAACGATGTAAGAGGGTAACCTGTCGGGTCCAACTGCTTTGTTTGACTTTAGTCTCTTTACAGCATCACGTATTTCATTTTGTGTAATAGCGTTTACAACTACTTCATCCATGTGCGGATTTAGCTTTATGTGTGAGTCATCTCCATGAAAATCTACATTGTATACACTTTTAAAGTGACTTGCGAATGCATCTGCAATTGCCTCCCCGCTTTTACATTCTAGGTTATCTAGGTGCATAGTATTTGGGAAGGAGACTGCCCCTTTTTTGTCCTTCATAAATTGCCAGAATGTCCTTGAATCATCGCTAATATCCTTTTGTATTTTATTTATGTACTGTTTGTATGCTTGATCAATATCCTTTTTTAGTTTTGCTCTTAAATTACTATATTCATTTTTTAAATCATTTGATTGAGAGAAGTTATATTTTTTACGAATTCTGTCCTTTTTTCTTAGATCTTTTATGATTTGGTTGTTAAACCAAACTGGATATTTCTTGGAAGTTTTTGTTTTTGGGATACATTTATCAAATATATTGTATATAATGGAATAGAAATATTCTACAGCATCATTTACATCAGAAAACCTTCCAATATCAGTCCAATCCGTGTTTCTAAATAGTTCATATAATAGATTGAAATTCGCCTTTTTATAATTATAGGTAGATTTTAATGGAGACGACAATTGCGTTAATTTATTGATTACTAAAGAGACCTCTATATACAAAGTTGGATGATGTGCATCCTCATCTACTAAACAAAATGGGCTACGTTGGACTGTGCAATTTTGATTCGATATTACCAGATCTAATATACGGTCTAAATAATTTGCTATTTTGTTATACTGCTTACAGTCAAAAAAGTTTTGAAAATTTATAAGTTCTCTAACATACTGATCATTTAATGTATTGCTCTTATAATACTCATTCAGTTTGGAGATATTAAAATCTCCCATGATTAGGAAATTATTGTTATAGAGAAATGGTAAATTTTCCAAGAAATTATAAAAATTACTTACAGTGTTGATGTTACAGGCCGGATCGATATATACTAAGATAACATATAGTGCATTAGACTCAGATGTATTTACTTTTACACAAACCGTATCAATAAATCGATCGCTAAAATCCATATGTATTTGCTTTGTACTATATATGTTTTTGACAGCAAGAATTACTCCCCCACCCTTGGTTTTTCCACTAGTTTCACGGCATCTATCCTTTCTGAACACCAAAAAATCACTGGGAAATACTTCATTTTCATATACACCTTCGGTCAGCCAACTTTCTGTTATTCCTATGATGTCATATTCATCTATGGTAGCACTAATATTGTTTAATAATGTGGAAGTCTTTGTATTAAGGCCCCTTACATTTTGGTAAATTATTGATAGGTTGCTCCTAGACGCCTCTTCAGGTGCCCCAAGAGAATTTTGACTTTCACTTAGGTTACTGGTATTTTGTATATGTGATTGCTATTCCTTCGAAAAGATAGACAACTTGTGATGTTCTAATTTTTTTATATAAACTGTACATTTTGTTTTATCCCATGCGAAATGATTGCTCTCCTTTAACCCTGCATTTACACAATTTACACATTTAGGCAAAGATGTGCTAGGGCATTCTTTCACTGGGTGTTCCAAGGAACATTTTGGGCACACAATTTTGCTATTACTGCACGACTTCGCGACATGATTTAGTCCACTGCATTTGTAGCACATTTTGATATCGGTGGCATCATAAATAGCACAGACGTCATAGTTCACAAATAAATTACCTTGCTTCATAATTTTACAGAATGTTTCTGCATCCACTTCTAATATAGCTTGAAAAATATTTCTTTTGTTTTTTGTTGCCCATATTTTTATCACATTGCAGACACTTTTCTCCGTCCAGACATCATTTTGAGATTTTACAAATTTTACCAGTTGCTCATCTTTATATTGCTCTATCATACCTACAATTTTTATCTTAGGATTTGTATTTTTTACTTCTTTCACTTCATAATTTCCACACAATTTATCATTTGCTATCTCTCTAAATTTATTTGCACCTTCCTCACTATTACAGCCAATTATTATACCACCATTTCTTGTGTGTTTTATTTTAGACATTGGTATATTTAAATCGGCAGGATTTAATTTTTCCATGATGTCGGACTTTGTTTGGATGTTTGTTTGCTCTATATTTTTTGGTTTTATAACTACCATAGATTGTTTATTTACAATTTGTGAGTAAAGTGGTTTTGTTTCCGGTATATTTGTTGACGCTGCAATTTTTGAGAGCTTATCGTTTGCTATTTGAACTATTTCAATTTTAGCATTGTTAAATAGTGTCTCCATATCTTTTAAAACATTGTTCAGCTTACTTTCAATACTATTTTTCATAACTTTTTCATACTCATTTTTTACTTTCTCACATTCATCGCAGTACCAGTGTAATCCAGGTGTCTTGATATACTTTATTATTTCTGGTGGGATTCCCACACAGGTAAAGTGAAACGCCTTACCACAAAAGCAAAATTAAAATCAGTGCCAGTAAATGAAAATTGAAAACTTGACGATTTAAAAAATAAGACCTAATTTTCCTTAAGTTTAATAAAGGTAAAAAATATAGTGTATTAAAGTTTACAATTATTTATAGAGGTTGAAAAATTTCTACCTAAATTAATTAACCAACTAATCTTAATATCACTAATGACACTCCATACAATAACAATATCCTCACAATAAAAGAATTCAATGAAAATGACGTTTTAAAGTCGCTCAATATACTTAAACCAAAAATGACAGCCGGTCCAGATTTAATACCAGCTTTTATTTTAAGAGACTGTTCACATATTTTCGTACTCCCACTTACTATTATATTTAATTTATCTGCCAGTACCAGTTGTTTTCCGAACGTTTGGAAGAACTCTAAAATATATCCCGTTTTTAAAAAAGGAAGCAAATTTGATATTACCAACTACAGGCCCATTAAATAATATGCAACTTGCAAAAGTATTCGAGTATTTATTACATGAGAGTATATATAATCATGTAAAACCAAACATAATGACACAGCAGCATGGCTTTATGAAAGGTAGATCTACCACAACAAATCTATTTTGCATAACCCAATTTTTATCACGATTATTAGATGAAGGAGTCCAAACAGACGTCATCTATACAGACTTTTCTAAAGCATTTGATCGATTGGATCACGAAATCTTACTGCACAAACTTGATCTAAATGGCCTCTCTAATGGACTGCCTCAGCTATTTAAGTCATATCTAAGCGATAGAACCCAATTTGTACACTATAATGGCTATAAACCTCATGAAATAACAGTCGAATCTGGAGTTCCACAAGGATCAGTCCTGGGACCCCTGTTCTTCAATATATTTGTAAATGACATCAATAAAGACCTTAATTGTAATACTCTACTCTATGCCGATGACATGAAACTATTTACAAACATTCGAGACTCTAATGACTGTCTAAATTTGTAAAGTAACCTCAGCAGATTAAATACATGGTGTGTAAACAATGACTTACACCTTAATGCGATAAAATGTAATATTCTTACTTTCAGTAAAAGTCCGAAAAAAATTATATTCGATTATAAAATTGACGATATATCTCTCAACAGACCTGATACGTTTAAAGATCTAGGTGTTGTCTTTGATAGTGAATTATCTTTTGTTCCTCATGTGAATCACATAATCCAGCAATCTTTCAAAACGTTAGGCTTCAGATGCAGAACTGGTCGTAGTTTTACAAATATCGATACTATAAAAATGCTATTCAATACCTTCGTAAGATCGAAATTAGACTACGTATAATTATTTGGAGTCCAGGATATGAGACTCATGTGAAAATTTTAGAAAATATTCAAAGACGATTAATGAAATTTCTCAGTTTTTAAAATTGATGGTTTTTACCAGGCTATCGGAACACCGCAGGACCAACTACTAGAAAGATGGTCATTTAAATCTCTGAAACATCGATGAATTTATTGCATGTGTATGTTTCTCTTTAACATTGTGAATAGCAAAATAGACTGACCAGAAATTCTCGACCAAGTTAATTTCCATCTGTATCGACACGTAACCGCGCAACTTTTTATACACCAAATGCCCGTACTAATGCTATGAACTTTTCGCCATTATCTAAAATATGTTACAATTTTGATAATTTTTGTTCGAGTATTGATATTTTTCACTTCTATTAAAATAATGTATAAATTTTCCTCTTCTACCTCTCGATTTATATTAAGTACTTACTATATTGTTATTATATATGTTGTTGTATATGTTATATGTGGTATTTATGTATGTTATTTATAATTTTGGGGGACTACTTCCTGCTCTGTAATTGGATTGTTGTAATCTGTACAGCAGTGTAAATAAATAAATTAATTAATTAATTGATTTCTGTAAATTTGTTTCAACAAAATCAAGATAATTCTCATTTTCATTAATTAAACGTTCGTAATCCATTATTGAACCAATAAAAAAGAAGAACTAGGTAGTTTGACAGTTGATTGGACTCATTATTTACCTCATGATTAAATGAAATAACAAAGATGTTAGGAAACCACTCCAACAAAAAATTCTTCGGAATTCCACAAGGATATGGTCTTGGGCATGTTCTTTCTCGCGTTGCGTAAATGACTTAGTGAACGACGGCGTATCTACTATCCAACCTTCATTTACTAAAAATTCAAGAAGATTTGTACTTTATAAATCCGTTTTTTATATATAACTTGCTGGATTACACTAGATTAGACTGAAACCATGCTTATAGCCAGCTACTTATGTCCGTCCAGTGCATTATTATGTACATCTGTGTTTTCATAATTGTTTCCTCACCTACTAATGTTATCGCTGTCATCTCTTTAGTTTTTTTTGTTTTGTGAGTGTGTAAAGGTGTTTCCTCTTATGCTGAAGTCACAATTTCAATGATTTATCCTTTTAGCTTTCCTGGTTCATAGATCATTTTTGTTTGTTGTTTATTTAACGTTTCTTCTAGATTTTGATCCTTTAATAGGTGCCTTACACGATCAATAATATTGTCAACACTGGCACGTCAATAATATTGTCAGTAATCCACCAATATACAGACCACCCTTTTATACACCTTACATGATAAGTATTACTGTCTCCATCAATACATCATCAGTCACCATCAATATTGGCCCTACACGTTCAATAGAACTATCTGTATTCCGCTGTATTTCGAAGTACTGACAATATTACTGATCGCGTAAGGTCCCTATAATGATGGCCTGTCCAAGGGGCCTCGGATCCATGGAACAGGTATGCATGTGGAGCTGAATCATGTTGGGACTGATCCATAAAATTCCTGGATTACCCAACCCTCGGTTTTTCTTTTTATTCTGTTTGTACCCTTTGTAATAAATTCTTCCATTTATCTGATTGACATGGCTTATTCATAGATACCTCAAGGCTCACATTATACATAGCTTAGCATAGTGTTAACAATATCCGACTCATTACATGCCTTAACTAATTACCACCAGTCAAATATAATCGAAATTATCGATTTACTTTGATGATGCAATTTATTTTCTTTCTGGTCTCTAATTACTAGTATGGATGACTTAAATACTGCTTAATGCCATTTGCATAATAATTGTATTATTTTAATTTTCAGAAAGTATCACTTGTTAAACGTGGACGCTAATGCAAATTAAAATAATAATCAAGATCAAACACGTTACACTGAATGATCAAACGTGGATTATGTCGAATAGCGTTTTATAAGTTTCTTTTTTGTTTAGATACTAATTGTTACCTCTATTAAAAAAAGTTATGGAGTTACAACAAAGTAAGCAATTTAATTTAGAATTCATAGATGCACAACGAAGTAGAAAATTTTATTGCTAAAATTTAAATACATGAAAGAAAATAGTTGAATAAATATAAATGCAATATATTACTAGTAAGTACTAAAATTATTAATGTATTTATGCTTTTATAGAATCAACAATGTTTAATTCATATATATATATATCACTCATACATCTGGTGTTAACAAATATTAATAGCGGCTGTGGTTGCGCTTAAATTGTAAATACAGTGGTATCAGCTAAAACGGTAGTGTACAAAATTAATAACCTCAATCATGTACAATTTTAAGACTAAAAACTACTTGCTTGTTTTTAAAATACCGAAGAAGGATCCTGTGATCATGCTGGACCTAGTTGAAACTTAACTGCTCGACGTTCCTTTAAGTCTTTGAAATTATTCTGAAGATGGTTTAAAAATGATTTCGAAACGTTGAATGAATAAAATTATGTAATTGTATCGTGTTTGCTGTGCTTATTTAATGAAAGTTAGTTTATCTAAAAAGTTTTACAAAGAAACATCAATAATCGATTAGGTGAATGCAATTTACGTGAAAAATTAGAATTATGTGAAAACCTAATATTTATTAAATGTTTCTATGAGTGCGGTCTTTAAAAATAAATTTTTGATATAACGTCAAATTTTAGACAGTTGATAATTTTTTTACTTTTAAAGAATTAGTTTCAGGCAAATAGTGAATTAGTCAAGAAATGTTTATTTAAGTCCAATAAGCAAGAAAATTTTTTCCAGACTCTTTTTAGCAATTTTTAACTTGCAGTGAACAAACATATACCGTGTGTGAGTGAATAGAGGGCCATCCCCGTAACTTATGAATTTTTAAAAATGCCGAAATGATAATTTATTTGGAAAAATGTGCGTCCTAGGTAAGTCTATGTGAGTGTCTAGAAATGTGGCCTTCTCATTAAAATTGATATATTGCTATAGACATGTTATCATTGGGCATATCTTCCCTAATGTAGTATTTAACTCATTAAGTATGAACCTATTTCGCTGACACCAGGTGCTAAATTCCTTCATTATGTTAGCAACAGCGGATTCTTGCAGAGTATCGGCTGCTTCATCATCTGCAAACATTGTAATCAGCCCATTAGTAATATAGTTAGGTAAATCGTTTGCATGCGCCAAAAATAAGAGAGGACCCAGGACAGAACCCTGAGGAACATCAAATATTCAGTCGTGTCCCTGAGATCTAACCCCATTAACATCAATAATCACGCTTCGCCCTTCCATATATGACTTAATCTAATGCAAAATATATGCTGGTAGTCCGATATTTGACAGTTTAGTAATTAGCAATTGTGAACGTTCTGTGTCAAATGCTTTCGAACGATCAAAAAGCAATGAAACGACTATTTTGATGTTCAGATTTTCATATATATAATTAACATTTGATATGAAGTTTCAAATATGGCAGATACATGTCAAAAAATTGGAAATGATAGCGAATTTCCCAGTTGTCATTTTTTAAATTTTTTGTCTCCCACTCCATGAGATGTGTGAGCCATTCCTGAATAAAAAGTATTTTTTCAAAGTACGTGGAACAAAGTTGAATGTTCTTATGTCATTATCTTTCCTTTTCAGTCCTGAAGAAAATTTAAAAATAAATCGATACCTTAAGCCTGTATTTACCGAGGTATTTACATTTTTTATTATTTCAACGCCGACGAAAAAGCTAATAATAATAATAATCCAAATGATACGGTTTAGGTAAGATTCTGACATTTTATAAAAATAAATAAATGCAATATTGTGAGCGCTCTCCATCTGCAAGGCAAGATCGTTGAGATTTTAAAATCGATTAAAGCAATTAAGCCTTGTATTACAACAGTTACAGAAAGATATTCGTATTATAAAATAAATCACATGCCGCAAACAATACGCTATAATTTGTTCTGATACTCCTGATATTGTTTATAATTTATGTCCCACGTGGTATGACAACACAAGGTATTTAGTAATACCTAATAATAATCAGAAATATATTACATGAGTCTGGCTATTGTATTAGAAGTCACGAGCAGTGCCTTTTTCAATTTAAAACAAACGCATTACGTTAAAAATCGTTACTTCTCAATTCATTCATTATTTATAACGTATCAATTACGCAAAGCTTTCAGATTTATTGATAGTTTTTGTGAAGAATGCGCAACAGCATAATTGACTCATATTTGACAATGATTGATTACAAGGACTCTTAATTTCTACTAGCAGACAATCAGGGGCAATATCAAGGCACTGCTGTTAAAATTTCACAAACATGTGCGTTGATATTTATTATTACGACACCATGTCTTAATTAGAGAATACTAGAAAACGCATATTTACGTTTGCCGAATTATCAATCATATTCAAATGCTGTTAAAGTGATATCGAAATTCGTAAGTCAGTAAATCTTGTAGGCACATATGATGAATTAATCATGTTTTTAGAGTTTCTCTCCATATACAAATATATAATTTATTTGTCTTTTAAATCATGCACATTTTGTAGCCGTGTCATATTTTTACAAAGAAATTCAAATAAGAGACAACATCCCACAGTATTAACTTGTAATAGGATGGACAGTAATGGCTAAACTAGGACCGGTATATCAGAAATGAAGATGATACTATGTCGTGCATCATTGCGTCGTCATAAGTCACTTTTTTTTGTTAACGACAACTCGTTCCGTGTTTGCTGTGGAAAGTAGAAAGACTTGAAAAGATACTCAAAGAAATCTTATCGTATACAGGGTTTCCAGATGTCATAAAATGTTCTCCAAGGTAATGCAAAGTTTAAATAAATAGCCATAAATGAATGGCTCTAAAATTCGAGGGGTGTAATAGTGTAGGTAGTGCATTCTCACTCGAGAACGAAACACATTCTTGAACCCTCTCTCCATCTGCAAATATATTTACAGTCAAACTTTACGCAATATGTCAAGCCCTACTTTTTTGTTTAATGTCTGATAATAAAAAAAAAATAGTTGTTCTGAATCTCTAAGTGTAATTCAATTATGTACAGGCGTTTTTTCACCACACCCACTAATTCAACGGATCCTTGTTTTATACGACGGATTGCTTCATGGTGGCAAAACAGTTAAATTTGTCTGGAGCTCAATTCAATTCAAAAGACTTTATTCAAGATAATAATAAATACAGTTACGTCCTCAGGACCTTCCTCGGGACCGACCCTGCGACCACCGTCGTTGACGATTTTTTTTTTATAAGGATATTGGCTTTGTACATAGTCCATTCAGCGACGAGATTTGAAGATATAGGCCCTACCGAAATTAAGAGATAATAAGTAAGATAACAACAAACAGTGAAACACAGGGAACACACGCTTCACGTCAAGGTGCCTTTCATGACGACTTTCGAAAGAGACAAACAAGAAGGGCAACGGAAAATATAGGTTATTTCACACAGGGTAAAAACAAAGGAAACGACAGCTAAAAGATTCTAGATCTCTAGTGTACACAACTTAATAAATTTGAAGAATTTCGATTTAAGGAGATCGTTTCTAACGACCAAATACAGAAGTGATGTACTGTGTTGTGGTAACGGTATGCCATGATTTACCAACTCGCCTATTAAAATTTTTATTGCGGTTCTATTGTGCTGGCACGCAAACAGCCAATGGTTCAGATCACTTCATTGACTTAATGACAGAAAGGTCATAGGCCTGAATCTTGTATCGTATTTAGAAGTCGATTCGGTAAGCCCAAATAGTACCAGAGCAGAGATGCTGCGCTTGGAACTCAGCGCTTGGTAAAGCTGATGGCTGGAACACGTATTTTATTGAACGAACAAATGATTGTTATCAGTCTCTTACACACCAAAAAATTTTCAGCCGTATGTTCTTTACTCTCCAAAGTAGCTTTGCTCTGACGGACCAGTGGCGTTGATATTACCAAAAACACCTCTACACATGGTGCAAGATTCAGCCATATCGTCTTTCGGTCGTGAAATCACCCATGACCTCTTATAATACAGAGTTGTTTTGAGTTTTTCACATCCAATGCCGTTCGGAAAAGGCTTCAGCTTGAATAAGACTCTTTTAGAAAATAAACTTTTTCTGGAAGATGACACAATTGTTTTGCGAGTAGTTAAAGATGTGATTTAGAGCAGCTATTAACTGAGTGGCAACGAAAAGTGCAACAAAAGATTGAAGAGATATTGTTCCAAAATTTGTCACAGAAGGGAATAATAAGTTGCGAGTACTTGGTTACCAGAAATACAATTGAAAAATTATTTGATTCAGGTTAACGTGATGATAAGTATCGGAATTTACTAGATACTATCTTACAGACTAAGACAAATTATTATGGCAGATACTCAACACTAATAACGATGAAAAATACTGATATTTTCGGGGTAATAAAAACGCAGAAAGCAGTATCTATATAGGAATAAGGTCCTGTTTCGCTCGAAAATTAGTTGCAAAACCCGACCGGGTTTCTTGATTGATATTGAATAATAATATGTAACCTGACAAATTGACAAGCGTTTCTGGAAAACTTTTAGAATAGCAACGTTTGTAAAATCCCCAATCACTCCTAATACCACCCCCACACTATTATGAAAAGGAGTAAAAAAAAATTAAAATGTGATTTAGTGTGTATACAAGAACGAAACGTCTCAAAAAATTGTTTTGGCGTTAGCCGTTTTTTCAAATAGAACCATAATGGTAGTGTACTACCATAAAATAGCGAAATTCGTGAATGTGTCCAAAAGCAATTTCTGGCCATGGCACTCTAGATGTACTAACAAATTTCGAGTCCAATTTTTTTCATGGAGTCAAAATGTCACTTATGGGCATATCACTGTACTCAGGATGTTGGGGTCAATCCCAGTGAAATCGGAAGGAGGAAAAATGATAGTTATGCTACATAGTGTCATCTAGATCATTTATACATCTACCAAGTTTCATTCTTATGTTCTAAAAAATAAGGAAAAAAGGGGGTCTACCATGTATTGAGTTCTTGGTAAATTTATACGTTTTCAGGTCCACTCAAGCCAAAAAAGTAGTTTATAAAAAATGTCTCTGCCATCTGAGGTTCCTAAGTGGGAAAATTTGTCCGACTTGGTACTGACCGATTTATATTTTTGTTATCAAGATAGGTAGTCGCAGTACGCCTAATTATTCGATTAGTAACGGCCCTATTTAAATAAAATAGTATTTAGATTTGTTGCTTTACTAAAGAATGAGCAGGAGTTTGATCACAATGGTACATACTTCAGAAGGTTAAATGAGAGACAATACAAGGCATATGTAGTGTAATAATTTGGAATAATGTATATGATTATTTAAATTACTTTACGAACATGGTGGGTTAAAAATTTAACATGGTTAATTTCCTTATTGTCCTGTTTGCTTACTTTGTATTAAAAAATTCTCGCAGACTTAGAAAGAAAAATTGGCAGAAGCTAAAATATTGTAACTTAAAATGAAACTCTATTTTTATTTAAAAAACTTTAAAAACAAAAGGTAACAGAAATTCAAACGTGGTTTTAAAAATCAATTTAATAAAAAGTCACGTGTATTTTTTAAACTTTAAATTGATTTAACAAAAATGCAAGTTTTTGAATGTACAGTCCGTAGATGAGAGAACATTCATAATTTAAAAATTTATTTACAACTGTTCCAAAGGTGTAAAAGCCCAAATTTGGTCTATATTATTTATCCGCTTCATTATGAAAAGAACCGCTGCCCAAGGAATCACTACCTCCACATCCAGATTTTGTATCCAAGTCTTATGCACACTAAATTCCAATGTAATATTTTATTCCTTGTAATAATAGAGTGAGGGTGGTAGAGGGGGTGGCTAATGTAAAAAAAAAATAGAAGTCCTTGGTTGTCGTATACACACTAAACTCCAATTTATTTTTTTATTCCCATATACAATAGGGTAGGAGTGGAAATGGGGGTGGTAGAGGGAGGCCAAAACAAATTTTAGAGGCCCTTGGTTCAAATTCCAATTTAATTTTTTACTCCCTTTAATAATAGGGTAGGGGTGGCAATTGGGGTGGTAGAGGGGGTCGCTATAACGCCAAAAAAATTTCTTTAGATGTTTCGTTCTTGTATACACACTAAATCACATTTTAATTTTTTTTTACCCCCTTGAATAATAGAGTGGGGGTGGCAATGGGGGCAATTTTTTTAGGCGTTTCGTTTTTGTATATATATTAAATCACATTTTATTTATTTTTGCTCCCTTTCATAATAGTGTGGGGGTGATAATGGGGGGGGGGATGACCGATGCGAAAAAAAATTTTGAGACCTTAACTTTTCGTACATGCCCTAAATTGCAATTTTATGGACTCTACCTTGCTTGTTTTGCCTATTTACTCTTATTTACCCCGCTTACCGCGCACAAAAAATAGTTACAGACAGACAGGAAGATTTTTATGCGTTACTATACTTCCACGTGGAAGTGGATGGATGTATTGATCAACAAATACTAAAGTTTTGAAAAGTAAATACGATATTAAAACATATTACATCAGTAGCCTATCAAAATTGACTGAACATCGTTAAATATTAATTATTGTCTTCACGTGGATAACGTTTATAAATGGCCATAAACATAAATTATACATTATGTAGAAAACGCACATTTTACATAGCATGTGCACAGCAATCATAATCTACGTGCGTATATGAAATATTGTAAGAGCTATTAGAAAATATTCAAGCAGCATTTTCATGAAATTTAATAATAGCTCATCGTTTATGCGATATTCAAGCATATATTTCAGGATATCTGCTAGCTTGTACTTCATTTCATGAGGCTTTTTGAAATAAGAACAATTTGATTTCGAATTATTTTAGGAATAAAATTAAATTTACGAGAAATGTGCACATTTTGTAAATTGTGTAGATTTTTCAACTTCAAACTTTCGCGTCATTATTTACTCATTTCTTAACTTTTTCTAGTTGGTGATGGATGAATCTGAATTAAAATTTCTAATGCATTGTAATGATACCTTGATCGAACCTACTTTGTCAGTCCGGAACGTCAGCATCATGAAGATAAGTTTTTATGACAATGAATTGATGCATAATGTAGCATATCTCGTGCTAACATGAAAGACATTCCATAATTCAAGAGTATAGAGAAACAAATACATCCAATTCGTGATTTAACTTTTATGAATATTGATTAAAAATCCAACATAAATAAACGTTAATGTCTCAAGAACATCCCGTAATGAAACGAGAAGAATAATAAGTATGTATACTGGGAATATGTAGTTGTAATAATGAGAGATTTATTCAAATCTTCATAGTGAAAACAACTTTTGCATATTAATTGAAATTATTATTATTATTACTATTATATAAGTATGTCCTCGACAAGATTCAGTTTACATTGTAAACAGTTTATTTTTATAAAAAAATTTATAAACATTGATATACAGTGTATAAGAAAAGTGTGGAATAAACAGATTTTAAGTTTATGACAGACATTATTGCATAGGGCCATATATTGTTCAAGAAATTCAATTTGTGCCCATTTGACAAATTGGTTTAGATGAGGATAATAGTTTTTAGGCAGTATGGGTAAAATTTTAAGCGGTCACGATGAGGACAGACGGCAAATATTGGGCATTGTGGAAGTGGGTATAATAAAAGTACAATCAGGATTCAAATACTACTTTTCATGAAGTATCGTCACCCAACGCAATGAATTTTCTTATGAAATTCCGGGTAACAACATCCTTGTGTAACAGCTCAAATACACTTAAGAAGTAAAAATCAAATCGAAAGTACAACTGCTAAATCAAAGCAAATAATATGTGATGACATATTCAGACCCTGTGATGACAATAAAATTAGAACTTTAATATTACTGGACCATTCTAAAGCCTTTGACATGTTAAATCGTGATATTTTACTAAATATGTTACATTTTATGGGGTTTTGTGATAGCGCCCGAGATTCTATGGCCTCATTACTATCTGATGGAATACAGCAAGTAAAAATTGGTAGTAAGATTTCCAACACGTTAACAATTAGATCCGGAGTGCCGCAAGGCAGCATTTTAGGCCCAATTTTATTTACCATATATACCTCTTGCTTCCATGAATTCTTACAATTTTGTAATTATCATCTATATACGGATGATACGTAATTATACTGTTCGTTTAGTTTACCTTTAGTATGATTAATACCGATTTAAATATCCTCTATAATATTTCCGGTGGTCACCGTCTGAAAATCAATCCTAGTAAATCATCGGTTATTTTGTTTGGAAATAAGAATTTTATTAATTCCGTTGGGGCAGAGGCTCAGATTAAAATTGGTGACTCATTAATACTATTTATACTGCGACAGCCCTAAAAGCCTTGAACTTGAATGACTCTGACTTGCGTTTTCAGAGTCATGTAACTTAACATGTTAAAAAAGCTTACACCTCTATAAAAATAATATATTGCCATGACACTATTTGGGGAAGAAAACTAAAATCTTGTTATGCGACTCTCTGATATCACACTTTAATCATTGTGACAGTATTTATGATCCTTGCCTTGACAGTGTCCACACCAGACGGATACAAAATGTCCAAAATTGATGCCTGCGGCTAATTTTTGGTATTAGATCAAGATAAACTATATTTCATAAGTTTAAGGAAGCTAGATAGCTTAATATTTATAATCATCGTATTTTACACATGACATATTATTTCTATAAAATCATTAAGTATAAATCTCCATTCTATCTCTATGTCAAATTATCTTACAGAACTGATGTACATGATATTAACATTCGCATAACGAATCTGCTTACTATTCCACGCCACAAAAAGCAACTTTTTAAACGGTCATTCTCTTATAATATTGCGACTTGTATCAACTCCATTAATGTACCTAGTCTCGCACTCTCGAACATAACTTTTACACACAAATACAGGCAGTACCTATAAAAAGTCAGTAAGCTGTCTTCAGTGTACTGGGCATGTCCATCATTTAACATTCATCTTCTGTCATCTTACCATTTCCCACTCTTTCTTATTTTCATCCTCATTCTAATCTATTTCATCTCATTGTTACATTGATTTATATACATGTTAAGGCTTATATGGAAGATCAGTCTCTGCTCACTTAGATGAATGAATACTTGCCTTTTGTCTCTCAATTACAACACGATGTCATTTATTATACGTGTTAGCTAAATTTGTAATTTTGATTGATAGAAAATGTACTATTATTATTATTGAAGTGTAATTTTAAAGATTGGTTGTCGGTTTTTGTGGATAGTCTCGCATTTAGTGCTGGCAATGAACATGCTAAAAATTATCTATACTTTCTATAAGAATTGGTTCCGCTTTTCATAGAACTGTATTCTCAGTATGAATTACCACAAACTTTTAGCAATGATTTCAACAGGAAGACGTGAGACCTCATAAGGGTAAATATGTTAATAGAAAACTCCAAATTGATGAGCTGGTAGACAAGAACGAATTAATAGCCAGCCGGATCTCCAGATCTTACATCATTTTTTAATGGATATATCTAGTTAATCAGATACATTTTCCTTAAGTATGTAACCAATCTATTCATCTATGAGAAGAAAAACATTAAACAATTTGCACTGAAATAAAAAATCCATTCGTTCGAAACTTTTGCATAAACAAAGAAAACGAATTTATCTCGTACACACTGTATTTACATTATGCTTAACAGTCTGTGTTTTACTGTCTTATGGTAAATACGCTGATGAAAAATTCACAGCTACTTGTGACTTAACATATTAGCGGAATATGTATAGATTTCTAACACGGGTAAATACAATATTGAAACATGCATTGGAATTTCTAGTAAAAAGTCTGATTAGTCAGATGCTATTAATATAACAGTAAATAGTAATATATTAATATTAACGATATAAAATGCTTTAAAAGACAGAGTTATTAATATTTAATTATTAGATCTTTTTGCTTTATTACGAGTGTAATTTTTTAAAATATGTTTATTAGAATTAACAGTTAATAAACGTTATATTAAATGAATATGTTAACATTAAATATAATCACGTCTAATAACTTCGGTATTTAATTTGGATGCAGTTTAAATTTTTAGGTAGGTAGTTTATTAGAATAATTTATACTTCCGGTTTACACAGATAGCTAAAGTTTGGAGAATTGTAAGTTACTTCAGCTTAGATGAACGATTCTTACAGATGATACCGTGTCCTTGAGGAACCAAGTGCAATACTAAAATAAATGTGCTTCAGTCTTACACATGTATCTAAGTTATAGATTATGGAAAATATGCCAGCCTATATTGAGATTATTAATTGAAATCCGGCCACAAAATGACTTTGCAACAAATATTTCATTGCAGTTTTTCTAGAAAACGATTGGTTCTATGATGTTTAACAAAGACAACTGTAATTTTGATCAGGTATCAAAATGCGACAAAAATGCTAGGATGAAAAAGGGCACCTTCTAAGGGTCGTAGCTCTCTTGGAAAACATTTGCAAACACATGTTTGTAGGAACCTTCATTCATATTTTTGCAAACACTAATATCACCTAAAGTTAGTGACATGTATTTTCGGACACTCTGTATAGTTAATCCAATATTGCTTTAGTGTATATTGACTGCCTCATATTTTGACTGTACATCCATCATCTACCGCTACTACGTATTATAATGCCTCTTTGGGTTGGTCTACAGTAATATATGGATCTTTTGATCATTTAATACATTTTCGAATTGTTTATTATCACTTACTTAATTCTTTAAAGCCTTTGACGGGCTGTAGCTCATAAATTATTAGTCTCGCAAATAAATGTATACAGAAATTACTGAGAATTAAGTCTTTAACAAAATAGATAATAAAATGTTGAGTGGATGTTCAGGATGGACGGATGGACTGCGAAGTCCAATGATTAACAGTATAGATAGTAAAACAATAATGAAGATGCCTTTTATATTTCTGCTGTAACAATTGAGGAAGTTTTTAAAATAATAATGTCTGTTTGTACAAAAGAATCCTCAGGAACTGATGAAATTCCGTGCTGTCTGTTGAAAGATATTGCCGAATATATCGTGTACCCATTGACACATTTGATAAATATATCGTTTGAGACTGGATATTTCCAAAAACAATTAAAAACTTCGCTTATAGTTCTAGTACATGAAACAAATGATCCCTCGAATATTTAAAATTAGAGACCCATAGCACTTCTGTCGGTGTCCTCCAAAATTTTTGAAAAAGCTTTTCATCTTAAATTGTTGCCCTTCTTAGAGGAACATAATGTATTAACTACAAGATAATATGGGTTTTGCAAAAATCATTACACGCAAGATGCAGTTTTTTCCTTTTATAGTAAAGTCTTAGAAAATTTAAATAACGTTAAACAAGCGGGGAATATTTTTTGGCTTCTCACGAGCTTTTGATACAATAAATCATTACTTACTATTAAAAAACTCGAATCATATAGTATTCGTGATATAGCTTTATAGTGGGTTGAGTCATATTTAACAGAAAGAACGCAGTCTGTAAAAATTAATCAAGAAGGCAAAATATATTGCTCAGACTTCTTAGGTGTAAACACTGGAGTTCCGCAGGGAAGTGTACTAGGTCCTTTGCTATTCCTCATTTTCATTAATGATATAGTAGAATATCTTGATAATAGGTTTTTAACACTATATGCTGACGATACATCATCTATTATCTTTGCTAATAATTTTGAAGACCTTAGCATTAAAGCCACAAATTGTGTAAAGCAGATGACAAAATGGTGTCAAAATAATGGCATAGTACTAAACACCCAGAAAACAAATATATTATTATTTTCGCCTATTGGAGTGAATCTAGAAATAAGTTTACTAATCAGAATAGAATAGGGGAGTATAAAACAAAATGAGCATGTAAAATTTTTTGGAATTGAAATGGACAAAAATTGTTCTTGGGATTACCATATTAAAAGTCTCACCAATAAACTTGCCAGCAATAATTATGCAATAATGTAATTAAGGGGTAAATACTGAAACTTTAAGAACTTTTTTATTACGGACACATTAACTCTATACTTTCCTATGGCATTCTCTGCTGGGGAAATTGTGCTATTATGGAAAGAGTTTTTATAATACAAAAAAGAATAATAATAAGTATGTTTCATCTCACTCCTCTAACTTCATGTAAACCATATTTTGAGCAACATAAAATTCTTACAGTTTATTCGCTTTGTATTTTACAATGTGTGTGTTATGTTCGAGAAAATATCGCTCAGTGTCCTAGATGTAGTGACATAAACAGATATACTACACGGGCCGCAAATGAACTTCATATTCCACCAAGCAGGCTAGCTCAAGTAAGCAGGGGGCCATATATAACTTCTATTAGGTTTTACAACCATCTTCCTCAGAGAATTAAAAATATAAACAGCTTCCAACAGTTTAAAAATAGTGTTAAAATATTATCGAAGCAAAGATATTTTTATTCTCTTTCTGAATTCTTTGAATATAATTTTTAAGGATAATGACTAATTGTCAGTTTGTTAGCTAAATGTGATTTTTAGATTTAGGTACATAATATATAATATATATATATATATATATATATATATATATATATATATATATATATATATATATATATCATAGTGTGTATTGTATTCCTTAATATTTTCAGTTGTGCACTAGATTTACACAGCGGGGAACGGTCTAACCCCTCTGTAGAAAATTTAGTACCGAACAAAAAAATGCCCTTGAACACTATTTTTGTTGTAGCATTAACACTTCACGCTTGACTTTTCGCAAAGATAGCGCCTAACGCAGTCCCTCTTTGACCCCGTCGACTTGGCAAAGTGCTCGGGAGGCACTCGACTTCAATAAAGTTGATAGGTACTTTTTGCAAAGTTTTACCAATAGTAAAACTTACAGCATATTGCTTTATTATACAACTGTTATACTCCTTAATTTTTTACTATAAACGTATTAAATAAAGTAAATACTAACTACGGATTGGTAACATTAATTTATATTACACCATTGGAAAGCATTTTTTGATGGGATGATTGATTTATTGATGTAATGGAATTTTTTGCCAGTAAATAATGATCTGAGATAGGCTATTGTTTACAACCAACAACTTGAAACAATTTAAAAACTGCCTCTTCACGAACACAAAATGTTGCTGCTGCGAGTCACCCAACACATATATGGAACTTTATCAAACATAAAACTAATCAATAGTTAATAATATTTTGCATCTTTTATCCAAACGTTAATAATAAATGTGGAAAGATAATGAATGTTACAAAAATTACCTAAATACCTAAGTGGATATGTTTTATACGAACAGAAAACTTATTTGTAATTATCTCTTAACTATTCTTCCGTACCAAAGCTACTAAGAACTCTGACAAGAACTGATCTATGTGCAGTAGTTTCACATATATACTCGTCATTTTCAACTGTGTATACTACCATTAAAACACCTACATAATCTTATATGTAAAACAACATCCAGACTATATTCTTTCAATTATTCAGTAGTCCATCTCCATTTGCCGTTCCAAATATGTGCTTTAAATCCAGCTAAACTATATTTGTCTGAGTCACACGCGTCTTTTTATTCATTAATCATGTACTGTAATGCACTTTCACGACTATACCCTTCGCTAGGCAGATTGAAACTTGCATATTAAATTGTTTTCTGGGGGCGAGCGTAGGTGCGTCTTTACTATGTACATACGCGGCGCGGTTAGTACTTGGATTGGTGACCATTCCAACGGAAACCGCGTTCTCGCCTTACACATCTTCCAGCGGCTTGTATATCAGTGTATGCGCGGAAGCTATACAACCTTAGGCGAGGGTTGTATAGGAGATATACCATCCTTCGGAGGGGATGTAAAGCCGTCGGTTCCTTGTCTATTAAATGTTAGGCAAGTAAAAGATCCCTACTCTTCTTAAGGGAAGAGGTTCGGCAAAATTCCTGGTTGGGGGTAGCTCGTCTACAGGCGTCGGTGTTAGGCCTCTGTAGCGGAAATAGGCCGACGTTAAATAAATGTATAAAAAAAAAAAAATTGTTTTCTGTACGAATTTATTGAACGAAATTCATCTGCTTTAATGGTTTTGGCTAATTATTTCATTATAACGATGCTTGAGATTTTCAATGCATCAGAAACAACTCTTACTCTCATAACTAAGTGTTTACAATATGAAGAAATGGATCAGTTAGCGCGTCTTTATACAAAAACAGCCCAATATCATCCGGTCGCTTTTATTTGGTAATGAAAAAATTTTTCTTTTATATAATAACTGAAGAAACTGACATTATACTTAATATCTGAACGTATTGTTAAGGACACACGACGCCCATGGAAGCGACGGGCGCCTACCAATATAAATATTACTGGGAACCTCATTCTCGAACTGAGGGGCTATTGTGTGATTATTGTTTTATAAACATTCGAAATAACTAAAACATTATGAGATCACAGTCTTGACTAACCCAGCTCGTCGGCGCAGGGGGACATTCTTTCTCGAAGTATCAAACGTTGTACATGTATCATTTTCAATAAAGTGTATTCTTTTTAAATAAACCTGAATAACAGCAGATTTCGTGAAGTATCCTTAACAGTATATAAAAATATTACACCAATCGTGTGCCTTCTGTCAGAAATTATAGTTTGAAACAACTGTCTCAAAATCATCCATCTCCATTATTATATGATTTTCAGTTAAGCATATAACCAAAGGATTGTTTACCTATAAAATAATTTATTTCACTACAGTGTTTAATCAAGCTTTGAGAATTGAACACAAATATATTTCCTTTTAATTGCTATTGTACTGCCTTTACTGATCTTTGAATTTTCTTCTGTAGTACAGAACTTGAAGTGTCAATAGTTCAAATCTATGTTACATTCTGGGTTGCCCTCGTTTGCCTTTATGCAATTTCTACATTAACTTACAGTGTGTTTATCATTTTGCGAAATTGCATTAAAAAGATCAGAATACATATTGTCAAACTGAGTTTGGGTTATGGAATGTATGTTTCAGTATAAATAAATATAGAATTCATAATCTAAATAATGTTGTCCATAAGTTTTCACTCTCCTAATTCATCTGCCTTGTTTGCTTTAGAGACTGTAAAATAAAAACGCGAGTTGTATACGTATATACAACCATAATCAAATATTTTATGCAATTTAAAAGGTATAATTTAAACCTTATTTTGATTATACGTTACCAATATCACTTGGTAGAATTAAGCGGATACAACCAAATAAATTAAACTAAACCGACATTATTTGCAACACGGAATTTCTCAAATTTGACAGAATGATTAAAACACACTGTATAGCACAATTAGTAATACAGAAATTAACTTGTAAAATATTTATTACACCCTTGACTGGATATCAAAGATTTTGACCATTTCCATTAAAGTAACAATACTAACTGTTAGTAAAAAGTATAACTTGGGTTTATAATCAAAATGTAATCGAGTGTAAGTAAACTTTTTCACCAAATGAAATGTTATTATGATCCATTGAAAAGTATTTCTTACGCCGAAACGTAAAAACTTATAAATCAAGTGATATAGGTACTAAGAAGATTTTTGGCGAACAACTTTTAAATTTTTTAATTCAAATTTTGCGCTTGGATGCATGTATGTTGTAAACAATAGACATTATTCCAGTGAAACTATTCTCTGTAGGTGTGGAAACCTTGTATGAGGCTGGTAGGTGAAGAAGCTGAGGATGGTGAAGAAGCAAGATTTACAATAAGTGAAGCCAAAAAATTGTCACTATCATATTTGATTAAGGTTAAAAAGTAAACAGGTGGGGTTCTCAATAAGTGAAATTGCCAACCTCGTTGATTATAACACAACAACTTCTTTAGACGTTAGTACAGGTGATCTGAAGGGAACTTCATATCCTTGCAGCAATATATGCCAGAAGGAACTTAAATTTGGCCTCTAGGTATATGATTGTAACAACCTAGTTTATTCAGATAAGTATCGATGTTATTTACATCAACAATGTCGATCGGAGCGCCATTATTATTGGTGTCATAATCCAATATTTCGAAAAAATAACATGTTATTTCAATTGAATAAGATACAATCCATCGCATTCGCATCGATTCTAGAGATAAAATTACATAGAGATTGGGATGCGGTAGCAGTAGCAGCATCAAATTATGTATACAAAAAATGCTGAATTATTATTTCGAATGTTGAGAACCAAAATCTCAAGTTTTAACATCACCACAGCTGAAAAGTCTACCGAAGTACATTTACAAATAAAAAGTGGAATGGATTTCAAGCTCCAATTACATATTTTTTAGGAATGCTATTAATAATCATAATTATAGTTATTAAATACTTTTAAATTAAGTTAATTTATGTACATATGCACGATACTAGTCAGGCAATGACATTTAATATTCACAGTCGTTAATATAGAAATTCCTTTTAATGTTGTTTTCGAGTCAACTTCTAAGCAGTGAAGCATATATTTTGTTTGTTTTGATAGCAATTTTTTAAAATCATTAGAGAAGAAAGCGCTTTTTATTAAACGACATAGGTCAACGTACAAAATCGTATCCAATTATTAAGAATTCCATTAAGTTAAAGTGTAAGCAACTATTTTACATATTCTGTTGATGGGAATAAATTGGGTCTGTGATAAACTATTTAATTTAGTTTTATCTAGGTTTGACTTAGTCTTTCAAATACACTAACGGGACTACTTTAATAACATAAATATTCATAAAGAGAGCTTAAGCCTGCCATACGTTTCTGTCCGTTTAATGGTCACGTGAAAAAAAAAACAATGAATATTCCAAAATATGCACTTCTACTAGCAAACAAAGCAACTGTCTAATGGTAAAAAATAACCGTAAAATTTTATAACTAAATAATAGCTGGATGATAATAAATAAACAAATATTAACGATATTATTAACGGTCAAAATGGTCAGTAAGTCAGTAGGTTGCAGACGTTTTCGGAAATTCTATAATTTTCTTATACGATTACACTTCTCCACAAAGAATGTATTAGGAGTATTATTGATAAAAATATTGTAAAATAATGAGTTAAAAATACACTGAAATTAACACTATAGTTTTATTTTTAGTCGTTGTTAGAATGGATTAATTACATTCATCACAATTCTGAAAATATGGTTGTCGATTTATGCAAACTTAAATATATTGAATCTGGCTTTGTTTTTAGTTATTAAGAGTAGACCTTAAGTTGTACCTATTATTTATTTATTTACTAATGCACCAATATGGTGGTGGTTTTTAAGATATGATTTGTAATACAGCAATAAATTTCTTGGAAAGCTAAACTCTTGAAACTGAACAATCAATCAATCAAAACAACTTTATTCATATTAATATATAACAAATATCTAACCAGATATCTACTTACATTTGACTCTGTGACCAATGTATATTATTCGTCACGTTGGTGGTCACAGGGCCCAGCGGAGCAGCGCTAGTTCAATTTATAATGTTATTGGTTGTATCTTGAGTACATCTAGCTATGCATTCAAGACACAATCAACACACTCATTCTCCTATTTAAAAATTAAATTTAAAATGAGTATAATGCGATTATACATTACTAAATAGCTAAAAATAATTACCAATAAAATTTGATGGTATATCACTTATTTAATTTTGTGCTGCTGGTGCGGGTACTCTTAATGACGGATCCCGTTCCAAGATTTCCAGCGGTGAACAGACGACGTTACTGCTGAATCTTTGTTCTCTATATTTTCTGGTGTAAATATAATTTTGATTTTAAGATGTACTAGAGATCAATTTATATAAAAAACAAAACACACAAGAACAAATAAAACATAAACACCAACATAAACAAAGAGTGATAGGAAAAATTTAAAGATTAAAAAGTTGTGAAATATCAGTACAGGTAGGTAGGGGAAGAGGAAGTCATACTTGTGAAGGTTTGGCTATAGAGGTTGCCGGAAGATGGGCAGCGTCTGGTAAGGTAAGGTGTGTCTTATTCGAAAGGGGGTATTATGCTGCCTAATTTGTGTTATATTTTGGGTTAGCGGACTATCACCCAATTTGAAGGTGTAGAATTTCTGAGATATATTCTGGATGTAGTCCGCTATTGGCATTATGTCGTGGCAGCGTGCGTAGAGATCTCTTAGGGAAATGTACCTGTCAGAATTCGAAATGAAGCGCATACATTTGTGTTCTAACACTTTCAGTTTGTTTATTGTCTTGGTCAACGCGCTGCACCATACCAGCGCCGCGTATGTGATGTGATGTCGGCCTGATCACCATTGTGTACAATAATTTTTTATTTTGTCTGGTCTGTTAAGTCTGCTACCCCTGACCATGAGCGGATACAGACTCCTGGATAAGGAGCAGACCGTCCGTATTGTCCCGTTAAACGTAAAGTCTTTGGTCCAGTCTTACCCCCAAATACTTCACGCACCGTTTGGTTGGAATTTGGTCTCCTTGATTGAAATTGGCTTCAGAATTTTGTTCTCAGAGAAACGGCGCGTGAAAACTATTGTCTCCGACTTTTCGGCGTTTATCCGAATCTTCCACTGACCGTAATAAGCCATGTGCGCCTTCAGCAGCATATTAGCCGCTTGAGCGTTGTGTGAATGCGCGTACATGGCTGTGTCGTCGGCGTACTTGATTAGCTTAGTATTCGGGAACTCCGGAAAATCGGAGACGTAAATATTGTACAACTTTGGTGATGAGCATGATCCTTGCAGGACCGCGCGAATATCCCGCCGAGTTAATAGGTTAGTATTCACTCGGACTTGCAGGGATCTACCTGTCAGGAACGAGTGAAAAAGTTTAATGATATAAGTCGGAAAGTGGTAGTCGTGCATTTTCTAGAGTAGACCTGGGATCCAGACGGTCTCGAAGGCCTTTTCAATATCGAGGAGCACCATGGCGGTGTTCCTCCCGAGGTTGTATTGCACATTGACATCGTTAACTATCCCAACGACCTGCTGCACCGTGCTCCTGCCCCTCCTGAAGCCAAATTGTGATTCATCGTCCATGTGAAGCTCCTCCTGAACAGTACCGAGCCTGATCAGGACGACCTTCTCCATCAACATAGAGATCTCCGACAGCAACGAGATGGGCCTGTAGCTGCTAGCGAACTTCGCATTCTTGTTTGGCTTTAAGATGGGAACGACCACGGCGCATTTCCACTGGCTAGACCAGTGCTGTACTTGCAGGATCGCATTAACGATATACGTCAGCTGCACAATACCTTTCCTCGGAAGATATTTGAGTAGCTTGTATTCAACGCCGTCTTTACCCGGGGGTTTTATTGTTAGGTAAAGTCTTGACAATTTCTGCTATTTCCGGGGGTTTGACCATGACCTTCAAAAATTCAAGTTGCGTCAATTCTATGTCATGGTCAGTGATTTGGTGAATGTCGATCTACATGCGATCGTGATCGAGATTGTTATCTTGTGTATCTGTTCAAAATGGTCAGCTAAGTCATTCGTCTCTTGCTAGTCCTTCATTGCTGTTTATCTGTTGGTGTTTGCCAGTGCAGGAATGGATTTCCATGTACTTCGTAAAGCCCTGGTCGGCTTCCACAGCGAGTTGTCTTGCGGATTCAGTGCTTCCAGTTTGTTCCCCCACTTCTGGTTTTTTGCAGTGTCGATGGAGGTTTTGATCTGCCTTTGCAACATGTTCACCTAAATCTTGGTGTTGACATCGCGATTTCGCTGCCACAGTCGTCTCAGTCTATTTTTCTCATGAATGTTTCGTTTGACCGCTTCGTCAAGTCGGTCTTTGTATGGGTTAATTGTTATACTACAGATAATACCATTATCGTCCGTCAAATGTCAAATGATCATCTGTCAAAATGTATTGAATTTCATGTCTACTAATGTCGTCCCCCAGGACATTAAACCTGTACGACTTGGGAAAATATTCACCAGATAGTGTGAGAGATATAGATTAATTCAAATTAGTTTTGATAATGAACAATTAGTCAATACAATTATTCGCAATGCAAGCAACTGAACCATTCGAAATTTGAAAATATCTCGATCTCGCTTGATCGTACCCAGAAAAAATAAAATGTTACAAGGAGTTAAGGAGGCAACTTAACGAATGATGATGAACCTAACCTTAGAACCAAGAGCGTCAAAGGAATACCTAAAATGACGTCTTTAAACGAGCTAGGCCCAATGGATTAAAGTTATCAGATTTCTTGTATTATGAAAATCTTCGGGGACTGGGGACCAAAGTAAATGAACTTTATGCCGCAGTTAGAGATACTCTGTACTCGTTTATTTGCTAAAGTTGATTTGTTTTAAATTAAAGTTTCCATTTTTTCAAATGGAACACCCTGTACATTTTTCGACCATATGATGTAGGAATGAAAAATCAACATTTTTCATATACATCTCAATGCTATTTGTAACAATGTTGGATTTATTGAGTAATAAGTACAAAATTCAGGTTAGAAAAATTAGAGGTTTTTCAAATAATTGTACAGAAAAAATTATAATAAGTGCTCCACATGTTGCCCATTTTAATTGACACACATCTCTATGCGTCTTTGGAACTTTTTCTTAAAATCCATAATGGTGACTGTAGTCATTTTTGAAAAGGCGGCTGCAGATAGTTGTTTCAGGAAAAAAAATTCTACATTCAAATGGTAGGTGGGGCGGGGGTTTGGGGGATGGGCTCAGTGGCTCAACTCTTATGTGTTAGGCTTCCAACCAAGGAGTCCCGGGTTCGAAACCTGGCCCATGTGTTACCAAGTTGATAGCAGTGGACTTGACGAGGTTGTGTGAGAGACAACACAGCTAGTCGCTGTACCACTCCTGAGTCCTGAGGAAATGGTTGTATGTCCGCGTTTTTTCAATGTGTAATTCCCTTCCGCGCAAGACCCTGGCTTCTGGAATTGGGGGTTGTCTAGTTTCTGTGGCGTTTATTTATTTATTTAAAGTTCCTCAATTCTATTCCAGACAAAATAATACTTTCTACATACCCAATGCTAGAACTAATGTGTTGAAAAATCACCAATTTATGTTGTGTGCCACAACTTTAATAATATTTTGAATCAGAACGATATTAATTCCAATTCAATTAAATCTACAAAAGAATCAATTCATAGACACTTTCAACATTAATTTAACAATTTATTTCTCTTTACAATACTCCTTTTTTCTCCTTATTTATATGTAGGTACAATGCAATAAAAAATGTGTGTTTTGTGACGTGCCATGTTTCGTTGGCTTCCGCAAGTTAAAAGTCCATACAATTCACCAATCTATAGTAATAAATTACCCATTTAGCGATAGATGTCACCACGCTCTAATTTTATATCCAAATTATCCCTTTAGCCTTTGCGCCTACAGATGGCTCACTAGGCAAAGTTTTACCAAGCTATAAAATAATTGTTGATGGCATGGAAAACTAATATATAAAATATTACTATAATTAGCATATAAGAATTGTCTACAAAATGATATTGTAAAGATAGTTAATGATCGGAAAAGTCTTTAATAATCGATTTAGATTTTAAGATTTCTCTAGTTGGTACTCTGACAGCCGAATTGTCGAACTGTCAGTTTAAGCCATTTCCCCTTGTTCTTGTGAGCTAAAATGGTTATAAATATTTCCGTCAAACTTCCTTTTTGGATCAAGAAATTGAGCTGAAAACTTTGCTAAGTGATTGATTTAGTTTAAATGGCACGTCGTTAGGTTACTCGGTTTGCTACTCGGTTTGGTACCGGATCAAGAATTAGATTTCACACATACTTTCAATTAATATTTTGGACTATTCGTCCAGAAGTAGTATTCTGGGTAAGTAATTTCTTTGATTTATTACAATAATAATAATAATAATATTGTTTTGTTACTCAATCGATTGCGAGATACAAATTTTGAATCTGTTTTCACTTTCGAAATTGGTAATTCATTATGACTGGTGGTCGAGAGGTGAGCGCACTTGCCTCTCACCCAAAATCTCTGTGTTCGATCCCCGGTCGTGGCAGTGGAAAATACTGTGACAGGAATTTTTCCACTATACACGGATATTGGGTGTGTGTCCCTTGTCTCTAAATGTGTAGCCCCCTCCCACACAAGGCTCTTCTAGAGCCTTCCGGGAAAAAGGGGGTCGTAATTACCTGTGGTGTTATTTATTTATTATTATTATTAAAAACCGAAAAGCATCGTTTAGTAAGCGTTTCCGTCCACATGTTTGTATGAACTTTTTTAATTGTTTCTGAAGAACTATTGTCTTAACAACTTGTTATAAATATGTTTTTCTATAATATTTGAATAACAAGAAACTATTTGAATTTGCAATGAGGCGTTCCTCTTAATGACATATCACCGCCATTACTAAATGGGAATGATCAGCGAGCCGACAAATTTATAACTTTTTTTATAAAATTTAATCGCCACATTATGCCCTATTTGACTCTTGAGAATTACATACAGTCTTGAGAAGTGAGCAAAATTAAAATAAATTGTAGAGCAATTAAGTACAAAAATGTTACTAATTGGAATCGGATTAAAAGCCGCTTGAAAATAATTCAGATCATTAGCTAATGTAAATGCGTGGGTTACAAATGTCGAAACGCTTATAATTATACAAGGCGGAATAATTTTCCGTTATTCTCAGAACATTGATTGATACATAATTGATATTTAAAGACACGCATAATTTAAATAAGAAAATACAATATAATTCACAGAGTCGTGTATTAAAGAAAACTGATGTTGACAAGATTACGGCTGAATAAAGTATAAGAAATCCAGATCGCAATCAATTGTGTTTTCTAAAGAAATTATCAGAAATTATAGACATACCAGCATTTCAGTCTATACTTACTGTGCACAGACAACTTTATTTCTGTAACACATGGGAAATATGTTGAAAAGTCCGTCATTTACACAGGAATTTAATTCAAAATGAAAGAAAAATGCTGATTATTTACTCGGCCGAGGAAAGTAAAGTTATCGCGGATTGAAACACATCAAACACGATTTCTTTTATTTTATTGCCATGGAATACAAATAAGTCTTTGAAACCGAGTTGCAAAAATTTGCATTTATTTATAGTGTTTTTCTAGTAACCCAAATCGAGAAACTTATATTTGGAAATAATAATGGTTTGTTCTGTTTTGTCACACAATAATTGGCTTTTGTAAATAGCTTGAGATTCAGAATAAATATATTCTCTAAATATAATTTATTCTCTAACAGTATAATAATTATAGATATAAAATACCAAAACGCTAAGAGCAAAAATTATAATTTTTAAAATTTGTTTGTGACGTCATCGATATTCGAGTAATGACATCATTACGAATGTTTTTATGGAATCTGTGACTTTTATTTTTATTGCGCGTCATTTTGAAAATAATAAGAACAGCAGAAACTTTCATAAAAGAGGATGTCTTTTATTGTTTTTATATTATTTAGAGTAATATATCTTGTTCACTGAACAATTTGTCTTGTCTCAAGTTCTTTCTACGTTGTAGTGGTATATGCCAACATGCCTCAATACATTACCTTTAATGTCTTCTTCCTTTATATGATAGATAGATAGGCTTTATTTGAGTACAATCACATTTTTTACAATATTTGAGCAAGTCAACAGAATACATGGATCTGGCTAGTTACTAGTTAGCAATTATCAGTAACAATCAAAGTAAAATAATGTCTTAACATTAAGTATATCACAAGAATTATGTGTATATGACAGATAAACAAATAATGGTAACAAACATACAAGTAGGGAATAAAAACAAAACAAATGAGAAAAGATTAGATAAAATGGCATATATTCTGCAAGTAAATGCATACGATATTCATGCCTATATGATAACTGTATGTAAGGAATTCGTAAATATTCATCCACAAAATAAAATAGCACTGTTTTAGAATAATTTTTTTAATTTTTGATTTAAAGCCAACTAGATTTAACTGCTTGATTTGTGTAGGCGAATAATTGTATAGATTTAAATTGAGGGAGAATTATTTCATTATCGGTATCGTGGATTCATAAGAAGGCCTGCAGAACGAGTATTTTGTTGGTGGTAATCAAAATTGGTAGAGAAACTGCTCGCTCTTATGGATTTGGATCAAGTTGTAATATATGTAGACTGTGAATATAGGTTGTCGGTGTTCTCCAAAGTTTTACATTTACAAGAATTTTTACAACTTTGCCAAAAGCTTTTATTGGATGTGAGGAATTTCGCCATAAGACTGCATAACACAGTTTTGAACGAAAAAGAGAAAAACCAGTATTTATCAATACGTTAAAATCAATAAAAGCTTTTAGTTTTCTGAAAAGAAAAGTAGTACCAGCGAGCTTCAAATTAAGTTATTCTATATGATGTGACCAGTTAAGGTTATCGTCCAGATAAATACCTAGGAGTTTCACATGGGCATCCATAGTTGGATGACGTTCGAAGATATGGTGAGCTTTTGCGTTTTAATTTATTTAATATAAACCTATTTCAAGAGAGTTTTTCTTGAGATGCAGACAGATTTAACAAGTTGTTAATGCTTTTATCAGAACGCAAAAGCGTGGTATCATCTGCAAACAGAATAGTCTTGGTGGGGTCCATACATTGAGAAAAATTGTTGACATGTAATAAGAACAATAGGGGCCACAAGACAAAGCCTTGATGTACCCCGTGTATGACATCTAGATAATCCAATTTTCTATTATATATGGACACACACTGTTTGCGATTTGAAATACGACTCAAAAAGGGTAAGAGATAAACCTCTAATACCACATAATCGCAGCTTTTTTATTAGTATGTCGTGAGAGATATAGTCGAAGGCCTTAGAGAGATCACACAGTGAGATAACTGTGTGAAGACCTGCCTCAAAACGATCCTAAGAACAGCTTGGTAGGTCGAACGCCCGGAACGAAAACCAAACGGATTAAGGCTGATGAGTGAATATCTGTCAAGTCAGCTGGTCAATCTCTACATGCAATAAAATAGCAAGAAGGCAATTTCATAATTTTAAGTTTTTTAAACAATATTTTGCAAAGAAGCTATATAGCCACTTGACAAATGTCCGAACCTTTTTTTGTAACGTAACGTAAGTAACGTTTTGTAATACGGGGATCCTCCTAGGATCAACGGTAATATTTCATAAAATGTAGAAAGTTAGCTGATTTTAGATACCTTATGTTATTTCTTTATCCTCTAACTATGTAAAAAGAGGCAGAGCGGTTCGTAGAGTTCTAGAATATGTGGTAAAAAATTAAACACGAACTCCAGGTTTACATCCAGTAATTTGAAAAATTACCAAAACTGGCTTTAGCCTAGCCCGTAGGGTGAGTATTCAGACTAGAAGTCTACTAATATATAGAGCTAGGCCTAAAACTGAACATTGTCTTGCAATATGTTAGTTCGGTATCCCATTTGACTAGACTTTATCTAATTAATTATAGGTAAATTGAAATCAAGTGACACGAAGTGAAAGATGGGAACTTTTTTACAAAAAAGTACTTATATCTCGTAAATGTAGGCGTGCTTTAGTGAAATGCAATCAAAATCTGACAAGCATTCTTGTACATAGAAATGGTGGATAACTTCTATAAAAATTATCCCTTGAAAATGAAGAAATGTTAAAAACGAGTCATCAAATCAATACAACATCATCATTTCTGCTTTCGATTGCGTATATCCTAACCAAAATTGTACCTTTTAATACTCCATATCATTAGGAAACGTCGTGGTAGCTTATCTCTTTAGCTAATCCCACAGAAAGGAATCTAGTGGAATTAGGTCTGATGACTTACGTTCTTGCCGGCTTGAAATTTAAATCGGGCAGATGGAGCTCATAGTTGCCATTCAATTCCATCCTCCTTCTTTTCGTATCGCCATCGTATGGTACTCTGGCTGGCATTTTCGAAACGTTTTTCGAGAATGGCGAGAAACGCATTTTTTTGATACAGATATCGCAAAAATAAAAACGTCCACAGGAAAAGTTTACATATTTGTCGTTCTAAAACTTCTAATAGAAATATTTTTTCGACGGCCCGTTCGGCAGGTAGAGTTCTCCGAAGAGATTCCCTTATTTTACAGCAAAAGTTCACATATTCCGATATATTAAAACACTTTACTTTGTTTCTTTCACTAATTTATTGTAACATTGTACATTAGTTTTCAGAAATTAAATACGTTGGAAAAGGATATATTTATATAGGTCTATCTGGTCATTTAGAAGATTATTTTCAACACTTTTATTGGATCTATTAATTTCTATTGCCTGTAATAAATTTATTTAAAACATTTTTTTTTTCACGTGTAATATATTTAGATTGTTTATATTCGAAAAAAATTGACTTGTGTCTAGAATATGGTTTGTAAAAGTTGAATCTATTTTTTGAAGTCTAAAAGGGCGTAAGTGTTCTGTATACCTGATTTCAAATGAACGACCAGTTTGACCTATATAGGAGGCATTACAATCCGGATATACTAGTTTATAAACTCCTGATTTTTTAAGTTGGTTGGTTTTATCTTTTGGATTATGTGACGATAAAATGTTTCCAATTTTTTGAGAAATGCGGGGATAATACGTTAGGGATACATATTTATCGTTACTATGAGCTTTAATATGTTGATATATACTAAAGGAAGCTAGTTTAAATTGTTTTTTGTTAATTAAATTTTCTATTGTTCTTATTTGAAAACGATTATTCAGTGATATTCTCTTTATGGTAGCTAATTCAATGTTTAAATGTTCCTTTGAAAGGGGCAGTGATAATGCTCTATATATCTTAGAGTTATATGTTCCTAGTTTATGTGACGTGGCGCTTAGTGAATAACTGAAATAAAAATGAAATAAAGTGTCTGCCAATGTTGGTTTTCTATAGACACTGAAGTGAATTTCCATTCTACTCCATATCCATTTAGAAAATTGAAAGGTGACGATATAGTTTGAACATCGAATAGCATAATATAGTATAATAAGTCGTCTATGTTTCGGAAACACAGTATTCAAAATCAGCTGATATAAAATAATCATCTTTTGTGTACTATATATACAGATAGCGACATCCAAATACGTAAACGTACGAATTTATGGTTAACTGGACATTTCATATTTACTGGTGCTGAACAAATTGAATGCGCAAGTGTATTTTTTTTCTAAATTCCTTGAAGTTTGCTCTTAGAAGATTCCAAGAAGAAAAAAATGTATCCTTATTAGATATACCTACAAATATTTTCCATAATTTATGTACTCTATATATTCACGTTTACATATGTGTTACTTAATTGTTTATAGGTTAATTACTAAATGTAGGCCGCTAGTACAGCTAGTAATTTCTAAAAATTTCCGTTATAATTAGAGCATAGTTAAAAAATTTTCTTATAAATTCTCTGTTTACTTGGAATGTGTAGCAATAAAACGCTAATCGGTTTGGCAATTGAGAGCTAATTGTAGAAAGACACGTTAATGAGTATATTAGGCCTTACACGTTGGGCAAGATATTTTTAAGTCTACCATTGCAGTTGGTATGGTGATTAATTTAACGGAATTTACAAATACAGACCAATATAATGATAATATAATGGATTTCCTGCCTTTGACGTATATTTATCTAATACAGTATTACATAAGTGATATTATTAATGGAGTAAAATCTCGCTTAAATTGGGACTTTCAGTGATTAAGGGGCATAACTAAATCAAACCTTGTAGAGGACATCTTGATGGACAGCAAATGAGATTTTACTACTTCTTTAACAGGACCGAACTTTGAAAACGAATCGATGAAATTACTTCCAATATTAACTTTAGCAATAACTATGAGTAGATTCTTAAAAATATTGGCCAAAAAGGAAGTTTTCATTCATTTCAACCAACGACCAGGGCAAAATTGAGAGAAATAATCGTAAATTTAAAGAATACTAGATTGCGACAATTTTCTTAATATAATAAACTTATCGCATTACATATGGTTAATTTCCAGATTGATGGAAAACTCGATGGAGTCATACCTGCACCAAAAGCTACAAATGCACTGTTGTGAGAAGAACGCGGACCAGCAAATACAGTTCCTGTTTATGAAAAAATCTAGAAATTGTGGTCAAAAATCAATTATTGAAATTATGTGATGAAAACCTCGTTGTAGGGTGCAACCAATCAGGCTTCCGAAAATATCATCCCTGTGGCTCTATCACTTTAAATAATTAAGATGAATAGTACAAGTCTTCAGAAAATAATCATGTAATATTAGTAATGTTTGAATTTTCAACTTTCGACTTCGTTCAATCATGTCTTAAGTCTAAACCATAAAGTGTTAAATTTAGAAGCAGCATATCATATAAATTGCAAACCATACATGGCGTCCCACAAGGGACAGGTCTTTATACCAATTCTCTTCAATGTATGCGTAAAAAATATTGTAGAACATGTGAAATATTGCAAAATGTCCATGTTTGTCGATGATACAATGAAAGACGATTGGCAACGAGCAGTCAGAAAAAGGCCTAAGAAACGAGTAGTTATTACTGGAAGCAATACAGAATCTCAACCTGCAGTATTACATGTATGCAGGGTTCATACAGAAACAACGACAGATGATTTAATTACTCTTCCATAGCCCAACATCCCAGAGGTAATCTGAGTTCTGTTCACCATTTAAAGTACAGATTCTAAGATAATTTCAATATGGCGATAAACCCAAAAGTTTGGCCCTTCGACGCATGTGTTCAACGTTTTTTAGAAATGGGAAAGAAGAGGGAGGACCAAACAATGTGATACCCCACCCAAATATATTTCTACTTAATTCGCCAAGTTTAAATAATGATAAAGTTGATAATTTATACTTAGACATCTGCGATTGCGCAAATCTAAATTTTCTCTGTTTTATTGAAATATGGGAAACCTCAGATTCTATAGATACCTTACACATAAGTGGATATCCACTAATTAGTTACTATTATAGATCCTCATTTAAGGGTGTCTGTGTGTGTTGCTATATGGGTGAAAACAACCAAGAAGTCAAAAATATTGACATTCAGCAGTTTTGCATTAAAAAACAATTTAGAGCCTGTGCTGTCTGCCAAAATAAAACCTACTATAATGGTTCATTATTATGGATCTCGATATGGGGATCTAAACTTGTTTCTAGATAAAATTACTGATGTGCGAAACTATTTGTTTAAACCGAATACTGATTTAATTATTTGTGGAGATTTTAACGTTGACTATAACATGAACATCTTAATTTCAATTATATAATTAATAAAATGTCAAAAAACTATACTTTTAATTAAAATAAGCAATTTTTTAAACATGCTTACAGAAATTTTATTTTATAAAAGTTTAATTATTTGTCTAGTCGATTTTCGTTCAACAGTGCTATTTAATCTGAGCCAAAATCAAATACATACACTATAAAACAAAGCTATAAGAATAATTTTAAAATATAACAAATACACGCCAATAAATATAATTCTTGAAGTATTTCATTCATGAATGTTAAACAGCTAATTAGAACACCAGATACGATTTTTAAAACAAAAAATTTGTGAGAGGTGTACAAACATAATACGAAAAATGAATAACTTTTTCATAGATACTTCTCAATACAACAACTATAGGCAAAATGTTGTTTATAAAGCTTTATTATATTCAATTAACTTTCCGAGAAACTCGAACAATGTACTTAAAGATTTTTTTTAATTTAAAAAAGCATTAATTGCATTTGTTCTCGAAAGAGAAAAAAAATAAATTTTGTAAAAATATAAAAATAGGAATTATAATATTCCAACCTATCTGCAGGTGCCTTATATACCGGGTGTAAACGAATAGTGGGCCACCCTTGAGCCAGAGACTCATTTTGTTTCCTGCGGAGACCTATCGGACATATTTGTCACTTCCTGTTTCACCGCAAATAACCCTAAAAATAAATACATTGCTATGTTAGGTTAATAAATCGTTTATTCCAATCTCTAATTTAACAATTGTTCAAAATATTCTCCATTTTGATCTCTGCACTTCCGAATTCTTTTAATAAAATTGTCTTGAACATTGTGCAAAAAGAAATCTATACAAGTTAGATCCGGAGATCTCGCGGGCCATTTAACAGGACCATTTGTCCCAATCCATTGCTCCCCGAATCTATTATTAAGATAAGCAGCAGTATCAGCAGCAGCAATTTCACCATAAAAAATTTCATCCTAATATCTTTAAAAACATTGTAGTTACACTACCACTATTCATTTACAACCGGTATAATAAGAACTAAACAAATTAAACCAAAACAGCTATTCTCCCAGCTACATGCTGACAACGAGAGTTGAATTAAATGGTGAAATTTGCCGTATTTTGTCTAACACAGTTAGCACTAAAATACAATAATTTGGATTGTTTGAATGTTACGAGGAAGATGCGAGCCTCCTTCATCTCAGGATGTCACTAACTAGAGACCGGTTTCGACCTATTTTTGGGTCTCGTCAGTGCAGTGCAAGTGAGCATGAGCATACCTTCGATAAACGGGGGTCGAATCTCATAGAAAATGTTAAGTTCTACAGCAGTAGAGCGTAACTAACGCCATCTTTCGGGACTGTCGAAACAACACAAATCGAAAATAAAATTGATATTCATCACAGAAAAAACAAATTTTATAGCAGAAGGAAATTTTATAAAAATGTAAAAATAGGAATTATAAAAATTTTTTTTTTTTTTTTTTTTTTTACATTTATTTAACGTCGGCCTATTTCCGCTACTGAGGCCTAACACCGACGCCTGTAGACGAGCTACCCCCAACCAGGAATTTTGCCGAACCTCTTCCCTTAAGAAGAGTAGGGATCTTTTACTTGCCTAACATTTAATAGACAAGGGACCGACGGCTTTACATCCCCTCCGAAGGATGGTATATCTCCTATACAACCCTCGCCTAAGGTTGTATAGCTTCCGCGCATACACTGATATACAAGCCGCTGGAAGATGGGTGAGGCGAGGACGTGGTCTTCGTTGGAACGGTCACCATTCCAACTACTAACCACGCCTAACGTTGCTTTACATCGCATATCGAAGTATGTACTTAGTAAAGACGCACCTACGCTCGCCCCCGAATTATAAAAATAAAATAAGAATTTAAAGAAGAAGAAGTTGTTTCCTTCTGCTAAACATGCTTATTCAGCAATAAAATTGTTTTATATGTTAAAGAGTTTTACACAACATTGTAACGTTCAAATAATATACTATTAAACTGCCTCTAAAAGATTGCTAAAGTATCATTTAGATATACCTCGGAATCGTCTATCTTCAGAACCAGGCGAGTTATATGAGTAATTTTACTCCACTGAATCTTGTAAAACATTGTATATGATAGGGTGCAGTCCAGTAAAAGTTACATTAAAATCCAAATTGGATTTTAACTACTCAGTTAATAAATTTAAACCTGCAAGGTTTTTATTTTTTATAAATAATTAATGCGATATTTTATCTAATAATATAGTTTATTATCACAAATGTAGGACACGACGCAGTAGCGACAACATTGTTAGAGGTAGATATGTTCATTAATTGCTAGCGAGGGAGTATTTATGTGCTGAATAGGAGCATAAATGCCATTTTTCAATTAGAAATCTCATAAATACCGCGACATAATTGTATTATAAATTTAATATCCTCGCATTTGATATTTGAAATACATGTTCAGACGCAGGAACAAAAAATACATTAACCTTTGTTCTGCCTGGGATTATCGACGACTACAAAAGATTCAAATTAGTCATTGTTAACCTATGAATGCTGCTAATTGTCAATTTTAAGAATAAAGGAGTTAATTACGTATTTTCATTTTTTAATGCCGACTTAATTACACATTCACGTTATTAAATTAATAAAAACCTGCTATGTCTGACCTAAAATTTTCGTTTCACATAAATTGGATACATTTATTATTTATTAAAGAAGCTACTTCTAATTAGTAGTACAATAAAAAGTAATTTTTCTTTCTCATAATTTTGTTTTCAACGTGACACTGATATTTATCACTGTAATTAGTATTCCATAACATTATAAACGGGTTAGATGTGTTGCTTGTTCCTGGCCAAACCAGAATGGACACTTGGAAAGACATAAATTAATTTAATACCGAAAGTCTTAAAAACAATTTTTTTGGGTCTACAGCATAGAACCTGTCTCGCTGTTTATAAATGGTCCTCGTGCCGTCGATATTTGGACATTAATTATAAACGATTGAAATTGATATTTACAAAAAACAAACTTCATTAAAATTAGATCTAGAATTTGACGGCCTACGATGACTCAGTAACGTGACAAGAAAGTTTAGAAAATTTAGGGAAATGTTTTGTTTGTTGTCCCGGACAAAAACTTGTTGTTCCCTGAGAAAATCCCTACATGACTGGCATTTTCAAACTGAAAATTTATCTTATAACTTGATTTTAAGTAATTAGAACTCTTTGATGTTTAGTGGCACCATCCCATAAAATTCCATTATAGAATAGTACGAAATTAACAATTGTATAGTGTCACTTTTTGATCACGCTCCTATAAATTTCTTTAAGAAAATTTAAAAAATCTCTCTGACTGGGGAATAAGCACACAGTCTTCTTTTTAAAATAGTCTACCTAATGATTTGCGCAAAGAAGAAGAGATTAATAATTATTCTCTAAATGTGGCCGGACCCTCTTTAATAAGTAACGACATGTTAGATTTTTACAACACCAATCAACTTAATCAAGACGTATCAATTAATTTTAGAAAAAAATTAACGATAAAGATGTATTTAAAGCCATAAAACACATAAAATCTCAAGCTTTAAGGGTCGATAATGTCGACATCAAAATGCTCTTTATAGTCATGCCTTACTGTGTCGAATTTGTAACATATATATTTAATAATTCTGTCAGGCAAGGTGTTTTTCCAGGTATATGGAATCGGCAAATGTGCTACCAATTCCTAAAATATCGCTCCAACTGAGTACAATGATCTTAGACCAATATGTTACCAGCACTTTTAAAATTATATCATTTCAAATAAAAGAATACTTAGACGTTAACAGAATCCTACCTGAAGTGCAATCAGGTTTTCGTGGAAAATATGGAACACATACTGCCCTAGTAAAAGTTACTAATGATGTAGCTACAGCACTGGATAAACCTTGGTGCAGTATATTAGTGTTGCTAGTTCAAAGTAAAGCTTTTGACTTGATACATTTTGATTTACTTATTGCTAAGCTAAAATATCATGAATTCGGAAATATAGCTCTCATTTGGTTACAAAGTTACATGGTAGGGTTATAATTGATAAGGACTAAATTTCTTCCACAAGAGAAACCAGTCCGGTGTACCACAGGGTAGCATTTTAGGACCTATTTTGTTTTCTATTTCCATATTTAATTTTTCTAGAGCGCTAGAGCAATGTAATGTTCGTTTGTACGCAAATCACCTTGAAATATATATATTCTTTCCCTTCAAAAATTCTGAAATATCTGTAGATTGCAACGTATTGTATAATATTCTGAAGACCATGGATTGAGAATAAATCCTAACAAGACAGATGTTATATGCATTTGGCCTGAAAGACAAAAACTTGAAATAGAACATAACTTCAAACAAAATATAAACAATAGTGATCTCGATAGTGATATTAATTGGGTAACATCAGCAAAAAATTTAGGTATTAATTCAGAGAAAGATAGGCTAACCTCTTTCTTTTGTACGTAAACTTATCCTTTCTTATGCAAAATAAACCATATTATTATTGTTATTATTATTTAATGGGGGCATAATAAACATTTATTAGGGATTTGAGTTGTAGGATTGAATAGTACCCCTGACACCAATTTTATTCAACTTATCAAAAAGGCATACATAGTTTAAAGTGTCAAACGCCTTAGATAAGTCCAGAAATAATCCACAGGCAATTTTCCGACCATCCGAAGCCTGTGTAATTTCATCAACAAATTTAAAGACAGCAATATATGTGGCTCTATTCTTCATGAATCCCCTCTGAATTTTGTTAAAAAAGTTGGTACTGTTTAAAAAGGTCGGTGGCCGCACCCCATAAAATTCCATTGTAGGATAGCACTGAATTAATGAAGTAAAAAACATTTATTAGGGATTTTTGGTCCAGAACACTTTTAAGTTGTAGGATTACATAGTACATCTGCCACCAATTTTATTAAATTTGTCAAAAGGGCATACGTAGTTTAAGTGTCAAACGCCTTAGATACCCCAGAAATATTCCACAGGCAATTTTCCGACCATCCAAAACCCTTATAATTTCATCAACAAATTTAAAGAGAGTAGAATCTGTTGCCCTATTCTTCATAAAACCGCTCTGAAATTGGTTATAAAAGTTGGTACTGTTTAAAAAGTCAGTGGCAGCACCCTATAAAATTCCATTATTTGATAATATTAAATTAATGAGGGCATAATAAATATTTATTAGGGATTTTTGTTTGAGAACACTTTTGAGTTGTAGGATTGAATAGTACCTCTGCCACCAATTTTATTAAAGTTGTCAAAAGGGCATACGTAGTTTAATGTGTCAAACGCCTTAAATACCAGAGAAATATTCCACAGGCAATTTTCCGACCATCCAAAGCCCTTATAATTTCGTAAACAAAGTTAAAGAGAGCAGTGTCTGTTGCCCTATTCATCATAAAACCGCTCTGAAATTGGTTAAAAAAGTTGGTACTGTTTAAAAGGTCAGTGGCAGTACCCCATAAGATTCCATTATAGGATAGCACTAAAATAATGAGGGCATAATAAACATTTATTAGGGATTTTTGGTTCAGAACACTTTTGAGTTATAAGATTGCATAGTACCTCTAACACCAATTTTAGTCAACCCGTCAAATAGGCATGCGTAGTTTAAAGCGTCAAATTCCATAAATAAGACCAGAAATAATCTACAGGCAATTTGTTGGCCATCCGAAGCGCTTATAATTTCAGCAACAAAGCTAAAGAGAGTAGTATCTGTGGCTCTATTCTTAATAAAAACAGTTCTGAAATTGTTCAAAAAGTTGGTACTGTTTAAAAAAGATTTCAATGTTTTGAACATTAGGCATTCAAGTATTTTTGAAAATACAGGTAGCAAACTAATTATACGGTAGTATTCCAAATCATTATTTTGAATAATGAAATTAAATAATTACCTTCAGTACATTCTTGATATACTCTACAATCGGATCTTATCAGGTACTTTGCTTGAATTAATTGCAGGTGATTAATATTCTCGTAAAACAACCCCAAAAGGAGTTATAATGGATTACATCTGTTAATGTTTGGAGGGGCAGTATTCTTGAATTTGTATCACACAGACTACCTCTCACAAATTTCAACAACAACAAGTCATGATTTTAGGGTTGGTATATAAGGAGTGTGTTCCATAACTCACGACATCTTTCAAAGAAATAGGATGTTAATTCAGACGACAAAATGTAGCTGTGTAAATACTCAAGAGTAGAAAACGGTCTGATTCTTGAGATAAAAGGAAATTGTAAACTTCTATACAGAAGTTTTTATTTCAAAAAGCCAATTTCTTTAGAAATCGTGAAGTATTATTTATTAAACGATATTACTGTTAATTATTTAACCGTTGCAATTTATTTTTACTAGATGCGTTGCATTTGAAACGCCCTGTATTGTGTTCACTGTATTAATTTAATTATTGTTTACTGTTCTGTAATGATATAATTCTATACAATTTTCCTGTTATTTGTTGTATTAAACTTCTGATTACAGTAATAAATATAGTTATAACTCCATATTCAGCGGAAGTTTTTCGGTTCAACTGCTCTAAAAACCATATTAACGATTGTTAATATCACTGTCCGTGTATTTAACTTACATAGTAATATTTCACTTTATATACTAATATGGTAAGTTGGGTCATTAAAATAGTAAAATCTAAATACGCACTGAGAACCTCGTAGTAGTTTCTCTAAAATTTCCAACTAACCTAACAACCTAATAAATGGTTTTCTTTAGCTGATAATTACACATTCATTGAATCTCCACATTCTTTAGGTAATAGAAAACGAAAATAATCAATTTTACATTAAGCTCGATGAACACGTGCAATATAGTGTACCATTCGTTTATGAAAAGGTCTATTTTCTTTACTAAATGATATAACTGTAAATTTGTATCAAGTACAGGACAATTGTATGGGAAATTCTCAGCAACTTCAAAAGAAAAGGCTATTATATTTTATAAGATAGCGAAAAAATTTTGGCTTGGTTAGTAACAGGTAGAATATTTCAATTAACCTTTTTTGAAGTCAACACATGTTATTGGTTTTAAAGTGGGTGATTTTTTGGGTTACGTTTTGAAAAGAATCATATCTGACATAATTTTAACTAAACTACTGCCAATCCTAGAAACATTTTCGCAGTTTATAGTACAGTAAAATTGCCATTGAATTTTTACTCTTTCAGTAATCAATGAGACAAATGTAGTTCAGAATCGATAGCGAAATTTTCTTAGAGGAGAAAGGAGATGAGTTTTGCAAATATCATGAAGAATAATGTTCCTTAGATTTTTGTTTACTCATTTAGAAGTGCTATAAGCATTATTTAAGGAAAATTTGTATATGCAACAACATGCAACTGTAAGCACTTTTTCTCCATTGTGAAATATCTCTTTGTCCTGTATACAGGGTGTCCCATAAATAGACAATCAAATGAAGTAGGGTGATGAGGGAGGTTATTTCTAGTCAAAATACCCATATATGTGGTTATCAAATTGTTGATAGTTCAAAAGTTATTTCAATTTTTTTATTTTTGCTTGAAATCGCTAGTACGCCTACTAAAAAAATAATTAAAAATAAAATTTACTTTTTTGTTATTTCCTTTTTTTAATTGAATTTTAAATAGGTGCACCTTTACAATAAAGGCATTTCCATGGCCTTTATTATCATCTGACATTTAGAAAAAGCGGTTTTCTGAACACTTTGTGTTCATAAAGTTTATTTATTTATTCATTTATTTATTTTAAATACATATCCAACAGGCGGAAGCCCAATTACAGAATACAGAGGTAAAGTAAACATAAAATGTAACAATTATTTTTATGTATGTCCTGTAAGTGGGTATTCCTGTTGGACTAATAAAGTACTATTATTATTATAGAGAACAGCACGAATAAGTATGAGTAACACTAAAAAGAAAAAAGAACTATAAATATGACAATAAAAGAAATAAATAGATTAAACCGTGGAAATAATCTTACAAATCGAAAAGGAAAATAGGTAGCATACATTTAAAAACAACATATACGCACATATACAAATAACTACGATATAATAATAGTAACTAGCTATAAGTAATTTTCAGTTGCTTGATCTTACAATGAAATATATCAACCCTATCCTCAATGTTGCAATAATTAGATATCATCTGATATAGAGGAGATGCCTTAAGAGCATTGGTGTTATCTGTAGGGAGATTATAAATGTTATACCGCGCGGAGATCCTTGGCACCCTTATAAAAATTTGCCTTAAAATACCCGGACAATCCAAAATGTGATTAACAATTTTTTGTAACAATATGATTAGCTGTGTTGATCTCCGTTTTGACAGTTCTGCAAGGTCAAATCCCGTTAATAACAGTTCATGCGAGAACCCTCTTGGTGGGCATACACCAGCTAATATATACACTGCAGATTTAAAAAATTGTCTTTGAACTCTTTCAAATGTCCCGATGTGAGTAACATTGATTGGGTTCCAGACTATTGATGCGTATTCTAATTTCGATCTTGCAAAAGATACATACAGCGATCGAAGTGTAAACTTATTGGAGAAGCCTTTTGAGTTTCTAATGACAATACCTAAACATTTAAATGCTGATGACACAGTAGCTTCAATATGTTTTAAAAATGTTAGTTTAGGATCAAATATCATTCCAAGATCTTTTATGTGGCCAGGCCTGCTCAATATTTATCTTCCAATTCATAACTAATTCAATAGGATTTTTTTTCCTTGTGAATGACATGACGTTACATTTAGATGCATTAAGTGGACTCTTCTATTATTTTTGCTGTAGTTCGATTTCGCCTTAATTGGTATAAACAAGTTCTTTGAAATTACCCAAGAAAAGTTTAAAGGAGTTAGGTCAGGTGACCTTAGTGGCCACTAGACGGTCCCTCCTCTTCCAATCCAGCGATTTTCGTATTGTGAATTGAGGTACCGTCTCACTTCTAGGGCATAGTGAGTAGAAGTCCCATCACACTGTAACCACATTTCTCGGCGTGTTTTCAGGGACACGTCGTCAAGTAATTCATTTTGTAAAGATTTAGGTACTCTTTACTATTGAGACTTCTTGGCAATTCAAAAGATCTAATTAGTTTCCCTACAACCCTGCCTGCCCACATATTGACCCCAATCTGAGGTTGAAAATGGTCATTTTTACAACTCTAGGATTTATACAGTCCCAATTGAAAATCCCCGTCCTGACAAAGGTAGATTTGTTGCTCCACAAATTTTTTTTACAAAATTGAGGGTCTATCCTGTTCCGATGCAGCATTTCACGGCAAAATTGCACTTTTTGTCGTAGTCAGTTGGTGAAGTGCTTGCACCCATTGTACAAGATACGGGTGCCGTGGACTTCAGAACTCCTGAACGTCTTGACATACGACGAACACTTGTAGATGGATCTTCAGTCACTATTTCCATTATTTCGTCATCGTCGATGTCAATTCTAGGTATTTCTTATCTGCGTGGATGTCTAGGAATTTCTCCTTCATAGTACCATCTATGTGCATTTTGAAATATCCTATAATCAGGGTGACGTTATCGATCGGGGTATAGTGCATATCTGCATATGAATAAGACATTTTACACAAGATGTATCTAATTTCAAATAACCATGAGCAATAACACTACACGCAGGTAGACAATTTCACAGAAACAATAATTTAGTTTAATAATGTTAATTTAATAAATGGCTGCTTGATTGATTAACATGTTATTGTATAATAGCATACACAGAAAATTTATTTTTGTAAATACATTTTAACGGCATGAAACAAGTAAATCCAATTTCTTCCCTTTGCCCGCGTCTAACTCTCTCACGCATTACCATTTATGAAAAAAAGGATCGAATTTTGAAAAACTCAATTCGTCACAAACACGAATTACTTGTAAAAAAATATTGACAAAAAAAATCTGTCCTGAATAGCCCTATGAGTTATACCATGTTAGAATCTGCATTAAATTGAAGACTTTTTCTGATAGTTGGTCAACTTTTAGTAGTACATTTTTTATCCATTAGCGTCACTTACAAATTAACTAAATTTCTTTATGAACAAAAAGTGTTCAGAAAACCGCTTTTTTTAAAGTGGCAGATGATAGTTAGTAAAGGCCATGGAAACGCCTTTATCGTAAAGGTGCAGGATTTAAAATCCAATTAAAAAAAAGAAACAACAAAAAAGTAATAATTTTATTTTTAATTAAATTTTTAGTGGAGGTACTAGCGGTTTCAGGGGAAAATAAAAAAATTTAAACAACTTTTGAACCATCAACAATTGTATAACAACATATATAGTTATTTTGATTGGAAATGACCTCCACCATCACCCCATTTCGTTTGATCGTCGTACATTTGTATTGAATAATATTTTGCTTGCTTTTACGCAAATACTTGTACTATGTAGTGGCATTGTTATTTAGTTTTATTGAGATACAGTTATATCCAATTGATCTAGAAGAATGCTTCGAAGAATGCTAACAAAATCTATTAAAGTTGAAAATAATTAAAAGTTAAAACATCTGAACTACATCAGTATAAAATAATTCGATATTAAAGACGTCTTTGTACTAATTAAGTATGTCCAGTTTTAGTTAGAAAGGCTTCTATAACCAACGAAAGGATTTGCTCTTATTGTTCCTTCTCGCTTGATCGACCGTTGAAGTCTCCAATGTAAAAATTATATTTAATGAGAATCGTGGGGCAAACTATAAATAATTAAATCATGATTTCAATTTATCTTCTTTGTAATTCAGTTTAATGTGTTTTTATATAAAAAATTAATTAATACGACTGAAATAATGTGCCTCTCATAAGAAATGAAAGAATGTGGAGATTTTTAACTCAATATAATTATGAAATGAAATGACGTATACAGAAAATACGTATCCATTTTTTGTGTAAGAAAAAGATAAGCAGCTTAGTTACCAAATGTGGTAATTTATAATAATAAAATATTCATTAATAGTGCTTAGATTTCACAACGCGGAATTACTCCCCAAGAGACTAGGAACCCCCACTTTTTCCTCATTTATGAAGACAAAAATTTGAAATCGGAGTAGAGTGGAGTGGATGTTTAACTTAAAAATGCATTTTTATGACCTAACCAGATCCAAAACAGACCTTTTATTCGAAATGATTACCAATTTTTTAATTTTAAATAGGATCTTGTTTATTCCATACATACATTATATAATCGTTGTGAACTAAAACGAATTTAAGGAATTTGAACAGCAAAAAATACTGAGTAACATGAATAAGTAACTTCGTTCACACACTTCTAGCACATATTTCAAACATTTTTCATCCTAGTTTTTTTTATTATGCATCATTCCTAATTAATAGCATCAACTTCAAAGTACATTATTCACAAAGTTTCTCAACAACATTTAATGCTGGATTCATTAGTACTGTTTTACTAACAAAATGATCTCATATCTTTAGTTTAATTATCTTGAGAAATAATGGCAATTAATTTATTCAGGCTTCTAATAAGTTTCCTGGTTTTATTAGCCGCATACACATACACGACAGAAAGTTATTTAAATTTATGATTCGATAGAAATATATTAACAAGTGCAAGTGTATTTCATAATTACCTGTGATATTAATAACGAAATTAAATTTACCTTGTAAGAGCGTGGTTCGTGTAGGTATAGTGAAAGAGGAGTAGTGAGTAATATTTCTTACGTTCTTTCTTTAATTCTTCTTTTTTAAAAATAAACTATTACAAATACTATCTAAAGATAAGAGATGAAGTTAGCATTATATGGAGAAGTTTAAAAATGCATTTAGGGAAATTTTCACTTTCTTCGACGCTAAATTTGGTCGACACATCTGGTTTATACTGGTTTTATTTATACATTTTTATACTTTTATATTTATACTGGTTTTATTTATTTATTTAGCCACAAATAGATTTTAGACATAAATTTTTATTTTTTTATTTCTACTTCATCATATGATGCAAACATGAATAGTAACCAATATTATAGATAGTATTGACATAAATACAAAATAATACATGATAGAGACTTACTATTAAACAGCCAGGGTTACTTAAAATTACCCCTGTTAGGAAAGTGGTGTTAAAAATATGGTTTTGATAAATAATATTTTCATTTATGCGATGTCAACTTTTCTACGGCCTATTTCCGCTACTGAGGCCTAACACCGACGCCTGTAGACGAGCTACCCCCAACCAGGAATTTTGCCGAACCTCTTCCCTTAAGCAGAGTAGGGATCTTTTACTTGCCTAACATTTAATAGACAAGGGACCGACGGCTTTACATCCCCTCCGAAGGATGGTATATCTCCTATACAACCCTCGCCTAAGGTTGTATAGCTTCCGCGCATACACTGATATACAAGCCGCTGGAAGGTGTGTGAGGTGAGGACGCGGTTTCCGTTGGAATGGTCACCCATCCAAGTACTAACTGCGCCTGTCGTTGCTTTACGAGAAAATTCTTAATATTAATATATAGTTACAGGTCCTAAAGTATGTACCAATTATATGATAAGTATTAAAATATTTTTAATTGTTGATATCAAATAATATCCTGATAGATGTCTTAAAATATATTATCTTCAGTATTATTCAATAAGCCAACTAATAAATACGAACTAAACTATCTTGTTAAAGAAATAAAAAAGTTTTTGAAGCTTGAGACCCTTTGAGAGACGTTCGTGCACAAACCGGGTTGAATTTTTTTTTGTAGATGGCTCTAATTTTTAAATCATCCTGTATATCAAATTTTCGTTGATGTTGGAAATAACTTAGAATCAGAAGTATAAATTAAAATGTTTATTCAGCAATGATTACACTTCAATTTAACGGAAAATAAAGATTAATACTTTATTTATCAAACAGTTTTATTTTAGCTGCACGCGGTGTCAGAAATGACTTTAATAGGCCAATAAAATGGGACGAAATTTGTCGATTTGGGTCGGCTCCTATAAGGTCATACGAAGTTAAAAAAAAACAAAATTGTGCCGATTTTTATTACCTATAATTTTCATGTATTCATATTTTACAGTAAAACTGACACTTTCGAAATTTTTTGCGAAGAACCTTGCGAAGAACATATTTTTTTAACCTATTTTCGTTTAACAACTATTATGTTTTTCGTACCCCAGCCGCCTTTCGACCGCAAGTCACGTGACTGACTCTACAAATGCAATTTACGTTATGAAATCATGAAATTTGTTATTTGAAAATTATATGGAATTGTTGTGAATTAAAAGCTGCTTCTTTTGATATATATGTTCCTTTGATTAATATCCTTTAGTTAAAAAGTCATTAATAAATTTATAAAATCTAGCTTGTTCAAACAGGACGGACTAGTTACGAAACTAGAGCCCACTGAGCTTTGACATTAAAGCTTACGATATGTACTGGTAGAATTGGAATAAAACGAGCTTTTTAACCCGGTTCATTTAGTTTCATGGAAAGCTCGGGGTGTTTTACTTTAAGCTACTGGTGTTTAATAATTTATCATGTGAGCAATAAAAAATGAGAAATTATAATTTGGCAAAGTTTCGACTTGAAATTTTAGGAATTGTAATAAATATGGAATTGCAAGTATCAAAAGAACTTCACGATTTCATTTCTCGAAACTCTTTTGGATTTGTAAAATTTATGGAATGGCATTTAAAATTAATTCACGATTATTTTTTATTGGAAGATGCGCGTAAAGTGAGTAATATTAAAATTTGGTAACTGTAACTAATAGTTTTAAACAAAGGCGTAATTATAGTATTTAAGTGATTTTTTCGCATTTTTTGCTATCTGTGGCTTTTAGGAAACTGGACAGACAAAATACTTGTTTATTACATTATATAGGTGAATTTTTCTGGTAATTATCGTACCATTTATTTTAATATTTTCATAGATGCGTGCAAGGAACTATAACACTAACACCAAACCAGGAGGTTTTTGGGAATAAATAATTGTGGTTTCTTCTTGCTATTCGCGTATGCTCTGATGAGAATATTGGTTGAATATATGACAGCAGAATATCAAGCAGTTCAATTTGCCTTGCAATCATTTAATTCATGTCAACACGACCGGAAACAAATTTTGGTCGAGAAGTTTATCGCTATGTAATATGGTGCACAAGGATATGAAGTAGTAAGCAAAAACATCACACAAATTAAAAAATAAATACTTAAAGTGCTGTGAAATACAATTTTTTCCAGCGGTTGCAGTTTTACTATAACTAACTAATCGTAGCTTCTGCAATTTCTTCAGTCCTTCCGGTTATTTGTGACAAGGGGAATATTTGAAAGAATCTCTTCAAAAATTACTGTGCTTTGTAGTTGAAGCAGCAAATGACAACATCAATGATATGTTTAGTCACCATTCTTAATAATTTAATAATTTGCCTCCAAAGAGTCACAGTTTCTTCGAAATAATAAGTTTCACTTTTTAGTGATGTTTTTTAATGCTGTTTTAAAGAGAACAACATTGCCACAATGAGTCAATTCGAAACTATTCATTTATAAGATGATTATGGGGATTCGTTAAAAAAGTACTAGTCGATGCACTTGTTACATAAAATTATTAATTTTGTTTATTATACAAATTATTCTTCGCGTTTTATAGGAATAACTGCTTCTATTTCATAGTTAAATAAATGCCTAAAGCAAGCTCTCGCCTTTTAAGTTTAGAAAAATAAATATAAACTATGAGTGGGCACTTTAAGAAACGTTTCTATTAAGCACTTTTCACAGTTTAATACGCTTTCTTGGTTCTGCATTTTTGATAAATTGCGCCGTGATTCACAGGAATTCTAATAAACTCGGGATTATTAACTGTCATGAAGGAGAATGAAGGGTAATGGTGTGTTTTATACTATAAATATTTGAATATTATTTAGTGTTAATAAACATCGTAACTGCTTTAACCCAGTTTCCTTGAATAATAGCAAAATTGGTTGTAAAACTAATATACGTTCTTTGTTATGAAGACTTTGATGTGCTGGTAGTAATAATAGTTATATTTGCTTTTTGTTGTTTTTTAAGAAAGTCGTTATATTCAAACGAAAGAAGTTGTAATGAATTGATCAAACATAGTCGATTGCAATTTAGTTAGCTATGACGTTAAGGGAAACCTGCTTGAAAATGAATATTACTTAAATAATTAATAATGTAGATACCCGACGGATTTGTATAATACGCATATTATTAGAATTTAAAATTCAATTAAAAAAGAAGACAGTAATAATGGCTATGTAATTTGCTTGGGTAACACGTAGATATATTGTAATTAATAATTATTTTGCATGGAACTGAAGTGATTAAAGCTGTTAAAATCGACACAAAAATAGTTTTCACAAATTAGAATACTCTCGGCTAGTGTTACGACAACTAAGCTGGTATGATCTGGAGGTGGTGAGCTTTAATCAACTGCAGATTATTCCAGTTTCGTTACCGAAGAAGCCTGGTGTTCAGTGTTTTGGTTAGTGTTACTTAGAGTTGAGTGTCTTTTTATTCAAAAATCTTGTAGGCAGATAGGATATAATTTTAAAAGTTTTTATCCCCAGCATAGCCTGTTTTGAACTCAAATATCATTTTTTAAATAACAATAAACAATTTTTTCGGCCTAGTTATTTTTGTTCGAATAAAAAATAGAAATTATTGTACTAGATTAAATCTGAAGTCGTTCAATGAAATTTATAGCAAAACTTATTTGCTTTATCGTGCTAATATTATTATTCTATATCTAAGTGAAACAAAATAGTATAGTGCAGTGAAATAGGATTTGAAGTAGACTTTGATGTGCTGGTAGTAATAATAGTTATATTTGCTTTTTGTTGTTTCTAAGAAAGTCGTTAGATTCAAACTAAAGAAGGTGTAGTGAATTAAACAAATGTAACAGATTGCAATTTAGCTGGCTATGGTGTTAAGGAGAACCTGCTTGAAAATGAATATATTAAAATAATAAATAATGTAGCTATACGACGGAAAGCTGTGATATTAGTGTAATATGCATATTATTAGAATTTAAAGTTAAATTAGAAAAAGACGACAGCAATAATTGGTATGTAATTTGCTTGGATAACACGTAGTATATGTTGTAATTGATGATTATTTTGCATATTGAAGTGATTAAAGCTAATAAAATTGACGCGAAAATAGTTTTCACAAATTAGAATACTCTCGGCTAGTGTTACGGCAACTAAGCTGTCATCTTCTGGGGGTTTTAATAAACATTAGATTATTCCCTTTTAGTGCTAGTGTTTTAGTTAGTGTTACATAGAGTGAGTGTTTCTTATTTAAAAATCTTGTAGACAGGTATATTGTAAATGAAACAATTTTGTTGTTAGATGTGACTTGGTTATTTTTGTTCTAATAAAAAATAGAAATTATTGTATTAGATTAAAACTAAAATCATATAAAGAAACTTCAAGCAAAACTCATTTGATAGTGATAATATTATTATTTTATATTTAAGTGAAACACAAAATGATATAATGCAGTGAAATAAGATTTGATGTTCAATTTTTTCCATCAACAATTTCATTGGATCCTGTTGGGGAGGCGCTCAGGAGTCCCCAAAAAATGTTTGTACTTAAAAGATAATTTTTTTAAAATTAAAATAAAGGTATTCAATTTTTTTTCTAATCTGACAAAAAAAATTTCAAATTTTCTTTCAACACGCAAAACAAATGCAAAAAAATGGACAAAATAGGTTTAAACATTTTTTACGGTGTCAAAAAGCTGGCGTCGAGATCTAACTTTTGGAAAAAAATCCGCTTTGGACTTAATGGCATAAAATGGTTGCCAATTCAAATTTTAAATAACAAATTCAATTGCACACACTGGGTTTAATATGTTTGCACCAACTTATCAGGAATTTTTTTTTCTAATCTAACAAAAAATTTCAAATTTTCTGTCAACATGCAAAACAAATGCAAAAAATGGACAAAATAGGTTTAAATTTTTTTTACGGTGTCAAAAAGCTGGCGTCGAGATCTAACTTTCGGAAAAAAATCCGCTTTGGACTTAATGGCATAAAATGGTGGCCAATTCAAATTTTAAATAACAAATTCAATTGCGCACACTGGGTTTAATATGTTTGCACCAACTTTTCAGGATGTTTTTGTTAGAGCAAAAGGCAGATTTTCTGAAAGTTTAGAGCTAAACCCAGCGGCTCTGGACAGCAAAATAAAAAAAGGTTTGTAGGTTATGGTTGCGTTCCTAAGACCTACAGTAAACGTATATCTGTAGAAACTTGAATTACAAAGCTTTTTTTTATACATTTATTTAACGTCGACCTATTTCCGCTACTGAGGCCTAACACCGACGCCTGTAGGCGAGCTACCCCCAACCAGGAATTTTGCCGAACCTCTTCCCTTAAGAAGAGTAGGGATCATTTACTTGCTTAACATTTAATAGACAAGGGACTGACGGCTTTACATCCCCTCCGAAGGATGGTATATCCCCTATACAATCCTCGCCTAAGGTTGTATAGCTTCCGCGCATACACTGATATACAAGCCGCTGGAAGATGTGTGAGGCGAGAACGCGGTCTTCGTTGGAACGGTCACCCATCCAACTACTAACCGCGCCTTATGTTGCTTTACATCGCATATCGAAGTATGTACATAGTAAAGACGCACCTACGTTCGCCCCATAATTACAAAGCTCGTTACAAAGATTTTGGTTTTGTCTTTTGTCCAAACTGGACTTATATATCTCGAGTTATTCACATTTTTAGGTTAAAAAACGCGGGTAAAAGAATTAAATTGTTAGTAACAATTGCTATTGCGAGTGTCCTAATATATTCTAATAAAAAAAAAAGTATTCAAGTAATGTTTATTATACTTTGTATCGAAGAGCGAAAGGACACTTAAACACGTTTAATTTATTCGCTTTGCTTTGATTTCCTCAAGTTATATCTGCTCTTAGGATGTAGGTTTACTACCGGTACATCAAAGGCATAATTTATTATACTTATTATTCATGTTTAGTGCAATAGTTTTGTACGTGCAAGTGTTCTCTTTATGTGTAATTTTAATAAATGTGACGATGTATCACGTTGAATTATAAATGTTTAACGCATAGTTCAGGAAAACTGATCATGTATTAGAATATTTGTAAAGCCTTAAGCGTAACTAGGAACTTTTGGACAATACAGGCGTTATAATGTGTCCTCCAGAAAGCATATGAAAAACTCTGTTGTCTATGACTTGCGTTAGTCCTGACACTTAGGTCTGAAAATTAAATTTTTTGAACTTTGCTCAAACCTAAAAGACCCTTATTTTTACACATCGAAAAAAAAAATGTTATTTTAACAAGTTGTTTATAATACAAAGTCATATCGAAACACTAAATTTGGTTGCCTATTCTAAAAATAAAAATTCTCCACTTTTTCACTAATAATTCCTGAAATTTTTAAAGAATATTTGTCTGTTATTGTCAATTCTCTCAATTTAATAACTTCAGCCCATGTAAGTGAATAAAATTCACTTTGATGAACTTTTAGAAGTACTTTTTTGGCCAAGTATTTTTTTTTTTTTGTGAAATCAATCTAGATTTTGAATGGAATTTATGTCTGGAAAGGTGATTTTATTGATGAAAAGAATAGTTCAGGTAAATAGAAGTTGTAGAAAAATATTGTGCCCAATGCTGACTGCGGAACATCCATTTTTTTAAATATCTCGGATTGAATTTGTCATGTCGAGAAAACATAAGTATGGGCTCTTTCACAATTAAATTTCTTATCTAACTTGGCCAGTAGAAGTTGTTTCTGTTAATTTATTAAGTTGTAACAAAATAATTTAAAAAATATAGCTAATTTTTTATTTGTTGTATATTAAATTATTAGTCAATATTCATTATATCAAGTTAAAATATTTGTTTAAAGGCCTTATAACAAATTATAAATGAGACTATTAATCCTGTGGGTAGGTTTGGTAGTAGACATACTTTCTTGACCTTTGAGGTATATTTTTGGATAATAATGAAAACTATTGTTTTCAGCAAAAAAATTTTTTCTTTAATTCGAAATTTTACCGATATAAACAGATTAACATTACTCTTTGGCTTTCCGACTAAAATGAAAAGCAAAATGTAAAAACATGACTTAATAGTACAGTCATGAACATTAAATAATAGGACCAGTTTTATAACTAATTTTTGTCAAAAATAACCTAGCCTAACCTTAAATTGCAATGGTTTACTTCATACATTTATACATGAAAGTCATAAAGAAATAAAGTCTGTTCCTTCTAGCACTCATCTACATGAAACAAAATTTACTTTTTGAAGCAATACCAACATAAGGCATGCGCGGAGGAAAATACTTTGTTACTCGAATACTTAGATAACTGTTACTATTCTTCCTTATCTATTAACGTAGGAAAATATTGTCTCAAGGAAAAAACTACATATTTCTTTTTTACTAGTACTAGCCTTTTAAACAAGCTTAGTAATTGGGGCAGAGTAGTTGTTTTTTCATTATTTACTCATTTAAAGTTAGCCCATTTTCGCAGCTAAGGCCATTCACTGACGTCAGGAAGCGAGTTGCCCCGAAGTTGAAGATTTTGCCGAACGTCTTTTATTTCTCTAAATTTTCTAATATTCTAAACGAGAATTTTTTAAAATTTTTCTGGCACTTTTAATATTTTAATCTGCTTTATTCATAAACTAATATAGATGTTTGTCTCAACACAATTTTTTTCTAAATGTAGCATATACAGCGTAAAAACTGTTTGGAGACTGTCAGTTGAGACAGATAGAGAGCTTCATTGAAATTAAGAATTGGGTAATCTCACTAAGATTATAAATAGAAAATGCTTATGTCCCATACTGAATTTAAAACAGTGGGTGTGGCATAATTTATTACACACTTTAAAATAGCATTAATAATAATTTATAAGATTATCCCACGAATTAAACTAAGCAACATCTATAAAAAGATAAAAGTGGAAGATCTCATTTCGCAAAATGGTATGCTTCTCTCCGTCGCAATAAAGTACCCATAACTTTGCGGTACGCCTCTCAGATGGTCCGAATTTTAAGTGCTACGTTCCGTTGTTGGCACAGTCTGTCTTTTGAATAACTTAAAAGTCGTTTGATAAAACCTTGAATTCTAAAACTTAAGCCATATTAGCCAAGTAATAAGATTGTCATCACAAGAAATCAATATATTTAGAAAAACCTGTCGTTAATGCTGGAAATAACATTTTATTGAACGCCTTATTTTCTCCTCAAATATGTACAAATTTTCGATCGCTTTAGGAATGCAAAATATCACTTTCGCGTCTCGGTTTGCAAATTATGTAAAGTTGTATCTCAGAAATGAACGCACTGTATTTCCAAGCCTATTGTTTGACATTAATGCATACATATTACAATAAAAGAGTATTTTCATCATAATAATTTTTTGATCAATTTGCACAATGGGTATAATTTTATTCCGATTCCCATAAAAAAATGTTCGCCCCGTATATCGATTTGCCCATGTGTTATACTATGACAGTATATTATTTTACATTAATTTATAAAAACAAATGGGCACCCAAAAACAGCAATTTCTTCACTGTGCGATTGCTTATAAATTTTCGACTGTTACCATAAGTGTAACAGGATGTGTGTAAACAATTAGTAAACATTTTTAAAAATCCACTAAGTCAGGCATACTCATTCGGTAATATAAAGACAAACTTTCACGGTTGACAAAGACACATTGTCCCTATAAAGAAACTAGGAAAGCGGTACAAGCAGATTTGCAATGTTGCTAATGACTTACATCAATAAAACTTTTTCAAAAAATTTTAGGTAAATCCTTTAATGGAGATTTCGTACACTAGCTAATGGTATTCCTTCACACAATTTTCCACATATTTGTAACTTAAAAACACTAATATCACAATACACTTAAACGAATTTTCAACACCATGATGCATGTTATTTCGTATCAACGACTACGTTACCATTTTTTTATACCTCGGACTCAAAATAGGTGGTTCACTTTTGGATACCTACGATAGACTGACCAGATTCTTAGTATACTAGAAGAAATTCGGGTGGGGGCAGGTGTAAAGCTTGACCCACCAACGAAATTTTGTAGTACTGGGTCTGTGGTTCAGGTACTGTGCGGTCCAAGTAGTACCTATCGAGATCTCAAGGTTGACTTCAGAGTATTAATAGAAAATAACTTGGGTAGTTGAGTACAATAAAAATATCGTAAGTCTGATCTGATAAATTAACTATGATGTAGCGATATGAGTTGACAAAAAATATGTAATATATAAGTCTTTTGACAAGGTATCTGATATTATCGAAACAGATATAATGGTGGTGTCTGGTATGCACCGTTTGGAAAAGATGTTAATTAAAACATTGTCCTAAATTGTTAACCGCATGATATTAATTTATTTTACTACACATGCATTTCAAAAGACCTGGCAAATTTATTATGATGAATTAGTTAGTGACCAACTGCACGGTGTAGTTGTCGTTTTAATAGCAAAATCTATTTAGAAAATGTTCGGCTGTTATATTTATTTAGTGACTTGAAAGTTAAATAATAAGTCATAGGATTTGTTGCTAATGATAAAAGATGATTATTTACTGAAAAAAATGTTTATTAGATATACAGGGTGCGCACAAAAAGTTGAGCACAGTATCGCGCGCCGGTTAAAGATATTTAAAATAAGAATAAAAAATCACTAGCTAATTTCGGCAAGAGTTCCAAAATAGCCCATAATGGAAGACATTTTGACCATATTTTAAGAACATCAGCACCAAATCCAACGAAACCTCGCTGCTCATTTTCGAAAGAAAAGTACTTCGCAAGATTTTTGGTGCAGTCTGTGAGAGCGGGGTATGGAGACGCAGATACAATTTTGAGGCGCACAATATATATACAATGGGAAAGATATAGTAACTGAAATAAAACTCTCTCGTTTGCGATGGGCAGGTCACTTGGCGCGAGTCCAAGAAAACAGTTTGACAAAACGGGTCTTTACTGCTGAACCTGTGGGAAGTAAAAAATAGGACAGGCCCAAGCGTAGGTGGTGCCAGGAACATAGGTGCCCCAAATTGTCACAAAACGGGACAGAATGGCCAAAGAAACTTAAGAAGCTCATGACCCTACGAGAGCTGTAGCACCAAGATGATGATGATGACTGGACATCATGAACAGTTCGCCTATAAGATAGGACACTCTACCGAGCTCCAGGCGCTCCGCCTGACCTAGAAGGTGACCGAGGAATTCAACAGAAGGCAAGTCACTAGAGTAGTGTGCCAGGACGTTTCCAATGCCTTTGACCAGGTCTGCTATGACGGCCTCATAGTGAAGATGCTGAACCTGGTGTACCCAGTGCGGATCGTTAAGCTGATGAGGTCCTACCTACACCGAAGGAAACTCCGAGTGAAAGTAGCGGAACACCTCTCCACCTACAGGACCATGGTACTGCACCATTTACACCGGCGACCTACCAAGGCCAAACAGAACCTCCTTGGCACTCTACGCAGACAACACAGCGATCGTTGCTAGATCCTACCAGCCAACGCTAGCCACTGGCTAGCATCCCGAATGGTGTAATATGTGGAAAGTAGCCATCAATGCCGAGAAGAGCAAGGCGATACTCTTCAGGAGAGTCAGGAAGGAACCCACCAGGCAAATCACCGTGTACGGCAACGTTATTCAATGGCATGATACCGCCAAATACCTTGTCGTGATCATGGATTGCAGCCTGATATGGAGACAGAACACGGAGACCACGGTCAAGAATGCAAAGACAAGGCGTGCCCTACTCTATCCGATGCTGAGTAGATAGAGCCTGCTCAACAAACTCAAGCCTCCGTGACCTGTGGATAGGTAGGTCCTCAAGAAGATGCAGGTGGTGGAAAATGCCCGGTGTGCCGTCGACGCTCCCTGGCTCATCAGAAACACCGATATCTTCAGGGATCTGGAATACATCCCGGTAACCGGAGAAATCCAGGACAGAGCGAAGAAACTCTACGCCCGTGCAGCCGAGCACGGGAAGTCTTTGATAAGAGATGGGATTGACGATCCAGCCGACGGATGCAAAAGCGGAAGAAGTTCCAGATTTTGGACAATGTTAATTTGAAAGAATTAGTTGGGTACGAAATTATTTCATTCTTGATTAGACATTAATATTAATCTGAATTTTCAATAATAATAATAATAATAGATTAAAATCATATTTTCAATTATTCTATAAATCCGTACCTCTCAATTTTTTCTCTTGTGTTTTCTTTTCCTACACATATAAATTTAAAGCTCAAATAATTTCGTATGATTCCAAATCTAAAATATTTTTCCGATTAAGGTGGAAAAACTTTGAGCCACAGTTCTTTTTCATTTTTACTTAAACTAAACATAGTTATGCAAAAATATTTCTTTAATTGGTTCTAATAATTAATTCAGCAATATTATACGCCTATTTGTATTTTAACTATTCTGTAATCTTTTAAAGTTTATACCTGCAAATAAACATTATAATTCCTAGGAATAGTGATCATTACCTAACGGAAAGAAATTAGTATAGTTAAATCAATGTTTCGAACAATTTGCAGCTCTTCATCAGACATTTATTGAGTTATGCATCGTAAAAATTTAGAACAAACTTGGTTCTCTACATAGAAACATGAGCTGCTGCTACTACACACAATAAAAGAGGAAGTGTCGCTATGTCCGCTTTGCTGTCAGTCGATTTGTCCGTTTGTCTGTATGAATACGCTAATCACCACTGAATTGATTCTGGTGCGGATTTCACCATTTTATAGGTTATTCTTTGAGGAAGTTATGGGTGTATAGAAATGTATGCCGTGTTTCTGGGTTCTAAGAGTTAATGCACAAAAAACCCAGTACTCTGCCAAAGCTGAGGAAGTGTTGACAGATAGGTAGCTCTAACATTAAAAACATTTGCGTGCCTGTCATAGAGAGTCTGAAGTGATACAGAGCAATGCTGGTTATGGACTAGTTGCATATAAAGCTTCATGTTCGACTGCTAAAATTGTCTCACTATAAAAAGAACCGCTGCCTAAGGAATCACTACTTCCACATCCAGATTTTGTATCCAAACCTTATACACACTAAATCCCAATGTAATTATTTTACTTCCCTTTATAATAGGGTGGGGGTTGTAGAGAGGGTGGCTGATGTAAAAAAAATTGTAGAGGCCCTTGGTTTTAGTATACACACTAAATCCCAATTTAATTTTTTACTCCCTTTAATAATAGAGTGGGGGTGGCAATGGAGTGGTAGAGGGGACGGCTAACGCCAAAATAAAGTTTGTAGGCCCTTGGTTCTAGTGTGGCGGTGATAGTGGGAGGTGGCTGATGCCAAAAGAATGTTGAGACCTTGACTTTTCGTACATGCCCTAAATTGTAATTTTATGAACTCTTACTGGTTTGCTTTGCTTATTTACCCCATTTACCCCCGAACCCTTTAATGGAATTAGATCAAAATATAATCTAATTCAAGACCTCATTATGATACATAAGTGTACCATATTTTAAGTCAATATCATAAATAGTTCCAGAGTAAACGTGCGCACAAAAAATGCTACAAACAGACAGAAAAATTTTTTTGCTCAAATTTAAAATCTCGACGTTTCATGACATTTTAAGCCTATTTCAACAAAAAACATCCCTATACTTCCACTGGACGTGGAAGTAAAATTAGCAAGCAAGACCGTATTGTCTTGTACTAATAAACTAGAGTTAACTTTATTATAAAGAATTATATATTATTTTGTACCGAAAAATAATTTATTAATTCCAATTCATTCCAATTTGTAGCCACCTTCTTATAGTCTTAACAATGATTGTTTAAGCGGGAGTTATTACATTTGTAAGTGTAACCAAGTTACTAGAAATATGCTTCACAAAACCTGATACATGATTAAATTAGTGCAACGTTTTCTTGAAAAATGACAGCCCACCGGTAAGTGACAGCAGGATACCAATTAATCAATCAATCAGTCGCACACGCTCTAAGCAGACACATATACTTGTTTAGTTTTGAAATGTACACTTGACATTTTTCATATAAACCGAACATTTTCTTGCTACTTGAGCATTAATTAAAATAACATTTTTTATGCCAGTACATAATATTTTTTATTTACTATTCCAACACAGACAATAACAGGAAAATATTGTAAATTGGTTTTACCAAATTAGGCGATACTTATTCGGTGGTAAAAAAAGAGGAAATAATTAAAATTTAATGTATAAATTTTTTCTTCCTGCAAATTATGCGTTAATATATTTATAGCCGTGTATAAATACGTTGTTTCTTATACAATTTAAATTTGTTACGGTGACTGTTTAATTTGAGGTTTATATATACCTAATAGTCGAGCACAAGCTATTCGAACTACCGACCTGATTTGTTTTGATCTAATAACGCAGAACACATACGTTTGGCCTGCAATACCGACACCAAAGGAATCATCGAGAAAAGACGAACGCGTGGTACTGGTAAAATAGAAAATAGATGAAGAAAATTATAAGGTAAACCCTTAATCACTTCCACTATTGCCGACATTTTTAAAAACCACTTCTGTCTGTTGACTGTTTCTTCTATTATAATGATAAAACGTGATAAAAAACTATCATGTGTAGGTCACGTGATAACAAACAAATATATGTTTTATTAAATGGAACACCCTATATATTATTGCAGTTTCGAGAAGCCCCTTTTCCCCTGGCTTCAAATATATAATATTATATAGGTCTATCTTAAATACTTCTTGACATATTTGACATTCAAAATGCAAATGAGCTGCTTTATTGCAAGAAGAGTGAGCCAGAGCCAGAGACATACTTTAATGAAGTTCACTGTAACTCCTCCATCAAACAAGATACCGCCATTTTTGGTGCTGATGAGTAGGCTTTTATTTTCTTGTTTTGTACCATATTAGTTGCCTCAAGTTTTTTGGTCTTAATAACAGCTACCGGATCTGCATTTTTAATATTTTTTTAACAAATATTTCACTAACGAGGTCAACCACAAAACCATTACAATGTCTATTCAATATTAGTTCTTTAATTAGTCACCGAAACAACAGAACGTTACCAGTTACTATTAAAATACCCTGTATATGTCTAAAACAAGTATCATTCTATTCATATATTTACTTTTTTTGCCAATTTCACACTAAATTTCTAATTATTATAGAAAACTTACTCATTTGGCACCGCTTCTAACAATGCTTTCAATAACAATGAAATCATTGAATACGATGTAGGTTAAAGCAATACTTATTTAAATGTCGTTACAAGTGACAAGTTCAATACTGAATGATGCAATAGATCCCGACTAAGTTCAATAATTGTTTCTAATTAAAGTTATTAAGGATTATTGCTAGATTAAATCTTGAAACGATTTGGACTAAAATATGCGGGAATATATTCATTTAACATATTTTTCCAGAGGTTAAAGAAATCTGTCAGAGATGAAAAAGTGAGAAAGTTTCAGAATCACTTGAAAGGATAAAAAATCGGCAATCGCTAGAATTCACAACAAAAAACTGTGCATAAATTATTGGCGACCCACAAACAATACCCGTAGAGGTAGAAGACGTCACGCCATATAACAAAAAAATATTTTTTGTGATCAAGCCTTATGATCGATATGAGGAATATACTAGAGATTCTATTTGTTCCGTAAATTGTTTGCTTCAAAATGTATATTAAAATGTTATCGTACGTAGGAAGCATCTCAAGGACGTCCAAATTACAAAGGCGCACATTGATAGCGAATGTTGGACCGATCATCGTCCTGCCGTCTCTAAAATGAAAATTGTTATGAGACCCAAACACCGAAGAACTCAAGTAAAACGTAGACTCCGTCTCTGTATTAGTAAATTGCGTGACCAACAAACCGTCGAACAGCTAAAGCAAAAACTTCAAGAGAATTTGAGTGCACTAGAAGAAACCAATTCTGTCGCTGCTACCTGGACGCAAATTAAAGACAGTTTAAAAATTGCGAGTGAGGAAATTTTTGGCGCTGCAGCAAGTAAAAAGCAGGAGGACTGGTTCAATGATAATGAAGCTTTTATACAAGAACTTCTTGACCGCAAACATATTGCCTTCCTAAACGCTATCAACCACCCCAACGACTCATCAAAAGCAGAAGCTTTTACCCAATCTAAGTATGAAACGCAACGCGAAATCAGTAGAATAAAGAACGAGTGGTGGGCAAGCAAGGCCAGAGAAATTCAAAGGTACGCCGATTCACACGACTACAGGAATTTCTTTCAAGGAGTAAAAGCAGTGTGCGGCCCCAGTCGGAAAAATATGTGCCCTATTAAAGATTTAAATGGAAATCTCCTCAAAGAAGACCAGGAAATAAGAGCCCGATGGAAAGAACGCTACTCTAACATTCTTAACCAGCAAAGTCAAGCCGATCACGATATTATAAATCTTATCCCTCAATATGACACCTTCGAAGACTTAGATAAACCACTAACAACGGAAGAGATCTTAACCGCCATTGGGCAGCTAAAAAATAACAAATCTCCCGACGCCGACTCACTCCCAGCTGAGATCTTTAAAGCTGTGTCGTCAGAGCTCATACCCTACCTCAAAAAACTGTTTGATGTCGTGTGGGAAAGTGGTCAAGCTCGGCAGGAGTTTCGTGATACACTTTTAATCAACCTCTTCAAAAACAAAGGGAGCGCTGCAGACTGTGGAAATTACAGGGGTATAGCTCTCCTGGCTGTTGGAGGGAAGATACTCACTAAAGCGATGGCAAATAGGCTAACACCTGTTATGGAAAAGTTACTTCCTGAAACACAGAGTGGCTTTAGACCAAACCGAGGCACATCGGATTTAATCTTCACACTTAAACAGCTTCAAGAAAAAGCACTCGAACATCAAGGAGAAATTCACATGGCCTTCATTGATTTAACCAAGGCGTTTGACTCGGTGGACAGGGAAGTGCTCTGGAAAATTATGTTCCGCTTAGGTATCCCTAGAAAATTTGTGGAAGTATGTCGCAGTCTACATACAAACAACAACGCCCAGGTTATGTATAATAATGTGACAACCGAACCTTTCCAAACCCTCACTGGAGTTAGGCAGGGATGTGTCCTGGCGCCCCTACTCTTTAATTTGTTTACCACTGCTCTAACAATTATTGTTGACAACAAACTGACAGTCAGAGGAATAGGTCTCAGATACCGTTTTGATGGCGGTCTCTTTAACATAGGGCGCTTTAGAGCTTTCACGAAGACACGCACACGATTCATTTGTGATCTCCAGTATGCGGATGACTGTGCACTTTTAGCCTCTACGCCGGAAGAGCTTCAAGAACTTTTAGATGTGTATGCCCAGAGCTATGATTCCTTGGGACTTAAAATCAACATTGGAATGATTAAGATTATGTCAACTCCTCATCAAGTGAACCAAATAGACATTACACTTAACGGAAATTCTCTTGAAGTGGTGGATCAGTTCAATTACTTAGGCAACGTTGTTAATGGCAAAGCAAACATGGACAGCGAGATTCGCAATAGAATTAACGCTGCATCTAGAGCACTCTGGGGACTTAGAGAGAGAGTATTTGACAACCACGACCTTGCTTTGTCAACGAAAATGGCTGTCTACAGAGCAGTTGTCATTCCAACACTGCTATATGGATGTGAAAGCTGGGTCACTTACCGTCGTCATGTGAAAGAATTAGAACGTTTTCAGCAAAGACACCTCAGAAGTATGATGAAAATCCGTTGGTTCCATCACATATCAAACGTGGAAGTGCACAGGAGAGCGAACAGCCTTCCAATTGAGGTGCTTATTTCAAGAGCATGCCTAAGATGGGCAGGTCACGTTCATCGTGTGCATGATAACCGCCTTTCTAATTGTACACTTTATGGTGAATTGCTAAGCGGTAGAAGAAGGCGTGGCGGTCAACGAAAGAGGTTTAAAGACGCTCTCCATGAAAATCTTAAATCCTGCGGTATTGCAGACGAGCAATGGGAACAACTTGCAGCGGACAGAACCGAATGGCGAGGGGTTGTGGCCAGCTATCAAGGAAATGTTGCTGCAAGAAGGCCGAATCCAAGACCTAACCAGGTCTATGTTTGTCCTGACTGCGGTCGACATGTGCTCTCCCGAATTGGCCTCTATAGCCATAGTCGTGTGCACCGTAGATGAATGGGAATTACAATAGACTACACCTGTTACTTGTTTTTTATTGTACACAATTTATCGACTGTAACATTTTTATACTCGGACTCGAGTAACGGCTAATAATAATAATAAAAGATGTAGTGGATTAAATCATCTTCAAAATACTTGTAATGCTACTCAAGCTTGCCCTAAATGCTCATTAAGCCATTCTGTCTCTGAATCTAAATCCACTAATTTAAAATGTATCAACTGTGTTAATAAGTCTAATTATTGTAACCACGCTGCATGGGATACAACTAAATGTCCCGTTTATAGAAAAAATTTGAACAATACAAATCTTCATTATTTGCAGTCAAATAGCAACTAGAGAGGAATACTATCGAGTCCGATATCGCGCTAAATAATGTTAGTGAATATTCTAAAATTAAGCAATTGTATATATAATATCAAAATGTCCGTGGTCTAAAAACAAAAACTCGTTGCTTGTATAATGCGGCTCTAACATGCAACTATGACATAATAGTCCTAACTGAAACCTGGCTAGACTCTGACATTTTTGATGCTGAGTTATTTGATTCAAATTACACAATCTTTAGAACATATCGTCAATTTAGTCAAATAAATGTTACCAGAGGTGGCGGTGTATTAATTGCTGCCAAAAATCTATATACAGCCATTCCAATCAGTCTCGATTGTTCTATCCGTAATATTGATATGGTTGGTGTGAAAATTGCTTTACGAAGCAACTACATATATATTATTGTTTTATACATATCACCAAATCTTGGCGTACAAATTTATGAAACTTTGTTTGATGAAATTGCGAACCTTGAATTTATTACCGGTGAAGAACAAGTTATTACTGTAGGCGACTTCAATATACCTGAATATGCTAATTCTCTTACTAATAACTGTAATAGCAATAACATCTCTATCCTAAATAATTTTTGTGAATTGTCAAATTTTATCCAGTATAATAGAATAGTAAATACAAACAACCGTATCTTAGACTTAGTCCTTAGTAATCATAAAATAGAGGTAAATAATTCTACTGACCACTTACTACCTGAGGACGACCATCACGCTCCTCTGGATATTTATGTACAAATACAACAAAACAAAATAAAAATTCTATTAATTTTTCTCCCATGTATAATTTTAGAAAAGCTGATTTCCATAAGCTCTACGAGGACTTATATAATATTGATTTTGATAGTATTGATCAATGTAAAGATGTGAATGAGGCATGTGATATATTGTATTTTATTCCGGACTCTGTTTTCATTGATAGCGTCCCAAAAACTTTAGCTAAAACTAATAAATACCCACCTTGGTTTAATGGTAATATGATTCGCAATATAAAGACAAAATCAAAACACTGGCGCAACTTAAAAAAAAGGTAACTCATTTGAATTGAATCAATTTAAAATTCTAAGAGCAAACATAAAAATCGATATTGATAACGCGCACAAAGAATATCTTATCAATATTGAGAACCAAATTAAGTCCAATCCAAATCACTTCTGGTCATATGTAAACAGCACAAAAAATATATCCAGTATTCCTAACGTCATGACCTATAATGACTTCATATTAAACGAACCACAAGCAATAGTTAACGCATTTGCTAATTATTTTCAAGAGTCATATTCCGCATCTAAAAACTTTTCTTATGATATGAATAGCACTCATTGTAATACTAACAATTTATGCATTCCCTATATTACCGAATATGACGTACTCAAGGCACTTAAGAAAATTAAACCCAAAACCACTACAGGTCCTGATGTTATTCCGGTCTTTCTCCTTAAAGATTGTGCCATTTCATTTGCAAAACAGCTAACTAGTATTTTTAATTTGTCTCTTAAAACTGCTATTTTTCCAGTAGCCTGGAAAATATCTAGGATCAGTCCGGTATTCAAAAAAAAAAAGATAGATATGCTATTGAAAACTATAGGCCAATAATAATATTGTGCAATTTTAGTAAATTATTAGAAAACGTAATATACGATATTCTCGTTAATCAACACGGATTCATGCCAAATCGCTCTACCACCAGCCATCTGGTGTGCATCACGCAATTCGTAGCGTAGCTGAACATTTGAATGCTGGAGGCCAAGTAGATGTCATTTATACAGATTTTTCTAAAAGCCTTCGACAGATTGGACTACGGAATTTTGCTGAACGAATTATCCGAATTTGGACTAACTGAGCACTTCCTAAACTTTTTTGAATCCTACTTGGTAAATAGACGACTAAATGTACAATACCGTGGATTTTGGTCTATGGACATCTCAGCGACATCAGGTGTTCCCCAAGGTTCTGTGGTTGGGCCATTGCTCTTTAACATTTTTATAAATGATATCGTCATTGGCTTACGCTGCAAGACATTACTTTATGCCGATGACCTAAAATTTTTTACATCTATCACTAGTGCAGAAGACTGTGTTGATTTGCAAAACGATCTTGTACAACTATGGTCTTGGTGTAGCGTAAACAATTTACAGTTAAATATCTCAAAGTGAAGCTTTATGACATCACTCGTGCACAAAATCCAATAAAATTTATCTATACAATTAATGATGAAGAACTGAAAAGCTGTGGTCATTTCAAAGATCTAGGAGTTATATTCGATCCAAAGTTATCTTTTATTAACTATATCAATCAAATCACCGCTAATTTCTTCAAAAATTTAGGTCACATTATCCGTAATTGTAAAGAATTTAACGAAAATACACTGGAACTTCTCTTTAATTCATTTGTGAGGTCAAGACTTGAATATGCTTCAATAGTCTGGAGTCCTGGTTATGAAAATCATAAATATAGCATTGAAAAACCTCAGAGGCATTTTCTTAAATACCTCTGGTTCAAAATTTGTGGGAATTATCCAGAGAGGTTTTCCACATTGTGACTTATTACATAGATTCAACACGAGTGATCTTCAGCTACGTCGAGCGTATCACTTTCTTGTATTTCTTTTTCAGATTTTAAATGGCACTGTTGACTGCCCTGAAATTCTTAGTTGCTTTAGATTTCACGTTCCCAATTTGCAGACTCGCTCGCATTCGTCTCCATTCTATTTGCCTGACTCAAGAACAAATTTGCTGTTATTTTCTCCCCTGCATCATATGTGTTCCAACTATGATTCTTTATATAATAATATAGATATTTTTAATACTAGTATATCCAAAATGCGAAATGTTGTTCTCAATTCTGCACATTAGATTACAACTTTTAGGACTATACTAACTAGATTTATTTTGTTAATTTTTATTATCATTTAATTGTTTACTTTTAGTTAAGTTATTTAGTTTTAGTTATTATTTAGTTTTCTCTTTATGTTTGTAAAATTCCTGCCCTATAATTGGATTTCTGTCTGGGCAGTCGTAACCAAAATAAAATAAAATAAAAAAGTGTAGCCATGGTTAAACTTCGCCTTCTGACTTCCCATAATATAAAAAAACACTGTTATCTTTGTAAATGTTTATTGCTATTTAATGGAAATAAGGCAGATTTATTATTATTATAACTTATTATTTATATTTTTCACAAAGTTAAATTGTTTTAAATTAAAATAAATAAACATTTAACTCCATAGTTCTTTTTGACATGTTCTAAAGCCTTAGATTGCAATGCATAAATTAGAGAACATCCTACTATTATAAATTAATTTTCTAAAATTAAATTAACACTCTCCGTAAGGGCATTTCCTTTGAAGGATATGTAGCCATTTATTGTGTAACGAATTCGTGTTCATTGTCCGTTAGATGACAAGCCAAAATGATTATAACACTACTCAAAATTGACTATAGATATTCATCGTTGATGTCCATATTATAAACAATCCAACTAGTATTCATCCATTGTTAGAGTGTAAAATTGAAGCGTTTCGAAATCTCATTGGGGCTCTTAAAGATAAATCACGCCGCCCGGCTTGAATTATGCAACGAAAGTGAATAAAGGCACCCAATTTGCGAACCGGAATCAACCCATATTCCGAATATTAGTTCATTGTTCGGTTTATTAGAGATATTAATTGTGGCTCCGTCAACCATGAAAAAATAGCGAGACAATAGAAATATAGCAAAAAGAATTATTGTTGGTCATGGTAAAATCAGCTTTTGTGTTGAAGTGTGTCAATCACGCTTCTAATATTTTGACTATCAATTAATTGCAAGCAAGTCGGTTGCTGTGCGAATATGATTCTTGAATTTGTGTCCACTTTTCCTTATTTTTTTGCACGGCAGAAAGAATGCAACATTAATTAACCATGCGAATGTAAATTTATTGCAAACCTGACACACTTTTTATTTTCTGTTGTATCCTTTTAATATGGACTCAAATATTGTTTTAGAAATAATATTAAAATTCATTTATTTTGATATTATTGTGGAATATAAAGGTAAGACCACCCACACAGGCAAGAGCTTCATTATTGTTTAGGATCACAAATATTAAACCTTTAGAAACGAAATTTGGTTGACTTTAGCTTATCATAAAAAAGTTGCCGATGACGTAATAACTTCTCAAAAAATGATTACACAAAAAAATTGAGAAATGCATTTAAAAAACGGCATGGTAAGTCCGAGCGAATTTTTTTTTGTCGCTTGCTTTGTATGATTTTAAGGCATTTGTTCCAAGCTACTGTATATATAATTTTGTTTAAATTTAAGATGTTCTTGCATTTCGATGCATTTGAAATTGCGATTTTTCTCTCTCTCTATTCTGTAATTGCACACTGCCCGTTTGATATCGTAATAACTAAATAAATAAACATACTCCAATATAAACAAAAAAATTAAGATCGGGGAACATTTTCCTCGGACTACCTACAGTATTACATGTATTATGAAAAAATTATATAAAAAAATATGTTAAAAAGAGTTTATTTAAATGCTCTAAAAAGTAGAAAATAAACTTTGAAGTTAATCAAACCAGTCATTTTGCTGCATTATATAATTTTTTTATAATATAAAAGCTTGTCGCGAGATTTTTCTGTGTAAAGGAGCTCGCGACAAGCTTTTATATCATAAAAAAAATTATAAAATATAACAAAATGATGGATTTGATTTACTTCAAAATTTATTTTCTACTATTTAGACCATTTAAATTAAAGTTTTTTTAAAAATATTTTTTATATAATTTTATTTTTTACTTTTTAGTCTTTTGATATGCTGTAATCCCCAGACATCGATTTTGGGACGAATCGGATAATAAGTGGTAAGTCGTCCGCCATCTTGAACTGAAATTTTTGACTAGAAATTCGTAATCCATGACCCTTAAAACCCCCAGATATCGATTTTGATCGATTTGGACCTAAATGACAAAAGTCGTCAGCCATATTGGCGCCATCATTTTTAATTTCTAAATTTTGACCAAGAATTCATAATTGGCGATCTCAAAAACCCTTAGATATCGATTTTGAGTCGAATCAGATCATAAACGGTAAAGTTGTCCGTCATCTTGAAGCCGCCATCTTGTTTTTCCTTATATGAAAATGTTAAAGTGTATTTCCACCGGACTTATACACATGTGCAAAGTTTCGAAGCTCTAGCTTCATTAGAACTAATCGAAGTGTTGATTGCAAGTTTTGACCTAAAAAAACAAACTAACAAACATTGCAAGATAATTAAATAAAGTAAATAAAAGCTTTCAAAAAGAGAAAAGGTGCACGGCAACTTTTCAAAATTTAAGTATAGGTCAGTCACCACGGACTTCGATAAAGGAAAGTTCGACAAAAATTGCAAAAGTTTTTAAATTTTGAGACAACATTGGAGAAGGTAAAAAAATAACAAATCCAGTTTTGCACCCTTTTCCGCCCCACCCCCAGAACATTGGTAAATTAATAAAAAACGTAAATTTGTGATAACTTTAAAAAAAAAATTCTAAAGTTTATGCAAACCTTGTAGAACATTTTAATAATTAAGTCTTGTCTAATGTCTATATACTTTCCAGTTCAAAGCACTTCGATATCTCCAGTAGTTTCCAAATAGTACATTTTCGAACTTCCTCAAATTCTTCAGAAATCATGTTGCAATCCCCCTTCTGACAAAAAATTGTTGCGTGTTTACAATCTCCAGTAAACCCTTCCAAGCATAGGTTCAAATAATTGCAACAAGAATTTTCACTAACTGCTACTTTATTTCATGCTTAATTACAATAATTTATCGTTATCATAACACACTAATTACAATTATAGACACTAATATACTAATATACTAATATACACTTATTTATCTCTTCACGTGTTCATCTCATATAAAACTGGTGTTCGTGCTCGGGTCCACTCCTTATATATCCGTGGCGCTTTATCCTCGACCTTTCCAGCCCGTCTAGCATATTCCAGTGTCTGTGGTAATGGTAGTTCGCCAGTTGGTCCAGGGATGGCGCCGCTTTTCCGGTAGGCAACTGGACAACCCTCCTTTCACTCTGCTACTTGGTAGTATTTTGTCTATCAAGTCTTTTATTTAGAACGCCATTTCAGATTACCCGAGCAAATATATTTTCCCAGAGAGGTTATGATAGTAGTGTTATGTGCCGCCCTCTAACGGAGAGAGGTTTAATCGATTCCAGGTAACAGAGTGAAAGGAGGGTTGCCTAGTTGCCTACCGGTAAACCGGCGCCATCCCTGGACCAACTGGCGAACTACCATTACCACAGATACTGGAATAGGCTAGACGGGCTGGAAAGGTCGAGGATAAAGCGACACGGATATATAAGGAGTGGACCCGCGCACGGACACCAGTTTTATATGAGATGAACAAGTGAAGAGAGAAAATAAAATAAGTAATAAGTTGTGAATGATATTAGTGTATATAGTTGTAATTGGTGTGTTATGATAACGATAAATTATTGTAATTAAGCATGGAATGAAGTAGTAGTTATTGAAAATTTTTGTTGCAATTATTTGAATCTATGCTTGGAAGGGATTACTGGAGATTGTAAACACGTAACAATTTTTTGTCAGAAGGGGGATTGTAACAGGATGTCTAAAGAATTCGAGGAAGTTCGAGAATGTACTATTTGAAAACTACTGGAGGTATCGAAATACTTTAAACTGGAAAGTATATAGACATTAGACAAGACTTATTTGTGCTAATATGAGGAAATATCCAGAACATTCTATTTGGAAACTAGTGCAGTTAGCTGAATTCTGTCAAATGGAAAATGATATAGACATCAAATAAGGCCTATCTGTGATATTTTGAAAAAATTTCCGGAACATTCTATTTAGAAACCTATGCAGTTAGCCAAGTTCTGTCCATTCTGTGGATTTTGTGGAAATATTTGACTTGTACCGGATATAGACCTTAAATAAGACTTATTAGGAGTTTCAACATCTTGTTAATGGCAACAAGGAGTATAGCTGCTGAAAAACAAATGCAAGATATGTTTGCCGAACTGAGAAAAATGTTACTAGAACAAGAAAAGAGACGTCAAGAAGAAAAAGAAAGAAAACGTCAAGAAGAAAATGAATCCGAAAAAGAAGATCAAGAACGACGACGTAAAGAAGGCAAAGATGAATTGAGGAAAATGATGGAAGACCTGAAGATAAAACTTCAAGAGGAAAAATAGGAACAAATTACACGACAGGAAGAGTTAAGAAAAATTACAATGGTGCAACAGGGCTGCCATTCATGACACTACTAAACAGACACCGGCTCGCGTAATATTTGGACACGAGATCAGAATGCCATGTGACTTGATGTTTGGCACACCAGATAAGGAACTACTGTCCGTGAATGACTGTGCAGATGAAATTAGTTAACGGTTGAGGAATGTCCATGACTTGGTTCGAAACCGAGTAAGCATAACTAGTGACGCTATGACCGGAAGGGACGTCAGCAGGACTCAAGGAGGGAGGTCTGGTTTGGTTATATAATCCACAGTGAAAGAAGGGAAGATATCCGAAGCTTCACCCGCCTTGGGAAGGGCCGTATTCTGTTGTCACCCGGATTAATGAAGTTGTTTATCGGATTCAACGAAGTAAGAAATCCAAGATAAAAATCGTGCACTTGGACAGATTGATGAAGTATGTTGGAGACTTTGAATTGCCTGATCGGGACGTTCAGAAGGAGGAAATAGGTTATGTACCGCCCTCTAACTGAGAGAGGTTTAATCAGTTCCAGTAGCAGAGTGAAACGAGGGTTGCCCAGTTGGTTACCGATAAAGCGGCGCCATCCCTGAGTCAACTGGCGAACTACCATTAACACAGATACTGGAATATTCTAGACGGACTAGAAAGATCTCGAGTTACGGACTGAAAAATCGAGGATAAAGTGCCACGGATATATAAAGAGTGGATTCCGCGCACGGAGGACAGTTTTATAAGATGAACAAGTGAATGGGTAGAATAAAAAAAGTAATAACTTGAGAATTATATTAGTGTCTATTAGTGTGTTATGATAGCGATTAATTATTGTAATTATGCATTAAATGAAGTAGTGTTTACTGAAAATTCTTGTTACAATTATATAAACCTACGCTTGGAAGTATTTAGTGGAGATTGTAAACACGTAATAGCAGTATAAACGAGCTGCTGAAACAAGTTAATACAGAAAGTCGATAGTTGTGTTATTTTACTGTCATTTTTTTCTTATGGAATCGAACAGCCCTTTTTACCGAATGGATCTGAAAAACTTATTCCAAGTTTATAAAAATATATAAACTAATAGTATACTTTAAATCGTTTTTCAAATTAATAAACTTTTCTTATATGTTTACCTTCAGCTATACTAACTTAAAATCGCCGAATCTTTAGTAAACTGACCTAAAAATGTTTAGAAATAAAAACTGTTAGATGTACTTAAAACGAATTTAAAAATGAATAGTTAATTAATGTCTACATTTAAATAATCCCTACTGTAACTTGACGTTGAAAAATGATAGGAATTATTTAACTATTCATCAACAGTGCTCCTTTTTATTTCGACAAAAGTTGTTTGTATACATTATAGGTATTAATCTGTAAATAGGAAAAAGTGCTGGTACCGCAATTACTATAGGATAGTAGTATATGCTGTGTACTAAAAAGTACAGTAACTTGCTGCATTTAAATGTGGAAGATTGAAGTAATTTGTGATAAATTTATCAAAGTTAAAATATTGACCTTGAATTTCAAAAACTGACAAAACTAATCTTTCTTAAATTTAGCATTAATAGTGATAAAATATGCTATCTTTGCTTCATTACTTCAAATTACTAATAGGAAAAGATTATGATTTTTAAAGAGTAATAATTAAAATTTTTGAATGCAAATTTAGCCATTAATAAAAAAACTGAATTTAAAATGGATACTGTCTGTTTTGTAGGATAATTATGTGCAAGTTTTATTAGGTTAAATAAACGAAGTATTGTAGGCGAACGCGTATATATAACCTATACTTCACATTTATATTTTTTATTTATTCCCTTCATGCACAGTGCTCTGCTGCACTTATGTGAAGTATTAGTTTATTTACATATGTATACTATTTTATATTTTTTGGTAAATAAACGAATTTTACTCTACTCTACTCCACTCCACTCCACTGTGCTCTACTACTCTACTACTCTACTCTACTCTGCTCTACTCTACTCTACTCTACTCTACCCTACCCTACCCTACCCTACCCTATCCTACCTTACCCTACCTTACCCTACCCTACCCTACCCTACTCTATTATATTCTATCAGTACCAAGATTTAGGTACTGATTTTACATTTATTTGGTATGAGTAATTTGATTGAAAAATCTAATTCTAAATCTGGATTCAAATTGATTATCTATAGCTCCCAAACTATTAACTTTAGACCCCATATTTGTATATTTTTGAAAATCTAACGACCTAAAAAACAAGGGATAGCTCTGCGTGTCAGGGAGAGAAGCTAATACTAGGTTTATTAAGAAAATGTTTTCTCCTATTATTTCCTTTTGACGTGTTTGTTTGTTTTTGCAAAAATCAAGGTATCCAAATTTATTGAGGGTAAACAGTTTTGATTGAAATGTACTGTATACCTTTTTAATATATTTTATTTTAGAAATGCACCTTCCAACAGTACAAGTGACTGTTGCAGGATGGGAAACAAGAAACTAACATACTGCATATAAAAAGACAACAGACAGTTTAAAAATAACAAAAATAAAAAATTGATACTAACAATAAGAAAAATAAGCAGTAATAAAAGCGCTAGGAAGTAATGAGTCTTTCTCCACAGGATGTCAAACAGTAAATTGTATGTAACGGTACATCACAACAACATATTTTACATGTTTCAGGATTTCAAGTTTTTATTGAATTTAAATTTAAAGAAAAACATTAAATATGTCCTGCAGAATGGATGTAGATATTTCAAATAAAATAAAGGGGAGTGATATGGCAAGACAGAATGTATTAGCATATCTGGAATTAACACGAAGTAAAGAAAATAGCAGTTTTTCTAAAAGTGGAGACATCAAATCTAGTTAGAAGACACATCTGTAAAAGTTTTTTTTTTTTATACATTTATTTAACGTCGGCCTATTTCCGCTACAGAGGCCTAACACCGACGCCTGAAGACGAGCTACCCCCAACCAGGAATTTTGCCGAACCTCTTCCCTTAAGAAGGGTAGGGATCTTTTACATGCCTAACATTTAATAGACAAGGGACCGACGGCTTTACATCCCCTCCGAAGGATGGTACATCTCCAATACAACCTTCGCCTAGGGTTGTATAGCTTCCGCGCATACACTGATATACAAGCCGCTGGAAGATGTGTGAGGCGAGGACGCGGTTTCTGTTGGAATGGTCACCCATCCAAGTACTAACTGCGCCTGTCGTTGCTTTACATCGCATACCGAAATATGTACATAGTAAAGACGCACCTACGCTCGCCCCCATCTGTAAAAGTTCTGCTGCATCATAACTGGTCAACTACTTTAGTGTCGTGTAATTTTCTACAGTTTCGAAACACACGAAAAAAATTAGTAACCATTTAATTATATCTAACAGAAAAGCTGCATATTTTAAGAAAAAATCATAGGAATCGTATTTTTCCTCAGAAAAATCAGTTTTTTAGACCTTTTTGTAAATTGGCATTATTAATGACATGTAAATAATTTTTAATAGCAGTTCATATTCTTTATTTACACTTAAAAAGGTTGTTGCAGTTATCTTGAGTCAATATGTAGAATGACTTTGCTAATTACTAACCTTTACAAAATATAATACAACATATTCCGCTTTCTGCCTTGCTCGATCAAATATAGCGGAATAGTTATTTCTTTGATAAAAAATTGTATATTAAGGACACAATAAATTTTATTCATTGCGTGACATTGAATGTCAGTCAAAATCAAGGGCGGCTATAAGCAATCATGAAAGAACAATCAATGAAAACGTCGATTATTGAGAAGTAAATTTGTAATAATCAATAAATTATAATTACCAATGGTTTTAATTAAATAACTAATCGCGTTAAATTTTATTAACATAAAAGAGAAAAGTGCATAAACAGGAAAACTTGGTTTACATGGCGCAACGAGAGATAGAAAAATAAGTTTGTTTTGGTGAAACTAAAAACACCCTGAGTTTTCTACTTCGAGTAGATGGGGGAACACTTTTTTCATGGAAAAGGGGTAAATTGATAATTTTTAAGGGTGATTTTTGAGTTTTAATTTATTTTGGACCCTTAGATTGCTAGTTAAGAAGCTAGAACGATACCCTTTCATTGTGGATGTTCAAGAAACGTTCAGTTCAAACTTTGTGAGAATTGGTTCACAGCCTCCCACGATATGTATATAAATATACTGAAAAAACGTAAAAAAATTAAATTACGGCCAACTTGGTCAAAATTAAACCGAATTGATAAAATTTTAGACGAAAGTAACCTATTTAAAAATAGCTTGCCTAATTTTAGCAAAAAATATCCAGTAGTTTGGCCGCAATTCCATTTTTAGTCCAAATTCCACAAAATTTTCAAAATATTCCCCAATTTGTCTCGTCATATTCGGTATTATACGTATGAGCACAAAAGTATGCGTGTAATTATTCATTATAAAAATTTCAATATTAATAATAAAAAGTAATTGTGGGCAGGTTTTAAATATTTAGAGAGAAAAAAACTCTCGAAGGTAAGATATAATTTTTTTTTCGAAAATTCACTTGCTTTTTCTTTTTTTACATATATTGATTATTATTTTATTTTACTCTTGTTTTCTTTTTCTAGTAGTTGTACTAGATGTGTTACTGCAAGAAGTGTCTACTTCCGAATTGGTAACCGGAGTTTGGAATATTTCTTCACCTCGGTCATCGCTAAAATCGTATACATCTGAGATATTCTCTGAAGTACAAGCACCTTCTTCATAATTATTATCTTTGAATTCTTCAGTATCATAAATATCAGGACTAATCTCTAATTGCTCAGGCTCTTCATCAACCACAGTTTCGTCAACAATATTATCTGCATTTTGACACAAAGTATTCCTTCCATTGTCACATAAATTGCTGCATGTGACGCCAACGGTTTTGCATGAGCAACGTTTAGTTTTGTAACCGACCTTACAATCAGTTATATTAAGTAAGTCATTAGGAAGAGGAGCTTTATCAATCCTTATCGGCGTCAGTTCATTATCTGTTGTTTGCTGCCATCCAAAATCCTGCCAATTTTGGTGCTTCAGAGAATATTTCAGATGTATATGACTTTAGCGATGCCGGGAGTGAAGAAATAATATTCCAAACTCCACTTACCGATTCGAAAGTAGACACTTCTTGCAGTATCACATCTAGTACAACTACTAGAAAAAGAAAACATGAATAAAATAAAATAATAATCAACACATGTAAAAAGTTTAATAGAAATCAAGTGAATTTTCGAAAAATTGTAAAGTAGTCATAACGAACTGATTTTTTCATTCTGGGGCCGTCTGACGACATCAAACATCGAAGTACTAACTTACAGTTTAATGCGCTATCTTTACATTTTTCTAACATCCGGCATGGCTTCCGGGAAAGCGGGGACAGTTCTTCCACCCACACCAATCTATTAGTATTAACTACAGATGGCTAACTTTTCGCTAATTATATTGCTATAATCAGGAATAATTAATACTTAACTTATATTAATAACGTTTATTTTCTATAACTAAATTATAGTTATGATTCTAATTAGTTTTATGTTAGTGTATATATTAACATACCTTCATGGGAAACGTGGTTATATAAAAATTAAGTTTTGATATTAAATTAAATTGCTAATCTTAGTTAGTAATGCCCAAGTGTATCTAACTAGATTGCAATTTAAATACGAATTTATGTACAAGGCGTGGGGGTTACTTGTAAAAATATATTGTGATGTGGCTGGACAAACTATTAATGAATAATAAAAGAGCTATAATTAATAAATTAATAAAATGACTTCATTTATTTTACCCAGTAACAGTCAAATTACTTTAAAAAAATTAATATGCCTTTACTCAGTGGCGTACCAGAAATAAATACAAAGCTAGCCTCTAATTAGGGCATTGTGCAAATATTTTTTTGCCGGCAGAAGCCACTCTTAGACTATTACTTCAACAACTTACCGATTAACGTTATAAACGTTATATACACCACAACACATGCAACATAATAAAACAATCGGCTGGTTGCACGTTGATTATTATTGAACAATTTGTCAATAAATCCATGTATATGTAAACTGTATATTATTATTATCTGACGTGAAAGTGGTATTGTCATTTACTTTATTATCTTTTGGTTTTAGTTATAGACAAAATTTGTATTGCTATTTAGAATTTACAGATTCCGCATTCCTTAATGGCAACGGAGTAAGATAAACAATGTCCGGTGAAATCAAACAGATGAAATAGTACTCATAATATCTAATACACTATATTTTGTCGGCTGCTAACAAATTAATTAACATCTAGTAAGTTCTAAATGTGTGAAATATTTATATGGCTATTTTGTTGCTTACTGAAAATATTTCAAATTAACAGTTAGTGCCTCATGAAGAATTCAATACTATTTAATTTCGTGACATGTTGTGAAAATGTAATGTTATTTTAATACTATCATAGTCATAGGCAAACCGAAATTTTATATAATTGCAATTGGTAAAGTTGTTGTTTCCTATAACATGCCGTCCTAAATAGGGAAATGCTTCTTGCTTTTTACGAAGTTTATCAATTGCTCTTCAATTCCAGAATTCGAAACGGAATTTAAAGGTGCGTTACCAAGGTCAAATAGTGCATAAAAATCCTCATTATTATTTTACACTCCTCTTAAAAACCAGCCAAGAGAATTCAGAATTGATTTCATTATGTAAACTAATAAACTGAAGACAAGGACCTATTATATTTTATATTGTAATACTGGGTAAAATTAAGTTTTCAAAATGTACACCTTCTTGATTATTCAACGTGAACGTTCGACTCATTCGTCCCAAATTCACTATAAATTGTTTTATATTCTACAAATGGATATTCAGATAAAATGTAACGCGATGTAATATAAAATATAATAATATGAAAAAAAGTGAAAAGTCTGCATAATATTTGTTCCTATTAAAGTTTAATGTCGAGTACGAATTTGTTAAATTTTGTATAAAATAGTAGGGCGCTTTGCTACTAGAGGCAGCATCATAACGATGACCATTGCTAGACGTGTGTCAAAGCAGGGTCGGGTTCATAATTTTTCATTTACTGAGAGCTTCGTTTGGCGGTATCATATGTAAATAAATATTAACATATTTATTCCTGATAGCTAAATTCGGTGATTTACTAATATCTCGTCTTTTATGCCAACTAAATACGCACAACCCACAATACTTCAAGATGTTTTATGTGTCACCGAGGTTTTATTTGAAACTAGTACGTATAAGCATAAAATCATGTCGCGATTTTACATTCGTACGGTCCTGTACGCCACCTAGACTAGTGTGGTTTCTGCGTTATCGACAGGATGATGTAATTCCATTTCTTACAAATTTACTCGCTATTGACTGGTGCGTGCAAATCCACTCTTAACATTAGCAAGAAAAGTGCTAGAAAAATTTTATAGAAATATAAATACCGTTCGTACTCCAAGGAACATTTCACCGACTACCCATTACTTTTTACTAACTCCAACGTCAAAGTTAGTGCAAATAGTAGTCGGATGGTAACTTAGATCTTATAATTATGAATTGACCTTGGAAAAATATTTCTTGGACTTTGCAAACCTACTACTTTATTTGAAACACCTACCAACGATGGCTCGACGTCAGAAAATGACTTATTTAGGTCGGGTGTATTTCTTAGTAATTTTTTATCGTTGACTAGACGTTAGTAACTGATTAAATAGAATTGGTTAATTTATGGGTAATCTTTTAACGTCGTTTAGACGTTGGTAACCGACCTAACAGATTTAGTTTTTCAAGTTATCTACCAATGTCGATTAAACGTTGGCGATTACCTAAATAAGTCTCTTTTATTTTTCAGTAACCTACCAACGTCGGTTAGACGTCGGTTTTAAGTTAATTCATGGTGAATATGATTTTTTACTAAGTTATATGAAGGAAAATATTTAGCATAAGACTGTGTTGACTTTTTTGATAATTTACACCACGATTTTCCTCCTTTTATCATAGTTTATATCATCAGTACTTAAAAAACATAACTTTTCTGCAGTCGCCGATGCATGACTGCTCTTGACTGGTGCCTTCTTGTCTCACTTATAGAAGGTGGCCAATTATACCATTTTTTCCCCACTGATGTGGTACGGGTTCCACATCATCTGTTTCATCAATTTGAACAACTTTAAATGAGTGCATTGTAGATTGCAAATTTTATTCGTATGAAACAAAAAGGTTTTGCTTGCAGTCATTACACAACTTTTTATTAAAATTTGATACGAGCTACGACGTAACTTCAATCAATAAACGGTCGATATTACAGTCATTTGTCTTTGGCCATTGCGCTATATTATTATGTGCATCAAACATTATGGGTTATAGTAGAATTTCTGCACCTATACTAACTGCCAATAGTTCGAGAACAAGGCTTCATTCATGTTGGTACCGATTTCTGCACCTAAGCCACTAATAGCCGGTAATAGTAGAATTTTCTGAACTTAACGTCGCTGATGGTAAAAATATTTGCACTTGTCACAACCCTAGGTCGGAATTAGTGTATATATTTGGAACTTTCATGACAAATAGTCAACTTAAGTAGGTCAAATAATAAATATAAACTTCGACATATTTATTGATTCTATTCGAAATCAAGAATAGACCACCATGTTGGATAAACGTTTGCAGAGGCTTTTGGAAACATTAAATTTATAGTTAAAAAAATAAAATACGCAATGACAAACATACTATTGAGAAGATGTACGACGTAATAAAAGAGCATGGACACAGTTATCTTTGATTCTATAAAGTAGTCTTAATCCGACCGCAAAGTCGGATTCAGTTAAGTATTTTCAACTTATTTGACATACTATTTGGTCGATGATTGCAACGATGATAAGTCAGCCTCCAACGTTGTAGCAACCAATATTTTTTTGAGCAATTTGGTATAGATATGCTTTGGCATGACATTAATAATGGTATGTTCAACCCAAAGAACATATGGTACTGGGTTAAAGAAAACCTGAGATTTTTAAGGAAAGGAGGCTTCCAACTTAGGTTAGCATGCAACAAATGCTTTTGATTTAGTTATACAAATAACTTTTACTACATCATTTTAAATATCTTATCAATTCATAGACAATGAGTAGGTTAAAATCTTCTCTAAATGACCGACACATTTATAAGATATTTAAATATTCGTGAAGTAAGTAACTCTTGTAGTGAACAAACACAATCTGCAAAATAATTGACTAGTTGTCTTCATTCAAATAATAATTTTCACAACAAAAAAGTATTATTTGTTTTCTAAATTTGGTAAATATAACTGTTAGTTTTTTAGATGTATTGAGCTAGTTACAGATTGTAATGCAATTTTTAACAGGTAATTTGTTAAATAAAGTAGTTTATTCAGCGAAATGGATAAATTGTTTTCACGTAAGAAGTGTGGTTTTATTTAACGTTATATTTCTATTTGCCTATTGAAATGAGTTACTTATATAGATACGTTATTTATAAAGTACCAGTTGTCAATTTTGAAAACTGGGCCAATTACATTTTTTTTTTAAATACATAACAGAAAAATGTAAGGCTATCTTTACAAACAAAAAATATAATAACTACAATAATATTTTATAAATATTTTAGTAACATATAACTTCAAAATTCTTCAATAATATATTCAATAATTTTTTTCTGGAACGTTAGCAATCTGTTGCAATTTTTTAGATAATCTAGTATGTTATTAAGTATTTCTAACATTTAAAAATAGGCATTTCTCAGTGTTAGTTTTATTAACTGTATCAGTGGAAAAATCATTCCCACGAACCTCAGATATCCCTTTTAAATTATTATACAAGTATGCTGGCAAAAGTCGTTTTTTTATTTTTGATCTAAAATTACTTCTGAGCGAGGTTTACCTCCAGAATCAGAGTTGAGGCACATACATTTGTGGTCTATTAAACATAATATTTTTAGTCGCAAACTCCTCTATAAATTCTTATTTTGCTATAAGGAAAGTAACCAGACTTCAATCAAAATTACAAGTCTGGCGCGTTAAGTGTAATAATTGCATATTACCATCAAAACGCTAATGCTTCGATTGCAACAAAAACCAGCCGAAAGACTGATCCTACTTAAAGGAGCTCTCTTGCCAGTTGTCACACACCACTTGCAGACTGCAGTTTCGAGCTGTTGGCTCTCGCCAGTGCAAGGTAGGCATGCGACGACCGGCACGAGGATCCTTTGACTACTTGGTACATCCCGGTATTTTTACAATAGCGACATGTAAAATAGTCAGCAGGCGCCATCTAGCGGTCCAGTGTATGTTGCAATCGAAAAATAAATAGCCTGACTGGGCTTAGCATAGTTCAAATGTGCTTTTAGAGGGCGGTATATTAAACATAATATTTTTAGTCGCAAACTCCTCTATAAATCCTTATTTTGCTATAAGGAAAGTAACCAGACTGCAATCAAAATTACAAGTCTGGCGCGTTAAGTGTAATAATTGCATATTACCATTGCAATCGAAGCATTAGCGTTTTGATGGTAATATGCAATTATTACACTTAACGCGACAGACTTGTAATTTTGATTGCAGTCTGGTTACTTTCCTTATAGCAAAATAAGGATTTATAGAGGAATTTGCGATTAAAATTGTTATGTTTAATATTCCGCCCTCTTAAAACACATTTGAACTGTTTGTGGTCTAGTGCTTTTAGTTTTCTGATTGTCGTGGCGGATGTGCTACACCACATAGGCGCCGCGTATGGGACGGACGGTCTGACCACCATCGTGTGCAACAATTTTTTATTTTGCTAAGTCTGCTACCCCTGACCATGTGCGGACTTGACCAACGCTGCTTAACTTTGTTGATCTAGCTCTCGGAACTTAAACCGATGACTGTACCTCACTTCACTTATTAGAAATAATTCAAATATTTTAATATTTAAATATACGAACAGTTTGATTTTTTAGAAAATACTTAAAAAAATAAAATAAAATTTAACTTACCCAACAAAACATCCTTTTGGCAGTGTTTTTTCCGAATTTAATAATATTAAACACAATATTATGTATTATTTCATGGGTGACATAAACAAAATCATTTTAATACTGATTGTGTCAATGCTATAGAATTCTATGAGACTGATTAATTAAATTTTAATATCCTTCTAATTTTGCATTAATTAGCATCAAATAACAAAAACTGTCCGTTGCCATTGATCCTTGCCTTAAGACAAAAACTGCATTACTGGATCACCTTATATTTTGATCTACATTAACATATGTACAAATCGTAGGAGTGCAACGGAAACAAATCATTTTGAAACATTCAATCATGACATGGCGTCTCATTAATTTACATGAAAAAGCGCAAAAACCTCAATAAAACTAAATTCATTGTATACATTCAAATACACTTGACAAATCCATAAACATAAGCATAGAGGTGTTACACTTCCATTGTAATACAACACTTGACATGCATATGCAAATTAGTACTTTACATTTTATTATATTCAAATCTACCTGTCAACTTGCCGGCGCGATCTGTACGGGAGTCCTCATACGATATTAAAGTCACCTCAGTTAATAATATGGATTATGTGCATTTATTACCTCGATTTATCCTTTATTGTGTAGTCGTAAGGTCTTGTGTAGGGCACTAATATTTTATATCATTTACATTGTTCTACGGTAAAAAGAATTAATGCTACTTCAATAAATTGCGTTTGCTACACAAACTTCAGTTTCAGCAGCCGAAGGTAGTTTTCCATTTCAGTTTTATAAAATGGCTGCATGGTTGAGAGAAAAACACACTTGACTCTCACACAAGACTCTCGAATTTGATTGCCGACCATGGCAGTAAGATATTATCAGATGTAGAAGCTATTTGGTCTTGGGTGCGTGTTTTGTATCTAAATATGTAGCATCTTACCATCAAGGGTCTTTCAAAACTCTCACTGATAAAGAGGATCGCACTTCCAATGACTATTTCTCAGATCAGCGACTACTTTTTGCTAATTGGAACGTTGAAATTAGTGCATATAGTTGGATAGTAAGATATCTATAGTTGTGAACCAACATTGAAGCAACGTTGCTTGGACGTCGCCAACATACTACTTTGTTCTGGAACGCTTCCAAACGTTGACTGGTAGCTGACTAACTAAGACTTATCAAGTTTTAAATAGCCTACTAACGTCGGTTAGACGTTGGTAACTAATTGAATAAGACTAAGCAGAATAAGTAGATTTAATCTAGTTATTAATCATACACAAGTATTGATCAAATGTTGATAATTAAATAGATAGGTTAATAGTTGATTTTCGGAAATCTACGTACCAACGTATTCAATAAATGAAAGAGTAGATATGCTATTAATCTATGGTGAATGTAACAAAAATGGTAAACAGGCTGCTCAGTTATATGAAGAAAGATTTTCCGAAAGTTGAGCAGCAAGTCAGAAGAGACCCAAATGTACCTAAAAATGGTTTTATTATCGATACATATTGGTAATTGTCGAGGAGAATCCCACGATTTCGATAAGACATATTGAGGACCAGACTGGTGTACATCGGGAATCAGCTCGACGCATTTTGAAAGAATATAAATTTAAATCATTCAAGTACTAAATACGCTAGCATTTACACGAAAATGATTTCCAGAGATTGAACTATTGAATTGATTTTTGAACAGACACAATTTGGATAATAATTTTCTTCAGCAAATTATTCTCCGACGAATCCAGATTCACTTATTTGGGATTATTTAGTGTAACAATACCCGTTATTGGGAACAAGAAAGTCCCAGAAATAATGAGAGAAAGTGCATATGGCTAAGAGTAATTAACAGAGGAAGTATTGGGACAATAATTTTTGATGGGTCATTAAGCGGAGAAAGTTATTTGGAGTTTCTGCAAAACCAGATTCAAGATTTTTTGGAAGAACTGCCACCCAACTTTGGCCCAGTAATTTTTCAATAGGATGGGGATCCACCACATAACTGCAGAGTTGTGGTGAGTCATTCAAACGAAAGGGAAAACTGGATGGGACAAATGGGCCCATTAGATGGCCTGCAAGGTCACCGAACCTTGTGAAGCTTGATTTTTTTATATGGAACCACTTTAAGTAAAAAGTTTACAGGACTCCACAATCAAACAGCGAAGGCATGGAAATAAGAGTAAGAAGAACAATTATTGGGATCGCCGAATTACAGTTAGATAACATGCTTTGAGCTACCGTCGCAAAAAACGATTGTGCAAAGATAATGATAGGCAACTTTTTTTAGTGCTTCAGTAAAGCTTTTCTTAATAGTTAATTCTTAGATTCAAATTCAAATATATTTCCAATAACAGTTATATAATTATACAGTTTACAATATATAACATATGTAATATGTTTAGGTAACATTTAAAATTATTATACGGTTAAAAGAAATGAGAGGAACAATGAAGTTAGCCTGCTGTGCAACCACCTAGACATGACCTGCCTGTTTGTGCGTTACACAACTGACCGAAACCACATTTTTTAAATTAGAGGTATATAATTTGTTTTTGTTAAAGTTAACTAAACTGGAAGTAGCAAGACTCTTATTATTATTATTATTTACATCAGAAGAATTGTACAAATTTTGAAGGGTTATTTTGTATATAGTTTTTGAGTTCTTTTTTTAGGCTTATTTTTGTTATTTATGTTTTTTAATTCCTGTGGGAGAATGTTATAGAGTTTGGGTGCAAAATGGAAAATAAATCCTTGGAGGTGAGTTTTTTAAATAACGGAACCACGTCATGTCGATTTTCCATTTAATAGGCAATTGTATGAGACTCCTAATGTCAAGTAGTCTACTTTCTGTGCACAATGCATTAATTGAATGTAGTATAAATTTCTTAAACATTACTTTTTTAACTGTATTTTGGGTGATTTGTAAATTTTTTAGTGTAGTATTGAAGAGTCTACCCCAAATAATAATAATACAATATCCTATAACAGATTTTACCAATGCATTTTACATAGCAAGCCAACACTTTCTTGTAAGAATATATCTTAATTGGTAAAATTTTGAGGTTATACAGGGTGTTGCATCATGAGAGGGACATAGCTTAATAGGAGGTAGAGAACATCAGTGGTAACCGGAACCTCCCATAGAAATGTCTCATTGGGCCTTCATTACGAAGTTACAGGGTGTTAAATAATTTTTGGCCAAACCTGTTTTTTGTCATAACTTTGACAGGGAATGAAATAACGGATTCATATTTGGTACGGCTAATGTACTAACGAGCCCCAAGAGGTACATGTATAAAAAAAAATATATCCAGGTCCGGGCTCACTATAATTTATGTTTCTTCTTTGCATCAATAAAACATCACCCTGTATATATTTTTTTGAAATTTCGATACGATATTCGAAAAGAGCACTGACCTATTTCATTTTTTTGTTACACCTTCGTGGTTATTTAAATACGTTGTTAAATGTGCAAGAAAATGGATTACAGAACCCTATTAAATGAGAGGCACGTGAAATAAATAGTTTTATAACTAAAATTTGCAAAAATTCTATTGAGCCTAGGTGGTCTGGGTGAATCCTAATTCCGGCTCGTTTTAAAGGTCCATTTTGGTAAAAAACTGTGGTCCTAATAAGTAATCGGGTATGAAATAACAACATTTTTAATCAATCACAGTAGGCTTGTTCAAAGTGACAGATAATAAAAAGAAATCTCCTAAACAGTTGAATAATTGTTTGTTAGTAATTTAATGTGTCAATAATCCGCATTTAGTTAGTGAAAACTTGTGAAAATATTTTAACTATGCCAGTAAAATTTACAAACGTGGAATATGCTAACATAATATTCATCTATGGTTTCTGTAATGGAAATGGTAGGTCGGCGGAAAGAGAATATCGGCTGCGTTTTCCTGGTCGTCGATGCCCTAATCATAAAACCTTTAGTACGGTGTTCCAGTATGCAAGACAACACGGAAAGTTTCCTACTTCTGCAGTTGTGGAGCGTGTTTTACAACAAGGTGTGCAGGAACAAAACAATATTATAAACGTAGTTCAAGAAAACCCAAATATGAGCACTAGACGAATCAGTTTGGCAACTGGTATTCCTCATTGGCGAGTGTGGAGAACCCTAAAAAGAGAACGTTACCATCCATATCATATCCAGCAGGTACAGCGTCTTCAACAAGGCGACGATATCCTCCGCCTGGCATTTTGTCATTGGTTGTCTAACCATCGCCCAGTCATTTACGGATGAGGCACAATTTACAAGGGATGGAGTAAACAATTCACGAAATAATCATAAATGGGCACAGGAAAACCCACATGCAGTACGCCAACGCCGTTCGCAACACAGGTTTTCTGTAAATGTTTGGGTCGGACTTGTGAATAGACATTTGATAGGGCCACATTTTTTTGAAGAAAGATTGAGTGGTGAAATTTACTTTGATTTTCTTCAAAACATTTTACCGAATATGTTAGAAAATATCGGTATAAGAGGCATGTTGTTTCAGCATGATGGGGCCCCACCACATTTTAACCTTCAAGTAAGAGAACACTTAAACAATGTGTATCCTAATAGATGGATTGGACGCGGAGGTCCACATGAATGGCCACCAAGATCTCCTGATTGTAACCCTTGTGATTACTTTTTATGGGGCCACTTAAAAAACGAGGTTTATAGCATTGAAATTGAAAGTAGACAACATTTAATCCAGCGCATCGTTACAACCTGCGACGAAATACGGAATAATCCAGAAATGATACGTCGAGCAATTGGCGACCTTTCTAAACGCGCAAGAAAATGCACAGAATGTGGGGGAGGACATTTTGAAAATTTACTTTAGTGTCAATTACGTTTTAATTTTAAACACATTTAGTTATTGTTTTGTTATTTATTGTTAATTGAATGAAAAATATTTTATTTATTTATATTTTAGTTTGTTCTCTTTTCCAATTTTTATTAAGTATAAAATGTTGATGATTTTCTTGATCAAAGTAACTGGTTGCTTAGGCCTCAATGGTTTAAATTATCTGTCACTTTTATTCTTTGAACAAGCCTACTGTGATTGATTAAAAATTTTGTTATTTCATACCCGATTACTTATTAGGACCACAGTTTTTTACCAAAATGGACCTTTAAAACGTGCCGGAATTAGGATTCACCCAGACCACCTAGGCTCAATTGAATTTTTGCGAATTTTAGTTATAAAACTATTTATTTCACGTGCCTCTCATTTAATAGGGTTCTGTAATCCATTTTCTTGCACATTTAACAACGTATTTAAATAACCACGAAGGTGTAACAAAAAAATGAAATAGGTCAGTGCTCTTTTCGAATATCGTATCGAAATTTCAAAAAAATATATACAGGGTGATGTTTTATTGATGCAAAGAAGAAACATAAATTATAGTGAGCCCGGACCTGGATATATTTTTTTTATACATGTACCTCTTGGGGCTCGTTAGTACATTAGCCGTACCAAATATGAATCCGTTATTTCATTCCCTGTCAAAGTTATGACAAAAAACAGGTTTGGCCAAAAATTATTTAACACCCTGTAACTTCGTAATGAAGGCCCAATGAGACATTTCTATGGGAGGTTCCGGTTACCACTGATGTTCTCTACCTCCTATTAAGCTATGTCCCTCTCATGATGCAACACCCTGTATATCTCACTTTTTTTGTAACAAAATTAACATATTGTCTGAAAGTTATTTGTGGCATTCTACGAATATTCTTTCCTATTATTTGGGTTTTCTACCACATACGGTATACGGATTATCGTAAAAGCTACGCCGTATAGGTGACAAATTTGATGTTAGGACGATATTTCAAACGGGGAACACTTTAAGATCTATTTTAACAAAAACAAAACCGATAAACAGGGAGCAGAATTCAAAAAACTGTATTTACAATATCCCGTGCGAATGTGATAAATGTTATGTGGGTGAGTCATCCAGACCTTTCAGTGTGAGATTGGATGAGCACAAGAATTAGAAAGAATGAAATTCAGAAATCAAAGATTTGTGAACATGCTTGGGAAAACGGACATAGAATAAACTGGGACTCGGAAAAAATTTTAACAAAAGAAGCAAATACCAAAAAAAGAAAAATTAAAGAATCAGCAATAATCTTATTAAATGAAGACAAGTGCGTATCGAATTGTTCTATCGATATTTGTACAACCTGGCTAACAATGTTAAAAGAAGAACTTAACAAACTCAACATTATCTAAAAGAAAATATCATCAGTTCTATGTTCTGTGTAAGTAGTAAGTATCTATGGAAATAACATAAACAGAATCTTAAAGCTGTGTATTTGACATACACAGCAAAATAAGAGTTCTTCCAAAAAAAACTTTGAAAACGGAAAGAGATTATTTTCCGAAACGTCAGCAAAATACATTATTTTTGTGTTTATTCCGATTTATATTATTTGCAAAACATAACCTCTGGCTATTCCTTTGGCGTAAAAGTCACGGGCGCGGAGGCTTTTTTCCAATAATTCTATTATTTTGTAGATTCGGTGATTTGTTTTTGAAGAGGACAATAATACATGTGGTAGAAAACCCAAATAATAGGAAAGAATAGAATTAACATGTTCAGTCCATCTCAGGTCAATCGCTAAACCAAGGTATTTGATTGAATGGCATTTTCCAATTATAGGGAAATTGCAATTTTGGTAATCACAATTGCTTTTATGAACTCTTAGTCCATGGTTTTCCGGTTGATCATCCATTGAGATAGAAAACGATAGGAATTTACTTTTTTCTATATTTAAACTTAGCAGACTATAGTTTAACCAACTATATATTTTAGATAGACCATTTTCTGCTAACTTGTAGACAGATTATGCTGTGCCATCAGCGTATAATATTAAATGACCTCCTAAGTTATCAATGTTTGCGATATTATTTATATATACAAGGAACAGTATTGGGCCCAACAGTGTTCCTTCGTCACACCCGTGGTTTCTTGTTGAAATAGGCTTAAAATGTCATGAAACGCCGAGATTTTAAATTTGGGCGAAAAAAAGTTTCTGTCTGTAGGTCTGTCTGTAACTTTTTTGTGCGCACGTTTATTCTGGAACCGTTTATGATATTGACTTGAAACTTGATACACGTATGTATTGTAACGAAATTTGGAACTAGATTATATTTTGATATAATTTCTGGGGTAAATAAGGGTATATAGGCAAAACAAGCAAGTAAGAGTCCATAAAATTGCAATTTAGGGCATGTACAAAAAGTTAAGGTCTTAAAAAAAATTTTGGCTAGCCCCCCCCCCCACTATCACCCCCAATACCACCCCCACACTATTATGAAAGGGGGCAAAAAAATTAAAAATGCGATTTAGGGCCGGTCTTTTCATCTCCCATTAAATTTATTCAGCAGATAAATCCTGTGGAAACGATTATTGATACAATTGTAGTCGAGGAAATTATTTCCCAAATAAATTTAATGGGAAATGAAAAGACCGGCCCTAAGTGTATATACAAAACTGAAACCTCTAAAAAAAATTTTTAGCGGCTACTACCCCCATTGCCACCCCTCTCCCTATTATTAAAGGGGTAAAAAAATTAAAATGTGATTCAGTATTTATACAAGAACAAAACGCCTAAAAAATGTTTTTGGCTTTAGCTACCCCCTCTACCACTCCCATTTCCACTCCCACCCTAATACTAAAGAGAGTAAAAAATTTAATTGGGGTTTAGTGTGCATACGAGAACCAAGGACTTCTAATTTTTTTTTACATTAGCCACCCCCCCTACCTCTATTATTAAGGAATAAAATATTACATTGGAATTTAGTGTGTATAAGACTTGGATACAAAATCTGGATGTGGAAGTAGTGATTCCAGGGGCAGAGGTTTTTTATGTATTTTTAAAATATTATAGCGAAGCTATTTATCACAGAAATAGGTCTGTAATTATATCTGTTTTTCGAGTCCCCTGTTTTAAGCACTGGTGTCACGATAGATCCTTTCCACTAGCTTGGCAACACGGTTGTTTTAAAGGATATACAGAGAAAAAGTTTATTTCATTTCATAGGGATACGATAATGCTACTGGCAAGTGTTATCTTACTTGAGGAATAGTGAAACTATTTTCTTGGACAAAATTTATCGTCTTGTAATTAGTGTAGTTTTATTTTTCAGTGTACATGAATGGGTATAATAATCGAGTTAAAGTGATGTTATGTACTTACCTACAGTTACCTTGTAACAATTTTCTTTTCAAAAATTCATCGTAAACCATTTTACACGAGCACCTCTGTATTATTTTCCTCCATGCTGTTAATCCAATATCCCGTAGATATTATGATTATATTTTTAAATTCGCAATTGCTATACAATTATTAATCGCTACAATATTTTTTATAATGGAGCTTCCTCAAACGGTACAATAATTGTCTACATTCACCATTTAAAACGTTCTTTCTCTTATTTTTATGTTCTGTATTCGAAAATTGTTTACTGATAAGAATCTAACATTATTTATGTTTACACGTTAAACTGATTAATTTAAAATCATATAAACGAGGCGAATTCCGTATCGATTACAGGAAGAGCCTCTTCAATACTTCATAATGCGTTATATAATGGTAACCAATTTCAAGAAAATGGTACGTTTAGTAAATGGGACTTTTTTCGTAACTGTTTACGTCTGGGGCACGTCGAAAAAATACATAGAACAGAAATAGTTAACAGCAAGTCACGATCTTAAACTGTATCAAATTAGAAAATAAAAATAACCATAATTCAAATCTGTCTTGCAATAATCGACAAATAAAATGAGATATCGACTGACCTATATTAGAAATTATAGTCAGTTGTTTAAAACAAAAACAAAATGGCCTGCCTGAATGACTAATGGTAAAATTCAGAGAAATGTCGGTAACTTTACACAATTCGTAATTATTGTACCATAATCGAAAATTACTATTATTAACTTAATTGCTCCCATTGGGTATGTTTTAATATCCTATAACTCTTTCGGTTATGATGTTAAGTGTCTACTATTTCGTGGTTATTTTATCCTCCTGTTTAATGTTGTTTGGTATGTACGTACAGGGTGTCCAATTTTCTGAGTAAAAATAGAATTTGGCTTCCTTAGACAATTGTATACCTCGAATGTCTCATTTTTATTTTCCAAATTAATTATTATTTTCTGAATCGATTAAACAAAGTTTGACTATTGAAATTTGGAATTGGTTGGGAGGTTGGTCAAAGAAAACTATTGAACCATATCCCTTAGGCCCCATTGGGTCCCTTGTACTTCTCCCTGTAGGCATAACTCTCGCTTAGGCCTCCAACCAACCTAATCTTGCGAAGTAGGTGATGATGCTGCCTAAGGGTATCTCCCTTACAATGGCCAAAGTAGGCCAACGTTCACCCAAAATGGATTCTCTACTGGATGAGACAGCAGAACAGTCACAGAGTACATGCTGGACCGTCTCATCTTGTTCACAACCTCTACAGAGAGGCATTTCGCTTAATCTCATATTGTGTAGATGTTTCCTAGACGGACAATGTCCAGTCGGGATTCCCATTATAAAACGTAAGTTCTCTCTGAACATTGCTAGGTAGTCCATTGCTGTACTCTTGTTGGGATATTTTAGTACTTAGCAAGCTGACTGCTGTTTGTTTCATCCCACAGCTTCTTGAATTCGTTGTGATTGTTCTCTTTAATTTCTTGTGTTATCGCCGTGATCGGTAACAGACTGGCCGGATCTAGTCCAAAGATATTTAGGCCAGCTGCCTTCTTGGCCAGTCTGCTGGCTACTTTGTTGCCACTACATCGTGCATGTCCTTTTATCCAACATACCAGTATGTTATTCATGCTGGAGGCACCCACAAGTGCTTGGTGACATTCCCATACTGCTCCTGTGGTAATTTTGTAACTTCTCAGGACTAGTAATGATTGCCTACATCCTGATTGTTTTGCCCGTAGTTTGTCTACGAACAATCTGTTTTGCGGCTATGGTTATGCCCGTCAGTTCCATTTGTATTACACTGACTCGCCCATCCATAGCTCATTTTTATTGGATTTGCAGACTTCTGAAGTATATTCTACATCCTGCCCCATCCTTCTTTTTTGTCTGTGAAGATGTTGGTCACACCTTCGCCAGCAGTATCGTTCTCACTATTCGTCTGTATTATGTAGGGTCTGTGAAAGAAAAACCTGGGAGAAATGTAATCTGTGCACACCTGTAGAAGAGACATCTTCCTGACAGACTCATTCCACAGGCGACTTCTGGTGGCCTCTCCACAGCCTTTATTTGGTTGTATGCCAACGGATTTGAGGCACACCATTGCTATCAGAGCCACTTCTAGATATATCTAGTGGTGGCGGATACAGCATTATCTCCATAGCTCTCATTGGCGTTGTTTGCATAGCTCCGGTTATGTTTGGGCAGGCAACTCTCTGCACTTGGCTGAGCCTGACCTTAGCTATAGTCTGTTTGTTCTTAGGCTCCATAGGTTATCATTTGTCTTATGGCGGCAGTGTACATCCACATGACCAGATTGTCTAATACTGAAGAAAAGTTTTTATTTTAGAAATCACTTATTAGCTCAAATATCTAGAGAATATTGGTGAAATCACGCTGAAGAGAAGTCAAATAAATTTGACAATTTACTCGGTGGAAACTGTGAAGGATGCAGAGGATAATTCGCTACTATTCCTCACCTAATTTTAATTTCAAATTTATATTGAAAACTTATTAATCATGTTGGCGGGGAGAAAACTCAATATATAAAATAAAACATTTTTTGATTATTTTTTCAATATTAAATTTTCTCGGTATAAACAAATTGGTATTCCTTTTTGGACTCTCGACTAAAATTAAGAGCAAAAATATTTCTTAATAGTACTTTAGGAGGCCTACAATTTAGATGGAAAAGTTAAAAAATGTCGATTTGGAGCGGAAATATGGAATTTTTTAAATTTCATTGTTTAGCAGTAATTAACACTAGGGTTATCAGGCCATCTAGATATTAAATTAAAGGGTAAATTATATAAAGAATATTTATTAAAAAAACTTTTATTTAAATGCTCTAAGAAGTAGAAAATAAACTTTAATTATTTTTATGATATAAAAGTTTGTCGCGAGATTTTCCTGTGTAAAGGTGATTGCTCGCGACAATATTTTATATCATAAAAAAAATTATATAATGTAACAAAATGATGGGTTTGATTTACTTCAAAATTTATTTTCTACTATTTAGACCATTTACATTAATTTTTTTAAAATATTTTTTATATAATTTTATTTTTTACTTTTTAGTCTTTTGATATGCTGTAATCCCCAGATATCGATTTTGAGACGAATCGGATCATAAGTGGTAAAGTCGTCCGCCATCTTAAACTGAAATTTTTGACTAGAAATTCGTAATCCGTGACCCCGAAAACCCCCAGATATCGATTTTGATCGATTTGAACCTAAATGACAAAAGTCGTCAGCCATATTGGCGCCGTCATTTTGAATTTCTAAATTTTGACCAAGAATTCATAATTGGCGGTCTCGAAAACCCCCAGATATCGATTCTGAGTCGAATTGGATCATAAACGATAAAGCCGTCCGCCATCTTAAAGTCGCCATCCTGAACTAAATTCTTGACTAGAAATTTGTAATCGGCGAACCCGAAAACCCTCAAATATCGATTTTGATCGATTTGGACCAGAAATGGCAAAAATCGTCCGCCATATTGGCGCCGCCATTTTGAATTTCTAAATTTTGACCAAGAATTCATAATTGGTGGTCTTGAAAACCCCCAGATATCGATTTTGAGTCGAATTGGATCATAAACGATAAAGCCGTCCGCCATCTTGAAGTCGCCATCCTCAACTAAATTTTTAACTAGAAATTCGTAATTGGCGAACCCGAAAGTTCCAGATATCGATTTCATAAATGATAAAAATCATTCGCCATATTGGCACCGCCATTTTGAGTTTCTAAATTTTAACCAAGAATTCATAATTGGCGGTCTTGAAAACCCCCAGATATTTTGAGTCGAATCGGATCATAAACGATAGAGTCGTCCGCCATCTTGAAGCCGCCATCTTGTTTTTTTCTTATATGAAAATGTTATAGTGTGTTGTCATCGGACTTATACACATGTGCAAAATTTCAAAGCTCTAGCCTAATTAGAACTAATCGAAATTTGATTGCAAGATTTGCCCTAAACTAATTAACTAACAAACATTGCAAGTTTAATAAAAGCTTTTAAAAAGGCACTGTTAAAGGCCACAATAAAAGAATAAATTATAAGCCTGTAACTGTCATGGGATTATTAGTTTTACATAATTATATAAGTAACGTTAGCTGGGACTTTATTAAGGAACGAAACATAAGTGTCAGTGACAAATTCGAAAATTTTCTGGACATTTTAATGCAGGAAATTGATCTCTCATTTCCAGAAAAATCAAAATTAACAATTACACACTGGCATGAGATTGATTGACTCAAGTTACTGTCGTTACTTGTCGTTGAACTCTCTGAATAATTTCAATTATTGAATTAGTGTTTTGCGTTAGCTGTAATTTATTTTCTCCAAGTTAATTACTATTGTCGTTTTAAACGATGTTTTACAATTTGTGATCATTGAATATTGCATAATGAGTCAGGTATACTGGTAGCTTATTTTATGAGGATCGTATTACGTATCTCATTTAATATCTTTTGTCGGTGAAAAATGTTTCAATAAGATATGTTCATTTAATGTGCATTTTATTCTAGTCGAAATGAATTTAAAATCTTTAGTCTGCTTTTGGAGATATGGTCTAAAAATATAAACACTGGAGAAATTTTAATAAATATTTTTCTCTTTACTTGGACAATTAGGAAAAAATCGAAATGGAACTCGCCAGAAAATTTGGTAAATTTAAGAATAGAGAGAAGATTTCCAACATTAATAAAGTTTTATATGGTTTTTTGAACAACTGTGGTCAATTTATACTTGACAACGGAAAAGGTTCTTGTATTCTTAGCAGATTTTTATATTTATTACATATCTGATTATTTGGCGAGCCGGTCATCCCGCAATGGATTCGAAGTCTGTAAACAATAGAAAATTCAAGAATATTTCTAATGCTTACGTTTATATATGTAAGTACTGTAAGTTAGTAACCAAAAGAATTCTAACTTTTGAAAAATGTCAATATTATAAGAAAAATAAACTATAAAGAAAAGCATCTTCAATTTCTGAATATAAACAAATGAGCTTTTATTTTATTTTTATTTTAGACTTAGTGAGTTACAATATGTTTAAGTTAAATTAATTATATTAATTGGGGACAGTGGGTAATACAAACCTTGATGTTTTAGGTTTGCTCCGAGTGTACAAATTGAAATTACCACTTGTTTTCTGTAAAATGTCACCATGATATTTCGATAAAAAATACACGTCATTTAGAAAATTATTTTTGGGAAAAAGAAAATCGCAAAAATTATCTGTAAAACTGAAATTATACATTCTTTTGTCAAAAATATGTTTTCTATTCCATGTATTTATAAAACATGTTTGCATATGACCATAATTCAAAAAATAATGTTTGATAGAATTATATTTTTATTTATGTCAATATGGCGCCTTTATTCAATATCAGAATAATGGTGATTTTAATTCGAATCACTTTATAGTAGGATATATGTCAACAACGTATCTGTTACTTAATAGGAGTGACAAAAACCAAAATTAACATTATTTTTACTCAAGATGTCACTAATAAGTTACAAAACTTTAAGGTTCTAGAAAATGTCTCAACAGCGTCACAGGAACTTTAATTGAAAAACTTGCAGTTATCATTACTATGAAGTGATTCTTTGGTAATGTGGTGCAGTCGGTTTACCAATCTTCACCTTAAAGTTGACGATGCTTCAAAGTAATTTCGAGTAGTATCGGCGACGTTGCAAATACTGCAGCACTTACTTGAAAGTGTAACAACTATATAGTGCCAAAATTCGGTAGCATCTAGTTAATTGTTACTCCACGGGGATACCATAAAGTGAATTTTACAGTAAAGTCATAAAACTGACAATTATGTAACGCTTACTGTATTAAAGTTCCGATACAGCCGATGGCAGTTCCCGTAACTTTGAGTGCTAATTGGGTTCCTACTGAAATATTTGTCTTGAAAAATATGTTTTTCTAGGTATTTAATAATGTAGCGTCTCGTTATGTGTATCTTCGGTGATTCAAAGTCAGGGTTGCCAAACTCCTGTGAAATATACCTAATATTTGTTTGTTTTTAATTGCAGTCACAATTATGTATGTATGTTTTAAATTATCTTTAGTTTATAATTAATGCAAACTTATTTACATTAAATTTAAACAATAAAACCAGAGACCATTATTATTCTTAATAAATCATAATTTTGAATTTACAATTGAAATATACATCATTACATTGGTATGCAAAACTTTCTCTAATAAGAATTTTTAGAATTTTCTTTTCACATAAAATAACTCTAATGATATTTATAACGTAACAATGCATGCAGATGGTAAGTGGATATAAATTTGTACATATTTATTAATTATACATTTCCATAAGAATTATTTTATAGTAGCTATTGAAATTTACATTTGCGATTGTAATTACTTACATACATTTTGTAACAATAACGAGGCTTAAAATAAGAAATTTCTCCTTTTTATCTTAAACACTTACATATTTCTCGCCTCGTGCCTGATTTAACAGAGATTACTTCTTTTTTGTTCGTGTTATTTAGGTTAAAATAATTATAGATGCTGCATGCAAGACCGTGATGCTGATTGTAATGGTTTTGAACACCTCTGGCTATGCCCAATGTTGTTCGCTTTAGTTATAAGTAAAGCCGGATATTTGCAAATAAATAAACGCTATTTTGCAATATTGCCAATTTTTGTTTTTGTGATGATCCAAATTATGTATGTTTTTCTCATTTACTGCTTGTGGTTGTTTCCGCAATATGAGCTGGAGCGCAAAATCCTCTCATCAAATCAATAAAAGTACAGTCGATGCGACACATGGGCGTGATTTAAGCTTTTTAACTGGGGTGGCAAGGCGTACGGGGCCCGGGGGTCTGGAGGGTATGGAATGCCCCCACGTGTAAGGGGGTCCCTTACGTTTATCTTCCAGGGTTTACTTCTTTATAGTCTTCGATAGACAAAGTTCGATTACTTATTAAACTATTTTTTTAGAGACTGCTGGAAGTAAGGGTTTCCTTCTTTATTGTCTCCAATAGGCAAGGTTCAAATATTTATTTTTGTGATAGAGTCCACTTGTAACAATTAAATGTATTTTAGAAAAATGATCAGAATTAATTAATTAATTAATTAAGATAATCATCGTGGTTGTTGGCTAGCCTAGAGGACCTTGCAACAAATGAGTTGAACCCATAGATGGTTCGATTAATTGGTTCATGAAACATAATAGCTGAACGGATAGTTCTTGTTGGAACATGAATGCCAAATATTTACAGCAAGTATGGACAGGAAACATTAGAATTAATTATGTTGAATAATAATTTAAGATCTCTGTGTTTCCGGCGAACTCTAAGAGAATTGATATGAAGATCATTTTCAAGACTTGCATAATCAAGATTTTTTATTCGATATAAAAGACCTGTAGCGTAAAAATTTATGTTGTACTTGTTCTAAATTGTGGATGTGTATATTATAGTATGGACTCCAAACACATGAAGAACATTCTAAATGTGGCCTTGCAAGTAAGCAATAAAGTAGCTTAATAGAAGAGATATTAGTAAAATCGCGTGAAGTTCGTTTACTGAAACCTAACATTTTTCATGATTTGGTAACGGTGACGTGAAGGTTTATGATGGGTCGAGTATTACACCCAGGTCTTTAATAACAGAAACATTATCAAGGGATGTGTTATTAATGTAATAGATATATTGAAGAGGATCCCTGTTGCGATAGAACCACATAGTATGGCACTTTCTTGCATTAAGTTCCATACCATTACGGTGACACCATGCGATAAGGCTATTCAAGTCTGTTTGTAATTTATTGCAATTTTCAGTGGTGGTTATTTTAGAAAACAATTTAAGATCGTCGGCAAATAAGAGGAAACTACCATTAGTAAAACACTCGTGAATGTCATTTATAAATAAATTTAAGAGCAAGGGTCCCAAGTGAGAACCTTATGGTACGCCTGACGTGATTTGAATTTCTTTTGATCTGTCCTCCGTCTTGAAGCCGCCATCCTGAACTAAATTTTTTACTAGAAATTTGTAATCGGCGAACCCGAAAACTCCCAGATATCGATTTTGATCAATTTAGATCTAAATGGCAAAAGTCGTTAGCCATATTGGCGCCGCCATAAACGTTAAAGTCGTCCGCCATCTTGAAGCCGCCATCTTGTTTTTTCTTATATGAAAATGTTAAAGTGTATTATTCACATGTGCAAAATTTCAAATAGCTTAATTAGAACTAATCGAAATTTTGATTGCAAGATTTGGCCTAAACAAATTAACTAAAAGTAACTAACTAACTAACTAACTAACATTGCAAGTTTAATAAAAGCTTTTAATTAAAAATCATGAGACAGCTTTAACTGTGTGTGTTTAATATGTTCTTTTCAACCTATTCGACACAGAGAACCATTGAAGTACTGATAGCATAAAGGAAATAGGTCTATATCTGTTACACTTTAGAATAATTCTCACGCCCGATTTTTGAGTTTCTGAAGTTATAATAACTTATTTAGATTAAACACATACAAGATTGAAGCACAGTGCTCGAAATGTGGCCTAATGATGGATGTATAGTATAGATTGTCACTCTGGACTCATATTATTTGAGATTCTAGAGAATAAATATAGTTTTTGTGATATTTTATTACATATATACTCAAATTGACTACTGAAGGATAGAGTGTTGTAAAGAATGAAGCCAAGATATTTTATTGCTGTAACAAAATGAGTATTTTCGTTATCAATGGAAATATTTATAATATTATTTTATATTTGGTTGTTAGGATCATAGCTTTTGTTTTACTGACATTTAACTTTAATTTATTAGTTTTTAGATATTTGTTGATACTTTCTAATATTCTATTCATTTTATTAACACATTCAGCCAAATTTCGATCACTACATGACACTAATGTGTCATCTGCAAAGAGATTTATAAAGACACCATCAACATAAAGACTAATATCATTGATGTAAATAAGAAATAACAGAGGACCCAACATACTACCCAGTGGTACGCCATAGTTATTTGACCTTTCACTTGACAGTAAGTCCCCCACGCGAACCCTTTGTGTTCTGTCAGATAGATAGTTCAAAAGCTCAAGAAATACCGCCAAAACATATTTATTATCGTCGATGTCATATTTAAATTTAGATAACGGAGTTGGGGTGCTCTTTCACACGAATGTTGTTTCCGGTAGCCAGATTGATTGTTGATTAATATTTTGTTGTTATTAAAATGGTCTAATGGCTGATGATAAACTGCAAGTTCCAAAACTTTTTCAATTGGCGGCAGAGTATTGATTAGACAGTACTCACATGCTTTTACAGTATTCTGTACTTTAGGTATAATGTCTGATTTTAATTACTGATAACTTTTCGCCTCATTAGTCCTGAAGAAGGCAATAAAAATTGTTGAAACGTCGACTTTAAAAGGAAACAAGGTTTGCTTTTTCTTTTTATCCAATTACCGACTAAAGACCTACTAATAATATAAATTTCTGTAAACCGTTTCATTGGTCTTCAAGATACGAAACTTTTTTCCCATTTAACCGACTTTATATGTTATGGTTTGCGAGGTAGCAATACTGTACATTATAAAAAGTATCCACCTTGTATATATCAGATAATAATATATTGCAATAAGTTATCTGTCATTCGCTAATTTGTAATATAGCATTTAATAGCTGCAAATAGTCTCTTGTTGCTCATTTAAAGGCATATGCGTATCAAAGAGGCATTTAGTTCATTAAAATCTTACTCGTTAATAAATATGCATATTCAATCTTGAGTTCATCAGTAATTAAATCTGTATTTTTATTTTGCAAATGATTACTTAGATTATGCAAATTTATTAATATTTAAAGTGTCCATGTTAGAACTAATGCTATTTTCTGCACGTTCGTTCAAGTTATTATAATTTTTTAAATTGTATAAATAGGTGACTACTTAGTTAATACCCTGTAATGCCATTAATGTAGACTCCAACAGGTTTTACTTTTGAATTTAATGTCACTAACGCAAATTTTGTGCAAATGATCTTTGACGTAGGTTATTGCAGTTACTGTTTATGATTTGAAAAAAGTTTTTAAAATTTTATTATAGGAGACAAAAATCGTTGAACAACACTTACCTTTTAGTGGTGAATGAGGATGATGATAGTAAATCTGAAACAGAAACAAACTGATAAATTACATGTGAAGAATTTTTAACAAATAGCATGAAACAGGTAGAAGGAATGGTAGAAATACGGTTATTATTATTTCAAATATACATTTGACGTTTAGAGTTTAGTTATATTTGGAAATACTTTACACGTGTTTCGACTTCTCAAAGTGGGGCGAGCGTAGGTGCGTCTTTACTATGTACATACTTCGGTATGCGATGTGAAGCAACGACAGGCGCAGTTAGTACTTGGATGGATGACCGTTCCAACGGAAACCGCGTTCTCGCCTCACACATCTTCCAGCGGCTTGTATATCAGTGTATGCGCGGAAGCTATACAACCTTAGGCGAGGGTTGTATAGGAGATATACCATCCTTCGGAGGGGATGTAAAGCCGTCGGTCCCTTGTCTATTAAATGTTAGGCAAGTAAAAGATCCCTACTCTTCTTAAGGGAAAAGGTTCGGCAAAATTCCTGGTTGGGGGTAGCTCGTCTACAGGCGTCGGTGTTAGGCCTCAGTAGCGGAAATAGGCCGACGTTAAATAAATGTATAAAGAAAAAGACAAAGAAGACTTCTCAAAGCCTTATCAAGAACATTGTAACACGAATACTAAGCTGATAAGTGGCTATTTTAAACTTATACATAACACACGTGTAACTGGCACCCTACTACTGAGAATTTTTCAGTTATACCTAATCGGATTATGTATCTCAAGCAGATTCAAACGTTTACATTTTCTACATATGTGAAGTAAAATATTTCTGCCTATAAAATTTCTATTGTCAATGCAATCTGCTGCCATTCCCGTTCCTTTACTGTTATTTAAAATTGTGTTTTTTGTGTTCGTTTAACCTGTTTTCAATATTTCTACCACTTTGACCAATATTACATTCTTAATATCTAATTTCATATACATTAGATTTATTAAGTTTGTTTATTTTTTCTTTATTATTAACCAAAATTCTTTGTTTTTGCATGCTTGGCGTAGAAATTTCTACGCTATTTACTTTTACAAAAATTTTAGGATATAATTCATAAATCTATATTTTGTAACCTTTTAGGTGCAGTCAAAAATTCCGTTGGAAGCATATTGCGTTGTTTATCTTTAACCATATTATCTGTTAATGACTCGTATCTATGATTTTTTGCAATTTGTATAATTATATTCAAGTCTATAATAATATCATTCGCCTAAAGAAGTTCGCAAGTTATAATGATAAAAAATGTTAAATTATAACGGCTTACCCCGATTTTTAATATTAAATTAAAAAATCTAAATGCATAAAAAATACCGTCTACAGAGTAAATCCAATAATATAAGACAGGTTTAATTGTAATAACTAGTAATTGTAATAATTTAGTTGTAATAACTATTAAAAATGAAGTTTCCTAAATTTGCGATAAATATTTTAGCTAGCAAGAAAGAGATTGGTAAAACCATTGGTAAGCCATATTTTCTTTATAAAAAGTACTTCATTAAATGGTGGTCTCTCATGTTAAGCCATCGTAGCTCTTTTAATTTATGTGACATGCGCTCATATTTTCTTATGCCAAATATGAATCTAATACAAGAACTTTGCACTCTTTGTATTCTATTTATTAAGTCCTTATCAAGACAAGGGCCATAGACAAATGCAGAAACTGAAAATTGTGAAAGAACCAGCGTTTCACAAAGAATTTTCCTTGTATATTGGTTTAGATTTGCTCTATGTGGATACAATAATCTTAGAGTCCCATATGGATGATTTTAGATGTTTGATCTCGAAATCTTAATTATTAATCTATGAATAGACCTAATTTTTTAGTAGTAGTGGATAGTGGTATACGAGTTCCGTTAATATTAATATTTAAAATTGCCGATAATGTCATTTGGTCCGCCATTTTGCCAAACACAATAAGCGCCGATTTATTTGGATTAAGAATTACAGATTGATCTACAAAAATGTTAGATAATGCTTCTAAATCTTTATTTATCTTGTGCTCTGCTGTTGCATAATCGTTGACATAAAAATAATGATATATCTAAGCGTCATCAGCAGAGGTGCTAAGACAGATCCTTGAGGAACACCTGATAGTACATACCTATGACCTGAAAGTTCTCATTTTAGCCTAACACATTGAGTACGTCCCTTTAAATATGATTTTATTAATTTTTAAAATATTGTGATTGATAGTATCAAAAGCTTTACTGAAATCTAGCAAACCACAATCGGTAGCATGAATGATATCATCTGTGATATTTAACAGAGCAGTTGTACAACTATGGCCTGATCTAAATCCTGATTGTACTGCGATTCAATAATTTTGTGTACTAATTTTGACAAGCCGGGGAGAATACTAATAGGTCTTGAATCAGTTAAGCTCTGGGGAAATGCTTTAGGAATTGGCGTAACAAGCGCATTTTTCCAACATGTATGGAACTTGCAATCAAGCAAAATAGTATTTACAATCCTTACAAGGAAAGGCAAAATATATGGTACACCTAATTTTATTAGACTGAGTATTAGTCCATCACTTCCTGGTGACAAGTTTTTTATTTTCAGTAGATTTTTTGTAATAACTTTTTCAGAAACAAGACTAAATCGAAATTGAGAACTAGAAATTACGTTGTCATTTAAATTTCGTGGTCCGCTATCGACAAAGTGATTGGTAATGTTAATATTAACATTAGAAGAAGAGATTCTATTACTCCCCCTCCTCATGCTACTGCTTTATTTGAACGAAGTTTTAAATTCAATATTTACAAACTTTACAATGCTGTGCAGGACCAGTATAAGAGATATAATTTAACTGAATTTAAAAAACATATTTCGGCGTATACTCTAACAACTGATGTATGAATATTTGAATGTGTTTCATTTCTCTATCTATTTTTTTTATTTGTTATTTTATATTTTTTTGAAATTTTTGTTCCTATTTTATTTTTCTCTATAATGCTGGGTAATTTTTCTCAGTACAAGCTTTAGAAAGATTTTTAATTCTGTTTTTTCATTTAAACAGATTTGTAAAACATCTATTGCATTATTTAAATATCTTGGTTCTGTGAACGGGACTGATTTTGCGTTAAAAAAATGTTTTCTTAAAATGTTTCCTTAACCGCCTCTCAAGTTATGGAAGTAAACCCCTGGAAGATCTCAAGGATCTTGTGCTAGGCAAAGAGAGACGAGGCCCTACAGTTTAATGTGGACTCCGAACCACTCTTGGGGCAATTTTTTTTAATGAAAAATTGTTTCGCCTTGCGGGAATCGAACCCACTTCGCTAGGCAACTCAGTTTGCTAGCCAGTCGCTTTAACACACTGAGCTACCATTCTACTACCATTATCGAGTACTATTATATTTTTGTATTTTCTATAAATTCTAAAAAAAAAATTATAGAATAGTTAGACTTAAACTTCAAGTTTAATAAATATGAGGGACAGTTTATTGAGTTTACTGACCACATGGTTTATATTGGCAAGATCTTATGGGGTGAGAACATAAATGTGTTCCAAATATTCAAAGCCAATAAAATAGTTAATCCTGAGATTATTATGAAAAATTGAAATTTTTTAGCAAAGTAGTTAACATTGGAGGAAAGTCTACTAATATCAATAATATGCTGTCGGCAAACTTTCTCAAAATATATTAAGCTGATTTATTATATTTTATATAGCTGATGCCAATAAATCTCTATTATCTTTTAAATTATATACTCTACTGCTTATTATACCAATCGTCCTCCTTCAGATGTCTTTGCCGGAGAGTAGTAAAATACCAATTAATTTTAATGTTGGTCTCAGAATATTGAAACATTTACACATATCCCACAAATATTTATTGTGCACTATGGCGGTTTACTAGACATAAACCATGTGCTATAAAGTTGCGATATATTTAAGATGAACTTTCACTACTAGTGCGGTTTAAGTCATTAAGGGATCATTACAAGAAGCATTGTTTGTAGCTTACTCATTTGTTCTTGGGTATTGTGAATTTTTATGGCCAAAGAGCTGTAAATAAATATGTAATCAAAATATACCACTCAGGTGTAACGTATCGTCGAGAATCGGGCTTTGATCTGCAGTCCAACTTTACAAAATTATTTTTACATCTTTTATTACAAAATAATCAATACAAAAATAGTAACGGTGTTTAGTTCTAGCATTAATAGTTGTTTTTCTGTATCTATGTTATAAAATTTATGCATCTATGACTAGAAAAATGAAATTAAAATACATTTATTAATACAATATAAAATTGATATTTGCTTGTTTTAAAACATTTTTTAGTTACATGTAAATTTATTATATTTTGCAGATATATGTTTTAATTTGTTGACTCATTCCTCATATAGTAATTATTTATCTTAATTTAAATGCATATGATAATTTTAAACATAAGTTTTACCATAAAAACCTTATTAGTTTTGGATAACTAAGTAAACAGCATCGATATATACCTTAAGTTTTACAATTACCAAAAAGCAACATCAACAACATTTAGTTTAAGAAGTTACAGTTATGATGTTATGAAAGAGCACCCACCAACAATTTATCGACCCACTCCGAAAAATCCGGTGACGCCCATGGTTGTTAATGTCTATCATTAATAACAAGACCACCTAATAATCCATTTCGGACGGAAGAAGATGATTATTTTATTTTTTACATATATGAGCGGTTTTTCAATCCATTAATACTTAAGTGTAACTATTAATTATCCGTCAATTGAATGGTAACTAATAGCATCGATGAAAAATTAAGTAAAATAACAATATGTGCGATATAAACAAGCCCTCACTTCAATATCTCTGACGTCGACGAATTACACCAACGTATTATCACTTGGTTATTTATAAAAATTGAGAAATGTTATTTGGTGCGAAAATAAACAAGACATTTTTAGTTCTTTTATTTAGTACGTATGTTTTGAACAGTGAAATTTAAAACACCAAATCAACATTAATGAGCTTTGTGGTGACTTTTAAATAATAATTAATTGAGAAACGACGGAAGAAAATGATATTTGGAATGGAGTTGACAGTAGCTACGGTAGCGAACTTTTAGTCAAAAATTACGTACAATGTGGTTACCCAAAAGAAAAATAATGAATAAATAGCTTTGCATAAACAATTTTACAGATTTTTTAAAACAGTACATGTTTAAAATTGATAAAGAAGATCAAGTAAATAACATTTTAAATAGAACTCGGTTCACTCATTAGTCAAGTGTCAAGTTTTTTGTTTATTGTTCCCACGTCATGCCTAATTAAAATAATGATAATGTGATATTTTCTAAGTAAAAATTAGTTTTGTAACTACATAGTAGGCGAACTCATCTATTGTTGTAAAGCATAATATCATCATCACAAGCATTTGCTTAGAACAGAATCTCGTATAGCTAATCTAAGTAGTTTACCTTGGATGGAGAGATTTCTCTGCATCGATAACTCAAGTAGATTTTCCTGAATGATAAATCCAGTATAACTATCTGGGTATGTCATATGTGCAAATAAAAGGAATAAAATATTTTCACCTAAACGCGGAAGAAAATGACTGTGGATAGAATGATTTTAAAGATCCCCTCATATTTGTACGTATATACAGTTTTGGACGTTATATTCCTGTAACTTTTGTTTATTGATTTTTTGAAAAAATGCTTCAAATAGTATATACATTTTTCATGTATTTAAGTAATATTCTGCATGAATACTGTACAAGCATTAGATGTAAATGAATAATATGTAAGTACCTATATTAAACAGGTAATTTTCATTTCTTCCGGGGATTTTTCTACCACATGAAGCTCTGATCTTCCATAAAAATAACAACATTAATCAGTGTATTAGAAAAATAACCTCTACGTCAATGACGTTTACAGCAAAGAAACAGGTTATTAAAGATTATTTTTTAATATACTAATTAATTTTGTTATTTTTGTAGAACTTGTGATCAGACGACACTTGTGGCAGATAAACCCATAAAGAGAAGTAATGAATACGAACAGAATACCACAATTAACATTTAAACAATACAAAGTTCAATGTTTTTTGAGGGTTGCATATATTAAATATACAAAATTATCTTTGGCCATATCTTCAAACTTAAATATTCTTATTCTAATATTATGGCACAGTAATTTACTGCTGGCGCAAAATGAATTGGATATATTAAGTTTCAGAAGAAATCTATATATATTTAGTACACTACACATCTGAATGCTACAGTTTCTAGCCTCTTGGATCTCGTCAGACAAACTAGATGAGTACACAATACATAATAGTCTAAGATCACGTGAACTTTGAATGTGAAGGTCCTACCTCCTTACAGAGCTCATTATTCAAAGCGGTTTGTTAGTATCTGTTACACATTACTGATATTCCTTTTCCCTCTGCACTTCCACCCGCCAAGCTAAGATCATCGAGATGAAAGTTTTCCTTGTCATTATGGAATGGCTAATGAATAGCAGCAACTTGTAAAAAGTGCCATCTACGATGACATATAATAAACACCACAGAAATTAGATAACCCCCAATTCCAGAAGCCAGAGCTTGTGCGGAAGGGGGTTACACATTGAAAAAACGCGGATATATAACCATTTCCTCCGACAGTGCCGGAGCCAGGATTCGAACCCGGTGGTGCGATGTCCGTGTGATTAATCGTGATTGCCATCTCGCGCCTTAACCCACTCGGCTATCGACCAACCAACCAACAAAGTTAATAATGAACTAGTCAGTATAAATACACATAAATAGGTACCAATATTCTAAGTCTATAATCTATAGATCAACTGGCTTTTATAATATTTTATTCTTAATAGTAGTCATGTCTCCGGTCGGTGAAGACGAAGAGAATAGTGCTACGTTGAAAATTACGAAAAGGTGTGAATTCTGTAATAGTAATTTCCGTTCATATGTGGAATGTATAAATTGTGGTTTCATTGTGCACGCAAAATGTTTTGAATTAGTGTATAAATTTTTTTATATTAAAAACAAGTCGGAGTGGCAATGTAAACAATGTGTCCAAGGGCAAAAAGCCGAAGATATTCAGTTGATCGAAAATAAACAGCAGGACTTAAACAACACACCTGAGTCATCATAAATAGACGTTGAATTTCAGAAGCGGGAGTTAGAACTGTTATATAAATTAAACGCTGAATTAGAGACTACCAACAAACTATTAAAATTACGCTTAAAAGACATCGATGCTGATTTTAAACACTCCTTTGATTCTCAATATAATTCTGCAAAAACTAATCATCAGTCAGCTGCTAGCATAAATAACAAGGATACTTTATCGCATGATTCATACCGCGATAAGCTAATGAAAGGAAAAACAGAAATGTCTGCTGTTCTTATTATTGAATCTAAACGCAAAAAAGTGGATATAAATACGTTTAAAAAGAATGTGAACCCAGCTGAAATAGGACCCGGTATTAATAGAATTACGCAAACCAATACAGGCAAAGTGGTAATAAACTGTGAAAATAATGATTATCTTCAAGCTGTTAAAACGAACTTGGAAAGAAAGATCGGCCCAGACTATCAAGTTAATATGCCCAATAAATTCTACCCAAGAATTAAAATTTATAATGCAGAAACAACGTCCAAAACTGATGATGAGTTATGTAAAGACATTTTAAAAGAAAATAAATTAGATCAGTTAGATAACAGCTCCTTTAAAATCCTGAAAAAAGAAACGAGACCCTCTGGAAATAATATAATTGTGGAAGTAAGTCCTAACTTATTCAAAAAAATTACAAACGATGGTTTTTTGTTTATTGGATGGAGAAAGTGCTTTGTAAAGGAGACTTTCAATGTTGTACGCTGTTATAAGTGCTCAGGATATGGTCATATATCGAAAAATTGCAAAAACCCGGTACACGGGTGCCCCTTGTGTGCTGAAGATCATACTTTAGAAGAATGTCAAAACAAAGACGCCACTAAGTGTATAAATTGTATGAAATATAACAATCGGTATAACTCTAATCTTGATGTAAATCATACAGCAAAAAATATTCAATGTGCGATATATAACAGGCAAATTGAGTGGCTGAAATCAAAAATAAACTATGTCGAATAGCAATTAGTAAAAGATAAAAATACTGCATGTATAAACATTGCTCATCATAATGTACAATGCTTAAAAAATAAAATTGAGGAAATTGAATTGTTTATATCTCATGAAAATCTTGACGTTTTATGCATTTCAGAAACCTGGCTCGAGCCTGAAGAAATTCAATTTGTTCAATTTTGCGATTATAAAATTATTAGTAGCTACTGTAGAAACACATACTCGCATGGTGGGGTGCTTATTCTTGTCAAAAATACTTTTGCTGCAACGGATTTTACTAGCTTGTCAAAATTAAGCTCGGATAAAATATTTGAATGTTCAGCTATCAAGTTAACCATTAATGATATGAACTATTGTGTGATGTGCTTATATAGGGCACCAAACACGGATGTAAATGCCTTCTTATCAAAATTTGAGAACTGCCTGAATTTGCTATGTAGTTCAAATGTACATAAAATTATTATTTGTGGTGACTTAAATATTAATTATTTATCAAACAATAATGCAAGAACTCGCTTAGATGATCTGATTAATTCGTTTAACTTGCATTCTATTTTTACTGAACCAACAAGAATTTTTAATAATTCAGTCACAGCTGTAGATTATATTCTGACAAATTTCAATGTCCGTGATAGAAATATAATCTATACAGGGATCTCTGACCATTCTGCTCAAAAAATAACACATGAAATAAACAATACTCCGATAAATAACTATATCAAATTTAGGTCTTTTTCAATGAATAACATAAAGAGTTTCATGAAATATTTAAGCGACGAAAAATGGCTCAATGTTTTTTCTGAAGAAACGGTTGATATGAAATTTGTTGCCTTCTCTGATATTTTCTCTTATTATTATAATTTGTCTTTTAAAATAGTAACGAAAAATGTAAATGTTTGTTCCACAGAGAAGCCTTGGCTAACACCTGGCATTAAGAAATCATCTGTTCGTTTAAAGGAATTACATAACCTACGCAAAGCTGGCATTATTAATGAACAATACTATAAAAAATATAAAGTTATATATCGACGCGTAATTAGATTAGCGAAACGATTATATTTTGATAAAATTATAGTAAACTCTCAAAACAAATCCAAGACAGCCTGGAAAATAATAAACAACAGTATAAAAAATAACGTTCGAAGTGAAACACCTACAATAAAAATAAACAATGAGGAGACATCAGATAAAAAGAAAATTGCTGACTCCTTTAACTCATATTTTGTTAACTTACCTAAATCTTTGTTATCAACAGAACACAACATCAACGTGACGAATACCATCAATATTACCCGATCTGAAAAATTTATTTTATCTCGAGGCTGTTACAGAATCCGAAGTCCTGGACACTATTAACAAGTTAAAAAATTCTAATTCCACTGGGCATGATGATTTTTCAATTAAAATAATTAAACAGTGTGCACACAAGATTGTAACACCTCTATGCCACATAATAAATCAATGTTTTATTGAAGGTACTTTTCCAAACTTGCTGAAAATTTCAAAAGTTATATGTTTGTTCAAAAAAGGCGATGCAAAAGAATTAAGTAATTATCGTCCTATATCCCTTCTGTCTGTTTTTTCAAAAATTTTTGAAAAATTATTAGCAAGCAGAATTATTAAATTTCTCGAGGCAAATAAAATTATCTCGCCGAATCAACACGGTTTCAGGAACAACCATTCTACTATTTCTGCACTAGTAAGCATTTTAGACTACATATATAAGGGTATTGACATGGGCAACAAAGTTATGGCTGTTTTTATCGACTTATTAAAAGCATTTGACTACGTTAACCATGACACTCTTTTAAAGAAGATCGAGTGTTATGGTTTACGCGGTCAGAGTAATAAACTATTAAAATCCTATCTATCAAATAGATCTCAATTTGTCGAATACTTTGGCGTAAATTCAAACCAACTAGATATCGAAATCGGAGTGCCACAGGGTAGTGTCTTGGGGCCGTTACTCTTCCTATTATATATTAATGATGTGGAACAATTTATACCCATTTTTTACAGTGCCTTTGCAGATGATATGTCATTGATTGTAAGCGATGTAACTATAGAGAACACGGCATCAAAACTCGAAAAAAACCTTGAAAAAATTAGTAATTATTTTAGAGACTCCGGGCTGACTATGAATCAAGACAAAACCTTCTCACTTCAATTTCATCCAATTGGATCCAATTATGTATCTAGTCCTCTGATAAAACTTAAAAGTAAATCTATTCAACAAGTGGTTGATTTCAAACTACTAGGAATTTATATTGATATGTCATTAAATTGGAAAAAACATGTAGATTTTATTTGTAGGAAATGCGCTAGTCTATGTTTCGCAGTAAGAAGATTGTGCCAAATTGTCAGCATAAATGTCGTAAAAACCTTCTATTATTCAAACTTTGAGGCAAGAATTAGATATGGTATTATTTTCTGGGGAAATTCAGTAACATCTGACCGAGTATTTATTTTACAAAAGAGAGCAATTCGATTTATGTTTGGTCTAGCATACAGAGAATCATGCAAAAGTACTTTTATTCGGAATAAAATCTTGACATTTCCATGTTTGTACATCTTAGATGTGTTGATTTTCGTAAAAACCAATATATCCAAGTTTGTTCAGCAAAATATTTACCATGAATATACTACTCGCCACGGTTCTAATCTTCAATTCAACATGCATCATTTAGAATTATATAAGTCCAATCCGTATTACATAGGTGCAGTCTTGTATAATAAGTTAAATAATGACATAAAATCTATAGTTGGAATTCAAAAATTTAAATCTGCTGTTAGGCGATACCTCGTAAGTAATGCGTTCTATTCGGTTGAAGAATTTTTGACATCTGAATATGTACCTTGTGTTTAATGATTAATTTCAAGTTTTTTTGTAAATAATTGTATCTCTTTATATATGTATATGTGTATATAAATGTAAATATTTTCTACTTTGTTCCTTTTATAACTTGTAAATTTTTTTGACTTATCCTATATCAATGTTTTGATCTCTTGGATTAATAAAGTTATTCTATTCTATTCTATTCTATTCTATTCTATTCTATATATTTAATATATTCAGTTCTTCAAAATATTCAACTTTGTGTTGAATATAGGTAATCATGTAATTTTACATTGGCTATTCGTTTTACCATCATTGATTACGATAAATTATTGTAGGTGGTTTTCCCTACATGTTGCTGGAGTAATAAATATCGGCGGTTAAGAAAGCATAAACTGTAGGATACAATGTGCAATGTATCTCCCATGGAGAATAACTATTTCTGCTGGTGTTTTTTCTAATCAGTTTGTTTTCTACTGAATAATATTTCGTCAAATGTATGATCGTTAGTTTTGTAACCTCTTCTATGTGCAAAATAAAATATTCTTAGAAAATTGCGTATATTCACACCAAATATAAGAGTATTAGGATTAGAAATTTACTATTTAAGACATACATGTTAGTAAACTAGATATTTGAATGGAATTCACATTAGTCTAGACACAATGTGAATTCTGTTTTCCTTAGGAGGCGCCAAAGACTTTATAATTGGTTTTTCAGGTTCCAGATCCCAAAACTGGCTTAATTTTTGAGTTATTTACAAGAAAGTGTAAAAATGACCTTCTTTGGCATACTCTTTTGGGGAATACAGAGATAATAATGTGTTACTATCCAACTTTATGCATACCCTGGATATATTGTCGTAGGTTTCTGATCGTAGAAGAGGTCTTACCTCAAATCATCTACGAGAATTGTAAAAAATAGTATTTTTTCTCATTTTCTTTTGGGGTATATAAAAATATTAGTGTATTTATATCCACTTTTACGTCTTTGGATATTTCAGATAAATTAACGTAAGTTCCAAATCCTCGAAATGGTCCTATCTCGATTTATACTTCTCAAAAATGATGTTTTTTCGCATCTTCTCTCTAGATACAAGGGATCGTCAACATGTTAGTGTCTGCTCTTATATATTTTGATATGCTGAAAAGATATCTTCAATTCTTTAAACAAAGGTCTACATCAATCTCTGCAAGATACCTTCATCTTAATTATGCGTTTTTGACAAACAAATACTTTCTGCCAATGTAGGGAGGAACTCCATAATATTATCACATATTATAGAATACTTTGTACATATGAAAGATAAAACATTCTTAGAGAGTCTGCTGATAGTTGGTTTCTCATGAATCGTATTAGGTAACATGACGAATTAATTCTTGATATTAAAGTATTAGTATAAGCTTCCCAATTTAACTTACTATCTAGCGTTATGCCAAGAAAGTTTACATTTTCCGTTTGTATGATTGAAGAACCATTTAATTGAATATACAATGAATAATCAAGATCAGTAGTTGGAGAAAACTTAACAAGAGTTACATTTAAGTTTAAGTCATTCGAACTACAATATTTAGACCTATTTGAGAATATCGTGGTAACTTTACTTGTACAAGCTACTACGGATTCTACAGTTACAATACAGGATATATCATCAGCATATTGATATATAAAGTCTATATTAATATAATCTTTTAAATCATTGGTATACAAAATAAATAGGGGCCCAAGTATAGATCCATGCGGCACACCCTGTAGTATACAAGTTTTATTTGAAAGAACAGTTTGAAGTAGTCCATCCTTGAAAGATGTTAGTGCAGTAACTTGGTGTAGTAACTTATTGTTAATTATTACGTATTTTGATATGCCAGCTGGATCGTCGTTTATGTCACATACCAAAAGTGGATCAATTTCTAGTTCCTCAGGAGGAAGTTCCAAAAAAGGAGTTTTTCGCATTCTTTTAGAGGTAGTCAGAAATATTAATATGCCAGTGTTTATTCTTAAGCATTCTTCCCTCGATTAGCTTTGGTCAAAAATCCCAAAATAGATCAAGTTCGAAAAATTGTCCAAATAATTTCCAGTGGCAATATTCGGTATCTTAAAATACATGAACATTTGCAAACAAATTTAGAAATCCAAGATAGCGGCCTAGGCGGTGAATTCAAATTGATAAGCCAGAATTTTGAAGTGAATCAAAATTCATAGTCATCTTCAAATGTGAGTATGTGCACTTTAACGAAACCGGACAAATGTTTAGAAAACCTAAGGTTATTTTCATAAGACCAATAGCTGCCTCACTGAACGACAATAAGAGAAAACATTTCGACCCTTGGAGTGACCGTTTCTTCATCAGCTATCTGTCTTTTTGTCATATCGCCGATAAGCAATGTGGTGTTTCTAAACAAAAAGGGCACGGGTTTGCATCACTCACGACAGGATATCATCAATTTCTGAATAACTTAAAAAAAAACAGTCGATTCGTCTGTCCGTCGGTCCGTATTAATAAAAATACTTGATATTGTGCTAACAAGTCTTTCTTCAACTACAGAGGCACAATCAGGTGATGTTATAAATAAGAAATTGTGAAGTGAGACACCGTCATCGGTTTAAGCGTTGAGACCTCCATCAGCGAAGTTAAGCAGCGTTGATTGAGGCCGTCACTTGGATGGGTGAACGGCATCTCTGTTATAGGGTATTCCCCGTAGTCAAAAACAAAAAACAAAAAAATGCAAAATTAGCAAAAAATTCAGATCAATTCAAGCATCATGGCAAACCATGATAAAAAGTCAACCAGACCTAGTTTACATCAAAAATTACATCCAAGGTCACAAAAATCAGGAAAAATTCACGAACCTTCTATAATTCACAAGTAACGTAAATTCACCGAAAACACACTCCCAACATTCAATCTAGCAATTTTATAAAAGAATTTTCACGAAAAACATCCCTTAAAAATACAACCCCCTCACAGTCATCAAATTAATCAAAACCACCATCCGTACCCAAAACAGCAATAGTCCATTTCGTTTCATTCACTTTTAAACCACTTTTACATTACAAATCTCATTACTTCTTGACGACCCCTCGTATACTTCAACTTACCTTAAAACTCCCCATTCAACTTCACTTCATTCAATTCTCGCATCCGTTTCAATTTCTTAATATTATTACTTTTTGACAACCCCCTGTATACTCCAAACCACATTCCCCACATCGAGTCTTCATATTTAATTTAGTTTCATCAAATCCCAGCGTCTCAATTAATTACTCAAATTCCCTTACTTTTCAATAGCCCCTCGTAAAATATCTCGATTCCCTTTCAAACGATATCTCCGCTCAAACTCGATTCATACCCGTTAGGAGCATTATCATATCTTATTTCGAGCCACCTCGCACCTATCGGGAGCATTATCATGTCATTTGAACTGTTAAACGTCTGACCTTCGTGACCTTTATGGGCCTTTTCATATCATTAAAATTTCCGTCAATCAAACTCAAATATTTCCAAAACCCGAATCGATTCAAATTTCTTTTTATTTCAAAAATTTCTCCTTTTCATCGCCGATTTTTCCATGAGTTTCATCTCAAAATTTCCACTTTTAGTAAACTATTGCGCAATATTGTGTAATATGTTGCAATCGTGTCGATCCAGACTCGACGGTGTCAGCCAATCTAACAAGTATAAATACCGGTGTACGGCAAGCCCACACCAAGTTCAGTTTTGACAGTGACTCCAGTGTTAAGTAATCGCGTAGTGTTCTTGGGAAAATATAAGTTTCAAAAGTGAATTTTTGTCTAATAGCTGTTGACGCTATTGAACGGGTCCGGTTACTATTTAACTTGTTTTGTAGATACTCCCGTCTAGCTAGGCTTTCTTATTCCCAGTCCCTGCATTCTTTTCGTGACAAGCTGTTCAAGTCTAGCTTCCCAGGCCGAAACCTGGTTAAAAAGAGTTAGTTTGTAAGAGCTCGCCTTAAGTGGCCCCTTCTAGTATTAAGAATCCTTCGCCTTAAGTGGCCCCCTTTTCAAATTTCCCTCAGTATACGAGGCTCAATCGTTAAAGTGAATTTTTTCGATTTAATAATTATTTTTTAAACATTTTTAAATATATTCTCAAAGCAACCTAAGACAGAATTTTTGTTGTCGATTAGTTTACAATTTCAAAAAGAAACTTGTCAAAATAAAATAAATTCTTCTTCAACTCTGTTCAATACAATTGAATAAATAATATTAAACCGCAGTGTTTAATTTCAATAAAAACAACATACAGGGTGTAGCCGTTGACCCGTAAATAGCTGTAAAAATTAAAACCAAGTGATAAAAATAGTGCAAATTACAATATACAGGGTGTAGCAGTTGACCCTAACAAGCACTCCCAGAAATCAACCCTGAGACTCAACCAATCGAAAATAAGTGCACGGAAGCCCTCTGGGGTCTCAGCTCTAAACCCCCACTGCTCCAGATTTTTTTTTTATAACGAACAGAGGGCCTTAACTGTGTTCATCTCATTTCGCCGTCTTGGTTGAGTGGAAGAGTAGCTGTAGCTAAACTCCGCCAGGACGTAAATATAAACAAGGCATAAAAAAAAAATTCAGAAATTATACCTAAAAAACAATCTGCCTTCAAAAAATGCAGCGGATATTAAGTAACTATATAAAAATTTCAATAAACCGGCCAAAAAGTCTAATGTTTACAATTCTCTTTAAATTATTAATCGAAATGGATTAACATATTATCCAAGTTGAATCTATAATAGTTATCAATATTAATGTTATTATATTAATCTATTGTATCAACGTTACTAACATTTTACCGTACCATAAGCAGATTAAGCAAATTAGGTATAGTTTACGTATTTATTAATAATTAGTTTATTAGACGAAATTATTATTTTACAATGTTAATTGCGGAAAATATTTACGTTGGCTTTCTTCGCTTTTTCTATAATTAATTAGATCGATTGTTACATAACCGGCCTAATGGCCGTTTGTAATTAGTGTAAACGTGATTTGGAATGAGAATTGTTTTTTAACCAAATATAGGAATGTCGGTGACAGTTAATTTATTAGATATTCATTAGAGTTTAGTGTCTCATTTTTTCGCAATTAAATATGTTTGCGCAAAAGTCTGTTGAAATAAATACTAGCTGCATTATTTTAGCTTTCTTTAATGAATTTTATTTTGCTATTAAATTTTATTGTTTCATAAGTTCCTTTATCTGTTCCCAGAGAGTAATATCCAATTTAATTTATTGCGTCTTAAAGTCATTCAATAATAAATACAATAAAAGTTGCTCGTTATACATATCGGCCATTAAATGCTTTTTCGAACAATGTAGATATATAATTTATCTTCATTTTATATTCGTGAGGCATTAAGCTGCTGGAGAATCCATCGGTTATATCAGACCCAACATTATATTGCGCAGTCAATTGCTGGAATACCTATCTGCACAAAAACTCGGTTGAAGTGGCTTCGTAATGTTCTTAAATTTGATGCATAAGTACATAAACACACTTTATTTTCAGAAACTTTCAAATAACTTGTATTGCTAACAACCCTATACTATGCTAAATACCTAGCTCGCATAATAGCTAGGTGAATTGTAAATAGATAAAATTGCTGAGATACCAAACAGAGAAAGAACCTCGCACAGAACGATAGGAAAATGGCCGTAGTAAATTGCACCAAATTTTGATATGTTATAGGTCTTGGCCTCCTGAACAATAATTGTCATGGGCACATCGGTCAAAAGTCAGTATAGCGCAAGCTATTGCTTGTCGAAGGCAGAACCATTAAGAACGAAAAAATATTATGCTTTACAATAATAGTGCAGTGCCGAAGCGGTTTTTCAAGGACAATATTCTTAGCAGTATATGGATGTTCGGAAAATTTAAGATTAATGGTATGCAAATGGGAAAAAAATCGATTGGACCCCAACAAATAACCGGAAATAGGGTGGGGGTGGAAAAAGGTGTGCATTTGGGGATGTAACGTGGTTTTTTACGATTTCCGGCACAACTAGACCTCCTATCGAAAAATGTTAAATGCAAAAGTTGTAGATAATTGAAAAGTATACTATTATTTCTCTTATTTTTCAACATAACCTCAAAACTATTGAACAATCAATTTTGTGATTTTTTATTTTTATCTCCTACAAAATGATTCGATTTTAATGAAATTAGGTGAACATGGACATTTTTGCGTCTCAAATAACCTGTAATTTTTTTGAAGCGAAATATTTATTTCTTGATTTATGCTAATTTAATTTGAAAAAAGGCTTAATTTTCAATCAAAAAAGTTGATTAACATAATTTTGATTTTTGAAAATTTCAAGACTGAATTTCTTTCGTTGAAACCTCTACTTTAAGATGATATAAAAAATCGTACTGTTACTATGGAAAACATTGTCAAAAATAAGAAAAACCAAAGCAAAGATTTTTCAAGATCGATTTTAACGTAATTGTCACAAATTCTTCATTGTTTATTGAATTGAAATGTTGAGAATGATGCAAAATAGTAATTTCAATGTAATATCAAATAAGGGAACTTTGATTAACCATATAAGGTTCGGGCTGTTGAGCGACAAATTGTTTAAACAATAGTTTTACTTAAAAAAATTGCTAGAAATAACAGTTTTGTTCAAGAAAAATGTTTCATGGACAAAAATAAATTAAAAATAAAGTCATTAAAATAAATATTTCAAATTAATGAAATGGCGTGGCAGTTATTATGCTACGCAGTCTCAAGCGCGCGCGCGCTGCTCTTTTTGCTTCGCTTCTGCTGGCTCACATGCAACCCACTTGTCCCTGATTTTCCGCGCGTCCACAACTGGCACGTGCTATGTTTATGTTAAAGAACACGCCAAAACCCTCGATAATCTTTTCGAAACTGTAACAAAATCCGACTTCCGAGGTTTTTATATTTTAAATCATATTTTCACTCTACGGAGCGTTTTTTATGCAAAAATTTCAGAAACTCATCAAGGAGTGTAATTTTAGAAAGTGTAGTAAATGGCGCTGCACGGGGACGTAATGTCGCCCCGATCAGCAAAATTTAGAAAGTGTAACTAAAATCGACGAAAAAAAACCTTTTACGAATCCACCTTGTGCAGCACTGCAACTCATGCGTTGTGTTAAATATTAGAACAAGTTCATCCACTCTCTAGTCTAAGTATATCGAGATTTCTAGCAAAAATAGCCTTTAGCGACAAGGGCGCCCTATCATTTTCTAGCAGTCGATTTTGACGGGAAAATGATGGATTTTAACGGGGTTTGCCCTAAACCGGTTCCTCTGGGATTCGGTGTCAGAAAAATATAGTTACCATGTACTCATATGTGCATGGGACCGTCTTGCCTGAACGTATGAATTTATAATTGCTACAATATAATTCGTTACGATTCAAGCATTTTTAAGCTCTGAGGAGTGAACCAAATTACAATTGAACTAATAATACGTAAATAGACAGGCAAGCAAAAGTCCACCAAAAATTTTTAAATATTGAACTTTTCTTGAATCTTTTTGTGTAATCGTTAGCTATAAATCGCTAGTTGGTACATTTTAAGTCGTCCCGTTCCTCACCATGTGTTGTACATGGGCCAAATTCTAGTTTGTCAATACATTTTCTTGAAGTTTTTGTAAAACATGATTTTTTAAAGGGATTTAATATACATTTTTTGAACTTTATATTGTTTTTTTCTTGTGTTTTCAAAATTCCCTTTCAGGTTTAATTTTAAGAAAGAAAATCATAGTTTGAATAGTTTGTATTCTTATGAATTACGGCATTATACTCACTTTTGAATATTGGTAGACAATGATCTCCCCAGCCAGCATTAACAATTAATCTGACTGCTTTCTTCTGCAAACGAAAGATTTTAACTGCGTGAAATGATCCACCCCAAAGAAGAATTGCATAATTAGTGTGAGCGTGGAATAAAGAAATAAAACATGTTTTTAAGGTTTTAGAACATGTTATTTCAAATCAATCAACATTATCATATTTTAATTATCTATGTATTTACGTGAGGTAATCCTATTTATCTTTGGCCTAATATAAACAAAAAATACATCCATTAGTTAAATTTATCCTAGAAGTTTGTGATTGATTTCAGGATGTGCTGTAAAGAAGAAGTGTAAAAATAAAACAGACTGGTCAGTTTCCTTAACTAAGCTCTAATTAATTTGACTGTAAATTGATGGACACAAAATTAAAAATACATTAAATTATGCAAAAAACTCCTGCAAGTTAACATTATAGATAAAGAAATAAATTACTTATAGCAAATTGCTGACTTCCTTGTATAATCAGACTACGGATGTCTGCGTGTGCTTGATATAGATCAAATATGCGGAAAGTGGCGGTATTATGTATACTGAAACATTTCGGATGCCGCTGGAGCTGATGTGATAAAAGTATTCATATTTTTAATAATTTGCAACAAATCTGTCTCTATAAACAAATATTCCAAGGCCTTCAATAAGTATAAGCTGTAACAGGAGAAATAACTGTTACCGATCCGTTGCCAGCCCCTAAAACAGATAGATTCTTATAGGCAAGCATACCTACATGGGAAGCACGCCAACAAATAATAAATGTAGTTACCAAAATTATAGGGACATGTAGAAAAAAATATTAGAACAAAGTATTTACCTCTTTTTCTCCTAATGGTCGAGAAATATAAAAGCAATTTAAAAAAGATTACCAGATAAAAATCCTGCTAGTAGTGAATGTATTCGATTTTCAGATGTGCAGGAAATAATCAAAGACATTATTGACAGATTTAATGCATCTTCACAAGTATTAATAAAATTACTTCTAATATTAACTTTATCTTAACTGTGAACAAATTCCTAAAAATATTAATTAGAAAAGGAACTTTCACCAATTTCGAACAAAATTATAGGAAATAATTGTACATTTAAAGAATACCTTAACGATATCCAAAATAGATGCCTTTAATGTGATATGAAATCAGTATCTTAATGTATTAAATTTGTCGTTAAAATATAGTGAATTTCCAGAGGAGTGGAAGGTAACTTGAGTCATATTAGTGCCAAAGATGCAAATACAATATTGTGTGATGAACACAGATTCATGAGTGTATAATTTTAAATATTCGCAATATGAGAGGTACGAATCTTTAGAAAACAATCTTGTCTGATTTGTAGTCTGTCGATTTCCGACACATGACCTCAAAAATCAACAAATATGCATTAATGAGTCATTTCTCAGCTTTTTTCTAATATTCGGGTTCTAGCAGACCGGTTTTCATGAAATTTTTGGATAAGGGTGCTCTTTCTCAAAATTTTATCAAAATCGGTATACTAGAACACGTATAATAGAAAAAAGTTGAAAAATGGCTCATTAACACATGTTTGTTGGTTTTTTGAGGTTATGTTAAACTTGTGATCATTCTAACCCCTTTAGTTAATTGCCCTTTCAAAAACAAACATTTTGCGCTGCAGATACTTAAAAAAAGTGATTCATAATCCACGCATAGCAGCCATTTTGTGTAAATGTGGCTCAGCAGTGGATTGACGACTTCCGCCCACAATGAATAGCATTTTTGGTGACCCGTGGCACCCGACTAAAACTAAAGAAAAATCGCTTCTATCAGCTACATCCATTTTCAAAAATGTTTGTCTTCATATAACTCCACTAAATTTACTGTATTTTTAAAGGAGCCTTTTTGTCTGCGCCATATTTTGTTAATGTTACATGCGCACACCCTTAAATCATGAAGTAGTTTCATTACGAGAAACCTATATTTTCTCATTTATTGTATTCAATCATAATTTTCATGAACACTGCGACTTTCGTCAATTAAGCTGGCATCATCAGGGGGTGATTAAAAATAGAGCGAGCGCGATTCAACAATGATGTGTTTAAATAATCCAAAAAATTTAAGTTGTATATGAAGAAATAAGTCGAAGAACTCCAAACTGCTTTCTAAGAGAGTTTTAGAATAAATATTATAAAGTAGAAGATTATGGTGGGGAAATATGACAAATAAAAGTTGACTTTTCAAAATTTTATTTCTGTAGAGATTTAAATTAATATCTCTTATATGTTTATGATGTTTAGTAGAAGTTCCCGAACTTTTTACCCGATTACTTCGTTTATAGTGTAGTGCTTCTGTACTTTCGCAGAGCGTTTGAGACTATAAGTAGAGATTTACTGCTGTTAAAACTAAAAAACTTTGGTTTAGTGACTACCATAATTAAATGGTTCAGTGAATACTTATCCAATTGGACCCAAGTGACATCTACACTAAAACCGAGTGCACCCGGAGCACCACAAGGGACAGTATTGGGACCTAATCTGTTTTATTGTCTATAAACGATATAGTGCAATATGTAGCTTAATGCAGTATCCAACTTTTCGCGGATGATACATTGTTATACTTCATAGGTGACAATGTAGATGAAGTTGTAAACAATTTAAATGATGAATTTAAGACACTACATAAATGGTTAGAACTAAACAGTATGTGTGTAAATATAGAGAAAACCAAATTTATGTTAATTAAAAGTAAATATAACGAAATTGATGCAAATAGTCCTATGGGCATATATCAATCAATAATCAATATAACAAGTTATGGAATGTAAATATTTAGGTATTATAATTACCAAAAAAAGTAAACTTACTAGGCAGATTAAGACACGGTAGTATATGGACTAAACTGTTAATATATAAAACGATTGTTTTACGATACCTGAATTTTTGTTCTTCCATATTATATTTATTAAATAAAATACAGATAGATGACATACAAAAAAAAAACAGAACCAGACACTACGAACTATTTTAAAATGTAATAGATATTCAAACATCAAATACATGTCGGAACAGGCCGAACTATTAAGTGTCAGACAGACCGGCTTTACTAACACTTTGGTCACTATACATAAAAAAAAAACATGGATTATAGCTGCACCACTTAGCAGAAGAACTAACATTTGTCCAGGATATCCGTAATTACGAAACAAGAGCTAGGAGCAATTTCTATGTTGAGACTGTTAACACATCATATAGTCAAAATAATTTATTCAATAGAGGACTAATTGCATACAATGAACTACCAAATGATATAAAAAATAGTGAATCACTAGTATCATTTAAAAATAAATGTAGAACCTTTTCCACTGCACATATCCCCATATAAATTGTATATTTTTTTTATTTTCTTCTATTGTTTCTTGAACCATTGTATTGTATTGTAAATGGGAGTCTACATGTATTTACTTGTCATATATTTAAGCTTTTTTCGTAAATGTAAATTTAGCTATTAATAAAAATATTATTATTATTATTAGTTTATTCGAGGTGAACCACCAAATAACAAAATTATTTTAAATAATATATTAATTTCTAGACAAAATATGATTTTTTAAAACTATTACTTACCTATAATTTGTTTCTACTTGTAATATTTTTAAAGTCGTATATATGGCAAATTCCGAGGCAAATTCAGAATGCAAACTGATTGTAAATTAAATCAAAACAATATTGATTCTTGACTGATATGTTCTACATCCCAGACTTATCTGATTGCACAGTTTGTTCTTTTCATTATGCTACTTGTTGTCTAATCTAAATCGAATCTAGATATAAAAAAGTTTCCTTTTTGCAATATCCTGCAAAGTGTAACTTGAGTTGCGTCAAGAGCGTTTACAAAATTTCATTTATCATTTCGACTATCTGTCAGTAATTATCAATTATCATATTCAATCATTCGACTGACAGCGCTCTAGCGTAATTTCCTAATATAATGAAAAGCAATTTGTCTGATTAGCGTTGCCTAAACTCATTCAGAAGAATGAAATATTAACGTATATATCTTAAAGTTACAACCGTGAGCGTCAGAAATTATTTCTCGTAATTTTACGAAGGGAACTTTTAGAAAGATGATTTCTGCAATGTATCCTTTAAAAACAAGTACCGTATTGTAGAGAAATTAGTTCAGAGTCTATGTGAATTCCTTCATATTTAATAAAATACTTGTTGAAAGCGAATTTCCGGCCATGGGTAAAATAGCTTATGCTATTTTACTTCCACCTTCAGTGGAAGTATAACAACGCAAAACAAATATATATTTTTTTGTTTAAATAGGTTTAAATTGGTATGAAACGTCGAGATTATAAATTTGAGCGAAACAAATTTCCTCTCTGTGTGTCGGTCTGTCTGTAACTTTTTTGTGCGCACGTTTACTCTGGAACCGTTTTTGATATTGACTTGAAATTTGGTACACTTATGTATTGGAACAAGATCTGGAACTGGATTATATTTTGATCTAATTCCGTCGAAGGGTTCGGGAGTGAATGGGGTTAATAAGGGTAAATAGGCAAAACAAGCAAGTAGAGTCCATAAAACTGCAATTTAAAGCATGTACGAAAAGTTAAGATCTCAAAATTTTTTTGGCATCAGCCACCCTCCCCCCCTCCTTCACACCCAATACCACCCCCGCACTATTATGAAAGGGAGTAAAAAAATTAAAATGTGATCGGACCGTAACTAGATGATTTATTTAGATGGTAAATGTACTTATACTTGAAATACTTTAATACTATGTACACATTACCTCGTCAATTAGGCACATTTTAGAATAGAATAGAGTAGAGTGGGGTAGGGTAGGGTAGTGTAGAGTAGAGTAGGGTAGAGTAGAGTAGAGTAGAATATGGTATATACCATATTTTTATTTATTTGTTATTTATTATTTTTATTTCATGTTATATACATACATGCTTGTAAAGGTGACTACAGGATTAAATTAAAAATAAAAGCCCTAAAATTGGTTATAAGAGAAGTATTCTTCCAGAGAATAAAAACAATTTTCTTTTAAGGATTTATAAATATTTATTTTATATTATTTGAGGCTGCTTTGGCGGTTGTACCGCGCTGGAAGGTGGTTATATAATTTTATAGGCATCGTATAAGAGCCCTTTTTTACCTGTGTTGTTCGATACGCTGGTATTGAGAGGTTATCAGCATTTCGAGTATTGTGAGAGTGGATTTCATTTACTATAGTGAAAGATTCAACGTTTTTCCGAGTGTGGCACAGACACTGATAAATATACATATATATGGTAAGTATACTCTGTTCCTTAAAATAGGATCTGCATGACGTACCGTATGTTAGATCAAGCATACTTCCAAAAATCCTTTTTTGTATGGTAAATATTTTTGAAGCGCCACTGGAATTTCCTCAACATATTAGGCCATATACGATAACTGAATAAATTGAGCTTAATAAAAAGTTTTTAAGGTTTCAATAGTGACACTATTTCGTGATCATATAATTTTTTGTTGCCAAGGTTTTCAAAAGAGCATTTATATGACTAACCCATGATAAATTACTGTCTAACTATACTCCTAGAAATTTCATTTCATTTTGCTGTTCTAGACTTTTACTATTTGTTTTTACCAGAAGGCTGCAATAAATTTTCTTGTTAATCGGGGAAAAATAATTTTTTTTAACTATACTATCATATTTTGAATCAGAGAATCATCAATTGACCTACATCTATTTTTTTTGCTCACCCCGTACTACCAGCATACAAAAAAAATATTTGTAAAAATATTTCTCAGAACATAAATAAAATAGCATCATCAGAAACATTAATAATTATTTCTGCGATCGCAGGTAAATTGGTTAATTGTTATCTAGAAACCAGGCCACCCTGTACACAACTTTCATCACCCACAGTGATAATGAGATCTATTAATCAACGAAACTTATAATAACAATAGTTCCGACTTCCCGGATATTAAATATGAACTGAAATGAATTACAGTTAAGAGGATGTTGATTCTTGACATATAAACTGCCTTGAAATTCTATATTCAGTATCAATGTTTAAACTGGCTACACGATCTTTGAATTATTCTACAATAGTCGTACAACACGTAGTACGCTGTTGTCTTTTACCATTACACGTAATTAAACTTATAATATACGATTGCACATCGTCTGGGAATATTATACAACTGTTGATTCACTATTTATTTGCCCTTCGAAGATGATGGAGATATAATCAATTCTGAGAATTGCACTGTGGAATGATCAGCATTTGTTGTACCTCTCTGGAATAACAATGGCTAATATTAAATTTAAATAAAATACCTCTTCAGTATTCTGTTATTGTAATTTCAAATCGACTGCAAATGTGTGAGGCAGCTACCATATTACATATTGATTGAATGGTGATTGAAACTCGGTATGATCAATGCTGGATTGGAAAACCTATATAGCTCTTTGTAATTTGTTATTTTATTAATCTATAGAAGAATGTTGTGAATGTTAGGGGCATTAATAATATAAATATTGACATATTTTTTTGATGTGGCGTTTATTAAATTTTGAAAATTTGAAAACAGGTTGAAACTGTGTAATTCGTTATTATTATTAATAAAGGTGGTTAAGGCGATTCAAGGACAAATCTTCAATCTGGTACCTAACCAAGGACGCACAGTACTTACAATTCTTTCTGTTACTAAATTTTAACTTAACATACCGGATGTAAAAGAATAGTGGGCCATCCTGTGTAACCCCCACATTTGTCGTGTCGGGATGAAATTTTATATGCTGTGATCCATAAGATAACATTTAAAAATATAAAGTTCAAATGTGTATTAATAAATAAATAATCCCTTTATCCCGGAAGGCTCTAGAAGAGCCTTGTGTGGGAGGGGGCTACACATTTAGAGAAAACGGACACACACCCAATATCCGTGTGTAGTGGAAAAATCCCTCTCACAGTATTTTCCACTGCCACGACCGGGGATCGAACCCGGAACTTTTGGGCGAGAGGCAAGTGTGCTCACCTCTCGACCACCAGTCATATTTCTTTAAATGAGTCAATATCTAATATATCATCTACAGTATATTTATTTTTTATGCTAAATATAATTTTTCTTAACTGGTTCAAGCTTGTTGTCTTTAACTCAAATAGAAGAAATCGAGAAAAACGCTTATGAAGTAAGTATGTCGTGAAAATTGAATAAAACTAGATTCAAAACATTCATTTTGTCAACAAAATAACGTTGCTAAGAACAAATGTTCTGTCTCGGTTCTGTCTGAAATTATTAATAGTAAAAACTCCCTTCCTTTTGACATTTTCTGGCTCGGTCAGTGGTGTTTCGCATAATATTTCGCAACATAGCAGTAGTTATACTTACAAAAACTTTGCGGATACGGTTTAGTATCAAGTGTTTGAGGGAGTGTATAAAAACTCGCTTTTTCACATAACCCCACAAAAATTAATCGAAAATTCTTAGGTCTGGTGAGCATAGGTAGGTATAATTTCTCGATATATCCATTTTGATTGCTTCTTGGTTTGATAATAGTAAAATGAATTTGTATCTTGTTTTCACAAATCACTATAATTTAGTCGGTTACTTTCATTATTTAACAAATTACAATTTCATTAAATTTGAGGTAATAACATTCATATTTACTGCATTTTTCATAATACGGTTGGTACCTATTGTGCACCATCGCCATGTTTGAATTCCCAGAGTCTCTTGGTGAATAATACGTTAAGTTATAATATTTATATGTAGTGTTCAAGCTATGGTGTTTGTGAACGTTCCTTTAATGTCTGTAATGTATATGCAAAATTTATGATTTATAAACTATTTAACCTCAAATATAAAATCGATGAGATTCTGATAAATTGGGTGTATAACGGTGTATACTGATGGGTCAAACAAGTAATGCATAGTGATACATATTGCTCAACAAAGAACAACATCACTTCACCGCAGGATGCAGAACAATAAATTTAAACCATAATAACAAGACAGCATTTTTGTATGTGGGTAAATTCATCATCATGGATTTGTTCCATTTAAATAAATACATTGCACCTCCGCTGTACAAAATAAGAAACAGTAGGATATTTATTAAATCTATTATACCTACTTAACCTTAATATTAACATGAACAGTTAAATATTTGTTAGGAATGAAAAATAAAGCTGTAAAAGTTAAATTAATATGATTTATTAACTACGATGATGCATCACTATTCAGATAAAAATAGGATGTTATTCTAATTTCTACGACGCTATTATTTGTTTATTAGCTAGGCTCTCCATATTTTTTACTCTATAATGTTTAATACGTATATTATGACGAAAAAAAAGGAAAGAAATCTGTCCCAGAAATATTGATTTCAAATAAATTTGTTCGAACAAGGCAAGTTTTGCTATTATTTGCTGTTAAATTTAGAAAATATCTTTTTTTAGCATTTATTTAACGTCGGCATATTTCCACTACTGAGGCCTAACGCCGAGGAATGTAGACGAGCTACCCTCAACCAGGAATTTTATTGAATCTTTTCTCTTTCGAATAGTAGGGATCTTTTACTTGCTTAACATTTAATAGACAAGGGATCGACAGCTGTACATTCCCTCCGAAGAATGGCATATCCACTACACAATCTTCGCCTAAGATTGCATAGCTTCCGCGCATACACTGATATACAAGTCTCCAGAACATGTGAGGCGAGGGCATGGTCTCCCTTGTGAACACGAGGGAGCCTCTTGTGAACTGGAAAATAAAAAAGATTGAGCTCAGGTTGAGACCCTGGAGGCCACTTGTGCACTTTATTTTAAATTTGAGAAAGTTGGGAGGGTTGGACTTGAAACGTTGGATAGGGTTAAATGCTACACTCTGTATAAGTCCTAGAGCGCTTTTTCTACACATGAATGTCATTAAATGAGTTTATTTAACACTTAATTTATGTTTAATGTCTGTCAGGGTCGAAAGCTACACCCTGTGCATGCTTTTCTTGAGATAAGAACACTTTTGTTTAGAACAAAATGAGAGTATTTATTTATTTGATGTAACGAACAGAGTTCGTAAACGTTTTTTCAATTTAAACATTTGTATTTAATAAGAGTTGGGAAAGTAGTAATTTTTTGACAACTGAAATTCCGTCTTGGGAAAATATGAATAAATGTTGAACGCGGCTTAAAATTCTGAAAACAATCACTTGTAGTGGGTATCACGACGGCTAAGGCCTCTATGAGCTTTTTACTTGGCCCCAGGCAAGAAAGCAATCACAGTTTTATGTTGTCTGGAAATGACCCCCGACATTCATTTCAGCTCGAATGTGAATTATTGCGCAATCACACAGAAAACGTAAGATTTCGCGACCGAAAAATATACATAATTATGGCCATAAAAAGGAGAATTTTTTTATATAGAATTGAAACTTGAATCTAATTAGGTTTGGAAGCTATCGACAATAACTCTCTGAATAACTCGCTGAATATTGCACCGGTCCCGTAAGGTATTTCGAAAATTGTTTAAATTATGTTAATATCATATGAGAATATTCCTATAGGGCTGCATTGAAACGGTGTGGAAATAAGTTTTGAAGACAGTGATGCTAGTATTTCAGGAAGTAAGTTTTGATGGGCGCGATGCTGGCACCCCTATGTAATATTGTGAATGGGTATTGAAATGTAAATTGACATAAGAATCGAGCTAGAAGTTGATTTGAAGAGGAAGGTAATTAATAAAAAATTTGTGAGAGCGAAATAAAATATTTTAATTGCGGGTATGGAAAGTAGTTTTGATATACTTTAAGTTTGTTTGGCGGCGATATTTTTTAGGACATTAATTTGTAACATTTGAACTGTGAATTAGCTATTTTGAATGTTTAAATGATATCATTGATGGATGTGGGATATTTATGAATGATCGATGATGTGTGAACTTTCTCAGACTTATTTGAAAAGAATTGTAGTTTTTCGTGAATTTAAGTGTCTGAAGAAATTTTTTATTATAGTTTGACTGTGTGAAGTGAAACAGTTGATTATTTTGTAAATTTAAAAAAAAATTTAAAGTCTTCTTGTCTCTTATGTGTGAAAGGTACTATAACACTTGAAGCGATCGCCCATCTAAATACTAGCAGCGGCAGACGTTGCTTTACTTCGCATATCGAAATATATACATAAAGTAAGTAAGTAAAAACGCACTATGCTCGCCCCCTTAGAAGACATTTTAAAAGTAGTATTTTAGTACCACTTTTGGTAGTTTTGCTTATGTTGTAAGTATGATGTCGACTTGTCAACTAGTGATAATGATTTTTCCGGTCCCCTAGATTTTTTAAGTTATAATAATTACAAATTTAGAGTGACTTGCAATATTGAAGACTTAGACCAAATCAACAAAGACACAACCCAGCCTGTAAATCAGTTCCTATATTGCAAAAACAAAAGTATTACACTATACACTAATGAATGTTTCACCAACCAAACTATCGCCATCAGGAAGCGATAAAGACTACAAATATTACAACAGGTCCGGCAGAATGAGGTATGCATTTTAAATTCAGTTGTTTTTATTAATTGCTAAATTTTTGTTCAAAGGGTTTTGAGGAAACACGGAAATTTTATTTTTTAAATATTACATTAGTCAAATGATCTCCTCCCCGTTGCTGACACTCTTGAAGCCTAGCACGAAAGTTTTTCATAACCTGTTCCAATATTTCAATTGCTATTGAGTTAATCTCTGTCCGAACATTATATTTTAGTTGTTTCAAAGTTTGCGATAGGTTAGAAAACACTTTTAACTTTAAGTAGCCCCATAAAGAGAAATCATAAGCTGAGAGATCCGGTGACCTTACCGGCCAGTTGATGTCCCTAAATTTCGAAATAACATGACCAGGAAACCTTCTTCTCAAAATTGTCATGGAATCCCTAGCAGTGAGGGAAGTAGCCCCATCCCGCTGCCATATGTTAGTTTATATAATTAACTTTATGAAATCAACAGTCAGACTAAATTTTCATAGAACCCACTCAGTCAGCAGTCAATAGAAGTTAGGATAACAAGCGCCCCAAAATGTCTTGGAAAAGCTCAAAATTTATCTGTAAATAGCTGATGCCAGTTGACTCTAAAAGTTACACATTTTACATTATAATTTGAAAACTTTATCTATAATTTTTTCCAAAAACTAGCCGCGAGCGCTTGTTATCTTAATTTCTGTTGCCTGCTGACTGAGTGGGTTCTATGAAAATTAAGTCTGACTATTGATTTCATGAATTTAATTATATCAACTAACATATGGCTGAATGTAAACTTTTCTAAATCATTAACATTGAATTTATTTTTGCAACACGTATACAGGATGTTGACCCCACGCTTTCGATTATTATGGTGTCTGACCATTTGTTTTGAGTTTATTATTGCATCAGCTATTTGCAGATGAATTTTGAGCTCTACCAAAACATTTTGGGGATACTAACAAATTTTACACCTTTATTAGCGCGCCAGCAACAGGTGTCCCCGTAGCTGACGTGCTGACTTTACAGTGACTTTCTATGGCCAAAGTACAAATCAATCTGAAAATATCAACTTTCCCAAAACTCTTGCACTTTTTCAACACGAGCTCTTGGGCTATAAACTGACATTTGTCGCAAACGCTTTGACAGCTGTCTTAAATTTCCATTTATCGCGCTAGCATGGTGACTTGATTTGAATTTATATCTCATTATATTTTGACCGTTACCTAAGAAAGAAGAAGAAGAATGTTCAACAATTATATTCTCGATTATATTATAACTTCAACAAACGGCGAACAGTATAATGTTCCGTTTACTCTTATTTCACCGGACTATAATGTGCAATTAGAAGCAGTTGTAGAAACCAAATCACGCCGAGTGAAAATAAAGCTACAGCGTAAACAGTTATATATTTTATTTCAAATTACATAACTCCAGATACATTTCCAAACTGATGTTTATTGAGAAACTGAAATATACATCTTACGGCATGCCAAAGCAGCGCTGCACCGAGATTGATGTAACGTAAATTACAATATAAATCTAGTTACTTGTTGCCGCAACCCCGGCATCGTTGATCATTTATCTAACGCGGCGGACAACTCGATTCATTCATTAATTTTCTTAAATAGGCCGCAACACCGACTAAAACCACTGGAAATTTGTAGATTTTAGTCTAAGTACTTTTTCCTGTAAGAAACCGGTACGACAAGTCGTACACCGAGTTGCACACATCGCACATGAATGATTTATCAATAAATAAAGAATCGTCCGAGATGGAGGATGTTGTAATTTTATGGATGTTGGATGGATCCGGATAGTTGACGAGTCATCTGAACGTAAATGTTAATTTGTGTAAAACAAATTTTCTTTATTAGTGCTTTTGGTGCTCGTTTTGTTGCTCAATTAATCTTACATGTGTTATTTAACAATATTCTGGGGGACAGACACCATTTTGTTTCCACACAAACGATTAGGATTTTGTAACTGTCTGTCTATTTCAAAACACCGCCTTTGGATGTTTAATTTGAGAAAATTCTGCATGAGTTTCGACTTGTTAGGACTTTAGTAAATTTATAGGGTTCTCATATCTGTGGCTAAAATTTATGATTTAATGTCATGTAAAATTATTGCAAAAACTAGAAAAAATTGGTATCCGAGGCACAGTGTTGACGATATTCGCTAGTTACCTGGAAGGCAGAAAACAGTATGTAAAAATTGGAGATAAAGTAAGTGATGAAAAACTTATAACTATGGGAGTTCCTCAAGGTACCGTATTGGCGCCAATTCTGTTTTTAATCTTTATAAACAATGTATGCAATCAGAATTTACCTTGCCAAATTATTTCATATGCAGATGATACAACTATTACTTGCAAAGGCGATGATTGGCACGATGTGGAAAATGCTGTTGCGCAAGATATAAAAACAATCAGATCATGGCTCGACCTAAATCAGTTATCTCTGAATATATCCAAAACCAAATATATTCTCTATACATAACTTAAATAAACTTCATTTTAATGGTATAACTATTCAATATAATAATGAAAAAAATCAATCCACTAGTACGATAAAATACTTGGGTTTAATGATAGAAAAAAACTTAAAGTGAGCGGAACATTTAGTAACATAACTAACAAAATTAGAAAACTGATATATAATTTCTACCAGCTCAGAGGTATTTTATGTAAAAAAAACTTATTAAATGTATATAATTCCTACGATAACATTTTAATTAAAATGTTATAAAAACGATTTTAAAAATAATACTAACAAAAGACCTTACCTGCTCTAGTGATCAGTTGTTCAGAGAATCTAATTGTCTAAATTTAAAACAGTTTTATATATATTAGAATGCTCTATGTTTATCAAAAAAAAAAAAAAAAATTGTCCTAATTTAGTTTGCTTACAGATTTACATAACACTAGATCTGTGGTGAATAAAAATATCATATTTCCAAAGTATAATAGAACTGAACAACAAAACTTTATAGATTGTCTTAGTCCGCATTAATATAATAACATACCGGTTGAAATAAAAAATATTAACAATCTATACAAACTCACGAAAAGTTTAAAAACTTCATTATAAATAATACACATATCATCCTTAATACGTGATCCTTACATCTTGCTCACATTATTTGTGTCTTCTCGATATATTCCTCTATTCTGGTCGATAGCCGTGTGGGTTAAGGCGCGAGGTGGCAATCGCGATTAATCACACGGACTTCGGACCACCGGGTTCGAATTCTGGCTCCGGCACTGTCGGAGGAAATGGTTGTATGTTCGCGTTTTTTCAATGTATAACCCCCTTCCGCACAAGCCCTGGCTTCTGGAATTGGGGGTTGTCTAATTTCTGTGGTGATATTTATTTATTTATTATTTATTATTATTGCAAGTTTGTATATTTATTAATAATTACAATATCTCTTAACTATTATATGGATATGTTGTCATTAACTTACATAAGATTCGTCTTTGTTTTCTTAATATTAAGTTTTTAAATGTTAATATAATATGATATGATATGATATGGTTTGATGTGATGTGATGTGATGTGATGCGATGAGATGCGATGCGATGCGATGTGATATGATATGATATATAATATAATACCATATAATATAATATAATATAATATAATATAATATAATATAGTATAGTATAGTATAGTATAGTATAGTATAGTATAGTATAGTATAATATAATATGGAATGGAATGGAATGCTCGCACAATCCCCATTTAGGGATTAGGCTCAATTATTGTTTGATTATTTTCAATTATTATACAATTATAGCAACAAACAATCCCTAACTTCAGGGACTTCTATGTTATTAGACCTCACCTAATTGAGATATAATGAGGAATTATCAATAAATGTTTTTTAATTGTGTTTAATGGATTATTTAATTTCTAATCATTCGAAAAGATATAAATATGTACCATTTCCATCTCTATGAATTAAATATATATTTTTGTGCCTATAAAATGATTATTACATTTTGATGACATTTCTGTATATTAATAATAATAATAAATTGTCTTTATTTGTGGCGGAGTTCAGCAAAGCTGCTCTTCCACACAACCACTTAAGAATAACAAATTAAAAAATTGTACAATGTTTATAAAATAGAAAATAAGTATAATAGACTAACCCTAACTTAAAAATGTGTAATAAATTAACAAAAAGTAGTATGAGTAAATAAGCTTTATTGCGCTGAAAAGTTAAAAGAATAGAGGAAAAAAGAAAGAAAAAGAAAAAAGGAAAACTTAAGATAAGTTGTTATGTCAAAATCAGCTGACCACCTAATAGTTGAGCCATATATTTCTTTTTAAAATACCTTGAACTATTAATTGCTATTTAAAATTGATTATTATGTTCTCTTGCCCTATTTTCTATACTTCAACCTGTCTGGCACTTCAATACGTATATTTAATTTTATACACACTAGAACTATTAAGTTTATTTATTTTTTCTCTATTATTCACCTGCACCCTGCCTAGGTTTGTTTCATTTACACTTCTTGTAGAAATGCCAATCGATAATATGTGTGCATTAGTATCTAAAAAGTTGAATCGACTGGTTTTCTCAGTCGTCAAACAGATTTAGAGAAATACTGGTCGGTACCTAAGAGGAAATAATTAACTATAATAAATTTGGAAATTAAATTAAATGTTCAGAAAGAGAGCTAGACGCGTTAACTACTGAGCTACCGTCCCCATAAAAGTAGGCCTGAGTAGCTGTTGGTTGCAGTTTCGTTATTTCTTATGAAAGATAATAATTTACAGAAGAGTTTTTGAACTATACTACTCCGTTTAGGTAAAATTTATACTAGGATAATTGGAACTGGTCAGTGTTAAAGCACAGGGCTGTGCGCACTGAACTTGATATTTTGTCCTATATATTTAGCAATGGTATCGAGATTCGAATGGTAGTTGAAACTGTGCAGGCGACTCCGAGACTGGCAACCTAATCAGCCCGAATGAACCATCTACGACTGCACTGGTTTAAAGATAATAAAACGGACAGGCCTACTAGCATAAAAAACTCGTAAATCGCAATAGTCAAAGGTGGACTTCTGCTGTGCTGTTGATGTACCAGTGCAGTGCGTAAATACCTGTTATAATATCAAGCGTAGGAGTTTAGTTAGATATTGTTCATATTTATAAATATTTACTACTATATAAAAGGTAAAATATTTTAATTATTTACTAATTTACCATGGCTTTCTGGAGACCATTTGAAACACAGGATTATATAATAACGCCCGAAAATCTTATTATTATTATTTTCTTATGACAAGCATTTCTATTTACCTCCGCCCATGTACAATAAAGAGATGCGGACTGTTTTTGCCGGTTTTTAGTTTTTATACGGTTTCAATTAAATTCGTTTACAATTTAGTATTCTGCCCCCTAGAAACATATGTTTGAAAACAAGTGATTTATTGCCCTTTTTATGAGACGTAAAGAAGTATTTTAAAACAATCTTGGAAAAATAGTCAGTTGAGGACAGTTCCGGATTTAGTGGAGAACAACAAGGGCTGAAGCACCGAGGCCTCTATATGTGCAGGGCCTCCACAAATCTGCTCAGCATTGAAAGTGATTTACTCCAGGAATTGCCACCCACGCAGTATTATTAAAGGGAGTAAAAAATTAAATTTGGATTTAGTGTGTATACGAGAACCAAGGGTCTCTAAAAATTTTTTGACGTTAACCACCCCCTCTATCGCCCCCATTGCCACCCCCTCTACCACCCCCACCCTATTATTAAAGGGAGTAAAATATTAGATTGGAATTTAATGTGTATAAGACTTGGATACAAAATCTTGATGTGGAAGTAGTGATTTCTTGTGCAGCGGCTTATTTATAATTCATGTAATCTCTATGTTGTTTAATGTGCACTTTTGGTTTGTCAATATTCATTTTTTGACTCAATAGCAAATATTTAATTTTCCATTGTTTTTAAATAATTAGGGAACCCCCACATCGTCGTTGCCCCAGGGCCTCCACACCCTTGAATCCGACCCTGGTTGAGGATATTTACTGTTATTACGTACTAAACACTAAATGTTAAAATTAACTGCAAATCAATATCAATTAATGCATCTTATATACACACCAATCTAATAAATAGTTATGATTTGAGTCACACTTTGCTTTGTTTAATTTTTTTATAGCTCACTTTAAATATAATATTCATTGTACCAACACCAATCGGACGACGTTAAATTGTTTTGTTACATACTTCTTGTTGAATGTCGTGATGTTCAAACAAAAGAACACATTTTAAATCAAGTAAACAAGCCTATGAAACAATTGCTACACGAATTCCTCTGCGCATGATCGGGGAGGCGTGGGTGCCCGTGATCTAAGTTTTTTTGTCGATTCACATTTGTTTGATTTCTCACAGTTGACCCCGTTCGAGAATGAGAGTTTCGCAATACGTCGGGTTCAATAAGAGATGTTGAAGTATGAAATACTCATGGGCGTACTTAAGAGGAGCAGGTGGATGATTTGACATCTCTAAGGTGTTTGGCAAATGGAAAAGTTAATTACGGATAATATTATACCCACCATGTCTAATTTAACCATATTATTTTTTGGTAATATAATTTGCTAGCGGCTTGATAGATGATTGAATTTAGACAAACTATTGATTGTGGAAATTATACATGACATATTAAGTTGTGAAAGACTGTTTAGCATAGATGGCATACGCATAATTAATAAAAGCATCAACATCACAACCACTTGCCGAGAACTTGTCACCCACGGGGTCAATATGATCCCAGGTGTCGAATGATGAACATTGTAGCGATTCCATATCGCCAAAGGTGTTGTTTAGAATAAGCTTGGCTGTCAGTGAGGAGATATCTAGTTGGTGGTTATAAACATACAGATATTGTGGGAAATGAGCCATTCCACAATATTGTAGAATATACTATTCCTTCCTCCCGAAGCGAATTGTTCTTAGGTAAGCTCTCCTCCTGCAAATAATTTCGTCTTTGTCGATAAGATCTGAATTTCTGTTTCGCTTTTGCCAAAAAAAAAATAACTCCCGTAGGACTTTACAAAGCTTGTTCTTAATATGTGGTAAATCATGATCTTCTAAAGGTTCACATAAAATTTTTTCCAATGTTGGAATTCCTTTGTTAAAATAAAAGTGTACTCTTCTGCAAATTGCGTTTTGAATGATTTTTGATCTCCTGGAGAGGATATTGGTGTCTTTTCAGCCTCATTATCATCTTTTCTTTGTTTTAAACGTCTGTACATGGTTGACTTGCCAATTACTGTTATTCTGTAACACGTCTCGACAATGTCGTCATTACCCTTGAAAGGAGTTTGATGTTTATGTACACCATATACGTTTAATATGATTAACTTCTCATTGCAAATACTATTAATGACGTCTTTGCTAATGTTGGACAAGATTTTGCTGCAAAAATCCCTCAGACTACTGAAAAAAGAATAGCAGATTGTATATTCTTCGAACCTGTAAGTAGAATAAAAGCAGGTGACATTATTAATACCTTAGAACTTAATAAATCCTCTGGTATCTATAATATAAAAGGAGAAACTCTAAGAGTAATAGCAAAGGAATTAGAATCTCCATTCACCCATCTGGTGAATAAAATAACAGAAACAGGTAAATTCTCGTCGTATTTAAAGCTTCCATCATTAAGCCTCTTTATAATAGATGCATGGACAGTTTGGTTTTAGGGCTGTAAAACATACCAAAGGTGCTTTTTCATCTAATAAAATTTATAAGTCTTTGAATCTAAGTAAATCTTCTCTATGCATTGATCAGAAAAAGCTTGTTCATGAATCAGGTACAAGAATCTTGAGATATTCGAGTACCTAAAATGATTTCTGGAAGTTCTTCATTCAAAAATTATATATTGCGTTAGTTCAATTTCAATATCACACGGCATTATTGCTTAGGGTGGTGCAGCAGATTGCTATTTACATCAACTAGAAGTTGGAACCAGATGATATTTTGATCTAATTCCGTTGAAGGGTTCGGGGATAAATGAGGGTATAGACGAAGCAAGCAGATAAGAGTCCATAAAATTGCAATTTAGGGCATGTACGAAAAGTCAAGGTTCCAAAAAAATTTTTTGGCATCAGCCCCCCCCCCTCCACTATCACCCGTCTACCCCTTCTGCCACTCCCATTTCCACCTGCACCTTATCAACCAAGGGCCTCTAAATTTTTTTGACATTAACCACCCTCATTGTCACCCCCACCCTATTGTTTAAGGGAATAAAAAATTAAATTGGGATTTAGTGTGTATACGAGAACCAAGGGAATCTAAAATTTATTAGACATAAGCTACCCCCTCTACCACCCCCATTGCCACCCCCACCCTGTTATTAAAGGAATTATATTGGGATTTAGTGTGTATAACACAATGTCTATTATAGGGATAATTACAAATTCTATTTGTCTATTTGTAACATTTTTATTGTTTCTTAGAGCCGCCTTAATTTCTAAAATTTTAAGCTGGTCTAGGATTTTTCCTTTGTTTACTACCGTTAAAAAAGTGATTTTGCTCAATGCAATGTTTGGCGAAACCAGTTGATGTTTTATTGTCTAAAATAAACTTTCTGTGTTCTCTTAATCTCACATCTATACTGCGACCACTCTGACCTACATATACGGCATCACAGTTGTCACATTTTATTTCATACACCCTCCCATTTTTAAATATATTCTGTTTTTTATTTTTATTCGATGATATTGTATTAATAACCAAGTGTGTCTGTGTTATAATTATTCTACTTAATTTATAGTATTGGTTAAAATTGAATGATGTATTTTGTCTACAGATTTTGTAATGTTTTGTAAATTAGTACTTAACTCATTTGCTTTAATATATCTATCTTTAGACTTTCCTTATCATCATTTCATTTACCACTTGTCACATACCTACCTACCTAAATGTACAATGTATGTAACAAACCACGAACGGGCTTAGCCTTTGTGGGATTTTTTCGTTACTTACAATTACTATTCATTGTACAATATTACGTCTTAACTTTTGTACTTTGTTAAACAAACAATAATAATAATTATTTATGTTTATTATACATACAGCAGTATGCGTTTTAAAATTAAATTAATATCAATTTAATAACACTATGAAATATTCTGCTTGGTATTTCTTCGAGGGAACGACAATGGGTGCACCTAACAGCAATTTCCTAGATTGCTCCAGCAGAAAGTTTTTTACGAAGTGCTCCCATTATTGCCTGATTTATTAATTACGTTGAACTGCTTTTGTTTAGTGCCGCCTTTAATATGTTAAAATATGATATAACCGTAAAAGGAGAAGGAGAATTATATTAGATCGTTTTGAAGTGAGTACATTTGTTATACATTTGTTATATCTCTATAGAAGATGATTTAAAAAATTAGTATTGGCTTTGAGATATGTTTCAGTTAATTGGTACGAACGAATGTTTCAATTATGATACTATACATTTAATTGAGTAGAATTAGATACATTAAGTATCTTGTAATCTTGAATAACGATTTTTTTAAGGTGGGTATGTGTTTCGAAATGGAAATTGCGAACATTGGCAATTGTAAAGAATAGAATATAAGTATTTTATTAACTTTAATTATTGAGAATGAATATAATATCAAGTATTTAAAAAAGTAGAAATCAAAACTACACCAGCATCTTACAATGTACAGATATTATTTTAATGTTTTGTTTTAATTAATGAAAATAAAAATGTTTGTACTTAAAATTATACTGAAAATCATTAGACAACCTATAGTTTTCAAAATTTTCAAGATATATCTTAAACTTGGCATGAGTAACATATACAAAAAAAATTTTTTCATTATTTGACACTTCCTGTTTCTCCGGAAATGCCTCCAACTTTGACATTTTAAATTTAACACCCTGTGTATCTTTACATTTTTAGGTGGATTTGTCGCGTATCGTAGTATATAACTACTGGGTGTCTAAAAGATGTTGACATTTGAAAAATGTGTCATAATTGCAAATTCCTGATATAGGAAATTTTGGTTGGTCGTAGCTACTAAACCTATTCGAAAATTCTCACGTTTGTATTTTTCTCTTATCGACTTGGTCCATTTGATTGATTTGAATGCATTCACTGCACTCTAGATGCAATAATAAAAATAGCCCCAAAAGTGAAGTAGTCTCAGAAAAAATAATGCAATCGTACTTATAATCGTCTTTGGAATAAAAAATGTAAGAATATACAGGGTGTTCTATTTAAAATTTCAAAGTTGGGGTCATTCGAGAGAGTAGAATAGCTGGGAGAGTTCTAGACCAAAAACACATGTATTTTCTTTTGGAGGTTCATTCTGGGAAAAAATTTATCAAATAGAAAGCCGATCAAAGAGGAAAATAATTAACTGTCATGAAGAATTCTTCAATATGTTTACTAATCAGACAATATTAATTAATATTGGCCTAGATATTAAAGATAGCACCATCATTGCCAATATTGAGATAAGGACGAACTATGTGATCCTTTGACGACGGTTGTCGATATTGTCGCATATATTATAACACAGGGTAGCCTTAAACTCTGTAGTTATCTATAAAAATTAGAAGACAGAGTTCTCTACTATGATACAGATAGCCTCATTTAAGTGTCAACACCCTATGAATTTGATGTCTCTACCGAAGAACTTAATTGGTGACATGACAGATGAGCTGGAATGTTACAGCCCTGATCTATATATTACGGAATTTGACAGCGGGGTTTTATATTCTCCAGTCTCAGATTCTCCAATTTCAGAAAAATATCATGAGGTATGCAAGATGAAAGGACTACTCCGCTTGTAAGCTGATAAATTTCAATATCATAAACAAAATTTCGGAGGGACTCTGACCCTATATACATAGTACTGAATAATATACAGCGGACAAAGAACATGAAGTAGTAACGAGAAGAGAGAACAGAGAACTATTCTAATTGCGGGGGACTCGAAAGTGATTGAAAAGTGTTAGATAACAAAAAATTGGCAGCTTTTAGCACATATTACTTCTGCCAAGTTTGAGCCATACCTTGAAAACTGTAGAAACAATGGCTTCTCTAATGACTCTGTTGACAACTGATATTGATCCACCCTATTGAATAGTTTGATCAATGGTCTGAAGAATTTGTACCTACTTGGGGTGCACCCCAGGGTCTTGTGTTAAGCCCATTGCTATTCAACAACTTTATTGATAATACTACAGTGGAATTGGTTGTAAGTTGTGTTTTATATACTGACGAAATGAAGTTGTACAATAAAGTAGATGATGTAGGTGCTTTTGTGACATTACAAACTATCCTTATAAAGTCAATGATTGTTGTAATATAAACAAATTATAGTTCCACGTCAACAAACATTAATATCTAAAACTTGGAAGTAAACTATCTAAAAAGCTATCAAATAAACAAAAAATATAATACACATAGTATCATCTGGTAGTCAAAGAAGCCTTACGAGCTTTGATAACCCATTTCTACTCTTAAACTGATCATCAGTATCTACTGGTCGAATTTCAATAGATACAGTGATAGATAATTTTAACAAAATTTCTTAAACAAGCAGATTTTCTTCTAAAATCAGCAAAGCAATTGGCTGTAACTAGATATTATTTTTTATAACAGCATATGTTTTTGCCTTGTAAGTGAACTTTATATTCTGTTGGGTTTGTAAAGTAAAATATGTAAATAAATTAAGAATATGTTTTCGGAAAATAACAACTATTCTGAGAATTTTATCACGTGCATATGCAGAAGATGAATACTGGAATACACGATTTTATCTTTAGCAATCCATTTTAATTCACTAACGCAGCAACAAGAAAAATGTGCAGAAATATTCGAATTAATTAAATCTCGTATAATTTGTCTGTTTTATGCGACAGCGAATTAACAAGGAATTAAAAAGGACGGCCTATGTGTTAATGTTATTGTTATGAGGCACACATCTAAATGACATTTTAAAATTTTATTGGTGTGTTATTTTACGCTTTTAAGTTTATAACATCAGCGTACGAGTTGGTGAAGTTAATATCTTAAGAAATTAATTATAAAACGTATAATAAATTCTCCTGCCAGCTATATTTTGAATAAAAACTTAAGGTCGACAAAAACTGGTTCGCTGGCTTCAATAAATTGGATAATACTAATGCATGCATGTTTACTTTGTACCGTAATCATCAATTTTAATGAGGTTTTAGGTTTTCGTAAGTTTGGTGGCACACATACTTTAAATACCCAAAAACTAACCTAATCAAAAAAGTTTAAGTTTATTATACTCCTTATTATACATTGTAACGCTGACGCTAATATTACTGGTTCTTTGGCTAATATGACTAGCGCATTGAGGTTATATAATTTTCTGTTACTGTTATAACTTGTAACGGATAAAAAAATCGGTACTTTTTGGATTAATTTATAAACTTTGCTTTGTATTTGAATATGAGGCTAGCAGAAATCAATGGAATTTCTTTGTACAATTATTTATATAAATATTAACTGTGCATGTACCAATATAAAGTTTGTAGATAACTTCGCATCATTCAAACAATTAATTGAGATAAAATATGTTCTAGATTTGATCTAAACCGACTATATTTTATGGGATAATGAAGTAATTTTCAGAAATATTACTGCTAACTTTAAAGATGTGTAAGATCGTGTATGCTTTTTCATTCTTTTACTAAACTTTTTTTTTGTTTGCCCTACATAGAATAATTTGTCAGGACATGTATTACTGTGACCGAAAAATTGATTAACCCCTTCAGCCATCGTAGACCCATCTGTGTACCATATGGATGGCCCTTGTTCCAATCGCAATACTTCTAACCCGCTTGTTTGAGACGGCTTTCCTCTTGCTTGATTGCCATTGAGTGTCTTATAAAATTTGGTAGAATTGAAATATAATCTTGGGGTTCGGGGTGTGTAAAGTCAATGTGATATAGATCGGGTTAGTGAGGAGGCTGTACTTTAGATTAATTATGAATTATCGAGACTATGTGAATTTTTCTAGATTTTTTCTTAAAGAATTGTGGTTTTTTGTTAATTTGAATGTCTTAAGGACTTTTTATCAGGTTTGGCAGGTTTAAAAGAAATAATTGATTTTTTGACAAATCTTGTGACTTCTGTCAGTTTTTTGGCTCCCGTATGAGGAATATACTATAACACTACCAGCGACCAGCGAATTTGTAGGAGAACGCTGCTTTACGTTGCTTTACATCGCATGTATGTACATAGTAAAGACGCACCCACGCTCACCCCAAAAAGATTTGAAAAATACTTTATTTTGTAAGATTTTATTCCCCATTCTAATAAAAATCTCTTAAAATAGATGAGTTTTCTGTTTCCTTGGTCGATTTGTTTATATATGAAAAGCTCACAATACTTTTATGAATTTGATAAACGATTTATTAATATTTTTAGTATAATATTTTCTTGATATTCAAATTCAAATAACTCTTTTATTAACAATTGTATGACGATGTCAATTTAGTCGACTAAACTATAACTAGTGTCTTCAGGCCATCTCTTTCTTCAAGCCATCAACTGAACATCATAGCCACAACTTATGACGCAGTTTCTTGCTGTGACAGGTAGACCCCTAATTAGGCATTCATAATATTTTTAAATCCTCTTTTATTTAACACAATACCTATAACACTAACAACAAAAAATATTTAAAAGGCACAGCTTCCAGCACACGGATACATGTAATACCCAACCTAATAAAAATAAAAAATATGAAAATAAATATATACACAATACACACAGCTTCAGAGAGTTCAGTGGACTTGTATTATTTATAGATAACGGGTGATGACGCACTGATGTCTAAAGCAATATTATACCTTATAAAAAATGGATAATAAGTAATAATCCCAAAACACGCAAGAACTGTATGCTAATGAACCGTGGTCTGTCCATAGCCAGTCAGCTACGACGATTGGGATACTTGAGGCTGTTTAAATTCGGTTGAAAAGACGCTACGATTAACTTCTTGGTTGCTGATTCAGTCTGTCAATCAATATTTGATTAACGTAAACAAGATTTAAGCAATAAATTGTAATAAGCTATGCGTTTGCCCGCAAACTCACCGAATCTAAACATGTTACATAATTTTAAATGCTTAATAAAAGGATAACATAAGAAAGTCGGCAATCCTCTGGTCAGTACAATTACGCCCATTTAAAATAATTATATAATGTGATTTGTACATTTTGCCTTTTATATGTCGATAGATTTGCTAAATATATTTGCAATTTTATATGAAGACACACTTTCCTTTGAAGAGACCTAGGTTTAGCTCCACACCCTCACCCCCAGGGCCACCCCTAAATATTTTTTAAATGGAATACCCCATATTTTTTAGGTTATTAATTTCCCCTCAAAAACTTATATTAATAATAATAATATCTTTATTGTTCAAGATGATCGCTTACATGTGATATAAGACTAGTTATAGAATATGGAACGCACATCCTTGTGAGCGTTGTGTGATCTTAATTAAAACCTAAAACTAAGTGTACAATACTTCATTATACTAACAATAAGAATTAACATATCGAGTTAAAATTGTAATGAAAAATAAATCATCATCATCAAATGCCTGTCTTGTCCACTGCTGAACATAGGCCTCTCTCAATATTTTCCATTTATTTCGATCCTGGGTATCCTGGATCCAATTCGTTGTGATTCGATTTATGTCGTCTGTCCACCTAGGTGGTGGACGTCCTCTTTTCCTAAATGCATCTTGTCTGGATCGCCAATCCATAATCCGTTTTGGCCATTTATCATTGGGCATTCTTGCCACTTGTCCAGCCCAATTCCACTTCAGAGAGATCATGCATTCTATTGCATCACTGACCCTAGTTCTTTGTCGTTTTGTTTATTTGGAACTCTGCCTCTTATTGTAATTCCTAACATGGAACGTTCCGTGGCTCGTTGAGCTACTCTTACTCTGTTAGCTGATCTCTGTGGTAGGGTTAAAGTTTCTGATGCATAAGTTAATACAGGTAAAACACATTGGTCGAATACTTTACGCTTGAGTCATATGGGGATCTCGGATTTAAATACATCTTTAAGCTTTCCATACGCGGCCCAGGTCAGCCCAATTCTTCGATCGATCTCACAAGTCTGATTATCCCTGCCAATTTTAATTTCATGGCCTAGATATTTGTTGGATGTAACTTGGAATACAGCAGAATATCTTTGATCTATTCAGTAATCAGCAAGAGCTTTGAACATCTCGCTGTGCTTAACGGGGTCGAAAGAATTTTCGTAACCACAAATACTAGTATGAGTGGCTTGTTGTATTCGACAGTTTTCTCGATCAGAGTTTTAATGACTTATAGATGGTCGATAGTCCCGTATCCAGAGCGAAAACCTGCCTGTTCCGTTGGTTGATAGAAATCGAGTTTAAGTGAGAAATGTTTGGTTAGGAACAACAAATCGATGATAGTGTATTAGCTAATGCGGTGTCCTGCACCTTGCAGGTAAGACCACAATCGATATATATTCCAAGAAATTTAACTTGTTCAATACAGCGACCGTTTATTTTTAGCAAGTAATTGTTTTCAAGAAGTCTGAAATATATTTATAAACATTTTATAATAACTATAACAATTTACAGATTTATCAGTGATATGCTGGGCAGATGTTATTAAGTCAAGTTCCAATTTCTTTGATACAGTTAAAGAAATGTCATCAGCGTACATGATCAAAGTACCTATTTTTAAAAGAAATTACTGGCAAATCATTAATATATAGAATAAAAAGTAAGGGCCCCAAGACTGATCCTTGGGGTAGAGCTATTTCAACATTTCAATAATCCGACCTTATGCCATTCACTTCAACCAGTTACTGCCTGTCAGAGAGATATGAAGTTGCAGATTGTGATCGATTAAATCGAAGGCCTTGTTCAGATCCATAAAATACCGATGCATTTTTTACTCTGTTCTAAATTATCACAGACCGTGTTTAAAAAATTCATAATTACTATCTCAGTGGACAGTTCTTTAAGAAAACCACGTTGTGATTTTAAAACAGTTTCTTCTTGATGCAGAAACAGTTAAAGCACAAAGTTTTAACTGTTTTAATTTTGCCATATGATTATGAAGTAATAATAAGTTAATCACAGAATTCTAAATGTCAACCAGGGGCGAGCGTTGGTGCGTCTTTACTATGTACATACTTCGGTATGCGATGTAAAGCAACGACAGGCGCGGTTAGTACTTGGATTGGTGACCATTCCAACGGAAACCGCGTTCTCGCCTCACACATCTTCCAGCGGCTTGTATATCAGTGTATGCGCGGAAGCTATACAACCTTAGGCGAGGGTTGTATAGGAGATATACCATCCTTCGGAGGGGATGTAAAGCCGTCGGTCCCTTGCCTATTAAATGTTAGGCAAGTAAAAGATCCCTACTCTTCTTAAGGGAAGAGGTTCGGCAAAATTCCTGGTTGGGGGTAGCTCGTCTACAGGCGTCGGTGTTAGGCCTCAGTAGCGGAAATAGGCCGACGTTAAATAAATGTATAAAAAAAAAAAAAAAAAATGTAAACCAATTTTTCATTCAGGTTAAAAATATCTTTTTGCTTATATATGGACAAGTTTTGATGGTACTGACTACTTTACAGGTCCATTTCCACAGTGACCTGAATTTTAATAAACACATTTAAAATATTGCGATCATGTAACAAGAACTTAATTTATTTTAATACAAACTAATAATAATAATGTATTTATGTAAATTGTTTTTAATGTCTATTATTTGAATTTTTGTATATTTATATTGTATTAATATAATTGGTTTTTTAAGGCTGTAGTATAATATATTCTTCAAATAAATACAACAAGAATTGCATTGTAATGCCACTTGTTATACTAAAAACCACAAATAATTGTTATTCAGTATGTTAAACAGAAAGATTCAAAATAATGTAAAGTAGGACTAACGGTAGCTATTATCTAAAAAATTAATAGTAGATTTTAGTCACGGCAAGTAGCAGCACAGTTTTTGTTTTTCTTAATTTGGCACGAGGAATTTAGTTATTTTGCTTTTTCATGTCGCCGCTTTCGAGCTGACCTGCCGAAGATTTTTTAAAAGAGAATTTGCCGTTTAAACTTCACCGGTCGGCCGGCGGTTCACATCTCTTGCCATTGAAATGAATAAGACACATTAGCACATATAGGTTAACCTATGGGCATGTAATTTATGATAATTATATGAATTGTATACAAATTTATAAATCATCGTCCACACAAATGATAAATTGATTCGTTTCTTTGTATACAGTTTTGCAAAAAATAACATCTGGAATTCCTGGAAATATTTAAATGTAGGCTCATAACTCAGCTCGTTTTCTTTTTCTCTTGCTTCTTAAAATTACTATTAGCCACTTAATTATATTTTTGTTTCCTTTCTGCTTGTTGTCATTACTTTAATAGACATATAGTGTTTAAACAACGATGGGATTAAAAAAAATTATTACAAAAATACCATAGCCATATATAAACGTATAAAGTTGTAAAAAATGTTGACCAAACGCCAAATACCTCAGAAGTACAAGTAACAGAGCATGTCTACTTAAAACAGGTGGTTAATTTTTTTATCAATGGCTAATATATCACGCATAAATTTACCGGTAACTGTATAATTTATCGAACAGTTTCACCTGTTAGAGTTGCCTATATTTGCGGAAATCGCAATTGTCTATAATTAATTCTTACACATTAACACGATAACCTGCGGCAAGGTGTAATACGGGGTCACCAATGCAACTAGTCGTTATAACCGCCTGTAGTGCATATATAGTACTTTTGCCTTACATACGAACGAACTGCAGAAACAGATACTGAATTATGGTTGCTTAAGATATATAATAATAATATATTTTATTGTCCAATAGAATATTCCAAGTAAGTTGATATGCGTGTTCGCCATAGTTTGCCCAGAGATTTCAATAGGCGATGAGAAAACGAACCCGCAACAACATTATTCTATGGGTTGCTACTGTGTAAAATAGATATGCTCAATGTTTAAATCTTACGATAAATCTTATAATCCATTAGGATTCGAAACTACTAATATGAAGATGAGTCTGAGATAAGAGGGCGCCCTTAAGTATTGAATGTGTTTTAAGGCAATATTACATATTAAGTTAGAGATGCCGATGGGGGGACAAGCAAGCAACCCACAATAAAATATGTTTAAACTAGACCGTAATATATATTTTAGCATTATTCATAGCCCTGTAATAAATAGTATCCTCAAATAATTGTTGTCATTTTCAGCATACTAATAGTGACACTCCTATGGGGGATAAAGAAGCAAGTCTATGCTAACATTTTAATTAAATTTAGAAACATTTGTATGAGCCTCATATGAAAAGTCTATTAAACACAACTAAATAAGTAACAACCTGTATAACAGATTTCAACCTAATTACTTCCACGTCCAGTGGAAGTATAGTATGTAACAGTAATTTTGAACTTTTGGGAAGACTCGTATATATCACACTTATATATTTTGGCATCAAATCATTTTTAAATTGATGTAATAATTCTTATTTAAAATAGTCCTGTTTACATGGCGGAGACGGCTGGTATATTGTCAGATAAAAAAAATAAAAATAAAAAATGATAGAAAAAACTGAAATGAGTAGAGTGTGGGTGTGAACGATAACCTGGTGCGGCAAGTGGATGATACCATAGAGACACGCTCACCAATACATACACACCTAGCTAAATTGTTAAATTGTGAAACCTTAGAAATTCACATAATATTATCATTAAGAAGGCCATCCAAACGTGTGGAGATTTGCCGGCCGCATATGTATACGCATATATGTGTATATGTGAGTATATCCTTTTCCTGAAATATTCGTGGAATTTTTCTGAGGACGAGCCATTGTGCAATAATAGAGATCGCACCGTTTTTTGACGGTACTCTTTCTTCAGTTGGTAACAGCTATTTTCTATAAGCCACCTGATTTACACATCCTGCCAATACCGCCGTTTTGCCGCCTGGAAACAAGGGAGTAACAAATCACTCAGAGGAAAGGTCAGAACAGATAATCTTGTTTAATTTTGCTCATGCCATGAATTTTGGGAAGTTTGTAATCAAAATTTAAATTGGTCGAAATTAAAATTGAACATTTCTTGTACAACTTCACTAGACCTATTAAAACTGTAAACTATATTTAATATTTTGAAAGTCAACTTTATGACGTAAAGTTTTCACTATAATTTCCGATACAATTTACTGTAAACTCGACGATAGTACTATTGACGGGGCCTTTTGCCAGTAACATACCTGTGTATCTATTTGGAAAGTGATATCAGTCATATTGAGTGTGGAGGCTTGGTTTCTCCCAGAAATATTTAATCATTAAAGTCACCCTAAGCCCCAATTTGTGTTTTATTTTTACAGTAGCTTTATTATAAAGGTTTTAAGTATAAGGCCAGGGCCATAATATTTTCTTAGTTTTAAAACACGACAAAACTAAGTGGCGCCCCTAGATTTAATAACTATTAACGAAAAAAAAGAAAGTCAAGTTAAAATCCTTACCCACCCCCAGTGCCCGCTGAAAATAAGCTGCCGCCACGCTACAGTGAGGAGTTTTCTCCGGAGAACGCCACAAGTAACGCAAAAAAAATCATTATTTTTGTTATTGAAATATGCTTAAAATGTCACGAAACGTCGAGATTTTAAATTTGAGCGTAAAAACTTTTCTGTCTGTCGGTCTGTCTGTCTGTAACTTTTTGTGCCACGTTTACTCTGGAACCGTTTATGATATTACCGTGAAACTTGGTACACTTATGTATCATAACGAGATCTGGAACTATATTATATTTTGATCTAATTACGTTGAAGGGTTTGGGGGTAAATGGGGTAAATAAGGATAAATAGGCACAGCAAACAGGTAAGAGTTCATAAAATTGCAATTTAGGGCATGTACGAAAAGTCAAGGTCTCAAAATTCTTTTTAGCGTCAGTCACCCCCACTATCACCCCCAATACCACCCCCACACTACTATTAAATGGAGTAAATAAAAATGTGAATCAGTGTGTATACAAGAACAAAATATTAGCAGAGCGGGCTACAAGGTGAGAAATAAGTAACGCTAATATAGCGGTAGGTGTTTAATTATAATTACCAACAACCATACAGTTCAAGAGGTTACATTTAATTAAATTGAATTTGTAAGCCTGAACCTTATTATAAACTAGAATGATGATGTCATCATATATTATTTGTAGTGTTAGCAAAAACAAATCTTAAAGTAGAGCATTGGAACTTTTTATAGTTTTATAAACATATAATGAATATATACAAGTTATGAATTATGATTATATATTTTGTTATTGCCAATACAAAACACCTCAAAAAATTTTTTTGGCATCAGCCACGCCCTCTACCACCCCCATTTTCATCCCCACCTTATTATTAAAGAGATTAAGAAATTAAATTGGGATTTAGTGTATACGAGAACCAAGGGCCTTTAAAAAATTTTTGGCATTTGCCACCCCCTCTACCAGCCCCACCCTATTATTAAAGGGAGTAAAATATTATATTGGGATTTAGTGTGTATAAGACTTGGATACAAAATCTGAATGTGGAGGTAGTGATTCCTTGGGCAGCGGTTTTTTAATCTAAAATCGTTATATTGTAAATACAGATAATAACTAATAATAAAGTTCCTATTTTGTGCCTTATTGTGATACAATAAATCAAAAATCTGGCCGTGATATTTTGTAGTGAATAAATTCTAAATAAGTCTGTTAGTTTGATCTGATAAACTTAATTACATAATTAAATTTCGATACAATTAATTAATGTATATTTAATTTTAACATTTGCCACATGTTTTAAATGAATGTCGTGTAAAGATGGGGAGAATTAATCATAGAACATGTGCTCTTCGATTCCACGAAATCAAAACAGTTTGCTTAAAATCAAACATATGGTAAACCTAAATAGAATTTTGTAAGGAACAAGGTATGCTATTAGACATACTATTGATTTGGATGAACCACAAGCAGTTTAATTAATTACGTATTTTAAAAGAGTAATATGTTTTGGGTCTCTTCAGGTCTGAGATAGCTCCAGGTAGAGTATGTAACCCGAGACATAAATCTGTAGTTACGAGTTTGGTCGTTTATATTTATTTGGCAAGGTTTTTAAGAAACTGATTTATTAGATTTTTGTTCGTGATTAAACTATTAAGACAAATCAATTGGGGTCATAATAAATTAAAAAATTAATAGTTGTATCTCAAAATCCAGTAGGTCATGAATTTTTCCGACACTTTTTGAAATCCTTCCATCTGATGGGGGAACCTGCTAATTGTTGCTATATTTTCAAAAACTAAAATTCTATTCCTCATTTTCGAAAATAGATTTTTTAGCAATGCTTTCACTTGATGCATCAAATTGTTTCCCATAAAATTGTGATTTTTTTCTCCAACTTCATCGATTCTCTATTTCCAACAGTTTATAAGATACCATAAAACAGAGCCTGTTACCTTTCAACAAAAAATTGTATTTTAACAACTTTTGAACGTAAAAGAGTATTTTGTTTATTTCTTCCTCATCCCATGACTTTTTGCGAGAACACCTTTTTACCTTAATACTATCAAAGAATCATAAAATCAATGCAAAATATCAGAAAATAGCAGAATGAGAAAAATGTGGATAAGTAAATTCAACGACCTGAGTAGATAAGCTATAAGAGTTCTGGATGAAAATTTCATGTATTTTCTTATGGAGGTTCATTTTGCAGAAATTTGATTCGAAACAATAGGAAATGTATCGATGGAATTTGGACTTTTGGAGAAATCATACAAGAATCTGACTGACATGGGGTAATATATATTAAATTAATATTTTTAATGTGTAATTGTTTATAATTTACATTAGTGGGATTCGTGCTATTAGAAACGGTTATAATTAATTCAATTCTAATTTATAATGGAAAATAAGCCGACCAGGCATGGAGATTTGAACACGCGCCCTTTAAATTTCATGGAAATTACCAATTATAATGCTTTTATTTTCGAGTACAGAGTTTAAGATTTATAAGTGCACTTGCTTCTACTTCATTACATGGCAATGCTATATCACCGGACCTGGTGCTTCTTATGCCTTATGCCTCTTTGTAATCTAAAGCGCGCGAGCTCAAATTGCCATGCCTTCTCAGATTGTTTCCATTATAAATTATTGGTATTAAAATTTCCTAATATTAGTCCATGAATAAGTTGAGAAAACCCCAAAAGTTCTGTGAGAGAGCTGAAACGTGAATGCTTCTCGGTTTCGAAGGTGTTGAACACGATGGTGATATTTGTACGGTTTCCACCCCTCAGAACTAACCCTAAACTCGAAAACCTACCCCCATTTCGCACTTATTTATTATTATTTATATTTATATCCACCCCCCGGGGTTGAAACTACCCCATCCCCTAATACTAAAATATATCCAATAGAATCAAAATGCATGAAAATTTATCTATCCCCGTTTTTGAGAGTGCTCAACACGATGGTAATATTCATTTCTTCCCCACCCTCCACCAATCATCCCTAATTTGGGGCTGGTTGATGGAGCGTGGGGGATGAAACATATTGACATCGTGTTTAGCGCCCTCGAAAACGGGGAGAAAACGTTTTCCACTATTTAGTATTTTTCGGTGGATTTCAATGTTAGAGGTAGTGGTAGTTTGAACTTCGGGGTTGATGGCATGTTACGTCACTCAACTCCCTTTACAAAGTCGAAATCCCCTTAAAAACCCCGATGCAACGAATCCCACATGCCCAGTATCAATTAATATGAGAAGGGGGTGGTATTAGGGATGATTGGTGTAGGGTTGGGGAGAAATGAATATTATCATCGTGTTGAGCATCCTCGACAAAGAGAATAAACAAATTTTCATGCATTTTGATTTTTTTTGAGGATATTTAGTATTAGAGGAGGGGGTAGTTTCAACCTCTGAGAGTTGATAAAATGCATGATTAAATTTCATACGGCGTACCCGAATCCTGCCCAAAAAACCGATCCGCATGCTTGCGATAAAAAAAGCGCGAAATAGGGGTGGTTTTTCGAGTCTAGGGGTAGTTGCTGAGGGACCGGAACCTTAAAAATATCATCATCGTTTTCAGCGCCCTTGAAAACGTGGTAGTATCCATGTTTCATCCCTCTCACAGAACTTTTGTTTTTTAACCCTTCTTTTTTGCAACTTTTTCATGGAGTATATCTCGAATTCCATTAATGCAAATTATAAGCAATTGTACATTAAATATAATAATCTAATATATTATTATACTCCCTAGTATCAGCCAGATTCTTGCGTGTTTTCTCAAAAATCCGAATTCCCATCGATATCGTTCCCATTGTCTTGAATAAAAATTAGGCAAAATGAACCCCCTTAAGAAAATACATGGGATACTGATCCAAAACTCTTATAGCTTATCTACTGCAACGAATTTTCCGGACATACTGTATATTACATTAAATATATTGTCACATCAATTAATTTTTATGTATAGGCAATCTGAGAATTTTTGCATGATATTAATTTGCATTCGACACTCATCTAAATTTTAATCTATAATGGTATTATTGTATAAGAATAATTACATCAACAACAAAACGGTATAAACTTTAAAGGTGTAAACTATTAATACTGTTATTATTTCCTTTTAGCGCTCACGATTTTATAAATGACCTTCTGTAAAAATACCAATAGCGGATATGGATCATGTTTACTTGCATGACTAAAATTCATAATTATAGTACTATAAACCAGGTACACTCTTTGCAATAAATCTGTCCATTTCGGAGGTACATTGGCGATTTGTCAATGGAAACTTAAAGAAATAACTTGAGTTAAGTATATTTTTACTTATTGCTGTTAGAAGAAATCTTACAAGACAGTTGTAGTTATGAAAGAATAATTTTTTCTACAGACGAATATACTTTCTGTCTAGCTGGCAAAAAAAAACGCAACGTATTACTTTCCAATAAAATACAGCTGTTTACCTTTATACAATCAATGAGAGAGGCGATTTTTCAAAGGTCAATTACTACGTAAGGTTCATTACAATGTAGTCCTCAATGTCCTCCAAGATCACCAGATTTTAATCCATTAGCTTTATTCATCTCTGGAGGTTATATTAAGATTTGCACCTCCAAAAATTATTAATGTTTCTTTGCCTCGTATTTTAAAAATTATAAATACGCTCAATATTGTCATGTAAAGAAGTGAAACCAAACAAAAGAATCTGAAATTTTTTAGAGATAAAATGATCTAATAGAATATATATTTAATTTACAGCAATTTACCACAATAAAAAATTACTCATCCATTTACTCCCTGCTAATTATATCACTGTTACACAAATAATCCCAGAAATGGATGCAATATGCAGTAACCAAAGTACAATGTGGTAAGTCGGATTATATAAAATTTACAAATGAATATTCTGTAATTAAGGCAAGCTCTTGCATCAAAAGATTCTCTCTAGTCAGGTTGTTCAATATTTGGTTAACCATCAATTTTAAAATCACTATTTTATAAGTTACACACTTTTAAATTGAAGTTGTTAATTTTTATTAATATTTAGTTTGGGAAGCTTCTTAACAGTTCGAAGCATATTCAGAGATATTTTGGGAACATCTAAAAGCAGTGTCTACTTGAGAAAATATTTATTAAAATTAGATTTTGTATCAAGAAACCCGGTCGGGTTTCGCAGCTAATTTTCTCTCTCTGTCATGCAAAGGCGAAGGGTTCATATACAGCAAGATATTGCTTTCTGCGCCATCTGGATATTTCTTTTCTTTTCCCTAATAGGCGACATTTTGTCGTGTAATTCCATAACTGATGGCATGGTTAGAGACTGCGTGATTCTAAAGATCGTTTCGGTAAAAATTTAAAAGTCTATCTGACTGTCTATCTATCATTAAAAACGTATCTTACTAATAAAATTTTTAATTTTATCTCAAATAATTTGACGCAAATTCACGTTTTATTTCTTAATGCGAATTAAAAAAAGATTAAAACTGTGTATAGAAAAAGTTTAAAAGTTTATTTAATTTAGTGAATAGGAGTTTGGTATAAGGAAATGGTAATAAAGAGATGGTACTAAGATTTTTTACCAGAAAAATACTACTTAAGATATTATTAGGTGAACTAATCACTGTATCGTTAAGACCTTGTTTATTGCTGTACTAATTCCTTGTTGAATTTTAGTAGAATTTGATTAAGCATGAATTTCACACTCTAATGAAGTGTTCCGGGTTCTTAACGGAAATAGATACAGAAAATATATTTTTGTGACGTTTTATAACATTTAACAGCACAAAAAAAAATTAAACATGAAAGGGTTTATATACACTACAGTGAAGTATATAAGTAAAGGATAAATACATTATTTACCTAATTAACAATTTATGAGTAAAATCCTAAAACACGTCAATTTTTATTTCTAAATCGACATTTTTTGAGCATAAATTTATACCTCCCCGTGAACCCCCGTGGAGTGACAGCTGCTACCCTCTTAAAAATTTTAAATAGATCGAGGGTGAGTGTGATAGCTCATTTAAAAGAATTTTTAATTCTCTATTCAGCAATTTAAGATTTTTTGAATTCTGTATATTCTTAATTTTGTCTGATAGTCAATTTCTTGATAAAAAAAATTAAATTAGAAAATTTTCAAATATACTTGGAATGTATACAGTCGAATGTATCCTAAACTATTTTATATGCCAAATATCTGTCAAAATCTGACTTTTCCAATTAATTTTGTGTCATAATATTCAATTTAAATGTATCGTTTTTTCTGATACGCAGGTGGCAAGATATCCAACAAAAAGAAAGAAGTAAAAAGAGTTTACTTTTACATATCAGAGAAAAATATGTCTTTAGATGCTACATCTGTGCAAACTTATGAATCTAGTTATTTATCGCTGACTATCAAGTTGATCATTATTTTAACAATGAGTATTTCGCTTACCGAAAGTGTTGCGTCCTTATTTAATTTAAAGTTTACTTCAACAGACCAAATAACGTTGATTTAAAAGACAAAAGAAGGCAATCAAATCACCCCGGAAACAATACAAAATGTGTTAGAAGAATTTCAACAACGCCTCCATTATTATTAAGAAGTTACAGGCGCTCAGTTTGGACATTCGATTTAAATGTTTCATGCTCTTTTGTTTACTCAGTAAGTGGCCTTATACACCCGAATACCACCGTCATTGTGGGATTGAAATATTTTTTCATCAGAAAAAATTACATTTCTCCAAGAATCTGCATCATTTAATAAATGATTGGGAGCAAATATTATACGGCCTTACTTTTTCTTTTCTGTTAATTGATATTTTTTTTGCGGCTGCACAATTTATAAGATCAGACTTTTTCACTCTTCTTATAGCCATCCTTACGGAGGCGGGGAAATTTGTTTTAAATTTAGCCTTACTTGCATTATCGAAAGGATGATTTCGTAAATAACTTACTAAAGTAGTGACCTGCTCTTCCGAGGTTTTTCTTGGTCTAACTGTTCCTACCTTTCTCTCCACAGTTCCTTCATTTTCCCATTTTCTTTTAATTTTCAAAATTGTTACTTAATTGTTGTGGCATCGTTGAAATTAAAAATAATAATTTCTGACAATTCAACAATTGTCAAAACTGAATTGATAAAGGCTATTTCGCAAAACAAAAATAAAGTGTCCTACTTGTATTTGACGGGAAGTGTACTCATTATCGATAATTCTTTGCAAATCAAATTTCATTTGAAATACATATCAGCCGATAGAATGTCATATAAGATACAGTTCATCTTTATGACTTCACTGGTCGACTCTCAGGCCAGCTACTGCGCATGTTCGGCGAGACAAGTTTCCTGATTTTAGATATAAATATATCAAGGTTAAAGATACTGGGGTGGGGATGGACTCCTGTTCTATAAATTTAGATATATATATAGATGGGAATAATTCGTTTAATTTAAAATTGGGTTAGTATATATTCCAAAAGTTATGTAATGTTACATTGGTAATGTTCTTGGTGGGGAGAGTCATACAAGCTAGATGCAGTAAGTTGTGAGTCGCAAGCCCTGCGAAAAAATATAAAATTTGCAATAAATAAATCTGCTTTTAATATAGAATAGAATAGAGTAGGGTAGGGTAGAGTAGAGTAGAGTAGAATAGAATATTTATTTATTTACGTGAGTAACAGAAATAATATATTGGTTAATTTTCATATCTGTAAATATAAATAAATTAACAAATACATAAGTAATTGCATAGACCTGTTGGAGTCTGAGAGAAATGGTTGCATAATTAACAAATTATTAAGTTAATGTATTGTGTATGTACCATCAGAGAAATGTGGCTCTGTTACATGTTCTCCAATAATTCGTCCCCAAACGTTTATAGACCATCTGTGTTGGTTATCAACATGCATAAAAAAGTGAAGATTTTCCGAAGCATAATAATGGAAATTGTGCCTACTAACAAATTCATTTTATGAAAAGTTGCCTCATCACTGTATAAAACAGTATTGAAGAAGTTGACATCATGTTGCATTTCACCTCTGGTCCAATTAAAAAATTGTAGGCGCTTTTGAAAATCGTCATCAGATAATTCCTGGGGCATTTGAATATGATATGCATGCAACTTATTTGTTTTTAAGATTCGACCCACAGACCGTCTACTTATTCCTACTAATGAGCTCATTTCTCTTTGACTAACATGGGGACTCTCAACCATTGCCAGCACCACAGAAAACCCATTTTCTTCGTTCATAACACGTTTTATTCTTTCACTTTTTTTATATTCGACACTTCCAGTTTCCAGAAATCTACCGAGAAGATGTTGGAAGCTGCTAACATCAGGAATCCTTCTTTCAGGATAACGTTGGTGATAAATTCTATCATCATTCCATAGTATATGATTTTAATGTGTCTCTCACTTAATATTTTTTGAATCTGTATAACAAAGATCTTATTTTTTTTACGGTGTTAGTGATATAGTGATTCCACTTAAAATTTGAATCTAACGTTATTCCGGGATAATTAATTCTTTCACAGGTGGTTATAACCAAACCCGTGTTGGCAATATTTATTTCAGTAAATGCTGGTAAATTACTTTTATAAGAGCAAAATCGCAAATATGTAGTTCTTGAAATGTTATGGGTCAAAATATTTTCATCAAACCAATTCTTAAATCAAACTAATTCATTAAGTCCAATTCTGATGTTTTTTCACTTCTCCTATGCTTTCCATCTGCGAAAAATTGCGGTGTCATCTGCGAATGATACTATATCTCCCCTAATATTTATGCTAAATATATCATTTAGATACATTATAAGTAAAATTGGGACTAAAATCGTGTTCTGCGGATTTCTATAGAGCACGTTTCTTGCCTCACTTGTATTTTTACCGATTTTTACCATTTGTGTCCTCTTATCTTCATAACTTTTCACTAAACCATGGCAAAGACCTCTGACGCCAAAATATTCAAACTTTTTAAATATTATTTTATGACGAATTTTGTCAAAAGCCTTTTCCAGATCAGATCTATAAAACAGGGATGGTCTACTATCATCTAAACAATTTTTTTCACTCAGACATGCTATAGGATCACTTGTTGATTTTTTTACTCGGAACTCGAGTTGATTTTTAGATAATAAACTAAACATAATGTGGCGTTAAATTTCTATCACCTTTTTTATATAAGGGTTTAATATATAAACACCATTTTATACCATTGCCGTAAATGATATTATAGCCTAAGATTTTAAAGGTGGTACAGGTTGTATTCTAGATTGTTTAAATAAATATATTTCGTTTGAAATTAATATTTTAAGTTGATTGATATATTACATCTGACTTCATAAATCTCGAAGCCCTGTTGCGATGAATAGTAATAAGTAGGTGTGTTCTAACACTTATCTGTTAAGTAGTTAATTATTCCAAAAACGGCGTGGGTACTATGGATTATGTCTAAAAAATAAAGCATTAAGAAATAAGAAGTTTTAACTACTAATAGGTTAATTTAGAGTTTTTTAAGAATCACACCTGCTGGGAAAATAGTGATAATTGTCAATTAATATGTTTAATTGGGTTATTTCAATAAAATTTTATTTGGAATTTGTCCGGAAGGATTGGCAATATTAATATTAATGTTACTAATAATCATAAATTGAATATGTAGTCTAATCGATGCAATGGAGTCTAATTTTTTTTTTCTTTCAGAAAACTGATAATTATACAAAACCCACAATTAATTCAAAACAAAATTCGGATAAAAATAAAATAACTAACTTTTACTTACATAACATTGCAATATTAATACTTGCTATATTAATAAGGTATTGCTTGCCATAAGTTAAGATTAATGCAAGTCAGTTTAACCTAATCAAGTTAATGAGAAGTATATGCACATACTTTTAAGTTGATAAGGAATTAGAACCACCTTGGTTTAACCGATCTATAATCTCAGATATTAGACAAAAAAATATATTACGCAAATATATAAATTAAGAAAAGACATAGAAGCTTATGAAACCTTCAAATGGAGAAAAATATTTCATCTAACCCAAACAACTTCTGGGTCTATATTAATAATATCAGAAATAGTACAGTTATCTATCCCTAATGTTATGAATCATAATGGAATCGAATCACCATGACTGATCCACAGCAAATTGTAAACGCATTTGCAGAATTTTTGGAAACCGCTTATATATCCCCGCAAGTTAATCAGTCAAATGATGAACCAGCATCTAGTGCTCCTATTCTTACGATCCAGAGATTTACAGAAGCGAACACCTTAACAGCTCTCAAAAAAACGAAACCTAACCTTACTACTGGTCCAGGCGGCATTCCTGCATTCCTAATAAAAGATTGTGCAACTATACTTGTTCTTTCTTTATCTATCATATTTAACCTATCAATCAAAACTTCCACATTTCCAGAAGTATGAAAAACTTATAAAATCTGTCCGGTCTACATAAACCAGAAGTCAGTAATTGTAGACCCATCGTAATTTTATAAAATTATTAATAAGGCATTCGAAATATTACTTCATGAATCTGTATTTTTTCAAGTTAAATCACAAATATGTATTAATCAACACGGATTTATGCCAGGCCATTCTATTTCAAAAAACCTGTTTTACTTAACGCAGTACATCGCTGAAGTGTTAGATATGGGAGTACAAGTTGATATGGTTTATATTGCTTAAAGATCTAAGTTTCTTTGGTTTTGCTCTCAGTTTGATTGAATTTTTTAAATCATATCTGACTGAAAGGCATCAATTTGTCCTTTATAGGGCTATAAGTCTAACGTAATTCATGGAAAATCTTGTATACCTCAAGGTTCGGTGCTTGAGCCTTTACTTTTTAACATATTTGTAAACGATATCGTCACCCAACTTAATTGCAATTCATTGTTATACGCCGATGACATGAAAGTTTTTATTAGTATTAATAGCACGGACGACAACAAGGGATTACAAGATGACTTAGCTAACCTTCACGCATGGTGTGACAAAAACGAGTTACCCCTTAATATAGACAAATGCTATACGATTACTTTTAGCAAGAAACATAATCTTTCATTAAATGAATATGTTATCAATAATACGATAATACATAGATGCGACAAGCTGAAAGACCTTGGCGTTACATTTGACACTAAACTTACATTTATTGATCATATCACTGAAACTACAGCTAGTGCATATAAAAAATTAGGTTTCATTATAAGAAATTGTAAATATTTTGAGAACCCCAACACCTTATTTCTCCTATTTAATGCCTTTGTTAGATCTAAATTGGAATACGCGTCGATCATCTGGAATCCAGCTTACCTAGTACACAAAATCAACATTGAAAGTACTCAAAGGCGCTTTCTAAAATATTTGTATTTTCGAGAAGAAGATACATATCCGCCTAGGGGTTTCTTCATTAGGAATTGCACTCTAAATTTCATGTACCTGACTTGAATACCCGTAGAATATTTAGTTCCTCGGTATTTTTACATAAACTTAATAATTTCAAATTTGATTCGCCCCAAATTTTAGAAATGAACAGGTTTCATATGCCAACTTCCCAGACGAGATCATATAATTTATTTTACTTAAGCACACCTCGAACAAATTTACTCAAACATTCTCCTCTACATGTAATGTGTACTAATTTTAACTCTTTATCCTGTAACATTGACATATTCAATTTCAAAATTAAGGATCTTAAGCGAGCAATTTTAAATAACTGAAATTTATTTCGTTACTGCTACTATTACTAAGTAGATATTCTCTTTTCTTCTTTTAAGTATTGTATTGAACTTAGATATTATGTATATTATTGTATGTATTAATGCTTTGTAGTCGTATATGTGTATTTACGTATGTATATATTTAATTGTATATTCCTTCCCTGTAATTGGTTTTTCTGTTGAGTAGTGTATCAATAAATAAATAAAATAAAATAAGTATCTAAATCACAAATTAAGTTGTTTACTAAAATTTGTGGAAAACGATATGAAAATTCAAATATTGTACTGACCTTTCCAAAATGTAGGAAAATCTTGGAAATATAAACATGTAGACTTTTTTGGGGTGAAAATTGCGTATAACTTAAATTTTACCGCTTTTAAGCTACTTAACACCAATGAATAGTGCCTGAAAGTATTTTTTTTACAATTCATAGCTACTGAAATGTCAAAGGCGTTGATTTTTGGGAAATTTTGAAAATCTGTAGATACAATTTTTGCAGAAAGTATAAAATCGTTACTAACGCTTTTTCATTAATAGCTATTGTTATAATTATTTTTAACTTTATATTATTATTTTTATCAATAATTATGAACTTATTTTTTTAAATGTTTATGAAGAGTTTGTTCTCATGGATCTTGTAGGTTCGGCTCCAGCTAGTTATTAATAATATTGCAAGTCGAGCTGAGAAATGAATATAATGAAGATTTAAATGGTTTTTAGCAATACATAATTGAAATGAATATATTTTGGATTTGAAAGTGTATATAACAATGACGAATCTTAATACTAATTAGGCCTTTTTATTTTGTAAATTGACGAATTGAATGAATGTTTTATGCACAAAATTTTTTGATAAAGAGCTCATATGAAACGAAAGGGTCCTTTTATAACCATCCGGTCGTTGGTACGCACCCTCGCTGTCTCGTAGAAAATCGCCTCACTCGTTTTGTACCTCGATTCAGCATAGACTGGCTGAAGTCAGTCCATACTAAGATTGAAATCTATACCAATTACTTCTGTCAACTTGTGACGTGAGAAGTTTTTGTTTATACGATGCTAACTTTCCTATTTCTTGTTGGAAATGTTGAGATTATTCTTCTGGATTTATAGGATTATTCGAAACACTTTGTTTTATATGCAGGTAGGTTAAATTTTTCATTTAATTACAATTTTATCAGAATATTACACAATACACAACACACAATATTACAACAAGCGTACACCGACTGTTATTTATTTCTGTTTATTTATTATTTATTTTAGCTTTAATTAGGTATATTATTTGATTAAATTCAATAATGTTTTGTTATAATGACTTGACATATACTTTCTCTTTATTCAAATTCTTCGTTTTCCTCTTTTGAGGTTATATTTTGTTTTCAAATTTGTGGCGTCTTGCTTGGCTCAGATGCACACGAAAATTGCCCATCTATGCATAAAATCGTCTAAATTTCACGTTTCTAAGCAAATCCGACTACTTGATATAAAATTTGTATAATTAATTTTTCTCCATTTTTATTTTTTACAGCTATTATTGAAAATAAATATTACCAATATCTTTTTTTTGTTTCTACTTTAATTTGATCTACTGTTAGGTTTTTAAATCATTTTCTGATCATAAATTATCCAAGATAAATTAACAAATTTCTCTATAATTTGCTATTTTCTATTTATTTTACCATTTAAATCTTTTCTAAACACTTAATACTAAATATAATACAACTTCGCTTTAAATTGTAAATTATAAATTAATAATTATACAATTTTTTTTATTTTTCAGGTGACATGACGCTTCCTGAACATTGGTATGTCCAGACTTTATTGAAGAGCCTACCTAATTTAAATCTATCAGTAATTGTTCCTCATGACCTTTAGTTTGACCATGGCAAGAATTTGCACTACACTAAAAGTTTTTATAAAAGTTCTATGCATAATATGCCAGTTGTGACACCTATACCACCTTTAAAAGCTGTTTTAGTCCTTTTTCTATACTTGATTTTGTGATTACACTAGATGTATTTCATTATTTTACAAGTATTTTAACTATTATTCACTATTCAATTTATGAAGGACAAAAAAGGGGCAGTCTCCTTCCCAAATACTATGCACCTAGATAACCTAGAATGTAAAAGCGGGGAGGCAATTGCAGATGCATTCGCAAGTCACTTTAAAAGTGTATACAATGTAGATTTTCATGGAGATGACTCACACATAAAGCTAAATCCGCACATGGATGAAGTAGTTGTAAACTCTATTACACAAAATGAAATACGTGATGCTGTAAAGAGACTAAAGTCAAACAAAGCAGTTGGACCCGACAGGTTACCCTCTTACATCGTTAAAGGTTGTATCGACTTTCTTGTATACCCGCTTCACTACTTGTTTAACCTAAGTTTAAAAACCAAAGTATTTCCTGAAATCTGGAAAGAAGTCCGTCTTTGCCCAGTACACAAGAAAGATGATAAAACCAACATTAAGAATTATAGGCCTATTGCTATACTATCAGTCCCAGCAAAACTTTATGAATCGATTATCTATGACGATATCTATAGATCAGTCTCCAATAGCATATCCATTCACCAGCATGGTTTTATGAGACAAAGGTCAACTGCTAGTAACCTGATTAATATCACTCAGTTCATATCCCAAGAAATACACGAAGGAAATCAGGTGGATGTTGTTTATACCGACTTTCAAAAGGCGTTTGACTCGGTGTCGCATAATTTCCTACTTTGTAAACTTAAAAATGAATTTGGATTCCATGAGAATCTTATAGAACTCCTCACATCATATTTACATAATAGAAAACAGTATGTGTCTGTAAGTGGTTATACATCGAAACAGTTTCTTGCCGTGTCCGGAGTCCCTCAGGGTTCCAATCTTGGATCACTGTTATTTCTCATGTTCATAAATAGTCTTACTGAAATAATTAGAGCCTCCAAATATCTGTTATTTGCAGATGATTTAAAGATTTACATTAAAGTTGAAAATAATATGGACTGCTTCCTGCTCCAAAATGACATTAATAATTTATATCAATGGACACTTCAAAATAAATTGTATCTTAACATTAATAAATGCTTCATTATGACCTATACTAGAAGAAAAACTCCAATTATATTCAATTACAAAATGAATAATACAGATTTGGCTAGGGTTGAAACCATGAGGGACCTAGGCGTAACATTTGACACCCAGCTCACATTTAGTAACCATATTTACACCATGATAAATAAGGCTAATAAAATGTATGGATTCATAGTACGCAATACGAAGATGTTTAACAATACAGGAGCTATTAGGCGGTTATATATTTCGTATGTAAGATCTCAGTTGGAATATTGCTCAATTGTCTGGAATCCATTTTATCAAATACACAAAAATAGCGTAGAAACAATACAAAATAAAGTTTTAAGGTTTTTAAATTATAAAGAGACTGGTTTATATGATTTCGATATAGATAAAGATATATTAAGGGAAAGATATAATCTCAAAACACTGGAGAATCGACGAAAATACGGGCATATTGTATACTTACACAAATTGTTACATGGCAATGTAGACGATAGTAGTTTCCTGTCCATGATAAGTTTAAGCGTCCCCCACTATCCTACTAGAACTTATAGAACTTTCCACTTAGACCTGGCAGGTACAAATTATCAAATCAATTCCCCTCTCCACAGAATATGTAGTAACTATAATACGATCCAAGCCAACTGTGATATATTTGATATCAGTATAAAAAAACTAAAAACCATGTTAAATTCATTGTTTTAAACCATTGCTTTCTAATATTATGTTAAAATTAAGCTAGTATTAAGTTAGTTTTAGGTTAATGTAAATATCAAATGTACCATATCACTCTGTAATAGGGCTTGCCTGTTGAGTGCATTACCAAATAAATAAATAAATAAATAAATTACTTTAGAGTTTTTGTACTTATTTTCAGTTTAGTGCTTTTTGGTAACGGTAGCCGTTCTTACTTCTTACATTTTTCACAACTTTGCTAATTTCATTGTTTATTTTGCATTTAAATTGTTATAAAAGTTATAATTAGTTTCTTTTATGATTTTAGATTCATGTTTACTACATTTAGACTTATAAATAATCGATTTATTAACTTTTTCAGATCAAATTTTCGAGTTTTATGTTGGGCAGTTTTTTCTCCTTTCCACTGGGGTTTTAGAACTCTCTTTTTGAAACACCATTGTGCCACTATGCAAAAGTTTATTACAGTTTTATATTGAAGAACTTAGTATACTTTTACAGTTGGTTATAGCTTTCAGTAAATACAAATGTCTCTTTTTATTCTTTCAAAACTTAACGTTAACAATTATTAACTAAATTAATTCATTCCTTACTTCAACTGCTTTCCCTAATTTGTGATACAAAGTTGAGCCTTGCACACTCATATGTAAGCTTAATCTGTCTAGCATTGTATAATATCTCTTTTAAGATATCCTGGTTTTTGTACTTTAAAAGCATAGATTTTTTTTATTATATGCTTTACTTATATTTTATTCATTTATTAATCTTATGGGATATCAAAATAGTAAATATTTTTTTGTTAAATAGAGTTATTGGGAAATAATTTTTTCATTGGTTTTCCCAAAAATTTTGAGTAATTATGAAAGTCTAAAATTAATGCAATATATATTTGTAAGAACCATACCCCTTGTTTCTTTAAAATTTTCCCGACTGATTCTTTGGAAACTGCTAATTCATACTCAATTTGTCTTATCAAAACAGTTGGCTCAACATACATCAAAGCTAATATATTAAGTTTCTTCACCCGCAATAAACCTTTCTACAATTTTTATATCAGTTTAATTTCTAAATTGATGCTCCAATCGAGCGAAATAGTTTCTCGGAGGTTGTCTTCCTTCAAAAATGTGGTCAGGTATCTGTATATTATTTATTTTGAAAATTGTAGAATTTTAGGTACAGAAACTGCAGAAAGTAACTTAAAAAAGATTACTTTTAGATATGATAGAAATTAAAAAGACAAAAACAGCGCAAATAAACGCACATATGTAGAAAGTCTAAATTCTATATATTTTAGTATTTTAGAGCATTTCTTTGTATGTGAAGCATTTTACACCCCACCACTAGCTATCATATCGCAGGTTGATTTCACCAAAGGAACTCATTACTATAATAACTATTTTAACGTGTAATGTATTCTCCTACTATTATCAATACGTTTTAACCATTTGTTAAAAAAATATTTTAATTATTTTAAATTTATTTGAAGTAATTATGAAATCGTGTATCGTAACAAACTCCTGTATTTTAAACACGAGCAACATTATGAATGTAAGTAATTTAAGTACAATTTTGTTTAATATACAAGAAAATAATTGTGTTTTATAAATTTCCGTGAGCCTTGAGGATGAAAAAATAAATTCTTCGAAACGTCGGCATAAAACTCAATAAGTGTTGTTGATTTTCCCACTCGACCTATAATCCCATTATTAATTCGAAGATCAGAATATTTTTAAAATATGTTCAAGGTTTAACTTTGAAACCATTGAATGACAGAGAGTAGGATAGAGTCCTTAAAGACTTTGTGATTTGGGAGATGTATGAGCTTAATACAAAGTTAGACTTTGCCCCAAACCTTACTATTGCCTTAAGAATATTGCTAACTTTACCAATAGCTGTAGCAAGTGGCTAAAGGAGTTTCTTAGTTAAAATTAGCTAAGAACTTGTTACGGTTGACTACTACACAAAACCATTTTAATAGTTTGGCCATTTTGGCAACTGAGCAAGAAATTGCTGATCAAGTAAATTTAAAAGATGTAGTAAAAAAGTTTGCAGAACTGAAAGTGAGAAAAAAAGTTTTTTATGATTCTAGCGTAGTTGATGTTACCTTGCTTTATTTTCAAAATAATGGCATTTTGATTGATTGTGCAACAATTCACATTTTTAATGGCATCTAAAGATGTAAATAATTATATGGTTAGCAGTTTTTGACTAGGTTCAGCTATTTCTTAATTAATTTCTTCTGTTTTGTACTACTTGATAGTCGATATTATGTTATGTTACATATTTCTTTCTAAATATATGCTTTTATTAAAATTGAAATAAAAAGATTTGATTTTTATTGATAATAAAAAATATGTACCTTTATTTAAAAATATATAATAATATTCTTAAGGGGCCTCAATTTGTCTTTTTGTCCGGGGCGAGCGACGTAACCGCTAGAGCGAGCGCTAGTGGTATTCAGTAAACTCCCTGAGTACCTCAACATATTTAAACGAACTTATCAAATTTTAATACTCTTAATTCATCATATTTTCTATTAATTCGCGAACTATTAAATTTCGCGATGTAGGTTTGTAATAACATACCACTGTAAGTGCTATAAGTAATAAAAGGTTCGATTAAACCATCTAAAATGCATTAAATTGAGTTAAGGATATCCCATTAATGGTAAACTTCCATATCTGGAAATTTACGAACAGCAAAACTCAACATGCAGGTATTCGCAGCTGGTTTATGATTATTAACATCTCACTGTGTATATGTATAATTTCTAATAAAAGTCTAGGTAAACAACTATAACAATTAATTTGTTTGAAAATACTCAACCGTTATTATATTAATGGCCCCTCGTATGTTCAAAGGCATAGCGACTCGCGAACATATTTACATTATTAATGAATATTTTCTTTGAAATCGAGTCCTTATAAAGGTAAAATGGAGAAATATTAAAACGAATTTATTTACTTTTATTTTTGTATCGGCCATTTGACGTTTCAATGTACCATAAATTAAACTACCTGATTTTATTGACTTTTGAGAAACTTAACGTCTCTATTGACGTAATATTAGTTGAGTAAAACATTTGTTTCTATTTTATTTTCACAATTTCTATGAAAGCAAATTGACAGTTAAAATAAATATGTACTCTCATTGAAATATCTCTTACGGAATATAATTACCATAATAGGAAATATGATAAACATACAGAGGAGAAATGTATTTGCGGCCTTGCAGGAATTTATTCCAATGAGATGCAAACTTGTAATTATTATATATTATTGAAACCATCCAGGCCTGTAAGCGAGGGTGAATTATAAGAACAAGGTAAATAAAGTACAAGGTGCGTCATAATTGAACCTGATAAATGAAAGAACCCATTCCTTTTCCTTTTGTCGACTTTGTAGCTATTCCACTACTCAACCAGGACACATACACACAGACAATTACAAAACAACCGTTTCTTACGACATTGCCATCTGCCGCAGTTGAGGCTTGAACTCAGGAGTGATACAGCAACTAGCCGTGTTGCCTCTAACACAACCCCTTCTAGTCCATTGTTACCAACTCGGTAACACACTAATAACATCATTATAAACATCTATGCCCTAGCAAGGGTTCGAACTCGGGACCTCTGGGCCGGATTCTTCGTCCAAATTTAAGAAATTTTTTTCATATAATTTATTATAAGAGTGTACGTTTGCAAGATACAGAGCGTTGAAATAGTGAAACATTAAAATATTATTTATTTAAATATCTTTTGAACAAATCTAGACGTTGACATGAAACTTGATATGAACATTACATGAATAGAATTGTATTTAATGTGTAGAAAATTAATCTCCAGCAATAATCAGTGCCGTAGATGTAAGATACGACGTTATCGTTTTCGTTTTAAATTAGGGCACGCCATTGACAATTTCTTTTTTTTTTTGCTAACTTTGACGGTGACGGTGTAATAAAAATTCAAAATAATTTTAGTATCTGCAATATACAAAACAAATCCCTTAATTCTGATAATCAAACTATCAATACACACTTAGATAACTACCATAAATAGATATATATGTATTGATTACTATTTGTTTGCGAGGTAAATATTTTAAATAATGAAAGAGAAGCTGACGAGTATATAAATATTATGTATTTTAAGTGAATAGGTATGGTTATGTGTCTTAGATAAACAAAGCGACAATAGTAGACGGTAATGCCAGTAGTTGTATAGATCATATATTTCTGAAACATACAATTTTTTTCTTATCTAATAATGAATCATTTACATATTATTATGAAATTACTGATCATTTTCCTTCTGCCATTTTCTTTCTTAGATTGTAGAAAAATATCCAACTGAATTGGACGAATATTTTACTATTGTTGCTCATAGTAGTAACCTTTCTTCTGATCAGTCAAAATATAATGAATACTTAAATAATGTGCAAACATCCCGATAAAGAAAGTCTGCTTCAGAGATTCAACTTAAAATGAATTTTCCGATATAATTAACAATCATAAGAGGATAAACTTCAGTGATCCTTATGATATTAACACGTAAGTTAATAACAATTAAATATATAATGTTAGTTTCTTTAACAAACCTTCTTAACTTGTGTGTCAGAGAGAACATCTTCCCAAATTTCCTAAGTCTCCAAAGTTACACCAATCTATAAAAAAGATGCTAAAGATAATCCGTCAAATTATCAACAAATTGCCGTCATTCCTTTTTCGCAAAATCATGGAAATAATATTAAAGAAGCAAATTACTAGCTATTTTGAAAAAATAATCTATTTGACTCACATCAATTTGGTTTTAGGGCTAAACATTCCATAACATTAGCTATAGCTGGCTATTTTTTAATTAAAATTAATGTTTTTGAAGAGGGTTTATTAAACTATTCACAATTTTTTGATCTTACAAAAGCCTTTGACTCTGTGTCACATAAAATACTAGTTGATAAATTAAACTTTTATGGTTTTAACAACAATAGTACTAATTTAATAGTTTCCTACCTAACCAATCGAGTTCAATACTTATCCTCGCAAAATAGAAATTCAAACCTACTTCCCATAAAATACGGCGTTCCTCAGGGATAAGTGTTCGGGACGACACTATTTCTGATCTATGTAAATGATCTACCAAGCATTGCATTACACGGAAATTTTGTTCTATTTGCTGATGACATAACAGCAACAAAATCATTTAAATATGTCAAGGACTTAATGACTGAAATAAATTCGTCACAAAATCTCATTTAATTGGTTCATAGCTTGTCAGTTGGCACAGAATGATACTAAAACTGAAAAAGTGGTTTTTACACTAAAAAATATGGACGACAACGATTTATCCTTTAGTAATGAGGTAAAATTCCTAGGAGTCTACCTTGGCAAAAAGTTAAGCTGAGAAACACACACAAATTATATACGTAGAAAAGTAAGCAAAAAGATATATTTATTACGCCAATCGGAAGCAATGTCTCACAGAAAACATTGCTTACTACATATCATGGCTTAATACATTCAGTCATTTCTTACGCTATTCTGATTTGGGGGCATTCATCTGCTAGTGGAGTAGTCTTTGCCATCCAAAGAAAAGCAATCAGAATAATTGCTGGGCTTAAATATAGAGATGACTTTTAAAAGAAAATTTTATCTATATCAAAATTATTTTAACTTGTACCTCTACGTATGTAATTATTTTGCCTATCAATTTTATTTTCTTTGTAAAAATCCTGACATGTGTAAATAATCCGTGTATAAAATACCAATAAAGCTTATTATTATATCGTTTTAGAGTATGTATTACTTAAGTTATATAGGCTGTCCATTTTATCAGGGCCCTCGAGAATATATCACTTAATATCGGTCGTACAAAAAAAATTATTTTTATGAAAATTGTGCCGATTTATATAACTTACAAAATTGTTTAAAGACATTTGAAATCCATGGCCTATTTTAAGAGTTATGGCGGAAAATATCGAAAATGCGGAAAACGTCTAGGCCAAATATCTCCGTTATTTGAAGAGACACGAGAAAAATTCTAAGGCGAAAATTTTTTGCAAAACAGAGTGTCCCAACGAGGTTTTATCTATTTTTTTTCAAAACCGCTGTATTTTGAGATTTACTCTTCAGGCTGTTAAAAAAATTATTTTGAAACGGGCGGGAAATGGCGTCATTAAATAGAGTATTTTCCTCCCTTTTCAAGGATATCACATGCCATATTTATTCAGTGGTATTACGTTAGTAATTATAAAAACATTTTTTTTAAACCAATAAATTTTTTTTTAACAAGCATTCCTTGCCGTGGAGAAGTATGATTAAATAAAAGGATAAAATAATTCAATAAGTTGTTCAAATCTTTGCTATAATAAAACATTAACACAATTAAGAAGAATAAAGTAAATTCAGGTAAAAAGACAAAATAATGATCAAGAAAATAACATGGAGCAATTATGGAAAGAGTATTCGCAGGTATGCCAATGTATAGAGGTCCTCCATAAAAGGGTCACTCCTTGCTCAGAAAGTTAAAATGTCTTTACCAATTAATTTAAGTATAATATCCATTTGTTTGTATTTCATGATTTCACTATTATTTCAATTATTTTAAAATAGTTGGCTATGAACAAACTTGACAATTTAATTTTTTGACAGATCATCTCAGTTAATACTTAAACTCTCACTCAATCAAACTCGTTTAAGAATTTAGAATTTTCAAAACTGATTTTCACTCACATTGATCGTTATAATATGTTCGTTACATATTGCCAATGCAATTTTAACTCTGGATTAGCTCAAGTAGAATATAGAAACAGATTTCCACAAGCACTACAGCCGAATAACACTCTGTTCAGAAAATTAGCTACGAAACTGAAAAATAATGGTTCATTTTTAAAGAAGAAGACAAGGTTGAACAGTGTTACTGATAATGTAAATAAGGTAAACCGAGTTATTAATTATGTAAGAAATAAAAATGCAGAAAATTTGGAAACACAAGAGAAATTCAAATTGCTTGTCATATAAATAAAACAAATGGTTACTGGTGTTATAAAGCGAAAAAATTTCACAATTTACAAGCGGGGGGACAAACCGAGGACGACTTTTTGTAGGTGGCTGTTGGAAAAGAAGCGTGCCGATCCATTAATATGTAGTAAAATACTTTGGTCCGACGAGGCAAATTTTTCCAATAATGGATTTTTTAATCGCAATATTCTTTATAAATGGACTTCTGAAAATACACACTGGCATACACCGACTGGGTTTCAAAATCGTTTTTCAGTAAATGTGTGGATAGGTATTTTAGGCACCAATTTAATAGGTCCTTATTTTTATGATGGTCACCTCAGTGGTCAAAGGTACCTAAACTTTTTGAGAAATGAATTTAATGAATTCTTAGATGACCTACCTTTGGAGAATCGACACAACTTTCAATATTTTCAACAAGATGGAGCTCCTCCCCACAATTCTCAGATTTACCTAGATTATTTAGACGAAATTTTGCCTCAATATTGGATAGGTATCAATCGATTTATTCGATGGCCCCCTCGTTCTCCAGATATAACCCCAATGGATTTTTCTATGGGTTATATTAAAGATAAGATGTTTTCGACGACACCGCAAAATGTAGAGGACCTAAAAGCTCGAATTCGATAGGCATGTATTACAGTTACCCCCGAAATACTAAGTAATGTTTTAAATGCAGTGCCTCGCCGCGCTCGATTGTGCATAAGAAATCGCGGTGGACACTTTGAACACTTAATATGATATCTTAAAAATTATTTTGAGGATTAGATAAATATTAATGTTCTGTGTGCTATATTCTTTTTATTATTAATTTGTTTTTGTTACCTGAATTTACTTTATTCTTCTTAATTGTGTTAATGTTTTATTATAGCAAAGATTTGAATAACATTGAATTATTTTATCGTTTTATTTAATCATACATCTCCACGGCAAGTATAATGCTTATTAAAAAAAATTTTATTGGTTTTAAAAAAAATGTTTTTATAATTACTAACGTTTTAATAAATATGGCATGTGATATCCTTGAAAAGGGAGGAAAATACTCTATTTAACGGCGCCATTTCCCGCCCGTTTCAAAATAATTTTTTTAACAGCCTGAAGAGTAAATCTCAAAAAACAGCGGTTTTGAAAAAAATAGATAAAACCTTGTTAAAACACTCTTTTCTGCAAAGTATTTTTGCCTTAAAATTTTTCTCGTATCTCTTCAATTATCGGAGATATTTGGCGTAGACGTTTTCCGCATTTTCGATATTTTCCGTCATAACTCTTAAAGTAGGCCATGGATTTCAAATGTCTTTAAACCATTTTGTAGGTTATATAAATCGGCACAATTTTCATAAAAATAGTTTTTTTTGTATGACCGATATTAAGTGAGATATTCTCGAGGGCCTTGATAAAATGGACAGCCTGTATATGAATGATCCGTTGATGGAGAAATACTAAGCTTAGCTGACGACTTAATATTAATAAAGATAGGTCATGAAACTTCTTAAAACACAATGCATCAGGAAATATTCCCAGAAATTTCATATCCAGGGATCTAACATTGGGGTAAATATAACCTTAAATTAAACGGTTATAAATTATTATTGGGTTTTGGGAAGAAAGCTGTACAAAATATTGTGCCAGTGAACAGATGCACGTAATGACATCTTTTAATGAAGCGGCAATATACGCATCTTTTTGAGTGAACCATGTCCAGTGTGTAACATAGATGCCTATATGGACTATCGCGGAATTGATTTAATGCAAATTATAAACATCCATATTGACAGCATTAATAACAAATAAATAATATTTCACACGGATCGGCTCTTTTGATGAAATAATTCTAGTAATTTCTATTTTGCGTTTTATTAAAACGCGATTATTATAATGAAAACACCTAAAGCAGAATCTGAGCAAAATCGTATTGTCCCATGTAAGGTATATCGCAATTATATCCCATTATAGTATTATAAACGAATCAAATTTCTAATAATTATAAATCCGCAAAATAATCTCCAATATATAATTCTGGGATGACCTGTGCCCTAAAATAAGTAATAATTTGACATCTAATACCTATTTAGATGCAAACACCCCCAAGGCAGTACGAAGAATATAATCTCCCGAGTCACTGGAGCGAAAGGATTTTTTAAACCATTGTAAATAGCAGGTGCTTTTGCCATTTTACTGCCATTTGCCCACTAGTAGTATTCGTCCTACTCTTGTCAATAGATAATTCATATTGTTTATGAACGTCGTACCACGCCTATTCATTTATCAGTGCAACAGGAATTGTAGAATCGTGGTCTAGCACTAGGATATACGGCTTCTTCAGATCGTGGTTTATTTTATTATTAATTGTGATACGTGCTTGCTCCTCGAGGGAGACGGCTGACTGTTTTACTTTTACTTAATTCAACCGTAAACCTTTGCGATTTTATTTGCATACAACAAAGATGTTTCTATAAATATATTGAATGTGATGGAGTTTGGGTTTCTAAGCGATTGGTTTATGCTGACAGCTACAAACTACCAATGTGAATGAACGAAAGTGTAGGACCAATACCATTAAAATCATAAAATCGAAAAAGGGACAACAAATTTGTCAATGGAAACGATTTTTTCAATTTATTTATTTATAGTATAAATATAATATAAATAGTCACAGGAAAGAGGGCACCTAAATTAAGTAATTTGTCTTGTGCTTTATAGTAACAATATTATATTTAATATTATAATAATGATAACGATGATATTACAAGAAATAGGAATGGAAATAGAATGAAGTCAAGATTAAAAAGCAATTGTTGATAATACTAACATTTATACATTTGCATTAAAAATTGGCCAATTAGGTATCTCATATGTTATTGTTCTTTTCTTGTATGAATGGCTTTAATTTTTTATATCTATTTGTATTAGTAATTTCTTAAATCGATAAATTTGAAGTATTTTCTACAATAGATATACGAATGACTGTTTGTTCAGCTTTGTTGTCTGCAGAAATATGAAGTAATGTAGAGAAATGATTTGCTATCTTATACTCTAAGATCATTGATTTGTAAAGCAATTTTGAGTTATACATTTTTTTTTACAAAGATATGATCTATACAGGTGTTTGTTGACGATATAGTGTTTAAGGTTTTCTAAGGTATTTGTTGATGAATTTTTCTCGGATTTGGGCATATGACTGATTTTACGAGAGGAACATGTACCTTTAAATATTTATTACTTAGTTACTTACTGAAAATTAGGGAGAGTTTACAGTCAAGACATTTTGCATTAGGTAAAAAAGGCTTACCTAAATAATTTAAATATAAATAATAGCAATTTTTTTAGCAGATTTTAAGTAATATGAATAATAAAATTAAACGACAGGTGGTACTTCTTAAGGCCTCGTAGGTTGCCAGGATTATAGAGAAAAATTTTTAATAGGCATTTAAGACAGAAATTTTGCATTTGTTCAGCCCAATTCAATTCCGTTCAGTTCAATTCAATACTTTTTTCTTTGTAAATGAGGAAGTGAGAGAAAAAATGCGCATTTCAAATGTTTTTACTTTTTCATCAACAGATAAAGTATAATTGGAGTAATGAATAAACTTATATTCTAGGTAGAACCAGAAAACAATTTTTTTTGTAATCTAAAGTTATCCCTAATGAAATAATAAACATTGTTTATTATTTTCCAAATTTGTCATCAAGGGATAGGGAACAAAAATTGTTCAGGGTGGAAAATTGTTTCGAAGAGGTTTTTCAAATGTTTCACGAAAGTACCAAGGCCGGTTCAAAGCAGGGCTCTCAAAAAGAAGCTCTTGATTAATCAAAGCATTTTTAAAACAATGCTGTTTGCAGTAAACAATTGCAAGATAAAGGTTTTTTGCAGAGGACCCCGCCCAGAATATCCCAGCGAAAATGGTCGAAATTGAGATATGTTGTAGTTTAGATCTTCCTGATCGAAAGTTCAAATGGGACCAAGGCTCGAGGACCTTTTATTTTGGAGTTAGAGAGAAGGCAAAGGTCGAAAATTCGAATATCCGGTGAAAATGGTCGAAATTGAGATATGTTGCAGTTTAGACCTTCCTGATGAAAAGTTCAAATGGGACCAAGGCTCGAGAACCTTTCATTTTGGAGTTATAGTGGGTAAAGGTCGAAAACTCGAATGTATGAGATTTGGGATCCCAGTGAAAATAGTCGAAATTGAGATATGTTGTAGTTTAGATCTTCCTGATCAAAAGTTGAAATGGGACCAAGGCTCGAGGACCATTTAGGTCGAAAATTCGAATACCCGGTGAAAATGGTCGAAAGTGTATCTCACTTCGAACCTTGGTCCCATTTAACCTTTTCATCAAGAAAGTCTGAACTACAACATATTTCAATTTCGGCCATTTTCATCGGGATCTCAAATCCAATATATTCTGTGCGGGTTCCTTTCTTGACAGAGTACCAGGGGAGGGTCCGGGAGGGTTTAAAAACAGTTTAGTGTCGAATTCCCCTTCCATAATTTGCATAACTGAGAGCACGTTTGAAACAAAAATTTGCTAATTTTGGGAATTGTAATATTGTGAATTATCGAATCAAAAATTGTTCAGGATAGGAAATTTTATCAAAAAGGTTTTTCATACAGTTTTTTTATTGCCTTATTTAGATTAACGTCCTGGCGGAGTTTAGCATAAGCAATTCCTCCACTCAACCAGGAAATATGCACATAGACAATTATACAACGACGATTCCCTACGACATTGCCATCTGTCGCAGTTGAGACTCGAACTCAGGAGTGGTACAGCAACTAACCGTGTTGTCTCTCACACAACCTCGTCTAGTCCATTGCCACCAACTTGGTAACACATGAAAACTGCCACTAAAGACCCATACCCTAGCCAGGATTCGAACCCAGGACTCCTTGGTTACAAGCCTAACACGTAAACGTTGAGCCTTTGAGTTGGTGTATTTCTTGTGTGATTACCAGAGGGAGGTCCAAGGAAGACACTTTTCGTCAATATTTTTAAAACGAAAAATAAAGGCTTTTGCAAATTTCTCGTCAGAGGATCAGGAGTGACCCCGGGTGGGCTAAAATCAATTTTTTGTCGAATCCTCCTTCGAAAAATTTACATAGCTTGAAAAATGTCCGAAACAAAAATGTCTTAATTTTGCGAATTGCAATATTGTAGAATTGTTGAATCAAAGATCGTATGAAAAAGCTTGGCAGAGAACCAGGGGGTGACTTCAGGGAGGGTCCAAAAAAAGGTTGGTCGAATGTCTCCATAACAAAATTCACATAATTTTTAAAAAAATGTTACAAAAATGGCACTTGGTCTTGTACAATCATCTTGATTCACCTTGGAAGTTCGAAAAGAATTTACACTTATAGACTTTTTTTATGTAGCTTACCTGTATTTTTTTAAATTTCTAGCTATCATAGAATTCGAGCTATCAAAGTCAGATGCACTATTTCCTTACCCCATATTATAGAATAAATAATATTAAAACTAGCAACAACTACATTAACTTTTCAAAGCCCCTAGCAGCCACTATTTTATCACCAAACCTATTTATTTTTTATTCCTGTTAAGTATACACTGTATGTACGAAGCTTCTGCCCCAGACCATCATATTTACTTTTAAAGTCCACACAGCATAATTTGTAAGATGTTAACATCTCGAATAAAAATTATGATTATGTGATAAATGCCGGGTAGCTAAACCTGTTTGCTCGGCTTATTAACAGCTAACTGGTTAAGGAGCCAACAAATTATGACAAAGATTATTGTCAAATGTTAAAAGATCAGTAAATATTAAACTAGTTTCCTTAGGTCGGCTTGAAAAATGTGGAAAAAAATATTTTAATTTTAGAATATCAATGTCAACCGGAAGATAAAAATACACTGGTTCTTCGACAGTTATATAATATATGTAAATAATACATTTCCATTTGATTTTTGTATAGAAAAATATATTTATAAGTAGTGGTCAAAATGTGAATCGAGAATAACTTATTCTGCTGTTAGATAATAACAGAAAGTAAAAAAAAAACAGTTTTGTTTTTAGTAGATATAATATTACTGGAGGCTAACACTATTTATTGTTTCTTGAAGAAAAACGTTGGCTGAAATTAGTTAAACAAATATGATTCCATAAAATATTGAATAGGGATAGCCTGAATCTAACAGAAGTAAATTTTGGTTGGATGCTTATTATCATTTGAAACCAGGTAAGAAAAATATATGCAAGAATTAGAACAAGTCTTTATATAATTCTTGAACAGTTTGTAGTATATACACTCTTCGCAGTTTTTCAAAATAAGTTAAATGTTTCCAAGTTTAACTACTTCATTTCCTGATGATGTCAGTTTGGTTAGCGGTAGGATCGTCAGTTATTACTAAATAAATAAGAAAAACTAGAGAAAAGGTCGAAATAAATTTGTTACGTTTAACATCCTGCTCGATTAACTGTATCATTTGATAATAATGGCTCAGTGGCTCAATGCTTACATGTTAAGCTTTCAACCATGGAGTCCTGGGTTCCAATCCTGGCTAGGGTATGGATGTTTAGTGGCATTTTCATGTGTTACCGAATTGGTAGCAGTAGACTAGACGAGGTTATGTGAGAGACAACACATCTAATCTCTGTATCATTCCTGAGTTCGAGTCTCAGCTGCGTCAGATAGCAATGTCCTAGTGAATGATCGTTGTATAACTGTCTATGTGTATGTGTATGTGTATACAACTCTGCAATCATTCCCGTTGAGCGCTGGTTAATAAATAAATAAATGAATTAAAAATAATAATAATGAAAATATTTTCATGTTCGACAAACCTTGTATGATATAAATCGCAAATATGCATATCAAAGTTGCGATTATAATTATATCAAAGGTAGAATTCGTATAAATTCCAATAATAATGTAAGTTACACAACCTTGTTAAAATTAGTGTAATTATCTAATTATAATTTAGAAATTAGACTGGTTTATTTATCTTTATTGTAAATTAATTTACAATAATCAAAACACTTTCTAAACGCAAATTGCAGTTGAAGTGATTTTTTTCTGCAAATACTTGCTGCACGTTACAAGTGCAATTACAAGAACAAATGATCTATTTTCTACGAGAGTAAACGAACAGTTCGTGGAATTATCAATTATTAAACATAATGTTCAGGTTATTTGGAATTAAATCGCAATTATACAATCCCAAATTGCATTTAAATTGTTAGTTAGAGCTTTATGTGTGGCACTAAATAAGTAGTTTCGTGTTGTTTCTTATACACTGCTGTGCTGTGAGGATTGACCTAACCGTATGAAAAACCACTACCTAATAACTTGCTTTTTCATAAGTAATTCGCAATTAGAGACCACCACAACCTTAAATGTGCCTCTGTGTTAACACCATATTTTATGATTCTTGAGGCAATTATATTTAGCCTAGGTCATTGTAGCCAAAACAAGGTTTGCCTGCAAAATACGGCGTATTTAAAACTATTAGATAATAATAATAACACTTTATTTATTATCTTGTAATCCGTTACCAAACTTAAATTCAAAAAGTATTTATTAATAATAATGATACAATAGTTGCCTAACCAGAACCTGCTCCGGAACCGATCATTAACGCGGTGACGGATTGCAGGATCGGTCGGAACAGACCTGTGTCAGCGAAAACAACAATTCAGTAAGACTAAACCTAGACTCCTTTTTAAATATAAAATGAAAATAGGTAACAAATTAACAAAAATGCTTGGAAACAAGCTCAACAAGACTTATAAACTACACTAATTTTTAAAAACACTGGCGCACAAAAAACACTTTTAAATTTGGTATCTGGACGCAGGCACAACTCGAACAAGGTGCCTTCCGCGAGATATTTAAATGCAGGGCTGCGCAGGGCTGGTCTAAACTTTGATTTTTAAAAATTTTGATTTCGAAAAGGTTTCAATTTTTTAAAAGGTGTGAAGCGAATTTAGAAACAAAAATGTACAAAAAGAAATGAAGAATAACTAACAAACGCGACAAAAATACACAAACAGAAAGGAAAGGAAGGATTTAAGGATAATTAAAAGGTATGAAATACTAGCCAAAGGTGGATAGGATTAGAGAAAGGTATAGTTGTCGAAACTTGGCTATAGTGGTTGCCGGAAAATCGGTAATGTCTGGTACGGTAAGGGGTGTTTGAGCCTTTACCAGTTCATTGGAAGCAATAAACATAGGTTTATTCTATGATAAAGTATCTGAATACTTGACTAATAATAAAGAGAAATTTATGACATTATTGCTAGATGGTTAAAAATATTAAACAAAATAACGATAATACTGTCACTTAACTGATCATATATTAATTTGCTATTATTGCATAGGTAAATTTTAAATAATTAATGTCTTTCAATATAAGTTCAAATACGAATGGTAGAATTCTTGATCTCATTTTGTGCAACAGGAGCTGCTCTGTTCACAAAGCGTCTGAAGTACTGATAAAGATGATAACTATTATTAATCCAGGCCGATTTTCAAAAGTCTAGCAATAATAATAGAGATTTTCCTCAAAAAAAATAACTTTGATTTTAACTTTAAAAAGGTAATCTTTGTGGAATTGTATAGGGAATTGCAACTCACTGATTGGTCATTTACTGAACATTCTATTGACATGGATATAGAAGTAGACGCACTCTTGATGGTGAAAATACATTTAGAAGATTAAGGTCAAAAACTAAGTCAGATATTGATAATGCATATAAGTTATATTTAGCCAATATTGAAAATAACATACAGGTCAACCCAAACAACTCCTCGAGTTTTATTAAAACAAAAAATAATTCTACATCCGTCCCTTCATCTTTAAAATATGAAAATCAAATGATCGAAGATCCTCAATTGATTGTTGATCTTCTTCTCAAAATCCTTCACACTTCCCAATTCCGGCGTCGATAATTTCAACGACACACCCAAGATTAACTCCAATGTCTTAAATATGTCTGTTGCCACCGAGGAAGATATAATTAAGGCCATTAAAAAACTAAGGCCACTATGACCCGATCTAATTCCTTCATCTCTTATTAAAGACTATGCGACTGTATTTGCTAAAGCTCTATTGATGATCAATAATGTATTACTAAGAAGTGCAGGTTTTCCTTAGAAGTGGAGAACTTCACATGCGTGTCCTGTATTAAGAAAAGATGATTTCAACTAGATAATAAATTATAGACCAACTACTATCATTTGTAACTTTGGAAAAAGTAATTCATAACTCCTCCATACACTTTCATATCTCTGGCACAATATCTAACGATCAACATGGTTTTATGAAAGGTAGGTCAACTGTCACACACCTTGTATGCAAAACAGAATTTCTTTGTGAAAATCTGGATAGAACGAATTTCTTAGAGGTTTTTGGAACTCTAGATCATAGTACATTGATTAGTAAACTGGACACATTAGGTCTTTCCTATTCATTAGTACAATTAATTGAATCATATCTGTAAGATCGATATCAATTTGTTCAGTACCGAGGTTATAAATCTGGCAGTTTCTTACAAAGATCCGGTGTGCCACGGGGGTCGATACTTGGTCCACTTTGCTTTGGTATGTTTATTAACGATATTTAGGAGGGCTTCTATAATAACACACATTTCTTGCTGTACACAGATGATCTAAAAATATATCGATTGAATGACGCAGTTAATGTTTGTGTTAATGTTCAAGACTGCATAAACACCTAAGTACTTGTTGCAATGACAACAATTTACCTCTTAATGCCAGCAAATGTTATTGGCAGAAAAATCAATATATACCTGTTTCATTATAGCGTTGACAATGAAAGTTTACCTTCTGATTTCATCAAATACCTTGGAGTTTATTTCGATCCTAAATTATAAACATGTAGAAATGACAACTGCTTCTGTTTTTGAAAGCCTTGATTTCGTGATACGTAACTGCAAATATTCTAAAAATATTTCCACTCATCGGCTACTTTATGTGATTTCGTTAGATATCGCCTTGAATACCCTTCTATTGTGTGGAGTCCAATTTACAATTCCAATATTCTACAACTAGAGAAAATTCAGAGTAGGTTCTTAAAATCTGCTGCGTACATATTTAACGATGAATATCCACCCAGAGGATTTCCACAAAGTGAATTGCTGAAAATCTTCAACTAATTCCTTAATTTGTCCGTGGTTTTCATAAGATTTAACATTTATAGGCAAATACAGCTAAGCCGTGTGTGATAATAGGCTAAGGTAGGTCTGATAATTCGGCGCAATTTATCAACAAAGCTTTACATATAGGAATTACTGTTGTAGTAAATGTGAAAAATACTGTTTTTGTAGTACAAACAGTTAATAAAGCTTAATTGGGTATATTTAAAATGTAACAAAATCATCTATAACCAAATATATCTATATAAAAGTTAAATGAAAATTTAATCATTACAGTACAGACAAAAGATTTAACTATATAATACAACAACAAAATATATTATTGCCTGTAGGTCGATCATAAAATTTCATAATCTCTAACTATGGCGGCCATAAAAGGAGACCAAAATATAAATAATAATATCCTATATGACAAACGGTAACGCTGTACCTATTTTTGCGAAGTGCAGAGAATTCAACACGCAGTGCAGAACAATATTCTTCATCAAAGAAATATTTATTTAACTATAAGAAATATCGGATGCCCATCCCATAAATCAACAAAAAAAATTGTAGCCAACAATTTCGCATAAAATTCTCACATGTTACGTATTATTTACATATTTTCGCTCATTATTGGTATATAAAGATGTATAAATCAATAAAATAAACAGTAGTAATAGCGGAAGTACTTGTAAATGTCACCAAATTCACGGCGTAAATCATTTCTAAATTAACGAAAAATTATGGGATTGTCACAATTTCTAATATTTAAGAGCCCATACCAAATACGGAAGTGTTAAAATTAGCACTTTTTCCATATTTCATACGGCATCCAACCAAAGTGTTGGTTCAAATTAAGAACTGTTATGCTTCTGTCTAACGAATTACCACTGATTGAGATTAAACGGTCATTTTCACATCTTTAAAGCAAATAAAACACAACAGGCAAAACTTATATCGCCCTGCTTTAAAATGGGTAGGTTCTTTCTTAATGATTAATAAAGTTTTGTTTACAATTTATTGTAATCAGTAAACAGTAATAACCATTGAGACAATTAATACAAAAACAAATTAATTCCACTGATTCTTATCAGTAGAGAGAACAGTAGAGCGAGTAGAGCGGATAACAGAACTGTGGAGGGGTTTGTTCTTAGCTAAATTTCCCATATAAATTACCATTGGTTGTGAAAATTAGTGATATTTAAGACATTAAGTGTATAAAGTAATCAAGTGTACTGTGTTATAAAATGTATTTACAAACAGTATTAGTGAAGTAAATGTAAGGTTATTTAACCACTCCAAAAGGAACTGGTCTTACTATAATAATATAATTAGCTAAATATTACAAGATGTGTAGCAAAACGTTATGAGTTAAGATTGTAGTTCTTTAGAGAAAAAAAAAATACTTTGTGAATATCAGTCTTGCTTTAGAGAAGGTTTTAGTTGTGAAAGTGCATTACAATCTGTTGTTAATGAGTGGAAGAAGCTAAGGACAAAGGAAGAATGTCAGGAGTAAAATTTTTAGACTTGAAAAGAGCATTTGAGACAATTGATAGAGAGATTTTATTAGATGAGCTAAGCAAGTATGGAATTGATGGTGTAGCATGGAAGTGTTATCAAGTGGGGAGCATACTTGGCCCTCTGTTATTTGTAATATACAGGCTGTCCATTTTATCAGGGCACTCGAGAATATCTCACTTAATATCGGTTGTAGAAAAATTTTTTTTACGAAAATTGTGCTGATTTATATAACCTACAAAGTGGTTTAAAGACATTTGAAATCCATGGCCTACTTTAAGAGTTATGGTGGAAAATATCGAAAATGCGGAAAACGTCTAGGCCAAATATCACCGTTATTTGAAGAGATACGAGAAAAATTTTTTGCAAAACAGAGTGTTTCAACGAAGTTTTATCTAATTTTTTTCAAAACCGCTGTATTTTGAGATTTACTCTTCAGGCTGCTAAAAAAATTATTTTGAAACGCCATTAAATAGAATATTTTCCTTCCTTTTCAACGATATATCACATGCCATATTTATTCATTGGTACTACATTAGCAATTACAAAATCATTTTTTTAAAACCAATAATTTTTTTTTTTAACAAGCTTTATACTTGCCGTGGAGAAGTATTATGAAATAAAACGATAAAATAATTCAATAAGTTGTTCAAACCTTTGCCATAATAAAACATTAACACAATTAAGAAGAATAAAGTAAATTCAGGTAACAAAAACAAAATAATAATCAAAAAAGCAACATGGAGCAATTATGGAAAGAGTATTCGCAGTTATGCCAATGTATAGAGGTCCTCCATAAAAGCGTCACTTCTTGCTCAGAAAGTTAAAATGTCTTTGCCAATTAATTTAAGTATAATATCCATTTGTTTGTATTTCATGATTTCACTATTATTTCAATTATTTTAAAATAGCTGGCTATGAACAAACTTGACAATTTAATTTTTTGACAGATCATCTCAGTTAATACTTGAACTCTCACTCAATCACACTCGTTTAAGAATTTAGAATTTTCAAAAATAATTTTCACTCACATTGATCGTTATAATATGTTCGTTACATATTGCCAATGCAATTTTAACTCTGGATTAGCTCAAGTAGAATATAGAAACAGATTTCCACAAGCACTACAGCCGAATAAAACTCTGTTCAGAAAATTAGCTACGAAACTGAAAAATAATGGTTCATTTTTAAAGAAGAAGACAAGATGACACTGAACAGTGTTACTGATAATGTAAATAAGGTAAACCGAGTTATTAATTATGTAATAAATAAAAATACAGAAAATTTGGAAACATCATTAAGAGAAATTCAAATTGCTTGTCATATAAATAAAACAAGTGCTAGAAAAATTTTAAAGAAAAATGGTTACCGGTATTATAAAGCAAAAAAAATTCACAATTTACAAGCGGGAGACAAACCAAGGAGGACGACTTTTTGTAGGTGGCTGTTGGAGAAGAAGCGTGTCGATCCATTAATATGTAGTAAAATACTTTGGTCTGACGAGGCAAATTTTTCCAATAATGGATTTTTTAATCGCAATATTTATTACAAATGGACTTCTGAAAATAAACACTGGCATAGACCGACTGGGTTTCAAAACCTTTTTTCAATAAATGTGTGGATAGGTATTTTAGGCACCAATTTAATAGGTCCTTATTTTTATAATTGTCACCTCAGTGGTCAAAGGCACCTAAACTTTTTGAGAAATGAATTTAATGAATTCTTAGATGATCTACCTTTAGAGAATCGACACAACTTTCAATATTTTCAACAAGATGGAGCTCCTTCCCACAATTCCCAGATTTTCCTAGATTATTTAGACGAAATTTTGCCTCAACATTGGATAGATACCAATGGATTTATTCGATGGCCCCTTCGTTCTCCAGATATAATCCCAATGGTTTTTTTCTATGGGGGTATATTAAAGATAAGGTGTTTTCTACGACACCGCAAAATGTAGAGGACCTAAAAGCTCGAATTCAACAGGCATGTATTACAGTTACCCTCGAAATGCTGAGTAACGTTTTATTAACACTTGATATGATATCATAAAAATTATTTTGAGGATTAGATGAATATTAATATTCTGTGTGCTATATTCTTTTCATTATTAATTTGTTTTTATTACCTGAATTTACTTTATTCTTCTTAATTGTGTTAATGTTTTATTATAGCGAAGATTTGAACAACTTATTGAATTATTTTATCGTTTTATTTAATCAGACTTCTCCACGGCAAGTATAATGCTTGTTAAAAAAAAATTATTGGTTTAAAAAAATGTTTTTATAATTACTAACGTAGTACCAATGAATAAATATGGCATGTGTTATATCGTTGAAAAGGGAGGAAAATACTCTATTTTAATGGCGCCATTTCCCGCCAGTTTCAAAATAATTTTTTAACAGTCTGAAGAGTAAATTTCAAAATACAGCGGTTTTGAAAAGAAATTAGATAAAACTTCGTTGAAACACTCTGGTTTGCAAAAAATTTTCGCCTTAGAATTTGTCTCATATCTCTTCAAATAATGGAGATATTTGGCCTAGACGTTTCCGCATTTTCGATATTTCCGCTATAACTCTTAAAGTAGGCCATGGATTTCAAATGTCTTTAAACCATTTTGTAGGTTATATAAATCGGCACAATTTCCATAAAAATATTAAGTGAGATATTCTCGAGGGCCCTGATAAAATTGACAGTCTGTATATTAATGATATATCAGGAATCTTTAAATATTGCAAATATCATTTTTTTGCTGACGACACTATAGTCTACATTGATGAACATGATTCTAGAGGGTTGGTACGGAAAACAAATCACGATTTCGAACTTGTTTCTAAATAGTTGAATACAAATAAATTAAAACTGAATATCACAAAAATAAGAGTATGTTATAAGTAATCAGCAGAATTTCAAATGGTTCAAAGATACAAATTTATCATTTAAGCTTCAAGAAGTAAATCTGTCATTAGTCTCGGAAATCAAATATCTAGGAGTTATTGTTGATTGCAATTTAAATTTTAAAAGTCATGTGGATTTTGCATGTAAAAAAATGTCAAAAATGTCAAAAAATCGGCGTTCTTAAACGTGTCAGTTGGTACCTATCTATAACTGCAAAAAAAACTATTTATAATGCTATAATTCCACCGCATTTACAAACCGCAGGTTACAAAACAGAGCGATCCGAGTTATATTGAAATGCAATATATACGCTAGGATAGATGACATGTTAAAATGTCTTAGTTGGGTGAATATAGATAACTTTTTAAAGTATAACGTTTTAATTTTCATACTTAAAAAAACAAGGACCTAGTTCCAGAGTACATGAAAAATATTTCAACAAAATTACGAGAAGTACATGACTATAACACACGAGGAAAGGGAAATTTTGTAATTAAACTGGCCAATAGTGCATCAATGCATAGCTCAATTTGTTAAGAGTTGTTGAATATAACCGATTGCACACCGACTTACATAGAACTGATCTAAAACTTCAAAAGATTATTATGAATTTTATTTTTATTTTAAATATGTTTTTATTTTTGTTTTGTGTATATATGCTTTCTAATGTAAAACAGAAAACTATGTATTTTTGATTGTATAGCCAAGGGCTAAATAAACGTATAATCTAATCTAAAGTTAAATCATCGTGCCCAGTATTAATTCAAAATGTTTATAACAACGTTTAAAAAAAAATAAGAAAGTTGTAAATTGATTTGTCAATTGTTTTAGTTGTTGAACAAAGTATTTTATTATATATTTTTGGTATCTCCGCAAGTTTATCAGTATCATTAATAAACAATTAATTAAAAATACTTTTGATGAACACTAACAATTTCGATAGATAATTGCATTTGCTTAAAAAGTAATTTAAAGAATGTAACACTCTAAAATTAAAGATTTCTTATCTATTAAGAATCGCGACTGAAAACCCATGGCAAATAGTTACGCTGTTCCCCAACAGATGCCGCCTCCGATCGATCAGTATATCCAAAAACAAATATTAACAATTTCCACCAAGAGAAATTAAGAAATTAATACGTAAAGATTGGTTGTAAGCTAATAATGTAGACATATTTGTAGTGATCCAAAGTTCATAATATCTATTTGTTTTTAAAACTAAAAACTGGTAACCTCTGTCAAACGATAGTCAATTCACAGCTAATATTTCTAGTAATTTTGGTATATATATTTTGGACTTTGGGCTGTTGCAACTATTTTAGTATACGATTCTGGTTTTACGATACTGCTTTACGATTGTGTATATTTGTAATTTTATCCGAGAAAAACTCCTATCATAATTTTGACTAGTTTTTGAAGTTCTATCAAGATTTTGTAAATTGTCCTGCAAGGACCTCGAATCAGGAGAACGCTCAAGAATATCTGAAGTTTTTTGTGTAAGAGCTCAGTTGATGTTGTACTTATTATTCTGTTTACAATTTTTCTTCTCTGTATAATTGTTTTTAAATTAACAACAATATTTTAGTAGCTTAAAAACCTAGACGACTTATACCATAGTTCAAATGTGCTTTTAGAGGGCGGAATATTAAACATAATATTTTTAGTCGCAAACTCCTCTATAAATCCTTATTTTAGTATAAGGAAAGTAACCAGACTGCAACCAAAGTTACAAATCTGGCGCGTTAAGTGTAATAATTGCATAATACCACTTAACGCGCCAGATTTGTAACTTTGGTTGCAGTCTGGTTACTTTCCTTATAGTAAAATAAGGATTTATAGAGAAGTTTGCGACTAAAAATATTATGTTTAATATTCCGCCCTCTAAAAGCACATTTGAACTATGATATAAGTCGTCTAGGTTTTTAAGCTACTAAAATATTGTTGTTAATTTAAAACTCTCTTTCATGATTTGTATCGTGTAATTCAATGCAGGTCGGGGTATTTGCCCGCTGAGTAGTTGTTTCCTGGAAATCATATATTATAATCTAAATTATGTTCTACTATAAGAATATTAGTCAGTAGTTTAAAGGATTTCCAAAACATTTGGTATATTATTCAAGTACAGAATTAAGTTATCAACAAAAGTACAAAAAGGAGGGGCCCAAGTATAGATCCCTGGGGAACTCCCTGTTTTACCTAGAGACTATTGCTAGATGGACCACTGAGAACTTCCTATCCTTTACGTATGAGGACAACAAATTCAAAGGAGTTCCCCTTACTCCATATCGGCAAAGATAAGCGTGTTTTAAGCTGCATTACAGATATAAATATATTTTGTAGATTTTCTTCAATATATGTATTTGTCTATGTATGCGTGTCGGTTTGTGAGATCTTACGAGAACAATGGCAAGAGTTTCATAATCTTTGCGAGTACACTTTTCTCTATGAGGACGCGAACCTGATCCTCACAAAGTTTTGGTCCCATTAATAGAGTCTTTGTTGAGTTCTGATCAAAACTATACCATATTTGTCCTTTTTACATTTGCACAAGAGCGTATGTCAAAAGCAATTGCGTTATGCGAATTTTTTGACATATATTATTCTTATAGTTTTTTCCGCCAACTTCCATCACTCAGGAAAATATATGGAAAATATAAGCGTTTATGAATTTTTCTTTTTCTTTTATAATGAATATAAACGAGATATTTGGGGCCCTCTTAAAATAGACAGACTGTATAATTTAAGAAAAGAACATGGTTGTAACAGATGCACTAAGAAGTAGAAGACATTTTTTTCGTCTATCACAGCATCACAAAAAAGTTTTCGAACACAAGTCTTATCAGAGTCCAATTCAAAGTCGCCAAGGTAGCACCCATACATAAAAAAGACTCCAAGGATGATCTTTCGAATTACCGCCCGATATCAATAATTTCTTTTCTAGCAAAGATTTTTGAAATGGTTCTAAAAAACAAATTACGGAATATTTTGAGCTCAACAATCTTTTCAATCAACACAAATTCGGTTTCAGGAACAATAAATCCACCACTTTAGCTATCCTCTCCCTAATTGATTTCATTACCAACGGAAATGCTGAGAAATGGTTCCTGGCAAATCAGTTATGTTTAAATCAGTCTAAAACTGAAAAGATAATATTTAGCCTAAGAAGCGTAAGTGACGAGATCTCCACATTCAGAAATGAAACTAAATTCTTAGGTGTTTTCTTAGATACAAAGTTGTCGTGGGAACCGCAAACAAATTATGTTTGTAACAAAATTTCAAAAAATATATATCTACTACGAAACCTGTCATACAATGTCTCACAAAGAACCCTCTTAACTGCTTATCATGGATTGATATATACCACTATCACTTACGCAATTCTGGCCTGGGATCATGCGCCATCAGCCAGTTCTGTTTTCTCGCTACAAAGAAGAGCAATTAGGATGGTTTCTGGTCTCAAGTATAGAGATGACTGCAAAAACACATTTGTATAACTCAAAATCCTCACACTGCCTTGTATTTATATTCTCCATTGCCTAATGCACATTAAAGAAAATGAGAGCAAATATGCAACTCACAGCCAATTACATAATTATGTCACAAGGAAGGGTAATTCAATTTTACCTGACTTTCTCCTTCTAACAAAATCCAGGAATAGCATTAACTATTATGGGATAAAATTTTATAATGTATTACCCTTCCAAATTAAACAATTGAACGGTAAAAAGTTTAGAGAAACTGTGAAACGTTTTCTTCTCGGAAAAGCGTTTTATTCATTTGATGAATTTTTATGTGCTGATTTTAATCATTTTGTTCTATGTTAATTTTATTTGTGCACATTTGTTGTACTTGATTGTTTGCTTTTTGTCCATTTACAATATTATGATACGTGTTATTTTAACTTATAATACTTTAGGTACACCGCTTATTTACTTATGATCATTTATACCTATACATTTGACTTGTGTAAATACTTGTTGTATATTAGCACCAATAAAAAAAAATTATTATTATTAATTATTATTATTATTAATTCGTTTTTTGTGAGTTATTGCATTTTCCGTCTTATATTTTAGCAATTTTGTGACATTTACATACAATTGAAGATAATATACTACGCTTCCATGAACACAACTGATAAATTAACAATAATAGGTACATGAAATGAAAATTTCACTTCGTTTTGTCTTTAAGTCGTGAAAAATATTATCAGGTTTACCTGTGATTGCCGCTGGAGAACAAATGAACACTTGAACAAATGAACACTTATCCGGGTTCACAAGCGCCGATTTCGATTAAACCATTTTTTTAAATCTTCTGTCTCAAAAAACTAGTAAATTGTATTGGTACGTTGGCAAGATTCCGTTTTACTAGTCGTTACGATTAAATGATTTTGATTTAACTTGATTTGTTTAATATTTCAGCTGGACCTTGAATGTACTTCATATAAAACAATAGCACGTAGATATACCAAAGTTAAAATTTTTGATACTTTGGTTATATTATATTTGGTTATATTAATGCCAAGTCTAATACGCCATTATTAAAAATGTATGTACGATCTGGCTATACCCTGTTTTTAACCGCGTCAAATAGTGACCGTAAAGAAATATTTTACTCCCCCACGACGCCAGAAGGTTTTATTGTTCTAAGACTAGAAATAAAACATATTTTCAAAATGAAATTTACTTTATTTTGACAACGACAATTAGTTTAATTTAGTAGCTGAATTTTTAAATATTTTAAAGTGTTCGATCCCAAATAAATAAATAAATAAACACCACAGAAATTAGACGATCCCCAATGCTAGAAGCCAGAGCTTGTGCGGAAGGGGGTTACACATTAAAAAAACGCGGACATACAACCATTTCCTCCCACAGTGCCAGTACCGGAACCGGGATTCGAACCCGGTGAACCCGAGTGATTAATCGCGATTGCCACCTCGCGCCGTAACCAACGCGGCTGTCGACCAGACTAACATACGATAAAAAAAATTACGGATTTCGACGTGTTATTCAGATATGTTCAATAATGGAAAAGTTCCAAGAAATAAAAGTTAAAAAAAAATGGACACACAAGTTTCACAGTAGGGGCGAGCGTAGGTGCGTCTTTACTATGTACATACTTCGGTATGCGATGTAAAGCAACGACAGGCGCAGTTAGTACTTGGATGGGCGATCATTTCAACGGAAACCGCGTTCTCGCCTCACACATCTTCCAGCGGCTTGTATATCAGTGTATGCGCGGAAGCTATACAACCTTAGGCGAGGGTTGTATAGGAGATATACCATCCTTTGGAGGGGATGTAAAGCCGTCGGTCCCTTGTCTATTAAATGTTAGGCAAGTAAAAGATCCCTACTCTTCTTAAGGGAAGAGGTTCGGCAAAATTCCTGGTTGGGGGTAGCTCGTCTACAGGCGTCGGTGCTAGGCCTCAGTAGCGGAAATAGGCCGACGTTAAATAAATGTATGAAAAAAAAAGTTTCACAGTACTGTTTCATGTGCCAGAGAAAGAGAAAACCACGTTAACAAAATCATATTAAATTTTGAAAACAAATCAACTACTTTTTGTAAAATTACAAATAATTCTGTGACAACAAAAGCAGGAAATTTAAGTCAAAATATGCTAATGAATGGTAAAATATCTTCAGACAAGCTTGAAACTGCAAATGCATTTAATACATTTTTCGTAAACCTACCTAGGTCATTGTTACAAACAAACAATATCCCCAATAATACAAATAATTATCCATTAGATTTTCCTACTTTCCTCCCTTCAACGACCCAAATTTTAATTTAAATCCGGTGTCAACATCTTAAATTCTCGATGTAATAAACAGTTTAAAAAATTTCAAGTCAGTTGATCCTGATAATTTTTCAATGAAAATTGTAAAGAAATTTGATCACCTATTAGCGAAACCTCTATGTCACATAGTCAATGAATATTTCCATCATGGTTGTTTTCCTAACTTACTAAAACTTTCGAAGGCTATTCCACTACATAAAATAGGAGATGCTACGCCGCTTTGTAACTATAGACCCATCTCATTGTTGTCTGTTTTTTCAAACATTTTTGAAAAGCCATCGGCTAATAGAATCATAAATTTCCTAGAAAATTATCATATCTTGAAAGATCAACGCGGGTTTTAAAAAATCGATCAACAATATCTGCTCTTCCAAGTAGTTTAAATTACGTTTATGAAAATCTGGAACGAAGAAATGAGGTAATGGCAGTCTTCATTGATTTATCAAAGGCGTTCGATTGCGTAGATCATGACATTCTACTAAAAAAGATTGAATGTTATGGTCTGCGGGGTCAGTACAAATCTATTCTCCAATCTTATCTAGTTAACCGAAAACAGTTTTGTAATACCAGGCCAAGTGTAATGGTGGACATAGGAGTCCCTCAGACTATTTTTATAATATACAAATGACATAGACAGTACTTTTCTACTATTTATAATGCATTTGCAGATGACATAACTGTGTCAGTGCCGAAAATGAAAAAACAAGCTATCGTCAAGCTGAACGAAAACTTGTCTGCTGCTGCTAATTATACTTTAAATAATAGACTTATTCTAAACAAAAAAAAAAAAAACATACTCGCTACAGTTCCATCATATTGCTTCGAATTGTATGTCTAGTCCTTTACTCATATGGAAAAAGTATTCAACAAGTAGCAGAATTTAAATTATTAGGAAGTTTCATTGATTTTCCCTCGATTGGAAATTTCATATTAATTTTCTTTGTAAGTGTGCCAATACCTGTTTTGCGTTGAAAAGGTTATGCCAAATTTCCAGTTCTTACGTGGTAAAATTTCTTTATTATTCTAATCTCGAGTCTCGTTTGAGATACGGTATCATTTTTTAGGGGAACTCCTCAATGTCAAATCGTGTATTTATGTTGCAAAAAAGGGCTATACGCTGTATATTTAGACTGAGTCGTGCATGTCGATACTTATTGAGAATAATATATTAACTTTACCATCTCTGTATATTCTAAAAATATTAACTTTTGTTAAAAAAAATCTTACTCATTTCAATTTTTAAAATGCCTTCCATAATTACGCTACGTGAAAGGTGGATAGGATTAGAGAAAGGTATAGTTGTTGAAACTTGGCTATAGTGGTTGCCGGAAAATCGGTAACGTCTGGTACGGTAAGGGGTGTTTGATCCGAAATGGGGCATTGGGCTGTCTAATTTGCGTTATGTGTCTTGTTAGCGGACTATCGCCCAGCTTGAACAAGTAGAAGTTTTGAGAGATATGCTGGACGTAGTCCGCTATCGGGGTTATGTCGTTACAGCGTGCGTATAGGTCTCTGAGAGAGGTGTATCTTCCTGAATTTAATATGAGGCGCATGAATTTGTGCTCAAGCACTTTTAGCTTTTTCATTGTCGTGGCCGGTATGCTGCACCACGCCGGCGCCGCGGATGTTATGGACGGTCTGACCACCATAGTGTACAACAGCTTTTTATTCTGTCTGTTAAGTCTGCTACCCCTGACCATGAGCGGATACAGACTCCTGGACAGGGAGTAGACCGTACGTATTGTCTCATTGATATGTGTGTTGAACGTCAGTCGTTGGTCCAGTCTGACCCCCAAGTATTTCACGTATCCTTTGGTTGGAATTTTGTTTCCCCGGATCGAAATAGGACATAGTAACCGAGCTACAGCAATAGTCCTAAAAAAATTAATTTTTTAAATTTCTGTTTTTAATATACATATAAAATCGATATAGCAATTAATTATTTTATCAAAATAAAATTTTATAAAAGCGTCACTGAATATAATATATTATTTATCACTATGACGTCTGTGCAATAAAATATTCTATTAATCGTCGTGAAACCGAGTGACTATTAATGTATTTTTGGCATTTTTCCGGATATAAAATATCGGTTTTTAGATCAACATAGAAAACAATAATAATTATTCATTATAAACCACATATGAATTCTAAAAAAATTAATTATGTTATCAATTATTCATAAAAAAGTATTTTCTACTTGAAACCTTGAAAATAGAGACGAAAATAGAATTAACAGTAATTAACTTCTAAGTATATATTTATTATAAATAATAAAAAATAAATTTGAATACCTATAAATTCCATTGGCATACAGGCAAACGAAAGAATAGCGTATTATTTCTGTTACGTATTACATAAAAAAGAAGTTCTCATTTTCATAGAGGCCCCTTTCTCTGCTACGGTTAAAAATATATTAATTGCAACAAACGGTTAATAATTATTTCAAAAATCAACATGTTCCTATAGATATTTTTATATTTAATATACCTACTTAGAAATGCATTTTAGGTTTTGATACAAATATTTCTTCAATCAGATATCGCTTATGGTTTAAAAAATTTCGGTTTACTTCAACCTCATTAAAATTAGTGCAACGTTATCATGCCAAAGTGGTATCGGTATCTCTATCTAAAAACTGCTTTCAGACAGTTCATTAATTGTAAAATATCTGTCTAATTGTCTGACATGGCATGAGTAGCCTTTCTAATACACAAAATAATATCGTAATACATGGTATTCACTGAAAAAATAATTGCTTCAAGGTGTTTCTATTAATTAAACTAAATTTGTCAAGATTTGACCATTTAAGTCAATTCTAAGTAATTGTGTATATGTGCGCTTGTGATGCCGGAATTTTTTTAAGGTCTATCAAAATTGGACATTATCTACAAGAAGTGACAGACTTACTTTGAAACTACCTAAAATCCATTGTAGGTGTTATGCTTTTTTGAATTGTGTTGGGATTAGGTTAAATAAATAGACAGTAAGAAAAATGGCTATTTTATCCTATAGGGTGTTTAGGGAAATAACTCCAGTAAGAGTTGATAGTCTGCATAATGATCAACAAAGAAACATAGGTCTTGTAGATTGTAGATTGTTTTACGGGGTCGTTTGGCTTGGAACAGCCTTACTTCACTTCGACCTAAAAGATCTTTTGTGATTTACCCTACATCTAGTGGTTATCCAGGATTCTCAGACTTTTTACAAAGCTTGTGATTTTCCTGGGAGCTAATTTCCCTATATCTTCAGGCGTTAATTCCTCCTGTTCTAGGAATTTTAGCCTAGTGCGGACTAACATCTTGCATTCGCAAAGTATGTGTTCCGCACATAGGTATTAAAACCAACAAAATTTTCGAGAAAAGTACGTGTATGACGTGTTTAGACAATATCCTTTAAAAAATTCTTATTATTTGGTTGATCCTTGATCAAGAAAAAGCATTTGACACAGTATGCTTCAGACAGCTTTTGTTCCAATTAGAGAGGATAGGATTCAGAGGAATAATAGCCAAATTACTCAAGAGTTATTTGGAAAATGGAAAAGTGTATTAGACATTAATAGTACATTTAGTGAACCAGGAATAATGCATTATGGTGTACCACAAGGTACTGTACTTGGTCTTATATTTTTCATAATTTATATAAATAGTATACCTACCTCAAATTTTGCCGGGAAATTAATATCTTTTTGCAGATGACAGCGCATTTTTTTATGAAAGCGATTCGTGGAATTCATTAAAAACCATAGTAGAGCTAAATATAAAAGAAATAAAAAATCATTTTGACAATAAAAAGCTAAGTATCAATTATACTAAAACGTGTTTCTTACCTCTGAAATCTTATAAGAATAATCTACCTAATTACCTGCATTCTACTACCTAATTACAAGTCTATCAAAATAATGAGTGCTAATAATGAAATTAAATTAAAATCCACTCGTGTGATAAAATACCTTGTCATTCACATATACAGCCATTTGCGATGGAGGGAGCATATTCAGGCAACATATAAAAAATTAAGGGGATTAATACCCAAGATTATACAATTAAAAAAGTTTTTACGTGTCGGAGAATTAATACTAGTATACAAATCACTAGTTGAATCAATATTGCGGTATGGTATTATTGGTTGGGGTGGAGTAGCAAAAACAATATTAAATCTATTACAGAGAATTCCAAATCGTATCTTAAAAATAATATTAAATAAGCCAGCTCGCCTTGCTACAGATGAACTGTATAACAACTGTTCCTTACTCGATATTAGAAAATTGTATTCTGGTAGTGTCTTACTTTATACATATAAAAAGAGACCAACTGGACGTTCATTATTATGATATAAGAACCAATCAGAAAAGAGATTTGAAAATACCAAAAACTACAAAAATTATAGGTAAAAAATGTTATGGTTATATTGCCAATACTTTATAATTTGTTACCCGCGACAATAAGAGAAAAAAAGGTATATTTAAAAAAATAGACTATTGTTTGGATACAAGGAAATAGACACATAGTGCACAATATATTCAAGAAAGGTTCATTACTATTCTTATTTTTTTATCATTTTTGTATGTGCGTGAAGATTTGTGTAAATAATATCTCATCCTTATATTTTGATTGTATTTATTAAAATTTGTTCAGTTATTGTTTTCAATAATGAGGTTAGGTAAAAATTCACCTGCTGAACATTTTGCTAGGGGGATTTACGTTTGCTAAATAACAAGTTCATATTCTTGAGCTGAATATTTTCAGAGTTTATGCAATGACAAGCGACTTTACCTTCAATTATCTTCGGTTGAAATACCAACAGGGCTTACCGTGTGCGTATTGACACGTAAGATTTCACAAGAATATTGTACAACTCAAATTATTGTGTGAGGTTTCTCACCGCCAATGTCTATGATTGTTCAATTATGATCCATCACTATAAATATTCTACGAACTACAAACAGGTATAAGCCAGCGGTCAGTGTTTGGGTCCCCGTGCCCTGTACACCTTTCTCATATTAGAGGGGGTTACTTTTCGTCGAAGTTTTGAACTAGGACGTCTTGTCTATTAAATTACATTGACTAACTACGGTTTACGTTGTTGGACAGTCATATACGATTTGGTAGTTGCCGTTTATTAATCAATTAAAGGATACTTCCTCAACATTCTATGATATTTTCCATGAGTATTTGATTCTCATTTACCACTTTTGACATGGTTATTGTCCTCTGTTTTGCGTTAAGTTTATTTTATCTTTTTGATTGTCACCACACTAATTTCAAACCATCGTTTAACCGGCCATTACCGCATCTCTAATTACAACCAAAATAACACGGAAATACTATTGCATAACATGGTTCTTGTTATTGGCATAACCAACTCTGAAACATATACAGTTTGATCATTACTGTAGCAATGTACACTTTCCTATCTAATATTTAGACAATTGTCTTAAATATTTGGATTGTTTAACTTCATGTTTGGCTATTTGCTGCAACAATTATTATAAAATAAAATGGCTTCTGTGACTGTTGTTCCAACAATTGCTGTCTTTTCTTTCCAACTTATCGGTTTGGTAATACAGGTAATAATAAACGAAATATATGATAATGATTTAATGTTGATGTTTCAACGTTTAGAGTAAATAAAAGTAAAAATTGTAAAGCAGTAAGCATTTGCTTATAAAATATTTATCCGTGTCTCGTTAAACTTTAACATCGTTGTCAATTAATTAAAATAAGGTTAATAATTCTAAAATAATTCTTCGATAAATGTAAAAGAATTCTAACATAAAAAAGTCTCACTAAAAACTAAGTAATTACCAAGTTAGTTAGCTCAAGTTAGCCCACAAGATATCTACCAATGGACATTAGGTAAAAGTTAAGTAGAAAGATATGAAATTGCATCTTAATTATTTTAAACAACGTGTGGAGTAGAAGCTTAGTATTCTTTTAATAGGCTACGTACGGAAACAATTTAATTCCTAGATAAAGAGGAGTTAATTAACGATAATTACTCAAGAGGATCTTTCGCGGCGAACCTTGCTTTCCATAACCATTCATCAAAAAATTCAACGTTACCAAATAAATCGTGACATTAATTCGTCGTTGTGAAGGATTACCAACGGCTACTGTGTCCAAAAGTGGCCAAAAGTAACAATAATTACACAGTCGAAACCCGTATATGACTAGGTTAATGGGCGTTAAAAATAAACAAATTGAATATATAGATAAGTAATTTATCAAATAGGATTCGTACTGCATGTCACCCATTTTAACGGAGCGTTTCTGTAAGTGAAGTCGGCTCGAGGCGTCTAAACAGTAGTAGGCAAGAGAAAAGCTGTATTTAGAATAAGTTGTACAAGGGGGCCGAGGGGCTTTCTAGAGTCACGACCTACGCTGCGTGATGCCCCCCATTACCCCCCTGTAGTACTGACCAACTGACCATGCGGAACTCGCTTCGGCAAGTGATAAATGTCTAGTTGTTATAATAACTCCGTTGGGATAAGTTCATTTGATTGATCGATTTTCGATATCTCTTCTATTCTTCGGGTGGATTTGAAACATTGTTCCTGTCCGAATAAAAATTAAAACGAATTGTCTAGCTTCATATTTCGCTATGTAATTTTAATTGGTTTTTACACCACAATGCAAATAAAAAACTTGTACTACTATTAAAATAACTGGGTCCAACGTTGCTTTTCAATGCGTTGGAGAGGCGGAATAATTCATCATGTGGAATGTATTATTCAATAGTCTCGAATTGTAAGCCACCAACATAATGGAATATTAATTATATTTAATATAATAATATATTCAAGAGGAGTATCTATAGAGGAAGTGATTATTAATTGTTGTAACCTGTTGTACGTTAAGAAAAGTAAAAGTTTAAACAAAAGAGCAAGCAAAGAAAAATATAATAATGTGGCATAGAAATATACACAATGATAGATTTTTCCAAGTGTTTGCGAGTATTTTTTCGAAAAAAATATGGTATGGAGAGATTACCTGTAGATCTACTCATTAAAATATCAGCTATGATTAACGTTATCATTCTTCTTCCAATCAGAATGAAACAAATTATTTGAAATTCTAAAGAAAAACACCATGAATTAATAGTTTCTGGATTAAAAATCGGATATAAATATACAGTTGAAATCACGAATGTTGTCATCATTCTTTAATTTCCTAGCCAACTCACCTAAAGGTCACCCAGAATGGCACGCATGGGCACATCAACGTTTGCAAAACACAAGTATTTTATAATGGAAATATATGAACAATAATAGCATATAATTTTACAATTCGGGGGCGAGCATAGGTGCGCCTTTACTATGTACATACTTCGGTATGCGATGTAAAGCAACGACAGGCGCAGTTAGTACTTAGATGGGTGACCATTCCAACGGAAACCGCGTTCTCGCCTCACACATCTTCCAGCGGCTTGTATATCAGTGTATGCGCGGAAGCTATACAACCTTAGGCGAGGGTTGTATAGGAGATATAGGCTCGGCAAAATTCCTGGTGGGGGTAGCTCGTCTACAGGCGTCGGTGTTAGGCCTCAGTAGCGGAAATAGGCCGACGTTAAATAAGTGTATAAAAAAAAAATTACAATTCACCTCATGCATTTCTTTCAAATGTAAAAGGGAACATCCGTTACGTTTTTCCTGATTAAAGTACTCATTTAATTCCACCACCATGTCTCTGGCTATTGCATTCAGTCTTTTATCCACTGCACGCTATTGAATTGACAGAGAAGTGACAGAATGCTGAACGTTGATTGCGGCTACGACTAACACTAGTAATTTTCATTTGTGAAATGTATCGTTACGCTAGTAACTTCTGTTGTAGCCTCAGCAGACGTGACTTTCTGTATTTACAAAGATAGAATAGTCACATGTCGTTGATAAGTTCATAAATTGATGACGTGAACAACATTCATGATTTCAACTATAGTTTCTCGCGAAATATTTCACAATGAGAGGATGCCTTTCGTGTAATATTGAGGTCTTCTTATTAGAGAAAGTACTTTGGACTGTTTCTTATTAAATTTAGAATAGAGTTTTATCTAAGAACTGTCATAGTATGGATAATTCCAATTAAATTTGCTTATGGCTTTTATTTTTCTTACCTTTTCTGTTCGTAATGGATGAATCGATTTAGGTATATTCGAGTGCACATTTACTGGCCACTCAAATAAAGCAACAAACACTTTATGACGTCATTATTATCACCGTTGGCCCATGCGGCATGATGTCATCAAACAAGCATTAGACACATTAGAAACGTATAAAGGCAAGCGAGTCAATTTGCGATCGGGGTAGCACAACGAGACAATTAATAAGGTCGTAAAATTTTTGTTGCGTTTTTGAGTGTCCAGCAAATGTGTACTCGACTATACAAATTTCGATATGCCTGTAGGTTAGGAATAAGGACACTAGCACACACCAGGACACCTTCCGGTAAACATTTCCAAACGTAATTTAAATAATTGCAATTGTCTCTGACCACTGATTTATTAATCACTAATTTATAATAATTAATCTTTATAACACACTAATTATAACGTTGAACTACTATAAATTCACTACTACAATTCACCACTTGTTACTTTTATTTATCTTATCTGATCACTTTCTCATCTTATATATGACTGAACTCCATGTGTTGAATCCGCTTCTTATATATCCGTGGCGTTATTCTCGATTCATTCCATTTCACTCCAAGCTTTTCCGGACAACTTCTCGATCCTTCTAATCTGTCATTCCAGATGATTCCACCGCCTTCTAATTCCATCCGTGGTAATGGTCGTTCGCTAGTTAGTCCAGAGATGGCGTCGTCTTACTGGTGCTAATTAGGCAGGCCTTTTTTCACTCTGCTACCAGGGATTAAACCTCTCTCCGTAAGAAGACGGCACATAACATTATCTGTATAATAAAAATGAAAATTGGAAAATTCTAGAAAAACTGAAAGTACTTTTTGTGACAGGGATATTCGTAATAGTCCGAGTGACAGGGATGTTAGAAAAAGCCCGAAGAAGGTTTTCAGAGAAAGAAAAATTGAAAAAGTTGCCCGGAAAATTGGAAAATTCTGGAAAAACTAAAAGTGCTTTGTGTGATTGGGATGTTCATAATAGGCCGAAGAAGGTTTTTATGGAAAGAAAAAGTTGCCCGGAAAATTGGAAAATTCTGTAAAAGCTGAAAGTGCTTTTTCTGACATGGTTATTCGTTGTGACAGGACAACGTGTGTCGGATCAGCTAGTTTAAATATTAATCGATTATCAGGTAATGACACTATTAATTTATTCAGATAATAATACTATTTTGTTGTAAAACACAAGTCAGATAATGTGATGATCTTGCTGGATGCGTTCGAAAATTAAATTTATAAATTAATTTATTTATAAAAGTTGTATAAAACTTAAAAGGCATTCTTCAAAGAAACATTACAATTAATTTTATTGCCCTCTTGTTCATTACTGCTAATTATTTATTTACATTGAATTGCACATTACTAGAATATGGCACGACAGTGATTTTGTTCAATTAGGAATCAAGCACAACATTTAAAATTCAAATTAAATCTCTAGAAACACAAAAACAGAAGCAGAATCGGATTCCACCGTGAAGTACAACACACATGGGTAATTTCTAAAATGCTACTGGGTTTATATAGGGTGTCGTAGTTATACCGCCAATGGATTTCATTTCACAACTATTTAAGATAATTATAATTGCTTTTTGTAGTCTGCTTTTAAAAGTAGCGGTACTTGTCAGCAATGCCTTTTTCTTACTTTTTTATATTTTGATATTCTCTATATGTGACGAATTAATGAAATTGCTGAATGCATTGATGTTTAAAAGGCATGAAATAACCAAAATAAAATGTGGCAAATTATACTTAGAAAAATTCAATTACAATCGAAATCACTCATTTTAAAAAAAAATATTTAGTTAATTTAAAAATTATTAATGTCACTTGTTATACAATAGCCTGGTTATAGTATGAGAATGGTGTTGCATGAGGTACCACAATATTTCCTTTGTTATTTTTCATCCACATTGAAGATTTACCAGCTTTTCCGAAAGGTCCATAGCCTATCTTCTATAAAAGTATCTGAAACATGGCTTCATTTAGATGTACGATGGCATTAAATCTTTAACATATCAGGGTCGAAGATAAACCAAACTCTCACTTTTAAATCACTATCAAGTGTTTTCTTTCACAAAAAAAAATGTTTTCTCAAAATGTTTTTTTAACCGCCTCTCAAGATACCGAGATAACCCCCTGGATCTCATGGAACTTGTGTTAGGTAAAGAGAGACGAAGCCCTATAGTTTAATGTGGACTCCGAACCACTCTTGGGGCAATCTTTTAAATTAAAAATTGTTTCGCCTTGCGGGAATCGAACCCACTTCGCTAGGTAACTCAGTTTGCTAGCCAGACGCTTTAGCACACTGAGCTACCGTGTCAAATTATAATTTGAACCCAAACCCTCGAAATTGATCACCATATTAACATTATGGATTATATTACTGATTTAGATAATATTTTGTCTTATATCATTCCTACGTCAGGCAAGGCGGTCCTATACACGTTCTGAGTACATGGTAACTATACTTTCCTGACCCAGAATCACTGAGGAACTGGTTTAGGACAAATACGCTTAAAACCCATCATTTTCCCGTCAAAATCGACTGCTAGAAAATAATACGGCACCCTCGACGCTAAGGGCTATTTTCGCTAAAACTCTCGAAATACTTTGACTAGAGACTGGATAACTTGTCCTCATATTTCACACAACGCATGAGGTGTAGTGCTTAACAACGTGGATTCGTAATAAGGTTTTTATTTTCAAATTTCCGGAGTTAAAGTTGGTTTTCGTTATACATTCTAAATTTTGTGGTCGGGGCGACATTACGTCCCCGTGATTTACAGGAACTGCCTTGGCATGAATTACTTCATGAAAATGATGTCAATAACAACTTTTTATTCTCAAAACCGTCCGAGTTTCTAAACCAAAAGTATCTTGGCTACCGCTAATATTAATTTTCTTATGAAAGGAAGAAACAAAACTTACCTACAATGATGTTTTCTATTCTGACAAAGTTCCTGTAGATTTAAAATCATTAAGGTGCATACGCACTTGTAGCAAAACTTCGCCGCGAACCTCATCGCGTAACCGTGTGAATGGGACCCTCTAACCTCATCGCGTACCATCAGAGCAAGCAAGCAAAATAGATTTATTAGACCCAGACCTGTCCCGCTCGACCCTGCAACCCGTCACCGCGGTGGTTGCACGATTAGCCCCGGGGCAGATCCTGACTAGGGAACTGTTCTGTAACATCAGAGCAAACATGGGTGTTTGTGTGAACGATCCATTTTTTGGGGTCTGAAGGACTTTTACTATATTTATCAAAAATGTATATTAACGTTCACAAATAAGGATTCAAAACGACTGTTTCAGACGGAGAATAATACAAAATTTATACTTACTGTCCGTTTTTGCTTAACTGCTTCTCTGATGGTATCAATTGGACGTCGTAACCTAACCTAACCAAACCTAACACAGTAAGTACTAACACTTTCTTAAAATTAAACCTGAAAGGGAATTTTGAAAACACAAGAAAAAGACAATATAAAGTTCAAAAATATATATTAAATCTCTTTTGAAATTCATGTTTTGCAACAACTTCAAGAAAAATGTTTTGACAAACTATAGTCTGGCCCGTATACAACACATGATGAGGAACGGAACGACTTATGATGTACCAACTACCATCCAATATGCGGTTTTTGAGCTAACGATTACACAAAAAGATTCAAGAAAGGTTTACAAATTTTTGGTGGGCTTTTGCTTGCCTGTCTATTTACGTATCTTCAGTTCAATATCAATTTTGGTCGCTCCTCGGAGCTTAAAAATGCTTAAATCGCAACGACTTTGAATTATATTATAGCAATTATAAATTCATACGTTCAGGCAAGGCGGTCCCATGCACATATGAGTACATGGTAAAGATACTTTTCTGACACCGAATCACTGAGGAACCGGTTTAGGGCAAATCCCGTTAAAACCCATCATTTTCCCGTCAAAATCGACTGCTAGGAAATGATGGGGGTCCCATGTCGCTAAAGGTTATTTTCGCTAAAACTCTCGATATACTTTGAATAGGAGCTGGGTTAACTTGTCCTCATATTTAACACAACGCATGAGTTGCAGTGCTTAACAACGTGGATTCGTAAAAGGGTTTTTAATTTTGAAATTTTAGAAATTTTGTTACTGTTTCTAAATTTTGGTGGTCAGGGCGACATTACGTCCCCGTGCAGCGACATTTACTACACTTTCCAAAATTACACTCCTTGATGAGTTATTGAAATTTTTGCATAAAAAACTAGAAAGTGACTAGAGTGAAAATATGATTAAAAATATAAAAACTTCTTCCAACGTTATTTTTACGTGAAGCACGCTTTTTATGCGAAAAGTCGGATTTTGTTACAGTTTCGAAAAGTACATCGAGGGTTTTATCGTGTTCTTTTAACATTCGCACCGAAGTTCGAAGCTTTTCCATCAATTGTGGATATTCCCGCATCACATCAAAGGATGTTGCTGTACGCAGAGTCTGGACGTGTCCGAGCTTGTTCGTGTATCATCTTGTGGGGTGTTAAAATATTTTCATATTCTCTCAGCACAGAATAGACAATCCTGCTAGAAAGATGGAGTGGGCGGAAGAAAATTAAATTCTCATAATTGAAATATATCGCGCACAAACATGCAGATCGAGAATATTATGATCACACTGAACAATCAGAATGTTCGCGACGCAACGGAGTTTTGTTTGAGGAGAATTTTTCCGCCACATGTTAATGCGTATCATAATCCAGCTTTGACCGTGTTCTCTATGGAGTTACACATTGGGGTTTTGTTACAAGTGTGTACACACCTTTAAGCATCCTGTCTTAAAAAAATAAATGAAAGACGTGTCTTCTGCATAAGCAGTGAATGTACATTATGTTGAAAAGAATAACATCAATATTGCTTTTTGTATATTTTTTACCCAATTTATTTTATTTTTACAATTACATTTTTTATTTTGTAAAAACATCTCAAAGTAAATCAGAGGGTTAAGTGTAAGAGTAGCCATGGCTAAACTTCGCCTTCTGATTGCCCATAATATAAAAGAACCACTATTTACCTTTGAAAATTTTGTGCTATTTAATAGAAAGAAAGCCGATTTATTATTATTATTATTATTATTACCGTACCGGATAACAGCTGTGCTGAATTTGAAAATGAATTTATTCGTCACATGTGAACCAATTTGTATATTTAAAGGGAATGTAAGCTACAGGGAAAAGTACACTCTTTCAATCTTACGGCTCTTATGACGCTGAGTTCCATATTATTTATTGGCGTACACCGCTTAACAACTCAGATATTACACAAAATGAGTCCATAAAATTTCGGTACGAGGGCGTGTACAAGCTCGTTAAAAATGTTGTAAATATTGCATCCAGGAAGTGGTAAATTATGAGTGAGACAAGATCTTAGCCATTTTTTAATGTACTCCCGGATCTACATGCGCTATGTAGGTTTATGAACATGCAGAGATTTATGTATTATATCTCGAGGGCATTATGTCCACTGTATCTACCGCGAAGTTGAAATATTTAGACATAATTCCTGGAGCAAATAATGGCTGCACCTAATAGCCACCTACTTGACCATTATATGCAGCGATAGCACTGGATTTTTACCATGATTACCTATAAGGAATACTAGAATACCGCGCGTTACATTATTTGCAGAAAGATAATATAATTTGATTGTAAATTGCGGCTGCACCTGTTAATCGGTGTTATTGAAGATTATCGTATTTTAACTATCAATTATATTATATTGGTATTATTGGTATTAGGTCAAAATGAAACAATTAATAGCGGAGAAAAATTAAGTTTGAATCCGGAATTTACTAGAGTTAAAATGTGTATTCGTAAAAATTCTCTTCGCACTTCTCTCTATACTTAACATAGTAACTACTTTGGTAAATCGGATGGTCTGATTATAATAAATAATGATTTATATATATTATATTCATTACAACATAAATAGTTATATTTAAAAATTAATACAATTAATAGAAATACCCTCGCAAGAAACTTCTTTTGAGAGCTTGTGTGCGAGAAATTGTGCTACCATTTACATACATTTTTCTTTCAAGAAGACTTAATCCTGTTAGAATTCTATATAAACCTAATTATGTATAAATAAATATATTGCTATAATATCCGCCTGAAGGACGGTTAAAAATATCACAGAAAATAGTTTCTAATTTAGATATCAAGTCGTAAGTTCGAAATCGTTGAAATAAAAAATCACAGCTATAGAAACACAAAGCAAATGAAACAAATTCAAATCAAATTGAACAGTGTATTGCAAGGACAATAATGTGCTACACAAACAAAAATAAATAAAATTCTCTATCTAGCTCAAATATAAATGCGATACTTACTAAAAATAAAATAACTTGAATAATGATTGTTTAAAATAAAATTTGTTAATAAAAATAAAATGCATGGTCGAAATTTTCAATTTAAAATATTTTCAATTATTTTCCAAACTCTGGCAAACTCATACAAGTAATTTATGAGTAGTTTATTACAACATTTTAGTCCGCGTAGCTCAATAAAAACCTCCAACCGCACAGAATCACTTATTTCGATGTTCAGCTGCAATCTACTAAGCTCCTACATAATTCAAGTGTTATATCGCTTCCACTAAGAATCGTTTTCTGCACCTTAAAATAATTTATGATTATCTTTCTCCAACTTGTCACAATTTTGAAAATTAATGTTCTTTTCTTTGCCTCAAATTCTTTAACTAATTGTCTTCCTTTTTTTAACTATACTCCAATTTCACCAACCAACAATATTTTCCGCAAATAAATAAAGTCGGCGATACCAACTTGAATCTTTCTTGACATTAACTTGATAAAACGAAATCGTTCTCATCATGTGGTATTGAGCTTTTTTCCGGTTTTATCACTTTCCCGCACAAATTAAATTAAAAATTTTAAATCTACATGAACATAATAAATGTGTAAACAGTTCGAAATGCTATAAATATTTTGATAATTAGTAGAGCAATAACTATGTGAATTAAATAGCTGAAATATAAAAATTGCATGTATTTAATAAAAATGGCTGTCTTCTGTAAAATATTTTGGTATTTGTCAAATAGAACAAATAAACGAAAACAGAAAACTCAGAATAAAATAAGATGCATTGGATTCACAATACACAACTCAAGTTGATTTGAATATACACATGAATGTATATTAATATACATACATATTATAGAGTAAAACAAATTACTAAGGAAATATACAGATAGAGATAATGGATTATATATCAATGATACCACGATATGTAATATATTTAATAAATATATAGGTGACAATTATTTTAAATTAATTGCATGCTAATCAAAATAAACCTCATAGGCACTTATATATATACATTTATAAAAGCAATACAAATTGACATTTGGCATTATTAATTAATATTTTCTATGTGTATATATTTGCGCAATGTACACAATATACTCATGTATACATATACAGGGTGTTGCATCATGAGAGGGACATAGCTTAATAGGAGGTAGAGAACATCAGTGGTAACCGGAACCTCCCATAGAAATGTCTCATTGGGCCTTCATTACGAAGTTACAGGGTGTTAAATAATTTTTGGCCAAACCTGTTTTTTGTCATAACTTTGACAGGGAATGAAATAACGGATTCATATTTGGTACGGCTAATGTACTAACGAGCCCCAAGAGGTACATGTATAAAAAAATATATATCCAGGTCCGGACTCACTATAATTTATGTTTCTTCTTTGCATCAATAAAACATCACCCTGTATATATTTTTTTGATATTTCGATACGATATTCGAAAAGAGCAAGAAAAAACAAATAAAATGGCCTATTTCATTTTTTTGTTACACCTTCGTGGTTATTTAAATACGTTGTTAAATGTGCTAGAAAATGGATTATAGAACCCTATTAAATGAGAGGCACGTGAAATAAATAGTTTTATAACTAAAATTTGCAAAAATTCTATTGAGCCTAGGTGGTCTGGGTGAATCCTAATTCCGGCACGTTTTAAAGGTCCATTTTGGTAAAAAACTGTGGTCCTAATAAGTAATCGGGTATGAAATAACAAAATTTTTAATCAATCACAGTAGGCTTGTTCAAAGTGACAGATAATAAAAAGAAATCTCCTAAACAGTTGAATAATTGTTTGTTAGTGATTTAATGTGTCAATAATCCGCATTTAGTTAGTGAAAACTTGTGAAAATATTTTAACTATGCCAGTAAAATTTACAAACGTGGAATATGCTGACATAATATTCATCTATGGTTTCTGTAATGGAAATGGTAGGTCGGCGGAAAGAGAATATCGGCTGCGTTTTCCTGGTCGTCGATGCCCTAATCATAAAACCTTTAGTACGGTGTTCCAGTATGCAAGACAACACGGAAAGTTTCCTACTTCTGCAGTTGTGGAGCGCGTTTTACAACAAGGTGTGCAGGAACAAAACAATATTATAAACGTAGTTCAAGAAAACCCAAATATGAGCACTGGACGAATCAGTTTGGCAACTGGTATTCCTCATTGGCGAGTATGGAGAACCCTAAAAAGAGAACGTTACCATCCATATCATATCCAGCAGGTACAGCGTCTTCAACAAGGCGACGATATCCCCCGCCTGGCATTTTGTCATTGGTTGTCTAACCATCGCCCAGTCATTTACAGAACCTTATTTACGGATGAGGCACAATTTACAAGGGATGGAGTAAACAATTCACGAAATAATCATAAATGGGCACAGGAAAACCCACATGCGGTACGCCAACGCCGTTCGCAACACAGGTTTTCTGTAAATGTTTAGGTCGGACTTGTGAATAGACATTTGATAGGGCCACATTTTTTTGAAGAAAGATTGAATGGTGAAATTTACTTTGATTTTCTTCAAAACATTTTACCGAATATGTTAGAAAATATCGGTATAAGAGGCATGTTGTTTCAGCATGATGGGGCCCCACCACATTTTAACCTTCAAGTAAGAGAACACTTAAACAATGTGTATCCTAATAGATGGATTGGACGCGGGGGTCCACATGAATGGCCACCAAGATCTCCTGATTGTGACCCTTGTGATTACTTTTTATGGGGCCACTTAAAAAACGAGGTTTATAGCATTGAAATTGAAAGTAGACAACATTTAATCCAGCGCATCGTTACAACCTGCGACGAAATACGGAATAATCCAGAAATGATACGTCGAGCAATTGGTGACCTTTCTAAACGCGCAAGAAAATGCACAGAATGTGGGGGGGGACATTTTGAAAATTTACTTTAGTGGCAATTACGTTTTATTTTTAAAGACATTTAGTTATTGTTTTGTTATTTATTGTTAATTGAATGGAAAATATTTTATTTATTTAGATTTTAGTTTGTTCTCTTTTCCAATTTTTATTAAGTATAAAATGTTGATGATTTTCTTGATCAAAGTAACTGGTTGCTTAGGCCTAAATGGTTTAAATTATCTGTCACTTTTATTCTTTGAACAAGCCTACTGTGATTGATTAAAAATTTTGTTATTTCATACCCGATTACTTATTAGGACCACAGTTTTTTACCAAAATGGACCTTTAAAACATGCCGAAATTAGGATTCACCCAGACCACCTAGGCTCAATAGAATTTTTGCAAATTTTAGTTATAAAACTATTTATTTCACGTGCCTCTCATTTAATAGGGTTCTGTCATCCATTTTCTTGCACATTTAACAACGTATTTAAATAACCACGAAGGTGTAACAAAAAAATGAAATAGGCCATTTTGTTTGTTTTTTCTTGCTCTTTTCGAATATCGTATCGAAATTTCAAAAAAATATATACAGTGTGATGTTTTATTGATGCAAAGAAGAAACATAAATTATAGTGAGTCCGGACCTGGATATATTTTTTTTATACATGTACCTCTTGGGGCTTGGGGCTTGGGGCTGAGTACATTAGCCGTACCAAATATGAATCCGTTATTTCATTCCCTGTCAAAGTTATGACAAAAAACAGGTTTGGCCAAAAATTATTTAACACCCTGTAACTTCGTAATGAAGGCCCAATGAGACATTTCTATGGGAGGTTCCGGTTACCACTGATGTTCTCTACCTCCTATTAAGCTATGTCCCTCTCATGATGCAACACCCTGTATACATACACACATATACGTACATGTACCAATTGGTTACATATCTGTCTATTAATGACGTTGAATACAACAAAACAGGGAAATTTTATTTTATAGTCTTTCAAATGAACTTCTTCCTTGTTCGATTAGCCAATTTTTAAACTTTTAAAAATATTTTCCAAAATATACGACTTCTTTATATACTGCTGGTATCAAATTCAATAGTCTAGGGATTTCTAAGGCATAATACGCTGTCATTAAGTTTTTATATTGTTCTTGTAAGAAATGATATGTGTGCAGACGTAATGGTCGTAAAACTTACCAAGGTTAGAGTGCAAATTTACTTTTAATAAATTAAAAGCAGTAGTTACGAGCATTTCCAGACCTCCCCCAACAAATATAAACAGTCGAGGTCTCTTCAGGTGTAATCTTTTTCTGATTGTAAATTAGCTTGACAAACTTTATCGCAGAAATAAATAAAATAAAAAGAAACAAATTCATGAACCCTGCAACGAATTTCTGTACCTACTTCTTTTTCTACGTTGTCTGATTAAAATTATTAGCCGTTACTCGAGTCCGAGTATAAAAATGTTACAGTCGATAAATTAAAATACACCCATTTGATTAGATCAAATAGACAATAGACATATTAATACTTAATCAGTATTAGTATTCAAATCTGAATATTATCTTATCTTATTAAATCTGGTTACCACAAGCAATAAATTAGGCAATTTCTGTAAATATATTGACAAAAAAAATTTAATTCGATTTTTGTCAATAGATTTCTGGTTTGCGAAAAAATTGCTGTTTACAAAATTTCGCGGAGGTCCGGATTTCCTGGTATAGGCGCGGCTTGTTATTACTTCAACTAATTTGTAACCGTATTGACAAGTAATTTTAACGTGAAAAATTTATTGATTGTTTAATAAGACTGAATATAAAAATTTCAAGGTGATCTGATTTTGCTACGTTTCCAATGCTGTTTAATTACTTTTTCAGTCCAATAATTTTTAACCTATGTACTATTAATAGTTGTTACCGACTTATAAAAAAACGCACATTTTAATTTTTAATTGGAAATGACAAAAATTGTTGAAATATTTTTCGTATTCCCCAGCTTAAAGCATCGCCATTATGTAATGCCTTATTTGTAATTTGTATTCAATAAATTTTATATAAATATTGGTTGTATTATATATTGTTCAATGTTTTCTAATATTTCACCTGCCCATTTTTAGCAACATAATAACAGGATTATTCTGTGATAAAATTGCTGAACACCTGACGAATAATAAGCAGAAATACATCAGATTATTGATCGGGTGGTTAAAATATTAAATATAAAAATAATGAAAATGCAATTTTTATTTAACTGATTATATATTTAGTTTACAATCATTCTATAGAATTTTAAATAATAATTTACGTTTTATAGCATAATTTAATTTTTTCTTTGTATTGATAAGAAACGACCTAGTTTTCATCGTTATATCAACGTTCTTTCATCTGAACATGCCGTATAAGATAGATAGATAGATAGGTAGATAGATAGATAGATAGTTAGATAAATTTTACTTTCCATTTAAACCGGTTCAAAAGTACCATTGGCATTGGATTCGCCAAGAAAAGGACCAGTACGATCCTACAAAAAACTGACATGCTACTGATTAAAATTAATTAAACCATATAAGAACAAATACACAGTTACAATACAATTGTTCTTAATTTAGATGTTCTTCAACAGAGTAAAAGCAATTATCAGAAAGATAATCCTCAATATGTTTTTTAAACATTTTTAATTTGTTTATATCCTTTAAGTTTGTGGCAAGGCATTATATATTATGATACCATTGTACTCGGAACTTTTTAAAAGAGATTTATGGTGTGTCTGGGAATTCGTAAATCATTACCATATCTGGTAGCGTTACAGGCTTAATGCATATGCGACCCGCATCACGCACTTGTGTTTCGCGGGCCACATATCACCAAGCCGCGAGCCACAGATATCGTCAAGCCTCGAGCCGTGGGTGGCAGAGATTGGGCTTCTGTCTGCTAGGAGCTGCTAGAAACGATCACGTGTCTTCCGCCTTGTCGAGAGACAAAAGGGCTCCTGTGTGTGTGTGTGTGTGTGTGTGTGCGTATGCTGCCTTAAATTCCTAAAATTTAATTATTTAAGGCATATTAGTGAATTTTCGAATTATCAATGACGATAAAATTTCATCATATCTGATTTCAATTGCTCCCATTAGGCACATCTTACGTGCACTCCCGACTTGCAAATTAAATGGGTGTATCTTTAAGGTCCACAGTCTAGGTTAGAACGTTCCACGGACTAAGTTAGACGTTCCACGGACTAAGTTAGAAGTTCTACGGACTAGGATGAACCGTTTAAGGAGGCTATATACCCACCACCATCGTCTGAACCTCCGAAGTCACGACCATAGGGCTGCAGCCTCACCACTTTTTGACGTCTGGATATCGTACCATCTAGATAAGTGTTATTGTTTCCTCTATCTGGAAACCATCTTCAGTGGTTCTGCGTAGTAGTATTTATTTTTTTCTTTTAACTAACGTTTATATACATTTAAACAAAGACTTTACTCATTTATCATTAACTAAGTGCGTTCTCTAATGTAACCTATTGCCCATTTCATGTTGAGAGAAAGTGTCATTATTTCGTCTGCGTGTACTAAGAATGGAACCCTCAACGACTTTATGTTAAATAAACTAAATACTTCTAATAGTTTATGTTACACTTGGGCTTAACGCTCTGAAATTTACTGAGCTAGTGAAATTTTTGTCGTGGGCACGCTACATCACTTATCCGGACTAGGTAGTGTCCGTGATCTGCTACGCACAGCAGCCCAACGTAGTTTATGTTAGAAAACTGTAGTAGTGGGATATTCGTGTACACTGTTATTTTGAATAAAACCCCAAAAATTTCTTTTAACATAGATTAATACGGTTAAGGTGTACAAACATGGCAATGTTAGAATTTTAAGATTTTAAAAACTTGACGACAACACGTTCGATTTGAAATTTGTACAATATTTCTTATAGCCTATTTCTGTAACTTAAATACATGTAAAATTAGACTTGAACTACCCCAAAATAGTAGCTCTAGAAACAAATTGAGCATAATAATAAGCCAATACTACAGATTTACTAGTCAACTCTCTTAACCTAGAGGGTGTCCCAAAATACCGGAGGAGCTCGTAATGACAGATTCTTTACAACATTCTGAGATGAAAATCTTAATACAATTATATCGAGGCTCCTACCGTTTTCGAGCGGGACTCCATGAAGTTTCTCAAAAAAGGACCTTATTTTTGTTTATCTTCCTTTCTATCTATGTTTCATTTATAATATTCCAAGTTACTTTCGATTTGTTGTCTGCGTTATGATAAGTTTGGCCATTTAAGTGTTTTTTTGCCGTCCTTATTACCATTCTGTATATATCTTTGTATTTATTATAATAGTATAAACTATTTCATCAATGTGTGCAAAAGTAATCAATACATATGGCCGAATTTTCATTAGTTTTAGTGGGCTCAGTTGTTATAAGAGTACTAAGTTTGAAAATTTATTATTAACAAACTAATAAAATTACTATACATATATAATCGGGTTTCTTCGAGCGTTGTCTAGGATAAGGTGGTTTGCTTTGATGTACACTACAATGGTGTCTTTTTTGAAGTGTCTAATAATTTTTGCTTAAGGCTTCAATTTGTTGATACATTCAGAAGTGAGAATATTCATATAAATGCAGAACAGCTGGGAAATGTTTACTTGAATAGCTTCTAAATAATATTTTTCTATAATTAAATTGTTGTTAGATATCACATAAGAAAGAAAATGTGAGAGGAATTGGAAATATAAATACCTAAGCCATATAATTTATAAAAATATATTTAAATGGCGTATTATAAATATTTGTTTTGAGTTTCAACATTATTTTTGACCTGATATAGGCATGTTGCGGCTAACTCGGAAAAATCTTAAAAACAGAACAAAAACCCACTGTTTCACATTAATTTTTTAATCGATGGGGAGGAGTGGAATTAAGAAACATCTTTATAACTGACGGCTTAATTATAGTACTGCTAATTTAAAATAATAGTGCTCTGGTCTTATAAATAATAATAACTCAGGCATTTAAAAACATTTCAGATGTTCACCTGACGAGTTTTAAATAAATGACGCTGCTGGTACAAATATTCATATGGAAATGCCCACGCGACTGATTAAATTCATTTCAGAGAGTTTCATCATCACGAAATGTTTTAATTTGTTCATCTAGGATACCTCCGCTGTATAACGTACTAAAATCAATTTAGGAATGTCTTCATATTGCGCAAATTAAATAAATTCGGGTTGTGCAGCGACAGACGATTACCATAAGCCGACAAGAAAAATGAGCAAGCTCATGAATATACAATTTTTTTCCTTAACTGTATTGAATCATGACATGAGTAGAACGTCGAAGGTTTGTCTGTCATTGGTGGAACTGTCCTAAATACTTGTTGTGAACACATTAATCACTAAATGTTAAGATATCGATATGAATTCTTGGATGAGTGATTATCTGTTGAAGTCTTGGAATTCCTATAAGTTTTGTCTTTTACTGACACAATTAGTTGTAAATAATGGTCAGTTATTTATAACCATTAATTTTTTGATTTAATACATTTTTCGATATTATTAAAGCATCTAAGAACTTAAAAGACAAACTTACTTCAGGCATTGATGGTATTCTCTGCTTTTTTGTTAAATATTGTTGTCGTGTCTTGTTAGAACCCCTACTTCCTTTATAATTTAATCTTAAGAACAGCTACATTTCCCGATATCTGGAAAATTATTCAGATTACTCCAGTGTTAAAAAAGGTGACTCAGCTGTACTCTAAAATTGTCGGCATGTTTTTATGTTATGTAAGTTTGCGAAATGATTGAAATATAATAATAATAAACGTAACACAGTTTGCCTCTAAAATGCTCGATAAGCACTTATAGGTAGACACAGCAAACAGGAATATTCAGAAAGCCTTTGATCAAATCGACCTATATTTATTAATAAAGAAATTAGATAACTTTGGATTTACCGAAGGCTTAATTAATTAATTTACGTCTTATCTATTTAATCCACGCAGTTTGTCGAGTTCGAGGGTTTTCGTTCGTTACTACATTAATGCGACCGGAGTACCATAAGGCTCCAATTTAGGGTCACTTCCATTTCTCATTTACATCAACGTGTAACGAAGCATTTTTCGTTACGGAAATCTGCATTAGATTTATATTTATTTGTAATCTGTATAATATTTTCTGTTAATGTAAAATCTATATTATACCGCCTTAAGCGCACGATAGTATATTAACAAGCAATATTTACTATTTGAGCACCGGAATATTTATTTAAAGTCAGACTATTTGTACATTAGGAATTATTGTGCATACTTTAAAGTAATTAATTCAATAATTAGTTATCTATGGCCGATTAAATCCATTTCCTTTTCGCAGGTGGTTAGAATAGTTTTCTGAAACCGATTTTATACATTACAAAATTCAGAATACTTTGTTTATACTAACCGATACTCATAATAACAATTCGCCGGCACATTAAATTATTCAAAGCAGCCGTCTTCGCTATCTTGTAGTCAATATTATGATTCATGCGCGAGTCTGAAATAGAGGGGACCCTCGCGATATCCTGGTAGGGAGCGGCTATAAATTAAACAGCACCAGGTATTTTATTCATTAGTTATCCTACAACTTGAAGGAAGCAGTCGAATACCAATGCACCAGTGCCCACCGAAGTTGGAAAGAGATTGTAATCATAGGATTACAGTAATATACACAAATATTATTGAACTTCTGCGTTTTACTGTTGTGTTTGTGAAAGTCTAACTTCCCTTATTTGACCCACTGGAACTGACTGATTTTTCACTGAGCTGCTTAGTCTCGCTTATCGACTTTTGGGTAGTGTAGTTCAACCACTTTGAACTTGAACTGGCGCCCGAGTAACAAATAAAGCTCGAGTGTCAAAGTGACAGCCTTAGTTCTCGCATCGTACGAGAAAAAGAGCTTCACAAACGATATTAATGATATTATTAGTTGTTTAAAATTAATGCTCGCGGATGATTTGAAAATCTATAGAGAGATAAGGACGATAAGCGATTATAGAATGATCCAGAATGACATTAAAACCAGCCGTATCTGCATTGCAGCAATGTTTTAAAATGTTAGGTTATCACTTTTTCTCGGAAAAATTAACCTAAAGAATATGATTACAAAATAAATTCAGAGAGTGTAACCAGATGTACCGAAATCAAAGATTTATGTATTATCATCTATAGCCAGTTAACATTTCGAGCCCATATTAATACTGCTGTGTCAAATTTATATAAAATGTCTAGGCTTCATATTAAGAATATTAAGAAACTGTTTTAGCAAAACTTCTAGCCGAACGTTGTTATATTACGTATATCAATTTTTTTTACAGAATTTTCCTCGAAAAAAAAAATGGTTCCCCCACCTACTCGAAGCAGAAAACTCAGGGTATTCTTAGTTTCACCAAACAAACTTATTTTTCTATGTCGTGTTGCTCCATGTAAAATCTGCTCTATCGCCTTATTTTTGGCTATTTTGTGACAGAAATTTAGAGATTAGTAAATTTTCAAGGCCTACTATTATGATTGTTTTTCAAGTCAAAATTGGACAACTTCTGTAAAAAAAATTTCGAAAAAGAATTTTTTTATCTAAATATTCAAAAACTGCTCACAATCAATTTATATTATTAATATTGAAATTTTTATAATGAATAATTACATGTATACTTTTGCACGCATACGTATAATACCGAAAATGACGGGAAATTACCGCGCGCGTATATACACCAAAAATGACAAAAAATCGGCTAATTTGCAAAAAAGTTATTTTTAGTTACATCACGTGAAAGTAGATAAGAAACCTTCATTTTGGTAAAAAAAAAATTCGTACGACCATTTGGGCAAATTGGGGAACGTTTTGAAAATCTTGTGGAATTTGGACTAAAAATGGAATTGCGAACAAATTATTGGATATTTTTTGCTAAAATTTGGCGGGCTATTTCTCGGTTATACATGTTATTTTCGTCTAAAGTTTCATCAAATTCGGTTGAAATTTGGCCAAGTTAACCGTAATTTAATTTTTTACGTTTTTTCAGCATATATATGTACATGTCGTGGGAGGCGGTGAACCGATTTTCACGAAATTTGAATTGAAGGATCCTTGACCATCGTGAATAAAAAGGTACCGTTCTCGTTTCTTAACTAGTATCTTAAAGGGTCCAAAATAAACTGGAACTAAAAAACCACCCTTAAAATTAACCAATTTACACCTTTTCCGCGAATAACAGGTTCCCCCACCTACTCGGAGCAGAAAACTCAGGGTATTCTTAGTTTCACCAAAACAAACTTATTTTTCTGTCGCCATATAAAATTTTCTCTACAAATCTATATTTTCTCCACTATAAAGCTTTTGATAATCTATATTTAAAAAAATCGAATAATAAACATAATTTTTACATGGGCGTTTCTATTCAAAGTGGGTTACACTTAAACATACCTTGTTAATTTTTAGCAGAAATTTGAGAACTCATCACAGTTCTCTCACAGATCACTTCATACAAAAAATACAACTCTTACGGACATTTTCTGAGTTCGCAATAAATTTTTGCAAACAAGATCGTAATAAAGGATTTTTTTTCCTAATAAGGTGGCAAGCTTCGGCTTAAGTTGTGTAGATCCTCAGCATTACAACCAGTATTGAAATGGATATAGTATTAGGTATGGTTCACGTGTATGGCTAACATTACTGACTAAAATTACTACAATGACAAGCTTAGGTGAGACACACTGTATATGTTATTTTAAACGTGGAATTTACTTTAATTTTTTATCCTTTCGAAAACATCCTGCATTTTGTATATACATGTAGCCCATTCACTGATTTGATTTATCACGACACGATCGAACAGTTTAATCCCATATGGATTTAGATACAAATCAAAATAGGTTTACAACATTTATACGTCGCATTATAAAAGTAATATGATCAATCACCAGTCTTCTTCCTTTCCTCTAAAATGCATACTATGAATGTTACTAATACGAGAAAAGGCTAATAATCAATTTAAATCTATTAATGCTAATAAATGATGAATCGTTGGTCATAAAAACACCGTTGAGTATATGACAAAAAAATAATTATAGTTATTTTTAGAATACTTTAAAGCTATTAACTATTATTAGATAGAAATGTGTACCCTATAATTAAATTCAAATACAAACCTTAATTATCCGACTAGCCTAATACGATCTAATTAATTGTTTATTTAGAGAAAATTTATTAAACAGAGCTTGTGGCCCTTAGGCAACGTTTCTTCTTAAACTGTTTTATATTTTTTATACGTTAAATGGTCAACAATTTCATAGGAATCCAATACAGGTGTACGCGGTCTCCAAAAAAGCGAAACTTTCTACGCGGCACGGGTTTTCCCAAAGTAATCGCGTCATAATTATTTGCTTATATTTCGATTTGTAATTCTAGACAATTGCACGAACAAATTCAATGATACGTTTGAATTTAACGGAACAAATCGGTTTCTATATTTATGTTATATTATTATTTTAATGCAAATTTCATTTTAAAACTTCTCTTCCTTGAATTTATTCGAACGAACTTGGCAGAGCAGTTAGAGCAAGGTTAAACCTACCGCAAAACGCCTATAATAGCTCTTAGAGATTCTCTAGAGAAATGAAGCAACTAATATCGACAGCAGCTTAGGAAATATATTTTTTTAACAATAATTGAACTGACGGATAATATCCAGTTGGAGGATGAATCACAACAGGTTTGAAGAAATGTCCATTGCCAAAGAATAATAATAATAACATACTTTATTTCTCAATTAGTTGTATAAACAAGTAATAGTAAGTGCGTCAAAGTACTAAAAAATAAAAGTATAAAAGTCATTATACATTGCAGTAAAATTAGTCATAAAGAAAAATCAGCGAGTGAATAACACTCCTTTCTGACGGGCAGAACCCTGCAATTTCGGGTGAATAACAAACTCTCAACACGGAGGGACATTCGCGCGGGAGTCCCGCAAGGATCGTGCCTGTCATCGAAGTTGTACAACTTGTACGTCTCCGACTTTCCAGAGTTCCCGAATACGAAACTGGCCAAGTACGCCGATGACACAGCCATGTACGCGCATTCTCATAACGCGCAAGAGCGAATATGCTGTTGAAGGCGCACATGGCTCGTGCCACGGCTTATTACGACAAGTGGAAGATTCGGGAGAATGCTGAGAAGTCTGAGGCGATAGTCTTCATGCGTCGGTTCACTGAGAATAAAATCATAACACCCATTTCGATCAAGGAAAACAAAATTCCAACCAAGAGATGCGTGAAGTACCTGGGGGTGAGACTTGACCAAAGACTGACATTCAATACTGATATAAATGAGACAATACGGACGGTCTACTCCTTGTCCAGGAGTCTGTATCCGTTCATGGTCAGGGGTAGCAGACTCAACAGACAGAATAAGAAACTGTTGTACACGATGGTGGTCCGGCCGTCCTCACATACGCGGCGTCGGTGTAGTGCAGTATACCGCCCACGACAATGAAAAATCTACAAGTGTTTGAACACAAATTTATGCGCCTCATATCGAATTCAGGAAGATACACCTCCCTCGGAGACCTATACGCACGCTGCAACGACATAACCCCGATAGCGCGCTACATCCAGCACATCTCTCAAAACTTCTACTCATTCAAACTGGGCGATAGTCTGCTAACAAGACACATAAGGCAAATTAGACAGCATAATGCCCCATTTCGGATCAACCACCCCTTACCGTACCAGACGAAAAATCAAAACCTTTCAAAATCAAAACTTTTTAAATCAAAGTTTAGGCCAGCCTTGCGCAGCCCTGCATTGGAGTGTCTCGCGGAAGACATCTTGTTTAATTTGTGGTGCCTGCGTTCAAATACAAAAATTTAACAGTGTTTTTGTGCGCGAGTTTTATAAAAATTAGTGTAGTAATAAGTTTCGTTAAGTTTGTGTTTCAAGCATTATTGTTAAAAGTTAATACCTATTTTTATTTTATTTTTATAGAAAGGAGTTTAGGTTAAGTTTACTGTATTGTTGTTTCCACCCACCTAGGCCTGTTCCGCCTGGGTGGGCGGTTCCTGCAATCCGCCACCACGTCAGCACGGTGGTTGCACGATCGGTTCCGGAACAGGTCCTGGTGAGGCAACTGCTTGTAGTGTTAATATTAATAAAGACTATTTGAATTGAATTGAATTGAGTGAATAACAGGTTTTATCAATTAGAAAGATCTTCAAAAAAATGTATATGTTTTGGATATTTTTATAGCAGAGAATCAGAGGGAAGAACATTCGATATTTTGCAACAATTAAAATAAAGGTGTTTTTGATATCCCGAGGTGGAATATTACTTCGGATTAAAGTTATGTTTAAATCTTGTTTCATAAGTGTAAACAACTATATTTTTTTAAATATATTCAAGTTCTTATTCTTTCCTATTATTTGGGTTTTCTACCACATGTATTATTGTCCTCTTCAAAAACAAATCACCGAATCTCCAAAATAATAGAATTATTGGAAAAAAGCCTCTGCGCCCGTGACGTTTACGCCAAAGGAATAGTCAGAGGTTATGTTTTGCAAATAATATAAATCGGAATAACCACAGAAATAATGTATTTTGCTGACGTTTCGGAAAGTAATCTCTTTCCGTTTTCAAAGCTTTTTTTGGAAGAACTCTTATTTTGCTGTGTATGTCAGATACACAGTTTTAAGATTCTGTTTATGTTATTTTCATAGATACTTACTGCTTACACAGAACATAGAACTGATGATATTTTCTTTTAGATAATGTTGAGTTTGTTAAGTTCTTCTTTTAACATTGGTAGCCAGGTTGTACGCATATCTACAGAACAATTCGATACGCACTTCTCTTCATTTAATAAGACTATTGCTGATTCTTTAATTTTTCTTTTTTTGGTATCTGCTTCTTTTCTTAAAATTTTTGCCGAGTCCCAGTTTATTCTATGTCCGTTTTCCCGTTCTTATAAAAAAGCGACTAAGTGTCAGGTAATGTTAAGATTTTGAATTTTTTGGAAGTAGTTCTACAATAATCTCTTACTCTACACATTAAAGTGATCTGAAAGTCGAGTGTCTAATTCACCTTGGTAATTACGGTGTTTAAAAAGTATTGAATTAGTTTTTTGTTTATTTAAGTTCATAAAAATTTTTCAGAATAAAGTATACATTTTTTGTAAACGTCTAGCTGATAACCACGTTGGTTAGGGGTTCGAGCTCCGGCTCTGGCGCTGGTATTTTCGGAGGATATGTTTCCTGTGGTGTTTATTTATTTATTTTTGGCCGAATTTATTGCTAAAGTGGTGTTAGTATCTGAAATTTATAATTTTGTGGCATCGACGTAGAATACAGTCTGCAAAGTATTAATTTCTTTCACGGAAAAACTAAATCATTGACGAAAATTATATAATGCAGGGGACCCAAAATAGACCCTTGTGGAATATCTTGGATCACCTTCCTAGAATTACTTGTGGTATGGTTTATTAGCACAACTTGCTCTCAATTACTTAAATATAACATTATGCTAACTGAATTTTCCACTCTCTTATGATATAAGCTCCTAAAGGTCAGTAGGTTTGATCTGAAACCTCTAATATTATGAAGGGCATCTGCTTCAATTTTTGCTATAACACTTAATATTTTGGAATCTTGCATATACAAATTCAAATCCAAAATAATAAATGGATACCTTCGACTAATAAAGGGTATAAAATTGAAGGCATACAACTAAGATATTCTAATTTTTATTTCGTATTAAAGACTGGTTGACTCTGTCAAATAATTTGTTAGCTCTGATTGCTTGGACTCCCAAGTAACACATGTCGCCCTCTTATTACACTTAAAGCTTTATAAATAATACATTATGGCAACTTATACAGAAAATTGGTTATATTGAAGCTTTATTCAACACTAAACTGCTTATAAAGTAACTCAGCGGAATAAGATTGCTGGTAAAATGCTTTCACAGCATAAATATAAAGCTTCTTTATTAAAGGATTTTATACAGTTTTTTTTTAATTTATAAGAGGCTTAATAAGGTATATTATACAGATACATACCATGTATATTTATAACAGGTGTATAAACCTCTATATAACATTTATATATCCGTTTTACAGCTTAGCAATTTCTCTATAATGGTTTTATAACATTGAGTTTTAAAGGTTTTTAAAGCAAAATTTTACAGCAATGTAATTATTTCAGCCGAATGCCATTTACGTCAGCCCTAATATAGATTATTTATAAATGCTTTTTACGTCTAGTAGAAGTATTAATTTTATAAAGCATTTATTCAGCTGAAATTTTGTTTTGCAGCTATGTAGCTGCAATCTTCCGCCTTTATAGAACTCTTATACAGCTAAACTTATTCCATTTCATAGCCTCTAATATCATTTGATTTGCTTTCGAATTTTTATTGTTATGTATGACTGATGGTAGAGAAGTAAGCGCACTTGCCTCTCACTCAAAAGTTCCGAGTTTGATTCTCGGTCGTTGCAGTGGAAAATACTGTGAGAGGGATTTTTTCACTATACTCGAATATTGGGTGTGTGTACCTTTTGTCTCTAAATGTATAGCCTTCTCCCACATAAGGCTCTTCTAGAGCCTTCCGGGATAAAGGGGGTTGTAATTACCTGTGATGTTACTATTATTATTAAAAAAAATATATGCAGTCATTTTCTCATTACAAACTACAAAAATCTGAAATTCAAACAAAATGATAATATGTCCCTCAAAATCAAAATGATGTTATCATGAATTCAATTATTACACAAACTGTGGATTTCTATCAAAGTAAATTCACCTGTCCGAGGACTTTGTCTTCCACCACTACTTCTACACAGCCAAAGTGCTGCTTTAAGAATTTGTAACTGCTTCTGTAGTGACCTTCTTTGGATACTTATATGGAACCATATTGTATTTTCTAACAGTAAATATGACAGGGCGGCCATTGTTATCGGTTTGAATATAATTAACTTTTTATCACTTGAAAAGGAAAATCTTGCAAAATATTTACAGCAATCACTTATGGGATGTTCAAAATATGTGGCTTATCATTTTAAAACAATTCTATAGAAAAAAATAAAAAAATATATTTTTTAAAATAATTTTCAACTTATCGAATTCAAGGAATTTTGGAGGCGCGTCTATTTATTTCGAAGTAGAATAGCATATTTCAACAGAAAAATGTTCTTCCCATGACAAATTTAGTTTTCTACGAACCACAGCATACACTATTTCGCAGGTAATATTCATTCAGCTTCCTAATAATTTGCCATAAGAAAATTATTACATTGAAGCTGCTAGAGATACTGTAATATCGATGCTTTATAACTGCAAACAGTAACTAACATTTAGAGGCATTTTTACTGTATAAAAATTTACTCGCAGCAATTATATAACAACTTCTTAGCAGTCATGTAGCATGATTTATAACAGGTGGTAAGACGAAACAAAGAGGTTGCCATAATGTTACTTTAAGCATTTATGTACCTTTTACAGAGTTTACCGAGGCTGTATAAACTGTGCCTATTTTGGGTATATAGATACTTCATTAACACTGGACTATTGTTGCTAACTCTTAATTATAAAGTATTAAGCTTTATAAAAAGATGGAGTAGATAGTCATAGAGTTTTTAAAACGCAATTTGTGCTACTTGGGCTGCTACATCTGTGGTGTAACTGACTTAAAAATTTTGTTATAAGGTTCTTTAAATTTTACTCTTGTTCAGTTACATTAAACACCTTTTCCTTCTTGAACTATTATTATTTTTTAGAGAAAATTTCGATACGTTATATAATTGGCGTACTTCCCAAAAAGTATATGGATGAGTTACGTCCGTAAAATACAATTTTTATCAGCTCTTGTGGTAGAATAACCAAACCACTCTATTGCTGGTTAGTTGCCATCTAATTTTAACAACCGTTTGTAATTGGAATTACAACATCAGATTTATTAAACCATAAAATTGCAATATTAAACTACTTGATAGATTTTATATCTGTTTAATAACGTCGGGTAGTGTGGAGGTGTATTGATTTGTATGGGACTTCTATATTTTTAGTACTTTATCCATGTCAAAGGTACGGTTATTCGCACAGTAAAACATGAAATTACTTTGGAAGTAAATTTAGTCATAAGAATTGTACAAAACACGGCGTAATTTATTTTATCAATATCTCAGGGCATAAAGTAATAGTTAAGTATTCTATTAGAGGCATTTATATAAATATATTATTTTCTTCATATATGTTAACATACACTCAACTCCATATGAATTATTATGAATAATGTTTTTGTTTCTATTCATCGATACTGATTTACGTTAGTTATAATAACAAACAGGTACGCCCAGAAATGTTAAAGTTCATGCTTTGTATCACGGTATTATTTTTAAAGAATGATACCTTATGTCCAAGAACATTGAATATCAGTTCCTCTATTTAAAATACAAGATTTATAGAAGTAGTCGACATGGTTTTTTAATCCGCTAATGCATAATAACTGATTTACAGGTAAGATATTTTACGGAGTGGATTGTAGTTTTTATAAACGTACAGCATATTTTTTAGATAGTATTGTTATGTATTTACAATCTCCATTAAACACCCTGTATGTAGGTTCAATAAATTGCAACAAGAATCTTCACAAACCACTGATTTATTAATCACTTCAAATTAAATAACAACTTAATACTGTTCCTTATTTCACCTGTTCACTTGTTTGTTTAATATAAAACTGTGCGCGGCTCCCACACCTTATATACTGAGGCGTTCCGTTCTCGAATGTTCCAGTCTATCCTTTGCGGCGTTTCTAGCCTTTCTCATTTGTAAACATAAGATTAACAATAGGGTTACTAATATGTATAGTTATGAATTTTAAGGCCTTTGTTGTTATACCGTCATTTTCACACGAGACATTTTTGAAGCTCGGTTTTAACCATCATTATTTCTATCTGATAATCGATGTTGATATTAGTGGCTTCTGTGAGTCGGAAAAAACCTCGAAAAAAGAAAATATTTTCTAACGCAACGAAACTAGTTACCCCCCCCCCCCCGTTTTCGAGGATGCTGAACACGATGGCGGTGGTTTAAACTCTCTTTGAGTTGACCGTCACCCCCAAACGGCCAAAAACAACCCGCAAAAGGGGTGAAACGCGAAAACACCGTCTTATATCGCGAAATACTGCGTCACCTCCCGTTTTCGAGCATGCCGAACACGATGGTGGTGGTATAGACTCTTTCTGAATTGACCGTCACCCTCAAACGGCCAATAACCACCCCCAAAAGGGGTGAAACGCGAACACACCGGCTCATATCGAGAAAAACTGCGTCACCTCCCGTTTTCGAGGATGCTGAACACGATGGCGGTGGTTTAAACCCTTTTTGAGTTGACCGTCATCCCCACCGGCCAAAAACAACCCCTAAAAGGGGTAAAACGCGAACACACCGCCTTATACCGAGAAAAACTGCGTCACCTCCCGTTTTCGAGGATGCTGAACACGATGGCGGTGGTTTAAACTCTTTTTGAGTTGACCGTCACCCCCACCGGCCAAGAACAACCCCTAAAAGGGGTGAAACGCGAAAACCCCGTCTTATATCGCGAAAAACTGCGTCACCTCCCGTTTTCAAGCATGCTGAACAAGACGGCGGTGCTTTTGAATTTCTCCGAGTCAACCCCATCCCTGCGTCAATGTATGGTATGGATATATAGTGGATATGTAGTTGTATGCGCCAAGGAATCTGTTTTATTTTTATATATATAGCAAGTAAGTAATTGTATGCGTCAAATACACATGTTCATAAGTTAATATAATAAAATATATGAAATTTACCACTGATTCCATACAGCAGATTTCCCCGCCTGAAAATCACCAAATAACCTAACCAGACCCTATATATGCGCCTATTTTTTAGGGTAAGAGATCAGTCAACAAACGAGGAATCATCATCCGGTTTATATTCAATGATTTGTTATTCATTTTGTCATATCGGAATTTTCTTATCCACTTCATAAGGCAGGGTCTCACGGGGTAGTTTTTGTCTGGTTCAGAGGTTGCTTTGCTTCGGGGAGAAGATCCAGAATCCCCATCATGTTCAGCATACTCGAAAACGGGAGGTGACGCAGTTTTTCTCGGTATAAGGCGGTGTGTTCGCGTTTCACCCCTTTTAGGGGTTGTTTTTGGCAGATGGGGGTGACGGTCAACTCAAAAAGAGTTTAAACCACCGCCATCGTGTTCAGCATCCTCGAAAACGGGAGGTGACGCAGTTTTTCTCGGTATAAGGCGGTGTGTTCGCGTTTTACCCCTTTTAGGGTTTTTTTTTGGCCGGTGGGGATGACGGTCAACTCAAAAAGGGTTTAAACCACCGCCATCGTATTCAGCATCCTCGAAAACGGGAGGTGACGCAGTTTTTCTCGGTATGAGCCGGTGTGTTCGCGTTTCACCCCTTTTGGGGGTGGTTATTGGTCGTTTGAGGGTGACGGTCAATTCAGAAAGAGTCTATACCACCACCATCGTGTTCAGCATGCTCGAAAACGGGAGGTGACGCAGTTTTTCGCGATATAAGACGGTGTTTTCGCGTTTCACCCCTTTTGCGGGTTGTTTTTGGCCGTTTGGGGGTGACGGTCAACTCAAAAAGAGTTTAAACCACCGCCATCGTGTTCAGCATCCTCGAAAACGGGAGGTGACGCAGTTTTTCTCGGTATAAGGCGGTGTGTTCGCGTTTTACCCCTTTTAGGGTTTTTTTTTGGCCGGTGGGGATGACGGTCAACTCAAAAAGGGTTTAAACCACCGCCATCGTATTCAGCATCCTCGAAAACGGGAGGTGACGCAGTTTTTCTCGGTATGAGCCGGTGTGTTCGCGTTTCACCCCTTTTGGGGGTGGTTATTGGTCGTTTGAGGGTGACGGTCAATTCAGAAAGAGTCTATACCACCACCATCGTGTTCAGCATGCTCGAAAACGGGAGGTGACGCAGTTTTTCGCGATATAAGACGGTGTTTTCGCGTTTCACCCCTTTTGCGGGTTGTTTTTGGCCGTTTGGGGGTGACGGTCAACTCAAAAAGAGTTTAAACCACCGCCATCGTGTTCAGCATCCTCGAAAACGGGGGGGGGGGTAAACTAGTTTCGTTGCGTTAGAAAATATTTTCCTATTTTTCCGACTCACAGAATCCACTATATAGCCGTGTACAGTTTTGCTAGGCAGTCAAAAAACGCAAGCAAAAACTTTACGATCTAATTATTAACGCCGGTGAACCATTCAGCATGGTCTCATCAAACAAGCCGACGCGTACTATTAAAAAAATCTACAAAGATAAGTGATTCAATTTGCAGGCGAGGTAGTACAGAGAGTAACGGTATTATAATGATGTCGTAAAGTTTTTATTACGTTTTTTGACTGCTCAATAAAACTTTACCCGACTATGCAATCAATTTTGCAACAATCTTCGTATAAGTGTAGATGCATATTGATAATAAATCTGCATGGAGGAGGTAAAGAAATGGTTAGGTATTAATGAATATCGATTTATGTGTTTCATGCCGCTGCCGAGCATGTTTAATTCCATATGCACCAGTGAATAGAGAATACCTTATTTAAATCCATGTGTGAAGAGTTGAACAAATGTAGCAGATAACAATTTCTTCACTACTTTTGTTGAGGGTAAATTAATTGTAAATTATTTACTGTTAATGCGCTAACAGTCGCAGACCTCAAACTCAAAAGAATAAATTAAGTCATTGTTCTAAAATAGGCAGAAACTATTCTAAGCTATAGGACAAAGTGCAAAATCTCAGGACATCTAATCCAAAAAAAGTCAAATTATACATCAAATTAACAGCAGACAAGCCCTAATGTATACGATACCACCAAGAACAAAATTAAAACGTCAACTTATCCATATTATATCAGTTTATCATAAATTCAGTAAGCTTTCGTCTTGCCCTGTACTGCGAGGAAAAATTGAAATTGAAAAAAAAGGAGTAAAATCAACACAATAGCAATTAGAAGGATGAGCATTTGTCTTAAATTTGCAAAGTTTAATTAAACATTACGATGAGATGAACTATCTTGTATCTCTAAATAAGCCATTGATTAAGTGCTTAACTGGAACTCACGTAACATCAAAGATAGATGATTTTGAAATAGCCATTACAAATTAAAATATCGAAAGAGTAAGCTCTGAAAATAGACACACATTTTTTATATTTATTCAGATATTAAATATAACGTTTGTTCCTCTATGTCAATTGAAAAGAATCTGTGGTTCCTTGTGATCAAAATAAAAGTAAATAATGAATTATGGCAGAAGTTTACCATTCACCAAATCATTCACATGTGGAATTTTTAAATTTCTTAGAAAGACGGTTAGATCAAAATATGTTAAATATACCTACCTCACAAATTTTTAATGGTGGGATATTTTAACATTAATTGGAACCTAGGACATTGCAATCGCTTAAAAAATGTAATTATTTTTTACTTTTGAGTTCGGTTTGCTATTTTTTTAAACTATAATTTTTAAAATATATAATATTAACAGCGGCGCCTCCGGCAAAATTTCGACAAAAGATTAGTCATATTTTTATTTTATCCTGATGATCCTGGTGAGGACAGTAGGACAAAGTTGTCAAATTATTGTATTGTCATCGGTCTTAGATAAGTGTGCAAAGTTTCGGTTTAATCTGAAGTTTTGAAGTGGGTGAGAATCACCTTCAAAGATTCCGTTACATACATACATAATAAGCTAATAAAAAAGCGTGTTAAAATAAATAAAAATAAAACATGTACAATTAGAAGTAAACTTAAAGATGTAGTCTTGTTTCAATCAGAAATGAATAAAGTTGTAGGCAATTTTGACTATAGAGTTAGCGATATTAATCAACAATATGATTTACTCGTGACGAATTTGAAAAAAATTGTGGATGAATTCCTGCTTAAGAAAGAAGTTATGGTATATATAAGAGGGACAAAGGATGGTTTAATGATAAAGTTCTTGACGGAGTTCAAGTGAGGAGACCAAAGCTATAAAATATATAAAACAACAAACAATCAAAATGATTGGAAAATCTATAAGTTGAAATGAAACAAAATAGTAGACGTTATAAGAACTCAGACATGTAGGTACTTTGAGGGTAAGATTCATCTTTCTAGAGGCACCTTAAAAATGATGTGGAAATCTTTAAAAAGTGTGTGAGATAATGTTTGGCAACGAGTTGTTAGAGGATATAAATGCTATAGTAGAAAGATTTAATGAGTTCTATATAAATAGTGTGAGTGAAATAGTCAATGGTATACCTAGAAATAGACAATACCAATTAAGGCATAATTATGGCAAATTTTCTAGTTTCAAATTATTGCAAAAAATGAACTTAAAAATATAATCCTTTCATTAGTAGGCAAAATTAGTCCAGATGACATTGCCATTTTTATTTATAAAGATTTTTTCCATATATTGGCTGATCCTCTACTAAATATCATTAATGCCTCGCTGCAAATTGGTATTGTTCCTGATGCATTGAAAGTCTCAACAATTGTTGTATTGAGAAAAGTTGCTAAAACCGTTAAAGCTGAAGAATTTTGCCCAATAAATACGTCTTCAGCATTTGAAAAAAATCTTGAAAAATTTGTATATGTACAAATCTTAGAGCTTGTGAAGGAACACAAACTACTATGCAAGTTCCAATCGGGTTTTTTTTTTTTTATACATTTATTTAACGTCGGCCTATTTCCGCTACCCAGGGTTCAGAGAAGGATATAGTTGTAAAAGTGCTTTACAGTATATTATTAACGAATAGAAAAAGGCAAGTGATATAGGCAAAGTAACTGGTATAATCTTCCCGGATCTTAAGAGAGCTTTGAAACCATAGATAGAGATAGATTGTTAGATGAATTGAAAGGATATGGGCTTGAGGGAGTGTGGTTAAGTAACTATTTGAGTGGTAGAATGTGTAATGAAGTATACAATACTACAGGAATATTGTATACTTTCATTCCAGTTTAACTTATTTTAATCATGCCCGGATCAAGTAGTTCAGTTTTAGATTAGTTCAATACCTGATTAGTTCTTTTTTAAGTTTTAATTCTAACTTCACCAGGCCGCAACTTGCGTGCCGTGTGTATTGCGTGCCGGGTGCAAAACCACGTGACCGTGATTTTTGGGTATAAAATAGCTAGCCAGAAACCAGTAAATTCAGAGCTTGGCTTTCACCTTTCTCGAGTGTATTGAACTGAGATAACCGGAAGATCCAGCTTCTCCGGCGCCGTGGCAGCCGCTGGCCAAGTATCTGTTAGGGAGGATTCGAGTGCGTTGAATTGGACCTCCTGTCAGATTTATTCGAGTGTATTGAACTGGATCTCTCCTGAAACAGATTTCTTAGTCGCGTCTGTTATGTCCTGGAACTTCGATTAGAGAATTGGGGTTACGACGACGTACATAGAGGAAATATGTTACACTCTCTCTCTCTCTCTCTCTCTCTCTCTCTCCGATTACTATGATGTACTTATGTAATAACAAGATTGTCGCAACCTAAGCCATAAAGGTATGGCCACACTGTACATATAATTATTAGGAGGATAAATGTCTTATTTTGGATCTGGATTTTAATTAATATTAACATTGAACCCTGGAATAATCTCCAAACCAGCTACCCGAGAAAAACAAGTATCACAAATGCCAGAAGTAAAGCATGATGAGTATGTATCTAGTACAAAGAGTTTAAATGTAGAAATACCTCAAGGAAGTACTTTAGATACGCTTTTATTTATTTTACATATTAACGACATTACAACTCTGTTTAATAACTGCGGTTATCATTGATTTACAGATGAAGCAGTTACTTATATAACAGAGGAAAATAGTACGTTATTGATGAAATGATTACAATTCATGAATTTCTAATAAAATCGCGAATATTTCAAAAAGTTGTAACTTTAACCCCCACAATGCTAATATCAGAAAAAAGGGAATTCAATTTTACACAACTTGACTTAAAAGAATACAGGGTGTTCCATTTGACCTAAACAAGTTTTCGCGGTTTGAAGTTGGCAAAATGTAACGCGAAAAACTGAACACTTGGTATAATATTATTGAATTTATTTCAGTTGTAAAACGTAGTTCTCCTTGTGTTCTTTTTACGTGACAAGAAGCAAAGAAGGATCTTTTACACGAAGAAAGTTATAACGGTTCTTGCAAACCGTTGCACCTGTCAAGTTTTCTATAAAATGTCAAATATCTCTGAAACGGCTAGGTTTAGGTATAGAATATGCTACATATTCTCGACTCAGAATTTTATGGTCTTTTCGTAAACCCTAAAATATATATAGGGTGTTCCATTTGAAATAAGCAAGTTGGTATCAACTTCCGGTATAAGCGGAAGTTCCAGCTGCTTGTAATTATTTTAGTTGGATTGGCCACACCGACATTAGTAATTATCTAAATTTTCAAAATTTTCTGATGCGTACTTTTCTCTAAATCGATCGAATCAGTTCCCGGTGAGACACCCTGTATAGTACCTCCTTATTTGCAAGATAATGTGCAAATATTTGAAGATTTACATGATTATAATACAAGATATAGAAATAATTTTATCCTACAACGTGTAAATATAACCTCTGCCTAAAGATTAATCTTCGCCAAATGATTAACACATACAATATCCTCAGTAAAGAAGCTAAGGAGACTCATAACATAACTTCTTTCTAAAGAATAATTAAAATATGCACTGTACATACAATAGAGTAATGAGAAATTGCACTAGTCATTTTAAGTGCAAATTAGAATACGTAAATTTATATTATTTTTTCTTTCATCTTTTGGTAGTATTTTGTAAAATGCATTGTATAGCAAAATGGTAAATAAAGGATTTTTTTTTACAAAAAACCAGTCACCCTACTCTGTGGGGCTCCGACCCTCACAGAGAGGATAAGGTCTAAGTACGGATTGTGCACACCCTTATACGTGAGTTTTTCTTTAGTGGAATCCAGTAAATTAAACCTGTAAGCCTCATAGAGACTTAACAAACTTTTATTTGCTGTTAATTTGGTCTGGTATGTATGCGGTAGCTTCTGGCAGAGATCTTCCAAGTACACTCTGTATTGCGTGTCTAACTTAAAATTTGCATGTGAAATAAAACTTTCTAGTACTTTACAATTTGTCAGTATTTTCATCAGCAATTATTGTGAATCCAGTTCAGAAAATTGAAATCGCTGCGGGATATATAACTATCAAGAATTACTTACCTACAAGAATAAAAATCTCACGTTCTATAGATAATTTAAATTGCAGAAGAACATCCATCCATCATATTTATATAAACGTTACGCTTTGTAAACAATTTAATTTGAAATTTATTGTATTAGTTTTTGCATGTGGATTAACTGCCACACTACCTAACTTTATCAGAGTATTATTGTGAAAACGTAAGGCACTGTACTGTGATGTTCAGATAGTATTTAATTAATTCACTTAACTATCTCTATTTTATGCGAATAACTTATAGTAATAACAAACTAAATGTTATTTAAATATCTGATCAGTATACCGTGTTAAAGAATTTTCTTATTAACATTTTTTTCAAATATTACAAACGCAAAACAGCCATTATTTCTATAGTCCTGTAGGACCAAATTGTTTTCACTTGGCGTCCGTCCATCTGTATTAATCTAACTTCTAAATAGATAGACGAGGTGTATATTGCTGTATATGCTATAGGAATGACTCTAGCTAAGGTGGGTTTTGAACAACTTCAAGCAACTGTATTAATCAAGGTTCCTCTGCTCCCTAAATTGACGATATCACACTAACTTCACACAGGCAATACGAAAAGAATATAAATAATAATAATAACGCTTATTCATCTAAGGAAATATAAAATAACATTTTAATAACAATGAAAAGCCTACAGGGAACTCACGAAGTACTTACTCGTCCTGGACTCTGAGTATACTTGTTTGCGAGTTACTATTCATAGTAAGCCATTATTCATATTAGCTTAAAAATAGCCCAATAGAAAAAATAATTATAAAGATTTTCCACTTGGGAATTAAACTTGTCAAGGGATGTACTTTCAAAATAAAAAGAGTTCCCAAGCAACAAGTAGGAGCTTAATTCCTAAAACACCAAAATACTTATTTATTGTATATTATATTTATAATAAGATCTTTTCCAATAATAGACCTCATAATAATAATTTCTTATCACTTAATTACCTACTTAGTTTCTTAACTACGCAAACAATAGATATTTTTGTAGGATTTCGATGAGCATATATATCTGGTGCACGTTAAGTTTAATTAGAGTAATATGTTTTGTCTATTAGCTCATATATTACATTTCTGGGAATATTTTTTTTTTTTCCCAGTTTTGGCTTTGGATATACTCCTTTAGCCAAGAGACTCTAACAAATAACAGAATTGATTCAAAAAGAAAAAACGTAAACATGCGTAGATATGTAAAGTCAGTCCCAAAAAAAGAGAAATATATATACATATATATACACATACACACACATATATATATATATATATACACATATATACATATACACACATATACATATACACATATATACACACACACACACACCCATACACACACATATATACACATACTCATATACACCCTCCCAACTTATTATCCCATAAAATACGGATTAAGGATCAAGACAAGGAACACTCGTTTCACATCAAGGGGTCCATCATGATGACTTCTGATAAACGAACATGAAATAGACCACGGATAAAAGGTTCAATAAACAAAGGTTAAATGGAATCACAGAGGGGACAAATACCTAAAATACTAACACCGCAAGTTTTATTATTTGATTATATCTGTATATTACAATTTCTGAGAAATTCCATGACAATAAAATATATATCCTTAGTTTTGAAACTCAAAATATAATTAACATTCTGGGAATATCAAACATCCATTTTTGCGATGTGATTCTTCAATAAATGAATTGAATTGAATTTTCCAATATTTTGTGGTATAGTCGAGTTCATAAGTTATTGGCACTCAAAAAACGTAAAAAAAAAACTTTACGACCTCATTAAATTACCGGTACTCTCTGTACTATTTGTTCGCAAATTGACTCGCTTACCTTTATCGGTTTTTAATGTGCGTCGGCTTGTTTGATGAGAGCATGCCGCTTAACTCAACGGCAATAATAATTATGTCGTGAAGTTTTTGTTGCGTTTTTTTGAGATTCGATAATAGATGAACTCGACTTTGATATGGAATACATTTTAGAGCACAGGTAGGCGTAGCATGTCTGACCAACTGTTTTAGTGCATTTTATATTTCTAGGGGTGGATGAAGTTCTTGCCCTCGTGACGTGATGATGCTCGGTAAAATTTACCATAAGGAACATAACCAGACTGCAACCAACAGCCACTCTCCGGGCTATGTGCCCCGCCGAGCACTAAATTACAAGTTATAAGCCTGGCGCGTTAAGTGTAATAATTGCATATTACCAACAAAACGCTAGTGTTTCAATTCCAACAAACACCAGCGGGAAATCTGGTCCTACTTAAAGCTCTCGTGCCAATCGTCCCACACCACTTGCAGACTGCAATTTCGAGCTGTTGGCTCTCGGCAGTGCAAGGCAGGCATGTGACGACCGACACGAGGATCTCGATATCCTTAGAATAGCGACATGCAAAACAATCGGCAGGCGCCATCTAGCGGTCCAGGCTTGTAACTTGTAATTCAGCGCTCGGTGGGGCACATATCCCAGAGAGTAGCTGTTGGTTGCAGTCTGGTTACGTTCCTTATAGTAAAATAAGGATTTTATAGGGGAGTTTGTGACAGAAATATTATGTTTTAATATTCTGCCCTCTAGAAGCACATTTGAACTATTTTATATTTGTTTAGAAAACTCAATAACTATTTTTAAATAATTTTTTCGAAAATTTTAGCAAAATTGGATATAAGGATTATAGGTCTATAATGATTTATTTCATCTTTAACTCCGCTTTTATAGAGTGGTCTAATAATTCCAACCTTTACGGTTGGTACTTTTCCTTGATTAATTGCCATATTGATTAATGAATTAATGCACTAATGCGATAGATAGATCATTTTTTAATTTTGATTTAAAGCCAACTAGATTTTACTGCTTGATTTATGTGGGAAAATGATTGCAAAGATTTAAATTGAAGGAGTTTTTTCAATAACCGCTAATGAACCCACGATATAGGGTTCATAAGAAGGTCTGCAGAACGAGTATTGTGTTCGTGGTAATCACAGTGGGTAGAAAAATTATAGACGCTATTATGAATTTGGATCAATCTGTAATATATGTAAAGTGATGAAAGAGGCATAATGGCTTCTGTAATAAATATAGGGTTGGCAGTTTTCTCCAAAGTTGACGCAAGAATTCTGAAAAACTCCTTTTGTTGATGTAAATATTTTATTGCATGCAGAGAATTTCCCCACAAGATAACTGCATAACACAGTATTGAGTGGAAGAGGAAGCTTTAATTATTTGACGTAAACTAATTTTGATCGAGTTTTTCGTGAGATGCAGAGAGATCTAAAAAGTTTTTAATCTTTTTATCAGAACACAGAAGCGTGGTATCATCTGCAAACAGTATAGCCTTGGTAGAGTCCATACATTGAGAAAAGTCATTGACATATAGTATAAACAATAGAGGATCCGAGACAGAACCTTGAGGTATCCCTTGCATGACATTTAGACAATCCGAATTTTTATTATTTATAGACACATACTGTTTGCAGTTTGTTAAATACGGTCCAAAAAAGGTAAGAGGTAAACCTCACATAGTCGCAACTTATTTAATAGTATATCGTGAGATACACAATATATCTCGCTGGATAATAATAACAGCCCCTCGTAATCCATAGTCATGGCTGTTACTTCATTAATCAAAATTAATAGAGTTGACAATTGAATGGACATACACTGTATCTCTGAATACAAATTATGTTTTAAACAAATAATTATATAAATTCGTAGCTGCCCTAAATACATATTTTTTGGTTATTTCATTCTTAAATTTGTCAATCAGGGAAAGATTCAACATTATTTCGTGTACGTAATTTTAAACAAATCGATTATGTAGAAGTTTTAGAGATGACAAACTCCGAGCAATCTGTATATCTTGATGAAAATGTTTGTTCAGTAGTCTGCAATGTCATTCATTAATTATTTAGTGTTAAATAAACACAAAACGGACTTAAAACTTTCAGATGATCACCCGAGAGTGAAAGGTAAAGCGTTCCTTCTCTCTAATATCAATCCAGAATAGGAGGGTTGTCCCTATGGGTGGTACAAACTTTATATATCACCCAGACACTATAGGCACAATCAAATATAATATATTTACGACATTAATAAATAGTGAATAAGTAAACTCATAGGAATAACAGTTTGGGTCTCTAAAAAAGTTTATATGTACAGTAATTCTATACCATATATGGGTATGAATATGCATTTTTGGAATTTGATGTAAACTTCCTAAGAATTTTAATATGCTGTTTCATAATTTTAGTGGTTAATAACGGACCATAAAATTTTAATTAAATAAAATTTGTAAATGTGCTAGACAATATAGTATAAGTCAAGTTAATTTATGTTTTAAATATATATTAATAATTAATAAGATATTGTAAAATGCTACTTATGTAAGCAAAGGAATTTCATTACCTTTTGGTTATCCTAAAAGAATTGGTCAGCCCATGGCAAGATCTGTAACAAAATAAATGTCAGTTTATTTGTCTGTTTAATCACTTATTGAACAGTTTCTTCATGACCCAACAACAGATTCTCTCTCTACAGAAAATTATAAATTAGTTTAGAGAGTTACTTTTGTAGGAAAATAAGGCTAAGAGTTTGAGTATTTATTCCAACGAAATCAAATAGTAATTTCTTTGTACGACCTAATATTACAAATATGTCTATTAAACTAGGTTCTGAATTGGTAGCAGTAAAAATTTCTTGTCAAAACTTATTAATGATATGTGCTTCAGATTACCGAATGGTAATTTGAATGTTTTTATTGACTGCGTTACAAAACTTCTAATTAAATTTATAAATAAAAGTAAAAATGATGGCTTTAATTTTCATTTCGATAAGAAAGGAAAGGAAGTACTTAGAATTTGTAACGTTCGTAATTGTATTCACAAGGTAGCTGTAAATTTTCGTGGCTTTTCATTAGGAAACAGACCCAAATTTGTGAAATTACTATGCCATATTCATAGATGTATCAAAAAAGAGAAAATTTTCTGTAAAGAAACAATTACCTCTAGAAAAATACGAACAAAAGTAATTACTTTCATTTGTTGAGTATAGAAAATTTATGCTTTAGACTTAAATAATAAATGCGACAAAATTTATGGATCTTCTCGTACGGTATTTAAATGTCTCACATCCCCTTACTTCAACGTAAGTTGAGGGAAAAACAACAAACCCATACACGAAGTAAACTGGAGTAGGGAAAAATCGTACAGCATGCGGGAAAAATTGAGGCTACTATTAGACATCAGGAAAAACGAACATATTAAAAGAGAAGCAAATGCAAATTATATTAAAAATTATGGAAATTTTAAAAAAGTTTTGTGGAATGTTATTAACGATGACGTAAACAGACAAAATGAAGTTTAAAAAACTAGTCTTAATGAGGCCGATTTAAATAGTCATTACGTTGAAGTTGCAGAAAATATTATCAAGCAGCTGCCAGATATAAACCACACAGCACAAGATTACTTAACCATACAAAACCACATTTGAACACGCTGAAGTTTGGGGAAGAAATGGGATTTATTTATTAAGGTAAGAGAAACTTTAAATGAGCTAAAAAATAATGGTAGTAAATATATTTATGACACGAATTATAAAACAATGAAGTACGTCAAGATATGTTAGTTACATCATTAACAAAATTATTTAACTTATGTATTAGAGAAAGTATATATGTAGACTGCCTTTAAATTGATAAATTTATACCAATCTATAAAAAATGGCAGCAGTAAATTACCGACCCACATCGTTACTATCGGTAATTTTGAAAATATTCAAAATTCTTCTAGAAAAAGAAGTTTGTGAATGCTTTGAAGAGGCGACGCCTTATTATTGAAAATCAGATTGGTTCTAGAGAGAGTCGCTCAACTTCGCTAGCTATTTAACATTGATAGATTATATCGTTGATGGTTTCGAAAATGAAAGCTACGCAGGATCTATTTTTTGTGATTTACGTACAACCTTCTCACTATATCTTATTAGATATATTACAATTCTGTGGTTTCAATGACGTTAATTTAAAGTGAATAAAATCCTACTTATCAAATAGGAAACAACGTACATTCCATAGAATAAGTTCCTACCTATTATCAATAAATCACGGTGTACCACAGGGACCGATCCTAGGACCAGTGCTGTTCAGCATTTACATAAATAATTTAATTTATGCGAATGTAAATTGTTGTACTGTCCTATATTCCGAAGATACAACAATAATTACGCTCAGATAATGATTTGAAGTATTTACTATGTGACATGAGTAATGAATCGCCAGATTTTCAAAACTGTTTCATAACAAGTAAGCCACTAATCCACGAAAGCAATAAAAATTATATTTCCATATCGTAATTTAGATGGTGCCAGAAACCCGGAGTGTGCAAAATTTCCATCTGTTAAGATCTATGAATGTGTCATGTTAATTAAAATTATATAGTCTTGTAAGTGGCACACACCCTCATATCAGAGAAAATAGTCACATAAAATTGATTAGGTACTACCAAGTTATAATCGAGAGACTAAAAATTACTACGGGCCATTGTTTTCTAATAAACTGCCAAAGACAATGATAATAATAAATAAAATAAATAAACACCACAGAAATTAGACAACCCCCAATTCCAGAAGCCAGGGGCTTGCGCGGAAGGGGGTTACATATTGAAAAAACGAGGAGATACAACCATTTCCTCCGATAGTACCGGAGCCAGGATTCGAACCCGGAGGTGCGATGTCCGTGTGATTAATCGCGATTGCCACTCGGCTATCCCAGACTAAGTATAGATTTAAGGTAATTTAAACAAAACAAAGAACTTCTGATAGAAAACGCCTTTTACAATGTACGAATTTTTATAAATAGTTTGTTTTACTTTATAATCAATAATAGAACTGAATAGTGAGTTGCACTGAGGTCGAGGTTTTCAACGCGCACCAAATCGCAGAAATGTAAAACATATTAAACAATATTTGTTACACTGAAGACTTAGGATTTACAAGCTGCTTAGCCTGGGCAGAAAAATATGCATAGCCTAAATCTATATTTGACATCTAATAAGCGCCTACGCTCCCACTCTGGATGCAAGTCACGAAACCAAGGAAAGCTTCTATCAACAGCTGGAAGAAACCCTCTGTAGAATATCTAAAACCGAACGACTCGTTATTCTTGGCGATTTTAACGCTAGAGTAGGGAGAGATGCAGACACCTGGCCAGGCATCATAGGCAAGAACGGTTTGGGCAACATGAACGCTAACGGTCAACTACTCCTAACTAAATGCGCCGAACATGATTTAGTTATAACAAACACCATTTTCCGACAAAAGGATAAATTTAAGGGCACCTGGCGTCACCCCAGATCAGGTCACTGGCATCTACTGGACTATGTTATCGTACGTAGGAAGCATCTCAAGGACGTCCAAATTACAAAGGCGCGCATTGATAGCGAATGTTGGACCGATCATTGTCCTGTTGTCTCTAAAATGAAAATTGTTATGAGACCCAAACACCGAAGAACTCAAGTAAAACGTAGACCCCGTCTCTGTATTAGTAAATTGCGTGACCAACAAACCGTCGAACAGCTAAAGCAAAAAGTTCAAGAGAATTTGAGTGCACTAGAAGAAACCAATTCTGTAGATGTCGCTGCTACCTGGACACAAATTAAAGACAGTTTAAAAAGTGCGAGTGAGGAAATTCTTGGCACTGTAGCAAGTAAAAAACAGGAGGACTGGTTCAATGATAATGAAGCTTTTATACAAGAACTTCTTGATCGCAAACATATTGCCTTCCAAAACGCTATCAACCACCCCAACGACTCATCAAAAGCAGAAGCTTTTACCCAATCTAAGTATGAAACGCAACGCGAAATCAGAAGAATAAAGAACGAGTGGTGGGCAAGCAAGGCCAGAGAAATTCAAAGGTACGCCGATTCACACGACTACAGGAATTTCTTTCAAGGAGTAAAAGCAGTGTTCGGCCCCAGTCGGAAAAATATGTGCCCTATTAAAGATTTAAATGGAAATCTCCTCAAAGAAGACCAGGAAATAAGAGCCCGATGGAAAGAACACTACTCTAACATTCTTAACCAGCAAAGTCAAGCCGATCACGATATTATAAATCTTATCCCTCAATACGACACCTTCGAAGACTTAGATAAGCCACTAACAACGGAAGAGATCTTAACCGCCATTGGGCAGCTAAAAAATAACAAATCTCCCGGCGCCGACTCACTCCCAGCTGAGATCTTTAAAGCTGTGTCGTCAGAGCTCATACCCTACCTCAAAAAACTGTTTGATGTCGTGTGGGAAAGTGGTCAAGCTCCGCAGGAGTTTCGTGATACACTTTTAATCAACCTCTTCAAAAACAAAGGGAGCGCTGCGGACTGTGGAAATTACAGGGGTATAGCTCTCCTGGCTGTTGGAGGGAAGATACTCACTAAAGCGATGGCAAATAGGCTAACACCTGTTATGGAAAAGTTACTTCCTGAAACACAGAGTGGCTTTAGACCGAACCGAGGCACATCGGATTTAATCTTCACACTTAAACAGCTTCAAGAAAAAGCACTCGAACAACAAGGAGAAATTCACAAGGCCTTCATTGATTTAACCAAGGCGTTTGACTCGGTGAACAGGGAAGTGCTCTGGAAAATTATGTTCCGCTTAGGTATCCCTAAAAAATTTGTGGAAGTATGTCGCAGTCTACATACAAACAACAACGCCCAGGTTATGTATAATAATGAGGCAACCGAACCTTTCCAAACCCCCACTGGAGTTAGGCAGGGATGTGTCCTGGCACCCCTACTCTTTAATTTGTTTACCACTGCTCTAACAATTATTGTTGACAACAAACTGACAGTCAGAGGAATAGGTCTCAGATACCGTTTTGATGGCGGTCTCTTTAACATAGGGCGCTTTAGAGCTTTCACGAAGACACGCACACGATTCATTTGTGATCTCCAGTATGCGGATGACTGTGCACTTTTAGCCTCTACGCCGGAAGAGCTTCAAGAACTTTTAGATGTGTATGTCCAGAGCTATGATTCCTTGGGACTTAAAATCAACATTGGAAAGACTAAGATTATGTCAACTCCTCATCAAGTGAACCAAATAAACATTAAACTTAACGGAAATTCTCTTGAAGTGGTGGATCAGTTCAATTACTTAGGCAACGTTGTTAATGACAAAGCAAACATGGACAGCGAGATTCGCAATAGAATTAACGCTGCATCTAGAGCACTCTGGGGACTTAGAGAGAGAGTATTTGACAACCACGACCTTGCTTTGTCAACGAAAATGGCTGTCTACAGAGCAGTTGTCATTCCAACATTGCTATATGGATGTGAAAGCTGGGTCACTTACCGTCGTCATGTGAAAGAATTAGAACGTTTTCAGCAAAGACACCTCAGAAGTATGATGAAAATCCGTTGGTTCCATCACATATCACACGTGGAAGTACTCAGGAGAGCAAACAGCCTTCCAATTGAGGTGCTTATTTCAAGAGCACGCCTAAGATGGGCAGGCCACGTTCATCGTATGCATGATAACCGCCTTCCTAAATGTACACTTTATGGTGAATTGCTAAGCGGTAGAAGAAGACGTGGCGGTCAACGAAAGAGGTTCAAAGACGCTCTCCATGAAAATCTAAAATCCTGCGGTATTGCAGACGAGCAATGGGAACAACTTGCAGCGGACAGAACCGAATGGCGAGGGGTTGTGGCCAGCTATCAAAGAAATGTTGCTGCAAGAAGGCCGAATCCAAGACCTAACCAGGTCTATGTTTGTCCTGACTGCGGTCGACATGTGCTCTCCCGAATTGGCCTCTATAGCCATAGTCGTGTGCACCGTAGATGAATGGAAATTACAATAGTCGACACCTTTTACTTGTTTTTTTATTGTACACAATCTATCGACTGGAACATTTTTATACTCGGACTCGAGTAACGGCTAATAATAATAATTATTTGACATATTTCCTTCCTGATTAGACCAACGATAGCTTGAGGATTAAGCTCTAGTAATCTCTAGTATTATCCTCGTGAGTTGAACTTCTACTATAGATTACTATAGTATATTCAACTTAAACTTATTGCTTAAGAAGGTAGGTGCAACTTAGGACTGAAATATATTTGTCGTATAAATCTATGGTTCTTCTTTACTATAAATAAAATATTTATATGTAAAGGTTTAACGTGCAGCAAAACCGGATAAGCACAATTATCAGAAATGGTACGGTGTATAAAATAAAATTAAATATATTAATTGCTACGATTATCGATTGGCAATGTTCTATTGATATTTTGCAACCTGGAATAATTCCGTCTTGTGAAATGGAAGCTGAAGATGTATAAAATACCTAACTAGTTTATCAAATATCAAAGTTCGATTTGCACGTTTGAGATTATTGGAAAAATGTTGTATAACGATTTGAAAATAATAAATATTGTGAACGAGAAAGTGGGATGCCTAATATTAATTACTATATTAAATATAAGGATATTTTCCCAGAGTATTAAAACTATTAATCCATAAAAATGTCAGTATTAATTACAATGTATTGGGTAATCACGATGATTTTATGGTATATAAATAGATACTTTATGTTTAAAAATATATATGAAAGAAATAACACAGTTTTAATTGACGTAGTCAGGCTTAGTTTTTGTAAATATATTATACATTATTATTTCATTAACATACTGACGCACTTTTAATTTGCTTCTTGTCATATATTTGTAACTGGAGATAAATGCATAAATTATATTAGGCTTCACGCTAAAGATACGCATATACAAGTGTGACGTCACATTCCTAAATGACAACTCCGTGTGCTAGTCCTTGTTCGGCCAAGTTACAGAGACAAAATGCGTGTCTTTTATTGGTAGTGGAGGTTTCCAAACTTTTAGTGATTTTGGATAAGACTCGAATTTTAATAAATCTTAATTTTTATTTCGAGTAAGCTCTGCTTTCATTCCCAGATTTAGAATACTTTACATTTTCTGGTATCTCAGGGTGGGGGCGCCAATTTTAAAAGATGATTTCGTAATTCAATTTTCCCTACATCCCTGAACCGATTAAAAAAATAATGTTGATAGACGTTTAGAGAACACCAGATAGACGGATAGATAGTAAAACGTCCTGTATAGGACCAGCCGTTTTCAAATTATTTTCTTACTTTCTTATCAAAATTCAATTACTCTTATTTAATTTATCAATAACAATTTTTTTTCCTACGACATATTCAGAAAGAATTAAATTTAAAAGGCCATTTTCATCAATTTTAAATACGCATTTGCAAGTCAAATAATTTTATTTTGTGCATAAATTAATAAGTTTAAAAAGTCTTAAAAGCAACGTTAGGCTATGCTAGCTCGTTGCATTTCTAAACAGATGTTACAGAAGTTAAGAGCCATAATGAACCTTATTAGTCATTGGAGCCCGTAACTAAGATTTAACTAACGCCCTTTTCAAGTAGCCCCGACATTGTGTTGCCAAACCACACTTTCTCTCGTTCACATCATACACGTTTTGCAAAGTATGGCGTATATTCAAAAGCGATGAGTAAACCGAGGAATATGGTCATTTTCCTTGACCTACTCAGGGAGTTACCACCTAGGAGAAACCAAAGCCCAACCACCAGAGATTCCACCAGGACGTACCAGAGAATTAAATCCGATCTAATATTACCCATACTTTCCGTGCCGAGGTCTTATATTTGGGTACAAGTGAATTAGATCCGGTTTAATTATTACCGACACTTTCCGTGTCGAGGCTTTGTACTTTGAAGAGGAACAGCAGACTCCCAGCTATGAAGTGTAACCTAATTCCCAACGAGGTGCGAGACTCGGACGAAGTTACTCAAGACGACGACTTGGCTAACGAGAGAGAGATCGCAATTTGTCCAGGTGAGGCTCAAATGCCCATCCCGCGGTCTTATCCATTTTTCAAATCAGTTAACTAAATTTCATCATTATTACCGGCCTTTCTAAATTTATCTAGCAACGATATAAGGAATCCGGAGGAGAATTATACATACTGAGTCTAACGTTCACTGGCCGTTCGGCCGCGGTGGTATCTAAAGTTTTTAATTAAGTTTCTTTATTTAGGGGACAAACAATCAGAGTTAGGGAAATTTAGGACATGATTTTACTTTTAATTTACTAGCTGAGAACAACATTTCTGTTTCAAGATTTATTTAAGTTGCATCATAATTCATTAGATCTTAATTAGTTTACACACAGTTTCAAAAGTTATGTACATTTCATTTTTGCTTTACTCAATAAACAGACAAATAGTTTCATTTCAAGTTAGAGTCATGTTATTTCAGACCACAGTCTCGCTTGTTTTACTACAGTTAACAGACAGTATTGTTCCGCTTTCTCAGCGGGGTGGAATTTTACTCTCTGGTTTTGGTAATAAATGCTCTTGAATTATGTTACTGGGGCAACGAGACAACGACCCCAGTCATCCTAACTATCTAACAATATTCTAAAGGTTTATGGCCATCACGTTTAATAAGGGCTTTGTGCGAGGGTGGCTTACTTTACTCATTTGCGATCAACGCAAAGTAAGTACTGTTAAGGCATGCTAAAGGGAGTTTTTGTACGGATATTGTTTATTTCTTCTAGCGTTATGACTTTACAACTAAGGGTTATTTTATTCAAATTATACGGATTACGGCACGACATCAGATTTGCCGTGGTGGCTGTTACAAGCACTTTTATTACTCCCTAGGATTAAATGCATTTCCCTACAGCTAGTTATATATTTATGACACTCTAAAATTGTATGCATTTCCCTACAGTTGGTTTATTTCGCCTTGTGGTATGTAATCACGAAACGTCATGAAGCTATAAATGGTTTTTTTTATGAGCATACTTCGAAGAGCATTTGAACGTACCTTGAGAGTACTATTTTATTCCCTTCGATTTTGACAATTTGCCACCAACATCTGAATATATATGTAAAAATGATTCTGCCTTTTCTTTCAACTTACCTTCCTGGTAGGTAATACAAGTAATAAACTAAATATATGATAATGGTTTAACTTCAACCAACTAAACACCAAAACAACCCTTACACATAAACCCACAGTCCAATCTTGAGTAATAACCAACAACTAAATAACATACATGATTAACGAGGTTTCTCAATTCATAAACAGCGTGTTCAAACTTACAAGGTACTTAATTTAAAAAAGTGATTAATTTTCTTAGGTATCAGATAGAAACAAATAATATCAAACTTTGCATAAAAGAACTTGGGCAAATAAATATAAAAGATTACTACAAACACAACGTAATTTGGGTCCTAATTTTGTAAAACTGGTCGATCACATAAATGGCCAATTTGTTTATTTAACATAAAATTTTGACAAGTAATATACTGGGGGTGGGACTGTTTCAATAGATAGATATAATTTATTGGTGTTAAAATATACAAAATACTCACTGGCTAGAAGGAAAACAAACAGTATATTATACATAAAAAACAAAAATGCGACACAAAATAAAAATTTTAGAAAGGTGCCCCGCTTTTAAATGGGTCACTGTATATATAATATATCTAGTAATATATAAGTATAAAAAAATGTTCTTAAGGGGATCAAAATCTATAAATGTACAATGCGGATATTTAAATAAAACCTACATTACTAGTTACAAACTCAGTATCACTATAAAATGCTTTAGACAGGAGATATTTTTGTATCCTAAATTTAATTTTTTAGGTAATGCTTTTATATGTTCTGGCAATACATTAAAGTATTTAACACAATAATAACCCGTTCCATCTCTAATTTTATTGAGTTTTAGATAATTTATATTTATGTTATCCACATTTCTCATAAAATATAAGTGTATTTGCCCTCGTTTTGAATATGATTCTTTACAGTCTTCCCTAAATTTTAACCCATCAATGATACGAATAGCTCTTCTTTGCAGTCTTAAAACATTATCGTGGGAAACAACATGCCCCCAAACAAGAATATCTACGATATCACCAAATAGACAAGGCTATGATATGCAGTAAGAAGAGTTTGTTGAGATACATTGCTTGACAAATTTCTTAGCAGGTACATGTTCTTTGATATTTTATTACAAATGTAAGTGGTGTGTTCGTCCCATGTTAATTTAGAATCTAGGCATAGTCCTAAAAATAAACCAGTTTTGTGCAATTGATTGAGTTAGCTTGATCTCATCTAACAAGGCTGACATGTCCGAGTTGCAATCAGTTATATTAAAATTATCAGCAAACATACTTAATCTAGAATCGGTTATTAAATTTGAGAGGTCATTTATATACATTAAAAATAGTGTGGGTCCCAAGACTGATTCTTGTGGGACTCCATATTCAATACTTAGTAGATCATTATAAAGGACGTACTGTTTTCTATCGATAAGGTAGGATGATAATAAAAGTTTGCTACTGGTTGTAAAGCCATAAAAATCGAGTTTATCAATTAATATCTGATCAGATACACAGTCAAATACCTTTGACAAATCCAAAAATACAGAACATGTGAGCTTTCCCTCTTAATATGCTTTATTTATGATTGTTGTTAAATTATCAAACGCCATTGTTGTTGTACGTTTGCCTCCAGAGTCAAATTGATTAGGATTTAACAAATTGTTTACTTCTGGATAATCAGTTATTTAGGTTTTTAATATGACTTCAGAAATGTTTGCAAAGGAAGGTATGACAAATATGGGCCTATGGTTGGAAGGTTCGTCGATATGGTACCTTTTGAAATTTTCAGTGACCTAGGAAAGACATTATCAGTTATACATTGGTTTAGAAGATGTGTCAGAGGAACCAGGATAGACAATTTAATTGATTTTAATATTTTTGAATTTAAGTCATATGCGTCCTTACTTTGCTTATTTTTTAGATTATGTATGATATTGGCTACCGCCTCACGTGATATATGTTTAAAGAAAAATTGATCTGTGTTAGCCCTCTTTTTCAGAAATTCAGTATAGGTATGATTACTATGAAGAGGTTTATTCACACTATTGAATGATATTGAACTATCGAAAACTCAAAAAAAAAAATAGTTTTTCACACAAGAAAAATGTTTTGTTTTTCACGGAAGAAAAAATGGTGCAGTATTATGTCGAGTTTTCTCTAAAAGTTCATCAAATAATTTTTTGAATTTGTTCAGGCATATACGAAACATTGTCAAATTACGTCCATGGCATCCGCCCACCTTAAAGAGGGTCCTTTGCAAGATAGTAAAATTTGCACATTTACGGACTTTTATGTTACTTGGCGGCGCATATGTAGTTGTGTTAAAAAAATTAAGTTTTAAATTGTTATTATTTTTTACTTATTTACTATTTTTTCTAGCATATGGCAAATACGAATCATTAACATTACAATAACTCTAGTGTTACGTATAATATTTACAGTCAAGAGTCTGAGAACAAAATATTTTATCCCACCACCAATCTTGTGGTATTTCTGTTACATTAATGTGTATAATTAAATTAATGAGCGATTTTTCTCAGATAAGAGGGCACTGTTGTACTGAAGGAGTCTGTATTTGCATTTTTTTCTAGCCTCTGAACAGCCCGACATTGCGACCAACAGAGTTGATTTTATTACTTGCAGATCTATCTAAAATCAAACTCGAAATCTTTACACTGCAATTTACTAACATCTTGTATAGAATAACGATAATAAATAAGCATCACATATTTGTTTTCTTTTTTCATACTAATATATCATGCATGAAGGTATTTTAATTGAGTATTTTATCTTACAACAGATATAAGATATAACTTCCCATTTTCACTCGATGCAACTTTTACTGCTATTTAAATCATTTTAATGTATCTTGTCAAGATTTAGAAACCAGTAGGATATAGCGTAAAATTCTATGTTAAATGTGCTTTATATACTACGCGCCGCAATAAATGCAACACTGTGTTAAGTTTAAAATGTTTCCTTCGATATTTTACATCTAAAAGTAGATGTTGGGATAAGGAAGTGACTCCATAAATAGAATCCAGCTTACCGCAATACGCCTCATCACATTTCATCGCCACTTCGACAGATCAAAGGCAGTTTTAAATTATTAAAGTTTAAAAAGTGGAAAGTATATAAGATGCTTTTGAGTAATATTAAACAGCTAATATATCATCAGATACCGGGCGAAGTACATGTATATTTGCTAGTTCTCTACTAGGATATTATTACAGTAATTAAAATGTTTGTTGAATTTAAAAAGTTTTAACAATTTTAATGTATATATTTATGTAACTAGTTTACTATATATGCAAACATATTATCACCTACACTACATAGTAAGTAGCACTGAAAATAGAAATTTTATTAATATAAACAAATTTCTCTACTTTAAACCAAGACTATTGATTGGTATCAGTTGTAAGTAAACAACTAAATATTTTATATTATGTGCTCGTGCCGACGGCTATGAAAAGTTTAGTGCGTTGAATTTAAATTTATGTTCACTGAAATTAATTCAGTTTTCCCGAATTGGTGCTTGTGGAACTAATATTTTGTCTATAATAAACGTTTTGGTAATATATAACTATTTTGTTATTTTTTCACATAAAACGAAAATTTCAACATTTGAAAACATCTCGTATGAAAATGCACTTAATAATATATAGGCATTTACTCCCTAGGGACGAAATAAGACAATAATTTCCCTAGGAGAGTTTTTATTTCATGCCCAATAGTTAAACAAAATGTAATAAAAACTCCCCTAGGGAAATTATTGTCTTATTTCGTACCTGGGGAGTAAATGCTTTACTTCTGTCACAATTATGATGCCATAGAAATCGATTTCTACTCCCGGTCGTGGAAAAATATATTTATTTACATAATGGCAATAATAATTTTAACACTACATTATACATTTTTCCAGTATTCCAAATAATACTATGTAAGATGAAACTTATCTTGACATACAACAAGATATAATAACACCATATACGAAATTATATATAAAAAAATCGGCAGCTACTGGAAGCGGCTGGAACCTCCCCACTCGGTGGATCTTTGAAGCCGAAAAGAGCATTAAATTGTGTAACAAAACGGCACTAAACGTAATCCGATCTCATCCAAAACCTTTTCAGATCTTCTGGGGCACTAAAAAACCCTCAACTTAATGAATTTACAATCATCTATGCGAGTTATTACCTACATTATCGCTCGTTGAATAATATACTATTAGGATATTAACAACTTTAACATCACTTGAACGACTAAGAAAGTCTAGTTATACTAAATACTACAGATTTGTAAAGCAACAAACTGAAAATTGGTAAAGTGATAATCTCTAATAAATTCACCAACGAAGGTACAGAAAGCATATGATATTGATATTGTTACATCTACCTTTAAAGTTTGTGACAATCCACTAAAAGTTACAAATGTGCCGAAATCTTATTAACATGACATGACACCAACGTTATCGGATGACAAACGATGACAATGACAATCATCAAAATTTGCTTATTGCAATCCGATCGCTCGCGGCTGTCTTTGTTAAATCAAACATTAGCACTTTTTTACTAGATTTTAGAGGAATATTTGTAGTTTAATTCTTCGATTTGTCTGTATATATATTTAAAAACGGCACTAAACGTAATCCGCTCTGCTTCTAGAGCAGTGAAGAAACCCTCACACGTGAATTGACACGTGATGTGACGAGTTTCTCGATGTAACCGCTACGCGCATCGATCATGTCATGCGAAATGCGATCTATGCCATATTTGCTTTGTTTTTAATTTTTTTCACGGAAACCAAATCGAAAGGGTGGAAGTGTGATATATCGTTGAAATCAGAATTTTAACTGCTTTTCAATGGTTCCATTGTAAATTGAAAGTAAATATAAAATAAACAACTTGTTGCGTCAATATGGCACTAAACGTAATCCGATCTCAAGCAAAACCTTTTCAGACCTTCTGGGACACTAAAGAAACGCACACGCAAAGTTTCATTCAAATCCGTTCAGTAGTTTCGGCGCTATCGTGCTAACACACATACACACACACAGACATTTTTCAAAAACCACTTTTTTGGGTTCCTAGGACCTCAAAACGTAAAGATTTGATGTTATCTCAATTTTCGTTTTTGAACCAATTTTAGTAACCTCTCACAATTTTATTGTGGAGAGGTTAATAGAAGAAGAAATATAAATAAATACAAAGTTACTCGATAAGTGACCGAGGACACTTGTTTCGGGATGAAGAAACATGTATGCATACATAATATATATATATATATATATATAATCATAGTACGCAAATGTATATACACACAGATATTACGGAATAAAAATTTAATAATATTTTGTATCAACGTATTTATGGATTGTTTCCCTGGGCATTGGTGTAATAAACTCTTTTAAGTTTCTTTTGAACGAAAAAATATTCTTTGTTTTCGTTACATCAGGGATAGTGTTTATATAATCTTGGTGGTAAGAATATGTATGATCGTTTCCAATAGTCATGAATGGGGTTATAAATCTATCCTTTTTTCGTGTTATACCATTTTTTTCTATGATAGTTGACATTACTATTATAATAAAAAAGATGTCTTACATCAAATATTTTTGCAACAATATAAAAACTAGTTCTGTTGGATAAGTTTTTTGTCCTTTGAGCATTAATTTGATAAATCTTTTTTGTAGGATTTCATGCGGTCGGATATGTTTATCTATACCAGCTCCCCAAGCTAAAATACCATAATTTAAGTGACTTTCTACTAAAGTATGGTAGATTGTTTTTATCTAATATATTACTTAAGTGTCTAAATTTATATAATCTAGTTTGAAGTTTTACTTCCGCGTCCAGTGGAAGTATAGTATCGCAAGAAAAATTAATTTTTTTTTTATGTCATGAAACGTCGAGATTTTAAATTTGAGCGAAAAAAAATTTCCTATCTGTCGGTCAGTATGTCAGTAACTTCTTTTGTGCGAGATCTAGAACATAATTATATTTTCATCTAATTCCGTTGGGGGGTTCGGGGGGTAAATGGGGTAAATAAGGGTAAATAGCAAAGCAAGCAAGTAAGAGTCCATAAAATTGCAACTTAAGGCATGTACGAAAAGTCAAGGTCTGAAAATTTTTTTTGACATCAGCCACCCCCCTATCACCCCCATTGCCACCCCCACTCTATTATTAAAGGGAGTAAAAAGTTAAATTGTAATTTAGTGTGTGTATGAGAACCAAGGGCCTCTAAAATTTATTTTGGCATTAGTCACCTCCTCTACCACCCCCATTGCCACCCCACCCTATTGCTTAAGGGATTAAAACATTAACTAGGAATTTAGTGCGTATACGAGAACCAAGGACTTTTAAAATTTATTTTGGCATTAGCCACCCCCCTACCAACCCCCATTGCCACCCCCACCCTATTATTAAAGAGAGTAAAAAATTAAATTGGGATTTAGTGTGTATATGACATGGATACAAAATCTGGATGTGGAAGTAGTGATTTCTTGGGCAGCGGTTTTTTTTATGGTATATGCTATTTTTTTTTTTTATGGCATTAGGTAACAAACCACGCAGCCAGGCACAAGTTATTAGATATGCCATGATTTAAACATACATAATCATGCACATATACAGAGTACACATATTCCACCCTAAGCCTATCTTACCAAAAATGGAAATTTTTAGAGACGACTCAAAGGAGATATATGCTATATATAGATCCCATCTTAGATGTCTATCAATAAATAACCTTAGGTATTTTACTTTAGTTTCAGATAATAAATTATAGATGTTTCCGTCAAACTCGATATCTATCGACTCAAATGATAGTTACCTTATTTTGTTGCAGCTAAATTTTAGATATTTAGTTCTATATATATTAACTGCTAATAACTTGTGGTTAAACCAATTTTTAATCATATATTTTAGTACTTAGTAGCAATAGTACTTTCCACTAATGTTTTTAATTCCATCCACGTGTTGGATTTATAGAAAGTAGCTGTATCATCTGCGAATCCAATAATATCTCCTCTGTCCGTTAATTTAAACAAATCATTAGTATAAATGGAGAATAGTATATGCCCTAGAACCGTACCTTGCAGTATACCGTATTCAACTGTTAATTTGTCACTATAGACACTTCCTACTCTTACAATTTTTTTTATCTTGGAGTGATTGTAAGAGTAAAGGGTGGCTAACAGTGTCAAATGCTTTAACAAGGTCTATGTATATGCAAAGACACGGCATACCTTTATCTAGTGCAGAATAGATATTGGATGTGAGAGCTAACATCGCATCCTGAGTCGAAACACTAGAACTGTTAACATAGAAATAGCCAATACGTTGAACAATTTCTGTATTGAAATTGGTGAAAAATCACAAGAGAAGTACCTGGACAAACATAAAATCTAACGCCTAAACATAAACGAAAACCTTGAATCTATTTTGTTGGGGGATGTATGTTACTAAAACATAAAATAATACAAAAAGTCAATACGGATTTCAGAAGATTTTGGTACCTCTTCAATTGCTAACCGACTGTACTATCTTCGAATTGAGTAAAAAGCCATCTTTTTAGATTTACAAAAGGCTCTCGATACAATATCGCATATCCAGCTCCTAATGAACCTAGACAAAATAAGAATCAGAGGAAAAGTGTATGACTTATTTAAAGAAGTATTATTTTCATGTGTTGTAATCACTATAAGAAAATGCAATGACATTTATTATTTTTTTACATTTTACGTTTTATTCAAATGTCTTCGGTAAAACCCAAAGAAGAATTAATATGAAAGCAGGATCCGAATTAAAGAATAATTATCCACCAGATTATAACAAACACGTCAAGTACGCATAACTAATGTAAGTTTACAGTTTATCTATTAAGAAAAACCTAATGACCATAAAAAATAAGGTCAAGACTTCCTTATTATTTCAAATATAAATACACTTGCGACGCCCATGTTTTTATGAAAAATTAATGAGATGTCCGGCGTACTAGCCTGAGCTTAGCATGAAAATAGAATCAAATAGTGTAGAATAATAACACACAATGAATACCGTAGGCGATAGGAGAAAGTTTATGATGATCTCCTTTGATTTGCTGAGGCTGGTGCCATAGCCGTGGAAGAAATGGTCTCAACGATGCTTGCGCATTCTTGCTTCTTAATTAGTGTTTATTTATACAATTATAATAGACAGAAATCTTCATTTTTTTTTCGGCTTAGTTCTTATTACTCATTACGCCGCTTAATAATACTTCATATAAAATGTACTTTTACTTGCTTTTAAGCCAGAGCAACTGATGTAATCTTGGGTCAATTTAATTTTCATTTCTTGTAACACATTATGTTAATTCAATTCGCAAGCATTACCAGATTTAAGATCACGACCAGCAAGTCTGTTAAATATTGAACTGAGTTGGTAGCAGCGGACTAGATGAAGTTGTGTGAAAGCCAACACGGATAGTCGCTGCATCACTCCTGAGAGTCTAAGCTGCGGCAGAATGCAATGGTCGTTGTGTAATTGTCTGTGTGTATATGTCTTGGTTGAGTGATAATCTAAAAAAGTCGATAAAATAATACATTGTTCTAGATGCAAAAACGCTACCAAAATATGATAATGTTTAATGTTTCTGTTTTAGCGCGAAATTAATGCAGATTTGGCGACTAATAAATTTGTCACAAAATATAAATTTATAATCAAAACTTGTATATCAGCAGTATATAATAACATTAAAAAAATATAAAAAATAAAGTAAGTAATATAATAATAATAATATAAATAAATAAGTAAGGGTTTAGTTGTGCCAACACAAGAAAGAGATAAATTAAAGGAAAAAAATCCGAATAACAGAAGTTTATAAATACAAATCATACAGCAATACAATAACTGAATTGATTCAAAAAACAAAAAATGAAAATTATAAACAAATATTTAAAGAAGCAAAAAAATGTGTTAAAAAACATGGAATTTAATTAGAGAATCAACAAACGATAATACAAAAAAATCACAAGTAACATAAGTCTATTAAAAATAGGCAATGGCACAGCTATAACAAACAATTTAGAAATTTATAATCGATTTGTAAATTATTTTTCAGAAATAGTACAGAAAATGGCACAAAATAAGTATTACAAATAATGAGGTATGTAATGTAGACAATGTAGAGAACAATATCGACAAAAAAAATAACAAGTCCAGTGTCAGAAAATTAATTAATAAATATCATAAATAGCCTAAAAAATAACAGTTCCCCTGGTCACGATGATTTAATGGTGAATACAATAAAAAAATACAATAAAATACATTCTAAAACCGTTACAACACATAAAAAATCAAATTTTTTCACAAGGCAAATTTCCAGAGATTCTAAAGAAAAGTATCATCAAACCTACATTTAAACAAGGCGATGTAACAAATATTTAAAATTACCGACTAATTGTTCTAATAAGTAATATTGCCAAATTGTTGAAATATGTTTAAAAAAAGAGTTTTATACCATTTAAATAAATATGTCGTATAATCCTCGCAATATGGCTTCAGAGAGGGGATATTCATAGTGGACGCGATATACAATTTAGTTAGTGACATATATCTGGCCCTAAATAAGGATCAAAAGCCGTTGGCAGTTTTCTTGGATCTGGCAAATGCTTTTCACAAAGTATCGCACGAAAAATTGCTAAATAAAGTAGATTTTCATGGAGTCAGAGATATATGTGGCGAACTAATGAAGGACTATCTATCAAATCGGCAACAAATAGTAACTATAAAATCAGAAAACAGTCAAGAGAAAATTATAACATGGAGTACCACAAGGCACAATAATAGAACCAATATTATTTCAAATTTACATAAACGATATGCTCCAATTAAGTATCGCTGGTAAGATCGTCTTATATGTGGATGATACTGCGTTGTTATTAAGTAAAAGTAAAAGCTGAATCAGGATTATGACAAAATAAGGATTGGCTGAATAATAATTTACTTACAGTAAATTAAACAGAAACAAAATTCACTATATTCTCTTTATCTCTATCTGGAAAATCTAACCTTGAAAAATAATATATCATAATAGTAGTGAACTTACTAACTGCAACAACTGCCATGAATAAATATATTGAACTCTTTGAAACTATTAAGTATGAGGCCAACACATAGATATTCGAACAGGTAAACTGAGGAGGAAGCATTAGTAGAATTCTACAAACATAATAATATGGAGAGGTGCTTACGAAACCGCACTAAGTAGTTTAAACATTGTTCAAAAGCACATACTGAAAATTATATTAGGCAAACCAAAAAAAAAAATATTCGGCAATAAAAGTCTTTGAAGAAACGAAGGTATTAGATATTGAGGGATTATTAATATTACCTGCTATTAATTATGTACAAAAACATTCAAGCTTTTCAGATAAAATAAAACACAGGTACCAAACTGGAGTAAAAATTAATAAAAATTTTATAACACCACGACCTAAGAAAACGTCTTTTCGTAAATTCATAGACTACATAGGAATAAAACTACATAACACGCTAAAAAAAATTTTTAGACGTTTCGTTTTGTAATCATATTTTATTTTTTTCCTCCTCTCTTTCATAATAGTGTGGGGGTGGTATTGGAGGTGATAGTGGGGAGGGGGGGGCGTTGGCTGATGCAAAAAAAAATTTTGAGACCTTAACCTTTCGTACATGCCCTAAATTGTAATTTTATGGACTCTTACTTGCTTGTTTTGCCTATTTACCCCATTTACCCCCGAACCCTTCAACGGAATTAGATCAAAATATAATCTAGTTCCAGATCTCGTTATAAGACATAAGTGTATCAAATTTCAAGTCAATATGATAAACGGTTCCAGAGTAAACGTGCGCACAAAAAAATTACAGGCATACCGACAGACAGACAGACAGAGCCACAGACAGGAAATTTTTTCGCTCAAATTTAAAATCTCGACGTTTCATAACATTTTGAGCCTATTTCAACAAAAAAAAAATTAAATTTTTTTTGCGTTACTATACCTCCACTAAACGTGGAAGTAATATACTACACAACTAGGAAATAGATTAATATTATTCAGATTGTTGCTGCCCTACAATTTAATTTAACATAATTTGAGGTGTGGCTTATTGCGTATTACACATATTTTTAGTTTTTTTTTTATCACTTTTGCACTCTGCATTTACCATTAGATATTAAGTTTTACTCTGTATACGTCACCTGCTCAAATAATTGTTATATTGGACATTTAATTTATAAATTATGGCACAAGACAAACTCTCTCAAGGAGTTTAGGTGGTTCATTCTCCTATTATATTTTATATACTACCAAAAATTTAAAATAAACTTTTATTTGTTATTAACATCAAAGTACCATCAATCTGTCAAATCAGACATACTTAGAATTTTAAATAATCAGAGGGAGATATACATACTTTATTGTCCTTGGCTTATCAATTACAAAATTTTTTAGCCTTGTTAAATTCTCTTTTGTTACCAGAAATGGACTCTCAGAAAAATTTGACCAATTGCAATTAAAAGTTATTAAGTCGGTTTTACTGATGATAAATGTAGGAAGTTTTAAATTATGCCATGAAGAAGTATCAGAACAAATTTCGCCATGTAATATTTTCAGATCTATGGCATTACATACAATGATAGTGCCATCGGCAAAAAATGCGAATTTTCCAGATATATTGACTCATTGATAAGTAGCAAAAAGAGCACTGGGCCCAGAACAGACTCTTGTAAAACTCCACATCCTATCCTGATTTAATTATGGTATTTCTCAGAAGATTTTACCGTTTTATTGTAGTCTACAAGATAGTATTGAACCAAGGTAAATGAGACACAGCTACAGTAGTCTCAGCCTCATTTATATAAAAGAATTAAGTAGTACAGCTACAAACTTTCACATAACAATATTCGAATATAGATATATAAAAATGTAATATGGACAAACATAAAACCACTTATACATTTAAGTATATGTATAACATAGACAAACATACATATAGACACAATTATGTACAGTTGTTTTTTAAGGTTTCGCGGGTGTTAAATGAAGTACTGTTGTACTTCCGGGTGCTCTCTCGCGTCGATGATCGACTCCTCCAGGAGTCACGGTTGTCTAAACGAAGTTCAGTTCGAGCAACGAGGAGCAGCAGTAGGCAGCTTTCAGTGAGAACCTGAAGATGGCAGATGAAATTCTGCCGAAACGTCGTTTAGACAACCGTGACTCCTGGAGGAGTCCACCGTCGACGCGGGAGAGCACCCGGAAGTACAACAACACTTCAATTATGTACAGTGTACACACATTTTTTACTCATTTCGGGGGTGTTTATTAGCCGGTAGAGGGGTTGGAGGTGGTCGGAAGAAACATACAGCATCACCACCATGTTCAGCATTCTCAAAAACGGGGCATACGTTAAGTTTTATCTGTAAAAAAGATGTGATAAGCGTTTAACCCCCATTTGAGGGCAGTTTTTGGCCATTTGGGGGGTAACGCAACGCCAAAGAGAAATTCTACCAGCACCATCGTGTACAGCATTCTCGAAAATAATAATAATAATAATACATTTATTTTACTCAAAAAAAGTAAAAATGGTACAAATTGAACTAAGAGTTCTTCTTCCATTTGCCCAGTAATAATTAACTGAAAACTACAAAATTACAAAAAATTATATAAAAATATGCTAGCATAAGATTATAATGGAACTACAAAACGGTTTCTTTTAAAATCTAACTACAAAAATGCATTTTGTAATAATGACACCCAATGCCAATTAACAACCAGACATACGAACAGACAAGTGGAATACGGTAACCTCACGAAGCAAAAACAATGTATACGAAACGAAAAATAAATAAATAAATGCAAAATATATGCACCCGCAACGTGATCTCGCGGTGCCAACCTCTGACCGGTTAGAATGTCATTTTTGATTGCTGTAATATACTTTTTTTTGCTTTTATATTGCTTGTGCTCGTTTGGAAGTTCATTCCAAAGATGAGATGCAAAATAAGTAAATGATCTATGAAAAATCTCAGTTTTATTCTGAGGTACGAGAAAACCCTGTACATATCGTGTATTATGCAAGTGATCTCGTGAAGTTAATTTATATCTTAAGTATTAAGGTTCTCCGTTACGTATTATTCGGCATGTAAGTGCAAGCAAGTGTAAACTTCTACGATTTTCCATGTTTAATATGCCGTGCTCATTCACATAAGGCGATATATGTCTTCTATATGGAACACCATAAATGTAGCGCATGCAGGAGTCTTGTAGTTTTTGAATCCTTTTTTTTTACTGCCTCCGATAATAATATTCCAAATACCACATCACCATAGTCAACTAGAGATAATATGAGAGAATCACAAAATTTCAATTTACATTTACTATGTATATCTTTTGCACAACTGTATAATTTTTTTAATCTGCTGTATGCGAATTTCAATTTCAGTAAAACATGTTTTTCGAAACTTAACGTAGAGTCTAGCCAAAGCCCTAAATTTTTTGCTTCTTTTACAATAGGAATAATTTTATTATTTATGATAATATCAAATGAGATTTCTGATAATTTTTTCAGCGCCATTGACGTGCCTATTAACATAACTTCAGGGTTTAGTTTGACTTTGACTACATTTGATATATCTGAAGCATACAAAGTAAACAACAGTGGCCCCAAAATTGAACCTTGAGGCACACCAGTGCTTAAATTTTGAAAAGGAGATATAATTCGAGAGCCATCGTCCTCTATAACCACAGCTTGTTTTCTACCACTTAAATAACTTTCCATGAGATCTATAGCAATTTTCGAAAAACTAAGATAATGCAGTTTTGCTAATAGCATAGTATGGTCTAAGGTATCGGAAGCCTTAGAGAAATCTAGAAATACTAAACGGGGGAGGGTACGTTGTTGTATAGCACAACATTTACAATTTTCGACTTTTTTCCAACTTAGACACTCTACTATTGCAGCAGGTGCAGCAATCAACAATATGTACCTAACTTTTTAGAATCAGTTTATTCCTTCAACACGCCTACATATTCAACGTCGCCAAATAAGTACAATGAACATAAAGAAACAGTTTAAAAGCCGCCCGACAATGGTCACCTTCAATTTGAACTGTGAAATAAATAAACGAAAAAACTGAAACGGATAATTTAATTATACTCCTATTCCATTACACTTTTTATGCGTGCGTAATATAAAATAAGTTCCGGGTTATTAGTTTGAGCAAAAATAAATTACTGTGCCATGTAAACATATAAATTACATAACACATTGTGTATAAAACAGGTTCGTTACAAATTAATGTAACATACCTCCACGCGATAAATTATAATTCATTCTAAGCATTATGAACCCAATTGAGATCATTAAAATTTTATGTGGAGTATAGTAGTAATATAAACTGCGGCAAAAATTGTTTAGATGTTAGTAAGTTTACATTAAATAGAATTAATCGATAACATTTTATTTCTTTTATGAATTAATATATGAAGCATAGGTTTGAACTAATAAAATTATATAAAAGAATCTCACATATTTTATGGATATATTTTTAATGAATTTTAAAATTCCAACTCTCTATGACTATATATCTGGTCGATAGCCGCGTGGGTTAAGGCGCGAGGTGGCAATCGCGATTAATCACACGGCTGTCGCGACACCGGGTTCGAATCCTGGCTCCGGCACTGTTGGTGGAAATGGTTGTATGTCCGCGTTTCTTCATTGTGTAACCCCCTTCCGCACAAGCCTCTGGCTTCTGGAGTTGGGGGTTGTCTAATTTTTGTGGTGTTTATTTATTTATTTATTTATATTTTTTTATGACGCCGCATCCTAAAATGACATTTATTTGACAGCTTCAACGAATCAAAACAATGCCATTATTGACAAGTGAAACATAAAGAAAAATAGCTATTTATGTATCAAGTCCATAATACGAGGCTTTATTGAACGAGTTGCATAAAAAGCTTTATGTCCTACTGCTAAATTTGGCTTATTAATGAAACAAATTAATTCAATGACATTTTTGTGACTGTTGTTCATTTTTATTTGAAAACGTCAAAATCTGACATCGGCTCATTATTGGAAACGTCTAAATCCGACATAATAGTAAAATAAAGTAACTTTATTATAATAATATAATAATAATAATAATAATAATAATAATAATAATAATAATAATAATATAATATAATATAATACAATACAATACGGTACGGTACGGTACGATACGATACGATACGATACGATACGATACGATACGATACGATACGATACGATACGATACGATACGATACGATACAATACAATACAATATAATATAATATAATAATAATAATATAATAAAGTAACTTTATTTTACTAGTACAATAAAAGTAACTATTTTACTAGTACAATAAAGAGGTACTTTATAGCCGCAAAACTATATCATAAACAGTCCTTTATAACGTGGTCGGACATAATAGTTATTTATTAGGCTAGTGAGTTATGTTCCATAGTATAAGTCACGCAAGAAAAGTATAGCCAGCGAACCCGAAGGGTGAGTGGGGTAATTTTCTTAAGTGACATATGTAATAACTCACTCTCATCTAAAATATACTTTAGCTCACTAGTTTAACTCACTAGTGACTTATGGGCCACTTTATACCTTTAAAATCTCATCAATAAAGATCACTTTATATGAAAGTGTTTAATAAAGAAATTTTATTTCACAGTGTGAAATAAAACGTATGGTTTCTATGGAAATAGTAATAAAATTTAGTCATTGCGATAAGGTAACTCAATTTGTATTTTCACAAAATTATATTGCTTTCTAATTCCGAATGGCGATACTGTCGTGAGCGGAAAAAATAGGACAACTTTTTTTTTCTAATGTAAATCTGTCTCCATTTGAATATGTAATGAGTAGCCGAAATAAGACAGATATCACTTTTAATTTATTTTTTATTTTAATGCTGTAGTTATTGCTATAGTAAATGATGGATGGATAATGAGACAAATTGCACTGCGTTATAACATTAATAAAAATTTGGTGTGTAACATTTTAAGAAAGTGGAGAATAAACGGTACGATTAGTAGAAATCCTGGATCAAAGGACAAAGGATATCCTACTTAACAAGAAACTAACTATTAGCATTTCGTTATTGCACCATTTCTATTAATAACTTCTATAAGTTTGTTTGGCATACAATTAAATAACATTATGCAATAACCATTAGTAATAATATTTTCCCATGCATTATTTACTATTTCCAGTATTTCGGCATTCCGTGGTCTCACATTTCGTTTTGGGATAATTCTTAGGAGTAGTCCCCATACTTCTTCCACAGGGTTAAGATCAGGACTATGACTGGGCCAGTTAAGAACATTGATGTTGTTATCTTGAAACCAGTTAGTTACGGTATGAGCAGTAGCTCCGATTCTCTTACTCGCCGGCGACCAGTACTACTCGATCTAGAAAAATTCGTTTCTTCAGCAGCCTGAATAACTGAGTAAAATGGATTTTCTACTAAAGCATTTACCAATTGCAAATCTTGTTGTTGAGTTGATATCCTTCGTCGCCCTGATTCACGATTTCTACCAATCGTACCGTTTATTCTCCACTTTCTTAAAATGTTACACACCGAATTTTTATCAATATTATAAATAATGCAGTACAATTTGTCTCATTGGCCATCCATCTTCTGCTTTAGCAATAACTCCAGATTTAACTAAATCGATTATATGAGGCATATTAGTTTTTTGCACACTTCCAATAAATTATGACAACTAACTGACAATGTCACAAATATTAAAGTTAGGTGTACACAACTAGATTTTAGCAAAATACCGTATAAGATTTGTTCTATTTTTTTTGCTCACGATCGTACAAAATTTTTTGTATGTAACTCGGGACCAACTTGTGTCTTTTTACTCGTGTGGTTTATAAACACTCCGCTTGTAAAAAATGCCATTTTAGCAATAGCAACCTATTATATAAAAAACTATTATATACGTTTTTTTAATAAAGACCAGGTGACCATGCACCAGAGTTAAATTCTTGTTCTTACTTAGGGCCAGTTTATCAATGCACGATTAACTCGTAATCAGAGAATAAATTTTCAGCGAAGCAATGGATCTTATCTTCTAGATAGCGTTAACCCCCCCATCGACAAACTGGTCCTTAATAGCAACATTTGCATCCCATTGGGATAAGACTATGGGCCTTCAGATATACTAAAAATAATGTCAATATCAGAAAACACGACTGAAAAAAGCGCTTAGAATACATTATGATCTGTTAATAATATATGAATAATAATATAAAACAGTTCAAAAAAATAAAGTGTTATGAAATAACAAAAAATAATTCTTATTCCTTGATCAGATCAATTTTAAAGATAATGAGTCACATGTTCATAATGCAATTGAAAAAAGGGACAGTTAACTAACCATCTCCAATACAGCCTATGACTTGTCATCAAGATGAACATATTTTTATTTAATAATGAATGATACCATGGCAATGAGGTGTCTATAAAAGATGTATATATTTTCATAGACGGGACAGAAAATGGTTTGAAAATAATGGCTAAATAAAAATCCATAGTGCAATTCAAAAAGCAATCAAATTCGTTTACACAATGTCCTGTAAAGACAATTTAGACTGTGGTTGTGTTAACGTTATGAGGGGTGGTGAAACAAGTTAAAAATTGATCATTTAAGACGAGATGCACATTGCACATGCAGTATATCTCGTATAAAGACTTATAAGGTTAATAAATACATTTTTATTAACTAGATAGATATTGAACAAAATAGTAATTATATTTGATTGATTGAATCAATTTTAATACGTTGCATCACTTTGGGGTGTTCGTGCAAGAATGTTTAAATTAGGCCCATTGAAAATAGTATTACAAAAACAATATAAATAATAGTACATTATACACTATGGGAGAGAAACGTCTTATTTTTTCTGAGGTGTAATTTGAGGCCCGAGGGCAACAAATATATCGAGGGAAAAATGGCGGTCTCTCCCGAGGTGTATATACTATTTTTTTCACGATCGGGAGTAGAAACATTTATTTCATAAATAAAGAATTATAATAAATTGGAGCGAAATTACAATATTTAGAAGCCTTTGGGATATTTCCATTCAACGTATCATGGCAACAGATATTTGTTTACAAATACATTTGTCAAGTGCAAAAGTTGAGTTTTGGCATTTTTGGTATGGAAAACCAAGAAGAACCGCAAGATATCGTTGAAGCTGCCGGTGCGGCAGTTTTAAACTTATTACTCACAAAATCAAGAAATTTGTATGATAAAGCGTACAATCAGTTCAGAGAATAATGTAAGAAAAAGAAGGTACAAACGTAGACGGAAAATGTTTTGTTTAACTATTAACTTATATAAGTAAATATTTAATTTTAACTTTAACTTTATTAATATAATTCCAAGTACATATATACTTAATTAAATTACATTTGTTGGTAAAGACCAAAAGAATTTAATATATACATTCTCGTATGTCTTATACATACATACATACATATATATACATATATACATACATTAATCAAATACAGGTAAAAAATTTACAACTAAAAAAGAGAAGAAATATCAAAGACAATTTTCTACATATTCTGACACCATCCTGCAATGATACAGTCGCCTAAGCATGCTGTGGCTTGTTTTGCAGAGTATCAACACAGGATAGGTGTATTATCCATGTTGACATAATATATTACATATAGTGATCATCATAATGTCTTTTTTTTCTTTTCTCTTTCTTTGTTGGTTGGGACAGCCTGAAGCTATCAAGACAAGGCTATAACTATAGTGGTTGGAGCAAATATTTTTATATAAGCTGTTGATTCAAAATAATATCGATCTTATCTTGGTTATCAAGTAATCAAGTATAAATTTTTTAAATTCTATTTAATATTTATTTAACTTTTGTATATTTTTAATATTAAGGGGTAGTGTATGTTATACAATTTAGAATATAATAATAGAATATAAATCGTTGTGTATGTGTCTTTTTATATAATGGTATAACAAGATTTTTATTTCTTAATGATCTTGTTGGGTAATCGTCGGATATATATACGGAATCCCGTACTTTATAATACCACAATAAAGAATGTTAAGCGTAAGCATTTTTTACATTAAAGACTTTTTCCTCCTCGTATAGCAGGGTGGTATTATTATGTAATCTGTTTCTGTTCAGTATTATTTTTAATATACTGTTTTGTGTAACTTGCAAATTGCTTAGAGAGTTTTTAAATAATCCTCCCCATGCTTCAATACAGTAGCTAATAATCGATGCAACTAAAGAGTCACAAACAATGAATACATTTTTTCTGTTTAGTATGCCTTTTAATTGGTAGAATTTGTGTATAAGTATTCTAATTTTTTTTGTGATATATTCAATATGTTCGTTCAACCATTACTCCGAGATATTTTACTTTGTTATTTTTTTTTATTTCAGGGCATCCACATTCGTTTTTATTTTGGCAATTTCTTTTATGAACAGTGAGGAATCCGTTTACTGGTTGGTCATCCGCTGAGAGGGTGAAGGTTAAAAATTTACTCTTATCCACATTTAGGCTGAGCATGTTAATATTTAGATATTGGTAGACTATATTTAGGTTAGTTTCGGCTATAGAATAAACATTTTCCCATGATTCATCCACAAAAATCATAGCTGTGTCGTCAGCGTAAGATGTTATATGACCTCGGAAATTTATTAGACTAGCTATGTTGTTAACGTATACAAGGAACAGAATAATAAATAAATAATAAATACACCACAGGTAATGACAACCCCCTTTATCCCGGAAGGCTCTAGAAGAGCCTTGTGTGGGAGGGGGCTACACATTTAGAGACAAGGGACACACACCCAATATCCGTGTATAGTGAAAAAATCCCTCTCACAGTATTTTCCACTGCCACGACCGGGGATCGAACCCGGAACTTTTAGATGAGAGGCAAGTGCGCTCGCCTCTCGACCATCAGTCATACATTGGACCCAACACTGTTCCCTGTGGTACGCCCATGGTGATGGTCTCTGTTTCACTCAGGGAATTATCGATTTTTACTTGCAATGCAATGTGCAATATGCAATGTCTTATTAATTAATAAATAAGAATTACATTTTGTTTAACTATTGGGCATGAAATAAAAACTCCCCTAGGGAAAATATTATCTTATTTCGTCCCTAGGGAGTAAATGCTTTACTTCTGTCACAATTTTGATACCATAGAAATCGATTTCTACTCCCGGTCGTGGAAAAAATATATTACAAAGGTGGCCCCAGATATCCATAATAAGACCGACTAATTACAATAACAACACTTCTAAACATGTGTTATTTGTATTACAACAAATTACAGTATCATTTTCAATTACGTAGAAAATTATATGGTATATAAACTTAAAAAATATAAATTTAAAAAATTTACTTCATAGGTTATATTTAACCTACATTTATTATATTAGGCCATCCTCTAACAACATATCAGCATGTATAAATTGAAAATGTAATAATATACAATAAATCCATATTTGACTGAGACATAACTATAGCTCTCCGTGATGTAGGTTAATTTTCAAATAGTTTCCATGTAGAGATTTAACAGCCAGTTATGCATTGTTAGAAATTATTTTCTTATTAATTTTAGTTTAAAAGGAAGAGAATATTAATGGAAATTCTTGCCGATATAGATTTAGAGCTGAGGAATATTATCTAACACTGACTTTTATTGCTGATTTTTCTCGCTAATTGCTGTATATAATTTATTTTATTGCGTGCCGCTTTGATCTGATTAAAAATCTCATTATTTATAGTTAATGACCATAATTAAAACGCATTATGTAGGTATCTGCTGCTGTCACTATGCATTTCCTTATGTTTTCGAGATTATATCTCGCCCTAAATCTAAGCGTTTTTCTCAATTTGACGTATAGATACATGGAACGAACCTAGGTAACAACACATCATTAATATTCTTCTGCATATTGTTGATAATATTGAAGATATCTGATTAGGAAAATACAATGGTAACATTTTATTATTCAAGTGGATTATTCAAAATTTGGTCGAGTGTAAATTATTTACATAATACCATTGTATTTTCAATTAGAAAAATCTGAACTGCTGGTCAATTGAAATGGGCGAACCTAATTTTCATGTCAAATTTCAATTCAATTTCTTAAATAATGACAATAGATATCAATATGCCGTTTTCCGGATTTAAGAACTAATTTATTTATGAAAACGCGAGTTTTTTAGTTTAAAGCACGTTACTGTCTACAGGGTGTGAAAGAAATTAACTGTTTTTACCAAAAATGGATTAAAATTCTTGATATCGGTCGTTTTTTTGTAAGATTTTTTTCTAAAAACCTGTTATTTTTCTTATGATGACTACTTCATAACAAGTATAGTATCCATGACAACAATGCAATAATTTTTAAATTTTTTCTTAAGAGCCAGTATATTAGATTAATCCTAAACTTATATTAAATTTAAATTTAAGATTAAACCATGATTTAAACTTTACAAATATATGTTTTATATAGTTGGTACTACTGTTGACCAGAAATTGCAACTTCATTAGCTTGATTCTAACCTATTATGATATTTTGACAAGACCTTTTTGTAAAAATAGAGGGAAATAGAACAACGACGAATTTTACTGAATATGACATAATTATTTCCACGCCCAGTGGAAGTATAGTATCGAAAAAAAAAATTGTTTTTTGTTGAAATGGGATTAAAATGTCACGAAACGTCATGATTCTAAATTTGAGCGAAAAAAATTTCTTGTCTGTCGGTCTGTCTGTAACATTTTTGTGCGCACTTTTACTCTGGAACGGTTTAAAATATTGACTTGAAATTTGGTACACTTATGTATTATAACGAGATCTGCAACTATATTATATATAATTCCGTTGAAGGGTTCGGAGGTAAATGGGGTAAATAAGGGTAAATAGGCAAAGCAAGCAATTAAGAGTCCGTAAAATTGCAATTTAGGGCAATATGAAAAGTCAAGGTATCACCATCAATTTCACCCCCACACTATTATGAAAGGAAGTAAAAAAATTAAAATGTGATTTAGCGTGTATACAAGAACGAAACGTCTCAAAAAAATTTTTTGGCGTTAGCTACCTCCTCTACCACCCCCACCCTATTATTAAAGGGAGTAAAAAATTAAATTGGGATTAAGTGTGTATACGAGAACCAAGGGACTCCCACTCTATTATTAAAGGGAATAAAATATTGCATTGGGAGTTCGTGTGTATAAGACTTGGATACAAAATCTGGATGTGAAAGTAGTGATTCCTTGGCAGCGGTTTTTTATTAGAGAAACATCTTTAATTATACAAGAGGTAGTTGGTTTGTGTACACTTCCAAAATCTCTGGCAACAATAAGCATAAATGCATAGAACTGTGAGGTACTCTAAAATAAATCTTTACTCAAAATCCTAATAGTCTCTAGGCTCTTGACTGATATAATCCTAAGGTAATTGACCTGCTAGTGTGAAGCTTAAAACTCCTCCTCCGTTGGGCAGTCTGTAGTTGCCACAGAACTGTGAGGCTGTGAGTTATGAGTGACTTCGAAATCGTCCGCCACAAACCTTTGAGGCAAGAAACCTCCTCGTAGGCGAGGGTATACACAAGACTGGGTGGTCAATAAGCCAAGGACCGTGGTTGACTAGTAAAACAGTAACACAATTTACGTATTTGTTAGCAAGTATATATTTTATAACACGATTAAATCTAATATCTTCCGCTATTTTCTAATATTCGTACTAAAATATGGTTCTGCTAACAAAAAGGTTCTCTTAGTTAAACAACTCAGGACCAACTGTTTTTCATAAAGACGGAGTTCAAATAATCATTTCGGAGTCACTTTAAGCCCTACAACAACTATTTAGACTGTCTAAACTTGATTCATACACGTGGAAATGACAAACGAAATGAAAATGTGGAGAAGTAAAAAGAAAGAAGTAAAAAAATTGATAAAACATTCTGAAATAAATTCTATGTCGTTACTGAGCTGAAGTAGACATTTTTCAATCCTTTAGGGGCGAGCCTTAGAGGCAATCTCCACTCAAAATGTCATGTTCCCGTTTGCTATCAAAACTTACTTCCTTTCGTTCATCGCAGAGATATCGGCATAATTTCATATTATATTCAACTCTAAATGCAGGACCTTCGAGACGGCATTACGGGGTCGTTTCAAATTTAATAAATATTTTCTTCTGAATTCAATTCGATTCGAACTCCATACATATATCAATAATTTTCCCATTTTAATACCGATATGATCACAATTTTCATGTCAGAATTTTTCATCTTTACCTTTTCTGATGCAATATTGTGCAATCGTGCCCGCATGGAATGGACGGGGACATTTCCAGACCTTTCTTCCAGACCTCCACATGCCGAGTCCCCGGCGAACTATATAAAAAGCCGAGCACGATGAGGTCGAGCAAATCTAGTTCGATACATGCGCAACGAACGATCCACTACAGATACTTCCTTTGCCATAACTAAGTAAAAAAGAGTTAAATCAATTATATTCTGCCCTCGCGCATCTAACATAAAAGTGAATTTTTTCAGACTTTATAAAAACCGTGTTAATACATTTTTATATTTAAATCTCAATATTTCTAAAACGAAATTTCAGTGTTCGAAAGGTTATTGTAAAACCGTGTGAAAGAAATATTTAAGTTAAAATCGTTTTTACAAACCTGTTCAGTTAGTCTAATTAAATTATTGTTGTTCGTTTTGAAAACCAAGTGTTTAGTCTAAGAAAAGCATATACAGGGTGAAGTTTTGGACCCTGCCATAGACAGAAAATTAAACTGAAGTAAACTATTTGAAGTGAAGCCACCTACTTCAGAGATTATACAGGGTGTGGCATTTGACACTATCCGATGTTTTGTGAATGACCCCCCCCCCCACACTCAATCAAGCTGTAAAGTTCAAAGCTCTGCCGAAACTTTTTTATTTTACCAAAACGAGAGTGCCTGCATGTTCACAAGGAAGACGCCGTCCACGCCTTACATCTTCCAGCGGCTTGTATATCAGCGTTTGCACGGAAGCTATATAATCTTGGGCAAGGATTGTGTAGGGGATATACCATCCTTCGAAGAGGACGTAAAACCGTCAGTCCCTTGTTTATCAAATGTTAGGCAAGTAAAAGATTTCTACTCTGTGTTCAGAAGCATCAGTGTTAGGCCTCAGTAGCGGAAATGGGCCGACAAGTGTATTACAAGCTATATTTAAAAAATTGATCGTTTTCGAGGTCGTGTCCACGAGACTCGTTTAGGGCTCTTCCACACAGGACGTGATCTGATCGCGCGATCCGAACGCTTGTGTTATAGTTATCACATTTGTACTTATTATATCCCTTCCAAAAGATTCGAAACTGATGACGATCCAAGTGAAACGCGAACGCAGATCCCGCTCTTTGTGGAGGGGATATACTGAGTACAAATGTGATAATTATAACACGAGATCGCAAGCGTTCGGATCAGAAGATGTCTGGAAGAGCCCTTAAGAAGACAAAATTCTAGTAAATTCGACCGGGACTCATTTACCATAAGAGTTAAGCGGGGTCCTTTAGATAATAAAACACTTTATAATAAATAATATCTGGTTATAATTATTTCCACAGATTGTGTAATGATAAATCAAGCAACAACAATTTGCGCTAATTTTGTACACGTGAAAATTAATAAATCTTGTCAATTCATTGGGCAGTTTCATTCCTAACAGCGGCTAACAAGTTTACCGACAGCTAATTTACGCTAAACACATTCTGGTATTAAAATTATTTACATAAACATGTTTCGATATCGACTTATAGTTTAAATTGTCAATTTAAGGTAACGAAAGGTTTGTTGTAGATTTACAAAGATATTTCCAATTAAAGTGAGTTTTTTCTCTACACCAAAAAACATTTTTTTGAAGATTAATCGTCGATTAGGAGACCGAATTAAGTAATTTAGAGATTATGTCCGATAAGTTTTGATAATGTGTAATTGGATATATTTATCGACAGTTTTAACAAATTTATTTGCATAACATTAGAACACAAACACACATTTAAACTAGAAGTTGCAACCAAATGCACTAATGCCTTGTTAAATATTCAGATTCATCAACCTCATTAAACATTACAGTTAGAGGTGACGATTTTTTAATTAAATCTGCATTATAATGTTTTGGTAAATTAGCATACAGAATGCATTTCACATACTTAGGTTTTAATAAAATTGATGTTAATGTTATTAACACTTTCCAAATTATATATTCTGGATGCTTCTGCATTAAGCATGGTATTAATAAATATGTTAATGTGACAATTAAGAAAATATATATATATATATATATATATAACATAACAACGATATTCATATAATGTGAAAAATATACTATTGGAAAAGATGTAATGACTTATTTCAACGATTCTCTTAAGCCTAGGTGGTCTAACTTTGTATAAATAAAGAAGACGGAGCCCAACAGTTTATAGCGGAATTCGAACCACTTCTTAGGGAGAGTATATAATTAAATTTGTTTCGCGGTAGGCTCGTATAAAGAGCAAGCTATCCCTTATCTTCCCATACAAGTATACTCTTATTCCCAACAAATAATTTTGTGGTTTATAAAAACTGACTAAAAGTTTATAAAGCAAATGTCATAAAACAGTGTATTTTTCAAGAATATATTTTACAGAATAAATCTCTGTATTTGCCACAGAAACATAAAATAACACTTTATTCAATGTAATAAGAGATTTTTTTCTTTATGTCTTATGATATGATTTGTGTACCACATTGATTCTTTAGGCTGTTTAAGAATAGATTTGGGTACAAATTTATCGAAGATTTCTGTTAATTTAGAATAAATGCTGTATTAGCATCATTTAGCTCAGATAGAAATTGAAATAGGTTTTCATATAGGAGACGATAATCAGACGAAAATTACTGGTAATATAATTTGCGTTCATACTAAAATAATGTAAAAATTATGTCCACGTCCGCGACCGTAAGAACGTCACTGACTGATTCCCCTTGTTACGGCCATATGTTTTAACTCACTTTACTTACATAGGCTGAATACTAAAGACGCAATGTTAATGAAAAACTGGCCGAGGGCATTTATAATTCAACAGTTGAGTATAAATGCAGTGCGAAATATACTTTTCATGTACATGACAGGTATAATAAAAGTTTCTGCCAATCAAGAGTTTTTAGGGATGGTCGTTTTAATTGTTTCTGAGCAGAATACTAATTTATATAATTGTTTATTGTAATTACATTTTTTTTCGCTAACGTCTGAAGAAGAATTCCTTTGACTATGATCACTTAGCAAGTTGATTGCCTTTTGTCTTTAAATGTTACAAGCAATTTTTATCAATAGCCGCAGTTTACGAGGAATTATTGCAAGGTAAATTACACTGCACTGTCTACTGAATAAACAGATGTATCTTGCTGGTAAGTTAATTACTTATTCAACGATTAACTGTTTTTATTAATGTTTTCGTGTTGAGCTTGAGACCGAGGGGTCTCGGGTTCGAATTCTGGCTAGAGTATGGATGCTTCGTGAGGTCTTTAATGCAATGAGATTCAAATTGACTCTTGACTGATCTTGGCCAAATTTGCTAGAGAAACTTTTTTTATTCTGAGAAACAATAAGTTATATATTACATCACGTTAGATCATAGAGGGCGCCGCAGGACCTGTATCTGATGGTGAATTTTTTTCATATTTATTTTTGACGAAACGTTTGGTACTTCTGACCAGAAAATCTGACGAGGGCGTCATTTCCACGTATAAAAGATACACTTGGTAGAACTTTATAACTCCAAACATTTCAATAATTTTTTGAAAGACAAATTCAAATTTAATGAAACAAAGTGCATTTATTGAAAAGTATGCAAATCAGTCAAGAGTTGTTGAGTTATTGCAAAAAACGAAAAAATAATTTGAACTTGGACACCCTGTATCTTTTTCCACAGCAACATTTTACTAAAGCATATTTGGTTATACCCTCATATTTTGACCCAAACAATCTACCCCTGAGCTATGGCCTATTATTAATAGTCCACCCTGTAGACAATGACTCTGGAATCGGAAGATTCTTGACACTTTTCTATAATTTCCATATCGCTGTCCTTATCAACTTCAACATTATTGAAGCTAAACTTAGTATACAGCACGTGACAATCAAGCTTGTAAAGATTTATGCTAGTCTCTCTGAAGATATCAAGTTCAGCTTTATTCATAAAAACATTAAAATAAATACTTTATATACGGCCATAAATGTTCAACGTATTTTTAAGCAGAAAAAAAATTATCTGAAATAATAATGTTATTGAAACTACAGACTCTCATTAAATACATTTGACAACATCAATCTCTCTTGACCATGTTGTAGCCGCCCGCCATTTCTTCATTCAACGCGCCACGAATATATTCATTGAGTTTTTCTGTTGTCTTACAACACAGTTAAAATCTGATATTAGCTATAGTAAAAAACAATGCTGGAACTACTAATCCTTATTCGGTGTACGCTGCTTTTGACCTGTCTGCATAAATTTATGATAAATTTGAAGCGAGTTGTTTTTTTAAATGTTTATCTTTATACTTATCTTGTCATTCAAGACAATGATATGGCACAATAGGGAATTAACAATTAATTTTGGCTTATGCATTTTGAACTACTTTCAGCAACTCCAACACATGTAGGATATATAAGATAAGTGAATAAACTAATTAGTGACAAATCTGTCCATCTCAGATAGACAGAACTAGATCAATATGTTGTCTAAATGTACCATGTGAACACTATATGGGATAGGTACCATTTATTGCATGGTCATCGAGTGGGTTGGCTAAAGTTTCTGTTCTGACCCTTCGTTGAAATCACCAAATAACTTCCATTTTTTAAATTTAACTACACAAGCGTACGATAACCGGACAAAATCTTCGATAAGCACATGAAATAACGTCGAACTGCAATATGTGGTCTATTATGTTATCTTACATTATCTCGAAACGAAATTTTTTGAATTTAATTAAATTATATGACCCGCGATAATACAAATAATTAAAGAGAACACCCACAATAAATTCAAGAAGGTGTGGGATGTTCATCAATGTAGACTATAGTGTGGTCAGCAAAAAAGTGATATTTGCAATTTATTTAAGATTCTTGACATATAATTACTAAATATTACAAATAACAGAGTGCCAAATATGCCCCCTTGAGGTGTATAGCTCACTTGATAACGCATTTTCACATTTGATTCTTTGCTTCCTGTTTTTTAAATAACATTCAAACCATTTCTAGACTACACTATCAATTTCATACTTTCTTAGCTTATCTAATAAAATCTCTCTATCATCTATCACCTCAAATGCTCTTTTCAAGTCAAAAAAATATTAGTCCTGATATTCTTCCTTCGTCCTTAGCTTCCTTCCACTCATTAATAACTATTGTAATGCACTTTCACAACTAAATCCTTCTCTAAAGCCAGTCTGATATTCAATAAATATTTTTTTATCTATTATAAAATCTAAAAATTGCAGATATACTACTTTCTCTAATATTTTTCCAAAAGCTAGTAACATATTTTTAGGACTACAGTCTTCAGCTTTAATGGTTTTAGGTACTTTTCTTACAGGAATTGTTGTCAACACTTTTAAAGAATTTGGGACAATACCACGCTCTAATGAGCTATTAATTATATGAATCAATTGATCAGATAGAATGTCAAAATTATCCGTATACAAAGCCATATTTATCAATTTCATCCGGACTACTCTTGTTTGCTATATCAAATACAATTGTTTTTAATTAAATTTTTGTCAACAACTTAAAATTTTGCATTTTTGCTCCTCCTAACTTGACAAGTTCAGACTGACAGTTGCTTTGAGGTATACTATGCAATGTATCGTTAATACTAGATATAATATTAAATTCATTAAATTTTTCAGGCAATAGTTTTGGGTTTTTACACGTTGAATTTCTTTAATAGGTTCGTCATGTTTACTCGATAGTAAAGATTTCAGAGACTGCCACATTTTCTTTGGGTCGTTCTTGCATTCATCAAATTTTTCTTCATAGTACTTAAATGTTTCTTATCTGTTATCGTGACAATATTGTTTCTACTAGTTTCTTAGTTTAACCAATAATTTTGATTATTACTTAATATAAAATGTTTGTATTTCTTATCTCTATAGTTAATAGCCTCTAATAAATACCCTATCATTGAACCACCTCTTATATATATTTCGAATTATAACTTCTTTTTTGGACAAATCATTTAAAAAATAATATTTTTGGTTTGAAAAGGTTTTTTTTAAAATACCTACTTTGTAGCTGCTACCGTGTTAGACATATTTTTCACTATTTATATCGATATAATATATAAAAGCAAACCTAATTCACATATTTATATGTAAATTTTTAACTAGGTTTGCACCATATGTATAGAAATTTGGGAGTAAAGTAACATTTCTCGCATGACATACATGTACTTATAAAGCTATACTTTATCTACGCAAGTAATGAACTTAGCATTATAATTTCTTCCCTTTAGGGAAACCGTGGAACGCCTATGAACTGGTACCATAATTCTTAACCATAATTTTCAATTATGCTCACTTATGCAGTTTTGTATGCAGCTCAGCCATATTTCATTTATAAAGTATCACAGTAGTACACCTGCTTATTGTGCATTTATTCGTTTCATTTCATGATCTTGGAAGTATAACTGTCCCATTTTTACAAAAGAGACTTGAAACTGTCAAACAGTCCAGACATATGTGAAATTCAAGTATGTTTGTATAATACAGAGTTTATTATAGGCTGCTGTTTGCATATTGAAACATCTGCAGGATATTAAGTTTTATTTATTCTTAGATTAAGAAGATTTATGGCTCAAAGTTAGTCATTTAATAGCAAATATACAGCTTTAATAGTATCAATTATGTAGTTTTAACTATTATTTGTCATGTGTGTGATTTTATATTTCTAGCATAAACGATTTCAGAAACAAAGCAATTCTGCTGATTTAAAAATAAAAACCCATTAAACGTATCCTTTAGACTTTATAGCTTAAGGGGAAATGGAATTGTTTAAGTGCTATGAAACAACATGTGCATCTTTCTGGCTTTATCATGAAAATTTTAATGTAAATGTGCTGGATAAGCACGAAATAATAACCTGAATTTGAAAAAAGGTAATGATCTACGTCAACTTGGAACCGAGTTATTTTACCAGAATGAATAATAAATAAGCAAATTAATATTTTGTTTTGTAATTGTATGTATGAGTAATTTTTTTTTTATATACATTTATTAACCGTCGGTCTATTTCCGCTACTGAGGCCTAACACCGACGCCTGTAGACGAGCTACCCCCAACTAGGAATTTTGCCGAACCTCTTCCCTTAAGAAGAGTAAGGATCTTTTACTTCCCTAACATTTAATAGACAAGGGACCGACGGCTTTACATCCCCTCCGAAGGATGGTATATCGCCTATACAACCCTCCCCTAAGGTTGTATAGGTTCCGCGCATACACTGATATACAAGCCGCTGGAAGATGTGTGAGGCGAGTACGCGGTTTCCGTTGGAATGGTCACCCATCCAAGTACTAACTGCGCCTGTCGTTGCTTTACATCGCATACCGAAGTATGTACATAGTAAAGACGCACCTACGCTCGCCCCATGTATGAATAATGATTTACAACTTCTCAAAATGAAACCAAGCAATCTAATTGCTTCAGCTCAGGAGCAAATTAATATTTTGTTTTGTAATTGTATCAGTAATTTTTTTTTATATACATTTATTTAACGTCGGTCTATTTCCGCTACTGAGGCCTAACACCGACGCCTGTAGACGAGCTACCCCCAACTAGGAATTTTGCCGAACCTCTTCCCTTAAGAAGAGTAAGGATCTTTTACTTCCCTAACATTTAATAGAGAAGGGACCGACGGCTTTACATCCCCTCCGAAGGATGGTATATCGCCTATACAACCCTCCCCTAAGGTTGTATAGGTTCCGCGCATACACTGATATACAAGCCGCTGGAAGATGTGTGAGGCGAGTACGCGGTTTCCGTTGGAATGGTCACCCATCCAAGTACTAACTGCGCCTGTCGTTGCTTTACATCGCATACCGAAGTATGTACATAGTAAAGACGCACCTACGCTCGCCCCATGTATGAGTAATGATTTACAACTTCTCAAAATGAAACCAAGCAATCTAATTGCTTCAGCTCAGGATCAAAGTAAATACCTAAGTCTTTAATCAATCTATCGCCCTCTTACAAAATAGTCGTACTGAAATCTGTTTTTTTTTTGTTTTTTGTATCAAATTTATTTCTGAAGTTCTCTGCAGTCATCTTCAGATTTTGTGTTTTCAAAGAGTTTCAGATCATCCGCATATATTAGTTTGTCAATAAACAATAGAGATAGCAAGATTACTATCCTGCGATACTCCAGATGTCGATGATCTGAAACCATTGTGGCATACAAACTGATGTCTATTCTCCAGGTATGATCCAAAGAACATTAACAGCTAGTTATTAAAATCAAAGTTCTCTAACTTGTTAAGTAATATTCTATGGTTAATTCTATTGAAATATTTAGGGAACTCTGTGTACAACGCATAACTAACTACCTGTCCTTGGTCATCGATGACATTTAACACATTTTGGGTGATCAGAAGTAAATTTGTGATGGTCGATCTGTTAGCCATAAAACCATGTTGATATGATGTTTTGGTGAAGAAATAGAATAGAATGTGATTATACAATCCATAGTTAGGTTTCCGGGTTCTCTTCACGTTGATAGTTTTGAATACTTGACGTTTCGACCATCTTGTCGTGGTCTTCTTCTCAAGCGAAGTGAGCTCTGTTGGCCTGAGCTCCTCTATTTATATGCATCGTCAGGAGACATGGCTTGGTCCCAGTTATGTCGCATGGTAAGTAGATCAGACATTGATTTCCATGTCAACGGTAGCTGTAGTCGGACATCACGGTTGAAATTATTTTGATTTTTGTGTATTTCTATGGCTTCTCTGTATCTTCCGGGCCAGTAGCGTCTCGTGCTCGCCAATCTTTTGGTCTCGTCAAATTTTACACAGTGGCAGGATTCCTTTGAATTCCATAATTGATGTTTTCCTTCTTTGTGTGCCTGATATGTTCTTTAAGCCTGGTATTAATATGTCTCTTGGTCTCTCCTATATAAACACGAACATGGAATGATATAATCTTCTGGTGAGTCAAGTTCTTCTGGTGGCTCGTATTTAGGAAATTGTTCTCCGATTTTTTGTTTTGCGTTGTAGATCACTTTGACGTTCTTCTTTGCTAGCACTCTTCCAATCCTGTCCGTACAACCTTGTATATATCTGGTATTAATATATCTCTTGGTCTTTTCTATATAAACTTCTCCACACGAGCATGGAATGCTATAAACTTCTGGTGAGTCGAGCTCTTCTGGTGGCTCGCATTTAGGAAATTGTTGCCCGATTTTTTGTTTTGCGTTGTAGATCACTTTGACGTTCTTCTTTGCTAGCACTCTTCCAATCCTGTCCGTACAACCTTGTATATATGATAGGTATGTGGTCGCTGTATATTTCTTTTTTTCTTTCGTACTGGCTATGCTCTGTTTCTTGATGGAGTTGTTTATGTCCTTGAGTCTATATCCATTTTTCTATAGAGATGTCTTTAAAATCTGGTATTCCTCTTGGAGATGTTCTTCTTCGCATATTTGTTTTGCCCTCTGTACCAGTTTATTGTGTATGTGTTGGTTTCTTGTACACTTTGTCTCCTAATGTTCCATTCTTTTCTTGTATACGAGTACATCTAGAAACGGGAGCTCACCATCTTTCTCAATTTCCATAGTAAATTTGATGTTTTGGTGAAGGTTGTTAAGGTAGGTTTTGAAATTCTCCAGTTCTTCCCGCCCATGTTGCCAGATAATGAAGGTGTCGTCCAACTAAAAAGCAGTAAGGTGGCTATGAACCTGACATCGTTACCACTAGATGCCTACACAACATCAGTCCTCGGCAAAGGTTTCAACTATGCAGCTACCAGGAGGAGGCGCAGAAGAAATCAGAGCAGCATCAGCAGCAATTCTAAAAGATTTCAAAGCAGCACCAATATAACAAGAGAAGAAAGACAAGTACTGAATACAGTCAAAAGAAAATGCCAGCATAACAGTTGTACCAGCGGATAAGGGAAATGCTACTGTATTATAGATACAACAGACTATCGCCAAATAACAATAAATCCCACCAAGACTATCGAAAAGTAGATATCAGATGAAATTGATGAAAAATTATATCATAAATTGTTAGAAGTTAATTAATATTACAAAAAATTGAGTTTTATTAAAAATAGAGGTTTTTCGAAAAAATTGACAAAAAAATTTCCACTTTTTTATCACTTAGTTTTTAAAAAATTTCTTATTCACCATCATAAAGTGCATAAAAAAACTTACATATAAAAAATGGACCTCATACGATGCGATGCACAAAAGTTATTGGCCAATCAATTTTAAAATTTGAAGTCAATTATTGAGACTTGTTTTATATATTTTGACTTGAAATTCCAACCAGTTATTGCTCACATTATAAAGTATAATTTCTGAAAATTTCATCAAATTCCACTTAAAACATCGCAAGTCATAACCAAAAAAACAGAATTTTGCAGTTTTATTCAGTTTTTATTTTTTTTGAGGTTATGTGTGCAGATATAAATTTCATTTCTGATAGCCTATATCATAACGAAGACCCTCAATTCTTTTCGCTTTTTTGAACCTACACATACCGAGATATGGATATATTTTGAAAGAATGACCAAAAAGTAAAATTTTATGTTCACCATTTTAGTATACATTCAATCAATAAATTAATAGCTTGGAAACAATCAAAAAAATTTAAATTGGAAAATTTTTACAATTAACTTCACTTTTGTAAACAAATGTATGTATCAATTTAATTATATATATTATATATTTCATTTGTTTATTTAGTTAGATAGGGGTATTTTATCTTTTCCTTGTATGATATACCTGTTAGCACAATACATTGCTCAGTTGATTGGAATTTGTTTTATTGTTTATGTGTTTCTATATGTGTTTTCTTCGTTGATTGAGAACTTTCGACCTTGAAAATTAAATTTAGAAATTATATTGTATGATAATTTAGCTTTAGCAGGTGAGAAACACAGCAATGTTTTAACAACTTCTATTAAATATGTTTTCTAAATTTAAAAAAAAAGGGAAAAAGGCTTTCCTTTATAAAAATCCCTGTAGGTGTGTTGTAAACAATATATGCCAGCACATTAGGGAAGGAAAATTAGCCGAATAAATATATTTAAGCATTTACTCAGAAATATAAAAATACAAATTTCTTCTGTATAATACGCTGTCCGTACTTGACCTCCCCTGACATTGTAACATTAGTCGAATCTACAAATATTTTTTTACATTGACCTATTTTACAAATGCATTAAAATTTGTTTGAACGATTAAATAAATCCGATTGGTTCCATGTATATAATTTCATGTTCACTGCCATAACTTCGACAATTCATCGAGACTGATGACAATCTATTTGCAACTAACTACAGTAATTCAATTTGGAAAATACAATTATATTCAAATCCAACCTAAAATCCACAGTTAATAGCCGACTTATAGAGCGTAGGAGAGATATTTTTGAAGATTAGACATCTGAAATGAAATGCATGGTGTCTAAAAATCAGTGATGCGAATGAGGGCTCAGTTACACATTGTACTGAAGAACTGGAGCATGCCCACTCCCATACCAAACTGAGAACACCGGATCGTCTTGAGATATAAGTGACCATTATTAAAAATAACACCAAAGCTAGACACAATAACTGCTAGAGATCTAGTAAAAACTGATGGTAATTACAGTGTGACGATCAGTTTACATACAAATATATGGAATTTAACACAACTAGCGTAAAATAAAGTAAAATAATTAATCTTTATTTATCCAGAGAACAGATATTAAAGTATAAAATATTAAAATACACCCATCATATATTTACCGCTGCAAGCTTACAGACCAAATTTGTCAAACCATGATCTAAAGAAAAAAAAAACAGAATAATATAGAATAGATACAGTTTTACACCTATGCTACTTAAGTGCCCTATGTTTGTCTAACCAAGTTTCTTATAGTGGCTTTAAATACTTGAACACTTCTAAGATCTTTAAGGTTTTGAGGAAGATGATTGTACTGACTGATACCTTTATGAAACAAACTACTTATTGTAGAATATCTTAGAGTTTGTGGAATATATCAGTTTAAGGCAGACCTGATATGGTACAGATGTATTTCATTAACTACAACTAGCTGATTTTTAAATATTCCGGTGGTGCGTCGTAATCTATAAAAAATTGTACAGGTAACATATTATAACAAAGAACAGAAACACGTAAAGTGGGGCAATATCGATGTATTGTAAACAATTAATTAAGTCGAAATTGTTAGATAGGGAGCTACCCGTCATAAGAATTCAATTTTTCTCCAATTTTCTTTGAAATATACTCTATATTACTTCCTAGCTTTAGTTCTCTATCAATTACAAAAAAATTGGTTTACTTGCTCGATATCCAATATTTATTACAATTTTAAAATTTAACTCTTTAAATATGTTGTTACTTATAAACTAGATAGTATATCTTAATAAATATAATTAAAATTAATTTCTGAATTTTTTCTAAAGTTTATTCATATAGACCACTCGAAGGAAACTTGATTATTTGCTTAAAAACATCAAAACATTCATATCAATCCATACGTACATCCCAATGAAAGTACTGGGAAATCAAGAGGAGTACGACGAAACCTGTGCTTTGAACACCTACTATTCCTCTGGTCAAACTCTGTCATATACAGGATGGCACAGGAGACATGTACACTCTGTAACTTTGTTATTTAAGAAGTTAAAGAAAGTTAATTTTGAGAGGGTTGTATATGCCATAGTTGTCCTTACTTTGAGCCTATCAAATATTTGGAGGTGGAAAGAATAGTTGTTGTACTTCCGAGTGCTCTTCCTCGTAGTCGGTAGGCTCTTGACGGAGTTCTGGTTGTGTAAACGACGTGACGTTTCGATAGAATCGCGTCTGTTATCTTCAGGTTCTCGCTGGTGTCCTTACTGAGCCGCTTCTCGATGCTCGAACTGAGCTCAAATCGCACTATAATAAAACTTAAGTTTTCATCATATTATGTCATTCGTTTTTTTCTTTTAGTTTATACGGTCATTATTTTTTTTACTCGACAGGTCAGCTGGGAATGTAACTTTTTCATTTCAACTTCTCTCAAAATACATAAAAACGCAAAAATCTATACGTTGTTTTTAGACAAGTTGTACGATTGCATAAATAAAAATGATGTGTTTCCGGATTTTCATGGTTAAGCAAGCATTTGATATAGTGGATTATGATTTGCTTATTAAGAAACTAAATAAGTACGGATTTAGAGGAAAAATAAACAGCTGGCTGCAGTCTTATCTCAAATCGAAATCAAGTTATTGAATTAAATAATATAGGATTAGATGAACTAAATGTATCATGCGGTGTTCCACAGGGATCCGTTCTTGGGCCATTGCTGTTTATATTATTTATTAACGATTTATCAAGTACTGTACATAATGGCATTTTGATCATGTTTGCCAATGATAATTCATGTTCGAGTACTACTCCCAATATAAACGACCTAATAGATGTCTCACAAAACAAAATTAATGATTTTATATTATGGTTTAATGGAAGAAAATTATTTTTAGATGCATCGAGGATTGTTTTTATTCATGTTACATCTAAATTTTCGAACTATAATATAAGCAGCTTAATAAAAGTTCATGATAAATCCCTTGAACAAGTTCAACATACACGATTTTTAGGTATGTATATTGATAATGCACTAAATGGGAAGTATGTATCGGCCATTTGTGCAAAAAGCTCTCATCAACATGTTTTGCCTTGCATATGGCATTATGTTTTTGGGTTCGTCGCATTTTCTTGAAAGAATATTCAAAATTCAAAAGATGGCTGTCAGAAACATATGAGGAGCAATACCGAATATATTTATTTATGAAATTATTACATTTGTAAAACTGAATTTGTGTGAATTTTTATGTAACAATTAGAATCATGTCTATGAAACTAGGAACAAAAATAAGGTATCAATATCAGTTCACACACTGTGTATATAAGGTATATTGTATATTATAACGCAAGAGAATATTTAGAAACAAAATTTTAATTCATTAGTTTTAGTATTCATAAAATGACTTTGGATTTATTTCTCTGTAGAAATAATTCTGTAACTGTTTTTGTATTTTTCTTTTGTTTGTATTTTTTTGTTGTTTCCATTTATTACATGTATTTTTATCTATACTTATTCAATAATTGTATTTAACTGGTCCGACATCATTTATTGTAATATTAATATGGTCTATAATAGATAGATAGATCTTCATTGGTGCATAATACGTATTAGTATTTACACAGGTCATAAAAACATACAATGGCAATGTGAATATACAATAAAAGAGGTAAAACAAGTAGAATGAATAGTAAATCAAATAAAACGAATACTACACTACTACAATAAAAAAAGGTAACGAACAATTTCATCGTAATACATGTCAAATCAGAAGACAAGTAATCATTGATATCATAAAACGCATTATCTAGTAAATATTTTTATGACATTTTTAAAACGACTAAATTCTAATCTTTGTATGTTATTCGGCAGTATATTTTAAAAAAATTGTGGCATAGTAATTTGCTAATTTGTGGCATTTCTGGTCTTGGTTAGACGTAAAAAATTATAGTTTAATTATTTCCATGTCCAGTAGAAGTATAGTAACGCAATTTTTTTGTGAAATAGGCTTAAAATGTCATGAAACGTCGAGATTTTAAATTTGAGCGAAAAATTTTTTCTGTCTGTCGGTCTGTCTGTCTGTAACTTTTTTGTGCGCACGTTTACTCTGGAAGCGTTTATGATATTGACTTGAAATTTGGTACACTTATGTATAATAGCCAGATCCGGAACTGAATTATATTTTGATCTCATTCCGTTGAAGGGTTCGGGGGTAAATGGGGTAAATAAGGGTGAAGGTAAAATTTTTTTTGGCATCAGTCATCCCCCCCCCCTATCATCCCTAATACCACCCTCACACTACTATGAAAGGGAGTGAAAAAAATAAAATGTGATTTAGTGTGTATACAAGAACAAAACATCTCAAAGATTTTTTTTGGCGTTAGCCACTCCCTCTACCACCCCCATTGCCACCTCCACCCTATTATTAAAGGGAGTGAAAAATTAAATTGGAATTTAGTGTGCATATGAGAACCAAGCGCCTCTAAAATCTAAAATATTACATTGGGATTTAGTGTGTATACAACTTAGACAAAATCTGGATGTGGAAGTAGTGATTCCTTGGACAGCGGTTTTTTTAATTGTTCCTGGTTGCATGGTTGAGCAAGTCTCGTCTCGTGTATGTAACCTGGTTTTCTTTGGTACAAAGGAGACAGTGTAATATGTATGAGCAGGGCAATGTTAAAATTTATAATCCCTTAAAAACATCCTGACAATCGCCTCTGTATCCTAGGCTTGCAATAACTCTGATCGCTTTTCTTTGCATCGAGAAAACGTTCTTGGTATGCGCAGAGTGACCCTAGACCAGAATTGCATATGGAAATGCTGAGTGAATAAATCCATTATAGGCTGTTAACAAGGTTGACTTTGAAACAATACTCGCCAGGCTGCGAAGCAAAAAAATATTGCTAGACATTTTTTACAAATTTGGATGGTATGTTTTTCCCAGGTCAACGTGTGGTCTAAGTAAACCCCTAAAAACTTTGCGCTGTCGGGAGAGTCAATATCTACTGTGTGATGCCTCGAACCAAAAGTCATTGATTGGTTTTCTTTGTTGTTCAAACCTAATTGGTTACTTAGAAACCAGTCTTGAATAGCCGGTTTGTTGTCACTGACGTTGGATAAGAGACGGTTTTTATCATTATACAATAATGCTGTACAGTCCGCGAATTGAGTAAAATGAGGTAGAGATGTACAGTTGGGTAAGTCATTTATGCAGATAAGGAACAGTACCTATTGGCCCAATACTGAACTTGGCGGTACCCCAATATTTGTATCGATTAAGTGCGATTTCATGTTTTGATACCATACATACTGAGATCTATCTTCAAGATATGAATTTAGAACACTCTGACTATTTACTGACAATTTACAAAATGTTATATTATTTATTGGAATATTATTTATTAGAATATTATGTGACTCATTTATTTTACTGTCATCGAAATCTTTATTTGTGCCTTTTCCCGCTCTAAAACCAAACTGGCAATTGTTGGAAAGATTAAAATTTCCAAAATAGAATGCAATCTGTAGGTTTAATACAATTTCTAAAATTTTTGCAAAAACAGGAATAATTGCCTCTGGTTGGCAGGATGGTCAATGGTCAATAGAGCCATTCTTGTGTAAACAAACTTTTGACAAAACATAATATTTTTAGTCGCAAACTCCTCTATAAAATCCTTATTTTACCATAAGGAACGTAACCACACTGTAACCAACAGCTACTCTCCGGGCTATGTGCCCCGCCGAGGACTGAATTACAAGTTACAAACCTGGCGCGTTAAGTGTAATAATTGCATATTACCATCAAAACGCTAATGCTTCGATGATGGAAATATGCAATTATTTACACTTAACGCGCCAGGCTTGTAACTTGCAATTCAGCGCTCGGCGGGGCACATAGCCCGGAGAGTAGCTGTTGGTTACAGTCTATTTACGTTCCTTATAGTAAAATAAGGATTTTATAGAGGAGTTTGCGACTAAAAATATTATGTTTTAATATTCCGCCCTCTAAAAGCACATTTGAACTAAACTTTTGACAGTTTTAATATCTCAGGAAATACATTACTTTGGATACACACATTTATTAATTTTATTAGGGGTACAAGAATAATGTATTTGATAGAGTTTAGGATTCTGATATTCATATCATATGAGTCGTTACTATTAATTTGTTTCAAATTATTAATTATATCTAGAATGTTTAAAAATGAAAACCTACTGTTGAATAGAGTTAGATGGTCGCGAAATAATTATTGAATCGATTTAATTAATTACATTCCACATCGCCTTTGGAGAATTGTTATTTGTGGATATATAATTGTCATTAGTAGTTTTCCTGACTTTATTTAATTCCATGGATAATAAATATTATTATTATTAATTCTTTTTAAGCGAAAATCTCTGGCGCCTGGATTATTGTTGTGTATGCCGAGGCATATGTCGATGGCGTCAAAAAGTTTTAGTTTACCATATCTAATAGAGGAAAAAAACAATAATATAAGTAGTCGTTAAGCAAATAGTTATACGCGGTCAAAATAATCGTCACGTATCTAATGATAAGTAAGTCGACAAGAATAAATTCTAAGTAAATATTAACACAGCAAGCAAAGAGACTACTTCAGAAACCAGTTCAAATCTTTAAATATTTACCATATAAAAATAAAATATGATTATTTAAGCATGTTCGACATATGACACATTAAGTCAATTTACGGAACATGTTTCAAATTAATAAGAGATAACGCGCACCAGATCGTTTTAATTTATTTTCACATTTTCATTTTGCGCCAGTCCTACTTAAGTGCATTAGTGAGATGGCGTAGCCAGCCATAAATCACAGACGGCCTTGAGTTGGCCGAGTTAGTCATCTGTCCCGTGTTCTCACGCTAGTGTGTAAACAGTTGACAGTCAATCCGGAAGTTGGCGGCGTAAATGAAGCGGAAACCTCACCGTAAAACTAAGTTATTGCAGTTAAGGTTACCTTTGCAATTATTTTCAGTTGTTTCGCAACGTTCTTGCAACAATAAAATTATTGTTCGAATGAATAACTAATGCAGTATCCTTGTGAGCTTTATAAACTAGTATATAGAAAATGGTATGAGACTGTCGGGTTTCTTTTATTAATTGAATACTGCAGAACAAATAAAAAGTTGCTTTTAAAAATCAGCATTCCTGGCGGAAGAAAAAGTTAATTAGTTGTCGTATTCGTAAGTAATATTCAATTTCAGAATGAGCTGATGCCAATAAAAGCTTTTAGTAATGTTAGGCAATTATTGAACGTACGTAAATCTAACGTATAATGGAAATTACTATTGATTAGTCAAAGAAGTAAGCCATCATGTCTCCTCACATCACTAATATTGGAATATACCGGGCGTCAACGGAAAGGACTCAAACTTTGAAATTTTGAATTTCTTTTTATTGTGGGTTTGTGTCTGCAATGTTGATTCTGATTTTTCTACATTTGCATCGACTAAACTTTCAGTCTTCCGTTTATATTCATCCACGAGTTTCCCTCTAACGTATTCAAGGGTAAGTTCACCATCTGGGCGAGCATCAAGTTCTACAACAAGTGTCTCGTAACTCTCAGGAAGTCCAACTAAGTAAGAGTGCTGCTACCTGGAAATCTTTAATATCTTCCCCTATGCCTCGTAAACGCTACACCAATTCCAGAGTGTGTCTAATATTATTCTGCATTTCCTCAGATTTAGTTAGCTTTGACCGGTACAGTTTCCTCATTAAATAAAATTTATTGCTTAAATTCGCTCTTTTGCGTACCTTTCTGTGCGCTTCCCACATGCTCATAGCTGATGTGCACTTACAAATATGTACAATTTGATTATCTTCTACGCTGAAACAAATTGTACTCTGTGCCTTATGATCATTTACAATCTGACTGGATCAGGCTTTAACGCCAATATTTAAGAAAAACGACCCACTGGTCATTGACAATTATAAATGAATTATATTTCCAACTGTCTTAAGTAAAGTAGTGGAGCGGGTATATATGAAAAAATGTTATCATATCATAATAAATATAATATAATTTCCAATTTCCAAAATGGATTTTGACCAGGTAAATCAACAGAAAGCGCCACCTATGATTTTATTGAGTATATTCATAAAGATCTATATAAAGGTAAATGTGTAGGAGCACTTTCCTTTGACCTATCTAAGGCCTTTGATTGCTTAGACCTTGATTTTTTTAGAGATAGGTAAATTATATGCTGTAGGCTATCGAGGCAACTTCTTATATTGTTATTAATGTCATATCCTCATAGACAAATTCATGTAAAATTAAATAATAATATGTCAAACGTTCAAGATGTGGACCTGGGAGTCCCACAGGGCTCAATAATTGGTCCGCTTATCTTTCTTATATTTATTAACGATCTTCCATCTTATATTAACACTGATTGCACAGTATTATACGCAGATGCAACAGTTGCAGATAGTTCTGTTGAACTTTAAGCCCATCTAAATACTTTATCTGCTGACTTTACTGACTGATGATATAATAATGCATTAATAGTAAATCACAAAAATAATAATAGTGTTGTAAAGTAAAAATATACCTACCACGACAGTCCAGTATTCCACTATTTCCTATGAAAGGAAATCGATTCATCGATTGAATCAAGGTGCACAACGTGCGTTTCCAAATCAATTGAAAATAATGTCCTATAACTTGAGACATGCTACGTCTTCAATCGGAAAACGCAAAATAAAATCTGATTGCAATAAGTCCCCAGCAGACAGATTTCCAGTGCAGTGCTGTTGCGCATCGCCAGCCTTAGACTAGTTTCGAGCTTGTTAGCTCTCATCAGTGCGACATAGGCAAATGCACAACATCACTTCACTGACCTTCTTTATAGTCATCAAATTATAGACACGACGTGTCCACAACTTGCGAATAGCTGCATCTGGTAACAACTTATTGCAATCAAGTTGGCGACAAACTCGGACTAAGTATATCTTTTACAAAGTATATAATTGAGTACTGGATTGTCCTAGTATAGGTATATTGCTCCTACACATTTACCTTTATCTAGACCTTTATATATATATATATATATATATACTCAATAAAATCATAGGTGTAATCGTAAATAACAGTATAATATGTTGATTATATATGCAAAAAAATTAACAGTGGCTATTATGCCTTACTACAAATGAAATCAATATTTTCTAAGCGTGCTATTGGGGAGAAGCAACTGCATGTTACATCCAAAATCGCTTACCTAATAAAGCTATCAACAAAACCCCATGTGAGCTTTGGACTGGAAAGAAGCCTAATGTATGCCTAATGCATATAAAAACGTTTGAAAGTAAGGCTTACGTTCACGTCCCAAAAGAGGTACGGACAAAATAGGATATCCGTGCTAAGGTAGGTACCAAAACACTTACCTATAGTGTGACACAAAAAGGATACAGAATCTTATACCCAGATACCAAGAAAATAACGATAAGCAGATCTGTAATAATTAATGAAGACACAGTAGATTTTTCAAAAAACATATGTTCACTCCAGGAAGAGAATGAACAACAATCAATATTAAATGAGAATGAGACCCAAGTCACGTTTGAACAGCCAGTCTCCGATGAGCATTTGAGCCTAGATCTAAAGATATGGAACTACCAAGATGAAGTTAGAACAGATGACAGCGGAAACATTTCCGAACATAATAATTTTGAAAAATCCGAAAGGAGTGACATTTTGAAACAAAACTATTCAGAAAAATCAAACCAGCCTCAGGCAATAAAAAATAATGGAGGTCCGGCAAAGCGTCTAATATGGTTCGAATTTCTCCAAATTCTAAAAATCATGGCAGGACACGCAAAAATTACCTTCTGACGAGAAATACAAATGGATGAAGCCTGCAGACGGATCGCTCGAACAACTTGCAACTTGGGAACTTACCAAATTACCGCCAGGCAGGCAGGAAATTGGATGCAAGTGGACATTTAAAGTCAAATGTGACGCAAAAGCTGATGTACACAGATACAAATCAAGATTGGTTGAAAAAGGGTTTTCTCAAAAATATGGCGATGATTATGATGCAACTTTTGCTCCTGTTACAGAACACAGCACTTTTAGGATATTATTGATGGTGGCAGCGACTAGAATGATGAAGGTAAAGCATTACGATATCAAAACAGCTTTTCTTTATGACAACATTGAAAAAGACCTATATATCTCACAACCTGACGGATACGTGAAGAAGGGAAAGGAATATCTTGTGTGCAAGCTGCAAAAATCTTTATACATACTTAACAGTAAGCAAGAGCTTGGAATATATAAAAAAAGATGTTTTACTGGAAGAAGGATTCATAGAAAGCCAAGCTGATCCATGTTTACATTCCAGATTTATGGATCGAAATTGGACGTATATACTACTCTTCATAGATGATGTAATAATTAGCCACAGAAATGAGAAGTTAGTCTCAGATTTAAGCAAAATACTTTGTCGCATTTTGAGATAGAAAATTTAGTAGATATTTTATACTATCTAGGAATTCAAATAGAGCGAGAAACGATGGAAGTTTCCTTCTTAATCAAGGCACGAAAATCAATACAATTATCGAGAAATTTGGATTAAAAGAAGCAAAAGGAGTATCCACACCTATGAGTACAGACTACTTTAAGTTGGAAATGGAAAAGATCGTCTACCTAATAATGAATTATATCGACAAGCCGTGGGGGCACTCTTAACCCCGTATATTTTTATATTTTTGGATTTCAGAAACGATTATAAGTACGATGGCATAGTTTAAAAAAAATTACAACATCTTATAAAGTTCCAATTGTTATAAATGCTCTTTATCATTTTACATGAGTAACTTTTATCAAAATAGTCCTGAAAACGGTATGTCAGAGTTGGATTTTATTTTTAACATATTGATTTCTTTTATAGACCAAAATATTTAAGATAGCTGTGAATAGAATTTTTGCGGACATTTTGGCACAATCAAAGTTACCCAATTTTCAAACAAAATCAAAGTAAAAGCCTTCTCGGTCTATTGTTCTGGAGTTGCTGCCTTCTGCCTTTTATTTTAACAGGCTAAAACATAAATGTTTGAGAACTAGGCTCTACATTATTATTAGCTTTAAACGCAAACATTTTTAGTGAAGGAGGAACGCATAGAATTTAAGGGGACTTGCGATGTCAAAATAAATACTAATAAGTAAACATATTTATGAATATGTATCTGAAGTAAAAAGTTTCTTCAAGTAAGTATACCAAAGATATATTAGATATTCGAAATTATTGTTCTGGTTATTAAAGTTAATGACCAGGGAATACAGTTTGGTTCACGCCTCAAACATTCATACATATAAGGATATTTTGGAAAACAACGAACACCTGCAGAGCTTGGATATCTGGTGACATCATGTGGACGTATGGACGTGCGTAGAAATGTTATATTTATGTTTATATTTTTAGTATTCAAATGCTCAGTGTATTTTTAGATGTATCTACTTAACATTTCTAGTTTGTTTTCCAGAGAGGCTTCAATAACAAATTGCTAGGTGTCTATTTCAGATTTATGTAAGTAATTATTTTTTGGTGTATAATTCCTTAAACTAAAATATAATATACGTACATGAAAATAATTAAATTTCATCTCTTTCAGTATATATTTACTTCTAGGCAAACATGAATAAATAATTCTCGTCATTTCGGTTTATTTAGATTTGGAAAAAATATTAAACGACTAGAAAATAAACAAATTATATAATCTACAAATAACGTTCATAATATATACTTAGTAACTAATAAGAAGTGATACTTCAGTTTGAATTTTTTTATGTTCATTTCTTTAGAAATTTTTAAAATTTTATCAAAGTGAAATATGAGGCAACCAACCTTTAAAATTTGTTCATAAAACCGGTTATAACTGAAAGACTGCCGACTGTGGAAATTAAGAATTAAGCTAGAGTTATTTCAATCATTGTTTAAGACAAATAATTCATTTGATTTAAACCGTCAATTAAATGTAGTTTGAAACAGTTTCTTTAATAATTTTAATCACACCAACCTTGTCTTTGCTTTCTATGTCGCGTATAAGGTTCCATTAAATCTTGAACGGAAAATATGTCTTATAAAATTAGTTTTTATTAAATAGTTAATGTGAACCACATACTTTGAGAACAGCTATTAGCTATTTATATTAGCATATTATATTCCCTATGTCTATAATAATTTACATTACGAAAAAAATCTCTCCTTGAACGTATACGATGGTTATTTTTTCACTATGCAAAACTACTTCAGTATAACAATGTTCAAGCAGCCTTCGTTGTGTTTTCATGTGAAGAAAAATATGTTAATTACCAACAGCTACTAATGATGATTACTTCAAACAATTAACTTAGCTGCTCCTGATTCTTCTACCATAAAATGATACATATAATTGGAAGAATGTTATGCGGTTACATAATTAATCTAATGACAACAATGTATCTTCTACTGGCACACAATTTATATTAAATTTGATAGTGTGGAATTCGCACAAATGACTTCTGGAACTAAAAGTCTCGTTAATTATCTGGTGATTCAGAATCAGGTTTAATCCACAATATGTAGATATGGTGTTTATTTTAGAGCTTTATTGTATTAAAGTGCATACATTTTTGAATTAACATATTTAAAAGCCAATACTTTACCCCCCACTCATGGGTATACCAAGGGAGGGGAAAATATGTTTAATAAGTATACAACCGTATACAGGGTGTCCCGAAAATGGTGAGTGGGATAAATAAACAAAGACTATTTACTAAGTATTACTTTGTCATATGATGTATCACCTTCCCGTCGATTATTGGGAGAAACTGGTAAAAAATAAGATAATTTTTTTCTGAAAACTAAAAATCTAAGAATTATATTTCTACTTAGGTCGATTTGCGCCAAATGACGTAAACAGGGGTGCTCCACGGACAACACGTACTGTTGAAATAGAAGAGAACGTATTGGATGCAGTCGCTGCGAATTCATCTGTCAGTATCAGATCATTATCATTACAAATGAATGTCCCAAAATCGATCGTTGGAAGAATATTGAATGAGCAACTGCTTCATCCGTACCATATACAGAAAGTACATGCCATTAGCCCAGATGACTTTCCTGCTAGGGTGCAATTTTCGTAGTGGTTTATACAGAAATATGAACAAAACCATGCCTTCATTCGATCGGTTTTGTATACGGATGAAGCGAGCTTTGGAAGAAATGGAGTCATTAACTCCCACAACTTACACGTTTGGAGCGAGGAAAACCCACATGCCACAATTCAAACGCGTCATCAAAAGCAATTTCATATTAATGTTTGGGCCGAAATTATTGGCGTGTACTTGTTGGGCCCATCCGTATTACCAAATCGGTTGAATGGGCAACTTTGTCTTGAATTTATTCAACAGCAGTTACCACAACTTTTAGAAGACGTTGACATTGCATCTCGAGAGAACATGTGGTTTATGCATGATGGGGCGCTCCCGCATTTTAGTCTTATAGTGAGGGATCATTTGAATAGAGTATATCTAAACCGGTGGATAGGTCGGGGTCGGCCTGTTCCTTGGCCTCCCCGATCAACCGATTTAAATCCCCTTGATTTCTTCCTGTAGGGGCATTTAAAGAGTCTCGTATATGCCACACCAGTAGAGACAAGAGAAGAATTATATGGGTGAATTATGTACCATTCAAATGCAATTAGAGAAAATGAAGGAATGTTGTGGCGAGTCCAGCGATCGTCAGTTCGTCGTGGACAAGCATGCATTAGGGAAGGAGGTGCTCGTATTGAGAATTTGTTATGAAATTTCATAAATCTTCATTTTTCCATGTCCCTAATTAGTTTTCTACAGTAAGGTTTCAAATTTTGTGTTTTGTGTGTTCAAGATTTTTTGTTTTTATAAATTTAAGCAAGTACTTACTACCTCATAGAGAAATAAATGTTGCTTTGTACATAATCCCGTATTTATTTAATTTTTAAAAATTACTATTTGTGAGATTGAAAATCGCAATTTCATCGTTAGGTGCATTTATCTCGAAAACGGTTCATATTACCGACATCAAACAAGTATGCGTTTTTTACGTAAAAATGGCTCAAAAATTTGAAAATAATCTTAGAAATAAAAGAAAACAAGCTGATTTTTTTTTTCAACTTATTAAGGCAATGGGTGCTCTGCCCCCGAGCCCCCAAGAATGTTATCCAAGGTTCTAATACACCGACATAACTGGATTGAAATAATATGATACTGGTCCAAAAATGATTAAAGTCGATTGAACAATAAAAAAATTATCGCGAAAAATCGATTTTTAACCTTCAACTTCAAGAGCGAATATCTTCGTAGGGGTACCTCGGGGGAAAGAAAAATATACGAACTTGTGACCTTATTTTCACTAGTTCTACCCAAATCCGAGAGATTTCCCACCATATTCGGGACACCCTGTATAATTTTATCCATTTGAATTTGCTCTGTTTTTCTTATTGCAAACATTATTTGAAAATGCGAAAAAAATTAAATAGGTTCTGAATTTGAATCATGAAACTTGTAGAACAATTCCTTTATTAAGGGACATCGTCTATAATCCCACCATTAGTATATATACAGATATTATATTTTTTGAAAATAAAAGGACACTTAATCATGCATTACTTAATAAGTAATCTAATTATGTGGAGTATTTATACAAATTTTAGTGTTCAAAGCACCTCAAAACTTGACAAGGCCAACAAATAACTTGGTATTCTACATAGGATACTTGTGGTTCAAAAATGCAACTATCTAATGAATATTGTGAAGTGGTGGTGGCAAAACGCTCTAAGAGGCCAATGTCGGAGTCTCCCAGGAAACCAGATCCCAAAAGGGTGTGAGGTGCTACTGCACAGACTCACTCCTATAGGGATGCGATCACAGGTATCAGGATGGCTGTAATTCATATTAACCATCCTGATACCTTACTGGATCAGGAGCAGTCAGACCTGATCCAGAAGAAACTGGTGGAGGCGATAGATGCCATCCCTCACGGGGGGGCATCTCCGCGGTTCCAGCGGTTTCCAAGATACGAAGGGGGGTGCTCAGCATCACATGCGAGGACCCCTCTACAGAAAACTGGCTTGGGAGCACAGTTCGGGGGATGAGGGGGCTGGGGGAGGGGGTGACAGTGACCGCTGTTAACACCAAAGACCTCCCAAGGCGTCCTAAGCTCCTCTTCTGGGCTCCCGAGCCAGTGGAGGAGAAAGTGGTCAGGGACCGTCTCAAAAAGCAAAATGCAAGCTTGAACACGGAGAAATGGCCGCTGATGAGTCGCAGAGTCGAGGAGAAGGGGCAAACGCTGGCCTACTCCTTAGGCGAAAAGTCGGTCCAGGTACTTGAAGGTTTGGACTTCAAGCCCTATCTTGGCCTGGGGAGGGTAACCTTCAGGAAACTTCAGGAGAACGAAAGAGGCGAACTCAATCCGGATGCTGAGGGTGGTGCAGATAAACCTGCATCATAGCAAGGCGGCCACGGCGGTCCTTGCTAAAGTTATGCAGGGGTGTGATGTGGCGCTGATCCAGAAACCTTGGGTTCACAAGGGACAGGTAAGTGGCTTGAAGGGAGTTGGCGGTGAACTTATTTGTTGTAGAACCGCTGCAATTCCCAGAGCGTGCATATTAGTTAAAAGTAACTGTAAAATAATGTCACTAATTGATTTCTGTTCTAGGGATCTAGCGGCAGTCAAAATCAGGGCTTCGTGTGGGGGTGTGCCGAGAGAGTTTATACTGGCCTCTGCGTACCTTCCATATGATGACCCTGAGCCACCACCAACCAGAGCCGTGGAGGAACTGGTGAGGAGCTGTAGAGGAAGAGGATCTCAAGTCATCATCGGGTGCGATGCAAACGCGCATCACACGATGTGGGGAAGTACGAACACCAATACTAGAGGTGAGTCAATTTTTGAATTTATTATGGAGTATAATTTAGACATAGCAAATGTAGGTAATACTCCGCCCTTTGTAACCACACAAAGGCAAGAAGTGATAGATATAACAATAGGAACAACGTACGCGTGTAACCTAGTTAGCGACTGGCATGTGTCTGAGGAGGAGAGCTGTTCAGACCACAGACACATACGATTTAATATAACGGGTATGGACCGTGTAACTGAAACATATCGTAACCCACGTAGGACGGACTGGGAAGGTTACAAAGTAGACCTTGCCCAGGAACTTGCCAGGGTTATGAACACTGTTAAAAATGAGGAAGATGTGGAGTTAGTTGCGGAACAAATACAGAACGCAATAATCTCCGCATATGAGAACAACTGCCCTCTAGTGGTAAGGAAATCCACTAGGAACGTGCCCTGGTGGAACAATGACCTTGCCACAAGGAGGAAGAAAGTGAGAAAGAAATGCACGCAAAATGAATTGAGGACCTGATGTAGTTAAATTTGTTTTCAGTAAAAATGAGCCAATAACTTTGCCCCCACGTACCGTGCGTTCACGCACCGTGTAAGGGGTTGTATTTTAATTTCAAGTACGAAATTTAGGTTTCAGTTCATTCTACTGTGATTCTTAAATGAAATACATAAATCCTATAAAATAACTAAAGTGTGATCTATTTAGCTGTATAATTTTTTTAATTCTTAGTCCATTTAACGAGATTCCAAAAAGACAAAAACCTCAAAAGATCTTTTACAATACATTTCATCTCCCGTCAGTGGCGTAACCAGAACTGAATTGAGGGGGGGGCCAAAGCCAAGTGATAAAACTAACTGAAAGATGATTTAAGCTTCTGGTGATTTTAATCACCTAAAGTAAAGTATAGTGTTCACTGTTTTGGTTTGGTATACGTGGAAACCAATTCAATGTTAATAAAAGTAAAAATTAGAAATAAAATGAAAACTTTTATTTATCAAAACATAACGTTCGTATAAACGAAATAACAAAATAAAAATTCTACAGCAATAAATAAAATATAAAACTTACAAGTAAAACAAATTTGAGCAGGCTAACGGGCGGTTTTATATGTTCTGTTTAAACTTCGGGTGTTGGTTAAACTGGAGTTTATCATAAATGAGCGTTTTATACGTCTCGTTGATCGCCAAATCAGGTTTAACCATCAATCGGTAGATAGGGTATAGTTTAAACTTCAATGTGAAGATTTAATCATGCGCAGTTTGAGATTTTGAGTAATATGGCTGTCACAGACCAGCTGTTTGACTGACGTGTTGAAGTTTTCAACTTAACCCAACTTATTCACACAAAAACAGAAATACAAAATGGACTTATTTGATGCTTTTGAGGAATTAATAATTGACGAAGATGAGGACTTTATTCAAATCACCGCGCCATTTGAGAGTCTTTAGAGCAAAACCTACTCATTTTGAATATTGGGATGACTTCATTTAGATTATGATTATGATTGTACTAACTCATGCCATGCATAACACAAAAGGAGAACTTAACCTCTAATGTAAAAAATATAAAAATGCTGACACTTGGACCACCTGGATTCTGTTATCATTTTGTCTATCAGTAGCTCTGATGAACCGATGAAATAGCAGATATACCAGTACCATCTGGCGTAAAAACTAAACTAGTCTGTCACAGTAAGAAGCACCTATAAAACTTCCTACGTTTAAACTTCAAGTTAAACTTATGCTACAATATGCAAAATTTCAATGTGCAAGTTAATTGGATCTAATGCTCAAGATATTTAAGATATTTAAAATAATGCGCGGTTAAATCTTACCCAAATTTTTTTTCCCGTTTTTGATGAGGGGGGTAAGGCCCCCTCGGCCCCTCCCTGGTTACGCCACTGTCTCCCGTTTTCTAGGGTGAGAAAAACGATGGTGATGGTTTCAAGTTCTGAACCCTTGCATACTACCCTTATTAAGGAAAAACCACCCCAATTTCCGGCTTCTCGGTCTTGGACTTGCGAGGAGTAGTAGGTTGTATCGGTTTTTTTGGGGGAATAATAAAAAATTCAGTTAATTTACACTAGAATATATCGGACTGACCGATCCTTAAAGAATAAAAAATAACAATTTTTTTTATGAGTTTTCGAGGGCAGGGATTACGATGGTGGTGTTAACTATTAACTACTTCCGAAATATAGAAACCACCTCCTCTTCCTTGCTGTCGGTCCTAAACATGCGGAGATTCGCCAGATCGGAGTTTTTATGAAAATATCAAGAAAATTAACCATTACTAAACCACAATTGACCTAAGCAATCCCCGATGGTTGAAACTCTCCTTCCCGCAACACCGAAATCACTCAAAAAATGAGAAAACGGGCTAAGAAAGGGTTTCTCACGGGTTTTCGAGGGCGGGAACCGCAATGGTGGTTTTTTCACACAATACTCTCGTAACTACCCTCAATTTATAACAACTACCCTCGCTTCCATGCTGTCCGTCATAGGCAGGTTTGTTCGATCGGGTTTTTAAAAAGAATACCAGTTAAATCACTTACTTGAGATGCAGTAAGTTATCAATGGTTGCATCAATGCCCAGCCCAGTAACGATTAGATTGCCTGATTATCTAATTTAAGCCGCTATCCGACAAATCCCCTCATGCCTAGGACAAACTGCATAGAAGAGGGGATGGGTTTTACACATTGGGGGTACTTGCGGAAGAGTTGCCTGAAAAATAACACCACCATTGTAAACCCTGCCCTCGATAACCCATAAAAAACCTTGTCGAGTTTTATTCTTTGGAGATATTAGTAGAGTAGGGTAGAGTTTAGTAGAGTGGAGTGGAGTAGAGTAGAGTAGAGGAGCTAGAAACTAGTCTGTGGCTGGTGGTACACAACAGTCATGCACTGTAGACCTTTCATTATGATTATTTTTCTACTGGGGGCTTATTGCAATCAGATATTTGTTTGCGTTTTCCGATTGAAGACGTAGTATGTCGCAAGTTTTAGGGCATTATTTTCAATCGCTTGGAAATGCACATTGTGCCTCTTGATGTGTGGCAATGAATTTAATACCTTTTATAGGAAATAGTGAAATTTTTGGTCTATCATAGTATGTATTTTACTATATATTTATTTTTGTAAAAATATTCATTTGCAAAAATGCCCGAACCTGGCGTAGAATTGTCCTCTTGAACAGGACTATGCACCATAAAGTTGAAGGAGGTTCTTAGATTCTTATTGAAAAATTCAGTAGCTCTTGCTCTATTTCGTTGAGATTTATACTTATTATATTACTAGGCAACACGCTCAACATCGACCATTATTTTTTGGTTTATCATACAGAAAATGATAAAATGTCACTTTATTGAACTCTGCTAGCAAAATGACACTATCGGAACTAACAATAGTAGGGACTGAAGTCATTTTCTGGGCGGCAAAAACAATAGCTCTTGCTCTATTTCGTTAACATTTATAATTATTATGTTGCTAGGCAACGCGCTCTACATCCCAGTATTTTCAACTTTACCATACAGAAAATGGTAAAATGTCACTTTATTGGATTCTGCTAGCAAAATGACAATATCAGGACTGACAATAGTAGGGACTGAAGTCATTTTATGGACGGGGAAAACAAGTTTAAAATATCATAACTAAATAATGCGTTGCAAAATAATTTATACTTACTGATGTGCTATTGTTTTCTGTGCTTGTACTAGTCGACCACGGGAATGTGAATAGTTAAAATAATAGACAATCGAGCGCAGCGCAGGTTTGATTTATTGTAAGGATAAGTAAATAAATCGCACGCGCCGTGAATATTTTAGTTTCCATGTACTGTTACTTGTTACTAAATTTAGCAATTTTCAACCCACAGCAACGAGGTAGACTGCACCTAATTTGCATACTCTCATCTTTTAATATAAATCTTCTTTTTCTAATAGAATTTCTCTGATAGAACCATGTCAAGTTAATTAAATCTTTTTTCACTATTGCCAAGTGAGCCGGTGCGCGTTTATATCATAGTTCTAAATAAATTACTTCCTTTTTGTGGCGTTGTAAGTTATTCGTTGGAATTAAATCGAGCTTTTAAGCGATTTTTATAACCCGTTTGTAGTTACCGACAGAGGCGGATAAGGCAATGGTTTTTTAGATCGGGCTTGATTAAACGGATTTTAAAACGCCATTTATGTAATTTTAATGTCATTCTTTTATTTTACGGACAATAACATGACCCATATTTTTTGTGCAGTGAAATTCGATGACTATCTTTTCGAAATGCAAATATTAAAATTCGTGCTTTGTAATTCTCGAGATGTGCCAAATATGGAGAGCTAGAAAGTCGTACTGAAAGAAAATTAACTAATAAAAAGCTCGACGAAAGATTAGTAGATATGATAATGGATAATATTTTCATGTTTAAGGAAAACAATTAAAAATAAAATGTTTTTTTATTCCTAATCTTATTTACTATTTTACCTATATAGTCCAGCGCTGAACCGGTTTTCAGAGGCCAAAAATCGACAAAATTCTTAGCAGTATATGGACTCTTCAAATGTTCTTTTAGAGGGCGGAGTATTAAAACATAATATTTTTAGTCCCAAACTTCTCTATAGAAATCCTTATTTTACTATAAGGAACGTAACCAGGCTTCAACCAACAGCTACTTTCCGGGCTATGTGCCCCGCTGAGCGCTGAATTACAAGTTACAAGCCTGGCACATTAAGTGTAATAATTACATGTTACCAACAAAACGCTAATGCTTCGATTGCAACAAACACCAGCCGAAAGACTGATCTTACTTAAAGGAGCCAGTCGCAGTTTCGAACTGTTGGCTTTCGCCAGTGCAAGGTAGGCATATGACAACCGACACGAAGATCCTTGGACTATTTGGTAGATCTCGGCATCCTTAGAATAGTGACATGCAAAATAATCAGTTAGCGATCCAGTGTCTGTTGCAATCGGAAAATAAATAGCCTGACTGGGCTTAGCATACTTCAAATGTGCTTTTAAAGGGCAGAATATTAAAACAGTATTTTTAGTCGCAAACTCCTCTATAAAATCCTTACTATAAGGAACTTTAGAAAAACTTAAGTGAATACCAGTTACGTGACATCTAATTAATGTTTTTGAATCATTTTTATTTCTTAAAAATGTAGAGGGTGGTCAAATATTATTTTTCAATTAGGAACGTTTTAAATTGAATTTTCTCGATTTTTTCAAATGGAAGACTCTACCCTGTATGTTTTTCGAGGCTGTGATGTAGAAATGAGAAACGAACATTTTTGTAAGTACTTCCCTATGGCTAATTGCAACCATTTTCGTTTTATAAATAAATAAGTGTCAAATTCAAGAATAAACTTAGAGGTTCCCTCAAATAATTCATTAGAAAAATTTATAACAGGTGTTCAACATGTTGCCCATTTTGATTGACATACGTATTTATGCAATTTTAAAATGAGATCATTTAGTGGGACCTTTCCTTCCAATCCATTGAAATGAGTAAATAGTATTTAACCGGTTCTTTACTGTAATGCTTTTTTGTATATTTTTTTTGATGTATTCGTTGTTCTACAAGCAATAAAACATCAGTTTGATATAAATTGTCGTGTACAAAGGAGCATTTATCACACTTATCGGTCGTTACAATTTGTATTGAATTTAAAATATTAAGAGAAGTGAGTTCATTAGTATGAATAAGTAGACAGTATGTGGGTCGAATCTTAAAAACAAATAAGTTGCAGCATATCATGTCCAAATGCACCAGGAATTATCTGATGACAATTTTCAAAAGCGCCTATAATTTTCTAATTGGGCCAGAGGTGAAATGCAACATGATGTCAACTTCTTCAATACTGTTTTATTCAGTGATGAGGCAACTTTTCATAAAAATGGATTTGTTAATAGGCACAATTTCCATTATTATGCTTCGGAAAATCCTCACATTTTTATGCAAGTTGATAAACAACACAGCTGGTAAATAAAAGTTTATTTATGTGGAATCTAAAAATGCGAAAATGTATACAAATTGAACTTCTTGTGTCACAAATGATATGCCAGTGTTTAAAAATTGTTGTCATCGTGTACATGTTCCTAATTTCAAAGTTCATAAATCACATAAGCTGTAAGTCTTGAGTCGAATATGGTGGCCACCCGGTATAAAGACTTAGGTCCTATTATTGATTAGCATCATTCTGTTATTGCATCTCTGTGGTTAAACAGGAAGACAAAATGTGTCAAACAAATATTTTATAAGAAGGATCAGAAGGTCAGCACTCCGTAGTCTATGAAATAAAATCACTCACTCTAATCCTTTGATTCACCTACTACTCGAAAAGGGGACGGTAGAGTTCAGTGGTTAGGGCGCCTAGCTTTCTATCTGAGCATACCTAGGGTGATGGGTTCGAATCCCACCTACTGATATCAGTGGTAATATTATCCCACTGTAATCTATACGGCCTCGCCTCCTTTATTCAGACAAATCTAGATCTCCTAGATTTTAGAGGGTCATCAGGAAGGCGGTTAAGGAACATTTTTATTATTATCAACAGAAAAATTAATTAAGTATACCTAATGTCATACATTACATGTTTTATGTAAGTCAACAAGAACAAAGAATCAGCATTGAGACCTAGATTTCCACCAAAATTCACATATTACTCAACTACGCCCATGCTTGTACCAGGCGTGGACAGCTTCTTGAATTACTTCTTACGCACTCTCTTGCATAAACTAATTATAATAATAAATTATGCAATTAGTGTTCATAATTGTATATATTTAATTTTAGTGCTGCCATTCTGTAAAATTATCTGTGGTTATTCTAATCGGCTCTGGCATTTTTGACACTTAACCTTCGACGTAAGTTTATCCAACTACTCTGCAATTATGATGCAAACTGGCATGGCATTTTAAAACTAATGAGGAATCGTACGACGCCATTAGGTTCTTGAGCGAATTGTGTCTTAAACGTTGTTTTTATTTTTTAGGTATATCTACTCTTATAATTTGGAAGCATTTAGCAACGCTTAATTAGATTCTAAATTATTTACATCACAAAATTACATAAATTTTAGTCAGATCATCAATTTTACAATAATACAGCGGAACTCCCTGAAAAGTGTGTCAGCTTATTTCTGTTGATTTCTTTATTTATTTCTCCATCTGCTACAGAATTCTCTTTAAGAAAATAGTCGGAAGAGATCTGCTCATGCACTTTGTAAGTGTTACCGGTATAAAACAAAAAAAAACGTGTCTAATGTATATGAAATACCATTTTAATGGGAATTGATAGTACACTTCCATCAGCATGGCTTGGCGCACCTCTAAATAGCCGGTGATGGTACACATTTCTAATTATAATATAAAAATACGTACTTTAATTTCTCATTTTATTACTGCGTACTTTAATTTAAATATGTTTTCTTTATGAGTTCCTTGTAAATTTATTACAGCTATATTGAAGACAAGCATTTCTACATTAATTTATTGATGGCTTAAATGGGAACTGTCCAGTGTCAAGGAGTATTAAAAGCTTACCCAGCAATTACATAGTATTTATATCTATCTTGTCATCGTAAATGCACCTTCTATAACCGTATCCATTATCGAAGGAAAATATTGGAATTAAAGAAGGCAGAAGCGAAGGAAAGAAGAAGGCAGTACTACTGGAAAATTTATTTTTATGTTCTTCTAACATTTTTATAGTCTCTGGAGAAAAACTGAATGCAGACAAATTTCAAGCCCAATGTTCTGTTAAAAACTTTTCCGGATACGTTATGTAGGTTTTTTGGGCATCCGAATTTCTTCCGCATGATTTTGTTTAATTTTATATGATTATTATATAACGAATCAACTTCAAAAGGTATCAATGTCCCCACGTGTGCATAATTTTTTACAGGGGTTAAGAAGGAGTGAAAAAGTTTTTTGCAAATAGCTCGAAAAATATTGATATTTCTGAGAGAGACAGAGTATTCGTTTATTTTAGTAAATGTTTAAATATAACAAAAAACGCTGTAGAACTTAAAATGAGAAACAAACACTTAATTAAACACTAGAATATGTCAGTATCCATACGTAAAATTGAAGAAATAATAATCATATTGCATAATTAAAACTGACACAATTATTTATTTTATGTTAATAAATGTTCTCCTAATCTTTAGTGAATATTTCTACGTGTTTAAAATCTCCCGTAAACACCCTGTACGTAGGTTCAAATAATTGCAACAAGGCTTTTCATTAACCACTACTTTATTTAATACGTAATTACAATAATTAACCGTTACTATAGCACACTAAGTAGAACTATAGGCATTAATTCAATTCACAACTTATTACTGTTCTTATTCTATCTGCTCACTTGTTCGTTTAATATAAAACTGTCCTCCATGCGCCGATCCACTCCCTATATATATACGTAGCATCCTTGTAAAATCATCCAGCCTAACCTTCGCGACGTTTCTAGTCGTTCTCGTATATTCTATGAGGCAGTGCCGTAGACGTACACATAACAATATATTTAATTTTAACAAACTCAGTTAAGTTATTATACTCTATCAACTTTTACCATATATACTGCTAGGATATATGTGAAAAGATTCTATATTATTAAAATAAAAGTTGAAATTTGAAAATGGAGATGAATTCGCACCGAAAAGGGTCCACGCACACGACTGTTGCTTGATAATTGTACATAAAGCTTGTCTAGCATTATGGCTACTGACATTTAACACAAATACAGTTCAAGAACCTGTTGGATTTCATCTATTGATGAATTTACCACATCTGTGAGGAATTGCCCCTAAAAGTGTCGCTGGAGCCCCACATGAAGCTGTAGTTTCAGAGCTACAGTATGTAGAAGCATTAATAGGCAGGTACTCAAGCATTTGCATACAAAAAGTTTTGTTATGATATTTAATAATAAAGTTATGAACGAAAATAAAATTTGTTGTCTATTCTGTTACTATTTTTACACAAATTTTATTACACACATTTTGTTACACAAAAGTTTATTTAAGAGTTGAATATGGGTAGAATCCACTTTATTGAGTTTACAAATTACTGTTCTTTACTAATATGTGCTATTATGCATGCTACAGATAAATAAAATATAAAGTTTTTGTATTTTCATGAGTTTCCCGCTACTCCGAAACCTCAAATTGGACTTACGACCTCCTGCAGACAAATATGAGTGAAGCACGGATCCCTGACCAGTATAGGAGTTGCATTAAGCACTTTTTATCACTATAAGCGTTCTAGAAAAATTGTGATATCTAATATGATATGTTTAATCAATATATTGTATGTATGTTTCTATAGACTAATATAAAATTCCTTAAATTATAAAGTTTTTCTTAAAGTTAACTGTTGTTGCCAAGTTATTTATTGTTACTAATGCCCCAGGTAATGCACAGAAATAAAGTTAAAATTTTGTAACGTTAATTAAATTAATTATATAACATTTTTATTTAAATTTTACTTGCACATTGGTATTATTTAAACGTTGGATGAAATCATGTCAATACATTTTATAATTTTCATTAATTAGGTAGGATATATTAAGTCAAGATCTGTTAGAACTATGTCTCTTCTAAATTGAATATTTTCAGTTATGTTGGTGCAAATTAATTAGTAATTTTATAAATGACTACTAGTGTTCTGAATTTAATATAATTCTTTACTGAAAGCCAATTGTATTTAAGATCTAAAAAGACCGTTACGTTAACAAGATATTTCAAATTTAAATTAATTAATAATTATTTAAAATGCAGTTCGACAAGAGTGTTGCTCTCTGAAACCAGATTGATTTAAATAGAATACATTATTTTTTACAATCAAATCTATTAATTATTGATGGGTTACTAACTCAAGAATTTTTCTAAACACGGTAGTATATTGATGGCCCTGTGCTCCTCAATTAACATAGTTCTTTAAAATTTATTAATGGGAAAAACAACTGATGTTTTTGAAATGTCTGGAAACTTTTATAGATGCTTATATTATATTTTTAACATCTGCCTCAAACGAGAACAAGGAATCAGTTTGAGAATTAGCACTGATTAAAAAGACAAATGTTTATAGAAGAAATTAAAGAAAAGAAATTATTCATACTTAGTTTCATTAATAAAATTCGGAATTACCTTTTTAATGTTAGTATTATAATACAATTAGTAAACATTGCCCAAATGTGTTAAGTAGCATTAATTTATACCATTTTAAAAATAGAAACTCTAATAGCGACTTGTCCGAAACTAGGACGTTTAGACCTGCCCTAAAGTGACGCCTCTAGGCCCATTTGCGAGAGGAATTGGGTCGTTTATTTTATTTTAATTGCAGCCAAACCACTTGATTTATAATTAACTGTAATATTTGTGCGCTTGTTTGGAATTTGATAATGAAACGGTCAATTAAAGTATTTAAAATAATTTAGTCACCTAACCAGTTATCAGCATCCCAATAAACCATATCTGTCGCTGCTACTCAAGCAAGCTCAGTTTGTTATATTCAGATTTTATTATCCATCAATCAAGGACTTATGAATGGTAATGCAACACCAATTTATGTTTATGGCTTATAAACCACCCAAACTTATTCATATATGTATATTTACTTTCGCCGCCGTCTTGTTCTCAGTGAAATTTACAACTAAGGAGTTCCTTTTTTTTACTCTTCATTAATCGACCGACAACAGAGGCGTTATTTTAGGCTTTTCATCCTTAAACACCTCTATGATTTATTTACTGAAAGCAAAATATTTATTTAAACGAAGCATATTCTCAAATAACAAACGGTTGAGTCCTTTTATTACCAATAAACAAGAAATCACACTATTAAATCAGAAAACAACTGGGGGACTACCACCCTTCTTTAGAATTGTCGGTTTTAAACGAACTAGATTTTGTCTTTTCAAGAAATGTTCCCAGAAGTACACCCATAAATAAATCGTACCCCCCCTATGGTTTAGTCATAGTATAATTAGAGACGTTATGTAGGCCATTACACCATTAATTCCGTTTATTTTTCCTCTTTCCAACGATATAAAACATGCCCCAAAAATTTTAACTGATACTGTCAATATTTAATATTTTACGAAAATCACAATTCATATTGTCATTGAATCGCAAAAATCAGCTATGCCATAATAGTAAAAATTCACTTTATAATAATTATAATTCAATAATTACTAATTACAAATTAATACAAATAACCAAATGTCTCATAAATGAAAATACAAATACAAAATGAACATAAAAAAACAAAAAACTATGTATAACAGTACTACCCTATTACCATACTAAAAAGAAAATGTGTGTATAACTACAAATGCTCAAATTATGCACCATGTATTCTAACACACAAACATGCTCTATCAAACACCTCACGCATTACATTTTGGAGCATTTCAGGAGTAATTGCTCTTACATGCGTTTCTAATTCTGATTTTGATGTCCTCAATATTTTCAGGGGTAGTTTGAATCTTTAATGTAACCCCAGACGAAAAAATCCAAGGGAGTAATATCTGGTGATCGAGCTGGCCATAGGTGCCTATTCAGTTATCTGGCATAACTTGATAATTTGTACGTACAACAGCAGTGCGAGATGGAGCTCCATCTAGTAAATATGAATAATCTAATCTTTCTGCCACTGATAATTCATAAAGAAGATAATCTTGAAATTCGTTTTGCAGGAAATTAAGGTATCTACGAGCGGTTAATTTGCCATCATAAAAATAAGGTCCAATTACTCTAGTCCCTAAAAGACCCACCCAAACATTCGTAGAAAATCTTTCTTAGAAAGCAGTCTCTCTGCACCAATGTGTAGCGGATCATTCCTTTTTTTATTTAACAGCCACCTACAAAATCTTACTCTCCTCGGCTTATCTCCCTCATTTAAATATTTTCCTCATTTTGTAGCAACTAAATCCATTTTTTTAAAATATTTTTCTTGCACTCTCTTTTTTTATGCGACAGTTTCTCTGAATTTGTCTCAAAGAAGTTTCTCCATTTTGGTTAACATAATTCAACACTCTATTAACTTTTCTTACATTATCCGAAACATGCCCTCGCCTTACTACTTTAAAAAAAAAATTATAGTTTAAAAAACTAAAAGAAACCGTTTTAAAAACCGAACTATAAAGTAAAAAATAATAATATTTAAATATTAAGATTTTGTTCAACAGCGATAGATTGTAAAAAGCGTGGGGCGCTGAATCTGATAATATTATACAAAATCAAATTATTTTAAGTTAATCTTCAGCCAATAACACCACCTTAAATTTCAGACAAATACAATCCGACAGTTACCCACACCGTTAGTATATTACGATATTTCACTTCTACTTGCAAATTCACTTTTACAAAGGGCCAAAATTTAAAAAAAAATGCACAAGCATTATTTAAAAATTGAGAAAATAAATGAAAAAATTACAAAACACTCATTTTTTATTATTGATATCCTAAAAACTCACCACATATCGATTTTTGAAGCTATTCGCAACAAAACTTCAGCAAAAAAAAAAATTTTTACCCCCCACAATCGCATTTCGATTTCTCTTAAAAATGCAGTCAACCTGTAAAAAGCCTCCAAACCCACAGATTCGTCATTATACTACCAAAAACGCAATTCGACATTCTTTGCTCATCAAAATATCAACAAAAAAAAAAAATCACCCCCGACCACCTCCACAACCTTACCTATCCCGGATTCTCTTAAAAATTACAATCGATCCGTAAAACTCTCAAAACACCGAATTTCGCACAAATATAAATTTTCATCTCTTTCTGATAAATATAGATTTTTTCCCATTATCAACCCCCAAATCCAACTCGACCAAAAAATTCTTAAAAACCAACATATACGTCCATATACTGCCAAAAACACAACTCGACATTTTTTCTCACCAAAACTTCAGCACGACAAAAAATTTTCACACACTCCCGACCCACCCCCCCACCACATTCCGAATTCTCTTAAAAATTACATTCGACCCGCAAAAGTCTCAAAACACAAGATTTCACACAAATATCGATTTTCAGCTCTTTCCGATAATTATATCTTTTTTCCCATTTTCAACCCCCAAAACCAACTCGGCCAGAAAATTCTTAAAAACCCACAGATTCGTTTACATGCTGTCAAAAAGCAACCTACTGCTAAAGAACACGTCAAAACCTTCGATAAACTTATCGAAACTCTAACAAAATCCGACTTTCGCATGAAAAGCGAGCTTCACGTAAAAATGCCGTTGGAAGAGGACTTTATATTTATAATTACATTTTCGCTCTACGGAGCGATTTTTATGCCAAAATCGTGAAAACTCATCAAGGAGCGTAATTTCAGAAAGTGTAGTAAATGTCGCTGCACAGGGACGTAATGTCGCCCCGACTACCAAAATTTATAAAGTGCAACAAATATCGACTTTAATTTCGGAAATTTCAAAATTAAAAACCCCTTTACGAATTCACGTTGTGCAGCACTGCAATTGTGTTGTGTTAAATATGAGGACAAGTTAATCCATTCTCTAGTCAAAGTATTTCGAGACTTCTGGCGAAAATAGCCTTTAGCGACAAGGGTAACCATTCATTTTCTAGCAGTCGATTTTGACGGGAAAATGATGGATTTTAACGGGATTTGCCTTAAATCGGTTCCTCAGTGATTCGGTGTCAGAAAAGTATCTTTACCATGCACTCAGACGTGCCTGAACGTATGAATATATAATAGCCACAATATAATTCAAAATCGTTGCAATTCCAGCATTTTTAAGCTCCGAGGAGCGAATCAAATTACTATTGAACTGATAATACGTAAACAGACAGGCAAGCAAAAGCCCACCAAAAATTTATAAACATTGAACTTTTCTTGAATCTTTTTGTGTAATTGTTAACTATAAACCGCATATTGGATGGTAGTTGGTACATTATGTGTCATTCCGATCCTCACTATGTATTGTACACGGGCCAGACTATAGTTGGTCAATACATTTTTCTTGAAGGTTTTTGAAAAACATGATTTTTTAAAGAGATTTAATATACATTTTTTGAACTTTATATTGTCTTTCCCTTGTGTTTCCAAAATTCCTTTTCAGGTTTAAATTTAAGAAAGTGTTAGTATTTACTGTGCTAGATTTATAGTGCTACGACGTCTAATTGTTACCATCAGTGAAGCAGTTAAGCATAAACGAACAATAAATATAGATTTTGTATGATTCTCCATCTGAAACGGTCGTTTTGAACCCTTCGCTGTGAGCGTTTAATATTCATTTTTGGGAAATATAACAAAAGCCCTTCAGACGCGAAAAGATCACCCCTGTGCATCATAGACTCCAAAATTACCCCACACGATAAGCGCTGGATCATTCTCGTTCTAACTAAACCAACCAAAATCAAATTTGGATCTTTTAAAAAGTATGCGATGTAACAGCACCGAACGCTTTCGTATATAAAAAAAAAACGTCTTAACGTGAAGTCTTAAATGTTCCAAGCAACTTATAAAAGTTTGCATTTGACGAGAAAGTGTCACCAGAAACATACGTAGAACTTTAAAAAATTCGCAAAAACTGCGAAATTTCCAAACGTTACAGAAATTGCTAGTGGACCCCCGCATTACCGTTACACCTTCGATTTGTTTAACATTTTCAATATTAATAGATACCAGATTAAGGACAATATTGCTATTTCGCTATTGCTAGACTACACAATAATTACACGAGCCACTTATCGAATCCTGAATTTATGATGTAAAAAAAAATACAACAACAATTTTTGCACTTTCTCCGTATTAAAAGGTAATATCGACGTTCTAGACAGGGAAATTAATTTAGTTAATGAAATATTCTCTACAGTGCATATAAATCAAATTTAAGGATAGTACAAGTACGTTACATAAATTAATTTTATTGTTCCATGAACGCTCTGAACGTAAGTAACATTAATCAAGTAGGTCAACCTCATTTTTTTCGTGATTGACAGTTAGTGCCACAAAATAAAGATTATGTGGGGTATGTGGAAAAATCACAGTGACCATTTCAAATTTATTTTATCTAACACACGCTTTAATAAATGGGAGCGTTGCTGTTATTTCATTGTCTAAAGTAATTAAGTTAATTAATATGTTCCTTCAACCTAATTCATCTAAACATTAACAGTTAACAAATAACCGTGCGAGCACATTTATTGAGATAACATTTTATAAATTATTCTTATACAAAATAAAAAACTCCGAAATCGTGATGAAAGATTAAATTTTATAAATTTTACCTGTCTTTAAAACTATGTTGTGTTGTAATCAAATTATTATCTGACAATTTAGAAAATTCTACTGACGGCTCTCGGTAGAAACTGCCCATCAGAGAGCATTGGAGTTAAAGCCCGAATTATTTACGATGTACGGTAGGAGCAATATAAACATTCGTTTAAAATTTAGAACGAGAACAAAAAAAAACAGTCCATCATTCAAAACATTCCATCTTAACAGGAACTGACAAAAGCATAATTATATATGAACATTTACGTGTGTAATTTTTTATTTTTTATATCATGATAATTTATTAAGAGGCGTTTGTATGTTTGACGTGAAATGCTAAATGTTTTTTAAGCTAAAAACCAGGTAAGATATTCAGTATAATTCTGTATACAATTTGAAAAATTGCAAACATATGTTTTGGTCTATTATCATTGTATTTTATTAGTTTTATTGTTTTAAAATTTATACATAACATAAAAATAAGCACAAAAAATTCTACAAACGGTCCAAATTTTCTCAAATATAATACGTGTGTTGCAGGATCTACGCATGAATAGGTGAAACAGTCTGAATATTTTTGAAATATTATCCTCTGGGGTGGAGTATTGCTTGGATAAAACTAATTTGTGCCATAATTTTAGTTTCAAAAATCAAGTGCGCCTTGGAAGTTCTTGAAATTATTAATTTGGAATGTCTTATAGTATAGAAATAATATAATAATAATTGTTACATTACAATATATATTTCTCAGTATTTCAAATAAGACTGTGTGAGATGAAATTTTTTTTTTACATTTTGAAGTACTTACAAAAATTTTTTTGGAAAACTATCTGCCGTAATTATTGGTAAATCTTCCTGAAAGAATTCGAAATAAGATGTGATTTCAGCAAGATGGTGCTCCACCACATTATTTAAATGCAGTTAAAGACCACTTAAATAATACCTACCCTAATTAATGGATTGAAAGAAATTGACCCCCTAGATCTTACAAAAATGGATTTCTTTTTATGGGAATACGTGAAGGAAATTGTTTATAGAGACACACCAACAACAGTACAAAATATGAAGGAAAGAATAATAACTGCCTTTACATCTATCACACCGACAGTTTTAGGAACGTGGGAACCTCATTTCAAAAGCGCATAGAGATGCGTTTCAATCAAAATGGGCAACATGTGGAACATTTATTATATTTTTTCTACTGAGTTATTTGAAGAAACCTCTTTTTTACTTCCACGTCCTATCTGGAACGAGACCTGGAACTAGATTATATATGATCTAATTCCGTTGAAAGGTTCGGGAGTAAATAAATGGGGTAAATAATGGTAAATAGGCAAAACAAGCAAGTAAGTAAGAGTAAGAGTAAGAGTAAAAGTTAAGGTCTCAAAATTTTTCTTTTACATCAGAACCCCCCCACCCCCCACTATCATCTCCACTACCAACCCCCACACTATTACGAAAGGGAGTAAAGAAATTAAAAGGTTGTTTAGTGTGTATACAAGAACGAAACGTCTAAAAAAAATTTCTTGGCGTTAACTACCCCCTCTATTCTATTAAATTGAGATTTAGTGTATGTACGAGAACCAAGGACCTTTACAATTTTTTTGACATTAGCCAACCCTTTACCATCCCCATTGCTCCCCCACCCTATTATTAAAGGGAGTAAAATATTACATTGGAATTTAGTGTGTATAAGACTTGGATACAAAATCTTGATTTAAGTTTATTTTTGAATTTTGTAATTATTGCTCAATAAAACGAAATTGGTTGCAATTAGCCCTAGAGAAGTACTTACAAAAAATGTTCGTTTTTCATTCCTACATCACATCGTCGAAAAATATAAAGGGTGTTCCATTTGAAAAAATTGAGAAAATTCAATTTGAAATATTCTCAATTGAAAAATAATTTTTGGCCCGCTGTACATTTTTAGGAAATGAAAATGATTAATATATATATATATATATATATATATATATTTTATACATTTATTTAACGTCGGCCTATTTCCGCTACTGAGGCCTAACACCGACGCCTGTAGACGAGCTACCCCCAACCAGGAATTTTGCCGAACCTCTTCCCTTAAGAAGAGTAGTGATCTTTTACTTGCCTAACATTTAATAGACAAGGGACCGACGGCTTTACATCCCCTCCGAAGGATGGTATATCTCCTATACAACCCTCGCCTAAGGTTGTATAGCTTCCGCGCATACACTGATATACAAGCCGCTGGAAGATGTGTGAGGCGAGGACGCGGTTTCCGTTGGAATGGTCACCCATCCAAGTACTAACTGCGCCTGTCGCTGCTTTACATCGCATACCGAAGTATGTACATAGTAAAGACGCACCTACGCTCGCCCCCTATTCAAAAATATTCATATCACATAAGTTTTTCTTAAAAGTCATAATTGTGACAGTTTTGATTTTTTTTAATATCCATCTGTAGATTGCATTATTTCAATAAAAAAAATTCAGTACATCCAAGTGATTGGGAGATATTCAATGCTAATATAGGGATGAATAGAGACTAGAAAGAGGCTTAAAAAATGTACTGATATACATAGCATTCCATTTAAAAAAAAGGCATGTGGTCCAAAATTTCGTCTTGGCCCGCCCTGTATGTTCGAAAATAATTTCCAGTTATAGACTTTTTTATCTAGCTTACTTGCAATTTTTTAAAAAATTTCTAGCTATCGTGGAACTCGAGATATCGAAGTCCGACGCACGATTGTCCCACCCTGTATAATTCTGATGATAAGAATATGGATGATCGTTGTCCAATAGTTTTCGTCATGAATGTGGTTATAAATTTATCCTTTTTTCGTGTGTTATGTTCATGAGGATTTATTTTTTTTCTTTCTATAATAGTTGACATTACTATTGCAATAAAAAATCTTATATCAAATATTTTTGCATCAATATAGACTAGTCCTGTTGCGTAAATTTTTTGTTGTTTGAGCATCTTTTTTGTAGGATTTCAGACAGTCTGATATGATTATTTGTAGCAGCTCCCCAAGCTAAGATACCATAATTTAAGTAACTCTATGCTAAAGCATTGTAGATTCATTTAAATTGTATTTATCTAATATATTACTTAACCGTCTAAATTTATATAATATAGGTCTAAGTTTTTTTATGACAAATGCTATATGTAGATCCCATCTTATATGTATACCAATAAACAACCCTAGGTACTTTACTTTGGTTTCAGGTAATAACTATAGATGTTTCCCTCAAACGCGATATCTATCGATTCAAATGATGATTATCTCATCTTGTTGCAGCTAAATGATATATAGTTAGTTTTGTCTATATTATCTGTTAATAACTTATGATCAAACCAATTTTTAATGGTATATAAATCACTTTCCACTAACGTTTTTAATTCCATCCATGTGTTATATTTATAGAAAATAGCAGTATCATCTACGAATCCAATAATATCTCCTCTGTCCGTTAGTTTAAACAAATCATTAATATAAATGGAGAATACTATAGTCCCTAAAACCGTACCTTGCGTATACCGTATTCAAGTGTTAATTTGTCACTATGGTGTATTTAAATGTAGTATAATTTTCGATCAATTTTTTTTGTTACTATTATGAATCGCTCTTTCCTCATTTGCTTTATATGTGGTGGAAGTTTATTGTATTTAATGCATGTCTGAAAAACCTTTTCGCTATGTACTGTTTGCACTAACCATCATTTCGTATTGGTGTTCAACAGCGGTTGCAATATTCTTCTTTTTGCTATGTGCCTAGGCTTTATTGGCAAGCATGTATAGACATGCCACATCAACGCAGCAGCAATGTTACTGCAGCTTTACCTGCTGCTTTGTTAAAAAATATTTTCAATCTGTGTCACCTGCAGTGATTGTGAAGCTATTTTATAGGAGGACCCCATACTGCAATACAATGTATGATAATAGACTCAGCTAAGCTATTGCACGTAACTAGAAGAGTTTTAATATTTATTATATGTTATAAATTTTCGCTTAAACTTGTCACGCTTTGAGATGGAATTTAGGATCCTTTGGGTCATTTACAGTTTAAGTTTATTGTTTCTATTTATTATTTTAACTGTAATTACTGCTTCAATTATTTTCAAATTTTTGTTAACTTAGAAAATATCAACCGCATTTTCGGCATTACTTTTCTTGAACAACTTTTACCAATTTATTTATTAGACTCCTTTCAATATTTTTTTCTCGCATATTTTTTTTTAATTTCTTTTATTTTAACCATTTCAGTTCCACTTGCCAAAAAAGAAAGAACCCTCGTAGTATATCTTTCCCTCTATAGGAACATAATTTTATACGCGATTAGATGTACAAAAAAAGTAGATGTGTACTTCAGGGGTATCTTGAAGGCACATATATACTGAAGGAATTAATTGATTTTGGTTTTCATTATTTTCAAATTCCAAATTAAAGATTATTGCGTAGTTGTCAATAAGGGACACGCATAAATTTTAATATTAATAGAATTAGGTTATATTTTTATTAAAACAACAATTTTGATTATTAATTTTATTGAAATATGGTGAATTCGGAATAAAACTGAATTTGAACGAGTCCACGCGGTAAAACGGGTTTGACATCACTATTGAATTTTGACAGTTGACATATACCGCGGTGACGTCCATATCATTTGTTTGCTTTTGACGGAGCCGTGAATATCGTAATAAAGTAAAGGGTTTTCAGTGTTTATTCGGTCGTAAATTTGTGTAACTTTTGATTTTTAAGTTAAATAAATCTGTATATATTTGTTGAAACACCTCATAATAATCACAAAAGGTCACATTTGTTTAAAACAACTAGTAAATATGGACAGCCAAAATGAAATAAACAAGGAATCATATTTCAAATGTGCTTTTAGAGGGCGGAATATTAAACATAATATTTTCAGTCGCAAACTCCTCTATAAATCCTTATTTTACTATAAGGAACCTAACCAGACTGCAACCAACAGCTACTCTCCGGGCTATGTGCCCCGCCGAGCGCTGAATTACAAGTTACAAGCCTGGCGCGTTAAGTGTAATAATTGCATATTACCATCAAAACGCTAATGCTTCGATTGCAACAAACACCAGCCGAAAGACTGATCCTACTTAAAGGAGCTCCCTTGCCAGTCGTCACACACCACTTGCAGACTGCAGTTTCGAGCTGTTGGCTCTCGTCAGTGCAAGGTAGGTATGCGACGACCGACATGAGAATCCTTTGACTATAGTACATCCCGGTATTTTTACAATAGCGACATGTAAAACAGCCAGCAGGCGCCATCTAGCGGTCCAGTGTCTGTTGTACTTGAACTTGTAATTCAGCGCTCGGCGGGGCACATAGCCCGGAGAGTAGCTGTTGGTTGCAGTCTGGTTAGGTTCCTTATAGTAAAATAAGGATTTATAGAGGAGTTTGCGACTAAAAATATTATGTTTAATATTCCGCCCTCTAAAAGCACATTTGAACTATGCTAAGCCAAGTCAGGCTATTTATTTTTCGATTGCAACAGAGACTGGACCGCTAGATGGCGCCTGCTGGCTGTTTTACATGTCGCTATTGTAAAAATACCGGGATGTACTATAGTCAAAGGATTCTCATGTCGGTCGTCGCATACCTACCTTGCACTGACGAGAGCCAACAGCTCGAAACTGCAGTCTGCAAGTGGTGTGTGACGACTGGCAAGGGAGCTCCTTTAAGTAGGATCAGTCTTTCGGCTGGTGTTTGTTGCAATCGAAGCATTAGCGTTTTGATGGTAATATGCAATTATTACACTTAACGCGCCAGGCTTGTAACTTGTAATTCAGCGCTCGGCGGGGCACATAGCCCGGAGAGTAGCTGTTGGTTGCAGTCTGGTTAGGTTCCTTATAGTAAAATAAGGATTTATAGAGGAGTTTGCGACTAAAAATATTATGTTTAATATTCCGCCCTCTAAAAGCACATTTGAACGATGCTAAGCCTAGTCAGGCTATTTATTTTTCGATTGCAACAGACACTGGACCGCTAGATGGCGCCTGCTGGTTGTTTTACATGTCGCTATTGTAAAAATACCGGGATGTACTATAGTCAAAGGATTCTCATGTCGGTCGACGCATACCTACCTTGCACTGACGAGAGCCAACAGCTCGAAACTGCAGTCTGCAAGTGGTGTGTGACGACTGGCAAGGGAGCTCCTTTAAGTAGGATCAGTCTTTCGGCTGGTGTTTGTTGCAATCGAAGCATTAGCGTTTTGATGGTAATATGCAATTATTACACTTAACGCGCTAGGCTTGTAACTTGTAATTCAGCGCTCGGCGGGGCACATAACCCGGAGAGTAGCTGTTGGTTGCAGTCTGGTTAGGTTCCTTATAGTAAAATAAGGATTTATAGGGGAGTTTGCGCCTAAAAATATTATGTTTAAGGAATCATATGTCTCACGCGGGTCGGGTGAGCTCGTCAAAACTCGGCAGTTGCTCGTAAAGATTGAAATAATTTGAAGTTCAATTATTATTTATTAATTAACGGATGTCTAAATAATTTATATTATGATATACTTAGACATTTTCAAAATAAACTGATAAAAACACTTTTGACTGTAAAACTGATATTCGCGTGTACCCTATTTACGTTGTTATGCTTCTGTCTGATGAAATAATAAAACAAATTGTTAAATAATAATAATGTTGCCATAGGTTCATCAAGCACAACTTACTGCGTAATAATTACTTACTGCGCTTCCATGAGAAACCCTAATACGAAACTATTTTTTTTTAAATTCCAAATGTAATAACAGACATAAAGGAAGTCAAAATATAAAACTCTTTACACTAGACCTTCTTTAGACTGATATATCTAATATAACACGATTATTATTTTGTAAAATTGATTTTGACATAATAATATCTTTCCTGGAACCACTCTGTGTATAAAACAAAAATATATTTCTAGCATATTACCGATTTAACTATTCACTCCCCTGGCCAATTTTAAATTCATAGATATGTACTTTCTGACTTGTTCTGTCAGGTTTCCAAGCTCACATTTCATGCAAAACTATCAACTGTTTCTATATTAGGATAGCTCGATACCTGTACCTGGCCGGTAACCAATTAATTGTTAAAAAATGTATCGGTTTCATCAGAAGTGCAGATATTATTTATAGACCAGCGGGTGTCCATTTTAAATAGCGATTCAGATACCCCCTGGTGAAATAGAAATAATGGCTCACTCCTTTCCGTAATTAATTAATTGTTCCATTGCCATCCATTAATAGATTAGATACATACTCTATCAATTTATGGGTTTACTTTTTAAATCAAATTAATTTTTAAAGTAAATACCTTGAGGCGTATGAACTCTCGCGACCTAGAAAAATTATTTATTAGAAAAAAATTACTATTTTGTTTGCATATTAATGTGTACTTAATAAATTAGATAAAATGTATTTGTAAAAGGTTAAGAACCAATTACCGTTTAACTTTGAATGAAACGTGTAAGCTATTTTACGTTTAAGCGATACTAGGGCTACTAGTGAAATTTTAGATAAAAAAATGTATATTAATAAATAGGTGTTAGATGTAATTCTTTTAGTGGGTCTGATTATAAATTTTAATTATATTTAAATGTGCAGTATGTGTAAAAACTAAATATTAACGTATTTCTGATTCAAGTGGCAAGTTTAGGAAAAACCAAGAAGAGTCTGGGACCGACCAGGCAAGGCCATAAAGATCAAGCAGCGTACGACATGCCGACATGTGGCACGCTGTATTCCCTGATTGTAGCATCTGTGAACAGACAATAAAAAATGGCGGAACTTTGCAATGAGTGTTCAACAGACTTCAAGAAAGAAAATTTTCTAAACTGTGATGGAATTAGCAAAAAGCTCTTTCATAATAAATGCATCAATATCTCTAATAAAGATTTTCAAATATTTCACAACATTCATGGGCTTAAATGGTACTGTGAAAGCTGCGAGGACTTTATAAGGGTAGAAATGGGAGAAATAAAAGATCAGAAAAATGTTATTGGTGTGGATGGGAAAACTAAAACGAGGAAAATAATGAACTTAGTAGCGCAAAAGTAGCATCGGGGCATGCACTTGTTATTAAGCAAAAAAATAAACAAGAGAGCAAGATAACTCAAGAAGTAATAAGGAAAAATTTGAAGCCAGGAGAACTAGAAGTTGGAATAACTCAGATAAAAAATGTTGAAGGCGGAGGTGTACTTATCAGGTGTAAAATTAAGGAGGAAATAGTAAAAATCAAGAATACGGCATAAAAGAGACTAGGAAAAAATTATCACTTATAATATCACAAGAACTTAAATTATTTCCAGGAATAATTTAAGCTTGCGTGGTATTCGGTAAGAAAATTTCACACCGCTTAACACCATAATTTGGAAAAAAAATATTAATCCAACCTGACATTTTAAATTAATTTCACTGCTCGTCAAGTTGGCCAGGGTATTGTTGTTTTTGACATATGTTGATTTGTCATTTTTGTTTAACCGGTTCTGTCACAAAGCTTAATAATTACTAGTTTAAAAGGTCTGTACGTTGAGTTTAATAAGTGTATAGCGAAATGTCGAGATTTGGTAAAGAAAATCAACAAGTAATTAGACAAGAAATTCAAAATATAACACCAGATAACACCCGAAAATCAAAATCAAGTGTATGGAAACAGTTTGTTGAATTTTGTGACGAAAAGTTGTATAAAGTTGTATAAAAGTTGTTTTTTGAATTATAAATTGTTAATGCATAATAATTTAACAAATTTGTGTTTTCTGTTTAATGAAACTTTATAGCGAATAATAAATAATAATGTTAATTCAGAAATTTTGCATTATTCACAGGTACATCTACATTATTTAATGGTTGTAGATCATATGTTTACCTTTTCAACTGTCAAAAAATTTTCACTTAAATATCGTGGCGCCTCGAAAAAATTTCCGGAAATTTTTTTAATTGCCATGGTAACTAGTCAAAATTAAGGTATCTTATTGGTTAAAAAGTAGAGGTGTGAAATTTTCAATGCAATATTCCGGAACAAAAAAATCCATGCTTGAAAGTCCTAGATTTTGAACAAAATTTGGAAAGCGAGCAGCTAATTAATTGTATAATAAAGCAGAATTTGCATTTGCAAATTGAAAAAGAGAAGTTAAACGTGGTGGTAGTAAAGAAAATGAAAACTTGTTACATAGCGAAAATGGACATAAAAGTGAAGAATGTATTGTTATAATATAAATGTATAAACTGCTTACAAGCTCATGCAACTATGAATTAGAGCCACAATGTGAACCACTCAGTCTTTGATTATGGTTGTCCCGTCTATCAGCAAAAGTTCATATTGGAAAAACAGAAAATAAAAAACGCTTGTGAATAGCAATTAACTAAGAGAGTATACTCCAAAAAAAGAAAATGTGATGACCAGTATAATTGTTAAACATAATATTTTAGTCGCAAACTCCTCTATAAATCCTTATTTTACTATAAGGAACCTAACCAGACTGCAACCAACAGCTACTCTCCGAGCTATGTGCCCCGCCGAGCGCTGAATTACAAGTTACAAGCCTGGCGCGTTAAGTGTAATAATTGCATATTACCATCAAAACGCTAATGCTTCGATTGCAACAAACACCAGCCGAAAGACTGATCCTACTTAAAGGAGCTCCCTTGCCAGTCGTCACACACCACTTGCAGACTGCAGTTTCGAGCTGTTGGCTCTCGTCAGTGCAAGGTAGGTATGCGACGACCGACATGAGAATCCTTTGACTATAGTACATCCCGGTATTTTTACAATAGCGGCATGTAAAACAGTCAGCAGGCGCCATCTAGCGGTCCAGTGTCTGTTGCAATCGAAAAGTAAATAGCCTGACTTGGCTTAGCATAGTTCAAATGTGCTTTTAGAGGGCGGAATATTAAACATAATATTTTAGTCGCAAACTTCTCTATAAATCCTTATTTTACTATAAGGAACCTAACCAGACTGCAACCAACAGCTACTCTCCGGGCTATGTGCCCCGCCGAGCGCTGAATTACAAGTTACAAGCCTGGCGCGTTAAGTGTAATAATTGCATATTACCATCAAAACGCTAATGCTTCGATTGCAACAAACACCAGCCGAAAGACTGATCCTACTTAAAGGAGCTCCCTTGCCAGTCGTCACACAGTCGTCACGTTGTTGCAATCGAAGCATTAGCGTTTTGATGGTAATATGCAATTATTACACTTAACGCGCCAGGCTTGTAACTTGTAATTCAGCGCTCGGCGGGGCACATAGCCCGGAGAGTAGCTGTTGGTTGCAGTCTGGTTAGGTTCCTTATAGTAAAATAAGGATTTATAGAGGAGTTTGCGACTAAAATATTATGTTTAATATTCCGCCCTCTAAAAGCACATTTGAACTAGTATAATTGTTGTTAATATCCAGAGCTTAATTGCTCATATGGATGAAATTAAATACTTTGTAGCAGTAAATGACCCTGCAGTAGTTTGCTTCACAGAATCTCACGTCACATCAGATATCGAAGATTATGAATTTATGATATATAATTATAAAGTTTCAAGACTAAATTTTGAAAGCAGGTTTACGGGGGGGGGGGGGGGTGTATATTCGTTATGATATTGAATTTAAATTTATCTTTCTTATTGCATTTATAAAAATGTATGGTTCATAGTAATTAGAGTTAAAATAAATCACGAATATTATAACATAGGTGGGATTTACCATTCCCCAAGTAAGTCGCCCACAGTGTTTTGTAGTTTTTTGGAAAATTGGACAGAACTAAATATTTTAAGCATTGAAGGTACACTACTAGTCCTGGGAGATTTTAATGTGAATTGGCTGTGTGACGAGTATACATATACACGAAGGCTTAAGAGATGGTGTAATGACTATGGCTTAAAACAGATTGTACAAACCCCTACTCACATTTTTGAAGAAGGTGCTACGCTAATAGATTTAGTATTTATAAATAATTCTGATCTTGCCGCTAAAGTCTTAGACACTCCAGTTATATCTGACCATTGTATTATAGAAATTAGTATTTTAGACTATAGTGCACCAAAGAAATGCATTTTTAGAGGTAAACAACATAATGATAATTTATTAAAGATTAAATTAAATAATATACAAGTTAATTATAGGGAACCTGATATAGATAAAAAAATATGATTTTTTGTATGGTAGTCTTTTGAAAGTATTAGATGACATTTGTCCAAAAATAGAGGTCATAATTCGAAATACATATAAGGGGTGGTTCAATGCTAGGGTATTAGAGGCTATTAAGGATCGAGACAAGAAATACAAAATATTGAAATAAGTAATAATAAAAATGATTGTTTAAACTATACAACTAATACAAACAATGTTGTCACGATAATCAGACAAGAATAATTTAAGTATTATGAGGAAAAAATTGATAAATGCAAGGACGACCCAAAGAAAATGTGGCAGTCTTCAAAATCTTTAGTATCTAGTAAACACGACGAACCTTTTAAAGAAATTCAATTCGAAAATGAAACGTGTAAAAACCCAAAACTATTGCCTGAAAAATTTAATGAATTCTACATACCTAGTATTAACGACATAGTACATAGTATACCTCATAGCAACTATCAGTCTGAATTTGTCGAGTTAGGAGGAGCAAAAATGCAAAATTTTAAGTTGTTGACAAAAACTGAATCAAAAACAATCGTATTTGATCTAGCAAACAAGAGTAATTCGGATGAAGTTGATATGGCTTTCTATAAGGATAAGTTTGATATTCTATCTGATCAATTGATTCATATAATTAATTACTCGTTAGAGCGTGGTATTGTGCCAAATTCTTTGAAAGTCTCGACAATAATTCCTGTAAGAAAAATACCTAACACCATTAAAGCTGAAGACTGTAGACCTATAAATATGTTACCAGCTTTTGAAAAAATATTAGAGAAAATAGTATATCCGCAATTTTTAGATTTTATAATAAAGAAAAAAATACTTAGTGAATATCAGTCTGGTTATAGAAAAGGTTTTAGTTGTGAAAGTGCATTACAATATGTTGTTAGTGAGTGGAAGGAAGCTAAGAATAAAGGAAGAATGTCAGGAGTAATATTTTTAGATTTTAAAAGAGCATTCGAGAAAATTGATAGAGAGATTTTATTGGATAAGCTAAGCAAGTATGGAATTGATAATGTAGCATGGAAGTGGTTTCAATGTTATTTAAGAAACAGGAGGCAAAGAGTGAAATGTGAAAATATGTTATCAAGTGAGCTGCCTATACACATGGGAGTGCCTCAGGGAGCATACTTGGTCCTTTGTTATCTGTAATATATATTAATGACATGTCAAAAATTTTTGAAAATTTGCAAATACCACTTTTTGCTGATGACACTATTGTCTACATTGATGAACATGATCCTAGAGAGTTGGTAAGGAAAATAAATCACGATTTAGGACTTGTTTCTAAACGATTGGTTAGTTACGAAGAGAGCACATCTTAGGTGAACTCGACGAATCCCAAAACTTAATTGTGCTATTTTTTTATTTATCTAGAGCGTTCAACACCATAGATAGTAGATTTGTCTCAATAATATTAGATACATTGGGTATTCCATAATATGCTAACTCTCTAATAATGTCCTATCTCAAAGTTTATTATAAATAGGCTACTGTTTTTTGAGACAGTTATGAAACTGAATCACTCATTTATCTCTTATGTCAATGATTTACCCGGCCATCTAAGTGAGTGCAATATTTTCATGTATAAGGACAATACATTATTAATCACTGTTAGTGATAAATGCGAAACAAATTGCTCTTAAAGTTACTCTTGCAACGAAATCTTTTAAAGAATGGTGCAATAAAATCAAATCAATATGTCTAAGATGGTTGCCTTAGAAGACTTAACTAGGAAACTTAACTATGGGTCATCATCAGCTCCGCGAAAGCCTTAGAACCAAAATGAACAAATCATGTTTTCTTATTCTGTCTTTGAGAAATTCACTAGCGATTGATTGCCCTTTATAAATTTACTACGGAATATTTTACTCACAATACTACAACATGTGGCTTATCTCCTATGGCAACTAGATTAGTTTTATGTCAGGAGCAAGTGGTTCGAATAATATTTAACTTGAAAAACTTAGATTCATGTAGGCAAATTTTTCACTCTCAAAATATGTTTGTCTAATGGGCATTTTAGTGTGTAATATCACTTGAACTTAGAATTTTAACGGTAAAATTTGTTCGACAGCATAGTTGCCTAGTAATGTAAATAGTGTGAATTGACTGTTTATTATCTGATTAAGTCCCGAAAGCTTCAGTGCGAAGGATTTAATCCTTGATAATAAACATAGCTCGAGAAAAAATTTATAGATAAAATTTCAAAGCACGAGTGGTATTTGGGGAACATCTATTTTAGTGATGAATGTTCTTCTTTTTAAATGGCACAGTTAATCACCATAGTTGTTATTGATTGACACAATTGACCTCATGTTGACTGACATTATTAAAAGTGGCCAAAATTATTTGGAGGATTAGTTTACATTTGAACAAAATGGCGCTCTTCTGCACTATGCTCTGCCTGTTCGCCAGTATTTGAACCAACACTTTCCGGATCACTGGATGGGAGGATTGAAGAGCCCTCACTAGTAGCTTGATTGTACTTCACAGTTATTTTCCCGTAAACTCCGAAAATTGCGTACGACTGTTAGAGGAATTCAAGAGGCTTTCCAATGATGTACGACTCGCCCCTTCCTCCCTATTCAAATTTTAACTGCTTGAGGGTTTAAGTTACGATGTTAGAACTCGGAGAACCAGATTTCCCCGTTCCATAATGAAATTGACCTGTCCGTGCATTTCTTTACATATATGCTGTCAAGTTTTTATTGAGCCACCCTGTATCATGGTTTTTTATATACATTTACTACTTTTATGTTCCATTGTACTTTTTTATAGTTACTTCTTGCATACATATTGTGCAATTGGGTTTGTCCTGTGGAATAGTGTATTAATTAAATGAAGTAATTAAAAAAACTGAAAAATAACCGGTATAAATTATCTATAAAAATTATATGAAATTTGCTCTCTAACAAAGCCTCAATGACAGCAAAATAAAAAAGATGGGTAGGATGCCGACAAAGAAAATTGCTGTTAATGTTGCACATTTATAGCTATTAGTATAAACTAAAACTACGCAGATGGCTTTATCAAGTATTCTGTTGTATTGAAATGTACATTTTCTGATTCGCGCCTTCACAGTATGTTTTATTTATAAAGCAGCAATTTATGCTTAAGTAACTCTTGTTCTTAATCTGCCCTCTCCTCATGAAGGTTGGCAATCCAAATGGCTAATATGGTTCTGGAAACAGTGGTTCGGGAAATATCCATGGACGTACATCCAAACCACCGTTCTTATATCCTTTAACCAGGAATTTTGGCGTTTTTCGACAGATTTTCCCCCCGAATTTTAGCCTCTGTGGTCAGCATCAATATTTCATATCTTTCTCCTCTCACTACATGTTCCATTTTTTTCATAGTTTAATGGTGAGAATCAGGTCTACGCTAAGATCCGTTCTAACGAAAAGTTTCTTCATGCTCGTAAAGGTATTCCGAGCTTGTCCAATTCGTGATCACATTTCCTTTTATGGGTCACATTGTTCGTTGATAATGGTAGATATTTGAGCTGGGACACGTGTTCAATTACATTTCCATTAATTCTCAGATTCGCACTTATTAGAGATTTTGAGAATATAAGCAGTTTGGACATAGAGATGTTCATAGAGGGGCCAAACATTTCACTGTTCTTAACTATCCGGTCCATTATATGCTGTAGTTCATCGATGCCATTTGTCACAACAACGGTATCTTCAGCGTATCTGATGTTATTGATCACTTTACTGTCCACCTTGATACCACCCTCAATTTCGTCTAGAGCATCTTTAGAGTATTGGTTCTTAAAATGGTTGGTCTATCTTGACTTCTGATGTTTGATGTCAGTAAAGTTCTCTGATGATACGTAGATCTCCTTTGTCAATGGCCGTTGATTTTAGAATTTTGATCAGATTTTGATGGTTAACACAATCGAGAGCCTTGCTATTATCAATAAAGCACGCACATATATTGGTATTAATATATCTTTGCGTTAATATATTTCGAGGGAATAGAGCTTCTTGCGTATCCAGGCCATAACGAAATCCAAATTGGGCGTCATCTATTTGATATTCGCATTTTTTGTGTATTCTCGTTGTGAATCATTCTTAAAAAAAAATTGAGGCTTATATTAAGCGGTAAGCATCACACTGTGAAGAGCAGGTCTTTTTTGCAGGGGTATGAACGTGGATCTCAACCTATCTAAAGAAGTCCTACCTTAATTATAAAAGGGGAAGAAAAGTAACAGGGACATTCATGGTGGCATTGTATTGGTAATAATATATTTAGCGAGTAACATAGACTTAATAATATTTTCAAATGTTTGATATGAAAGACTTTTAAATACATCTAGAATTTTGTTGTATAAAGCTGACAGATATGAGAAGGGCGACTTATATTGGGCAGTTCTATGATTAGGAATATGAAGAGTACTATCAACAAAACGCAGGAGATTATTATTCAAGGACACTTAATACCAATCTCTCATACAAATATATTGGGCAAGTTTTTATTTATTATTTTGTGGGCCATACATACTAGATGGAATTGCCATTTCTGTCGCAAATTAAGCCATTTATGATCCCGTTTTCGCACATTAGCAGAAAACTGCATACATGAATTTTGAACTTTTTGCAATTTATACTATACGGCATAATACTGTGATTTATAAGATTTAATAATATCTGACAAGTCAACCATTGATTCCATGTGTGCTTCTAGAGGGCAGAATATTAAATCAAATCAAATCAAATCATTCTTTATTTTCAATAGGACTCGTAATACAAGTATATAGAACAACGTCAACAGTTTCCTTGCAATTACAAAAAATTGCAAGAAAAACTACAAAAAATACTATAAACTACAAACTACAACTACAGAAGGCTGCAAAAACAGCAGACAAACAAACAATGAAATGTAAATACGAAGTATAAAAACAAATACTGAAAAAAGTCAGAAAAGGTGTAAAAACAAATATTCCAAGTATGGTACATGTGATATAAGAAACTAAATGTCAGGATTAAGAAATACGAGTTTTTAAATATAAATAAACTTGTCATAGAAGTTCAAACATCAAATTCAGAACAATCCAAGTACTCTGAAATGGAGTAAAAAACATTATTTAATAACAAACTTTTTACAGCTCTTTTAAATAAATAAACGTTTGATATTTCTTTAATAAAATTGGGTAGTTTATTGAACAACTTAATAGACATGATGGTGGGTCCCTTGGCAACCATAGCTAAACGGTGTTCTGGTAAGCTAATGTTATTATTCAGCCTTAAATCGTAGTGCTCAAAGCCATCTCTCTTCTGAATAAAATTATTAGGGCTAGTTTTAACGGAAACGACACAGTTTAGTATATACAAACTTGTAACTGTAAGTATTTTTTAAAAAGTTGTCTAAAAGAATATTGGGGTGATTTAAAAGTTATTGTTCGTATGATTTTCTTTTGTATGACTAAAATGTCTTTTACTCTCGATGAGTTTCCCCAGCAAATAATTCCATAGTTTAAGAACGCATGTACATAAGCAAAATAATACAATTTTAGCAGTTCAACGCTACCTTTTGATCTTAGCTGCCATAAAACAAAGCAGTGCGTGGAAAGTTTTTTTGTTATCCCGCCTATATGATAATTCTAAGATAATAGAGAATCAACCTGCAATCCAAGAAATTTGGTAACTTCACTCTGTTCAATAGATTTGTTATCAATTTTTACAAGGAGACTTTTGTTTAACTCACGAGTAGCGAAAACTCTCAGTTCTGTTTTTAAGTTGTTCAAAAACCAAACCATTGTCCAAGCAATATTTCTGCATAGAGATAACAGTATCATTTGCATTTTTACTAATTCTGCTAAAATCATCACCCGTGACAGCAGCAGCAGTATCTTCTGCAAATAATGAGATGTAACAATTTGTTAATGGCTCAGCAATATCATTGATGAAAATAATAAAAAGTAACGGCCCCAGGATACTTCCCTGAGGCACACCAGTAGTACTAGAAGCGAGTTCATTTGATCTATTTGTTGAACCGTTATCTGATAACCTTACCTCTTGTGCCCTATTACAGAGATAAGATTTTAACCAACTTAATGCTGTTCCGCGTATGCCATAATTATAACATTTGTCTAGAAGAAGCGCATGATCTATGGTATCAAACGCACGTTTTAGATCGAAAAATATAGTCAGTAGTTTTGCTGTTATCTAAATTTGACAAAATGAAATTGTACAAGGATAGTACTGCATGTTGAGTGGAAAGGCCCTTTCTAAAACCAAATTGATGATTAGTAATAATATTTTCTTTCTCTAGAAATGCAGAAGTTCTTATGAAGTAAGCTTTTTCAAGAACCTTTGAAAAGGCGGAGAGTAGTACAACTCCTCTATAATTAGAAATATCATTAGTATTGCCCTTTTTATGAATAGGGATAATAATAGCTTTTTTTTAACATTGATGGCAAGTAAATAAAGTATAATATTTCAGTCGCAAACTCCTCTATAAAGCCCTTATTTTACTATAAGGAACGTAACCAGACTGCAACCAACAGCTACTCTTCGGGCTATGTGCCCTGCCGAGCGCTGAATTAAGAGAAACTTAAGCTTCGATTGCAATTAAGCGTTCTGTTGGTAATATACAATTATTACACTTAACGCCCAGGCTTGTAACTCGTAATTCAACGCTCGGTGGGACACATATCCCGGAGAGTAGCTATTGGTTGCAGTCTGGTTACGTTCCTTATATTTAAATAAGGACTTTATGGAGGGGAGGGGGAAATATTACGTTTTAATTTTGTTTTTGTCAAAATAGATTTTAGAGTTTTTCCCGTTTGATACATCATCCAAATATCAAATCTTTCACTAACGCAGCATAGTCTTTCTGATAATCTCTATACTTGTATCTGCCGTACTTGATTATCTCTATTTTCCATACTTCTATCAGTAAAGACAACATTATATTGGTTGTTTATTAAAACCTTGAGTAATGAATAAGACTAAATCACTCGATTCATTTGCATTTTCTCTTCTTCTGTACAAACTCACAAAATCATTTATATATAGAAGAATTTCGTGTGGTTTTCAGATCCCACTATGTAGAAGTGCAACGAACTATACATAAAAAATATTTTATTAGCGATAATTAAAATTAAATTAAGGTTAATTTGCTACAAGATAAATTATCAATAATTACACGAATTTTTATAATTTTTAAATACTGCTTTGTTACATTGTAATAAATTTTGCGCTTTCATGCAAATCGCGAGCAGAACATGTTTCAGGAACTTCTATAAAATAGGCGATTCATTGGAGCATATCAAAACTAAATATGTCCAGTCATAATCTTAGATCAGTTATTTCCGTCATGTAAGAAACACAATAAACTTATCTTGCGTTATCTCTTCCAAGTTTAAAATCAAAATCGTAGGTTTGAGGCATTTGATGCACAACGAACCTTTATAATATCAGTAAGGCCATATCTGTCAGATGATGTATTATAAATTTCTTTGGTAGAATTGACACTTCTAAATGTAGTGGCTTGAATTAGGAACATTAAGTTTAGCTAACAAAATTTGATTGAAGAAAAGATTTTATACAAACATTAATTTTGGTGTTCTCTTCATTCTGTTCTTCCTTTTATGGGCTTTCTTAGCATATACAGGGTGGAGCGTTAATAATAGACCATAGTACAAGTGTAGATTCTTTGAACTAAAATATGAGGATATAACCAAAAAGATACAGGGTGCAAAGATTTTGTTCTCTTTTTTTGCAATATCTCTATATCTATTTTCTCCAAAATTGGTAAGGAAACATTTTTTAATCTAAAAAACAATAATTTACGTATCGCATCACGTTAGACCGTGGAGGGCGCCTCATGAGCTATACCTGATGATATATTTTGTCTCTTCTTTTTTAAGAAACGTTGTGGCACATTTGACTGACTATAAAATCTCATGCAGGAGTCATTTCTACGTAAAAAGTTACACTTGATAGAACTTGATCACATGCGTTTTCGAGAAAACTAAGGCGAAATATTTCAATAATTCTTTGAAATATCTTGTACTATTTGATTACCTAATAACCAATAAACTGTGTATTTCAATAATTTCGTTTGTAAACGTACAAATAAAGTTTTTTTTCACACAATATAATGCAGAACCTCTTTTTATTAAACTATATCGTAGATATTCAGCTATAATTTTAGACTTGGTTACGCAACCGCGAAACCCTTTAAACCAACCCGAGCAGCATCGTTAACCGGATTTACTGCTTGCTGTATCAAAAACCTCCTACAAAATTCCAGGCGGCATTGCTTGTCACCTTGACTCAACTCGCGAACAAAACCGCGCTTATACGGATAAACATTAAGTTCAGTGCCGCTGGATGTTGACTCATCGGTCGTTGTGCACATTGATTAATTGACTGTACCAGTCCATTTTCGTTTTTAAGAGTTCAGAGTCTAGTGGTCTACCAGGTGGTTTATTATCATAAACAAATCTTCTTTTTCACCAGTTAGAAACCCACGAAATGAGAACGTTAAGCGCGGGAATCATTCGAGAGACTCAAACATCTGTTGAAAACAACGATTGGTAATTTAAAACTGATACATTTTTTATAAAATATTTAACATACATAACAAGATGTTGCAACGTTATATATCAGCAGTACATGATGGATTTTTTTAATATTCCGTATAATATGAATTATTTTTATTGAATTTTAAGTAACACGTTATTTATACCAGGATGTGTCTTTGGTTTAACCTCTTGATTTATTATGTTTTTAAAACGTACTTTTTGGTAATGTATGGGTATACTGTTAAATGGGACCTCCCAAGGAACTAATAGAAGGTAGCCGCTTTATTGAAATTTACATTTTTTCTACATATATCAGATTTCGAATTAGATAGAACACGCTTAAAGAGAGATAATTAAAAAATCAATTCAATTATAGTGGTCTGTTATCGATATAATATATATTCTACCTATCATGCAAAAAGGAATACATTTCATCGTATATTTGTCCTAACGACACAACACCCACAAAAGATTCAAGAAATTGTGGGATGAAACAAACAGCTGCCAGCTTGCTAGGGAACTACTAAAATAACCCAACAAGAGTACAGCAATGTACTACCTGGCAATGTCCAGAAGGAACTTACGTTTTATAACGGGAATCCAGACTGGACACTGGCCGTTAAGGAAACATCTCCATAATATGAGATTAAGCGAAACACCTCTCTGTAGAGGTTGTGAACAAGAAGATGAGACAGTTCAACAGGTACTCTGTGACTGTTCTGCTGTCTCATCAATCAGAGAATCCATTTTGGAAGAACGTTGGCCTACTTTGGCCAATAAGGGAGATGCCCCTAGGCAGCATCACCACCTATTTCACAAGATTAGGTTGGTTGAAGACCTAGGCGAAGGTCTGCCTACAGGGAGGATGTACAAGGGCCCCAATGGGGCCTAAGTGCTGTGGTTCAATAATTTTTATTGACCACCCTCCCAACCAATTCCAGAAGCATTCCATTCCAGTCCTAATAACAACAGGCCTCCAGGTGAATAATGTTCTTCAATCATTACAGGCGAATCTCTGCCATCTGTATTATGTGTTGTCAGTATCTATAAAATTTTGTGCTTCGACGTAGAGGTCTTTGTTATTGACAGTTCAATGCGTCATCAAACGTCAAAGACAATATTTGGTAAAATACAAAGGAATGTAGAAGTATTAAAAAATGTCAATATTTGCTGACACATGGAAGTTGGAAGTTAACATCGTTTGACTTCATTAATGTGGAACGATTCTACAGATGTTGATTAAAACATTTAATATCAGATATGCTGGTTATAATTAGTCAATCTACCTTTGGGATAACAATTATACGTAACTACTCAATTGTAATCTAACACATTTTACATCATTATATAGTTTAGATTCAAACACTAGACAAATCTGATGATATCATTGGATAAATGCTTTTGATATAAACAAGAGCAGCATTAATTTATTATGGCAGTTTCTAAGGCGCCTCGTGTCCCACAATGAGTGAGTAATTTTGATAAATACTGTCCACTTTGGATGATAAGACTAAAGATAATTCCTCCAAAAAATTCTCAACCTCATTATGTAGTAAGCCCAAGAACTAAGTTGAACACTATTCTACATAGTTCAAATGTGCTTTTAGAGGACGAAATATTAAAACATAATATTTTTAGTCGCAAACTCCTCTATAAAATCCTTATTTTACTATTAGGAACGTAACCAGACTGCAACCAACAGCTACTCTCCGGGCTACGTGCCTATGGAGAGTAGCTGTTGGTTGCAGCCTGATTACGTTCCTTATAGTAAAATAAGGATTTTGTAGAGGAGTTTGCGACTAAAAATATTATGTTTTACTATTCTACATGTAGACCACCTACTAGTACATATTTTTCTAATGTTTTTCTGAATTCTTCATACACAGAAAAAGATTAGAATATTTAACACGCTTGTTTTGATGCTTTTTAACTCTTTATTCTCTCAGTAACAGCGGTGTTGAATATGCGCGATCAATGTACCTAACTGTCAAACAAATGCGCATGATCCATGTGACAGAACAGTAAAAAATATGGGATGTCAAGAGGTCGATGGTATTTTCTACTAATACACCTATTAAGTCTTATTACCATATTTGTGTAACTAAAGATGTAATATGAGATAAGGAAAAGGTGTTAATTCAAAAATGTAAAGAAAATCTGATAATTTTATAATAGTTATAAATAAATAGTGTATGTTAATTTCTCCTTCATTTAGAGGTATTCAACTGTTGGTTTTATAGCTTCTCATAAAATCCTCAATTTTTTCAACGGCCGATATTAATGTTTACAAGAACATGATTCGGCGAAGATATCGTTCGTATCACCTTTACAGCATTCTTAAACCAGTACCATTATGGTTATATACTGCAGAGTCTTAAAAGCGGATATTATTTATGAAAATTGAGTACTAAATTAAATTGAACATTTTAATAGCTACTTTTTTCTTAGATTCTTAATCTTAAACTGGCGGTAAATGGACTTTATGTTTTCAATATGGGAAGTTCAGTTTAAACTGAACCAAACAGTCAATTTTCGACATCTAATTTTAAGTAAATAAAGTTAAAATCATTGAGTTTGTATTACACTTCATTTTTAGAAGCTTATGAAGTGGTTTACACATTTCGACAATCATACTAACATCATCATGATTGAAACTAAAGTGAAACTATTAATATAGGATATATTTTTATTAGAGATTCATCAATTAATCATATTTAATTTAGCCCTGAATTATATAGTTTTCTGATATATGGAAAAGTCAAAGATCTCTCAAAGAAAAGGAAACCAGTACTAAACTACTAAAAAAATTTAGCAAACTTTCTGAAGTTGTTTTGTACAACTTAGCTGTCCCCAAGTTTATTCAGCAAATATCCGAAAGCCAATGTGGTTTTATATCTGGACATTACTGACTTGATTCTTGTTACGCCGTATATTTTCGAATTTCTTGAGCACGTGTTGTTCAGTAGAGTTGATGATTGACTCCATCATCTTGACAATGACAAAAGTAAGGCTGGTTGAACGAAATTTCTAAACTAAACATATCTTTGATCAAAGTAGTTAAGGTAATTCGGTCATAGGCCGATGACGTACCCCGATACAGATAGCAAAGAATTAGAGAGTTATGTCAACATTATCGGGAGACGAATAAGTTTGAATGGACACTTTTAAAGTCCCAGAAAATATGTGGTAATAATAAATTAATTAATATCATATGTCACCGTGTGGACGGTAGTTTTTATACTTTATGGAAAAATTTCTTACTAGGCTGCACTACTGTAAAAGGAAATAAGGAAAGCGAGAGAACTAGGAGAAAGGGAAACAGCAAACCACACTTTCTATTAACAGTAATTAACAGTAAGTGTTAACAGTAATTCTAATTGTTGAATATTTTCTAAACACTAATATTAATTTATATTGATTATATTGATTATATTGATTATATTGATTATATTGATTATATTGATTATATTGATTATGTTGATTATATTTATTGCATTTGCCACAGAGAACTAACTATAATGTATACACACTTGTCAACCATGCTTCCATTGTATTTCTGCGCGTTGCGAATTGCGCGTGATAAATTCAAACAAATAACGAACATAAAATTTGCGCGTAGACTTAGTTCAATTGAGTTTTAATGATCCCTTGAACTTGTTCACTTCGTATGAATCTGAAATCTGAATACACTATATGTTAATTTACATCTGACTTTATGCTTCTACCTTGTAATTGATATGCAAATAAGTATCAAAAATAACTATTTTAAATACTAAGAAATCTTTTAGTATATTTCCTCCCATTTAGTTAATAAAATCCTCTTTAAGAACTCACAAATTACATCCTTATTAAAATAAACAATTTTACTTATCTACCGGATCTAAAATCACTTTACAGTACATTGTACTTAGGCTCGTATATAAGTAATATGCCTTATTTAGTTATTAATGATATTTTCTCCTGACTATCAACACTTTATCGAGAGGTATCACACATTTTTCTTTTAAATTACCTGACCATGACCATTTTCTACTTGTCGCTTGAGCTACTTGTTATTTTAAATTGCAATGTAACATAGCAAAATTGTTGTTAATCTTTACGGTATTTTTAGTTTATAAAAGAACTACTAAGTATATGTAAGAATTCTACTTAGGTTGTATGCTTCTTGATTACTGTAAATGACTGTTTTACGTTTGTTGTGTAAAATATACATGGTTATTGTTTCATTAATAAGGAAAATCGGCCTGGGGGCATTATAGATAAAAATAATTTTATGTATTTAATAATAATAGCAATTTTATTGGTCATTTAAAAATTTTTTTATAACACGTCAACAAAAATGTGAAAAGAGAAAAATATTTCGAAAAATGAAAAACAACATACAAGCACAGTTTATCCCTATAATATCAGCAACCAGTTTATGAAAACCAAAAATGTACAATATATTCTACGTAACAGTAACTAAATATATATAATGTATTAATTGCAGTTACCTACATGCGTTGTTATAACGTCTTTGTATAGTTGGAATTATTAGGATTAATTAACATATAGCCATTCCAAGAATGACAAAATGTGACGTACGCAATTTTAACGAAACATTGTGACCCAAAATCGCTCCACTCCCCTCGGAGGCGGTTACCTTGGGTGCGAGGGAGCGCATAACGGGCGCAATCTTTTGAGCCAAAAGAACGTTCAATAAACGAATAACAGGGGACATCTTAACCCACTCGTAAACAAGTGTGATAACAATAGTTGTTAAAACGACGGTGACAATACGTTAGTAACATACGTATTATTAATGCTGTTATTGGCATGATCAAATAACAGACATCTCAACGGCAATATAAATATAACATCATTTACAATCACGAAACATGAATCGCACAAAATACGTAAATATTCTCGACTAAAATATTCGTTGAAGATGTGCTGAAATCTGAGGATACGTTAATAATACGTATTTTTAACGTTGTTGGTCAGAATGTTTACATAAAATTAACGTATTCTTAAGGAACATTTTTTAAAAACGTTTACCGAGTTTGAAAATAAGTTTATAAGTAGATAAGTACGCAAGATAAAATAAATTTTCTAAATAAAAATATCACTCAGTTATTTGATAGACATGCCCCTGTTAGAACTTTCAATAAAACACATAAGCACTATTACAGAAAACATAAAATTCTTGCAAAAGTTGCGAAGCAATGCATTAAGTAGATATAAAAAGAGTAAATCACATCAACATTGGGCCTATTATAAGCAAATCAGAAATTATGCTACGGCTGCTATAAGATTTGAAAAGAAAGCTTACTTAAATTTTAAGTTTCGAAACAGTAGTGTAAAGGATAAATGGGCTGAATTAGAAAAGCTTAATATAAGTAAAAATAAAAATAGAGTCATTCCGAATAACTTGAATAATGTGGATAAACTAAGCACATTTTTTATTTCCTCTGGTAATACTACGCCTCCTAAGTTTAATTTGCTAAATTTCTATGCCGATAATACGAAAAATAATTTAAATAGTTCATTTTCCTTTACTACGGATTTAAAAAATATAAAAACATAAAAGTAGAGCCTCTGGTCGTGATCATCTCAACGTCGTTATGATCCATATCTGCTGTTTTTTTTAATACCATTTATTTTGCATATTTTAAATGAATTTTTAACTACGTCTTATTTTCCCATTCAGTGGAAACAGGTTTATGTGTTACCATTAACTAAAATTATTCGTCCCAAGGAATTTAATCACATAAGATCTATCAGTGTGTTACCTATTTTCTCTAAAATTTTGGAGTCTCAAATTAAACCGTTTTTGAGTTCAAATAATATCTTGCCCAAAAAAACAGTTTGATTTTAGATCAGGCTTCAGCTGTGCCTGAGCTTTTTCTAACATAACTGATGATATATTAAGGGCCTGTGATGACAATAAAATTAGCACTTTAATATTACTGGACAATTCCGTAGACTTTGACATGTTAAATTATGACATTTTACTAAGTATGTTATATTTTATACGGTTTTGTGATGGCGGCCGAGATTTTATGGCTTCATTCCTATCTGATAGAATAAACAAGTAAAAAATTGGTAGTAAGATTTCCAGCACGTTAACAGTTAGATCCGGAGTCCCGCAAGGCAGCATTTTAGGTCCAATTCTATTCACCATATATACCTCTTGTTTTCATAAATCCTTACAATTTTGTGATTATCATCTGCAAGTGGATGATGCGCAATTATACTGTTGTTTAAGTCTAAGATTTAGAATATGCCAGTAATATGATTAATAACGATTTAAATATCTTCTATAATATTTCCAATGATCACTTTCTAAAAATCTAATTTGTTTGGAAATAGCAAATTTACTAATTCTGTTAAGCCAGAGGCTCAGTTTAAAATTAGTGACTCACCAATAGCATACTATGCCAGCTCTAAAAGTTATGGACTTGGGCTTGTAATTGACTCTGACTTGCGTTTTAAGAGCCTCCTAACTTACATGTTAAGAAAAGCTTAAACCTCTTTCAAAATTATGTATTGCCATAGACATTATTCGGGGAAGGGAACTAAAACCTTATTATGCGACTCTCTGGTACTATCACATTTTAATTATTGTGACAGTGTTTATGGTCCTTGCCTTGATAGTGTTGACACCAGACAGAAACAAAAATATCAAAATTCATGCCTGTGGTTAATTTTTGGTATTAGATCAAGGCAATGTATATTTCGTAAACTTAAGGACGCTAAAGGCTTAATATGTAAAATCGTCGTAAGTTACACAAGACATGACAAATCACCTTATCGAACTGATGTATATTAACATTCACAGAAAGAATCTTGTTATTATTCTACGCCACAACAAGTATCTTTTTAAACGATCATTCTCTTATAATATTGCGACTTGTATCAAGTCCATCAATGTACCTAGTCTCGCACTCTCGAACATAACTTTTAAACACAAATACAAGCAGTATCTATTAGAAAGTCAGTAAGCTGTCTTAAGGTAACTTGTATGGGTGTGTGCAGGTATGTGTGCATGTGTATGTCTTAGCATGTGTATGCGTTTGCATGTGGACTTGTACGGTGTGCATGTGTGTGCGCGCGCGCATCTGCGCATGTGCACTGGGCGTGTCCGTAGGTGTAAGCGTGTACATGATTGGACGTACACTCTCACATGTGTATACATTTAACATTAATCTTGTGTCATCTTTCCTCGAATTTTCTTACTTTCATTCCCACTCTACTCTATTTCATCTCATTGCTACATTGATTTATAAATAGTAAAGTGTATAAAATAGTGAGTAAAGCAGCATTATCTTTAAGTTTTGTTTATCACATGATGATATATATTGGTTAATACACCTGACCAGTTTTCAATAGCAACAAACCAGCGAGCTAAATAACAACATTATTAAAAATAAGTAGATGTTTGGGAATAATTACTTTAATAAATTACATTTTGAAATACCTTAAAAACAGGACAACAAAAATTCTACAAAAACTCCAGCTGATAGTTGATAAATGGTGTATATATACATATAGAGTGAGTCAAATATTTAAACAACAAAACAGTCTCCATCAGACATGAACGAAAATTTGGATCTGTATGAGAAATTGACTAAATTTATTGAAGAAACAAATAGTAAACAAGTGGAAGAGATAAAGAGTTATATTAAAATAGAAGTTGAGCAAATAAAAGAAACAATTAATAAAGAAGTCGTGAAAAGGGAAGAACTGGAGAAAGATTTTCTAGAACTAAAGATTAAAAATAAACTGTTAGAGAAGGAACTGAGAAAAAATAATATAATAATCTTTAACCTGGGTTATGAAGAAGAAAACGACATTTTAAAATTTACACTAGAAAAATTAAATCAGCTTCTAGATATCAATATCAGTAGAGGAGAGATAAACAATATTTATGCAATAGGGAAAAAGAAGAGAGACAGACCAATAATAGTTAAGTTTACATCATATTTAACAAAACTAACTGTTCTTAAAAATTGCAGAAAACTGAAGGGCACCAATATAAGTATTTCTGAGGAACTTACATTAGAGGAACGTAGGAATCAAAAAATCCTGCGCCAACATTTAAAGCAAGCGCGTGATAAGAAACTAAATGCTTACATAAAAGGTGAAAATTTATACATCAACGAAGAAATATATAATGCAGAAGATCTGATAATAAATGAGAAAGATAATGATGATGAACACGACAGAAATGAAAATATCACGGAAAGCATAGAAAGTCAAAAATCCAGTAGTGCACCACCCACTCCAGGAAAGATTATAAATAATCAAGTGGAACAGAACAAAGAAGAAAGCGAACTCGGAAAAGACGGAAATCTACAAAAAAAACGTAAATTTACAAATCCAGTTGTTAATGCGAACCCAAGCCGATCCTCCCCAATATTTAATGAAAAAGAAACAAAGGCAAACAAAAATACACTATAACAAGATTACAAATTATTAATAAATTAAGTAGTAAGTAAAGTAGTAGTAAAAGTAACTTTTATTAGCGTTTATTTGTATTTGCTTTGCTTTCTTTATATTAGACAGTATTAATTAAACTATTAACTTTGTGTAAAAATAAATAATATATGTATGAATGTATGTACGTTTGTGTGTACGCTTACCATGGATCCATATATAAGAGAATACGAAAATAATTCTGTTGAAACACTTATAATTGATAATATGCAGGAATATAACAGGGTAAATTCTAAGATACAAAATAACTTTAAAGTATTCCACATCAATATTCGTAGCATTTATAAAAACATGGATGAATTATCTATATTTTTAAGTGAATTCTCTGAAAATTTTGATGTGATAGTTTTAACAGAAACGTTTCAGGTTCATGATTCAAATATTTTTAATATGCACGGATACAATATGTTGTATAATGAAGGAAGACTTAACAAAAATGATGGTGTAATTGTCTTTCTAAAATCAAATTTGGAATGTAGCCACGAAAGCATACAGATAGGAGAAATAAATGCACTAAAACTAATTCTAACAAAACAGGGTAAACGAATTATAATAACTGCTGTATATAGATCACCCAGTACATGTCCATATAGTTTTAATATGGGATTATTGACATATTTAGATAATATTGAAAAAACTGATATGCATATATTTGTGGGCGATATAAATATAAATATATTATCAAACATTGATTACTCAGAAGAATATCAAAATATTTTAAATTCTCAAGGGTTTATTTCATATATAAATAAATATACTAGAGTACAAAATAACGTGAAAACATGTCTAGACCATTATTTTATTAAAAGTAATTTACACAGAATAGATGATATTACGCCTATTATTTACAGACAGAACATAACAGATCACTTCCCCATATTAATATTATTTCAAGTAAAAAGTAATGTAGCAAAAAATATTCTACCAGAAAATAACTATGATAAAAAATTTATAAACTATAAAAACCTAAAAAACAGTTTAAGAAAAGAGAATTGGTCAGAAATTTATACAGATAACAATGTAGATGTAATTACAGATATTTTTATTCAAAAGCTAGTAGACCTTATTGATGAGCACAGTAAAGTCATAAAAGTTAAAAACAAACAGAGGAAAAGAAAGGCATGGATAACAGCGGGTATTTTAAATTCAGTAAACACGAAAAACAAAATGTACCAAAATTTATTAAAAGATCCAACCAACAAAAATCTAGAATTACAATATAAAATATTTAAAAACAAATTAAGTCATCTAATTAAAACTACAAAAACAAATTATTATAAATCACAAATTGAAAATAACAAAAATTCATCAAAAAAACTGTGGGAATCTGTGGATAATATTTGTAATAAAAATAAGCCAAAAACTATTATAAGTAAAATAAAACTAGACGATGGCAACATAATAACAAACAAAACAAATATTGCAAATAGTTTTAACAAACATTATAGCGACTTAGGAGCAATATACGCACATAAAATCAAAAAACCAGACGATTTCACCGAGGCACTGGATAATTTGGAAACTACACTGTATTTGTGGCCTGCCGAAGAACTTGAGGTCAAAAAAACTATTAAAGAGTTAAAACCAAAAAAATCACCTGGGTACGATAAAATACGTAGTGAAACACTAAAAGAAATATCAGACGAAATAGCTGCACCGTTAACTTTTATAATAAATACCTGTTTTAATACTGGACGTTTCCCAAAATGTCTAAAAGTCGGTATTATTAAACCCCTATATAAGAGTGGAAGTAATGAGCAAATTATTAATTATAGACCAATTTCGCTTATATCGAATATAGCCAAAATAATAGAGCGCATATTAAAACACAGAATTATGAACTTCTTAAATAAATATAACATAATTTCAGATAATCAATATGGCTTTAGGGAGGGAAAATCTACGGAAGATGCAATATCTCAATTAACATCACGCATTTACAATGCATTAGATGAAAATAAAAAATGCATCTGTATTTTTATAGACCTCGCCAAAGCGTTTGACACTGTGTGCCATAAAACATTATTAAATAAATTGAAAAGTTATGGACTTAGGGGAAAGATATATGATATTATAGAAAATTATTTGGAAGATAGAACTCAATACGTGCAAATTGATTACAGCATCAGTACTCCAAGAACTGTCAACTATGGGGTCCCTCAAGGTACGGTACTGGGTCCTCTACTTTTTACTTTATATATAAATAGCTTATTAGCTTCAAATATCTCAGGTACCATAATTAGCTTTGCAGACGACACCGCAATTATATTTGAGGCAGATACCTGGCTACACCTAAAAAACACAGTAGAAACAGAATTTAAGCTAATAAAAAAATGGTTTCAATATAACAGTCTTACACTAAATTGTGAAAAAACCAAATTTCTACCATTTACATCTTATTCAAATAATTTACCTAACCTTGGTCAGCTACAGATTGATGAAGAAACCATTATCCCTGAAGCCGAATCAGTAAAATATTTGGGTATAATAATTGACCGACATCTGAGATGGGACCTGCAAATAAAAAATGTTACAAAAAAAATTAGAGGTTTACTTTACAGGTTTAAATACCTAAAAAACTTCTTGAGCGTTGAACACCTAAAAACATTATATTATGCACTGATACAGTCACAATTAACATACGGTATCCTGGGATGGGGAGGAGTAAGCGATTATTACTTAAAAAATTTAAACGTTTTACAGAAGTGGGTACTGAAAATAATCTACAGTAAAGACATACTTTACCCTAGCAATGAGCTATTTAAACTAAGTAAGGTACTGGACATTCGTCAATTATTTTGCATGAATATACTAACAAACATATTTAAAGGAAAAATTAAAACAGAACCGAAATCACACGTCCATCAAACCAGGCAAAGAGAAAATAAAATACAAATACCACGATGTCGAAAAACTGTAGGTCAAAGGAACTGTTATTACCTAGCTCCTAGAATCTATAATATGCTTCCTGATAAATTTAAAAAAATAGAAAAATACAAAAAATTTAAAAGTGAAATTAAACAATGGCTACTAGATACACCGATACATACAATAAACAATTTAATTAACCAAAAATAGATTTACAAATACAAGCTTGAATAGACAAAGTGTTAAAATATTGGTAAACGTATATAAGTATGTATGTATATGTAATGTGTTCGTGTAATGTGTAAGTGTATAGATATATGTAGAAAACAAAACTGGAGTTACCTGATTAGTTATATTTGTTAAAGTCAACTCTAATGTAATATATGTGTGTATGTGTGTCTATGCGTGTATATATGTGTATATATATGTATGTATGTATGTATGTGTGTATATATGTATATATGTATGTATATATATATATATGTGTATTTACCATATGTATAATATAACAACACTTAAATTTAGTTTAACTCAATATAATGCTCATAGACTGGATAAAATATATTGTCAATCACGCACAAGCATTTTTGTAAATGCTTCAGTGATTTCTCTTCTAGTTTATTTGTAAATACTATTTCTATTTGTGTCATTTGTGTCATGTAAATTTTCTTTTAGAAATTGCTGTAAATTATATTATCATTCTTGTATTTTTATTTATATTGCAAATAAACATTATTATTATTATTTTTTTTTTTTTTTTTTTTTTTTTTTTTTACGAAGTTCAGCGTCCACTCTGGCCAGGTCTTGTGGCCCGGGGGTTTTCAGATGGTGTAACCCCCTTCTGGTACTGAGGCCCTCTGGTATTGGCGGAACGAGGAGTGCTACGTCCTCAACCGGTGATTGTGGCGGCTCTTCGGCCACCTCATTCACCGGTCCAGGAGCAGCCCTCACGTAGCCCCTACTACGAAGGTGGGATACATAGTCACGCAGATTTTGTGGCGTGAAGGCGCTATGCTCTGGTAGCCTCTCACACCACAGAGCATGCATCCGCGCCATGTATCCCCTCCGCGCGGGCTCACTGCTTTCATAGCAATGCAGAAGTTCATCTCTCAGTTCATCTGTCCACTCAAAGCGTCCTTGGACATTGCCAATTTCGTCAACGGGCGGTCCGTCCGGTTGGGCCCCACCACCTTGCCCTTGACCCCTATCCGCACGGGGTCGATCGTGGGGGCCCTGTCTTCGGCCTGCCGGAACCAAAGTTTAGGGTCTGTGGGTGGTTAGCCCAGCAGACCCACGACCGACACCAGAGGGGAAGACGCTTTCCCCTCCCGGGTGCACTAGGGCTGCCGGTTCGGTTTTGCACCCCAGCTGGAGTAAGTGGTGGCGCTACTCACCAAAGGCTTGATAGATGGAAGTCAGCCCCTCCTGCTTATTTATTATTATTATTATTATTTTTTTTTTTTTTTTTTTTTTTTTTTTTTTTTTTTTTTTTTTTTTTTTTTTTTTTTTTTTTACAAAAAACCAGTCACCCTACTCTGTGGCTCCGACCCTCACAGAGGGGAGCTGGTAATACCAATAGCCACTCCCCACGCCCGTGGGGTGAGTGACTACCGGGTCCGCGAATCGTGTGCCCTGAGTAGACGTAATGAACCGAGGATGACAGCCTTCTGCATTCTGCCGGCTAAGATCTCTGCCGAATCTCGGCATGCCGGTATGATCTTTAGTTCTGAAAGCAGCGTCTGTCTCATTCCACCGAGGGCTCCTATAATCAGTACCACTATTTTAACAGAATGGCCTGGATAAAGCCTGCTGAGTTCGAAGAGCAAATCTCGATATTTTGTCCGTTTTTCCTCCTCTTTCAAGACAATGTTGCTCTCAGCGGGAGCTGAGAATTCCACGACATACATTGTCTTGAGTTGGTGGTCGAGGAGTACTATGTCAGGCTTGTTGGCTTGTATTTGCCTGACGGTGGGAAACGAGTAGTTCCAATAAATTAGGCACTTCTCATTCCCCACAACGGACTCAATATCCCCCGGAACGTAAGGCAGCACTGGTGTTTCGTCTATCCCATACGAGTGCCTTAGATGATAGTAAAGCACTCGTAATGCTGCGTTGTGTCTATGAATATAGGCCGAGACTGCGTAAGTCGGGCAAGCCGACAGTAAGTGCATTACAGTCTCCGGCGCCCTGCGGCAGGCCCTGCAGCTGACATCAGGGACCTCCATACCCATGACACGACGTCGATAGACGAGAGTGTTAAATACACCATTATTATTATTATTATTATTATTATTATTATTATTATTATTATTATTTATATACATGTTGAGGCTTATATGGAAGATCAATACTTGCCAATGTCATTCATCACATGCGTTAGCTATCTTTGTAATTTTGATAGACAATAAATGTATTATTATTATTACTAAAGCCCGTACCTGTTCGTGGAAATAATAATGTTCATTGTTTTTAACACCCTGTATGTAATACTTATTTCATCAATAAAAAAGTTTGTTATAACATACCTAATAATTTTGCAATTAATTTCATTGCAAAGAATATCTATCTGTCCTACTCTAAGGCAGTGATTTTCTTCTTATGTTGACAAATGAACTGTATATTGATAAACAAATTAGTATTAATGGGTGTTAGTAGGAGTAGTAGTTATTAAGTGGAAGTATCAGTGGTACCTGTATTCAATATAAATTTATTTAATACGAAGACAAGGTACTTACATTTCTATAACATTACATCGTTCACCTTAGAGAGAATACATTTATAATCATTGTTATTTCGCAAAACAGCATATTATAAATATATAATCAAAACACATCCTGCATTCCTCATGATCCGTCCACATACCTATATATAGATTTCAGATAACCCAATTCGATCATGACCCAAGGATGTAAATCAAAAAATAAAAATATCAGAAACAGCCCGTTTTTATTTTAAGAACATATATCTATCTAATTTGACTGCAGTAACATAATAGAGCATCTCAGGGCAAGTTGAGTGCCTTGTAAAGGAGTGGACTGATTACGCTATGCTCGCTAGGCCGTGCCCAAGGTGATAGGCGTGCGAACATGTGTTCAGGTTTGATAAAATAATGCAATAATTACCTTAATTTGGTATCACCTATGTAACATATAGGTCGAAGTGGTTCATATCAAGTTTCGTAGTGATACTGTCAACAGCTGAATAAGATATGTACAAACACTAATACCATATTACTACAAACTGAAGAATACCAAGAATTATTCGTTTAATAAAAGGCGATATTTTATAAGCTTACAATTAATTTAATTATACAGGGTGAGGCCATAGTGCGTCGTACCTCGATATCTCGAATTCTACGATAGCTAGAAGTTTATTTAGAAATTGCAAGTAAACTAGATAAGGAAGTCTATAACTGGAAATTATTTTCGAACATACAGGACGAGCCAAGACGAAATTACAGGACCAAGTGCCTTTTTTAAATGGAATGCTATGTATATCAGTACATTTTTAAGCCTCTTTATAGGCTCTATTCATTCCTATATTAGTATTGAATATCTCCCAACCACTTGGATGTAATGAATTTTTTGAAATAATGCAATCTGCAGTCGCAATTACGGGTTTTAAGAAAAACTTATGTGAATACCAGTTACGAGACATCTAATTAATGTTTTTGAATCATTTTCATTTCCTAAAAATGTACAGGGTGGCGAAAAATTATTTTTCAATTAAGAACATTTTAAATTGAATTTTCTCAATTTTTTCAAATAGAACACCCTGTATATTTCTCGACGATGTGATGTAGAAATGAAGAACGAAAATTTTTTGTAAGCACTTCCCTAGGGCTAATTGCAACCAATTTCGCTTTATTGAGCAATAATTACAAAATTTAAAAATAAACTTAAAAAAGGTTTCTTCAAATAACTCAGTAGAAAAAATTATAATAAATGTTCCACATGTTGCCCATTTTGATTGGCACACATCTTTATGCGCTTCTGAAATGAGGTTCCCACTGTTCCTAAAACTGCCGGTGTGATAGATGTAAAAGCAGTTATTATTTTCTCCTTCATATTTTGTACTGCTGTTGGTGTGTCTCTATAAACAATTTCCCTCACATATCCCCATAAAAAGAAATCCATTTTTGTAAGATCTGGGGATCTAGCAGGCCATTTAGTGGGTCCATTTCGTCCAATCCATTGATTAGGGTAGGTATTATTTAAGTGGTTTCTTACTACATTTAAATAATGTGGTGGAGCACCATCTTTCTGAAACCACATCCTATTTCGAATTCTTTCAGGGAGATTTACCAATCATTGTGGCAGATAGTTTTCCAGAAAATGAAGATAAATAGCTCCAGCCAATATATCATCAAAGAAATGTGGTCCTATTACATGATCGCCAATAATTCCTCCCCAAAGGTTTATACACAATCTGTGTTGATTATCAACTTGCATAAAAAAAGTGAGGATTTTGCGAAGTATAATAGTGGAAATTGCGCCTATTAACAAATCCAATTTTACGAAAAGTTGCCGCATCACTGAATAAAATAATATTGAAAAAGTTGACACCATGTTCCATTTCACCTCTGGCCCAATTAAATAATTGTAGGCGCTTTTGAAAATCGTCATCAGATAGTGCTTTTGAATATTATATGCATGCAACTTATTTGTTTTTAAGATTCGAACCACAGACCGTCTACTTATTCTTACTAATGAGCTCACTTGTCTTTAACTAACATGAGGATTCTCAACCGTTGCCAGCACCACAGAAAACTCATTTTCTTCGTCCACAACACGTCTTGTTCTGTATCTTTTTTTATATTCGACATTTCTAGTTTCCAGGAATCTATTGAGAAGGTTTTGGAAGCTGCTAACATCAGGAATTCTTTTTTCAGGATAACGTTGGTGATAAATTCTATTGGCAAGTAAACAATTTATGTCTGACTCGGCCAAAACAAAAGTCATGTCTAGAAGTTCCGCTTTATTAAAATTCATATTGTAAAACTCCAAATATTTTAAATTGAATACAAATTGTAACGACCGATAAGTGTGATAAATGCTCCTTTGTACACGACAATTTATACCAAACCGAGGTTTTATTGCTTGTCGAATAACGAAAACATCAAAAAAATTTACAAAAAACATTACAGTAAAGGACTGACTAAATACTATTTACTCATTTCAATGGATTGGAAGAAATGGTTCCACTAAATGGCATCATTTCAAAATTGTATAAACACGTGTGTCAATAAAAATGGGCAACACGTCGAACACATATTATAAATTTTTCAAATGAATTATTTGAGGGAACCTGTTTTTTTAAGTTTATCCTTGAATTTGACACTTATTTATTTATAAAACAAAAATGGTTGCAATTAGCCATAGGAAAGTACTTATATACAGGGTGTTCAATTTGAAAAAATTGAGAAAATTCAATTTAAAATGTTCTTAATTCAAAAATAATTTTTGGCCACCCTGTATAGTTTTTGGAAATGAGAATGATTCAAAAACATTAATTAGATGTCTCGTAACTGATATTCACATAAGTTTTTCTTAAAACCCATAATTGTGACTGCGGTGATTTTTTTAATATCTATCTGCAGATTGCATTATTTCAACAAAAAAATTCATTACGTCCAAGTGGTTGGGAGGTGTTTAATGCTAATATAGGAATGAATAGAGAAGAGGCTTCAAAAAATGTACTGATATACATAGCATTCCATTTAAAGAAAAAAGCACTTGGTCCTGTAATTTCGTCTTGGCCCGTCTTGTACATTCTAAAATAATTTCCAGTTATAGACTTTTTTATCTAGTTGTCGTTTACTTTTTAAATTTAATTTGTTAGAAGGAACATAATTAGAATTAAATACACAAATTAATTCTCCACTTGGTTTCTTTTGGAACGTTATTCCGTAATAATTTAAAAACACAGAAAATTAGGTTATAAAAAATGTTTCAAATATGTTTTTAAAATTATACGTGTATTTGGGTCTTTTATGCTCTTTTTAAGATTGAAGAGTAGATACAGAGAATATTAAATTGTGAATTTGTTTTAGTTTTTTATTACTTATTATATTTAGAACTACAAAAGTGAGGTTAAGTTCTGTCTTAGACATTTTAGTATTCCCAAAATTTAAATTATTGTTATGTGCACGTCCAGGCCCTCTTACGGAGAGAGGTTTAATTCCTGGTAGTAGACAGAGTAAAGTGAAGCCTGCCTAATCGGCAACCAGTAAAACAATAGTTCACCAGTCGACCCAGGGTGGCGCTGCCTCATAGAATACACTGGAAAGAGTAGAAATATCTCGAATGACAAACTGGATTAATCAAGAATAAGCGCCACGGATATATAAGTACCAGAACCTCCACGTAGGAGTCAGTTCAGTGTAGTTCTGAATGACTTGAGTAATCGGATAAGATAAATAATAGTAATAAGTTGTGAATTTTAGTAGTGAGGCTACAGTAGATGAAAGTTATAACTAGTGTGTTATTATAACGGCTAATTATTGTAATTTAGTGATTAATAAATCAGTGATTAGTGAAAATTCGTTCGCGTTTTTTATCTGCAGGGAAGTGCTGTACTGTACTATACACTTCTATTATTTTTTATGGCTTTCATTCTTCTAACTGGTCTAATATATCTGATTTTCTTTTCAGAATGGAATAGTTCAACGTTTTTGATATTTACAGAACGATTTATTTCTTGATGTGTCCACATATACATTGTTCACAATGAACCTTTCCAAAATTTTTAAAAGCGCATTCAAATAATAACTCAGGATTCACGAAAAACCTAGCTCTTAGTTATGTAAGGTTTCTATTAAAGAAAGTCTTGTTTTTTCAGTAGCCCCCTGAAAATCACAAGCTTTGTAAAAAGTCTTGGAATCCTGGGCAACAATTAGTTGTAGGGTAATTCACAAAAGATCTTTTAGGTCGAAGTATAGTAAGGCTACTCAGAGCCAAGCGACCCCTGACATAATCTACAATTTCAAACAATAAATCATGTTTACAAATTTTAAAATTAATGCCTAGCAAATTTGTTCGTGGTAGACAGCCTTCTAATTTATTTATTTATTTATTTAATATTCTTTTTGTTATTCTTTCCTATTATTTGGGTTTTCTAGCACATGTACTATTATCCTCTTCAAAACAAATCACCGAATCTACAAAATAATAGAATTATTGGAAAAAAAGCCTCTGCGCCCGTGACGTTTACGCCAAAGGAAAAGTCAGAGGTTATATTTTACAAATAATATAAATCGGAATAAACACAGAAATAATGTATTTTGCTGACGTTTTGGAAAGTAATCTCTTTCCGTTTTCAAAGCTATTATTTGGAAGAACTCTTATTTTGCTGTGTATGTCAAATACACAGCTTTAAGATTCTGTTTATGTTATTTCCATAGATACTTACTGCTTACACAGAACATAGAACTGATGATATTTTCTTTTAGATAATCTTGAGTTTGTTAAGTTCTTCTTTTAACATTGGTAGCCAGGTTGTACAAATTTTTGTTTTTATTTATTTTTATTGATATTTTAAATATAATATTATTAATGTATTATGGTACAAAAACTAAGTTTTAAGGTCATCTGCAAGAATCATAATTAAATCCTTTACTGTTAATTATATGCTTATAATATTCAACTTGTCTAATGACATGACAAGATTAATGATTAAAAATAAAAAATTCTCATGACATCTTGTATATATTGTTAGTCCGCCCAAAAGGAATTCTTCACATGTAAATGACTGACTTTAACAGAACTTCTTATTTTAATCAAGCAATATGTCAAGTCACTGTTTCATTATTACACAACAATATTATGTTATGCTATTTGCATGCGTAATTACAAGAATTAATTTCCTTTGCTACTGTATATATTCAAATTTTGGTTCCGTTTCCGGTTTTTTAGCACGGATTTTGAAATTATGTATATACATTACTGGATATAGTGCTAAAAAATATGACACTACAAATGTTGAGGAATTTGGTTAGAAACAAGGGAGTAAAACATTTGTAACATTGAAAGTTGTATTAATAATGGATCTGGCGGTCGGACAAGAGCTCTACGATGTGACCAGGGATGACATTATTAGGAAATACTTCATGCTGGTTTCCTAATCTGAAGATATATATTGAAGGAAGGGGCATTTACAGTAATTTATTACCAAAATTAAAGAGCATTAAATTTCGCTTCGAGTAAAAGTACCTCAAAATTGAAATTTCATCAAGAGGTATGGGCGTAATTAGCAGTCAAATAACAACAATTTTTACCAACTTGTAAAAAATTCACACTGGGTAACTTTTTAAACGTCTTCAGATCTGAAACGGCTAATCTAAATGAAAAAATTCATAGAACGAAAATTGTGGAGCATTAATTTCAAATTCGTACAGTACCTGAGTAATATAATAAAGAGTAAAAAAATTAAACATATATTTAGGTGCAAAATGCAAGTAAAAACTGAAATAAAGTAAAAATGAGTTTTAGAAAGCAGAATTTGTTATAGGAGGACGAATGTATATGGAGTATGTAGAGTTATTTACGGATCTTTAGTTGTAAAAAGTCGTTATCGGCCACTACCTGGAGTTACTAGCGAGCCCTAGTTTTGTTGTGGATAATGGATACCTCCTGCATAAGGTTGTTTGGCATATTAATGAAAAATTTGGAGACGTCTGTAGAAAATATGAAACCTACTTGAGAAAGCACTACCGATCTGACATCACAGTTATATTCGATGGATACCCAAGTTATACTCCACGAAGAGGAACAAAGTCATCTGAAAGGTCTTGTCGCTTGAAGATATCAGGTTCTTCGGCAGATATCATTTCCGTGAAGAAATAAATGCTGCAGTATCACAGGAAAAGTTTCTTGCAAACGAGAGCAACAAGAACCATCTGATTTAGATGCTTATACAAAAATTTAAGGAAGGAGGAATCCAAGCGCAACAGGCAGAAGATGCAGATTTATTAATTGTAGAAACAGCTATTTCCCAAGCAGTAAAATCCGACAGTGTGGCAATGAGGAAGATGCATGAATTTTAAAAATGCTTAATTTTGTTATTTTTCCATAATATGTACTATATAATTAGATAATATAATAAAAGAAACTTATAGAACAATTTCGCTTCGTAAATATTCCATATTAAAATTTGAACTCTTGTGTAAACGAAACAATGTGACTGAAAACGCTATGATACTGCTTCGACGTCATTTTGACCAATTTGACCCAACTTTGCTTTACGTTGTTATTCTTAATCTTGTTATTAACTATTTGTTAATATGACGGATAATGATTTCATATCATCCCTAACGTACTCATCTATATCCACAGCATTCTTTTTAGATGTTTCAACGTTTTAACAATAATGACGTGACATTACTGGTTATGAATGACGTCATTCATTTGGAATAGAGGGTTTCAATGGTTTTAAATTCTCAGCCGAAATAAATATTCTTTATCACTCCCAATTTTAACAAAAAAAAAAAGAAGAAATACGAGGAAGCATATTTTTCTGTCGCCTATCTGTGACAAAAAAAAATCATGCAACTTCCTCATTGCTGGCGAGGACATTGACGTTCTCGTTCTCCTAACCGGCCTCGGAAACAAGTACGAGAACTTGTACTTCCACAAACTAGAGAAAGGGAAAAAACAGGTGTATCGTACTCAAACACTTCCTTCAACTTTGATCCCACACATGACCTCTTCATGCATGCATTTAGTGGGTGTGACACCACGTCATCATTTTTTGGTTACGGGAAAGGAAAATTTGTATCTCTCATTGAGTAACATCTACACCTGAAAACACAAACGGCTATATTTCTCGAGCCATCTGTTTCTCAAGGCTTGACAAAACAGGCAGGAGAATGGCTGATCTTGGCACTGTACCGACAGATACACAGTGGGCCTTGGGATACGAGCTTTTTATAAAATCCGCCTCAAAAAATCGTTCAACCTAGCAGCACAGTTGCCACCAACATCGGATGCGGTAAGGTGGCACTCAATGCGCGCACATCACCAACTGCAAACTTAGCTGGAAAACGTAACAAATCCATGCCAATGGGATTGGAAGAGAGACTCGTCAGGCTTATTACCTATAACAATGTCAAAGGATGCTGCACCCGACATGCTGCTGAAAATGGTTTCGTGTACGTGCAAAAAAGGTTGTACTATGCAGATGTCGGAAATCAGGTCTGAACTGCTAATTGACCTATAAACACTGTTCTGGCCCCTCATGTCAGAACGCTCCTGAGATTGAGCTGGACGAAGATGAAGACGACGGCGAAGATTGCTACGAATTTGAGGAAGTTGGTGGTGGTGCTGCTGCAATGAATCAGGATGATAGGATGCAGTACAAGGACATTAGTCAGCCCCAATCCGAACGGATTAGACTACTATAACCACTACACGCAAATAAATCGTTTTTTTAAAACTCATTTTTATTTCATTTTTGTTTTTTTCTTACACCTTGTATTGTTCTTGCACTTTGTATTTGTTTAATTTTTTTACACTTTGTTGTATTACTACTAATTAATGTGGCAAAAATAAATAAAATGGAATAAAAGAAAATAATAGATATATTTATATGTAGGACGTTTTGGATTTTGAGCGTATTTTGCTTAATATTGATCGAAATTGGAAAAGCAGATAATCTATAAACTTGAAATTACATGCTCTACAACTTTCATTCTATAGATTTTTTCATTTAGATTAGCCGTTTCAGAGCTGAAGATGTTTAAAAAGTTACCCAGTGTGAATTTTTTACAAGTTGGTAAAAATTGTTGTTATTCGACTGACAATTTCGCCCATACCTCTTGAGGAAATTTCAACTTTGAGGTACTCATTCGAATCAAAATTTAGTGTTCTTTAATTTTGATAGTAGGTGACTTTTCGAGTGAATGTACTGTCTTTAAGTTAAAGGCCACAAACTGAAAAAAGCGCCAAAAAATCGTGGTTTTTCGGCCACACAAAAATTTGCCAAGGGTTTGGAGGTCTAAAACTTGGATTCTATATACTCTCTACAAGAAAAAATCTACTACCTCGTTTAAAGTAACTATCACCCCCTTTCGATTACTCCGATCCTGGACTAAAGGAGATCTAAATAGAAAATATCTTAATGTAGGATATAATTAATTTAATTTATGTACCCAGAGTGCACTAACGTAATTCTGTTTAAAAAAATAAGTAAATAACGCAGTACTTAAATGGACACAATTAATGTGAAGAGATAGCCAAGTGACACGCGACATTTCTGCTTAGTAACTCCCACATCCTTTTTTATATCTGATGGTTTACTTCTTGAGCAGTACATGTAAAAGGAATAAAATAAATTAAGAACACCTTCGCTACTCCTTTAACTTCCTCTCGGCTACTGTATACAGTCATTATGCGGATTTACGCTACAAAAACATTAATTAAAGGCAGTAAAGGAGATGCTGTTGTAATCGGGCGTTACCGACAATAATAATAATAATAATACCAGAATAATCTTTCCTATTTTTGATTTGCCGAGAAAAAAACATTCTTAATAAAAAGTTTTGCTTGTCTTATGAAGTCATACACAGTTATCAAACGCAAGATAAATTATACAGGGTATACTAAAAATTACAAAATATGAAATCGACTTTAAGATACATTTTTAATGCAAATTTTATTTAACAGAGTTTTCCCAATTGTGAAGAAGAGGTTAAATACGGATTTTAGTTGAAAATAAGAATGCCATCATTTTAATATTACAGTTTTTCCTCAAGAGGGAGGACAAGAGGATGACATGAAGCAAGAAGGAAACGTCAAAACCATTGTAGAATTACGACACCTTGTTCTTTATCCTATTTAATTAAAGAACCGAAGTTTTTGAATTACAAGATTCTTAAATGCGGGACTTCTGCGGGACCCTTGGGTTTGCGTAACATACGACAAAAATAAGGGGCAATCCTGCAAAATGCAGGACATATCTTATCCTACTAGTACACATTGAAAAATTCAGAGACGGATTAGAAAAATGTGTACCAGTAGTAAAATAGTATTCAGCTTAACTAAGTTGTATAATATTTAATAAAATAAAATAACAATAAAATAATGACTATTATTAGCGTACATTTCTACCTCGAAGATAGTTGGGGTGTTGCCGAGGGCTCTGGATAGCCTGCATTTAGGCCCTGCTACGCTTACTCCTACACCTTCGGCCATCATAAATCCATCGGTGTACCAGTGCTTCTATCCTGCTCGTCGGACAGATTTCAATCAGCACATCAAGCGGGCAGCCAAAATTCTGTTTGATTGGCACTGAGGCAGTGTGTGTGGTCATGGACTTAAAATGGACAAGCTCCAGAATCTTTAAATGACCAATCAGATCGCCTGGTTTGAATTTAAGTGTCTGATGCAGGCACTAAGTGCTGCCTCCTTCCTCACATGCAAATCCAGAGGAAGTAGGTGAAGCATGGCCACCATACAAATCGTCCGTTGGTCACCATAGATCTGACAACGGAAAGGTAGGACCAATGTGTCATTTTCGACTTTAGACCCTAAGTTTTACCAAACAGTCTACGGCACGTTCAAATAGCTTAGTGCTTTAGTAAGTGTCCTTTCCAAATACGAGTTCCAGGTAAGTTTTTGATCCAGGATTACTCCTAGATATTTGACTTCATTGGAGAAGTTCAGCACAGGGGTTCTAAAATTCACTTTTTTCCTTTTATGAACGGTGCAATAACTGCTTTACTCGGATTAACATTAAGCCCCTCTGACAAGCACCATTTGGATATTATATTTAAGGCCATTTGCATAAGGTTTGAGATCATAACCTCATGTCTGCCCCTCACAGTCACAACAACCAGATAATTTGCAAAGCCATGGACGTTGCATGCAGGAAGATCATCGACCACCATTGACCACAGCAAGGGTGATAAGACTCCACATTGTTGTTACCTTTACCTGTGTTTACCTTTGGAGAATTTTTGGTTTGGGGCTATTATTGTCATGTATTGTAATGTAGCTATTGTCATGTAGTATCAGTGAAATCTTTATCCCTCAGATTCCCCAATATACAGTAGAATTTAATGCACTTATATTTGAAGACACCCTATATAAAAGGTGGTACTTTTATTGCTTTGAAAGGCATAAGGTAACTAGACGGCGATTTTGTACACTTGATGTGCAAACAATATTCTCATTATCGAATGAAAAACTTTTTTCTGATGAGATTACCTATTCGTTTATATCCCCAACTATGTGCATCATATAGCAAGTGTTGGCTCCTGATATCCATCATTAATTGTTTAAAGAGAAGACCTGCAGGCTTGTCACAAAGAGCCCGAAATGATACCGTGAGAAGTTGGGGCGGGTCGCTGGTTTTATATAATAGGTTTTATAAATAGAAACTAGGATGTATCTTGACCAAACAATGTAATATTATTATAATATATTCCTCGGAACAATAAAATATTAGAAGCATTTTTGACACAAATATATTAAATATTTACTTCACACGTAGATGGAGATATGTAAATTGCAGAGGTTGCATAAATAATTGATAGTAAATGTATAATTGTAATAATTAAGGTTTGCTTGACACCTTATAGCATGATCATGGTGCTATTTGCAGAGAACCGTTTCATTGTGTGAATATATTAAAGAAACTTTTTACTTAATAGAAACTTATTAGCATATAATAACAAAAATGCCTCCAAAAGTGGGTTAAATAAAAATAAATACATACGTTTAACTGTGCTCTACAGATGGAATAATATGCGTAAAAACTATTGACGCAAAAGCTTCTGCCAGTTAAATTTAAAAAAAATATGATTGATTAATATGTTTTTTTGCTATATGTAACATTGATTAAGTTACAATCGGAGACATTTTCATTGACATAGTAGTCCTATTTGATTACAATTATCGTACTTTCTTCTCACGATGTGTTAGTGAATAGGAAAGCATAGTTACCAAAACCTTATTCCATTTTTATATTAAGAGATATGTGACACAAGATCGCTGCTTTTGTATAGGAAAATTTTACTTTCTGCTTCATGCTTCGAGCCATCGTCTCATGTCTAGGATCTGTGCAGGTTTATCACAGAAAGTAAGTGAAATCTAAGAAATATTAATTATGGGTGTAATATTAGTGATAAAATTAGCAATACACTTAATAATCTGGGACATGAAGCAATTTTTGGCGATAAAAATAGTTTAGGGAAAACGTTAATATAACGAAACAAAAGAGGGGTGAAAGAATTGAATAGAAATATACAAAAAATACTTGTCTACATCCTCAGGCCTTCCTTATCAAACAATAAGGAATTAGAAACTTTACGAACTAATAAAATGTTAACAATAGGTCTATCCATTAAATTTAGTTTTAAATTGTAAATGATAGATTTATGGGTGTTATAAACCCTTTTAAAAAAAGTAGTAATTTACTTTCGGAGCGTCTAGGCAGGTGACGTCACATGCTTGCTATGCGATATGCGCTGCGACACTCTAAGTATTGTTATAGTGTATATTTTTGCCGATATTTGTCATAGTCGTATTTACCTGTGTTTTGAAATAGGGTGCTAAGAAAATAGTGTTCTGTATCTGGATGTGCAAACAAAATAATAAGGAAGCCAACAAAAATATTTGTAAGCGTTCCAAAGCAAATGATAAAAAGAAAAAATGGTTTGCGACAGTAAAAAAAATCGACATTACAAACATTTCTTGGACATCAACTTTGTATTGCTGTGAAACGCAAGTTATATCTAGACAAGTAGATACCCCCTTCCCTTTTCGAGGGTGAACAATATAATTGTGACAATGGTTTACACTCCAATTAAGCGCAAATCACCCTTTTATGCAAAAACCGCCCCCTTTTCTGATTTTTCAATTCTGGGCGTGCGAGGGCTTGTCAAATCGGGATTTTTTGCTCAATTTCAATAAATTGAGTAACTAACGACCACAAGCCACCCCGCCCGATTCCAAGGGTTGTAATCGCACCCCTAAAAACCGAATACTTTAAAGAAGTTTCAAATCGAACAGAAATTAGTATACTCCCGTTTTGAGGGCGAGAAACACGATGGTGGCAAAATTTTCTCACCCTCTCCAACGACCACCAAACGCAAAAATCATCCCCTTGCTTTTCTTATCCGGGCCCCGAGGAACCGGAATAGGGGGTGGTTTTTTTTAATAAGCGTTGGTTTGTGCTAAATTGGGGTGTAAACCATTGTCACTATCGTATTACTCACCCTCGAACGGGGAGTTACCGTGCAAATCTATCGAGAAATCTACCTAATAGTAGTATGATGTGGTGTAGTAACTCATCATAGAAGTAAGAGCAATCAAGTACTATTTTCAGCCTCAAGCAAAGATAAAGCCACGTTCCCATAAAATCTGAATTACTTCTATAAAAAAAAACCGGTGCTACAAAATTTATGCGAGTCATATTGTGACGATTCAAACACAGATTCCGACTAGCTTTGATACCACTGGATTGAGAGATTCAAATTTGTATTTGACGCAGAAAAATTGGATACCATAATCGCGTCTACGTTCGGCACATGTGAATCTTCTTTCTAGAAACCCTTCTCTATATTTGACAACAATAAACAAACTCTATTTGACGTTCTAAATAGCAAAGGCACTGTTACTGCCGTGAATTCAAACTTCAAATTTCTACGGCCGCTGCTGTTGTTCGGATTTACTTTTTTCAATGATAGTCCCAGTATTGTTATTATTAGGTCAAAAATCTTTATTTTGCCCTACTTTTAATGTATATTAATTTTTTTATGGACAGACCTATTAAAACTTCAGCAAATTTTCTTTTGAGGTTATGAAAATATCTGATGAAATATAAAAATTGAATTGCCTTTTAGATTAGGGTATTTGAATATGATTAAAATTTATTTCAAATACATTCATGATGAGAGAATATACAACACCCTCGCTACACTTATGTCTTTTAGCTTCTATTCAATTTACTTCCTTTTGGCACTATATATTATAAACTTCTATTTGGTTTACTTCCTTCTGGTTATTTTGAGTTAAGATTTTCTTATCTTGTTTCTCTTCTCTTGTTACAATGGATAATTTGTAACTTCTATATCATTTATTTCTTCTGTTCATTTTCTTGGTTATGTTTCCTTATAAAAATTATTTATAACTGAACTTTTAGAAGATTATTTTTGTAATTATACTAAATTTCTAAATAACTGAATTTTCTCTGTTCTCATTGGCAATTAAATTTAATATATTATCTTATTGCATGCATTTAATTTAGCTCTCCATTGTCTACATCTTGACATATCTAATTTTCTATATTTTTCAAAAGGTTAATTTATGTCAAAATCGGACAAATTAAAATGTAATTTTTCTAATTGTGCCTAAACGGGTTCTTTTCAATATATAATTTATAATGAATATATGCCATTGAACCTTCTCTGGTATTTACATTATGAAGTATTCTTAAATAACATTTTTTTTAAGAAAAATTACTTCAGATTGCTTTCACTTCAGGAAGGGTGTCCTCAGGTCAATCCATTTCCAACTTCAATGCAAAACAGATATTGCTTGAGGTATGATCTTACAGCAATATATTCTAACCTCTATGTTACTTCCTTTTTAATTGTCATTATCATCCAATATTACATAATATTGTTGAAATCACGAAAGTTGTTGTTCACGTTATCAATTTATGTACTTTTCAACGACATGCGATTTTTCTATCTTTGCAAATATGAAGCGCATAGGATGCGAATAACAGAAAGTCACTTCTGCTGAGGCTTCGACAGAAGTTCCTAGCGTAATGATTCTTTTTACAAATGAATATTACAAGGGTTAGTCGTAGCCGCAACCAACGTTGAGCATTCTGTCAGTTCTCTGTCAACTCAGTAGCATGCGGCGGATAAAAGACTGAAGCAGTAACCAGAAACATGGTGGTGAAATTAAACGAGTGCTTTAATCAGAAAGAACGTAACGAATGTTCCCTTTTACCTTTGCAAGAAATCCATGAGGTGAATTGCAAAATTAAATGCGGCATCGGAAGTTAAAATTTATTCTATCGCATGCTATTATTCTCCTAATATTTTCATCAGAGAGTACTTACTTGTCTTTTGCATACATTGGTACGCCCATGCGTGCCATTCTGTGTGACCTTGAGATGATTTGATTGGGAAATTAAAGGATGATGGCGTGAACGACAACATTCATGATTAGAACTATATGTACAAGTAGAATAAATAAATAGTTGTATCTTTATTGTCATAGATCAGTCCTATATTGGATCATTCACTTATTAAACATATTTCACCAATTTCCTATTTGCCAATTTTTTTTAATGAAATTTTTCACAACACAGGTAAAGGCCTCGGGCCAATAATTCTCAAACAGTTCCTTTCGACAATTGTAGGTCTTAAACCTCTTGATCTGATTTTTCAAGAATGGAATTTATATACCGAGTGTTATATTTTAATATGAGATATTGAGAAAAGTTTTATTTAAAATTTTCAGTAATTTCCTTTCAGAATGTGAATACCCCAATTTGGCTTAACTAATTTATCTAATTATTTTTAGATAATTGCAATATGTCAATATACACAAATCGTTAAAACTTGGTACATCATCTCTATTTCATAAACGTCTCTTTTTTGACATAAAAATTAATTCTTTTCCACTTTCGGTTTGAGCGGAAGCGGTATCAACTTTTGATTTGCAAATGAAACACCGTGTTTTGAATTCTACATGACACGACATAAGTGATGTTTCAAATGTCAAGCTTTTTATTAATTTAATTTTTATTTTTTAGTTTAACTGTGTCATGACTGTACCGATTTATTTCAATCAATCCATGCACCTAATGCTGGAATAATCTAAATCACGTCGGGTATACTAAATTATGTGGTTTATGAGTAAACAATAATCTTCAAAGTGGTTTTTTGAATGAAACAATTTTTCAAATGGAACCGTATTAGTATCAAAGTATCAAAATTGTTGAATGAGTCTTGAGGGGTGGGCCATATTTTCTATTGTTGAAAAAGCAATTGTATGTAACGTTTAACTGATCTATATCGAAAAATAAATTGCCTTCGACAACGCCCGACAACGTTCATTACTAATTCAACTTTGTAAGCAGGTTATTTATTTTGACGATTCAAAACAAAGGTTTGTTTAATGATAAATAAAAAAGAAAGGTTTACTACATAGAAACTTGCTACCTCAGTGAGTTATGAAAAAATCAATATTTGCTTAATAAATCTTAAACTATAAAGTATATGTAGCGATGTTGTTAGCACATTTTATAAAGTAAATATTTTTGTTCCTAATATTTATAAAGGTTAAATACTTACCTCTTTTTTATTTTAGCACTGCTTACATTATACTATAAATATACAGGGTGTATACAGAATTATTAATGTGTGTCATTGATTATTAGCGCCTTAAACTTTCGCAATATTTTTTGTTGTTTTTGTGAAAATGTTAAATATTCAATAATTCACTCAATTAGCTATGACATCATAAGTTATGCAACCAAATGTACTACTGTCGTAGAAATTTTGATCCCGTCTAATAACATTATAATTTGAGCCTTATGACCTTCTCCACAAAGACTAAAATATAATGCTAAAACATTGCTATACATTTTAATGAATTTTTCGGTTGAAAGAAATATTTAACTGCCAGTGCCAATTTCATATGCACAAGATATGTTAAAATATATATTTATATAAGATTTCATAAACACTTAATTTTATTTTAATAATGTATATGTGAAAGATTCCAAAAAGTTACCTTCCAAAACTAGACTTACTTATCATTAGAAACAATGCATGGGGTACCGCAAGAAACAGTGCTTGGACCAACCTTATTCTGAATATATAAAAATGATGTGATGAAATGTGCAAAGGATTGTAAAATATGTAAACTGTATTGTATATTGTTGGTAAAAAATGTAAACGAGTTAATTAAAACAATTAATTTAAAATTAAGCAGCGTTTGATAATAGTTAGATGACAATAGTTTATATCCAAATGTTAATAAACCTAGATTTATGGCCATTGGTAATAAATATGTACTAAACAATATTGATTGGAATAATATTACTATAAAACGTAATCAAATTATAATTGAACGAGTGCATGAAATGAAATATCTGAGAGTCGTAATAGACGAAAACTTAACATCTAAGAGTCACGCTATGTATTGAACTACATTCTACAACAAATGAACCTACCAGAGTTTTTACCAACGTAAATGGTTGTACTACTTCAAGTAAAATAGACTATTTAAACACGAACATGCCTGAATGTGAATATAGGTGTAAACTAACAAATCCAAACATAGCGGACCACTTAGCTCATGTTTTTAATTCCAGTATCTTTCATACTCCAAAATACAAGGTGATAATAACAAATACATAAAAATGCGTGATGTTTGCGATATGAATATACAAAATTTAATGAACACTTTAAGGTTAGAAAACTGGGATTGTATATATGAATACAACATAGATGAAGCATTCAGTAAATTTATAAATTGTATAAATTGGCACTTAGATGTATCATGTCCTGTAAAATCATTTAAAGCAGGCAAAAAAGAAACGGTTGATAAAAGTTGGGTTACACCAGGCATTATTCACGATGGAATTGAACTAAAAAATTTATATTGGCTAGCCAATCATTTAAATTGCCAAAACACCAAATTGTTATATAACAAGAAAAAACAATTATATAAAAATAATGTCAAGGAAGCAAAAATGAATTTCTACCAAAACAGGATTGATCACTCAGTTAATAAAACTAGAGAAACGTGGAAAATTATAAATTTCAAGTTGGGTAGACAAAATAAATCTCATAATGAACTAAAATTATCGTACGATAATGTAGTTATCACAGATCCAAGCAAACTCGTTAATACATTTGGTTCATATTTCTCTACAATAGTTCATAATAAATTACATAGCCACTTTGGAGAAAATATCTCTCTGCCCTGTACACTTCCGATCATGATCCCACAGACCTTCTTTTTTTCTCCTATAACTGAACTCGATTTAGAAAAAGTATTTAACAAACTTAAAAATAAAAATAGTGTTGGAAATGACGGTCTTAGTTTCAAATTACTCAAACAAATTAAAAACTTTATTCTTCGACCGCTAACATATCTAATAAATGAATCACTCGAGAGAGGTTCTTTCCCAAACATTTTAAAAATTTCGCATGTAGTTCCTTTATTAAAAACTGGTGATCCCCTCGACATTGAAAATTATAGACTAATAACTCTAGTCAGTTCCCTTTCAAAAATTATGGAAAGGGTTATTTATCAACAACTATCAACATTCATTGATAAATGCGAGATTCTGACACCATGCCAGCATGGCTTTAGGGAAGGGAAATCAGTAGAGTCTGCTAGCATCCACTTATTGGATACAGTTTACGCCAATATTGACAAAGGTAAATACATAGTAGTTCTGCAATTCGACCTATCCAAGGCATTTGATACCCTGGATATTGATTACATAGTATCTAAAATGTTTAACCTTGGAATAAGTGGTAATATCTTGGAATGGATTCATTCTTACCTGTTAAATAGAAAAATAATTGTACGTATTGGCACACACTTCTCAAATGAATATAATGTATCCCTAGGAGTGCCTCAAGGTTCTGTACTTGGGCCTCTACTATTCATATTATATGTTAATGATCTACCAAAGCATATAAAGAGTGGTACAGTAACCATGTTTGCAGACGACAGTACCATAACAGTGTCAGATTCTGATATTGATACTTTAAATAATAAAATCGCAGGAGTGTTAGATGCATTTACTGCATGGTGTGATCGAAATAAACTTATTTTAAATACATCCAAAACAACCTTCATCAATTTTTACAATAGGAAGCCCTGTCCTCAGCAGAACTTCAACTATAGTAGTCAAAGTAAATTTCTAGGGGTTGTTTTGGATGCTGACTTGTCCTGGAGATCTCAAATCGATGTGGTATGTAAGAAGTTAAACCAAGCCTACTTCGCTATTATTCAAATGAAAAATATTTGTGGCAAAAAAGAATTATTAAATATATATTACTCGCTAGCATATTCACACATAAGTTACAGCGTTATGTGCTGGGGTGGAGCGACAGACAGAGACAGAGTTTTTATTGGTCAAAAAAAGCTCATCCGTTTAATTTTCAATCTGAAACCACGAGATAGTTGTGTTGAAGTGTTTAGAAGTAACAAATTACTCACAACGCCCTCAATATATATTTATAAATGCCTGTGCTTTGTGAAAAAAGACTTACATTTATTCAAAACTACTTCTTCATACCACAATTATAGTACAAGAAGAAATGACCTCATGGTACCAACACACAATTCGTCTCTGTACGAGAAATCGCCATGTTACTCAGGCATTAAATTTTACAATTCTCTGCCTGATCAGCTAAGAAACGAGAAAAATTTTAATTCATTTAAATCTAAACTAAAAAATCTTTTAATAGAAGGTACTTTTTACAGTGTCGATGCATTTTTAAATAGATAAAGTTATATATACTCATGTTTTTTTAAATTTATTATTCTATGTTATATTTATTTATTTATTCTTATATTTATACTCTTTTTTTTAATATATACTTTAATAGTTTTTTCTTGCATTTAATAAATCAACATAATGTATATTTTATGCTTAGGTATAATTTTGACTTATCCTTATCATGTTTAATGATCGATTGGACAAATAAAGTATTATTATTATTATTATTATTATGTACTTTCTGTATACATACATTTTATTTACTATTATACATATACCTTGTTTGTCTTTACTCATGTGAACGTCATATTATTTTATTTGTTGTTGTGTATAAAATTTATTAAGACATTGATTAATATGTATTTATGTGTATTATTGTTAAAATTGACTTGCCATATGTACAGTTTGTATCTAAAATGGTTAATAAATATTATTATTATTATTATTATTATCATGAACAAAATGTCAAAGAAGGTATTATTTTTGTATAGAGTAGGTGACAGTTAGTTTAAGTATGTATATAAAAGTAATTTTATATATAGCAATAATTGGTCCACATTTTGAATTCTGCTCTTCCTTTTCATCTAGAATACAAATCAAACTCAATAACTGCAAAAAATTCAAAATAGAGCAATGCACATAATGCTAATATGTAATCGATATACTCCAATAAAAATGATGCTTAATGTTCTGAATTTCATAATGTATATCAAAGGGTTGTATATAAATCATTAATTTTTATATTTAAAATTAAACATCGACTTTTGTCAGCATATTTGTATAATAATTTAAAAACTGTATTTGAGGTTCATAATTATCAAACAAGAACTAGGTATGATTTTTGCATTGACAGCTAATAAAACTAGTACCGAGAGATCTGTATATTTAAGGATCGACATTTTGTTAAGAACACTTTATTTACCAACGAAGCAACTTTTACTTTCCGAGGCGTTTTTAACTGGAGACCCATTACTGGGAAGTAGAAAATCTTCATGCCGTTGAAGAAAGGCATTTGCAGCAAGAATTTAAGATTAGCGTTTGGTGGGCTATCATTGACGATCAATTATTGAGACCATTTGTCCTGCCTCCAAATTTAAATGGACAGTATTACCTGGTTTTTTTTTTCAAAATACTCTTGCTGATATATTACATGCTTTCATGCTAGACATATGGAACAGATTGTGGTTCATGCAAGATGGAGCTCTCCCTCATTTCTTCATCGAAGACAGGAATTATCTTGATGAGACTTTCCCACGCAGATGGATCGGTCGAGGAAGTGAGTTTGCTTGTCCACCAAGGAGTCCAGATTATAATCCTTTGGATTATTATGTGTGGGGACATATGAAGTTCTTAGCCTATGCAAATACTATCAACTCATGAGAAGAGCTGTAGGAAAAAATACAAAATGCAACGAATTTTATTAGAGGACAGGAAAATATATTTTTCAATGTAAGAAAATCTTTTATGAATAGAATTAGAAAAGGCATAGAAGTAGAGGGAAACCATATCGAAGATTTACTCTAAGTTGTAGTAATAGTGTTTTTGCATGGGGGGAAAGTCATTAAGTCAACTTTTACGTTATTTTTTGGTCTTCTGATAAGATTAGATCCTTATTGTAGACAATATTTTGATTTATGTATTTATCTCAATACCATGAGAATAATTCATTAGTTCATAAGAAAGTGAGAAATAGTTTATGCTGTTATTACTATTTTGTTTTCCCTTACGTGTTGTACTTTTTTCAATAAATACATTTTGTTTTATTACATTTGAATTTGTCTTTCAAAAAATTATTGAAATGTTTAACGGCACTTTCCTCGAAAACGGTTTGAGTTAGCAAGGTCTCCCAAGTGTACATTCTATACGTGGGAATGATGCCCTTATCAGATTTTCTGGTCAGAAGTACCACAACGTTTCGTTAAAAAAATATGAAAAAAATTCATCATCAGATACAGGTCCTGCAGTGCCCTCTATGATCTAACGTGATGTAATAGATACATTATTGTTTATTAGAATAAAAAAAGTTCCTCTAGCAAATTTGGCAAAGATCAGTCAAGAGGCTGTTGAGTTATTACAAAAAAAAAAAAAAAAATGAAAAAATAATTTGAACTCTGACACATCCTGTATCTTTTTCCACAGCAACATTTTACTAAAGCATATTTGGTTATTTCTCATATTTTGGCCCAAAAAATCTACCCCTGAACTATGGTCTATTATTAATAGTCCACCCTGTATAGTAAGAAATCTCATAAAAGAAAAAAAATAAATGAGTAAAACTATTAACATTTAGAATATATCTATTAATACATAGACGTATTCTTTACTTAAGATAAAAATATTATAATAGATATTTTAGATGCCATCAAATTTTACGCGCAAAATTCAATTTCTACTACTCTAAACGCCATTTAAAACTAATTGCAAAAAATAATTGATTAACTGCTAAAAAAGCAGTTAAGCAGTAGTTTAAAAAATTACTTTGTTTTGTCAAAGATTCTTTCTCACCTGCCATACCTAACCTCACCCAACAAGTTCTTTGGTTGACCCTGATAGAATTGATTATGAGGACATTAAACTTGTAGATAAAGAAATTAATCGTCATATTGAGGCTTCTGCGATTATAATTAAAACATTAATTTAATTAACTTGTATCAACGTTGATGCGCAAGGGGACGGGGCAAAACCAAATTTAAAATTCAAATTTAATTAGTAATTTATACTTACTGGATATGGTAGAGAGAAATCTGCAAACTTCTTACCATCTGCAAAAAAATAAAATAAAACATTAATTAACGGTAACGGATAATTTTAGCTATTTAGATAATAATTTTGTAACCATAAACATATTAAAATGACTAATTGAATCAGTATAGCATATAAATTTTTTATTGAAATGCGCAAATTTATGCGATATAAGTAGGAAATTACCTGTGGATTGAAATTAATTTATAATATATAAGCATATAGTCCGGTCAATTTAGACATTCGAAGGTGCATAAAATCCCAACAAGTTTAAAACATATTTATAAATAAAATTTAAAAGTTCCCCATCATTCCCGTGTATGGAAAAAATTTTACTCGAGGTCAAAGGTCAAAAAAATGAGTTTTTCGCGATTTTCAGCAAAACGGTAAGTTTTATCATAAAAGTACCCCAGACAAAAATTGTATATCATAAAATTATCTATAAGAAATGTACCAATACTTATTTTCCTACGAGCCACCGTTTCTGAGTTATAACGATTCAAAAAGTTGTAAAAGTTGTTATCATCATAATATGCACACGTTTCCACGCCACCTATGAGGTAGTGTACTTAGCGCGTTCTTTTTAACGTGGTTTCCCCAGTAGGCCTACTCCACGGGTCAGTTGTGATCCTGTTTAATTTGAAACTATTGCAAAATAACGGAAAATTTCAAAGATTGGAAAAGATAAAAGCGATGTAAATTTAAAAAAAGTGGTGAAGTTCATTCGTCTGATTCGTAACTTTCAAATTCTTCTTGTTCTTCTTCTTGATCTTCTTCTTGTTCTTCTTCTTCTTCTTCTTCTCCTGCTTCTTCTTCATCTTCATTTTGGATGCAAGTAAATTGCGTCAATAGCGATGTATCGTATGACACTTCGTCGGAATCAAACGAATCCTCCACTGTTGGTGATTCAACATTAGAGCACGACCGGCCTTGACAATTTGTGCATGCCAGATAACAAAACAGACCGACTTTTTTGCAACCACATTTAGCAGTGCATCCCTTTTTGCAGTTGCAAAAAATTGTGTTCAGCAGTTTTTCCGGCGCAGGTGCGAGTAAAGTTTGCACTGGCTCTAATATATTGTTGACCAACTTCCAACCCCCAGTCTGTAGGGTCTAGCTGATAACCAAGCCACACTTGAACTTGGTAATATACCCGAAAAAGATGTTGATGAGCAGCAACTGAGGTTGAAGGAAGACAAGCTAATTGAACTTGTATTTTATTTTTAGTATTTTTAACGAAACATGCATATCGATGCTTATCTAAACAGGTAGTTTTTATAGGAGCTCCGTACATAGAAAGAAGAAAGCGGATGCCGTTGGTGATAACTTCTTGTTGAGTTGAATTACTCTTTTTAAAAACTTCAGTACATTGAATTAAATCTTGTTTTTCAAACATTTTGAAAACTGCTGTGTTACCCCTCCTGTAAAATGCAGATGTCGTATCACATCCAGTTATTACGTGTAAAAACAGTACATGATTTTGACACTTTACAAAAGTAGATAAACTTTTTGATGAATATATATCCGATTGATGTTGAGCTTTTCCTGGTTTTAAGAAGAAAATAGTTTTTTCAGTTGGCGTTCGAGCAGTGAGTAATACGAGTAAGTCTACATCTTCACCAACAACAATAGTTGTATTTGTCAAATTGAATTGCTCTATTGCTGTTTCAATAATCAATACATCAGCATCATTATTAGCTTGTTTTACCAATATATTTTCAGCAGTAAACTTTTCTTTCAACATTGAAATGAACCGAGACTTGTTGTGAGTATTTGTAAGAAATTTCTGTTGACTGGTTGGAACTGTCATAAGTTCATCAAATAAAATATCAGAAGATGAAGATGACCCGTGGAGTAGGCCTACTGGAGAAACCACGTTAAAAAAAACGCGCTAAGTACACTACCTCATAGGTGGCGTGAAAACGTGTGCATATTATGACGATAACAACTTTTACAACTTTTTGAATCGTTATATCTCAGAAACGGTGGCTCGTAGGAAAAAAAGTATTGGTACATTTTTTATAGATAATTTTATGATATATAATTTTTGTCTGGGGTACTTTTATGATAAATCTTACCGTTTTGCTGGAAATCGCGAAAAACTCATTTTTTTTACTTTTGACCTCGAGTACAATATTTTCCATACACGGGAATGATGGGGAACTTTTAAATTTTATTTATAATTATGTTTTGAACAATTTTACTGATTTTCAGCTTGTTGGGACTTTATGCACCTTCACTCTCATTTTTTGGTCTAAATTGACCGGATTAATACCTAAGCCTAAAACAAATTAATTTATTCTTCGCATTTATACTGAAATTATTTAACGCACAAGTCAGCCAAAATCTGAATATCCGGTTCTAAGATTTGATTTCACAATCATTACTAGGCTTAAATTGAATCAGGGGTAAATATTTTGTTAGTAGCCTACTTTTATTTCTTAGCTGAGTTATTTAGTTGCAAGTAAATTCAATAATAAAAGTTCGTGCATTTTTCATTAGAAAAAAATTAACCTAAAAATATTTTACATTGAAAGTGAAAGTCGTATGACAACTTTCATAGCAATTGAACAAAAAAAAAACACTACAAATTAAAGTAAATAGCTTTTTATTTTTTATCCTATTCTAATAACTATTATTAACCTATTCAAATAGTGCCCCACCTAAATTACTATATAACTTCACTGTTCTTCTAAATCCTTTGTAACTTTTTCTGTTTTCTTCAATGGTTCTGATCACATCAGTAATTTTGTTCTTCAATCTTTCCAAATCTTTTTTATAGTTGTCAATATAAACTTGTTCTTTTATTTTTCCCCAAAAGTGAAAATCCATAATTGTTAAATCCAGACTTCTTGGTGGGTATGGCTGTGGCTCAAATCTACCAATCCATTTTTTCCCTAATGTGTTGTTCAAATAATTCATTATCAAAAGAGTTGAGTGTGGGCTGCGACCGTCTTGCTGATAATAATTTTTTTGTCTCTCAGTCAAATCCATTTCATCAAGGTAACTTTGTATGTAATTTTGCAATACTTAAAAATACGCACATTGATTTAAATTTCCATGAATAAAATAAGGTTCAAATGTCCCATCGACATCGCATGAAATGGCATATCATACGTTAACTTTTTTTTTAATGCTGCCTTCTGCAATTTATTCTTAAATTTGGATTTTCATCTGACCAGTACCTATACAGTTTTGTGAAGAAACAACTCCGTTAGTGGTAAATGATGCTTCGTCCAAAAGAATAATGTTGTTTTCAAAATTTCTTTCCGTAAGACACTTCTCTCCAATCCATAAACAAAAGCAATCATTTTCCTTCGTCGTTTGCTTCAAAGTGTGTCATATTTAGGTTTCTGCTGCCCTACGTCTTAATATTTTATTAGATATTGAACTCTAGTTTCAATGTTAACTAATGATAATCCCTTTACTTTATACTTGATGTTACTAAATATATATTAAAATAAAAATTTCATAAAAGTGCCTCATAAAGCAATAAAAATTGAAAAGCTCCTGAATATGAATACAAAATTGAAAAGTATAGGAATAATTAGGCCTTAAACTCTATATAGTTCGGGTAAACATTGTCTTGTCCAAGGTACCCATAGTTGTTCTGAGAAAGTCACATCATGCGAATCAAAACAGGAATTTATCTTTTTTTATAGTTACTTTTACATTAATTTTTGCGAACTACTTATCACAGATATCGGTCGATAATTTGTTAATTAATGTGTTGACTCTTCTCACAGGACAAAGTTTTTATTGTATAAGATTTATAGCTGAGGAATAATTCTTACTTCCAGAAAATCTTAAAACGGCCACAAAAGAGAACATGAAATAGAAGAGACAGAAAGCGATTTTGACACAGTTGGTAGAGGTTCTGATGGAAATACAGTTACGTGTTTATAAACTCCACTGCTAGTGCGACCATTTTGTATATATCCTTTAGCTTAGGTATCACTTTCGTCCTTTCGGAGCTGATTTCCTCTTTCCTTGCAGCGCTTACTCCCCCAAAGTCCCATTGTCGACAATCTCGCATCACATCCCCTGACTTGCTGCAACGGTAACATCGGATACCTCCGCTAGGTTTTATACTTCCTTGTCGATTTTCCTGTTTTCATGGGAAACTTATCTCGGTTATTAATTGAGTAAACATCTTATGTAAATTTTTGAGTTTGGTGTCTAAACTCATTTCCTCTGATTGGGCTTCTTCCACAGAAATGGCTCGTACTCTGTGTCACGAGGAGTCCATATAGGCGACCTCTATCTCAATGTCTTACTACTAGTCTTATGCCTAGATAGACTAAGGACCCGTTTGATCTCGTCTTTTATGCCAGCAATAAACGTCTCAAATGCAAATTACTCCTGGAACTGCCTTGATGCATCTGAGTAAGCCAAGTGTGCCAGTCATTCCACCACAGCATCAAAATCACGTCAGATATTGGCCGCCATATCTTAAGTTGAACGCAGCTGCTAAAACTTTAAAATCCTGTTGCTGTCACTGGGATCGTCTGCAGCAACTCTAATGCTTGACCTCTCAATGCTAAATTAGTGCCATCATAGCCTTTTCCTCACTATTTAACTTGTTTGCGTTTGCCTCAAATTGTCTTTTATATGTTGACCAAGAAGTTTGTCCATCAAAGGAGGGGGGGGTTGTAATCAAAGGATTGATAATACTACTGACTGGCCACCTCTTTCCCTTCACTGCAGTCTAAGTCGTTCTACTTTTCAAATTTACCTTCTCTTCGCCATCAGTAACTTTTCCCTTAATGGCACTAACTTCCCCTTCGACGTCACCAACTTTATCTTCAAACTTGTCTACTTTTTCTTTGACCTCATTAACTTCAGTATTTACGACGCCTATATTCTTCTTGATTTAATTCTTTATTCCTTAAGTAGCTGATAGAATAGCGTCTTGTTGCACCTGTATAATTTTTCTCAATTCCTCCTTCTCTTCTTGATATTTTCTTTCTTTTTCTTCTTCACGTCTCTCCTGTTCTTCTTTTTCCCCTTGACGTCGTCTTTCTTGTTCTTCTTTCTCGAGTTCTTTTTCTTCTTGAAATTTTCTTTCTTTTTCTTCCTCATGTCATTCTTGTTCTTTTTGTCTCTTTTCCTGGTTTAATAACATTTTTTCTACTCCCTTTTATAAATTTGCTGTTTTCCGTACAGTCTGTAGAATGGATAAGTGGGCCATTCCAGTTAACTGAACGGATATATTTCATATACGTTCTAGGATGGATATGAAATCGACCAATCACAGTTCGTGTATTAAGTACATAGGAAACTATTCGTTTTAAAAAATTCAAGTTAGTGCGTAAGCTGTCAAAGTAATTGTCAGTGTGTATTCGCGCAGTTTGAGCTAGAAAATAATTTAAAATGAGCGATTCCAGTGAAGAATCGATAAACGGTATACAACCTAAAATTTTATTGAAATTATTATATACAGTCAAAATTTTAGAGATATATTATGACAAAAAGAAAAGTAGCTATATGTGGGGATTGAACCTATGATCTCTTGCATTTCGAACCGCTAGGCTACTGAAGCTTTTATAAACTGTTTGCACCTAAGCATAAAATTTAGCAGAAGCTAAGTTTGTATATTAAAATTTGATTAAAACTATTATTTGTAGTTTTTTCTTAATCCGGTCGTAGAAAAAGTATACTGTACAACTCGAGTAGATTATCCATTCTTGTTGCACAAACTACTATTTCTTAGTTTTTTGAACATCCCTTGCATTTGTTTTTCAGCAGCCATGCTCCTGTTTCCAGTAAACGTCTCGAAACGGTACTAATAAGTCTTTAACGGTATACGTAATTCAAATATTTCAACAAATTCCGAAATAGAATGTTCTGGAAGTTTTCTCAAAATGCCACAAATAGGTCTTATTTGATGTCTATATCACTTTACAGTTGACAGAATTTAGCTAACCGCACTAGTTCCCAGATAGAATATTCTATAAATTTCCTCACGCACAAATAAGTCTTGCCTAACGTCTATATCACTTCCCAGTTCAAAACGCTTCAGTATCTGCAGTGGTTTCCAAATAGAACTTCCTCGAATCTTTCAGAAATCCTGTTGCAAATTCCGCTTCTGGCGCCAATTGTTACATACGTACAATCTCCAGTAAACACCCTGTACGTAGGTTCAAATAATTGAGACAAGACTTTTCACTAACCACTACTTTATTTAATACTTAATTACAATTATTAATTGTTATTATAACACCCTAATTACAACTATAGACATTAATACAATTAATAACTTATTATTGTTGTTATTCCATCTGTTCACTTGTTCATCTAATACAAAACTGTTCCGTGCGCCGATCCACTCCCTGTATATATACGTGGCATCCTTCTAGAATCATCTAGCCTATCCTTCGTGACGTTTCTGGCCGTTCTCTTATATTCTATGAGGCAGTGGCATAGGCGTGCACATAACAATACATTCAATGGAATTCATAGATTAATACTTCTAACAGAAAATAGTTCTGAACTGAGAAGGTTTAGGAATCACAATTTTAAAATAATTTTTAAAAAATTGTCAAATTAATGAACTCTGTAATATTGCTTCATACTCGTTAAGCTTGAAACTTAGTGAAGAAAATCTGAAGTGTAAAAATGATAAATAAATATGGGCAGTCATCTATGGATCGACGTTAATATAAAAAAGAAAATCAAATAAAAAATGTAAGAAAATTAAAAAAATTACAAAGTGAAACTTAAGTGCTCCTGAATGTTTTGCATTATTGGCATAAAACTGTTAGGATCAATAAATTTAAACACATTATATAACTGTTAATATCAAATTTTCAGCTAATGTTTACATTCATGAACAAATTACCATATTAAGTACTAAGTTTGTATCAGTAATACTGACACATTTATTCGTACTAAAAGTTACAAAGTATACAAGCAAAGTTAAGGTATAGTTTAATAAATAAATATGAATAAAATTTAATTCTAACTTCCTAATGCAATGCCGCCAAGGCTGCGTGCTATATAAAATTCATTTTTATTGTTTTCAATTTGCATTTCATCGCCCATTAGTTGTATATTATTAAATGTTGTGGAAATAAACAACTGCGTTTTTTATGTATTCAGGTTTACTAGTGCCTTAAGCTACACTAACGAATATATTTTAGACGATCAATAACAAAGGATACGTTTCTGAGAGTTCTGCGTGATGCGGCAAAAAGCTGAGTTCTTATTATGGTCCAGTATTCAAACGTCAAAAAAAGGGGGTTCACCAAATTTTTAAATAAACAATTATATAATTGATAAATCACCAATTGTAGAACTAGAACACTGTAATTGTATTTTTTATATACATTTATTTAACGTCGGCCTATTTTCGCTACTGAGGCCTATCACCGACGCCTGTAGAAGAGATACCCTCAACCAGGAATTTTGCCGAACCTCTTCCCTTAAGAAGAGTAGGGATCTTTTACTTGCTTAACATTTAATAGAAAAGGGTCCGACGGTTTTATATCCCCTCCGAAGGATGGTATATCTCCTATACAACCCTCGCCTAAGGTTGTATAGCTTCCGCGCATACACTGATATACAAGCCGCTGGAAGATGTGTGAGGCGAGGACGCGGTCTTCGTTGGAACGGTCACCCATCCAACTACTAACTGCGCCTGACGTTGCTTTACATCGCATATCAAAGTATGTACATAGTAAAGACGCACCTACGCTCGCCCCCTACTGTAATTGCAAAAGTTTACCGAGTTTTGATTGTATATTATATGCTACTAATATTTCAAGAGGAAAATGCTGATATAACTTTTTAGATGCATTTAATTATTTTCGTTTTTCAAAAGAAGTGGCAAAAGCTCATATTCCTAAAAATTATCCATCGAGCTACAAGGAGAAGTAAGTTATTTTAAATGTATAAATATCATGCGTTGAAGAAAGATTATCCGATGCTACAGAAATCAGGATCAACAGGTTTAGTTAATATGATTTCAAGGTATCTCTGCGTGAGTGAGTGCACCGTTTACAAGATATTAAGAGAAGAAAAAAAGAAAGGGATGTTCAGAAACTTAAAGTGAAGTCTGGAAGGAAAAATAACATTAAACGATTTAGAGAAAAATGGAATTCGCAGCAAAATTCATACATTTTTCTATGACAATAAAATCCCTACTGTAAAGAAAATTTTTCTGACCATGAATGAAGATAAAGATATACCCAAAATGGGCAAATCAACGCTTAAAAATTTTTTACATGACATGAACATTGTATTTGCATAAGTAAAAAGGAATAGCCTCCTACTTGAGAGAAATAATATTTGTTGGCGAATAAATTACAGGTATCTCTGCGTGAGTGAGTGCACCGTTTACAAGATTTTAAGAGAAGAAAAAAAGAAAGGGATGTTCAGAAACTTAAAGTGAAGTCTGGAAGGAAAAATAACATTAAACGATTTAGAGAAAAATGGAATTCGCAGCAAAATTCATACATTTTTCTATGACAATAAAATCCCTACTGTAAAGAAAATTTTCCTGACCATGAGTGAAGATAAAGATATACCCAAAATGGGCAAATCAACGCTTAAAAAATGTTTACATGACATGAACATTGTATTTGCATAAGTAAAAAGGAATAGCCTCCTACTTGAGAGAAATAATATTTGTTGGCGAATAAATTACATTCGGGCAATTAAAGTTGCTCGTGAAAGAGGAAGAAAATGCTATTATTTAGATGAAACGTGGTTGAATAAAGGACATGGTATAACATAATTTTGGTAAGGGAGAAATGTAATAAAGTGTTCGTCAAGCCCATATGGAAGATTGGTCAATTGGATTAAAAATGTCAACAGGAAAAGGGAAACGCTTAGTAATAACGCGCATAGGAAAGTGGCGATTATTTTGAGGACATGAATGCGGATGTTTTTGAGAAATAATTTGCAAAAATTCTCGTAAAGATAGAAGCCGGATCTGTCGTTATTATGGATAATGCCCTAACGAAACAGCATTATCCGATATATAAAGGTCCCTCTACACAATGGCCCTTACAGAGACCATTGTCGGCGATGATCAGCCATCAATCATCAGCCATAGGCCATCCTTAGCCATTGCGCCCTCTACACGATGGCCCGTCGTCATGGCATATCGTGATGGGCCATTGTGTAGAGGGGCCTTAAGAAATATATTGTGGATGAAATGGCTGTCGCCTTACCACTGTGCATTGAACCTCATTGAGCTTATTTGGGCTGAAGTAATGAGGAATGATACGCTAGACAATATAAATAAATAAACACCACAGCAATTAGACAACCCCAAATTCCAGAAGCTAGGGCTTGTGCGGAAGGGGGTTACACATTGAAAAAACGTGGACATACAACCATTTCCTCCGACAGTGCCGGAGCCAGGATTCGAACCCGGTGGTGCGATGTCCGTATGATTAATCGCGATTGTCATCTCGCGCCTTAACCCACTCGGCTATCGACTAGACAATAGAACCTTTAAATTAGAATACGTAAAAGGCCTTCTATCTAGTGCACTAAAAAGAGTTACAGCGGATTATTGGCGAAAATGCAGTGATAGTGACAGTGATGAGTGAGTGGTAACTTGTGATAGCATTATGTAGTTTCTTTTTTTAAGTTTATTTATTAGCAATCAGATGCATCTTTTAGCTGATGTGTTGTCTTGTGCAAATGTACTTGCATTGGTGGAGTGAAGAGGTGAAAATTCGACGAAGTCACCTCAGTATCCATTTAGTTTGATGGCCAACATCTCTTCAGCCTTCTGTTATCCATCAACACTTGATTGTGATAAGATGAATTATATATTCTGGAAAATTATTATTGGTAAGATTTGTTTTAATTATGTTATTTTAACAAGAAAGTTTATTTACGTTAGAACAGTTACTTATTTTTAACTTGCAAGTTTATTTCTTTATTTTCTTTTTTAACCTGTTACTCCCTAATTAACAACCCTCTCACCATTCTTTCCTGGTAAGGAATATGCTCACCCCTCTGCGTTGGTCCTTGCTGGGAAATAAGAACAACTGGCATGGTTGAAGTTTGTGTAAATTTTTATAAACATCAAACATTCTACAGATTTGATGCCAGATTTCGTAGGTATTTCACCTCTAAACAAAATTATACTTGCTATTAAAATTAAAAAAAAAAATCCAATTTTTCTTTTTGAGTTGAATGTAAAATCAAATTTAATTATATTTATTTTTTGTCTTATTTTATGAAATACGAACAATATTATTATGCTATATATACTTATCTTCCAGGGGGTTACTTCGGTAACTTGAGAGGCGGTTAAAAAAACATTTTAAAACATTGTCGTGGAATAATTGCCATTAAATATTTATTCAATTTGATTCACTACTATTGATTGCCCTTTTTTATTGGACAAAATCAATTTCCATATACCCAGACAGTCCGTCTTCACACAACCTTCTATGTCGATAACTACAGAATTGAAATAATTTTAAATATTTGTTTAATAAACTTATTGTCAATTTATTTTTGTCCATGAAGCATAAAAAAAAAATTTCTTGCATAAAAACTGCCATTTTTAGCGATTTCTCTATGTAAAATTATTGTAAACAATTTGTTTTTCAACAGCCCGAATCTTAAACGGTTAATCAAAGTTCCCTTATTTGATATTACATTGAAGTTACCATTTTGCATCACTCTCAACACTTAATTTAAATAAATAATGAAGAATTCGTGACATTTACGGAAAAATCGATGTTGAAAAATCTTTGTTTTGGTTTTTCCCATTTTTGACATTGTTTTTCCACAGTACCAGTATGATTTTTTACACCTTCTTAAAGTAGAGGTTTCAGCGAAAAATATTCTGTCCTAAAATTTTCAAAAATCAAAATTCTGTTAATCAACTATTTTTATTGAAAATTAGGCCTTCTTTTCAAATTAAATTCGCATAAAATCAAAAAATAAATATTTCACTTTAAAAAACTTGCAGCTTATTTGATATATGAAAATGTATATTTTCACCAAATTTTATTAAAGTCGAATCATTTTTGTGGGAGATAAGAATAAAAAGTAAAAAAATATGGTTTTTGGCGTTTTTCTCAATAGTTTTGAGGTGTTGTTGAAAAATGGTTGAAATAAAAGTTATAGAATAGTTATTTAATTATCAACAACTTTTGTATTTAATTTTTTTCGATATGGGGTCTAACTTTGCCGAAAATCGTAAAAACCACGTTTCATTCCTAACAACACCCCTTTTTCCACCCCCACCCTACTTCTGGTTATTTGTTGGGGCCTAATCGATTTTTCCCCATTACCATACCATTAATCCTAAATTTTCCGATCATCCATATACTACTACAAATTTTGTCGATTTTTAGCCTCTGAAAACCGATTCGGCAGTGGGCACCACTAAAACCATAACATTATAATTTATTTAATATTTCAGTAGAGATAGGTGCAATCAAATGCTTTACTCAAATCCATCGAAAGCATGGATAGTCAAATCAAATTTTCAAATCCTTCGAAAAAAAATGTTCAAGGCTGTCAGTATCACATTCGACTGTCGACCTCCCTCCGGAAGGTTTAAAACGATCGTGGTAAAACAAATCCCGTACATAAATTTTTCCGTCGCCATAAAATACCTCCATTATAAGAACGGATATAACAATTATTAAAACGTTACAAGCACAGATTTCGATTACGTATTATTGATTCTTAATTAAATTCATTTATCACTTTCACATTTAAAACATAAACGGTTTGCTCCCTGGTGTCTCTTAATTAAATCCTTTATGTGGTTAAGCTCGGCTGGTCAGATTGATTGTGTGAAATCCTAAAGGCTATTTCTCTACAGGCTCTTAAGCCGTCGAATTAATATAATAAGCTCCATTGCGCACTTATGATGGTGCGTTGAGTGTTCTTGAGCCTGTGTTTCGTTTACATAAACATAAAATAAAATTTAAAAAATGCTGATGCATTCTTGGTGTCTGTTTGAAGTGTACGTCTAAGTTTGGCTTGAAATACCTTCAGATTTGTTTGGGATATTGATTTCGGGCAAATAGAATATGATACGGCGGAAATACAGTTAAAAGCAAGTTAAAATCCCACCTGCAAGCTCTCACGCTATCAGCTCTAACCTGATAATTTTAAATCAATCCGTCGTCGGTAAGCATTTTTAAACATATTGTGAAAATGAAACTTATATTCTTATAACAAATTATTTGAGTTTTTTTGTAAAAATCAAATAATTGTTAATACTTTCTACTAAAAGTATTTTATTTCATTTTTCTTTCTTGCATGGGGAGATTTAGTCTATTAGTTTTGGTGATGCTGGTAAATGGTTCTCTGTTATTTGCTTCTAGTTTGATTTACTGCACAATATGAATTATTAATATTACAGTTACACTGGAAAATTATTTCTGAAAATCAATATTCAGAGAGGTACGAAACCGGGGAAGGAGTTGTTCGTCTCTGATGAAATACATTATGTTTTCCTAGAAGGCTTAGTCAGGTAAAGTAATTTCTCTAAATTAATAGCCGCAGATTGACTTGTAATAATTATTGTATTTATAATTTTTTAACTTCAAGCTAATTCATAATCTGACAGGAAACTTACTGTCCAATACCATGGATTTAAGTCTGATGAAATAACAGCAACGTCTGGCGTTCCTCAAGGGTCTGTTCTTGGACCCTTGTTATTCATAATATTTATAAATGACATTAATTGTGAACTTCTAAATAGCACTCTGCTGTACGCTGACGATTGCAAGCTGTATTCGGCCATTAACAATTTAAACGACTGCTTTAACTTGCAAAAAGATTTGCAACAAATTAGTACGTGGTGTGACAAAAATAAACTGCATCTAAATATTAACAAATGTAAATACATGACTTTCACAAGAAAGCTTAATCCAACTGAGTTTACTTATTCTTTAAATAATATTCAGCTATCTAGATGTAGTCAATTTAAAGATCTTGGGGTCATCTTCGACAGTAAGTTAACCTTTAATAATCACATAAATGCTATCGTGGCCAGTTCTTACAGAAACTTAGGTTTCATAATCAGAAATACCAAAAACTTTGTGGATAATAACACCTTGATATTGCTGTTTAATGTATTTGTCAGATCAAAATTAGAGTATGCCTCCATGATCTGGAGTCCAGAATACGCCGTGCATAAACTTAGCGTTGAAAAAACGCAAAGAATCCTCAGTAAATATCTTTGGTATAGAAATGACGGAATTTATCCAGCAAGAGGTACACCTCAATGTGATCTACTAAACAGATATCAAATACATGATTTGGAATCCCGCCGTAAGTATTCTTCGATTGTGTTTTTATATAAAATTTTGAATAATGTGATTGATTGCCCTGAGTTATGTAGTTATGTCAAATTACATGTACCATAAGTTCATACACGCTCAAATAATTCTTTTTATCTAAATACGCCTCGTACAAATTTACTTAAATCTTCACCCTTGCATATGATATGTTCAAACTATGCATATATACAGGACGATGTTGATATATTTTGTACTACTGTTAAAAAAATTAAGCAATCTGTATTGCATTCAAACTAAAAATATTTACTAGTTTATGTGCAAATATTTTATGTAATTATACTTAAGTTTTTCGTACAAAATTCTGTAACAATGTTTTGTTCTTTCCTACCCTGTAATTGGATTTCTTATCTGTTTGGGTAGTTGTATTCTAAATAAATAAATAAATAATAACAAAAAATGTATAGAGAAGGATTTTTAATAAATAATTAAAACCAAATGACCAGAAGTCTGCATATGATAAAAAACTTGATAAATATATGCAGAAATGCACGTGTTTATTAATTATAAATTGAAATTAAATACGTTTTATGATAAGAGCAACTGAAGTTGATATATTAGTTCCATTTCTGTTTTTGCTTTTCCCAACTTTTAAAAACTGTTATGTTGTTATCTCTGTAACTGTTCTACGCTCACTGTCCATCGGTTGTATAATGGTGTCTGATAAATATTTTTAAAATATATATTCATACGGGAAAGTCCAGCTTATAATTAATAATTAAATATATAATCGTTGACAAATTATTCATTTTGGGTTTGTATGTTTGTGTGTTTTGAGAATAATATACGGTAGAAAACAAAATAAAAATAGGTTCTGGGATGTGGTTACGTGAATCATTTGCATCTCTTTGCGACAGGCTGGAAAAAGGAAACATTGTTGTACAATCGGAGATATATATATTATATAAATAATAATCAGAGAAGGACGTAGCTGACAACTTTAGAAATAAAAAAGAACTCATAACGGATGTTTTCTTAATTTATATTTTACATACATGAGTATCAGAAGAGATTTATTTATTTATTTATTTATTTATTGATACACTCCCCAACATAAAAACCAATTACATGGCAGGAATATACAATTAAATGTATATAAATATATACATACGTAAATACACATATATACGAATACAAAACATTAATACATATAATAATATACATAAGATCTAAATTCAATACAATACTTAAAAGAAGAAAAAGGATATCTACTTAGTAACAATAGTAGTAACAATAGCTATTTATGCCATCAGTTACGAAATGCCTAATTTTGTGTAACGCGTGAGATTTTTGCGGAACGAACGAAGTGAGTTTCGCAAAAATTCACAAGTTACACAAAATTTCATTTCGTAACGTATTGCATACAAGATTTTTTTCTAATTTTGAAGAAAGTAATAAAAAAATTAAATTTAATATAATTGATAAAAATTTGGAAAACATAAATTTAGTTTGTTGCTGTTACTTCATGTTAGTTGTCAGTTTGACATTTTGTAAAAAAGTCTAGACGGAAGGTTTTTAGTGAGATTGATATATTTTTAGTTTTATTTTTTAAAAATGAGTAATTCAAGTTCTGAAGAGCTACCAAGCGATATTGAAGAGGCAGCAGGTAATGCTCTATTATCAGTAATTCCCAAATAGTCAAAGGTAGTTTATGATTTGGCATACGAAAAATTTGTTACGTGGTGTGATGAGAAGAAAATTAAACATGTTAATGAGAAAGTTTTACTTGCATATTTTGAGGGTAAGAAAGATCTAAAAGTTTCCACATTATGGACACTTTACTCAATGTTAAGGTCTGAACTAAATCTGAAAAGGAATATTGATATTAAAAAATATACAAATTTGGTAGCATATATTAAAAGTCAAGCGGACGGGTACAGTGCTAAAAAGTCAAAAGTTTTTATTAAAGAAAATTTTACCAAATTTTTAGTGGAAGCTGATGACAAAGAATACTTAATGGCTAAGGTTGCAATGATAATTGGAATGGCAGGAGCATGCAGAAAAGCAGAATTAACATTTCTTCCAGTTGAAAATGTTATAGACGAAGGAAGCTATTTTCATGTTGATATCCTACCTTCAAAAACAAAAGTTATACGGCAGTTTGCAATTACCACTGGAGACATTGAAAATACGAGTCTTGTTGAAATATTAAGAAAATATATTAAGTTGCGTCCCCAGGTTCTTAAACACAACAGATTTTTTGTAAAATATGCGAATGGAAAATGTACCAGAAATCCTGTTGGAATTAACACATTTAGCAGTCTGCCAAAAGTTATTGCACAATTTCTTCGTCTTTCAAACCCTGTTCTATATACTGGCCACTGCTTTAGAAGAAGCTCTGCCACTTTTCTAGCAGACAGTGGCGCTGATATTTTAAAATTAAAGAGGCACGGAGGTTGGAAATCTAGCTCTGTTGCGGAGGGATATGTCGAAAATTCTATGAATAATAAGAAACTTATAGCGCAAGAAATATTTGGTGAAACATCTAAAGCAATGTGCGCCACTTCCCAAATAACAGCAAGTTCGAGCAATGAAAAAAATATGTCGTCGGGAATTAATTTGAATAATTGCAATAATTGTGTTATCAATATTTATAATAATTAATTAATTTATAATTTATGTTTTTAACTTGTATTATAACAGTTTAATAAATAGAATAATTCTTTTTGTCACTAATTTTGAAATACATTTTTCGTCACCAATTGCATAAAATTTTACTTTATGCAACTAGTTACAAAAAGTAAGACGTTTCATAATGTCAATCAGTTTTAAAAAGTGTCACTTTATATGTCAAAATTATAAAAAATAAGTTATTTAAAATTGCTTGTTTAAGATCTTTAATTTTACAATTGAATATGTCAATATTACAAGGTAGAGAGTTAAAATAGAACACATTACATGCAGGGAAGAGTGTTTAAGTAAATTTGTTCGAGGTGTGCTTAAGTAAAATAAATTATATGATCTAGTCTGGAAAGTTGGTATATGAAATCTGATCATTTCTAAAATTTGGGGCGAATCAAATTCGAAATTAATAAGTTTATGTAAAAATTCCGAGGAACTAAATATTCTACGGGTATTTAAGTCAGGTACATGAAATTTGGAGAGCAATTCCTCATGAGGAAAACCCCTAGGTGGATATATACCTACTTCTCGAAAATACAAATATTTTAGAAAGCGCCTTTGAGTACTTTCAATGTTGTTTTTCTGTACTAGGTAAGCAGGATTCCAGATGATCGACGCGTATTCCAATTTAGATTTAACAAAGGCATTAAATAGGAGAAATAAGGTGTTGGAGTTCTCAAAACCTTTAGAATTGCTTATAATAAAACCTAATTTTTTATATGCACTAGCTGTAGTTTCAGTGATATGATCAATAAATGTATGTTTAGTGTCAAAAGTAACGCCAAGGTCTTTCAGTTTGTCGCACCTCTGTATCATCGTATTATTGATAACATATTCATTTAATGAAATATTATGTTTCTTGCTAAAAGTAATAGTATAGCATTTGTCTATATTAAGGTGTAACTCGTTTTTGTCACACCATGCGTGAAGGTTAGCAAGTCATCTTGTAATCTTTTGATGTCGTCCGCACTATTAATACTAGTAAAAATTTTCATGTCATCAGCATACAGCAATGAATTTCAATTAAGTTGGGAGACGATATCGTTTACAAATATGTTAAAAAGTAAAGGCCCAAGCACCGAATCTTGAGGTATACCAGATTTTGCATGAATTATGTTGGACTTATAGCCCCTATAAAGGAAAAATTGATGCCTTTCAGTCAGATATGATTTAAAAAATTCACTCAAACTGGGAGCAAAACCAAGGAAACTTAGCTTATTAAGCCATATGTCATGGCTTAGACGATCGAATGCTTTAGAAAAATGTGAAACAACTTGTCCTCCCATATCTAACACTTCAGCGATGTACTGCGTTAAATAAAATAGATCGGTTGAAGTAGAACGGCTTGGCATAAATCCGTGTTGATTAATACATATTTGTGATTTAACTTGAAAAAATACAGATTTATGAAGTAATATTCGGAAGCCTTACTAAAATTACATAAAATTATGATGGGTCTATAATTACTGACGTCTTGTGTCTTATTTTTTTGTAGACTGGACAGATTTTAGAAGTCTTCCATACTTGTGGAAATGTGAAAGTTTTGATTGATAGGTTAAATATGATAGACAAAGGAAGAGCAAGTATAATTACATAATCTTTTATTAGAAATGCCGTCTGGACTAGTAGTAAGGTTGGGTTTCATTTTTTGTGAGAGAGAGGTGTCTGTTCCTATAAATTTCTGGATCGTAAGAATAGGAGCACTAGATGCTGGTTCATCATTTGACTGATTAACTTGCGGGGATATATAAGCTGCTTCAAAAAATTGTGCAAATGCGTTTATAATTTGTTGTGGATCAGTCATGGTGATTCCATTATGATTCATAACATTAGGGATAGTTTTACTATTGTTGATATTATTAATATAGGATAAGAAGGTGTTTGGGTTAGACGAAATATTTTTCTCAATGTCCGTGACGTATTCGTGCTGTCGCGATGTCACTTTTTATTTTATTTCTTAATAATTTGAAAGTTTCATAAGCTTCTATGTCTTTATCTAATTTATATTTTTTGCGTAATATATTTTTTGTCTAATATTTGAGATTATAGATCTGTTAAACCAAGGTGGGTATTTACTCGATTTAGGTCTAGTTTTAGGAGCAAAGGTATCAAAGATAGAATTCAAAATATCATAAAATGTTTCACATGCAACATTAACATCATTGCAGTCATTTAAAACGGTCCAATCAGTATTGGATATATGTTCATATAACAGATGATCATTAATATACATAATATATTCAGGAATATTAAAATCTCCAAGTATAAGTATATCATCGTTACTATTTACTGAATTAATATTGGATATTATATCGAATGATTCTTCAAAAACATCGATATTTTGGTTTGGTGAATACATAAAGCTACAATATACATGTTACGGGAACGGAAGTTTATTTTTATGCCAATAGCGTCAATACTTAGATATACTTTGGGTAGACTAAGTGGAATTGCAGCTAGTTCATTGTTTAAGGCAATGCGAACTCCTCCATCTCTTTTCTTCTCTGTAGCCTCGAACTTACGATCAGATCTGAATACAACAAAATCATTACTAAACAATTTCGAGTTAGATATGCTGTCATCTAACCATGTCTCGGTAAAGACATTTGCCTCGTGTTGATGGGTCTTTAATGCGTCGAATAAATTGTGTGTTTTAGTTTTGAGTTCACGAACATTTTGATAATAGATATTAAAATAATTATGATTTTTATTAAAGAGGACAGACCTGTTGTTGCTGCTGGTTGCTATTTAATGGAAAGATATCTGATTTGTATTGAACTAATTTTTTCTTATAAATACTACATACATTTGTGTCCTAGCTAGCATAATTGTGATTGTCTACGCCGTCATCGAAACAATTTATGTATTTATAGTTCTCAGGAGTACTATTACAGACATTGACATTGTGTTCGAGAGAACATTTAGGGCAAGCTAATTTTCTATTACAAGAAATGGAAAGATCATGGAAACCGCTACATTTGTAGCACAATTTTACTACAATGGCATCATAAACAGTGCAGCTATCATACCCAATAAACAAATTACCCAAACGAGAATCTAACTCTAAAATAGCTTGATACATTTATTATTCATTTTTGTAGTCCAACTCTTAATTGCATTGCAAACTTCATTTTCACTGAAGACCTCCTTAATTTGCAGTTTCACGAATTTTATTAAATCCACGTTGTTCTAGAGTTCTGTCATGCCTACAATTTTCAACCTAGGATTATCTTCACTTCCTTTATATCGTAGTTTCCTGAGAGCTTTTCTTCCGCAATTTGCTTAAATTCTTCAACATCCACAGTACTGTTATAACCAATTAGTACACCTCCATTCTTAACATTTTTAACCTTAGACACTTGGATGTAAGTATCTATTGGATTTATGTTAATTAATATATACGATTTTGTTTCTAAATCAAGATCAAAGATCATCAAAGTAGATCAAAATGAAACGATCAATAGTTAACCAATTGTACCTATTTTAAAATGTCGATAACACAGAAATTAAGTTTGAAATTAGCTATAGATATGTAAACAAAAACTTTTATGTGGTGTGGAATTGCTTTCGTGCAAAAGAAGCAATTTCAGATGAAGTAATGCATGTACCGTTTTCTTAAAAAAGGAATCACTTATAATTACACTTCTCGAAAAATTCAATGAAAAAGTTTACGACAGTTATAATAGAGTATCTTTATATTTATATCTCGATGTGATTAAAATAGTCACTTGCAAAAACTAACAACAAAATGAAAATTCAGAAGTTTCTTTAAGAAGGATTTTAATCACAGGAATTACTGGGAAAATACTAATGAAATCGAATTATTCTACAGCTATTGAACTACTATATTAAAAAGTAAATATAAATAGATTTATATCGACAAACATTCATATTCTATTTGTTTACAATCGCCATACCTTTCCTCCTAATTTCTAAAAGCCACCAATGTACAATAAAAACAATTGTATTGTTTTAATAACACTTACACATTAAAAGGCATATTTTATTTATATACAGGGTTACTGGTAATTCGATACATTCCTTTGGAGATGTGATGGGGCATGAGCTAAGGAGTAAATCTAGCCCTAACATTCATTATGCAAAACTCAATAGTTTTTGAGATATTTAAATTTTTTTGTTTTTCTCAAAAAAGTAGATCTTAATGTCTTAAAAGTTAATTTCCGAAAAATCTACTTGACATTTTTAAATTTTTTGTTTTATTACTGGATTACTTGTCCAATATTATAGATATCCGTTTGGAATGAAAAATATCCGGAAACATTTCGATAATGTGAACATTTAAAATAAAAACTTGTAAAAATTTTTTTTTAAAATCAGTTATGAAATTTACCTATTAGGTTTTTTCAAAAAAATATTAATGTAGCACGCGTACAAATTATTATAAAAACTTCCTTATTTCAATAGCTATCTAACTAGGTAGAAATGTTTAATGTACCCTTGATAGTTCTAATAAAAAATTAGTAAAGATAATGCTGGTGGCGGAATTTATTAAACGACTAATCGCTCGTTGTCATTTAAGTCAGTCAGTCCTTGACTTTGACGTTTGTGCATATATGTCATTAACTGACATTCTTATCTCCGTGTCCCTTACGTTTGTTGGTCTTGTTAAATTAGTTATTGAAGATTTTAATTTTGCTCGTAGTTGTTGTTATTAGTTGTTGTTGTTATTGTATTTTCTGTACCATGGCCGCGTATGCCAACGCAGAATACGCTGATATCTTGTTTGGATACTGTGGCGGCAACGCTGCTGAAGCTCGCCGAGAATATGGCCTTTGGTACCCTAACCGCCGCTTACCAAATGCACGTGTATTCAGTACGGCAATGTAGAAGAAGTGACGCTGGTGCTCCTCCCGTGTATGAACCAGATGATGAGGAAGAAATATTGAGGAATTTTGAGGAAGACCCAACTATTTCAACTAATAAAGTCGCAAGACTAACCGGAGCGTCACAATGGAAAGTTTGGTCTACGATAGGTAGAGTTGGATGTCATCCTTACCACTATACCCCTGTCCAAGGCTTGGAGGAAGGTGATCCTGGAAGGAGAGTGGAATTCTGCCGCTTTATGTTAAATTCAGATGCAGAAAGTGCAAATTTTTTAACAAGTATTTTATGGACGGACGAGTTGAAATTTAATCGCAAGGGTATAACGAATTTCCACAACCTACACTATTGGGCAGAGGAAAATCCCAAGTTAACACGTGAAACTAGTTTCCAAATGAAGTTTTCTATTAATGTGTGGATGGGAGTCATTGGTCACTATTTAATAGGGCCACACTTTCTTCCTCAAAATTTAAACGGGGAAATCTATGAAATTTTTTTAAGAAATAATCTGGCGGTGATTTTAGAAGATGTTCCTCTCGCCGTCAGACAGCGAATGATGTTTCAGAACGACGGTTGTCCAGCACATTATCGACTGACAGTACGACAGTTACTTGATCAACGTTTCCCTAACCGTTGGATTGGAAGAGCGGGCCCAATACCTTGGCCAGCGCGAAGTCCTGACTTAACACCCCTTGATTATTACGTATGGGGTCATATGAAGGCGATGGTCTATGCCACACCAGTCAATACTATAGAAAACCTTAGACAAAGGATAGTCGATGCTGCCCAACACATAAGTCATAATCTGACAACCAGAGTAACAAGGACGGAAATAAGAAGACGCTGCCGTGTCTGTATACGGAGTAGGGGCTCCCATTTTGAGCAAGACAGTACAACTTTGAAATTAACGAAGAATTAAACTCTACTTTTAAAATGTTTTTTACTGTTTATCTAAAAATAAAATTCGTACTACTTGTGTTATTTTTACTAGCATTTTCTTAGAACTATTAAGGGTAAATTGAACATTTGTACCTTGTTAGATAGCTATTGAAATAAGGCAGTTTTTATAATAATTTATACGCGTGTTACGTTAATATTTTTTTGAAAAAACCTAATAGGTAAATTTCATAGCTGATTTAAAAAAAAAAAAATTTTAAAGTTTTTATTTCAGATGTTCACATGATCGAAATGTTTCCAGATATTTTTCATTCCAAACGGATATCTATAATATTGGACAAGTAATCCAGTAATCCAGATTTTTCGAAAATTAACTTTTAGGACATTAAGATCTACTTTTTGAGAAAAACAAAAAAAATTGAATATCTCAAAAACTATTGAGTTTTGCATAATATATGTTAGGGCTAGATTTACTCCTTAGCTCATGCCCCATCACATCTCCAAAGGAATGTATCGAATTAACAGTAACCCTGTATATATTTAAAAATAATTCTATCTATTTCTATACCTACAGCTATATAGGTATATATTTTGAAACTGACAAATGAATATTTTAAAGAGTTGATGTTAATCTTGACTTGAGAAATAAATAAATACTGCATAAAAAAATGTTTACAAATCGAATCTAAATTAGCCCGGCAACAAACGTCTATATTAACAAGATTTACAGTTAAAAAGTTGATTACATGCTTCCGTTCAACGATTGTTAAAAATATTTAAAGAAAGAAGCTTTTGAATCATTCATCAGATAAAATGGTCGGGGAGAAAATGTTCACTGTATGCATTTTAATAAATCTTTACACCTTAACTGTCATTTTGGACGACAAAAATTAATGTCACGAAGATACAGTAGTTATAAGCCTTCTGTATATTATTATTTAACTAAATTATAATTTATGTATGCTTATGCTATGCACGAATGTGTTACTATTGAATATGCAATTAAAAAATAAAATAAAAGAATATATAAACGATTCGATTTCTTTGGTTGGGTTACTGGTTCTAAGTGATTTGATCCCGTAAATTACTAGTGCGAAAAATATTTAATAAAAATAAGTTCTGTGAAATTGTATAGGTTTATAATGAAAACACATGTTGAACACATCTGGTGTACAGACATTTCACGTAGTTATAATAGAATTCTATGTTGGTATTAAGCTACTTTCAATTTTATTGTAAATCTTTATAGGCTTTCTATGATTTATATCATTTACATTTATTACCTCTTTAAGCCTTATATGTTGCTTTACGCTTTGAACCTCTGCAAGTATTCAAAACCAGCTACTTAACTTAATGACATGTGATTTTCATTTAAATAGTTAATTAGTCAATAATAAAACGTTTTGATCCTGGGTGTTGGCTTTAAGTCATTAAACATAGTGACTAGCAAGGATACTTCGTAAATCAAATCAATTTTATTAATTTTTCAATATACTCACTTGTGTTCAAGGCCTCAAAGTAATTAGAGCAAAGGCCAAAAAAAACTTAATCTATTTCAACCATATTAATATGAATATAATAAGAAACTAACGAGAAAGTGTATTTTTCTGTAAGAGGAAGCCCTTGGCGAATGCACATTTTAGACCTCTTACGGTGTAGGTTGTAGATGATTTCTTATAATGTTAAGTTCTGGTAATCTCAGTGGAAATTGTATAGTAAACTCCAATGTATAGGATACGGATAGCCGTTGTCATTCTATAATAGAACATTTTCAACAATTATTCCTTAAAACGGTTATACAGGGTGTTTCACGAGAAAACGGACGTGGTGTAATGGGAGATTGACGACACCAAGGGTAATTAGAATCATAAATCATCATAAATAAAGTTGCTTGAACACCTGTTGATGAAATGTTTTATGTATATTTGCCAAAATTTCTGTTGGACATTACATTGTAACGGTATGGAATAATTAGTACATATTTGGCTCATGTAATAAGCTAGTGATTCTGAATAAACACATATATGATAAAGAAATTATCCAGATCCGGACTTGACAAAAATTTGCTTTTGTTGTTTTTCAAAGAAACAACATCCTGTATATGTTTTTTTTCAAATTTCGATATGTAATTCGAATTAAGGCTTATCAAGATATCGATGAATGACACTTGCTAAAAATGCTTCTACAATTGAAATTATTCATTTACTATTTTTCAGCAATAAATATTATGTTGTAATTAACAATTTTCAACATTAATCACTTGATATAGGGAGGGGGAAACATAAATATTACGCATCATCAAACAAATCATCTATTTTATTACGCTCATGTATTGAAAACTAGTAAAACAACAACATAACATATCTATCAACAACAACAATAACGATAGCAACAAAATAACATATCAACAATACACATAATAACAGTATAATAACAAACTATTACTGAAACAATTTGTATCAAAAATAATAATGCGGATATTGTGATAAAGAATGTTCACAAATAAATAAATAATAATAATAATAATAATAATAATAATAATAATAAATAAACACCACAGAAATTAGACAACCCCCAATTCCAGAAGCCAGGGCTTGTGCAGAAGGGGGTTACACATTGAAAAAATGCGGACATAGAATCATTTCCTCCGACAGTGCTAGTAACGGAGCCAGGACTCGAACCCAGTGGTGCAATGTCCGAGTGATTAATCGCGATTGCCACCCCGCACCTTAACCCACTCGGCTATCGACCAGACCAATAAGAGTTATAATTAAATTTTACGTTCAAAATGTCCTCCCCCAGCTTTGGTGCATTTTCTGGTGCGATTCACGAGATGACCGATTGATTTTCTTATCATAATTGGGTTATTTCTAATTTCGTTGGAGTATTCAACAATCATCTGAATTAATTGAGCCCTGTCATTAATGTCCATATTCTAGACCTCGCTCTTTAAGAGATCCCATAAAAATAGTCAGTCAATAGGGTTCAAATCCGGGAACCTTGCCGGCCATAAATGAAGACCTTTGCGACCAATCCATCTATCCCTGATATGTCTCAATTAAAAGATTTCTAATTTGTTTGGAGAAATGTGGTGGGACTCCATCATGTTGAAGTAACACACCTCGTATATTTAATTTTTGTAAAAGATTCGGTAACGTTTGTTGTAAAAAAATAAGATAGACGTTACCATTAAGCGTACCTTCAAAAAAATGTGGCCCTAACAAGTGACCGACTACAAGTCCTATTCAAACATGTGTCTGAAAATCTATATATGAGCATTTCTCGAATTATTATTTCTGTATCTTGTATGTTGCGCCTCGTCTGTCAATAAGGTTCTGTAAATTACCCGTCGATTTTCAGACAGCCAATGACAAAAGTCAGTCGATTGACGTCGTCGCCTGGTTTAAGACGTTGTATTAATTGAATGTGGTATGGATAAAAATTTTCTTTTCGCAATGTTCTCCGTATTCTAGTGCGACAAACATCAATCAGAGTACTAATTTTTCGTGTACTTAAACTTGGATTTTCGTGAACCATATGTAAAATTTTGTTTTCTAAGTTTACCTCTTGTCATGTATTGTGTTCCACAACTGCGCTAGTGGGAAGCTTTCCATGTTCTCTGGAATACTGATATACGGACCAGAAAGTTTTATGGTCAGGTTGTCGTCTATTAGGAAATCGTCTTCGATATTCCCTCCCTGTTGTTTTACCACTTCCGTTACAATATCCATAGATGAAAATGATGTCAGTATATTATTCTTCTTTCGAAAATTGATACGGCATTTTGAAAATATTAAATGAGTAATTAATTTTCTTACCTATTACAATAAAACTAAACACAAATTAGCACCATATAATGTCAAATAAGTATAACTACTAATCATTTGTTTTCTAATAGTTGTCATTTTGAGGCAAGATTACTATGATCAATAGTATAAAACTAACTCATTTAATGTTTAAAGACATAGTTTAATCATCGGATTGTAAATACTATTTAACATAATATTTGCATTTCTCTTCGTCATACATATTGTTCCGCTCATAGAATTTTCCAATAATTGTACAAATAATTTACAAAACGGGATATCAGTTACAAAATGTTGGAGTCAATGGGATTGCTTTCCAGTTTAAGTAAGCCAAGCTATTGATCATTGCAAAGAATTGGGAGCGTTTTGATTTACATAGAACATTTTTTTATAGTTTAACTAGCCTAATTTTATATCCGTGTCGGCATTATTTTTGAGCGCATCCAGATATGCTACAAACGTAACATTTTACAAGTAGATAGGAACTATCTCAAACCTTTAAGAAAAATGTGAAAACTAGAAAATTCAAAATGAGGCCGCTCTATACTATGACAATCTAAAGTAGAGTTCACTTAAGATTTCTAAAACTTCCAAACAAAAAGGTAGCCATTATTCGAATACTTTTATATAAATTGGTCATATATTTTGCTAGACGCATGGCTTCGATATAAATAAAATATTAGCTCAAAGTACACTGACCAGATGATTAAGGGGACAAGTTTCTTAAAATGGTGACGCGTTGGAAATCCCCAAACTGACACATACGTTAAATATATAAAAAAATAAATCTGATAAAACTTTTCTAGGCCCCTTTTAGTAATGATTGTTGAAACTTGTAATAATACATCATCCAACCATCTTTCATATAATATTTGGACCTGAATAATGTAGAATATGTATGAGCTACATAATTTGCATACAATTTAGATGTGTTAGATACATATTTATAGCAGAGGGAAAGTTGTAAAAAAATATTGTGTCTAATTGTTTTTGAAAACTTTCATGAAAACCAAAATTTCAACTGTTTTTTTCTCAGTACAGATATGAACTTATCAAACACCTAACAATATAGACACACTAGACAAATTTTTATACATAACTGTAATTTAGGCAGGTGATGTATTCCCTTTTAATCATACAGTTGAAACAACTTTTATTTTTACTCTAAATTCCTTTAAGAATGTTTGTACCTAAACGGCCCTAGCTAGCTCAACAGCAGGGGTGAGGAAAAACTAGATGAAAGAGAAACAAACATTGAAAATTCAATCCTATATTACAAAAATAAAATTCAGGGTCGTGAAACATAAAAACACAACAATATCAAAAACAAAGCAAGAGTTCTTTAAAATATACGGTATTCGAATATGCAATCAAAGTCATAGAAAAATAAATAAACCAATGGTATTTTTTATACCAACAAAAGGTAATTTACAAACATAAACAAAATCCAGAGTATAACTCGAGTCAAAACTCAAACATATTAACACACAATTATAATTTTTAAAGTGAAAATCTCGAAATGAAAGTTAGGCACCACGAATTTTATTTTTTGGTAAAAAGCCGAAAACCATTGAGTGAACTGGACAAGAACGTACTTAGCCCCTTTTCACACTGGGCGATTTAGCAGCGCGATTTAGTAGTGCGGTTTAGTGAAAGGATATGCGACTAAGGGCCGGTTTATTAATGCAAGGTTAAAACTGTTCGATAACTATTTCATAGTTACCAAATAAAGTGGTAGTTAAAGTTGGTAGCGTTTATCAAGACTACCTTTTAGTTTCAACAATTTATTCGTAAGTTGGCTGCACTAATAATTCAGCAAATCTTTGTGATTGGGTGGCTGTCTTGGTATGATTTGACAAAATAACCTATGCCGTTGCTGTGTTGCCGATTGAATTTATTGAAAATACCTGATTGTTGTGCACCGTCAATTCCCCGAAACCCCCACTGGCCTCACATGCTGAAAATTTATATTTACTGAAATTATGTAAGTCAATACAATATAAGCGAACACAATAAGATTAGAGGACCGGGGGATTTTCTCAAAATTGAATTTCTTCTCTTTTAATTCTCTATAAATATAGAAACAATACAAATCCCCAATTCTCCTTACTGGGAGTTAATCCAGAATTTTTACCCACGATCACTTAAAATTCCCCACCAAACGGCAACCCCGGACAGATGTCTGGTATCTTGATATTTGCGCTTGCGTTGTTGATTTACCCTTTGATTATTTCATTATCCACTACTTCCAAGTTAAAGTTATTTTATCCAGCACTTTGACTATCACTTTTAACATTGATAAACAGATTAACCTCGAGAATGACGCTATCTCTCAGATAATGTAACTTAACCCAGCATCCCGTCGTTAATCTCTTCCCAGCATTCTCTATCTTTTATCAAAACAAAGTCAAATACTTAAACCAATCAGGGAATTTGATCTAAAAATGCACCAATCGAATTCCTAAACAATCGAAATCATAACTACTGGACTCCGAGGCATTTTAAAAGACGTAAGAATGGTTTTACAGATTTATGCATGTTATTGTAATAATATTTCAATAAATCTACATACGATAAAAATGGACCGTTACACAGTTAAAGCTGACTATTCTTATAACCTCCATTTTGTCCATGATCTTGTGAAACTTGGGGTAAATAACAAATTACGGAAATCTAGAAAGAATTAACATGTTGCCAAAACCTTATTTCAATTACAATTTACCAATTTGCCTCAGTTAGATCACAAGACTTTCATTCTTTAAGTAATAATTTGAGAAATTTGAGACGTTCTAAAAAGTTTATGCGTAATCACGGCTAACGCCTACAAATGATGCAAAATTGTTTTAGTACTGTATAATATTGTAAATAGTCCCAGTTTTTCTTTATGGAAATTATCGTTTGAAATAAACATTATCTACTTCTCTTGTCAAAAAATTTTAAAGAAAAATAAGTACCATCCCTATAAAGTTCATTATGTTCATTATTTAAGACCTGGTGATTTTGAGCTGTAGTAACATTTGTTAATTAACAATTTTTTTACATTTTTCTGGAAGGATAGCATATTTCTAATATTTTTTATTTCATCGGGTAATTTGTTGCACAATTTTATACTAATATATGCAGAATTTTTTTCATATATTGCCAAGCTAAACTATATTTACCCCCTCTCCGGGTATTTTGAACATGATAATGATTATTGTCTGAGTTATTTGTGGCATTCTATGAATATTCTTTCCTTTTATTTTCCAATAATTCTATTATTTTGTAGATTCGGTGATTTGTTTTTGAAGAGGACAATACATGTGGTAGAAAACCCAAATAAAAGGAAAGAATGATAATGATTATTCTGTACAAATTTTTCATGATTTGATTTTACAAGCATTAAAATTTCCATTATATAAATATATGGCATAGTTATTAAATTATATTCCTTATAAATAGTTCGACATGATGTGAGTTTGGGAACTCTAGCAATTATCCGAATCTTTTGTAGACAAAAGATTCTTATTTTGTGATGTGAACAACCCCAAAATGTTATTCCATATTTAATTCTAGAGTACATAGCTGCGTTATAATAAAACATCGGAATATTCCTATTACCTATTTTTTCAGTCTATATAAAGCAAAGCAAACTGAAGACATATTTTTAGAAATTTTATCTATGAGATTCCTAGCTGAGAACATCTTCAATATATAAACCTAGGAATTTGGTATCAGTCACTTGCTCAATACTTTTACCATTACATTTTAGAAAGTAGATAATATCAAGGTTTTTTAACCTAGGTGTAAATTGAATAAAAACAGTTTTAGTGGTATTTAAAAAAAATTTGAACCAAGCTGAACCATCCTACAAATTTATCGAACATAGTTTGAATAAAAGTGGCCCAAGGACAGAACCTTGTGGAACCGCTTGTTTAACATCTTCTGAATGAGATCATATTTTATGAATCTCAGTCCATAAGCTTCAAGAATGTTCATAAGTAAACAGTCATTCATCAGACCAAAAGCTTTAGTTTAGTCCATAAATAACCCTATAGTCTTTTTATTGTTATCTACGTTTTCGTAAATGTCGTTTAGGAATTCAAAAATAGCTGAATTTGTAGATCTGTTTTTACACCAACATAGTTTGAACTCTCTATGGATTTCCATTTCGCATACTGGACCTACAAACATTATTGGATATTTCCCACTAATCTTAAATTGAGCACTAGATTCTTTGTCAAGTTGATCTACTAATTTTCTAGGTGTATCCACAAAGTAATAATTTTAAAAATCAGCAACTTCTTTAATGTTTATTATTTTTCCATTTTGTTCGAATTTCAGTTATTCTACTTTTATTATTTTTATTCATTACATTGTTATTTATTATGTACCATACTGCTTGTGTTGTTTCCAACTGCATAATAATAATCCCTATTGAAATTTTCTTTCGCGTTTCTTTTACCTTATGATTTTGATATTAAGTGTGTTCACTATATACATTTGCTGCCTTAAAGCATTAGTGAAATAATGTCTTAACGTTGAATATCCATCTAGGAAGACTGATAGAAAATTAGCTTAATGCCCTCTCATACATTAGCGTCAGAGTAACTTCAGATGAAAAATACGGAACACCATTTTTTACTAATTAATAATATTAAATTATGGTACAAAGTGAAGATGAGACAGCAATGCGTTGAAACATTGATAATTTAAAATTTCTAATGGTTAACGTCCGCAGTCTAATGGATTTAATAAATGGGCCGGCCGCTCGTATGAACACACACGAAGTACATCTTCCCAGTGCTATGTAATTACACATACGTGGCAAGAATTACTAATAACTGTGCTGGTCTGAGGTACTTTAGTGGATTGAGCAGCTTTTAGCGAAAAAAGGGGAAAGAAGCATTACTCAAATTTTTACCATGAATCTAATACATACAGAGTGTTGAGAAATAAGAGATGTTTGATGATGCTCAAAATTTATTGGTAGAAATTCCAACATGAATGCCAATATGCTAAAATCTACAAATTTACTTTTCTTGTTATACTCGTATTTTTGTCTCATAATCTAGAAAATATAAATATATAACTTAAATATAGTTATAAAATACCATTTTTACAATTTTCAATGAATTAAGGTAGTTAAAATTAAACAAAGGTTTCGCCCAAAACAACCGATAGTCCAGAAGCCGGCCGTAGATCTGTTGGAAAATCTACGTATAGGGGATGCCTCTTCTGGGATGCATTGCAGAGTAGTAGAGGATAATTCTTGACTTGATCGCATATTCTTGAACCTGTCAGTTTATTTTCAAAATGGCCGCCAACTTATGAGATATTCGTAACTGGTACTTTGCGAGAAACCTGGCTATTTTTTCAGAAATTTTTAACTATTGTTAAGACATATGTGTTTAGAGATGAGCTCTGAGCAAATTTTGTTATTATAAATATTTGCCTAAAATTAACTGTTTTCATAAAAAAATTTCGACAACCTGAAAAGGCGTGGTTAATTAAATAATTGACAATGCATTATAACAAAATTAACAAATTTTATTCACTGCCATGTTTTCTTAAAAAATCTTTAAAAAATAGATAATTTTTGTGCCATTATAGAGGTATCTGTACTTCTTACTTTATCCACAACATCTGGTAATTGAAGACGAGAAGAAAAAACAAGCTGGGACTTATTCCCTTCTTTAGGATAAGTAAACATTATTTCTTCTCCAAAATGCTTAATTAATAAAGAATGTGAGCTACTTTTTAAATATTCAGTAGGGCGAAATTCTTCATTCATAAAGAGCACAGTTCAGATAGTTCATAACCTTTGGAAGAAAATATAACCCGTCGAAGAAACTTTTGAAAAGCAGCTGGAATAACAGGGCTCTCATATTTAGCCTGATTTTGTCCTATAAATCGTCTGTGTTTAAGCAAATAACTACTCATACACTGAGAATGATACATGATGTCACTAGCAAAAACACTATTTTCATCTGTTAAATTGCTTGTTCTAGCGAATACATCCTCTTGGAAATATCGAGGTGCAGATAAGAATTGCTTCGCAAATTCTATAAAGTTTCGTATCAACTTTGTTAGACTTATTATCGCATTTAATGCATCTGTCACTAGCTGAGCTGCCTTCCTTCCTACTACGTAACACTCGAGGGGATTTTGTTTGCTTTTCAACATCAGAAACTTCAGCGTCGACATTTTGGGATGATTCTGCAGCGCAATTTCCCTTCAGCACTGTAACACTCCATATGGTAAAATATACTATTTCTATCGACGTTTTCCAAAAAATTATCGTGGCACTTTTCAGAAACCGAAATTAACTTATCACGACCATTAACTTAAACGACAGTAAGAGCGCACATATGCGAGGAAGAACGTTATTACGCATTAATATGCTTTTTACTGATCTACTAATCATTTGCGGGTTATTTTTTATATCATCACATATGTTAATTTTTTTTTCTACTAACTGTTCCTGTTTGTCGAACACTCCATTATACATCTCATAAAAAATAGTCTATAGATGTAAGATGAGGAGACCTCGGTGGTCAGCTAACTGTATGTACGTCCTCAAACAATCTATCTGTTTCATAAATAAATTGAGCTCTTCATTGAACTAAAATAGTGTTACGTGTTTACACCCCGTAGTAAACAACTCCAAACGTACATCAAATAATTGCAACAAGAATTTTCACTAATCACTGATTTATTAATCACTAAATTACAATAATTTGTCCTTATAATGACACACTAATTATAACCTTTATTTACTATAATTCACAACTTAACTTGTTACTTCTCTTTATCTTATCTGAACATTTGACTCCACTCATCTCAGAACTGTACTGAACTGACTCCGTGCATTGGTTCCGCTTCTTATATATCCGTGGCTCTATTTCACTCCAGACTGTTGCAGACAACTTCTCGATCCTTCTAACCTGTCATTTCGAATTTTTCTACCGCATTTCAATCCATCGGTGGTTATGGTAGTTCACCAATTGGTCCAGAGATGACGCCGTTATACCGGTAGCCAACTGGGCAGGCCTCCTTTCACTCTGCCATCAGGGGTTAAATCTCTCTTCGTAAGAAGGCGTGGGCGTGCACATAACAATAGTGTAATATTTCTACCCAATTTTATCACAATACGTGCGGCGGTGGCTGTTCTGAATATATGGAGGTATAAATAATTGGTCAAGAATTATAAAACACATTGTATCTCGAAAATCATTTCAAGGATAAGTGTGGGAGGTGTTTTGAACTCCGCAAAATATTAAATAAATTACTTACGTATTTACTATCAGATTCTGTCTACTTGAAGTACGATTAATGAAGCTGACAGACAGGCAATCGTTTGAGGCAAGAATATTTCTAGCAGGTATTGAAGTACAAGAGACCTCAGCTCTGGTGTTCCAAGTGGATGTTTACTCGATTTAGTAATGACAGATAAGCAGAAAATTGTGCATTTTTCTGCAGCGATGCCAGCTTTAAAATGGTTAGATTTTAAGGACTGAGATTACCTCGTAACCATGAGTAAGGTGACGCTGGTAGCAAACTAATGCCAAAATAAATTTTAGAGGCCCTTGGTTCTCGTACACACACTAAATCCCAATTTAATTTTTTACTCCCTTTAATAATAGTGTGGGGGTGACAATGGGGGTGGTAGAAGGGGTAGCTAACGCCAAAAAAATTTTTGAGACGTTTCATTCTTGTATACACGCTAAATCAATTTTTAATTTTTTTACTCCGTTTCATAATAGTGTGGGGGTGGTATTGGGGGTGATAGTGAGGTGGGAGGAGGTGGCTGATGCCAAAAAAAATGTTGAGACTTCGACTTTTTGTACATGCCCTAAATTGCAATTTTATGGACTCTTACTTGTTTGTTTGCCTATTCATCCCCGAACCCTTCAACGGAATTAGATCAAAATGTAATCTAGTTCCAGATCTCGTTACAATACATACGTGTAAAAAATTTCAAGTCACTATCATAAACGGGTCCAGAGTAAACGTGCGCACAAAAAAGTTAGAGACAGACAGACCGACAGACAGGAAATTTTGTTCGCTCAAATTTAAAATCTCGACGTTTCATGACATTTTAAGCCTACTTCAACAAAAAAAAAAATGTAAACTGGCCAAGATGTGAGCGCGATAAAATGACCATTCCTTAGAAAAATATAATCCATTTGCATTGATGATTTGGGATGCCCCTAAGGAGTTCTCATTTCTTTTAATAGAAAAAATATTCTGAGCCTCATTAAAATATCCAAGAAATTTGAGGAAGAGGTAGATGGTTGTGTAGTCGACAATTTCTAGTCACCCTCTTCTCCTATTAATGCGTTCATTAATGAAGCATCAGTATATTAATTTGTTGCGGAAGAAACCTAATAATTAATTTTAAACCAAATATAGTCTTAATAAATGCTCTTCATGAATATTTATAAGTGTTTCGTCCAAGGCATCTTTTAAATAATTATCGTTTATTGTGCTACAAGAAGCAGTGACCTCTTAATACACTACTTGAAATACCATTAGTTCCTTGATGTATTAAATTGTATAATCCTTATTCCAAACTATGATTAATTTTTTAGACGCGCCTATTTCATTCATGTACATGTAGTTTTTAGTGTCAAGCACACATATTTGTATGATCTTCAGTATGTTTTTTAATAACCAAAAAGGATTAATTTAGATTTGTTATTATTAGTGCTTATTTTTAACAGCAAAGAGAACTTTAATTAAAATTCCACATTAAATGAATTAGAAGATACAACACTGAAGAAGAATTTCCATCGACCCAACTGCAAGCAGCACAAATTCATATTACTAAATGACCACCGCCTTTGATTTTTATAACAGTTTAATATTTTATTTTTAGTAGATGTTCTACTTTGGTTCGAAAATCGTATATTATTATAATAAAAGCAACATCTGCCGAAAAAGTGACCTTTATATTGCAGTGACTAACAGCACAGTACCTTGAGATATAGAATAGAGAAAATCCGATATGAATTTATTTATGAAACATTTTTTATGGAATCGACGAGGTTTTTACGCTCTGAAGCTATTTGCTAAATTGATTGTTTATTTAGATGAGAGATATTCTTAAAAAAAAAACTATTATAATAATGCGGAATTTAGACCAAGCTATTGACCTTGTAGTGTATTACTAATACCATAAAAAATATATCTTACAATAAATTCTAAAAATCAATCATCGGAGAATATAAAAAAACTGTTAAATGTACAACTAGAAAAGTACTTTAAATAATTTAAATAGTTCGCAACCACAACAATGTGGTTCTTGTAGAATAACTAACAATGATTTTAATCTCTGGTCATATGTTTTATAAGTCATTTACATACAGTAATTAATTTAGTTACTTTATCAATAATTGATTACATTGTTTAATCATCAGCAACGAAATTATAACCAGCCCCAAGATTCCGGCTTAAAGCTTTCACCTCAAAAAATCTATATACACTGCAGTAAAAATAACACAAAATATCAATATAAAGGAACTTTTTCCATAAGCAATTTTATGGTTGGATCCTGTTGGGGAGGTGCTAAGGACTAGCCACAAAATTTTTGTACTTCAAAGATCCTGTGTTTCAATTGTTATTAACAATTTAATTTTTCAACCTAAAAATGTGAATAACTCGAGATATATAAGTCCGATCGGGACAACATAAAAAACAAAATCTTTGTAATTAAATTTTCCACAAATCTAAGTTTATTGTAGGTCTTAGGAGCGCAAAGATAACCTACTGGCCAAAAATCGTTTTTTCTGCCCAGAGCCGTTGGGTGAACCGATCAGCTTCAAACTATTACTAAAATATGCCTTTTGCTCTACGAAAACACCTTGAAAATTTGGTGTAAAATATGAAACCCAGTGTGCGCAATTGAATTTGTTATTTAAATTTTGCATTGGCCGCCATTTTATGCCATTAAGTCCAAAACCAAGTACATGTATTTTGACTGAATTAATAAGGAAATGCTTATAAATAGTACGAACGCTTAATTACTCTATACAGGGTGTTTTATCTAAAACTACACGGATTAATATTTCTTTTTGTACATTTATTTAACGTTGATCTATTTCCGCTACTAAGGCTTATAACCGACGTCTGTAGACTAGCTAACCTCAACCGGGAATTTTGCCGAAACTCTTCTCTTTCGAAGAATAGGTTTCTTTAAATTGCCTAACATTTAGTAGACAAAGAACTGACAGCTCTACATCCTATCCAAGGGACGGTAAATCCACTACGCCATCTTCGCCTAAAATTGCATAACTTTTGCACATACACTCCAAGTACTAAACGCGCCTGAAGGGATTTGAAGGGATTATGAAGTGCAAAGTAGAGTAAATTTTTCCAATTATTTCACATCGTACTTTTAGAGTCCATTTCGTACTTGTTAGCTAAACAAATCTAGTTGGTTTGTATTAGCAAGCTGTAATATTCAATATCAAACAAGCAAAAGTACAATCATTTTAATTAAAAAAAAACATAAGAGCACATAATTTTAATTCGAAGTCAAAAATCAATACATGAATAAATTGGCAACAAAAAGGAAACAATAACTAATCTAAAAACAGACGCTTTAATTAGGGGTTAATAACTATTGTAGTTAATATTTATAACAAGAAGAATCACTGTTATAATTGCAATACTAACTATAGTCGAGGAAATCACTATAGTACAACAAACGCCACGAATGTTGGCGAGGGAAGGGGAATCTGTATGTAGATAGTGGTATAGACCCAGCGTACGCATCGCTATTATGAATGGTGTCACTGTCAGTTTCAGTGATAAATTATTACAGCACATGATCATGCTGTTCTCCGATAGGTCGACTATATTCCCCTACAGTCCCTACCGCTCGCCAACACGTAGCGTTTACAGTAGACTGCGGTCATGGTGAGAGACCTAGTCCATCCTTGCGTGAAAGTGAGACAGATGATCGGGCTCACCAATGAAAGTTTCTCGACCTCCCGCCTCACCGCGGCCGCGTTCTAGTATATTACTAGGCTCAACTATACAACAAGTGTTCAAAGTTTTGTCTATTTTGTTGGGGTTAAATCTGGAGAACGCACTGGTCCATTTGCCTCTACCCAAGAATTCGGAAAAGCATTATTTAACTAATTCGTAACAATTATTGCGCTATGAGGCGGAGCTCCATCTTGCTGAAACCACATGTTCTGTCGAATATTTAGTACAACGTCATTGAGTAAGTTCGGGATAAATTTCAGAGGATATTTAGTTATCTTCGCCCAGTCAAAATGCCCTTATACAAGTAAGGTCGCCGTTTAATATGCCACACCACACATTTATACCAACAACTGATTGATTCCTTGTTGATCGCATCCATCTTCAGCATCTTTAAATTTTTTTGTTTCAAAATACTATGAGTTCTAAAGTGTATACGAACTTAATTGAAACCGTACAAAAACTAAAATCCGGCAAAAACAGTCGGCATCTCTTTATTGTACATGGGCGGAGGTAAATAGAAATGCTTGTCATAAGAAAATGATAAGATTTTCGGACGTTATTATATTATCCTATGTTTTAAATGGTGTCCAGAAAGCCATGGTAAATTAGTAAATAGTAGTAAATATTTATAAATATGAACAATAACTAACTAAACTCCTACGCTTGATATTATAATAGGTATTTATGCACTGCACTGGCACATTGACAACACATCTCACAAATCCACGTTACTTCTGAGAAACGATTTACGAATTTTTTTTTGCTAGTAGGCCTGGCCGTTTTATTATCTTTAAAGCAGTGCAGTCGTGGATGGTTCATTCAGGCTGATTACATTGCCAGTCTCGGACTCGCTTGCACAGTTTCAACTACCATTCGAATCTCGATAGCATTGCTAAATATATAGGAAACAATATCAAGTTCAGTGCGCACGGTCCTGTGCTTTAACACTGACCAGTTTCAATTGTGCTCGTATAAAGTATACTACATAATCCAATTTCTTCTAGTTGTTTTGGTATACTCTATAATGGTTTGTTTTCAATTTTTCAATTATACACAATGAAATATAGTGACTTCTACTATATAATGTTTTTTCCTGAAATAAATATTTTTATTACTATTGTCACAATCGCCACAAATGTTCTACTTTCTTTAAATTGTAGAACTTAATAAGCTGTTTCGTAATATGCATATTTAATTCTGTAAGTCTGGGCGAAAAGAGTAAATAGTAGAGCCACGGGCGTGCGGATTTACAAATTTCGTAAATTCAATAATGCCATAATATTTCGAAAAAATTAAAGTTTTCGGATTGTGTTAATTATGCGTGAACTACAATGTCTTAAATTAAAATATTATGGATTTTCTATATAGTAAAAAAGTGTTGAACGATGAAATATGAAATTATTGTTTTATATATACCTTTATAAATATGTGTGTGGCGCCACTGGGTGACGAGCTAACCGAATATTTTACCCTCATCTATAAAAGCTCCGCCTATTTCACAATTGTCATTAAATTATTAGGTATACATACGGCACGTTCACATATTCAACCCATTTGGTCGACTATGGCAATTACACAGAATTGTGAGAAAATGTACCCTTTTAGAAAAATTTTGAAATTTTTCGTCTTAAATCATGTTAAAAATAAAAAACTTAAGACCATTGCGTCCTTGATATCTAGCGAAGGATTTAAGATTATATTTCGTCCGCAATTTTGAAGCGTTCTATTTTCTACTTACTCGTGGATGCACTTTTATTTTCACTTTCGTAAAATTACTCTCGCTCATTGCAAAGATATTCATATTTTTGGAGAAAACATATTTTTCATAATCAGGGAGTTAAAATACATAAGAATCAGCAATAAAATTTCAACTGGAAAACTGTCAGCAAAAGAATCAATTCGTTTGTGCTATATTGAAGAAAAAACTTTGCAAAATGAATGTGAAAACAGTTTTCATAAAGAAACGTCTAGACGGAGCAGTAACAGTTTTCTAACCATAAGATGGAACGTGTGTTACCTACTTGGAATTGCTAAATAATGTTCTTCAATCGTTTTAGTTGCGAAGATGATGTCATCAGTGTATAACAGTTTATTCTAGTAAATACAATTACCACATACCTTAATAATATGACAAGCTGTTACAGGAAATCCATTTCTTAAGAATACATTATACATTTATTAGAAATTTTACAAATACACGAATGTCATTTTACATTTCTTTATAAAAATGTGAAGCCCTTCGTGATTTCTTATTCATGTTTAAGAAATTGGGTAAGTACCTACCAAAAGACATAATGATACGAATTATTTTATTATTAACTGAATAAGTACCACAAGGCTTGTGCAAAATTATCTTTAATTAATTAATAGATAAACAAAAAGTTTGAAATCGGAATAGTTGTCTGTTGCAAAATCAAAGTGATTTATTTTAAGTAAATACATTTTTTTTTAATCAGTTAAACTATCAAATAATGAAATGTTTGTATCGTGAAAGAAGCTTGCAAGGAAATAAAACTTCTTGCTTATTTGTCCTTCAAATATGACTAAAAGTGACAGCCAAACAATTTTACCCATTTTAGACTAGTGAACTCGATTTTTGTGTAATATAAAAATAGTTTAACAAGAAATTACATAAAATCCTTGTTAATTACACTCAATCCAGGTGGACGGAAAATAACAGATAGTTACGCCTGAAAGGATGAATAAATTAAAATTAAACTTTGCTTACACCTAATTAACATCAGAGTGCATAATATTAATTATTATTTAAGTGGTTAGCTTTTCTTTAATAAACCTTTAATGAGACATTATATTGCTTTTGCGTCAATCAGCTTTGTGATAAGTCTGGGTCACTTTCTTTGAAAGTTATTTTTACAATAATTCATAAAATTGCTTGGTATTTCAACTCATTAGTTACAGGTCCAATGGTTCAATAAGTCAGAAGTATTGAAGCCAGAATTGTTTCATATGAAGGTCAGTAACAACTACTGACCACAACAAAGGACTTCACTGCTTGGGTAACTTCTGACTGCAACCATGCTCGATTTATATCTAGTCGGGTCAATGAAGGGGAGAATAAAAAAAAATGAAAGTACAGTTAGCCCCAAATATTTTTTTATGGTAACATGTTAGTTATACCATCAGGATCATTCAGTCAACTGAAGTAATGGCTGCTGGCCGTGCCCTTTTTTTAACCACCCGTTTTTGCCCAGTCCGGGTAGCATATTATTTTTTTAGAATAATTATAAATATTCAAAAGAATAGTTACAATACGCACTTGGTTTATTGTTTCATTAGTTTTGTTCAGATTTCTCCGACATATGCTTCGGCCTTGCGACCATTATCAAAGAATCTTAAAAACTGACCTGAAAGTGGTGGTTCACAGTATATATCTTAGAAATATTCTACCTACTTAAAGGGGGATAATAACTTGATTTGCTATTTCTTTAAATTTAACAATACAGGCCGGAATTACAAAGGTACTCTTAAAGAAAAATACACCCAATATAACAAATTTTTAAACAAACAACTTCTATTAATGAATGCTACATTCCCCATACTTTATGGTTTACCAAAAATTCATAAGGAGGGTTTTTCTATGAGACCGGTAGTGTCATGCATTAATGCACCGGCTTATAGACTATGTAATAAACTCAATTCGACTTTACCACGGTTGATCAAGTTTCAATCCCAGTATAAAAAATTCTTTAGAACTTGTGACCAAATTGGAAAACATAACCTTACCCGAAAATGCCAAGTTAGTTTCCTTTGATGTTAAAAGTTTATTTACCTCTATCCCTATTCATGAGCTTAAGGATATATTACAACATCTTATTTCAAATAGTGAATTGAATCAAAATGAACAAAAAGATTTACAAACATTAATTAATATGTGTATCAAACAAAATTATTTTAAATTCGATAATAAAATGTATACACAAGTAAACGGCTTACCTATGGGTAGTCCGGTAAACCCATTATTAGCTGAAATATTCATGGAAAATTTTGAAAACAATATTTTTGCCACAAACAATAATCTCCTTAAATACATACATTTTTGGGTAATATATGTTGACGATGTGTTTTGTATATGGATCGGTACTGAGAGACAATTGTCACATTTCATCCATTTTATTAACTCCCTAAACAAAATTCAGTTGAAATGGAAAAAAACGGTCGATAAACTTTTTAGATATTACTCTGACACGTAAAGAATATGAGCTAAAACTTGACATTTACAGAATGCCAACTTTTACTTACACTCTTACACATGCAAATTGTAATCAATCTTGGAAGATAAAAATGTCACCGTTTCATAGCTATGTACACAGACTATTATCTCTAAATTTAAATAGGGTTAACTTTGAAAAATAAGTTAGAATTCTTAAAACACTAGCAAAAAACAATGGCTATGATGAGTTACTTATTGATAAATTAATACAAAATAAACAGAGAAATTATTACAAAATCATTTTTATAACGTGCCAAATATAGAAAACAAAAAGTGGCATAGTATAAATTATGTAAATATGGTTAGCAAATCAGTAGGTAATAGATTAAATAAATTAAATATTAATACAATATCAACCAATAGAAATAATTTGGGTCGCTTGTTGGTTAATAATAAAGAAAAGACAGAAGATATTAAAAAGTCGGGGGTATATGAAATAAAGTTTGACGACTGTGATGCCGTATATATAGGTCAGAGTGGCCGTAGCATAGATGTGAGGTTAAGAGAATACAAAAAGTCAATTTTATACAATAAAAAATCAACTGGTTTCGTCGAACATTGCATTGAGTAAAATCACATTTTTAACGGTAGTAGTGTTAAACTTTTGCTTAATGCAAAGAAAGGAAAAATCCTAGACATGCTTGAAATTTTAGAAATTAAGAAGGCCCTAAGAAACGCAAAGAAACATTACAAATACACAAACAAAATTTATGAGCAACACTGTACTAGATATAGTAATAAAATTAAAATTAAGTTCGTAGTTCCGGCTTGTATTGTTAAATTTAAAGAAATAGCAAATCCAGTTATTATCCCCCTTTAAGTAGGTAGAATATTTCTAAGATATATACTGTGAACCACCACTTTCAGGTCAGTTTTTAAGACTCTTTGATAATGGTCGTAAGGCCGAAATATATGTCAGAGAAATCTGAACAAAACTAATGAAACAATAAACCAAGTGCGTATTGTAACTATTCTTTTGAATATTTATAATTATTCTTTTGAATATGTTTCATCAAGAACCTACCGCAGATTCAATCCAATTAATATTATTTTTTTTTATTTCTAATTCATAAGGAAATAAATATTTTGGCCGAATAATGGATTTCTATAAGTTTTTTGGGTCGCTGATTACAAATCTGAGGTCAGTTTTCCAAAAAATTAAAGTGAAAGAGGAAAATCGCGAAAAATTGATCGTATTTCGACCCTTTCTCAATTTAAAGATATTAGTTCGAGTTTTATATCGTATTTTTTTATGTTTTTTAACGCCTATTACGAATTTTAACAGAAATAAGAGAAAATCTTGAAATATCCCTGGGAAATTGTGGAACATTCTTGGAAAATGCTGAAAACTGTCATTACAAAACCGTGTAATATGTCGTTTTCGAGATTTTCTTGATCACTGATGACGAATAAGATATTCAAAAAGATGAATAGTTTTTGGCTTTTGTGCATTTTTCTGCAGCGATGCTAGCTTTAAAAGTTAGTTTTTAAGGACTGAGATTACCTCGCAACCATGAGTAAGGTGACGCTAGTAGCAAAATAGTTTTAATGAATTAGCATTTTAACAATGAAATAAGCAGTGTATAAAACTCTATTTTGAGTTCTCTTGACTGCGTAAGACCAACATCTGCTTTTTACTTATCGCAGTCGATAGGATTTTTGTCCTTGATTTCTATTTTATCCATATTTCGAATCTCTTACAAAAAACCGCTGCCCAAGGAATCACTACTTCCACATCCAGAGTTTGTTTCCAAGTCTTATACACACTAAATCCCAATGTAATATTTTATTCCTTTTAATAATAACGTGGGGGTGATAGAGGGGTGGCTAATATAAAAAAAATAGAAGCCCTTGATTCTCTTATATACACTAAATCCCAATTTAATTTTTTATGCCCTTAAAAAATTGGTTGGGGGTGGTAGACGGGGTAACTAGTGCCAAAATAAATTTTACAGGCCCTTGGTTCTCGTACACACACTAAATCACAATTTAATTTTTTACTCCCTTTAATATTAAGGTGGGGGTGGCAATGGGGATGGTAGAGGGGGTAACTAACACCAAAAAATTTTTTTGAGACGTTTCGTTCTTGTATACACGCTAAATCACATTTTAATTTTTTACTCCCTTTCATAATAGTGTGGGGGTGGTATTGGTGGTGATAGTGAGGTGGGAGGGGGTGGCTGATGCCAAAAAAAAATTTGAGACTTTGGCTTTTCGTATATGCCCTAAATTAAAAGTTTTACGGAATCTTACCTGCTAGCTTTGCCTATTTACCCTTATTTACCCCATTTACCTCCGAACTCTTCAACGGAATTAGATCAAAATATAGTCTAGTTCCCGATCTCGTTACAATACATAAGTGGACCAAATTTAAGTCACTATCATAAATGCTTCCAGAGTAAACGTGCGCACAAAAAAGTTACAGACAGACAGACCGATAGACAGGAAATTTTTTTTTCGCTCAAATTTAAAATCTCGACGTTTCATGACATTTTAAGCCTATTTCAACAAAAAAAAAATATATTATGAGCGCGATGACCATTCCTTAGAAAAGTCTAATCCATTTGCATTGATGATGGATGGTCCTTGGTTGGGATGTCCCTAAGGAGTTCTCATTTCGTTTAATAGAAAAATATCCTGAGCCTCATTAAAAGACCCAAGAAATTTGAGGCGGATGTAGATGGTTCCGTAGTCGACAATTTCTAGTCACCCTCTTCTCCTATTAATGAAGCATCAGTATACTAATTTGTTGCGGAAGAAACCTATTTGCCCAATAATTAATTTTAAACCAAATATAGTCTTAATAAATGCTCTTCATGAATATTTATAAGTGTTTCGTCCAAGGCATCTTTTAAATAATTATCGTTTATTGTGCTACAAGAAGCAGTGACCTCTTAATACACTACTTGAAATACCATTAGTTCCTTGATGTATTAAATTGTATAATCCTTATTACAAACTATGATTAATTTTTTAGACGCGCCTATTTCATTCATGTACATGTAGTTTTTAGTGTCAAGCACACATATTTGTATGATCTTCAGTATGTTTTTTAATAACCAAAAAGGATTAATTTAGATTTGTTATTATTAGTGCTTATTTTTAACAGCAAAGAGAACTTTAATTAAAATTCCATATTAAATGAATTAGAAGATACAACACTGAAGAAAAATTTTCATCGACCTAACTGCAAGCAGCACAAATTCATATTACTAAATGACCGCCGCCTTTGATTTCTATAACAGTTTAATATTTTATTTTTAGTAGATGTTCTACTTTGGTTCGAGAATCGTATATTATTATAATAAAAGCAACATCTGCCGAAAAAGTGACCTTTATATTGCAGTGACTAACAGTACAGTACCTTGAGATATAGAATAGAGAAAATCCGATATGAATTTATTTATGAAACATTTTTTATGGAATCGACGAGGTTTTTACGCTCAGAAGCTATTTGCTAAATTGATTGTTTATTTAGATGAGAGATATTCTTAAAAAAAAACTATTATAATAATGCGGAATTTAGACCAAGCTATTGACCTTGTAGTGTATTACCAATACCATAAAAAATATATCTTACAATAAATTCTAAAAATCAATCATCGGAGAATATAAAAAAAAATTGTTAAATGTACAACTAGAAAAGTACTTTAAATAATTTAAATAGTTCGCAACCACAACAATGTGGTTCTTGTAGAATAACTAATAATGATTTTAATCTCTGGTCATACGTTTTATAAGTCATTTATATACAGTAATTAATTTAGTTACTTTATCAATAATTGATTACATTGTTTAATCATCAGCAACGAAATTATAACCAGCCCCAAGATTCCGGCTTAAAGCTTTCACCTCAAAAAATCTATATACACTGCAGTAAAAATAACACAAAATATCAATATAAAGGAACTTTTTCCATAAGCAATTTTATGGTTGGATCCTGTTGGGGAGGTGCTAAGGACTAGCCACAAAATTTTTGTACTTCAAAGATCCTGTGTTTCAATTGTTATTAACAATTTAATTTTTCAACCTAAAAATGTGAATAACTCGAGATATATAAGTCCGATCGGGACAACATAAAAAAACAAAATCTTTGTAATTAAATTTTCCACAAATCTAAGTTTATTGTAGGTCTTAGGAGCGCAAAGATAACCTACAGAATTGAAAAAAACTGGCCAAAAATCGTTTTTTCTACCCAGAGCCGCTGGGTGAACCGACCAGCTTCAAACTATTACTAAAATATGCCTTTTGCTCTACGAAAACACCTTGAAAATTTGGTGTAAAAATATGAAACCCAGTGTGCGCAATTGAATTTGTTATTTAAATTTTGCATTGGCCGCCATTTTATGCCATTAAGTCCAAAACCAAGTACATGTATTTTGACTGAATTAATAAGGAAATGCTTATAAATAGTACGAACGCTTAATTACTCTATACAGGGTGTTCCATCTAAAACTACACGGATTAATATTTCTTTTTGTACATTTATTTAACGTTGATCTATTTCCGCTACTAAGGCTTATAACCGACGTCTGCAGACTAGCTAACCTCAACCGAGAATTTTGCCGAAACTCTTCTCTTTCGAAAAATAGGATTCTTTTAATTGCCTTACATTTAGTAGATAAAGAACTAACAGCTCAACATCCTTTCCAAGGGATGGTAAATCCACTACGCCATCTGCGCCTAAAATTGCATAACTTTTGCACATACACTCCAAGTACTAAACGCGCCTGAAGGGATTTGAAGGGATTATGAAGTCCAGAGTGGAGTAAATTTTTCCAATTATTTCACATCGTACTTTTAGAGTCCATTTCGTACTTGTTAGCTAAACAAATCTAGTTGGTTTGTATTAGCAAGCTGTAATATTCAATATCAAACAAGCAAAAGTACAATCATTTTAATTAAAAAAAAACATAAGAGCACATAATTTTAATTCGAAGTCAAAAATCAATACATGAATAAATTGGCAACAAAAAGGAAACAATAACTAATCTAAAAACAGACGCTTTAATTAGGGGTTAATAACTATTGTAGTTAATATTTATAACAAGAAGAATCACTGTTATAATTGCAATACTAACTATAGTCGAGGAAATCACTATAGTACAACAAACGCCACGAATGTTGGCGAGGGAAGGGGAATCTGTATGTAGATAGTGGTATAGACCCAGCGTACGCATCGCTATTATGAATGGTGTCACTGTCAGTTTCAGTGATAAATTATTACAGCACATGATCATGCTGTTCTCCGATAGGTCGACTATATTCCCCTACAGTCCCTACCGCTCGCCAACACGTAGCGTTTACAGTAGACTGCGGTCATGGTGAGAGACCTAGTCCATCCTTGCGTGAAAGTGAGACAGATGATCGGGCTCACCAATGAAAGTTTCTCGACCTCCCGCCTCACCGCGGCCGCGTTCTAGTATATTACTAGGCTCAACTATACAACAAGTGTTCAAAGTTTTGTCTATTTTGTTGGGGTTAAATCTGGAGAACGCACTGGTCCATTTGCCTCTACCCAAGAATTCGGAAAAGCATTATTTAACTAATTCGTAACAATTATTGCGCTATGAGGCGGAGCTCCATCTTGCTGAAACCACATGTTCTGTCGAATATTTAGTACAACGTCATTGAGTAAGTTCGGGATAAATTTCAGAGGATATTTAGTTATCTTCGCTCAGTCAAAATGCCCTTATACAAGTAAGGTCGCCGTTTAATATGCCACACCACACATTTATACCAACAACTGATTGATTCCTTGTTGATCGCATCCATCTTCAGCATCTTTAAATTTTTTTGTTTCAAAATACTATGAGTTCTAAAGTGTATACGAACTTAATTGAAACCGTACAAAAACTAAAATCCGGCAAAAACAGTCGGCATCTCTTTATTGTACATGGGCGGAGGTAAATAGAAATGCTTGTCATAAGAAAATGATAAGATTTTCGGACGTTATTATATTATCCTATGTTTTAAATGGTGTCCAGAAAGCCATGGTAAATTAGTAAATAGTAGTAAATATTTATAAATATGAACAATAACTAACTAAACTCCTACGCTTGATATTATAATAGGTATTTATGCACTGCACTGGCACATTGACAACACATCTCACAAATCCACGTTACTTCTGAGAAACGATTTACGAATTTTTTTTTGCTAGTAGGCCTGGCCGTTTTATTATCTTTAAAGCAGTGCAGTCGTGGATGGTTCATTCAGGCTGATTACATTGCCAGTCTCGGACTCGCTTGCACAGTTTCAACTACCATTCGAATCTCGATAGCATTGCTAAATATATCGGAAACAATATGAAGTTCAGTGCGCACGGTCCTGTGCTTTAACACTGACCAGTTTCAATTGTGCTCGTATAAAGTATACTACATAATCCAATTTCTTCTAGTTGTTTTGGTATACTGTATAATGGTTTGTTTTCAATTTTTCAATTATACACAATGAAATATAGTGACTTCTACTATATAATGTTTTTTCCTGAAATAGATATTTTTATTACTATTGTCACAATCGCCACAAATGTTCTACTTTCTTTAAATTGTAGAACTTAATAAGCTGTTTCGTAATATGCATATTTAATTCTGTAAGTCTGGGCGAAAAGAGTAAATAGTAGAGCCACGGGCGTGCGGATTTACAAATTTCGTAAATTCAATAATGCCATAATATTTCGAAAAAATTAAAGTTTTCGGATTGTGTTAATTATGCGTGAACTACAATGTCTTAAATTAAAATATTATGGATTTTCTATATAGTAAAAAAGTGTTGAACGATGAAATATGGAATTATTGTTTTATATATACCTTTATAAATATGTGTGTGGCGCCACTGGGTGACGAGCTAACCGAATATTTTACCCTCATCTATAAAAGCTCCGCCTATTTCACAATTGTCATTAAATTATTAGGTATACATACGGCACGTTCACATATTCAACCCATTTGGTCGACTATGGCAATTACACAGAATTGTGAGAAAATGTACCCTTTTAGAAAAATTTTGAAACTTTTCGTCTTAAATCATGTTAAAAATAAAAAACTTAAGACCATTGCGTCCTTGATATCTAGCGAAGGATTTAAGATTATATTTCGTCCGCAATTTTGAAGCGTTCTATTTTCTACTTACTCGTGGATGCACTTTTATTTTCACTTTCGTAAAATTACTCTCGCTCATTGCAAAGATATTCATATTTTTGGAGAAAACATATTTTTCATAATCAGGGAGTTAAAATACATAAGAATCAGCAATAAAATTTCAACTGGAAAACTGTCAGCAAAAGAATCAATTCGTTTGTGCTATATTGAAGAAAAAACTTTGCAAAATGAATGTGAAAACAGTTTTCATAAAGAAACGTCTAGACGGAGCAGTAACAGTTTTCTAACCATAAGATGGAACGTGTGTTACCTACTTGGAATTGCTAAATAATGTTCTTCAATCGTTTTAGTTGCGAAGATGATGTCATCAGTGTATAACAGTTTATTCTAGTAAATACAATTACCACATACCTTAATAATATGACAAGCTGTTACAGGAAATCCATTTCTTAAGAATACATTATACATTTATTAGAAATTTTACAAATACACGAATGTCATTTCACATTTCTTTATAAAAATGTGACGCCCTTCGTGATTTCTTATTCATGTTTAAGAAATTAGGTAAATACCTACCAAAAGACATAATGATACGAATTGTTTTATTATTAACTGAATAAGTACCACAAGGCTTGTGCAAAATTATCTTTAATTAATTGATAGATAAACAAAAAGTTTGAAATTTGAATAGTTTTTTGTCTGTTGCAAAATCAAAGTGATTTATTTTAAGTAAATACATTTTTTTAACAGTTAAACTATCAAATAATGAAATGTTGGTACCGTGAAAGAAGCTTGCAAGGAAATAAAACTTCTTGCCTATTTGTCCTTCAAAATGACTAAAAGTGACAGCCAAACAATTTTACCCATTTTAGACTAGTGAACTCGATTTTTATGTAATATAAAAATAGTTTAACAAGAAATTACATAAAATCCTTGTTAATTACACTCAATCCAGGTGGACGGAAAATAACAGATAGTTACGCCTGAAAGGATGAATAAATTAAAATTAAACTTTGCTTACACCTAATTAACATCAGAGTGGATAATATTAATTATTATTTAAGTGGTTAGCTTTTCTTTAATAAACCTTTAATGAGACATTATATTGCTTTTGCGTCAATCAGCTTTGTGATAAGTCTGGGTCACTTCCTTTGAAAGTTATTTTTACAATAATTCATAAAATTGCTTGGTATTTCAACTCATTAGTTACAGGTCCAAGGGTCCAGAAGTATTGAAGCCAGAATTGTTTCATATGAAGGTCAGTAACAACTACTGACCACAACAAAAGATTTCACTGCTTGGGTAACCTCTGACTGCAACCATGCTCGATTTACATTTAGTCGGGCCAATGAAGGGAAGAATAAAAAAAAATGAAAGTACAGTTAGCCCCAAATATTTTTTTATGGTAACATGTTAGTTATACCATCAGGATCATTCAGTCAACTGAAGTAATGACTGCTGGCCGTGCCCTTTTTTTAACCACCCGTTTTTGCCCAGTCCGGGTAGCATATTATTTTTTTAGAATAATTATAAATATTCAAAAGAATAGTTACAATACGCACTTGGTTTATTGTTTCATTAGTTTTGTTCAGATTTCTCCGACATATGCTTCGGCCTTGCGACCATTATCAAAGAATCTTAAAAACTGACCTGAAAGTGGTTGTTCACAGTATATATCTTTGAAATATTCCACCTATTTAGTGGGGGATAATAACTTGATTTGCTATTTCTTTAAATTTAACAATACAGGCCGGAACTACAAAGGTACTCCTAAAGAAAAATACACCCAATATAACAAATTTTTAAAAAAACAACTTCTATTAATGAATGATACATTCCCCATACTTTATGGTTTACCAAAAATTCATAAGGAGGGCTTTTCTATGAGACCGGTAGTGTCTTGCATTAATGCACCGGCTTATAGACTATGTAATAAACTCAATTCGACTTTACCACGGTTGATCAAGTTTCAATCCCAGTATAAAAAATTCTTTAGAACTTGTGACCAAATTGGAAAACATAACCTTACCCGAAAATGCCAAATTAGTTTCCTTTGATGTTAAAAGTTTATTTACCTCTATCCCTATTCATGAGCTTAAGGATATATTACAACATCTTATCTCAAATAGTGAATTGAATCAAAATGAACAAAAAGATTTACAAACATTAATTAATATGTGTATCAAACAAAATTATTTTAAATTCGATAATAAAATGTATACACAAGTAAACGGCTTACCTATGGGTAGTCCGTTAAACCCATTATTAGCTGAAATATTCATGGAAAATTTTGAAAACAATCTTTTTGCCACAAACAATAATCTCCTTAAATACATACATTTTTGGGTAATATATGTTGACGATGTGTTTTGTATATGGATCGGTACTGAGAGACAATTGTCACATTTCATCCATTTTATTAACTCCCTAAACAACAAAATTCAGTTGAAATGGAAAAAAACGGTCGATAAACTTTTTAGATATTACGCTGACACGTAAAGAATATGAGCTAAAACTTGACATTTACAGAAAGCCAACTTTTACTTACACTCTTACACATGCAAATTGTAATCAATCTTGGAAGGTAAAAATGTCACCGTTTCATAGCTATGTACACAGACTATTATCTCTAAATTTAAATAGGGTTAACTTTGAAAAAGAAGTTAGAATTCTTAAAACACTAGCAAAAAACAATGGCTATGATGAGTTACTTATTGATAAATTAATACAAAATAAACAGAGAAAATCATTACAAAAACATTTTTATAACGTGCCAAATATAGAAAACAAAAAGTGGCATAGTATAAATTATGTAAATATGGTTAGCAACTCAGTATGTAATAGATTAAATAAATTAAATATTAATACAATATCAACCAATAGAAATAATTTGGGTCGCTTGTTGGTTAATAATAAAGAAAAGCCAGAAGATATTAAAAAATCGGGGGTATATGAAATAAAGTTTGACGACTGTGATGCCGTATATATAGGTCAGAGTGGCCGTAGCATAGATGTGAGGTTAAGAGAATACAAAAAGTCAATTTTATACAATAAAAAATCAACTGGTTTCGTCGAACATTGCATTGAGTAAAATCACATTTTTAACGGTAGTAGTGTTAAACTTTTGTTTAATGCAAAGAAAGGAAAAATTCTAGACATGCTTGAATTAAGAAGGCCCTAAGAAACGCAAAGAAACATTACAAATACACAAACAAAATTTATGAACAACACTGTACTAGATATAGTAATAAAATTAAAATTAAGTTCGTAGTTCCGGCTTGTATTGTTAAATTTAAAGAAATAGCAAATCCAGTTATTATCCCCCTTTAAGTAGGTAGAATATTTCTAAGATATATACTGTGAACCACCACTTTCAGGTCAGTTTTTAAGACTCTTTGATAATGGTCGTAAGGCCGAAATATATGTCAGAGAAATTTGAACAAAACTAATGAAACAATAAACCAAGTGCGTATTGTAACTATTCTTTTGAATATTTATAATTATTCTTTTGAATATGTTTCATCAAGAACCTACCGCAGATTCAATCCAATTAATATTATTTTTTTTATTTCTAATTCATAAGAAAATAAATATTTTGGCCGAATAATGGATTTCTATAAGTTTTTTGGGTCGCTGATTACAAATCTGAGGTCAGTTTTCCAAAAAATTAAAGTGAAAGAGGAAAATCGCGAAAAATTGATCGTATTTCGACCCTTTCTCAATTTAAAGATATTAGTTCAAGTTTTATATCGTATTTTTTTATGTTTTTTAACGCCGATTACGAATTTTAACAGAAATAAGTGAAAATCTTGAAATATCCCTGGGAAATTGTGGAACATTCTTGGAAAATGCTGAAAACTGTCATTACAAAACCGTGTAATATGTCGTTTTCGAGATTCTTTTGGTCATTGCTGACGAATGAGATATTCAAAATGATGAAATATTTTTGATTTTCACGGAAAATTGTGAAAAATTTCTCTATATGAAGTTAAAATATAAAAATCTAAAATCACTGTGTAACATATCAAATGTTATGTTTTATTAGTCGCTGACTGGGCATTGTAAATGAAAAAAAAATTTAAACTCGGGGAAAATTTAATTTCATTTGAAGATTTTGAAGGTGTAACATATTAAATGTTGTACGATTACAAATATAAGCTGGCAAAAATGGAGATATAAATAAATAAAACGTAATTAAGCAATTTTTTTCCAAAAAATTATTAATAATATTTTATTAATTAATCTAATATGCAAATATATTGAAAAAAATTAGGTTGACAATTTTAAAAATCATCATCGGATTAAGCTTCAGGAGTTGGAATTCCTTGTCCACGTTCTCTTGTATATTCATCATTGTTGTCAATTGCATAATTCCATAATAATAGTATCTTCTATTATTTTTTTTTCATATAATAAGAATAATATGTTACACCTTCAAAATCTTGGAATAAAATTAAATTTTCCGTGATCAGCGACTCAAAAAACATAACATTTGATATGTTACACAGTCATTTTAGATTTTTATATTTGCGTTTTGTTAATATTTTCCGAAATTTTCCAAAGATTTCCTTGCATTTTAACTTCATATATTTCTATAGGGAAATTTTCCACAATTTTCCGTGAAAGCCAAAAACTATTCATCTTTTTGAATATCTCATTCGTCATCAGTGATCAAGAAAATCTCGAAAACGACATATTACATGGTCTTGTAATGACACTTTTCCGCATTTTCCAAGAATGTTCCACAATTTCCCAGGGATGTTTCAAGATTTTCACTTATTTATGTTGAAATTCGCGATCGGCGTATTAAAAAACATAAAAAACGATATAAAACTTGAACCAATATCTTTAAATTGCGAAAGGGTCGAAATACGATCAATTTTTCACGATTTTCCGCTTTTCACATTAATTTTCCGGAAAACTGACCTCAGACTCGTAATCAACGACCCAGAAAACCTATAGAAACCTATATTTGGCCCAAAATATTTATATTCTTAGAAATAAAGAAAATAATATGCTACCCGGACTGGCTAAAAACGAATGGTTAAAAAAAGAGCATGGCCATCAGCTATTATTATTATCACAAGACAGCTTAAATACTTATTTTGTGAATATTGCTGATACCATAATAAAGACAATTCCTGACATAAATTCGCATATTTTAAACAATTATAAATGCGCTCCAGCTCCCTCTTGCTCATTTTTCCTGTTTCCTGTTACATCAGAGGATGTACTCGATGCAATAAATTCATTAAAAAGTACACACTCTTTTGATATCCATGATGTAAATTGTAAAATAATTAAGGAAACCTGTGATTTGATTATACAACCATTAACATGCCTAATAAATTTAATTTTTGAAACCGGAGTTTTTCCTGACATATTCAAATACTCAAAAATCATACCTATCTTCAAAAAAGGTGACCCCTCATAGGAGGGAAATTACCGACCAATCTCCATCATCTCGATATTGTTGAAACGATATGAAAACTTAGGCTTACCAGGTACATCGAATCTAATCAAATTTTAAATAATTCTCAATTCGGATTTAGGGCAAAACACTCGACCTCACAAGCAGCGCTGAAAGTAGTGAGTGACACAGTCGAAGGCCTTGAACAGGGCAAGCATACAGCCTTAACACTGTGTGACGTCTCCAGGGCCTTCGACTGTGTCTTTCATGATATTCTTTTACAAAAATTAAATTATTATGGTATAAGAGGTTTAGCCCTCGCTCTTTTTAGTTCGTACTTATCAAACATGGTTCAGTTGTCAGTTTTGATAATATCTCGTCTAATTTTGAGGTTTTAAAGCATGATGTCCCCCAGGGTTCAACCTTGGGGCCATGGGTGGCCATGATGGGTTCACCATTTATATCAATGATATTTGTAACTTCCTTTTACCTAGTAATTGTCTTCTATTTGCAGACGACACAACATTAATTTGTTTAGATAATAATTTTAATGTTTTAAAAGGCACATCGAAAGCCTAAGAAAAACGAGCCCAAGAGCGGTTTTCAAGCAATAGGCTTATGTTAAATGAGGACAAGACTCAAAAGCTATTCCTTTCTACCAATAATAAACTTGTTAATGGAGATAATGTTAATTTGCTTGGCATAGTCATTGATGATAGGCTGAATTGGAGTTGTCACGTAAATAAATTAAGACACAAATTATGCAATATAACCTTTTTAATTAGATAACTGAAAGTCACACTTCATATAGACACTTTAAGAATTACTTATTTTTCACTTTTCCAATCTCAAATAAGTTATGGAATTTTGTTATGGGGAAACTCTAGTTTTGTCATAAAAATTTTTAGACAGCAAAAGAAAGTGGTTAGGATAATATCTAAAGCTGACTACAGAGAACATTGTCGGCCTTTGTTTATTATGTTAGAAATTATGTCCCTACCATCACTTTATATTTATTCTGTTTTGCTTGAAATTCACAAAAATAATAATCATTACACAAAACAATCAAATTTACACAATTATAGTACTAGGATTCAAATCTATTAAGAGCTCTTTGCTTTAAACTGTCCAAGACGCAAAAGAACTCGTTAAACTTAAAGCTTTATAATAAATTACCGTCACACATTAAATCTTTAAATGACCACCAATTTAAAAAATATATAAAAACTACATGTTACAGCACTGTTTCTACACAATAGATGAATTTCTAAATTCTACCCATCCAATGTAACAAAATCTTTTTTCGTTTTCGAAATTATTACTGACCCATCAGCCTTCTGGATTTATGACCTCGCTGGCCACGTTGCTGACCCAATATTTTATATTTACTTATTTTTTTATGACCTCATTATTGTTATGTATTCCTTGTCACGGCACATCTTGCTTCTGTTCATTAGGATGCAGCTCCATGTATTTTATTTATACACTATCATGTTTTATTTTTTTGTGAACCTCAGTGTTTGTTTATATACCCTGTTATTTTCTAGACTTGCTACAAATGTAGTTTTTACATAAAGTAGTCAAATAAACGATTCTATTCTATTCTATTTTATTCTATTCTATTTCAGTTGACTGAATGATTCTCAGGGTATAACTAACATGCTACCATAAAAAAATATTTGGGGCTAACTGCACTTTTATTTTTCTTATTCAGGCCTTTCCCTCCCTTCATTGTGTCGACTAATCCTGTACTTAAATACAGGAGTATAACCAGAAACTTGAATAATCCGATAAAGCTTCTTTCTTTGCTCAGTCTAGACTTACATTATTACTTATTTTATATCACTTATTCTGAGAAGTTCTAGTTAAATGTTGAATTAATTTATTCAGTTTTCATCCATCTCCTTTTCATAAATCTCATTCAAATAAGTTCCGGATATATTGTTTTCACAGGCACAAAACCCTATTTTCAAACATAAATTGTGAGCTGAAGAGACCTTCAATCAACCAGTGTGAGTGTACGTACGCGTCCTCAATTCACCATCATCAATTTTATTTCAGTCAAAAATATATTAATGTTGATTATCCAACCATCAATATCTCTTACCTAAATATACCTAATACTTTTGATAAATTATTATATACGATATTTGTACATATTACACGTGTAGGAATATCTCATAATTTTCGTTTAACTTTATATACACTATACAGTGTATCTCATTTAAAATGAAGATACTCGGATATTTTCATCATTTTTTTAAATCCGGATTTGACCTTTTATGGAGCAATTGTAGTTCTATATAAGAGGTACAATTCGAGGCAACTAATTTAATTTTAATTAACAAACTGAGGCAACGGCAGCCCCCGACAGCTAGCTTCGCGTTGAAGATATCGAAACAAGTTGCTCAGAATTTAATTTTGAGCCTCAATACCAAATTTCATTACGTAATTCGCATTTTTAGTCCATACAAGGTTATAATTTTGGTTTTGTAATCAAAAACTATTAAATTAAATGTCAATCTAACAAATCTTTCAATTCTATTGTTTAAAGTTCTTAGTTTGCGATCGTAAAATGCATCTGTATTTAATTGAAAAAATCAAAAAATATTATATATATTTGGTGTTGTGGGTCGTAGTAGCAGAGAAGTAGCCGCAGAATTTAACCGATAACATCCTTTACGGGTCGATATTAGTCATGGAACTGCAGCCACAATAAACACCCTTTTCAATGAAAAGATCTGTGAATGACCAACCTAGTCGAATATATCCACATCCTGAAGATAACGTAATCTTAGCTGCAAATCAAGCGAATCCAAGATTTTCTCTACAAGATTCAAGTATCAACTGAACATCAACAAGGAGAAAATTGGAATATGTTTCAGACGTCATAACATCAAGCTTCTTATAAGCCAAAATTTCTAAATACTTTGAAGGAGATGAAGGTTATTGCTATTGGGTCCAGGAAAATTTTTTAAACGACAGGAAATTTTTTATAACTAAAAGTTTATTACTGATAAGGAGGCTAGATTTGCCACTAATGGGTGGTGTCTTCTCAAAACTTCAGACACTGGACTACAGAAAATCCTCATTGGGTTATTAATTATGGGTTATTAATTGTAAATACCAGTAATTAATGTGTGTTGTGGTCAGGAGGTATTTATCCACCTAGATGGTGCTTCAATTCGTAATTCTATAATTGTTCGTCGGTGGTTGGACGAACATTTGACATTGCTGCTGCTGGATAGGAAGAAATAGCCTCATTAAACTCTAGCCTCCTAGATCCCCCTATATTTCATCACTAGAGTTTCATGTTTGGGGAACAGTGGGGAATAAAGCTTATAGGCTTTAAATATTGCAATCGCGAAGGCAGACTATACCGGGTGTAACAGGATCATGGTGTACCCCCCCCCCTTTTCTCCTTTAGATTTGAAGATAATTGATTGAAATTTAGGATATACTACATACATAATAAGCGGCACTTTTTGACATACAACTGATTTTTTTCACTTCTGGTTTCGTCGGATAAATACAAATAAAATTACAGCTGAAAGAAATTAAAAAAATACAATTTTATTCTAATTACCTTGTTACATATAAGGTAGTTTTGGAATACAAAAAAATAACACAAAACATTACAACAGTTGTTCAGAATCCTGTCCATTAACGTCAATGCACTTCTGAACTCGCATAGCTGTTTCTCGAAGAACGTTCGCCAATTCCTGGGCCGTTATGCTATTAATTGCTCGTCTTACTCGTAGCTCCGGGTCTTCATGGGTTGTAACGGTGGTTGCATAGACAATATTTTTTAAATGGCTCCAAACAAAGAAATCAAGGGGCGTTAAATCAGGTGGCATTGGAGACCACCTCACAAGACCATTTGTCGAAATTACGTTTTCTCCGAATCTCCGTTGAAGGTAATCAATTACTATCCTTGAATTATGGGGAGGAGCGCCATCTTGTTGGAAATACATTCCCTGTCATAAGTCTAAAGGTAACTCATCTGAAATGTCCACAATCTCATTTTCCACGAATCTTAAGTCCCTGGCACTAGTCAGAGGTCTTTCAAATATAATTGGACCAATGATTCTACTAACGATTATTCCAAGCCAAACATTGAAATTGAACTGCACTTGAAAGTTACCCTCCCGTAATAAATTTTGATTTTCTTGTGACCAATATTTTGTATTTTGTCGGTTAAATAATCAAAAATTTGTAAACCTAGACTCGTCCGAAAATAAAATCAGTCCCAAAAAATCATTGTTTGGCTGCACGTTATTATACAAAATCCAATTGCAATATTCCATCCTACTTTGGTAATAACTTTTGTACAAATGCTGGTGCAATTGGTATTTAAAAGATTTATAGGGGTAGGGGTATTTGTGGAAAATTCGGCTTACTGGTTGGTGACTGATATCCAATTCAAACCCAACTTGCCTTAAAGAAATAGTCTTATCAACTTCTATTCGAGCCAAAACATTAATTTCCATCCCTTCGTCAATAATGAAGTTTCTTTCTTCGGAATCATTATTGGGGTCTCTTCGGAATTGGTTTTCAACACGTTTTTTTCGCTGGACATTGTCTATCAGGATACAGTTTGGCATAAAGGTCGGTAGCCGCAACTGCATTTCTTTTACATTCCCCATAAATAATTAACATGTCCAATTTTTCATTTCTTGTATAAATTTGCGGCATTTTAACACAATTAACAAGAATTTTGAACAATAAAGACACAATAAAAACACCGTTAAACCAACAAATGTTCAACAAAACATTCTATCTGATCCATTTCAATTCCAATCCTTTGAATTACATGTAACGATAAATGATTCTACCAGAATATTTACTTAAGTTACTGGGTTGACCACCTCCAGTATTATTGACTATTCAGCAACAGATTGCCCAAATTCACATATACATGTAAGCTAATAAATCCAAATATAGCTGATCATTTTTTTCATGTTATCGATTTTCAAATCTCATCAAGAATATATAATAACACCAAAAGCATTCGAATAAAAAACATGATTTTTGTGATAATAATATGCAAAATTTAATGAATAGTCTAACACTAGAAAATTGGGAAGTTATAAGAGGGCAAAACATAAATAAATCATTTATCAATTTCATTGATCGTATTACCTGGTACTTGGATGTTTATTTTCCTTTAAAATTATCCAGTATAAACAATAATGGACGAGATAAACGTAAAGGCTAGCTGACCCATTAGTTGAATTAAAACAATTTTTTTGGGTATGAAATAATGTAAATTGCAATAATGTTAAATTATTATGTAAAAATAAGAAATAAATATGTAATAAACATATTAGAGAAGCAAAAGGGAACTTTTTTCATAGCAAAATAAAGCAATCAACCAATAAATCTATGGAAACGTGGAAAATAATAAATATCAAATTGGGCAGAAAAAATCATCAGAATAATTAAACTATATTCGGGAAACACAATTTTTACAGATCCAGATAAACTTGCGATAGTATAGTCCATATTACACAACCATTTCGGACAAAATCTGTCTCTACCATGTATAATCTCTGGTATAAATCCACAGACTTTCCTTTTTAGGCCGTTTCTGAATTGCAGTTAATAAGTACATTTAGAAAATTGAAAAACAAAACTTCTATTGGTAATGACTAACTTAGCTTTCAATTGATGAAACAAATTAAAGATTATATTATACCATCCCTTACACATCTGATAAATTACTCACTTGAAAGTGGTTCTCTCCCAGATATTTTAAAAATTACGTGTAGTACCATTATTAAAATCAATCGATCCTTTAGATATAGATAATTATAGGCTTATAATCTTAGCGAGTTCTCTATCAAAAATAATGGACAAGGTTATTTACGACCAACTGTCAGTATGTATAAAAAAATACAAAATACTAACAGCATGTCAGCATGGCTTTAGGAACTTCAAATCAGTTGAAACTGCTAGCGTCCACTTACTTAAGAGTTGGTCGGAGTGTATTAGTCATCCATGCTTCCAATTTTAATTGTAAATGACTTCACGTCAATAAAATGACGCAGCCTAATGTACGGTGTGCTTGGAAAGAGAGAGATAGAGATGCAGTAGAATATGACATTGGACAAATTTATTATACATAATCTTTAAATTTCTCTGTGCATTTGAGGACATTAGGGATAATTTTATTTTAGTTCTACAAAAGGGAAAATGTTTATTTTAATTATACCTATGCGGGACGATAAAAATTATTTTTGCAAATCGGTAATAGAAGAAGAAAAAAATATTTTTTTATATATACTTTTTTTTCTCTCATCGTCCCACATTGTAACATGTTTTTAATGTCTTTTAGTGAAAGCCGTTTTTTAAAATAATGATTTATATGAGAGTAATTTGCACCTTCTTTCCGGCTTATATCCGGAGCGCAGCAATTTAGGTAAAGGCAAATGTGTGGTAATGTTGCAATTTGACTTATCCAAGGCTTTTGACACCTTAGATGTGAATTATATTGATTAAATATTCTGAAATGGATTAATTCGTACTTAACAAAGTCAAGTGATTGTAAGGATTAGTACATTTGTTTTTCGAGGGGCGCCTCATGGGTCAGTACTAGGGCCCTTGCTCTTTAACTTATATGTTAATGATCTGCCAGGGTAGATAAAAAGTGGGACCTTGGCTATGTTTGCTGATGATAGTACCATTACTGTAGCAGACTCGAATATTGATATTTTGTACAAAAAAATTGTAAATGTATTGGACGAATTTTCTGCTTGGTGTGATCGTAACAATCTCATTCTAAATTCATCCAAAACAACCCACATAAATTTTTATAATATAAAACCCTGTATCTTAGATAATTTTAAATTTCGCAATAAAAGTAAATTTTCAGTTGTCTTAGACGCAGACCTATCCAATACTAAATTGATCACGTATGCAAGAAACTGAATCAAGACTATTTTGCAATCTTGCAAATTAAAAATATACTTGATATTAAATCCTTATTAAACATATATTACGGACTCTCATACACACATATAAATTTTAGTATCAAGGGTTGGGGTATGACAACTGAGATGAACAGAATTTTTATTTCTCAAAAAAAAACTTATATATGTAATTTAAAGTATTTAAAATAAGGAGAAAGTTGTAAATATAGTTTTAAAACATGCAATAAGTGCTGCTAAGATAAGACGAAGAGTAGCCAATCATGATCGTAAAAGAATTGAAAAACTTATTCAAATTGGAGGTGGATTAGTTGAGAGAGACTACATCCGATATTTTATTAAAATTTTTGTTTAAATGTAATGGATGATTAACTCAAAACTAATTGCTACTTAATTTTTTTTTTATTATTTCATTTACCAAATGTCAATTGTTTTTGTTTTTTCTTTTATAATGCATTTTTTGTCAAATCGACACTTCGGTTCAATAACTTTTTTCAATGTGAAGCAAAATATCTTGAATAGGCCCCATTTTGGGGCTGCCGTTGTCTCAGCTTGCTAATTAAATTTAAGTTGGAGTCTGGATATGTGCGCCTTATATAGGGTGTCTCACCGGGAACTGAATCGATCGATATGGAGAATAGCACGTATCAGAAAATTTTGAAAATTTAGATAGTTACTAATGTCGGTGTGGCCAATCCAACTAAAATAATTACAAGCAGCTGACACTTCCGCTTATACAGGAAGTAGATACCAACTTGCTTATTTCAAATAGAATACCCTATATATTTTAGGGTTTTCGAAAAGAGCATAAAATTCTGAGTCAAAAATATGTAGCATATCCTATACCTAAACCTAGCCGTTTCAGAGATATTTGACATTTTATAGAAAATTTGACAGGTACAACGTTTTGCAAGAACCGTTATAACTTTCTTCATGTAAAAGATCCTCATTTGCTTCTTGTTACATAAAAATAACACAAGGAGAACTACGTTCTAAAACTGAAATAAATTCAATAATATCATACCAAATGTTCCGTTTTTCGCGTTACATTTTGTCAACTTCAAACCGCGAAAACTTGTTTAGGTCAAATGGAACATCCTGTATTATTTTGCGTCAAGTTGTGTAAAATTGAATTCCCTTTTTTCTGATATTAGCATTGTGGGGATTAAAGTTACAACTTTTTGGAATATTTGCGATTTTATTAGAAATTCATGAATTGTTGTAATCATTTCATCAAAATAGCCATGATTAGAAACAATCAGTCATTATCTTATGTCAAAAAATGCCAGCACGTTTAAAATATACTGACGAAAACTTTTTAAATTTGTTTATTATTTATGGAGAATGTGATGAGGTAATATCAAGAACTTGCAGCACATTTGCTACTCGATATCCACAAAAACGCAAAATAACACTAACACTGTAAAACGCATACTGGAAAATTTTAAAAATAATGGCTCTGTCAAGGCAAAAATGCAAAGAAGAAAGCCTATTGTTGATGATGAAAACATTGAGATAGTCATTCTGGGATATTTTCATGCATTTTCAAGGATTTCATTAAGACAAGCTGTTCTGGAATCGGGACTATGCAAGGATTCAATTCACAGAATTTTATTAAAACATAAGTTTCACCCGTTCTCATTCCATATGGTTCAAGGAATAAAAGAAACAGATTTCCTAAGAAGACAAAAATTTTTGTGAGTTTATTCTAATAAGGTCTGAGGGTCACGATTCTTATTTGAGAAATATTATATGGACAGATGAAGCAAAATTTACTAAAAATGGACTTTTTAATAGACAGAATTCGCATTATTGGAGTGACTCAAATCCTCATATGTTTAGAGAGCGAAACTTTCAGGAAAGTTGGCAGTTCAATGTTTACTGTGCCATAAGAAACGATAGAGTGGTGGCATTACAATTTTATCAGGAAAATTTAAACGGTAAATTAAATTTTCTCTTCTGCTAATATGTATAGGTAAATTTTTGTCTTTTTTTTAGGGGAAAGATATCTGAATATCTTACAAAATTTGAATAATAACTATTCAGAAAATTTACCTCTCGCCGAACATAGAAACATTTTTTATCCGCACGACGATGCTCCCCAACATATTTAATTCATAATTATTTACAAGAAACTTTTTATGATCAATGGATTGCCAATAATGGACCTTTCTTATGACCTCCTCGCTCGCCCGATTTATCAGTTCTGGATTATTTCATTTGGGGAACTATTAAAAATAAAGTTTATGAGAGCCCATTAACAACCATTGAAGATTGTATGCAAAGAGTAAGAAATGCATTTCAAAACATATCACAGGATTCGATTAGAAGAGCTACCCATGAAGAACTAATCCGAAGGTGCGAAAAATGTGTCGAGGTTCGAGGGCGGAATTTTGAGCAATTATTAAATAATTAAAATGAAATCATATTTTAAATTGATCTTATCTCTGCTATTTTAGTTCATGCCATATCTACAATTTGATTAATACGCATGTTACAGTGTTAGTGTTATTTTGCGTTTTTGTGGATATCGAGTAGCAAATGTGCTGCAAGTTCTTGATATTACCTCATCACATTCTCCATAAATAATAAACAAATTTAAAAAGTTTTCGTCAGTATATTTTAAACGTGCTGGCATTTTTTGACATAAGATAATGACTGATTTTTTCTAATCATGGCTATTTTGATGAAATGATTACAACAATTCATGAATTTCTAATAAAATCGGAAATATTTCAATAAGTTGTAACTTTAACCCCCACAATGCTAATATCAGAAAAAAGGGAATTCAATTTTACACAACTTGAACGTAAAAAAATATAGGGTGTTCCATTTGACCTAAACAAGTTTTCGCGGTTTGAAGTTGACAAAATGTAACGCGAAAAATGGAACACTTGGTATGATATTATTGAATTTATTTCAGTTGTAGAGCGTAGTTCTCCTTGTTTTCTTTTTACGCAAGAAGAAGCAAATGAGGATCTTTTACACGAAGAAAGTTATAACGGTTCTTGCAAACCGTTGCACCTGTCAAATTTTCTATAAAATGTCAAATATCTCTGAAACAGCTAGGTTTAGGTATAGGATATGCTACATATTTTCGACTCAGAACTTTATGCTCTTCTCGAAAACCCTAAAATATATAGGGTGTTCTATTTGAAATAAGCAAGTTGGCATCGACTTCCGGTATAATCGGAAGTGCCAGCAGCTTGTAATTATTTTAGTTGGATTGGCCACACCGACATTAGTAATTATCTAAATTTTCAAAATTTTCTGATGCGTGCTTTTCTCTACATCGATCGATTAAGTTCCCAGTGAGACACCCTGTATAGGACTACAATTGTGCCAAAATTCAAATCCCGATTTCAAAAAATAATGAAGATATCCGGTTGTGTTCATTTTAAATGCGACACACTATATCAAATTTTTTGATTTCATGTATACCTATAATACATGTGCCACATCATAAATCACAGTGTAACATATATATTTACAAAGGCACTTAAAAATCATCATTTAATATTCCGTCGCACGATTAGATGCTAAATTAATATGGGCAGCATTAATTATAGCCAGAAGTAAATTGAAATTACAGGCAGGTGTGTAATTATACGATGGGAATAAATATTTCCCGGTCAAATTTTAAATTCTCGTGGGGTAGAGTACGGTGCAATAAAAGACAAGATCTTAATTGGAATATTTCCAGAACACGAAATAAAACTTAAGGTACCTCATAAATAAAAACTGTCTTCGCAACATTCGTTTAAAATATTTACGTTGTTAATATTTTAACATGTGCAATTAAGATTCTTTAAAAATTACTTTACAATATTAATATTTTGTTAAATATTAATAACTTTTTTTCTAACAGCACGAATAAAAGAATCATGGCGGTTGGAATATTAAAACCTATACAACTAAATATTTCAAACATTATGATTTTCTCTTTATAATATCCACAATTCAGAGGCAACTAAATATGATATATGATTTCTAGTTCTGCAATCCATCTGCTTCCTCATTAGCCCCAAAGGTCGAAACATGTTCTGAAGATAATTTGTAAATCCGCCTCGCAAGTCTGTAGTTTCCCACCGTGGTGAATACACTTAATGTAATATGGTCATATGGCTATTTTCAGCGATATTGGGTAGAGATCAAGGACGCTATAATGTTTCTTTATTTTTTAAATTTATTTCTATACAACACTTCCAACGGTTCAGAAAAGATCATCCCATTATCAGCTGGCATAACTATAGAGTTAAATACAACTTAAATGTGAAACTACTGATACAAACAACAATAATAATAAATTTCATAGAATTCATTGACATTATCTGACATATGTTTCGGTCTCTGGACCAGTCTTAAACTAAGTACAGTAATTATATGTTTACACTACAACGTTACTACACTACTATTATATAAGTTTTTATAGCGCCCGGATATGGAAACCAATAACTTTGTCAATAAAGCGATATTTTGTCCATTCCCAGTAATGGTCAACATACGGATATTAGTTATTAATTAGCACAGTTTATTTCTCTAACTATTTGTGGAATTAGTACATTTAATAACGTTTGGTCCAGATCAAATGCCTATGTTATGAATGTTAGTGTTCGAGTATTGTTATCTATGTTGTATGTTAAATTTTCTTTCTTCTCAGTCTACCGCGAGGTCTACCGGCACTGCCCTGTATTCTTTCATAAAAGAATTGTTGACTATTGAAGCAGGTGAATGCCCTGTTGATTTTCGACTGTGTCAACCACGATAAACTTATCGATAAATTGTCAAGCTACGGAATCAGAGACGTTGCTCTTGATCAAGTCTGCTAGTTTCTGGCTGATGGGAATCAATACGTTAGCGTGACATTCCAAAAGAAAGGCAATAGATGTCAGTTCAATTCGGAGCATAGAGAAGTTAATACCGGAGTTCCACAGGGTTCAATATTAGGCCCTGTGCTATATTTACTGACAAATTAAATTCAATGTTTTATTTATTTTGAAATTTGTTTATATACATATAAATGTTTATAATTGTCTCTATGAAATAATATGCATTTTTCTGTTCTTGACTCGTTCTACACCCTAAGGTATATTATTATATAAAGATGTGTTATTATTATCATTATAATTTTTATAAGTTTAATTATTGCATCTAGCAGTTGATACTTTGATGAAAGCGTGTCCAAGGGCCAACGGTATGTTTCTTGTATTTATTCCAATCGTTATTTCTTGCAAATTTTAAGCAAAATCTGTGTATGAAGAATTCCGAAAAATATTGAAATAATGTATGCTAGTACGAAGTCTACATGTAGAACAGCATTCACCTTAATTGAATGAATTTTCTTTGTTTTGGGAGATTTTTACTTATTTCGCCACTAAGCTAAGCTTTTCTTCATAATGTAAGAAACTTTGTTAATAAAATTTTGATTAAGAGGGCAAAAAAGGTAGTTTTGTTGAAATCGGTTTCGTAATTACCTCATTTTTAGATTACCCCGTGTGATTTGTCTTAATTTTCACAACTGTTTATGACTTCCTAAAACAAGAAAAACTTTTTATAAAGAATGACTTTTTTTTCAACAAATCAAAAATACGCGCTATAATATATAAGTACGGTCGTGAGGAAAAAAAATAGGACGTCTTAATAATGGTATTTTGCTAAAATCTAGTTGTGTACATCTAACTTTAATTTTTGTGACATTGTCAGTTAGTCATAATTTATTGCAAGTGTGAAAAAACTAATATGCCTCATATAAGCGATTTAGTTGAATCTGGAGTTATTTCTAAAGCAGAAGATGGATGGTCAATAAGACAAATTGCACTGCGTTATAATATTGACAAAAATTCGGTGTGTAATATTTTAAGAAAGCGGAGAATAAACGGTACGATTAGTAGAAATCCTGGATCAGAGCGACGAAGGATATCAACTCAACAACAAGATTTGCAATTGGTAAATGCTTTAGTAGAAAATCTATTTTACTCAGTTATTCAGGCTGCTGAACAAACGAATTTTCCTGGATCGAGTCGCCGGCGAGTAAGAGAAACGGAGCTACGCTGTCATGCAGCAGCACAGAAATACTTAAAGCTGAACATAAAGAAGCTCGAGTAGGATTTGCACTTGAATTTTTAGCGCATGATGTACATTTTTGGAACAATGTAATCTTTACAGACGAAAAAATTTTCCAGTCAACACACAGCGGTCGTATTCGTGTTTACGGCCCTCCGGATACTCAATTCGATGAGAAATATATATTTAACAATGATAAAAGTGGTAGATTTTCCGTCTACATGTGGGCTTGGATATCGGCACGTGGTCCTTGTGTTTAGTGACCTATTGAGGAACGATTTAATAGTGAAACGTATATTAGGATTTTAGACAATATTATGCTCCCTTCTGTGTCACAATTATTTCCTAATAATGAGTTCATATTTCAACAAGACAATTGTTCCTTTCATAGTGCTCATACCGTAATTAACTGGTTTCAAGATAAAAACATCAATGTTCTTAACTGGCCCAGTCATAATCCAGATCTTAACCCTGCGGGAGAAGTATGGGGACTACTGGTAAGAAGTATCCAAAAACGAAATGTGAGACCACGGAATGCCGAAGAATTACTGGAAATAGTAAATAATGCATGGGAAAATATTATTACTAATGATTATTGTATAAGGTTATTTAATTCTATGCCAAACAGACTTATATAATTTATAAATAGAAATGGTGCAATAACAAAATATTAATAGTTAGTTCCTTGTTAAATAGGATATCCTTTGTCCTTTGATCCAGGGTTTCTACTGGGCCATACTGCTGAACAACTCGCCCAAAGTTTACTAGATTTTTTAAATGAGAATGGCATAATATCAAAGATTGTCGTAGGCAAAGCTATGACAATGCCTGCAACATGAACGGGAAGTGCAGCGGCTTACAAGCACGAATTAAGGAGATTAATAGGTACGCAGAATACATTCCCTGCTTTGTACCTTCATTAAATTTGGTTGCCAAGTGCGCTTTAGACTGCTGTACAGAAGCATCCGTTTTCTTCGATTTCGTTGAAAGCCTCTATACATTTTTTTTGCGCTTCTACCTATCGCTGGGGTCTTCTTACGGAAGCACTGAAAGGTCTGAAAGTGGAGATGCTAATTCAAAAATTCCGATTTTGAAAGGGTTGTCGGACACTAGGTGGTCGGCCCGAGTTGATGCAACGAAGACACGTTTATGTAGTTTTACCATTATCAAACAAGTTTTGGATGACATAGATCAAAAGGTAAAGTGTTGTAAGCAGACTTACTGACTAGTTTCGAAGATGAATAAATTGGTAATGGAAACAATGACTATTGCGTGGAACGGAATCCTAGAACATTGCAAGCGACTAGCGCTTCGCTGCAGTCATCTAATCAAGACCTTAACACAGAACACGCCCCTTTTATAAATCACTATCCACATTTTCAGATACCGTGGCAAAAGCCACAGTCCTGACCAGCTGTGAATAATAGTAGCAACATACTTCAAGACGACGCCAGCGTAATACAAAGTGAGACTATTTCCGTGGCTCTACTACACCCGATGACCTTATAACAAATCAAACATCTGGATAACATTTTGAAATTCAGATGTTTACTATCATAAATGATAATGTACTGTCTGCATCAGCTAAGCGCATGGAAGCGTACCATCAAGTAACTATTGTATTTGGAATACTTCGGCAATTAAAATCTTTTACAACGAACAGATCTTGAAAAGAAATCCAATTATTGAAACAGATGTGGCTGCTGTTATTGGCAGCAAGGCACGAGGCTCTGAAACTGCAATTTTATAAACTGTTAATGGAAAATTAAAAAGGTGGAAATAGTCTTGCGCATTTACTTGTCTTTGGTGATCACCAACTGCAGCCGAGAACGTTCTTTTTTAACATTAAAGCGCATTACAAATGAGCATAGAATATGATTTGCTTAGAGACATTGATATGACTAATGTTATCTGTAAATTTGCCCACTTCGAGAAAAGTTTTTATTGTTAAGTACTGCTTTATTTCATAACCTAAATCCTAAACTTTGGACCTAAAGCAAACCAAGGGCCTCTTGTTAGCATTTGCCACAGCCCTTGCGCTGGATTAATCCGGCACTGCCTCCCATCGGAAACAGGCAGGCGCCTGAACATTATATCACCGTGTATCCCTTTTTTTCCATTGTGTAGACTATTGACTCTTGCTATCTACTGTTAATACAAAAATATGGATCATTTATTATTTATCTGGATTTCGCTTTGACCAATTTCATTTGAATATAATTAGACAGTTGAAAAAATACATAGTCAGAAATATTTTAATTAAAATTTCGCTTATAAAATCTTCTTTATTGTCGATTCGTTTGTACGGTTGAACGAATTTTGAAACTAGGGCATGAAATTTACATTTCTAATGGTCTAAGTGCCATTAAGAATACAAAAGTTCGTGTTCTGTAATTTTATATTAACATAAATGCTGCTGATTTCAAAATAGTGGAAGTTGGTGTATTATGTTCTGGTTTGATATCGAGATACAAAGATATTTGTAATATAAATATTACCTAATTAAACACTCGTACATTTCTGTGGTAAATAAATATTCTCACAACAATTTTATGTTAAATATATTTTATTCGGGTAATAAAAGTTTAGTACTAGAAATCGGAATATTTAGTATGCGTGAAAATATTCAATTCAGTTCCATAGCAGAGACAATCTAATAATAAATAAATATACTCTTTATTTAAGTAGACATGTATTACATGCATATAAGAAACGTTACAGTAAAGGGTAGGAGGGTTGGAGGTAATTACATTGCTGTAATATTTTTCTTTATATGTTTTTATTATTTTGGTAACTATGTTTTATTGTGGGTATGTATCCTAATCTATGAACACTGTTCTTTTATTCTGTAAAGATGCAAGCAAGTGACATAAACACACTGATCCAATTTATCAATCATCGTTTCAAGATCATCGGCGCTTTTTTCACGATTCTGTGTTTTCTTCACGAAATCCATTTTATTCTGTATATCACTTAACTGCAGTTTGAGGTTGCCAACCCCAATGTTTTTTCAAATGACCAAAATCTGCATCAGGATCATACAAAAACTTTGATAAACTACGACGAGATCAATGTCCGATCGCCTGGAGGGAAAAATATTCACCTCCAACAAAATTAAATGGGCAGTATCTACCTTCAAGCCCTTTAAATCATCGGGCAGAGATGGCATTTTCCCTGCTTTACTTCAACACGGAATTGAGAAGCTTATCCCATGCCTGAGAAGCATATTTATAGCTTAAATCCTATCGGCCCATTAGCTTAACCTCATTTCTCCTAAAAACAATGGAGAAACTATTAGATCAATATATCAGAAGCGAAATCCTTATAGGAATACAGCTTCATTCTAAACAATTTGCCCATCAACTTGGCAAATCAACAATAAATGCTCTACATTGCCTGGTCCAAGGCACTGGAAAGACATTCATGGCTAAAGAAGTGACTATGTGTGCTTTCTTAGACATAAAAGGTGCTTTTGACAACACCTCCTATAAATTCATACAAGAATGGGATGAGTCGGCCACGGTGACTGCAATCAGGGGTTGATCAGAAGGTGGGATCCTATCACTCTTGCTGTGGTCAATGATGGTGGTCGATGATCTCCTCCATAAAATGAGTAATTCGGACTTCAACGTCCAGGGTTATGCAGATTACCTAGTCGTTGCCTTAAATATGATATCTAAATGGTGCTCGTCAGAGGGGCTTAATGTGAATTCGAGCAAAACAGTTATTGTTCCTTTCACCAAAAGGAGAAAACTTAATCTTAGACCTCCTATGCTGAATGGAACGATGCTAAACTTTTCCAGTGAAGTCGAGCATATAGGAGTAATCCTGGATCAAAAACTTGCCTGCAACTCACATCTGAAAAGGTTGCTTACTAAAGCAACAGCGCCAATATGAACGTGCCGTGCCGTAGGCTGTTTGGTAAAACTTGGGGTCAAAGGCCGAAAATGAAATATTGGTCTTACCTTTCGAGAAAAAAATAGCACAAGGAAAGTTGACGTACTGACCGGAAGCCGTCAGACGAGCAATAGGCACTGCGATAGGAACAAGGGTCGCTCATCTGGTATACAAATGGATCTAAGATGGCTGAAGGGGTAGAAGGCATAAATTATTGTTTCTTAGAATAAAAAAGTTCCTCTAGCAAATTTGGTGAAGATCAGTCAAGAGGCTGTTGAGTTATTGCAAAAAAAAACGGAAAAATAACTTGAACTTTGACACCCTGTATCTTTTTTCACAGCAACATTTTACCAAAGCATATTTGAGTCTAAAATTTCCTGGGAATGTAGGCAATCCCTGAAGCAGCTGACCAACAACAACAAGGTTACCTTGATGTGGCTGCTAGGACATGAGTTAGTACAAAGCAATGAACTTGCTCACAGCCTTGCGAAAAAAGGAGCTGAAGCACAATTCATTGGACCTGAACATTGGATAAACGGCCGTACTTTAGGCCAAAGACAAACGAAAAAGTTTATAAGTTATCCGGTAAAGAATGCCATAAGGCTTCTCGAACTTGAAAAGTCAGAATTAAGGCTGATAACATTAACGTCTGAAGACAACAACAAAGTCCAAATTACAAGCTCCCCTTCTAAAGCCGGAACTAGTTCTAATAACGATAGGGGTTGTCATTTAAAGAAAAACCTTTATAGCCGTTCTTGAAAACAATTATTTACGTATCAATAGATATAAAAATATATTTAAAAATCGACATGAGCGAACGACCCCTTCTCTAATTTATGCACTACTTTTCGGACGCACGTATAAACGATCTAAAGCATGAATGCACAACCAATTTGCAATTTACGAAACGATCGAAAGCATTTAATCTTCGATTTCAAAGAATCGCGTTATTTCAGCATTTTAAAATGACAACATTTACAATGTTCTACTTCGAGTTACAAAATAACCAGCCCGAGGGCATTGTTAATAAAGGGTAAATTGTAAATTCAATATTGATTTATCTGACTGGATATGCTAGATAAACAATTGGAACAGTTGCAAAAAGGCATTCCGCATTCGATGGAGACTTTAAGTGCTTCTTATCCTATGCTATATTAGGTGATCATTATGCCGACACCTGGCTCAATGAACATGATTTAATGCATCCTCTTGCTCCATTGTTAAAAGAAGTTTTAATTTTAACGATGCGACTTATTTACATATATTTACAACTTTAGCGGTGTTACTTTATACAATATACACAATGATGAAACCATTAGACTCCTTTATATTCCTTACATATTTAATATTTACATACAGCCTGAGTGCGACATCTTGTCCAAATTTGAATTTTAAATCACAATTATATAAATTCTTACTGGGATTGTTAGAAGCGGCATTATATATTTAATTGGTGCAGTGGGCGCGGAAATATCACAAATTAATAAAACATTCGAAACGTCTTCTAAAAATTTGAAAAAGCATTATGAATTTTGAGTTTTACAAACGGTTGGGTACTAAAAATTTTGGTCGATAAAATAGTTATTTACATCACTAGATAAGAGAATTTACTTTTAGGTGTTAGGTGTTTTTTGAATGGTCGAGACGAAGCCGAGATTTTTTCTTCTACCGAAAGGTGTACCGCAGGGCTCAATCTTAGGTCCTCTACTTTTTATTATTTATACTTCGAATATTTTAAACTCTGCAAGATTGTGCAAAATCCAAGCATACGCTGACGATACCCAGGTATACTTGCATTTTAATGCAAATGATTATATCGAAGCTACGGACACCATCAATTCAGAACTGCTAACCATTAAGCAACTATCTGAAGAACATGATTTAAAGCTTAATTTAAACAAATCTAACGTAATTATATTTGCTAATAGAAACAAAAAAATATTCTTAAAAGAGAACATAAAAATTAAGATTGATGGTGCTTCCTTGCCTGTTATTGACCATGCAAAAAATTTGGAAGTAATCATTGACTCTGACATACGTTTTAAAGAGCATGTAAAATTACTAAAGAGGTCTTATACGTCCTTGAAATTAATTTACTACAGACGTGACATTCTAAATTTTAAACTAAAAAAATGCTGTGTGAATCACTTGTTCATTCCAATTTCAACTACTGTGACTTTATTTATGGTCCATGTCTTGATAGCGTGGATAAGTATCGTATACAAAAAGTTCAGAATACCTGTTGTCGGCTTATCTATGGAAATATAAAATTTGAAAATATTTCGCATAAAATAAACGAGAACAAATGGTTGAACATGAACAATCGTAGAACACTCACCTGGGGAACTTTGTTCACAAAATTGTAGGCATATACACCTCCTCGTCTCTTTTGAAAAAGAAATTTGTAGCTCGTTGAAATGTACATTCTCGTAACATTCGGAATAAAAATAAATTTACGATGCCACATCATCAGACAGCCTTGTTTAGAATAAGTTTTACGTACAATGCCATCAAATTATATAATTCTCTTCCTGAGGAATTCAACATTTTCAATATTAATAAATTTAAATATAAATTTAAAACTCACTTATTCAGTATGCAACTCTAATGTATTACCTTTATTATCTTTTTGTACATTCTGTGCCCAGCCGTGTTTGTAATTAACTGTTCTAGAAAAGCTGTAGGTAAGTATTAACCTAGCTTTGTTATGTAGCTTAAATTCTTTATTTTTTTGTCAATTTGTGGAGAAATGTCACCGTCTTGTGGTTAAGTAGGAGTAGCTTACAGCTAGACTTCGCCATACTTCGGCTGCATTTTTCCATACAAAGTTTTCTTTGTTTTTTTTCTTCGTATGTATTGTTTGATTGTGTTCATGATTTTTTTTTGCTGCAATAAAGCCGATTTATTATTATTATTATATTTTGTTATTTATTAATTTTAAGCTAATTATATCACGAAATTATTTGACGTTGTCTGCCAAAATTGTCTCCATGCCAACGAAATGATTGCTATCTGTCATCGAGGTTTATGTTAAACATTTTAATTTCTGGTGGTTTCAAACTAAAATAAACAAATATGTTTGGTGGCGATGAAAATGGGATACAAGCAGGACCCAGCATTGCTTATGCCTCGCTTTACCATAAGAAATCCAAAGCAAATTTATGAAGCGTTCTTAAAATGGTATGCCAACAAAAATGTTGCGGAAATCGACGAAAATGTAATGGTGGCGTACTTCCTTGAAAGATCGGTAGTTATATCACCGGACACACTATGGTCAGTCAATGCTGAAAATGACAATTTCAGTCCACAAAAATGAAGATATTTCCAAATTTAGAAGACTGATTGCTTTTATTAAAAGAAAGAATGACGGAGGCTAAATCTAAAATTTTTGCCAAGGTACAAATTACAAAGATTTTACTTGAAGCTCCAAATCAAGGTTGCAGAATTTTTAAAACTTGATAACGTAAATAAATATACCGAACATTCTTTTAGAAGAACGTCAGCTACGTTTCTTGCAAATGCTTCAGGCACCGATATTTTAGACTGGACATGGGCTAAAAGTCCTCAACTGTTGCTGATTCGTACAGTAATAAAGTAGAAATTTCTAAAAGAATTCTGCACGAAGTAGCACTAGAAAATCTTAATTTTAACGTTATCGATCCAATCCAAATTACTATAGTCAATTCAAGTGACATTCCAACTGTTGCATTTTCTAATTGTTCGAATTGCACTATTATTTTAATATTAATAAATAGTTATTAATAAATTTTTACTAAAATAATACTTTGATACAAAATTTTTTAGTTATATTAATTCGTTCAAATAAAAAGTTAAATTTCGTTTGTTTCAATAGCATCTCTATGCAATAATAAATTTAATAAATCAAATACAAAATTACACAAAACAAAATTACAAAATTACTAATTAATTAATTACTAATAAATTTGTTAAATCAATTAGCACCTTTGTTTTATTATATATTTAAATAGTATTATATGGCTTCTAAATAGTGGTATGCAATTGTCAATTGGCGCCTAAGATGTGCTGATATGACATTGACACCAAAGTTAATCATTGAGTTAAATAACAGTGGACCCATATGTGATCCTTGTGGTACCTCGGAATACATAATAAACAAGTTTCATAAATAACCCTTAACCCTCTCAGTATCTGTCACTTCAAAGGAACACCGTCTTAGGTGCCCTAAAGTACATATCTATCTTTTTTATGCATTTAATGCTGTATAAAAGCAAAACTTTTCTAATTGAGTCATTAATTTCCTTTTTTATAAAATATAAAGAAGAGAAAGTTCAAAAGAAGCGCTGACCGTTTTCACCAAGATTTACCTAATTAAAACTCATCAAGTAACGGCAGTTTTTCAATTCGACGAAAATGTTTAATTTCTCTATATTTAAATAAATCAGTAGCAATGAGCACCTTTGTTTTGTTATATGTTTAAAGAGTATTAGATGGCTTCTAACTAGTGGTATGCAATTGTCAATTAGCAACTAAGATTCTAGAGCTGAGGTGACATTGGCACGAAAGTTTTAAAATTATTAATAAGTTTGTTAAACCAACTAGCGTCTGTGTTTTTCTAAATAATGATATGCATTTCGCGATTAATACCATATCTTATGGTGCCGGTGTCAAGGTACAAGCACGATAAAATTGTTTGATATTTTTTTAGTTTGTTAAATCAAATAATACCACTGATTTTTTGCGTATTACGATGGTGCTAAATGTACTGTAGAAAATTATATTTATTTCGCAATTAGCACCAATTTCTGCAATGAAATTGGCACCAACATTTCGGAATTATTAATCAGTGTATTATATCAATTAGCATTTTTTTTTTTACAAATTTGGACGATGTTATATGGGTCTTAGTTAATGGCATCACTTTAGTAATTAGCACTGATTGTTGTGGTGCCGGTGTTGAAGTTAGCACTAACTTTGTTTATCAGTAACTTTGTTAAAAATTAATTAACACTTTTGGTTTTTATTTATTACAATGGTATTAGAACAAATTCCAAAATATGTCAATATTTCGCAATTAGCACCAATTCTCATGTAGTTGGAATCAATATTATAAAATTAATAATAATTATATTATGTTGGCAGTCATGTTTTTCTACCCAATCAAAAGATATTAAATAAGTCTTAAATAGTTGTATACATTTCGCAATTAGCACTGATTGTTGTGATCAACATTACAAACTTCAATAATCAATGTCACCTTATTAAATCATTGCCAATTGTTATGGTGGCGGTACTCAAGTTGGTACTTACAGAATAAATTTATTAATAACTTTGTTAGATCAGTCAACCTCTGTTTCCTCATATTACACCTTTGCTAAATTTGGCTTAAAAGGTGTCATACGTTTTGCAATTGGCACTAATTATTGTGATGAAATTGACACCAACATTACAAAATTATTAATAACCATGTTAAAGTAATTAGCTTCGTTTTTTACATATTTCAAGAGTGGTACATGGATTCTAAACGGTAATATGTAATTGTCAATTAGCACCTAAGATTCTAGTGTTTTGGTAACATTGACACCAAAGTTGTAAAATTATTAATAATTCTGTTAATCCAACTAGCATCTGTGTTTTGTCTAAACAATGATATGCGTTTCGAGATTAACACCAATTCTTATGGTGCCGGTGTTAAGGAACAAGCACGATAAAATGATTGATATTTTTATAGTTTGTTAAACCGATTAATACCTCTGATTTTTACATATTACGACGGTGCGAAGTGGACTGTAAAATATTATATTTATTTCGCAATTAGCACCAATTGCTGCAATTAAATTGTCACCAACATCCCGAAATTAATCAGTATATTATAGCAAATTGCCTTTTTTACATATTCTGATGATGTTATATGGACCTTAGTTAATGGTATACCTTGGTGGCATACATTTTGCAATTGACGGCAGTTATTGTGATGAAGTTCACACCAACATTACAAAATTATTAATAACTTTGTTAAATCAATTAGCACCTTTGCCTTTTACACATTTTAAGAGTGCTAGATGGATTCTAAACAATGGTTATATTTGTTATTTGATTAGATTATAGTGCTGATGTAATATTGGCACCAAAGTTAGAAAGTTATTAATATTTTTGTTACTTTTTAAACCAAGTAAGTGCTCTGTTTTTTTACATATTTCAACGGTGCTAAATGAATTCTAAAAGACGTCGTATAGTAGCAGTTAGCACCAATTGTTGTGTAGAAGTTGACACCAACTTATAAATATATTAATAATGATGTCGAATCAATTAACATTCCGTTTTTACATATTCTAAAAATGATAAACGGGTACTAAATAATGGTATATAGTTAGTAAATAACACCGTTTGTTGTGGTACCAACATTGAAGTTGAAACTAACATAATAGTATTATTAATAACTTTGTTGAAACAATAAAATATTTTTTTTCACATACTATTCAAATGGTCCTACATTAAGGTACACGTTTATCAATTAGCACCGTCGGTTATGAATTTGGCACCAAAATTACAATATGAGTAATAACTTTGTTCAATCAATTAGCACCATTGTTTTTTACATACCTATTCAAAGGGTGCTAATCAGGTGCTAAGTGTTGATATTCATTTTAGAATTATCACCGACGGTTTTGGTGCTGGTGTAAATATGTAGAAATTTTTTTAATAACTTGTTAAACCTATTGGCACTTCTTTTTTTCTGGGGGAGGCTAGGAAATTATCAGTCAGTTATGCAAAAATATCTAACAAAGTGAATACAATTAGTGAATGAATTTCATGAACTATTTGAAAATCTAACAGAATAAGAGAAAAAGAATGGGATGTATTTATCAAGTGATAAAAATATAATATTTCATAGTGAGTACGGTGCGGTACACACATCATAATTTCATGCCAGATGATGATAACGTCGGTACTGATTAGTATTAACATAACAATATCATGCAGCGGAGCTTGCACACAACCAATCTGAAAAATAAATAACGAGCATAATTAAAATGCAATAACTAAACAGTGCAGCGTGGAAAACATCAGCAGCTCAAGAATCGCTTACTAGTACCTTCAATATTTTACTTTAATTATAAACATTTATTTACATATATTGTAGTTCATTTCTTTTAAGAACACAAAACAAAAGGTTCTTGGAAGTAATTAAAATTCGAATGTAGAGTCAAAAAAAACTATCAAATATATTCATAGCAATATATAATTTACTAATTGAATTTTCAGCACAATCTTATCAGATGAGAAGCCGCAAGACAATAAGTCGTTCAGTTTTGAGATATTAAAATTATCAAGATAGTCTTCCATTTCATCATCAAGAAATTGACTAGCTTATACCTGTTTCAATGTGTTTGAGAATGTTTATTTAAATATCTCAGCATCATATTAATAGTACGGAAGCCCATTACCAAAGTTCCGTGTTATCACGTCATGCCCAAATCCATAACTAATCGTTAGATTATATATATAAAAAAAAATTCCTGAGCGAACAAGTCCCACAACATTGTGCTTACCTGGTAGGGCAATTTCAGTCTGTAGAGAAATTATTCACACTTTCAATACTAAAAAAGTAGAATTTGGTAGATTTATTTGCTATTTCTTGAGGTTTAAAAACACTGTGAGCCAAAGTAGCAAATCTGACGTCAGATTCGAATTCAGGGCATCAAAATACATAAGAATATGATGGTCTAATCTGCCGGGCTTGACACTTTCTTTTTGTGTGCCTGTATGCTCTATGTTATTAGCTGCTCACGTTTAGTACGAAATATTCAATATAATTATGTTAATTTTTTGTAAAGGATATAATTGAAGCTGTATTATTGTTCTCAGAGATAAATAAATTCTCTACTGCTAATAGAAGTATTTCTCGCCAAAAACCCGAAGAGTAAAAATGGCTTTTTTGTCAAAGATCACAATCTCACTGTTTGCACGACGCGAATAGTTAAAAACGTATTTATGGGGGTAATTTTTAGCCAATGAGTGGTCAAGCAGAAAGATGTGAAAAATCTGGGACCTGGCACAATCTATAAAAAAACTTAGGTGGACCTGCATATCGTTGCTGGATCAAAAAACTAATTTTCCATAAATGTTTTTTAAATTCATTAATTCCCCGGGAACTGAAAACGAGTTCGGTAAAAAATCCATTGACATAAATGCGTTACCACTTTTCCCCCATTTTTCAAGCTACAATATATGATTTCCACCAGAAAACTGACGTGGCGTGATAACTTTGTCATCGCTAAATAATTTACATCACTGGGATTCAATTCCTCCTTAACGACGCGATGCAAATGTCAGTTCATATATTTTTCTTATAAGAAACTCTTCAAAATATTATATGATCAGTGAAACTGACATTGCGCGGTGACCTAAATTTTCACCTGTGGGCAAATTTTACTTTTTTAAACAATAATTATCGACAGCACGGAAAATGTCAGTTTCTATTTTGTTTTTAATCATATGGATCTCGATAATCCAAGCCAGAAAACTGACATGTGGGGATAACAAAGTCGACCATTTTTTCTTTACATATCCAAGAGAATTTTTCGACTACTTCGTAATATTACCACCGTCAGTCCATTTGAACTTTTTTGTTAAACTCATCGAGAACTAACCAAAAAAATACAAAAATCCCTGGAGCATAATAAGTCGAGAATCCTGGTAACGGGCTGCCGTACTATTATCAGATGAACGAACGAACACTTACTTGAATTTAATTTTGAGTCATTTTGATTTGATATTGCAGAAAAATCTTCATTACTTTGTCGTGATGCTTGGTTTACTTCGTTCACTTTGAAAGAATGAAACAACTGTGTATCATCCGCATATTCGTATATTCAGAACATTTAAATACATCGGCTGTATATAATAAAAATAGAAGCGGCCTCAAACGGAGCTCTGTGGTATGCCAGAAGTGATATTTATTATGTCAGAATATTAATTATTTAGAAATACCATTTGTTTCCGATTTGCATGATACATCGGCTATATATATTAAAAATAGAAGAGGCCTCAAAACGGAGCTCTGTGGTACGCCAGAAGTGATATTTGTTATGTCAGAATATTAATTATTTAGCAACACCATTTGTTTCCAATTTGCATGATAGAATTAAAAGAAATTTACCTTTGTGTTGTCAAAACCATAAAAATTTAACTTCGCGCATATCAGTGTATGATCAAGTGTACCGAATGGTTTTGAAAAATCCAATAAGGCTAATGCGCATGCCTCGCGATTGTGTAAAGGACTATATCTATTCATATCTTCCAATTCAAAGGAAAACCGTCTTAGGTTCCCCTTCATTCAAATTTATCTTTTTTGTATATTTAATGCTGTATAAAAGTATGTAATTGTAGAGGGACAGATATACTCTTAACACTTATATGTTTCGTGCTAGGTGCTACTTACAATACACATAGACACTGAACTACAACTTTTCTGATTGAGCTGTAATTTTTTTTTACAAAGTTCAAACGAAGCGCTGACCCTTTTTACGAAGATTTACCTAATTAAAACCCATCAACAAGTACCCTCCTCTTTCAATTCGACAGATAAATGTTCAATTTCTCTACATTTAAATTGACAGTAATATATTGTTTACGGCTCCCCAGTAGAATTCTAATACAAATTTATATTTATTACCTAACAACTGCGTAATTATAAGCCTAAGCCACAATGCCAGCACACCGTGGCCATAAGAAAAATAAACATGAACCCATGAATGGTTTATCGGTAATCAGATATCTCTCGAAGTTATTAATGATAATATTTGGTCATTAGTTGTCTGATAAAAATACTCAGATATTAATTTCTACGACAGCAACAAGGGTTACTTAAACCGTGTGGCAGGTAGTGGTAGTATTAAAGGTGCATGCATTTATTCAAGCCGATCCAAGGCCGACTGGATCTGACTAACTGTATACTTGCCCCTCCAGCATACTTCCTGAATCATGAATAGCTCTCGACTGTTTTGAACGTCGGCCTACTGTTATAATCCGAATCAGCTGATATGTAAAAGCATTTATTATTATCTAAAAGGCTACAAAAATTACATAGTCAAATACTTTTTTCACAGGTAATTTAGTTTATATAACGTTTTGGTTATTAAACAAAGTCTAGGTAGACAAAATAACGTTGTATGTAGTGCAGCGAATTATGATAATTACAATTTAATTGTTACAGGTGTGCTGGAATGCATTAACCTTGTATGAATTTAAAAAAAGTTGTAATGTTGCCTAAAGCTAATTTAGAAATAAATTAAAGTGGATATTGTAGATCGATATCTTGAGTTTAATTTGTTAAGGAAAGCTCGGGATTTTAAAGTAAAAGTAGATCTGGCACGTGAATTTTAGGATAGATGACACTTGTCGACGCGTGCTAAGTTTGTGGATACCAGGAGCGGACTTGGTAGATTTTTTGGTGGTGATTACGGATCTGGAGATAAAAGCTGGCTAACACGTCAGAATTTGAATTAAATCACAATTAACACGCGAACAATGACATAATAATAAATGTTAACAGAAACGTGAAATGCAAATTCACTTTTATTTTCTCATTGCAGTCTTCCTTCCTTTTTGTTTTGTTGGCAAGTATTTTTCTTATAGTAATAAATTATTATTAAATGTAGGCATTATATATTTCAACTTTATTTGTACTGTCGTGAGCAGAAAAAATAGGACAACTCTTTTTTTCTAATATAAATCTGTCTCTATTTGAATATGTAATGAGTAGCCGAAATAAAACAGATATCACTTTTAATTTATTTTTTATTTTAATGCTGTAGTTATTGCTATAGTAAATGATGGATGGTTAATGAGACAAATTGCACTGCGTTATAACATTAACAAAAATTTGGTGTGTAACATTTTAAGAAAGTGGAGAATAAACGGTACGATTAGTAGAAATCCTGGATCAAAGGACTAAGGATATCCTACTTAATAAGAAATCAACTATTATTATTTCGTTATTGCACCATTTCTATTTCTAACTTCTATAAGTCTGTTTGGCATAGAATTAAATAACCTTATACAATAATCATTAGTAATAATATTTTCCCATGCACTATTTTGTATTTCCATTAATTCTTCGGCATTCCGTGGTCTCACATTTTGTTTTTGGATACTTCTTACGAGTAGTCCCCATACTTCTTCCACAGGGTTGATCTGGACTATGATCGGGCCAGTTAAGAACATTGGTGTTGTTATCGTGAAACCAGTTAGTTACGGTATGGGTAGTATGAACGGAACAATTGTCTTGTCGAAATATGAACTCATTATTAGGAAATAATTGTGACACGGAAGGGAGCATAATATTGTCTAAAATCGTAATATACGTTTCACTATTAAATCGTTCCTCAATATGCCACAAAACACCAGGACCACCTGCCGATATCCAAGCTCACGTATTGACGGAAAATCTACCATTTTTATCATTGTTAGATATATATTTCTCATCGAATCGACTATTTGGAGGGCGGTAAACACGAATACGACCGCTGTGTGTTGACTGGAAAGTTTTTTCGTTTGTGAAGATTACATTGTTCCAAAATTTACATCACGCGCTAAAAATTCAAGCGCAAATCCTACTCGAGCTTCTTTATGTTCAGCTTTAAGTAAGTATTTCTTTGCTGCTGCATGACAGCGTAGCTCCGATTCTCTTACTCGCCGGCGACCAGTACTACTCGATCCAGGAAAATTCGTTTCTTCAGCAGCCTGAATTGTTTATTGTTTATAATCGAGTAAAATGGATTTTCTACTAAAGCATTTACCAATTGCAAATCTTGTTGTTGAGTTGCTATCCTTCGTCGCTCTGATTCAGGATTTCTACTAATCGTACCGTTTATTCTCCACTTTCTTAAAATGTTACACACCGAATTTTTGTCAATATTATAACGTAGTGCAATTTGTCTCATTGACCATCCATCTTCTGCTTTAGCAATAACTCCAGATTTAAGTAAATCGCTTATATGAGGCATATTAGTTTTTTACACACTTGTATTATGTTTTTTTGCTCACGACCGTACAATTTCATTTTCTTGATTTTTTATTTCACTTATATTTTTATCTTGTCTATTAGAATCTTTTGTTTTATAATGCTTTTACGTTATCTTTACTTAGCTTTATAAAAATTTTACTTGGTTTTTATTAACTGTATTTTATTCCCATTGTAGTATCACTTTAGTTTAGATCTTAGTAATTCGGATCATATTGTCCCTTTTGGGGGTGATTCTTCACCATTTGGGGGGGTCGGCGGGGATCGAGGAGAGGTCTCTACATCACCTCGTGCTCAGTATCCTCGAAAAGTGGGTGTAACACGGGTTTAGCCAAGAGAAGACGGCCGATCCGCGGTTTACACCCTTCGGGGGTGGTTTTCGGCCGTTTGGAAATTAGCGGGGGTCGAGGAGGGGTCTTGACATCACCATTGTGCTCAGAATCCTCGAAAACGGGGGGTAACACGGGCTTAGCCGAGAGAAGACGGCCTCTCCGCGGTTTATCCCTTCGGGGGTGGTTTTTGACCATTTGGGCGAGTTGGCGGGGATCGAGGGGACGTCCATACATTACCATCGTGCCCAGCATCCTTGAAAAGTGGGGGTAATACGAGTTTAGCCGAGAGAAGACGATCTATCCGCAGTTTCCCCCTTTTGGGGATGATTTTTGGCTGTTGGGGGGTTGGCGGGAGTCGAGGAGATATCTCGACATCACCATCGTGCTCAATATCCTCGAAAACGGGGGTAACACAGGCTTGGATGATAGGAGACGGCGGATACGCGGTTTACCCCTTTAGGGGGTGGTTTTGGCCGTGTGGGGTGGTGGGTGATCTCGGAGAAAAATTTTACCACCGCCATCGTGTTTAGCATCCTCGAAAACGGGGAAGAGACATAGTCTCGTTAGATTAGCAAATATTCACATTCCTGTCCGACTTACAGAATGCACTAGTAGTTATCCTTCTTGATTTAACAATAAAATCATAAAGAATATAAGAGAAAAACACAGAGTATGGCGACTATATAAATCTGATGGAAATGAAGAATGTCTTAAAAAGTTTAAAGATTTAAGGCGTATAGTAAAATCTGATCTTGAAATTACACGCAGAAATTTCAACAAGCATGTAGAAGAAAATATTGCAGAGAAGTCTTCGAAATTCTGGCGCTATCTTAACGTGAAAAGAAGTGTCGCCAATCTTCCCAAAAATATTAAATATAATGATGTTATTTTCGATCTCCCTAATAATTAGCAACTTATTTCCAACAATCGTACTTTGCACCAGAACAATCTAATGTTGATAATGAGCATAATGTATTTAATAATTCTTACTTAAACCTGCATACTTTCACTAGTCAAAACTAACTAGTAGCCCTGACAATAGTCCGTCTTTCGTGGTCCATGACTGTGCCGCAGTGTTTGTCAGACCATTATGTTTAATTCTCAATATATCTCTCCAAACCTCAACATTTTCACAATGTTGGAAACAGTCCAAAATCATACCCGTCTTTATGAAAGGTGATAGAACCATAATTACTAATTACAGGCCAATTGTAATTTTGAATAATTTTGCTAATATCCTTGAAATGCTATTGTATGACTATGTATTTTGTCACGTGAAACATCAAATAACAGAATTTCAACATAGTTTTTATAAAGATCGATCTGCAGTTACCAACTTATTCTGCTTAATATAATATTTATCTGATGGCATTGATGATGGTAGTCAAGTTGACATAATCTCTACAGACTTTTCGAAGGCCTTCGACAAGCTGAACCATAGTATCTTATTGCAAATATTACACATACTTGAATTTTCAGTTGACCCTATTAATTATTTTTCATCCTACCTTAACAACAGAACCCAATATGTTTTATATTGTGGACTTAAGTCGGTCGAAGTTTTACCAACCTCAGGTGTCCCACATGGGTCTAATTTGGGCCCACTTTTGTTCATTATGTTTATCAACGACATTGTTACTGACATTACCCTGAACTACATTCGTCATTACATTCATCGAAGAGTGTTTAATTCCACAACATACTTTAAATATAATAAATAATTGGTGTGTAAAAAATGAATTGCTCCTCAATCTGCTGAAGTGTAATGTCTTATCAATAACAATGAAAAAAAATGCTATACAATATGATTACTCGCTTGAAATCAGTGTAATTTCTAGATACATTCACTGATTTAGGTGTAGTATTTGATGAAAAGTTATCATTCAATCATTCACTCACCATATACACGCTAGGTTTTATTAATAGAAATACTCTTCATTTCAGTAATGCCACTGGTCTTAAACTACTGTATCTTTCTATTGTGAGGTCTAACCTGGAGTATGCGTCATTGATATGGTCTCCTTATTACAAGACGCATATATAACTTTCAACATTCAACAAAGGTTCTTAAAGTATTTAAAGTTGATGGGGTAACCTAACCTATTGGTTATCCCCATTCGGAACTATTATCGAGATTCTCAGCAGTATTGTTATAAGATGGCCGTAAAGTCTCTTACCTTACATTTCTTTACCGATTGTTACTTAATAGCACCGACAGTACTATTATAATGAATATGCTTGGCCTTTTATGCTCACAGAGCTGGATGATGCTAGACGGATCTATTTAAACTGATCACGTCCAGAACAAATAAAAATTTGTGTGTGTAAATTCCATTGGATTTGTAAAATAAAATAAATAACGTTGTATCTCATAATTTGATTAACGATTTTCTTATTTTGTTTATGTTTTTATAGCTGTTTCTTTGTTATATCGCCATTTCTACAGTTTGCTTAGAAAATATCAACATTCCAGGAACAATTTTAAATCATGGACTATATCATTACATAATTTATTTTGATAGATTATACGTATCGGATTTATTTTGCACACTTGTAGACTACTTTAATAGAGCCATGTATCACCTAGTGTACGTAATATGTCGAACATAAATTTTGTAAATGAGATATCCAACAACTACATGTGTATAGCTGTAAAGCAGAGTAATATATGCAGGTATTACCAACTTAAAGGTTCCACGTATGTAATAAGTCTCAGCCTATTTAAATTATATAGTCCTATATTTCATAGTATACCTACATTGTAAATTATTAAGCGCAAGAACTAACCCTTCATCATTATTTGACGTAAATATTTCAGTAATGCCATCATACAAGTTCTATATTTACTATCGGATAATAATAGATAAATAAAGATACTGTTGTTGGGTATATAATATGGTAGTGACATGATATGGACGTCTAGTAAATAATCTATTGAAAAACCCAGCTATTTGATTGAAATGTTCGCAGGTTGATTAAATTCTTTAAGTACCTCATTCTTTACATGATATGTCAATAAAGATGACTCAAGATAATCCAGAAAAAAACAATCCTCGGCTTTATTCTTTGTGTCAATCAGCATATGAACATGAGTTAAAGGTATGCGTACAAGAGTTCTGATTCATTTATAATCAAGCAGAAAGGTGCAGCTTCGTAAATGGCTCTGAATGATTAATATACTTTGAAATTTATGTTACAGAATTTGAAATATCTGATTTCATGTGAAGGCGGATATTTGAAAAAAATCATTATCGGAATTTATGGCAATGAATATCCTAAATAAGAAATAGGGCGCTGTAAAAAGGTGTAAATAATTCTCATCGAAAAGAACAAGTATAACTAACAAAAATCGCTCTGAGCATACCTAGCGAAGTGGGTTCGAGACCCTACTGCAAAGTAATTTTCAATTATAAATTACCCCCAAGAAGTGGTTCGAATCCCATTGTAAACTGTAAGACCTCGTCTCCTTTACTCACACAAGTCTAGTCAAGTGATCTGGACGGTAGTTAAAACATTTATAACATTTATAAAGGTTTGGCGCCTTTAACTACTATTGGTTCATTTTAGCAAACAAATATCTCTAATATAATTGGTTTTCCTTTGTACAATTTTGTGAAAGAAATATAGTTCGAAGAGAAAAAAAAACTAGTAAACAACACAGATATTGCAGATAATTTTAATAAATTTGTTGCGGAAAGTATAAAGAAAATAGAGTAGTGTGGACGGAATAAATGTAGAAATTATAAAGTTCTCATTTGAAGTAATTAGGCAGGTAATATAATTAACGCATCATTAGAAAACGGATAATTCCCCAAAAGCTGAAAGAAGTCGATGGTTATACCTATTGATAAAATTTCAAATGCAAATTTAAGCAGTGAACAAAGACCAGTGAACATGTTACTACCCTATAGAAAGGTTCTGGAATTAATAGTAAAAGAGCAATTAGTGACGTATTTGAATAACAACAAAATACTCATAAAATATCAGCCAGGCTTCAGCCAAAAGAACTCGTGTGAAACGGCTTTACTAATTTGTGATCGTGAACTGGAAACATATGCTAGGAGAAAAACATTATGTGGGGGTAGTGTTTTTAGATTTTCAAAGGGCACTCGAGGCTATAAATCGTGAGCTGTTACTGATAAAAACGGAAAAGCTGGTTATTGTGGTATGGTGTTACAATGGATAAATGTATACATGAATGATAAAACTCAAGTTACGAAATGAAATCGAAACTGTATCTGGTGTCCCACAAGGTTCAGCGCTTGGCCCACTATTATTTGTATTTTACATCAATGATATAGTTAATGTATTAAAGTCATACAAAATTCAGCTTTTTAATTCAGCTTTTTGCAGATGATACGATATTGTTTTATGATAGCCTATGTTATTAGGAAAATATTGATGTATTAAATAATGAATTGGAAGGTGTCAGCGAATAGTTGCATGTAAATAGTTTAAAATTTAATATAAGCAAAACAAAATTTATGCTTCCGACAACAAAATATATGTAAACTAAAATCATTAACTGAAAATGACAATACATGTAAAACCTTATGACATAGGAACTGTAAAAGAGTTAAAATATTTAGACACTTATATAAATGAGAAGTTATGTTTCCATCATCATACCTATTATATAAAGAAAAAAAAACAATAGAAACAATTAAACTGTTAGTCAGGTTAAGAAAGGTTTTATCGGGGAACAGAAAATTGGATATACAAAAAAATTATTGTAAGCCCACATTTTCATTATTGTTCCACTATATTAATATCTTTAAATAAGCAGATATAAAAAAATTGCAAATGGAACAAAATAAAGCATAAAGAATCGATATAATTAGTATTAAATTTATTGAATGTTAAAAACAAAACAAAAATCCTCTGAACGTTTTTATTTTTATTTACAAAATATTGAACAATTTATTATCGGACCATCTGTTAGAAAATTGTCAGTTTGTCAGATAAACTATTCTACTAGAAGCAGTGTCACAAACAATTTTTATTTAAGTAAAGTCAATAATAATATTACACAAAACTCAGCGTATAATAATTTATTTTATTATTTTACTTTGACACGACAAACATATCTTGAAATTATTTTACCAGAGGTAGATCGTCTAATTCAAGAATTGCCTATGGACGTATTATCTAGAATGATTTGGCATCAGGACGGAGCGACTCCACATAGCGTTTTAGACGTTCGGGAACATTTAAATAATCAATTTTGCATTTGGATAGGCAATGTTGGGACGATTTGTTGGCTACCAAATAGCCCTGATTTGACGCCATTAGATAGCTTTTTATGGAAGTTTTTAAAAGACAAAGTCAATTTTAATCATAACCACAATCTTCAGGCCATTAAAGCAAAAATTCAAGAAGATATTAACAACTTAAACAGAAACCATAATAACGCTATTTGCAATATTTTTCTAAACTTAAGAAGGCGCTATGAGCATTGCATTGAAAATAATGCTGGCCACTATGAACAATTTCTTTAATTGACTACTTATTTTACTACTTAATTTGTATTTTTGACTTGAAACAAATGAACAAAGCATATTATTATTATTATGAATATTGTGTAGAATAGTGTGAAAGGTTTGTAATTACGTGAGTTTTCTAACCATCCAAAATGCTTGTCGGCAACAACAGCCTTTCGAAAAGTTTTTCAAACCGAACAGATAATTGAATTTGCAAAAAGCGCTTTAATATTAAGGAAGTTCTAATCCTCAATATACGAGAATTTCCTTTTTGCTTAGGTATTCTATTGTGTACATGACCAGATTATAGCCATTTCTCTTATCCAATTTTATTAAATATTTTTTGCCTTTGTTATACTTAGTTGCCTATTATTTGATATCTGCAATTTCGTAAATCTATATATTTTGGCCAACTTTTAATATAACATATCGAAGATTTGACCCAAATGGATTAGAGGTGGGTGTGGCCAATGACCAAAGCAGTTGCTGCTGCATAGAATAAAAAAAGTAACAAGTAACCCATTACTTTTTCATGTAGGTGTCAATTAACATCAGTTTAGCTTTTTTAAATATAATTGAATACAAAAAAAACAATATCTTAACTAGATCACGGTGGCGTAACCTTCCATTTTTTGTAAGTGTGCAAGAATGTGCTTGAATTCTCGAAATACTTGAGTGATATAAAAGCGTGTAGCTTAATTCAAAGTTCCACCCAGATGCTTGGCCATATGCACGTCCTCACTGAAACGTGTCGGTAATTTTTTATAGTTCAATTTTACCTGTCAATTTTTAAATAAGTTTTAAGTATGTGAAAACACTTTGAACCTAACTGTGGCTCTGAGAACTTTAGTTATCGATCGTAAATTAACGGGTTTTGGGAAGGTATTTATTAGTGTTCAAAGATTTTAAAGAATTATCGTGATTCGTAATTTCTTTATTAACTAGTTTTTGATCGCCTCGACTACTTATAAGACATTCCTTCCACATAGCATCATTAATATTAATATACTGCAGCAGAATATCTTGTATTATTGATTTATTTTCAGCCAGAAAATATAAAAAAAAAATCAGAATGCAATTTACAACGTATTTATTTCTGCAGAACAGTATTTTGATGGAAACATACCGAATTCAGCTATGTAATTTTTTTAGTCTACTTGACGCTGATTTAGTTTTAAAAATACACACGGTGATTCGTGAGGAGAGGGTTGTACTTTACCAAAAGATAGAAGAACCCTGAGATGATCTTAAATCCCCATGTTGAAGCGGCCCCGTTTTCGAAATAAAGTGTCTATTATATTTTGTGGAAGAATTTTCTTCTCGCCATATATCTGTAATGCGTAAACGGAATCCAATGGAATTTTGTATTATGATTGCAGTAGTCATTCACCATCTAATGCCTGGTGTATTAATAAAATATCAGGGCCGGACCCAGAATAAAAGTATTTTAAGTTATTCCTAGAAATAACACTCTGTATACTCTTTATAAAATATTTGACATGAAAATAATAATTTACACCTAAAAAGATACAACATCCCATGAAAATTATTTTGGCATCATTGCATTGTTTAAATAAAAAAATTAAATTGTTGAGAGTTAAAATTATTTTTTATTTACATATTTTGTTGTCCTCTATTTGCACTACCAAAAGCTAAAAAATAATAAAAATTAACAATTTATCTACAACTAAAAAAAATCAGTCAAATTTACTAAATCCAATTAAATTATTTTAAATCACAGTTTATTTTCAAAGTGACTACGGCCAAATTCAATACATTTTCTTGATCGAAACTGCGTTGGGAATTCTTTTGGATTATTGCACGGGGATTCTCGCGACTCCAAATATGAAAATTTCGAGTATTATTTATACCATCACGGGTAAATTGGGATTCATCGGTAAACAATACTCTTAACAAAGTTCGTCTATGGGATAAAACCCAGCGGCAACAGGTTAACCGAAATACTTCATCACCTGGTACCGATCATGAAAGATTGGTAGCCAATGTCATTTGTCAACTCCCTGACCAGGCATAGACCGGTTTCGAACTTATTAGTTCTCATCAGTATGCCATCATAGGTCATGATTTGTAAGGTATTCAATGCAGGTCAGGGTATTTGCCCACTGAGTAGTTGTTTCCTGCAAATCATATATTACAACAGTAGGTTACATCCACCTAGGGCTAAAACGGTCGCCGCTCTCGGTACTTGCAGTATCGCAAGTCGCTATACACTATGGAGTCATCTATGATGTATAGTAGCAATTGACCACATGAGATGATTCACTTACCTCTCACCATTAATTTAGAGATTGTTAGAAAAAGTATAAATCAAATGACAAATCGATCAAGAAAATGTATTGCATTTGGCGGTGGTAACTTTGAAAATAAACTGCGATTCAAAATGATTTAATTGTATTTAGTAAGTTTGACTGATTTCTTATGTTGTAGATAAATTGTTAATTTTTATTATTTATTATTTTGTTAAGTTTATTAATTACATTACATTAATTTATTCATTACAAGATATATTTCTTATATTTGATGAATTTTTATTCGCCCTATTTGCACTACCTTGTGGTAGTGCAGATAGATGGCAAAAAAATAAGATGTAAAAGAAAAAAAATTTTAACCCTCAACAATTTAATTTTTTTATTTAAACAATAAAATGGTACCAAAATATTTTTTATGGGATGTTGTATCTTTCTGGGTGTAAATTAATAATTTCATGTCAAATATTTTATAAACAGTATACAGTGTTATTTTCTAGGAATAACTTAAAAATATTTTTAGTCTGGGTCCGACCCTGATATTTTATTAATATCATTAGACAGGCATTAGATGGTGAATGACTACTGTAATCAAAATACAAGATTTCATTGGATTCCGTTTACGCATTACAGATATATGGCGAAAAGAAAATTCTTCCATAAAATATAATACATCCTGTATTTCGAAAACGGGGCGGGTTCATCCATTACTGCATGGGGATTTAAGATCACCTCAATGTTCTCTAACTTTTGGTCAAGTACGACCCTCTCCTCACGAATCAACCTGTATATTGTATCCCAAAGTTGTTATAAATTAATAAGTGGTTTTACAGATTATATATATTATCACTAATATTGACATAACACTATCTGAACACTTTTCTCTATGGTAACTCTATCATATCAAATATCAACAATAGGGTTTTCCCAGAAAAAAAAATATTGCTGAAATACTTAACTCACGTAAAAAAATGATTTATGGTATATTTATTATTTTATTAATTTTACTAATAGTAACAAAAAAAACTTGAAGTTTGAAAAATATTGGGTTCATTTTAAACAGCCATAAATTGGCGCGTTGTGACGTCAACAGCCTGAAATCCAATCACAGAGCTTGTCTCTGTTCTAGATTGTTTATTAATCTTGGTCTCCGTTAACATAACATAACCTCTATTTATTGACAGCACTCAGCACTTTTCTATTTAAGGTAAAATATCAGCGGCACCTTTAACATATCCCTCTTCTACTTGATTCCATTTTGATTGTAGAATTAATAAAACATAAACCAGAAACTGATAAAATAATATTTTCACTCCAAACAATACAAACATAATAATATAAATTTGACGTTTTAGGTTAGTCATCTGATGTGTAATGTCGGTGAAGGTTAAACCTAAACTACAGTACAAAATATTAACGTCCGACGCTTTCACGAATAACTTGTGCGGCATTTATCTAGATTCTGATTGGCCAATATTTACATGTCCACTGCTTTAGACCAATCACAGTACAAGCATTACAAATTGAAATTCTGAGAAGTTTTAGAGGAAAGCTTTCTTTAACACACAGTTAGAATCTATTACAAACTAATTATATCCATAATCTCATTGGTTTTCCGGCTAGATACGTAATTCTGGCGCTTAAAAATGCCCGTTTTAAAAAGCAGTGAAATTATCAGCAAGTTGTTTTAACGATATTTTCTTAGAAATAATTCTTGTTAGAAAAGTAAATTGTTGTAAATTATTAAAATGTTTTATTATATCATTTTCACGACACAAATTGTTAAAATAAAATTAGTGGGAAAACCCTATTAAAATATAGTAAAAGGTATACAACAGAGCTTATTACAAAAATTTATAAGTTCTAGGGTTTAAAATGAACAGTTTGGGAACTAATATGAAAATAATAAGAGATTCCATACCAAAAATTAATTTACTAGGCGTTTTATCTGAAATTCGCCGTTTCAAACCCATGTCTAACCTTACTAAATAAAGACTTGTGGTATTAAATGTTGACATTCTTGGACAATCCTGACGTAAATCATCTAACAACATCTGGATGAGTTGCACAGACTATCATCTTCAAATACCATCATAAAAAAGTCCAACGTAGTCAAAGCTAATGACCGAGGTGGCCATTCCATCATCGGATCTACCAATACAACAACCAGGGGATGTATCAATAAGAATTTGAGGGACAGCCAGAGTAAAATGTGTGGGTGCTCCGTCTTGTTGAAATGTAAGTAAATTTTCATATACCTGTAAATCGTATCGATATTTAAAACACAGAATCTAATGAAAAACACACGAAAATGTAATTGTTTAAATCAACAATAGGTCGACCTCACTGAGGCTGCAAAACTGCACTGTGAACTCAACTTGACCCGCTAAATACGCTATAAAAGTATTGTGCTCACCAGACAATTCACATTAAAATCCTAATTTGAATATAGTTGAAATATACTTTAATATTTGATCGACTTCAAATTTCCTACTATTAACCGTGTCATACATTTAATAATAATTACTCTCAACACCTCATAAAAAAAGTAATCAAAAATGCATTAACCGCTTGACAGGTATCATTAAGTATGCCTTAGGTTTTCGCGATTTTTTTCACTGTAACATCGTGACACCCATAACTCGTGCAGATTTTTACGAAGACGTCTTCAGTGAAAACACACTTGATGACCTAGGCACCATTAATCAAAACATTAATGACTTTTGGAGTTTATTTTATTGCAGTAATCTTCTATCGATTGACTGTGATAAATCCCATTATTTTTTGTTAATATGTGTTAAAATTTACTCATATAAGTTGACAGTTTGTCACATAGATTAATGACTTTATGATTTATGAGACAAAAAAATGCGACCTACTGCAGTATGAATGAAATTGAGGAGTAGATGTCCAATTCCTCTTTGTTCAGTAAGTTACTTATTAAAATTAATATAAATATTCTCTGTTCTCCGAATAATATAACGGCAATATCTCCGAACTTTCTAGTTATATGTAGAAATTATCCAAACTAAGAAAATGATTTAAGAACAGAACGCTGGAACAAAAACTTACAATAATAACATTAATTTAGCAACAGTTACTTACAAGTCAATCAATATAAAAATAAAATGTATAAACATATTCAGAAGAAGTTATAGGACACAAATTTGCTAGCCAGAGTTAAAAGATGTAAAAATAAAGTGAAAAAATTGATAAAAACTTCTCAAATAAAACACAATAAAATAAAAATGGACAAAAATATTAACTCTAACAATTTCTGCAATTGTGTTAATAAATAAGCAATAAGAATAATAAATCTGAAAAAGTAATGAATAAAATAAAAACGGAAAATTGTAATATAGCAACAAATACAAAATAAATTGTAAACGCATTTGTAAACTCCCATAGCGAATTAGTAAAAAATATATAAAAGAATTAAAAATGCCCAATAATTTTGAGCAAAATTGCAGCTCAATAAATAAATGAATGTATTTATATCCACAAACTTAACGAAAGTTATACATAAATGATGCGCACTGTTACATGGCCTATGTCCATTTAACAGTTTTATATAAAAACTAGTGTTTTGGTTATATTTAGCACGATCTGTATAACATTTTTTGATTCAGTTTTTGTAAGTGAAACTGTTTTCAACTAACAGAATTTTACTTGTATAACTGCCAGACCATTTTACACTGTTTTATGTACTTAGCTTTATATTTTAGGAACTCAGTCATGTTCTATTAACTATTATGTATCTCTGTTTCGTTGTAATACAGCATTATTCCAGGAAACAATTTGTCTACAAAACATTTAGTTACATCAGATACCTATATTTCAATTTTTATATTTTTGTTTACTATGTAAGTACATAGGGATATTTTCCTTACCTTTTCTCATTCTATATATAGTATATCCTATAAGACGTAATATATTTACTGAGTTATCACAATACGTTTTTAATATTTATTTACAGCTGTTCATATTGTTGGTTATGTACAAAATAGAAATTACAAACTGAGGCGAAGGCAAATCTGCTGTGGTATGGAAGTGATAAAAACTATTATTATAGATTCCTTTTATCGATCATATGCCATTATTTTAGTTTTGAGTAAAGGAACTTGTAGAATTTGCGACCTGCAAATTGTTGCGCTTAACTCAACCATTGACAGATGGCCATACCTGTACTATTTTTATATTTTATAGCTTTCAATTTAATTAGGGAATTAGATTTCTCAAGTTTATTCGGTAACATTATTTTCCAGTAAGTAGGACAAAAAAAGTTTATCTTATCAGTAAAACTCAACAGGAAATCATTTGCTTGCAGCCTTTGTACTGATTCGAATGTATATAAATTTTAACTGTGGACTTCAGTAATTGATATTACATTTTTTAGATCCACGTTAACAAGTGTTTAACATATAGGTAATTTCATTTATTACTCATTTAAAATTTAATTAATCTTAAATTTTTGTCTTTGATGTAATTTCAATTATTTTTTTAAAATAAATTTAAATTCAAGGTCAATTCTCCCTAATTTAATAAGTAGTTAAAATACTATATGTACCACATGGTTTTAAAAATATTTTTTCCTTTCTTTTTCATTTTTTGGCAATTTATAGTTTTTATGAAATCAGCTTAAATGCTTAGACTTGTATATACTTAGATGCTTAGATATTTATATATTTAGATATTTAAATTCTTAAATACTTATATATTTCTATATATCTATATGTACTTATGTACTTATATGCTTATGCACATATATACTTATACATTTCTGTATACGTTCCTGCATAGCTTTTGCACAGCTTATCTTTCATAGATAAAATTTCGTTATCTTTTCATAAACCACATAGTTGGTTAATTTTCCTACAACTTTCAGTCCATTTCATTAAGAGACGTAAATTGCCAAGGAAACTTTAGAATCCATTCTCGCAACAAGAGACAATTGTGGGCCTGGTCACCTCAACAATAGTTAATTTAGGAGCCTGGTATAAATTTATTATATATATATATTTTTTTTTTTATTATTTCAATTAGTCTTTACAAACCGATTTGTCTATTATTCATGTAATATATTTTGTCATTCATTTTAAACTTCTTTTTATTTCTCTTACCAACAATTTCAGTCTGATCTATAGTAGACCGGTTATTCGAGAAAAAGAGACAATACTACTTATTTTCACTATAGATGGTGCCCAATTAAACATCAATTTTTCTTTGTCTCCTTTTCTAGAAATAAACAGAAATCAACAGAAATCTGTCATTTATGCTGTACATATCAGAAAGGGTAAGTTTATCCACTCTTACGAATACTCTGGATCCACGGCTCTCTGCTCCGACCTAAATCAGCTAGTCGTCCGCATATGTTGCCTCAATTCTTTCTCAAAAATAAATAACAAGGGAAAGGAGGTAACAGAACCTTGTAAACATGACTTTCGTTCTGGGCAGTCGGAAAGAAATTTGTTGTTTACTAATAGTATTTATGACCAACGGTATCCTAAAAGAAATCATACTCAAGTTAGCAGGTTCTAGAACCTTCTCGAGGGATTTGTGGATAATGGAAATGTAAAATATAAGAAAAATTAAAGAATAAAAAGTGTTCTGAATTAAAAAAAGTGGTACTGTCAGCGATTAAGAGCCCAAATTAGTCAGAGATAAATGAGTTAATTAGTAGAAATTTGTTAGTCAAATCTTAAAAACAAAAGTTTCATGCACAAGTATGCAATAGCAATTTTCAAAATGCAACTTTGCAAATGCTGTTTTCTTAATTAATGCCTTATTCATAGATGAAGAAAGTTTTCACAAAATTGCATTTGTTAACGTGCACAATTTCAATTATAACCTCTTAAAGTGCCATATTAATATTAATAGAACGGATACAGTCAAAGCAATATACAACGAGTAGTAAATAACCAGAGGGGAAATACAGAAGAAGAACAGCAACAACCAACAACGTGTGCATGCCTACCCTACGTCGCGGGAGTCACAGATAGGCTGAAGAAGATTTTATTCAAAAAGAAAGTAGGTGTACGGTTTCGAACAGTGAAGAAAATACAGCAGATGCTTCCCTCAGTCAAAGACCCTGTCCCCAAACTGTTATCAAAAGGTGTTTACCAGTTGAAGTGCACATGTGGTAAGAGCTACATCGAATAAACAGGACGGAGTATCTAGTGCAGAATCAAAGAACGCCAGATAAATACCAGATTTAGATACACGGATAGGTCGGTGATAGCAGAACATGTCAATAATAACGAGAACCATAAAATCGACTACGAGGACGTCAATATATTAGGCAGGAATATGCGCTATTTTCCGCAAATCATTAGGGAATCACTGAAAATTACGAAAAACGTGAACAACTTTAACAGAGAGGAAGGGTATCGACTTAGTAACACGTGGAGACTGGTATTGCCAAGTACCAGCACCGTAGTAAGTCACGGTCAACCAAACACGACGAATGAGCAGCGAAGCGAACCAAGCGAAACCAATGATCAGCGAAGCGAAGCGGCGCCTAGGTATATAACGAAGAGTGTAACACAACAAATTCAGTCTTTAGAATCCTTCTGAAGAAGCTGACAGGATGATCAGCGAAACGTCAAGTCAAGTTCGACGACCACAGCAAGACCCGGAAATAACTACTTCATCATTCATCAATTTTAATGAATGTTAGCAACAGTTACAGTCCCGGTTCTGTGCGACTCCAAATAGTGTATAGGCATCTAGATTCGTCCAGTCTTAGTGTTTTTGAGCCTTCAATATTTCTTTCTATCTATACCCCGCTAACCTTTAATTTATCTCTTCATAATTAGCTTCAGGAATTGATACTTTGTGTTGGGAGGTATGTGGCCAAGATATGCTTTCTTCACACTACGGTTAGAAGTTCCCTACCTCCACCTAGTCTCCTCAAGACTTCAGCGTTGGTGATATGTGCAAACCATGGTATCTTTAACAGCTTCTAAACCCCTGCATTTCGAACGCTTCGAGCATGTTGGCTTTAAAAGTCCATATTTCGGCTCCATATAATAACGGAATAATCACAGTCGTTAACGAGCGGTATCTTAATTTCAAATTAAGGCATTGATTAGTCAGTAGTTTCCTCATGTTGAGAAATGTTTTCCTAGCTTGTTTTATTCGGTAGATTATTTCCATGTCTGGATTTATGTCTTCGGTTATCCAACAGCCGAGGTGTGAACTTTGAAATGCGCTCAATGGGTTTTCCATTTACAAAGATATTTGCTATTTTATATATTTTGGAAAATTTTTACCCGTTCAGGCAAAGTTGATAACCAGCACAGATGATCTATAATGTTTGAGGAGGAATTATTGGAGAACATATAATAGGGCCACATTTATCTTAATTTTTTGGAGAACTATCTGCCATGATTACTAGCGAATCTTCCTGAAAAATCCGAAATAAGTTGTGGCTCAGCAAGATGGTGCTCCATCACATTATTTAAATGCCGTAAGGGACCATCTGAATATTATCTATTCACTTCAATGCATTAATAGAAATGGTCGCACTAAATGTCCATCTAGATTACCAGATCTTACAAAATAGATCTCTTTTCATAGGGGTACGTGAAGGCAATTGTTGTAGGTTAACTAAATTGCTGGTAGACAAATGAACCTAGAATACACTAAGTATATCATGAGCAAATTTTGTACTGAAATATCTGAAGAAATTTAATAATAATAATAATTGACTTTATTGAATGATAGGTCTAATACATATCATAAAAAATATATGAAATTTTGAAAAGGGGTATCTAGTGGCGAAGTCTAGCCAACGCTATTCAAACTTAACCACTAAATAGCCCAAAACGAGAAAATAAATATATACAATTTCTGAGACATGGCATAAAGTGCTTTTTAGAATACAAATAAAACAACATATAATAAACCATTACTATAAAATCCTACACAATTGACTAATATGTAGATAAACAAAATATATGATGCTCAAGAGGGGGACTACGTAAAACATTAAGTTACTGCTTGTTTAATAGTAAACATTTATATTTATTTATATTTGAATTTATTCAATTTGAAACTTTTAAGATTGTCAGGCAAGGAGTTATATAGATGGATAGCATTATAATGAAAACTTCGTTTGAACATGGCCGAATGATGACGCGGAATATTGAACCTGTTTACATATCTTATATTTTTTTAATGTAAAGAAGACCGCATTACAAATTTATTTTTATCGAGACTCAGCCAGCTGTAGAATTCAGAATCTTCTGTACAAAATTTCTTAAATAGAATTTTCTTTTATTATTCATATTGAGCCATTTAACTTGACACAACTTGTGAGAAATATGATCGAATTTTCTGAAACCAAAAATTAGTCTCCAACATGAAATTTGTACCTATTGGATACGATTCTTATCATTAAGATCTAAGCATTGGCCATATATAAAATCACAATAATTAAAGCGTGACAGAACTAACGAATCACAAAGCATTTTTTTTAAATTAAAACTTAAAGAAATACGATTAGAATATAACAACTTCAAAGAGGAATATGCTTTTTGCTTTAGTTTTTTCACATGTTCTCTAAATCTAAAATCACAATCAATTCCAATTTTTTTTGCACTTTTAATAACATGCAAGGGAACACCATCAATATTAATATTTAGTGAATTTTTTTCTATATCTAATTTATTTTTATTGCCAAATAACGTCAAGTTGGATTTTCCCGAATTTAAAAGCAAGTTGTGTTCCACCGAAAGAATTTTAATGTTATGTAACTCATTATTAATAGTGACACATGCCTGCTGCACATCATTCGCGTTGAAATTTATGTATAATTGCGTGTCGTCAGCGTAAGCGTGGATTTTACAGTTTACAATAGAGATTATGATATTTGACGTATATATTATAAAAAACAACGGACCCAAAATGGACCCCTGAGGTACTCCAGAAAGTATATTTTGATTAGACGAGAATGTTCTGAAATCTGTCACTCAAGTAGGAGGAAATTTATTGTAAAGAGGAAGCATTGAAACAAAAATATTTAAGTTTAGCACATAAAAAGTCATGATTTAGTATATCGAATGCCTTAGAGAAATCAAGCAAAATCAACTTCTGATCATATGCAGTAAAAAGGTCATCCATTACATTTATTAACGCTGTAGCTGTACTAAGCCCAGCTCGAAATCCACACTGTTTATCAGGTAAAAATTTTTCTTCAGAAAAGAATTCGTAAATCTGATGATATAAAATGTTTTCAAAAATTTTCGAAGTAACAGGTAAGATACTAATTATTCTTAAATCCAAAAACGACTTATTATTACAATTTTCCGGGAGAGGTTTACCACTGGCAATTTTCCAATCACTTGGAAAATAACTCTTCTCTATGCAACAGTTAGTAAAATGAACTAGAAATTTATCAATAAATGGGCTACAATATTTGAGCAGCTGAGATAATTATATGACCAGTATCGGACGCATTCGATTTAATACAACAAATGAGGCAAAATAAGCGTTAATCGAATTTGGATCAGAGAGTTCATCTGGTATGTTATTAAAATTACTTTTATGAATGTTCAGATTTTTTAAAGTAGATCAAGTTTTCCGCAAAGTTTATTCAGCACATATTGAGTTTAAATAACTTTTTTCGTCACTCCTCATTGCAGTCAACGTGAAGTTACGTAGTTCTTTATACCTATTCCCGTCTGCATTACTTTTAGTTTGCTTATGTTTTTGTTTTGCTTTATCTCTCTCTTTCATCAAATCAAATCAAAATAAAACAAACTTATTAACAGTTAAAATGAACATAAAATTTGCTTCTCTGGCATCCGCTCGGAGCCACCCATGCCTCGGCGGCGCGCAGCGTCGCGGGGATTGCATGGTTGGACGAGGCGGATCCGGATCGGCATAATAAAAAAGTGACAAAAAACTGAAGCTCCTTTTGCGGAAGCGCAAATTAAAATCAGTAATAACAATATAAAATGATTCATAAAAATCTTAAGGTAAGGAAAAAATAAAACAATACTGAAAAAATGGAGCATAACACACATTAATAAATTTTGGCAGTTGATATGGGACGGAGTTCAGCGAACAAACCTGTTCGAGGCAACCATCGGAAAATAGAGCAAAACAAAAGATAGCATTTAGAATATTGTGGTTTTTAATGGAGATTTCGAGGAAGAATTCATCAAAATCTTGAGATTAAAAGTAATCCAGGGAGCTTTGGGTTTAGTAACCCTAACAATTTTTCGCGGTGCATGTTTGTTAAAAAGCTCAAGAAGGAGAGAATTAAATAACTGAATTTTTTTATTAATAACAATTTCATTATAATGTCATACTAAGGCATAGAGACTAGGTCATTTGAAAAATTATTATAATTTAATAATAATCAAATTTCTGCCTAAAGATGTTATTATCAGTAAATGCAAAATCAGACCGCACTGTACCTCGATTGCAAGTTTAATTTAATTTAGCAGTAAACTGTATGTCTTTTCTATTAAAATTTTACATTAATTATTTTCCTGACATTTGATGAATAGGCAGGAAGAATTGTCATTAAAGTCATGTTTCCCAATCTCGATGATTTGCATTGATTCGTAAATTTTCATGAAGTATAATGGTGTCCAGATTAGGAATTGTCAATTAAGTATCAAATTGAATTTATTTTATGAGGTCATTAAATTTACGCTATATTTTATGGAAAATTAGTTAGCGCTTGTAAAATAATCAAATGACAAATTTCAACCATTAACCTAATACTTTACGATGCTTTTCCTTAGACAGAATAGTAGCCTTTTGAAACATAAATTCAGTTTTTATTAATTTGCAGCAAACCTGATTATTAACTAAGATAAAGTAAATCTAGGAGGTCCGTTATAGTGGACGCACCTGATAACTTGCTAACACTGTTGACTTTTCTTTAATAATAATAATTACACAATACTATAATGCGGTAATGGCTTTTTAAATAAATTTGATTAGGTTCCTTAGCCGTCACTCGAATAATAGGTTATAGAAACTCAATTCAAAATTCAATAACTAGGTTTATTTTGTTAGTGTATAATGAAGGAATATTATGTTATTATCGCTGATTGACATCTAAAAGCGGTTAATGATATCTAGCAAAATAATTCTCATGTAACAAAAGCAGCAGATTTTTTTCTAAGCATAGAAGCATGTACTTTGTTGCTTATTAAAAATAACCAGGTTTGATTTGTAAAGAGCTTGCGAAGACAATTAAATTCCTCAAAACTTTATTCGTGATAATTAAGTATAGAGATAGAAAGAATAATGTCAAGAGATGGAGCGGTAAAATTTAATTATCTATTTCGATACAAACATCCAATAGGTAACCAATTATAGGGCGTGGAAGTTAGTTTAACCACACATATGACATCTTGTACTTCCAATACAATAAACTCAAAAAAAGTTCGCAAATTGCAATGATTGTTATTAACTTCAGCATTATAAATATTTTTATGCCATACAGGGTGTCTCAGTGTCTCACCGGGAACTGAATCGATCGATATAGAGAAAAGAACGCATCAGAAAATTTCGAAAATTTAGATAATTACTAATGTCGGTATGGCCAATCCAACTATAATAATTACAAGCAGCTGGCACTTCCGCTTATAACTAAAGTTGATACCAACTTGCTTATTTCAAATAGAACACCCTATATATTTTAGGGTTTTCGAAAAGAGCATAAAATTCTGAGTCGAAAATATGTAGCATATCCTATACCTAAACCTAGCCGTTTCAGAGATATTTGACATTTTATAGAGCATTTGACACGTGCAACGGTTTGCAAGAACCGTTAAAACTTTCTTCGTGTAAAAGATCCTCATTTGCTTCTTGTCACATAAAAAGAACACAAGGAGAACTACGTTCTACAATTGAAATAAATTCAATAGTATCATACCAAGTGTTCAAAGGTTAAAAGAAACAGATTTTCTAAGAAGAAAGAATTTTTGTGAGTTTATTCTAATAAGGTCTGAGGGTCACGATTCTTATTTGGGAAGTATTATATGGACAGATGAAGCAAAATTTACTAAAAATGGACTTTTTAATAGACACAATTCGCGTTATTGGAGTGACTCAAATCCTCATATGTTCAGAGAGCGAAACTTTCAGGAAAGTTAGCAGTTCAATGTTTACTTTACAAATTTAAACGGTAAATTAAATTTTCTCTTCTGCTAATATGTATAAGTAAATTTTTGTTTTTTTTTTTTAGGTGAAAGATATCTGAATATCTTACAAAATTTGAATAATCACTATTTAGAAAATTTACCTCTCGCCGAACATAGAAACATTTTTTATCAGCACGACGGTGCTCCCCCACATAACGCATATTTAATTAATAATTATTTACAAGAAATTTTTTATGATCAATGGGTTGCCAATAATGGGCCTTTCTTATGACCTCCTCGCTCGCCCGATTTATCACTTCTGGATTATTTCATTTCGGGAACTATTAAAAATAAAGTTTATGAGAGCCCATTAACAACCATTGAAGATTGTCTGCAAAGAGTAAGAAATGCATTTCAAAACATATCACAGGATTCAATTAGAAGAGCTACCCATGAAGAACTAATCCGAAGGTGCGAAAAATGTGTCGAGGTTCGATGGCGGAATTTTGAGCAATTATTAAATTAAAATGAAATCATATTTTAAATTGATCTTATCTCTGCTATTTTAGTTCATGCCATATATTCAATTCGATTACTACACATGTTACAGTGCTGGTATTATTTTGCGTTTTTGTGGATATCGAGTAGCAAATGTGCTGTAAGTTCTTGATATTGCTTTATCATATTCTCCATAAATAATAAACAAATTTAAAAAGTTTTCGTTGGTATAATTTAAACGTGCTGGCATTTTTTTACATAAGATAATGACTGATTGTTTCTAAACATGGCTATTTTGATGAAATGATTTAAAAATTCATGAATTTCTAATAAAATCGCAAATATTTCAAAAAGTTTTAACTGTAACCCCCACAATGCCAATATCAGAAAAAAGGGAATTCAATTTTACACAACTTGACGTAAAAAATACAGGGTATTCCATTTGACCTAAACAAGTTTTCGCGGTTTGAAGTTGACAAAATGTAACGCGAAAAACGGAACACTTGGTATGATATTATTAAATTTATTTCAGTTGTGGAACGTAGCTCTCCTTGTGTTCCTTTTACGTGACAAGAAGCAAATGAGGATCTTTTACACGAAGAAAGTTATAACGGTTCTTGCAGACCGTTGCACATGTCAAATTTTCTATAAAATGTCAAATATCTCTGAAACGGCTAGGTTCAGGTATAGGATATGCTACGTATCTTCGACTCAGAAGTTTATGCTCTTTTCAAAAACCCTAAAATATATAGGGTGTTCCATTTGAAATAAGTAAGTTGGTATCGACTTCCGGTATAAGCGGAAGTGCCAGCTGCTTGTAATTATTTTAGTTGGATTGGCCGCACCGACATTAGTAATTTTTTAAATTTTCTAAATTTTCTGATGCGTACTTTTCTCTATATCGACCGATTCATTTCCCGGTGAGACACCCTGTATATTAGGACACAGATGAGAGTATGAGAGTAACTTTAAAGACAAACTAAAAATAGCTATATTATCGGATCTTTTAATAAAGTTAGGTTTAATTTTCTCGACGTAAATCGTCATTAAACATAAGTTAATCTTGTTTATATAACAAGGAGGGGGGCGGGGCGATATTTGTTGCTATTAGTATTAGGGTTCAAATAGGCCATTTGAAAAAATTACAATGTTTTGAGGGTATATACGTTGAATGTTATTATGTGTAATAGTATCAATAACTAAACAACTTCTTTTGCTATTTATATACGACAGAAGTTTTTTGAATTATCTTTATGTTATTTTGTACATAGAGTGAATAATCCTCATATGACTTCTTTACGTCCTGTTATATTTCCTTTCCTGTATTCATAAATTTATTATCATATTCGTAGAATGCCACAAATAACTTTCAGACAGTATTTATTATAATTATAATCATTTCTTGTTTGTTTATAGTTTTCTTTAAAACATATTTCTAATTTGAGCCGTGAGTACATCCACCTTCTCACGAAGAGTGCGGTAAAAATAACCCACCGCACACAAAGATTGCTTTTGGAATCGTTTGGTTACCCCATCGTCGCAGTCTCCTTCTGTGCCATGGGACCACACCACTCGCCTTCCACAACCGAGCTGGTTAGTTGCATACCTGCTCCAGCTAAAACTTTAAATGCAGCTTCGTTTTCAGTCGATTAAGGCTTAAAAAAATATGATGGAGCGTTCAAGTGGGACAAAATCATCCGGAAGTAAAATACCTTCCCGATCGGATCTTCGGGGGAGGGTGCCCACAGGGACACCTCATCGGATGTCGAAAAAACACCGACAAGTTAAATCCAAAAAAACTAATTCTTTCATCTACGGCGCTTGGAATGTTCGTACTTTGAACGACAGCACTCGCACCGATCGGCCTGAAAGAAGAACTGCTCTAATAGATAGAGAACTTCACCGACTCAATGTTGACGTTGCAGCTCTCAGCGAAACTCGATTTTTGGAGGAAGGCTCTCTCACAGAAAAGTACTACACCTTCTATTGGAAAGGTCTTCCCACCAATTCAAGAAGACAATATGGAGTAGGATTTGCCGTTCGGAATCAACTTGTATCCAACTTAACACAAGTACCACAAGGCCAGGCCTATCCGAGCGTCTAATGCTGCTACGCTATAAGCTATCAGATGGCAACGCGGTAAATCTAATAAGCGCCTACGCTCCCACTCTGGATGCAAGTCACGAAACCAAGGAAAGCTTCTATCAACAGCTGGAAGAAACCCTCTGTAGAATACCTAAAACGGAACGACTCGTTATTCTTGGCGATTTTAACGCTAGAGTAGGGAGAGATGCAGACACCTGGCCAGGCATCATAGGCAAGAACGGTTTGGGCAACATGAACGCTAACGGTCAACTACTCCTAACTAAATGCGCCGAACATGATCTAGTTATAACAAACACCATTTTCCGACAAAAGGATAAATTTAAAGGCACCTGGCGTCACCCCAGATCAGGTCAATGGCATCTACTGGACTATGGACAGTGGCATTTCCATGTAACTTATTTTCCTGTAATAGTCAATTAAGAAAACATAAAAATTCGCCATTTTTATTTTTTGTAAAATTGGTTTTTCGCTCGATTGTTTATTTTTGACAGCATCTAAATCGTGGAAAAAATAAATACACCATTTTCGACTGAAAATTAACTATAATAAATATAAATATACACGCCACATGCAACCCTAAATCCAAAACCAAGTTTATTGCACATTTGAAAAATGCAGACAAGCATTCTACATTCACTAAATGCTGCTGGTGTCTGAGCTGGAAATCGAACAGTATATACAGTAGACTGTGCAGCAAGACTGTTCAAGTCAAACACTCTCTAGCCCGCTGTAATAATATAACGATAAATTTGTTCTACGTTTATTACTTAATGGAAAATATGCACATAAATACAGAAAATATTTGCCTTACGGCCAAACAATTTGAATATCTAGTTATTGTTTTCATGGAAATTATGTATTTATGCTTGGATATTGATATGAATTAGGTCAAAGCATAATAGTAATAAGTGACAAATAGGGAACTGTAAGGAAAAATATACAAGTAAGCCTTCAGAATCAAGTCACCTGCTTTGCATAAATTTTTAAATACGAACACCTTGATCTTTATGACGTTTTCAAAAAAACTGTATCTGTTATATATGCAGTATTTGTAACTGAAGGTTTTATAGATATTAAAACCAGCATTTAGTGTTGTCTGCTTGTTTGTGTAAATGCTTAAATATTACAACGCGAAGGAATAAATGCCAGAAAAAAATAATCTAGTAAACATATTAAAAGTAATAATTACTGCAACTAAGCACATTAATTTATTTAATTATCTTGTGGATAATTGTAAATCATGGAGATACGTCATAATTTTGATCACGAAATGCAAATGAGGACTGTGTGTATAAAATGGAATTAATCGTGATGGTTCATCTTGAAGACAATATTTTGCACAGGAAAAACGGTGACGGTAGAGAACCACGCCGGAGCTGTCAACAATTCTTATTGGTTATTTATTTTTTAAATTACTTACTTAAAATATTCGTATTTCTGTCTTCGACTCGGGACCGTTTTGTGAAAATATTCGTGTTTTTAATCAATTTTTTGACGTAGAGTTTGCAAAAATATTAAAAAGCGTCCCATCAAAGAAAACACTCACTTTGTTTTTGTTCTGTCAATCTTACTTAATCTTTCGGACTATGTACACCTTTTCAATGCCCCGTTCTGGTACCATTTAATTATACTCGGCGTGAAATAATGCACAACTGTAAACAATAGTTAAACTCGCTCCTTGCCCATATTTCGCATGACTACAACATTTCGTTTCTGTGAATAAAGATTTAGATGATATTACATCTAGACTGTACCTAATTTTATTTTGTTTGTTTAATATCATCTCATTATAATTTAGTCGTGGCTTATTTAGAAAAAGAAGAGGATAAATTCTATAATTTTCCCACATGCTCATCTTCAAATTTCATAAATTACAGACACGAATCTTGATTTCACGAGACTATAATTAAAACATGGTTTTGGTATTTGTTAACTCAGGCCGTCAAAAGTAGCTCATATTGCAAACAAGTCCACTAATAATATTTGACCTATTTCTTCTTAAAAATGTATCAATAATTTTGTATACTAGCTTGTTGAAAAATTTTAAAAATAAATATAAAGACCGAAATTTAATATTGCCCTCTAGAGATCACCCAATAGTGATATTAATGTGTTTATTTTTAATTTGACAGAAGATTTAAATATTGCTGCTAAACTATCGGACATAATACTATGCGGTGATTTTAATAATTACGTGATGTGTTTAATTCTTTTGATATAAATGTAACCTTAACTGAACTAGAGCTGCCAACGGTCAAACTACTAGCAGCCGTATTGATTACATGACTTCGAATTTCCCTCCTAACAGTTTCAATTATTATTTAGTAAATCCTAACTTAGCGAATCATTTTGGCATTTAACTTGCATTAAAATCAATTTCAGTGACGCCCAGAAAGAGAAAAAGAAAATTGTGAACTCTAGTACTTTGTTATGCAGATCAATAAATTATAACAATTTAAGTCAACTAAATTCAATATTATCTATTAACTTGAGTAATCTTTATCGTTTAAATATATATGATGGTTTTGACGTAGATACTATAATCTGGTATCTGAACATACGAAACGAACCTGTGTGCTCGGGCAGAAACAATAACATGTGGATAACTTGGGGCGAAACAATAGAAATAGTAATATTCCTATAGTTTTAAATTATTATAATAATGATATGGTTAGGAACAGATCGGAAACAGACAATATTTTTGGTAATTTTTCTTCCAGAGCTACCTCGGATAACATTTTGGTTCTAATATATCTTTACCTTGCACCTTATTCCCATAGTTAATGTATTTTGCTTATGTCACTGTTGAAGAAGTCAATGACGTAATAATAACTCTAAAAAATAAAAATTCTGCAGGATTTGGTGATCCTACGTCTAATATTATAAAACATATTAAAAATAGCATCATTTAGTATATTTAATAAAAAAGTCGGTGGAACAAGGGCAGTTCCAGTCCAGTCTGTCCTGAAGATGTCGGGAATTACATTCTATGTATATTGTCGAATATGATTGAAAAAGTTGTTCGTAACAGAATTTGTAATTACATTGAACAGAAAAATGATTAACAGTGTCCCAACATGGGTTTAGGTCTGAAAAATCTATTGAAACTACTAGTTTGCATCTCCTGGAATATGTATATACTATACATTATATGAATCAGGGTTATTATGTTGTATCACTGTTCTTCGACCTATCCAAAGTTTTTGATACCATTAAAGAAAAACTGTCCCATTTGTGAATTAAAGGACATATCCAATCCTAATTAATTTCCTTATGAGTGGCAGATCTATGATGATTAAACTACAGGAGGCAAATTCGGAGTTCTTTCACGTATTACCGGATGTTCCACAGGGATCGGGTTTAGGCCCTTTACTATTCATGTTATATGTCAATGAACTATAAAACCACATCAGTCACGGTAGATTAACTATGTTTTCTGATGTCACTACCATCACTGTAGTCTTTAAAGAGTTGGATTGGAATATCTGCAACATAATAGGTCAGCCACAATTATGCAACTAAACTTTTGGTATCAGAGAAACAGACTGATTCTGAATAATAACAAAACGGTATGTTTAAAATTTAATATACATAAATCAATGCCTCCCACTTTAAGCCTTGATGACAACCTGAGTATCTCTGATTCAGCTAAATTTCTTGGTACTCACCTCGATCCATAACTGATATGATCATTGCATACTAGACATGTCTGCAATAAATTAAATTCTGCATATATATTTTGCAATTTTACAATTGAAGAGTTCAATGGGTGTAAACGGTTTACTTAATATATATTACGATTTGGCTTACAGCTATACGTCATTTAATATATTATCTTGTGTATGGTATATGTGATATTGAAAAAATTTTTACTTCCACGTCCAGTGTGCGCACGTTTACTCTGGAACAGTTTATGATATTGACTTTAAATTTGGTACACTTATGTATTACAACGAGATCTAGAACTAGATTATATTTTGATCTAATTCCGTTGAAGGGTTCGGGGGTAATGGGGTAAATAAGGGTAAATACTCAAAGCAAGCAGGTAAAAATAATTGCAATTTACGAAAAGTCAATGACTCAACATTTTTTTTGGTATCAGCCACCTCCCAGTGTCACCCCCAATGCCACCAGCAATACCACCCCCACACTATTATGAAAGGGAGTAAAAAAAAATTAAAATGTAAGTTAGTGTGTATACAAGAACGAAACGTCTCAACAAAATTTTTGGCGTTCACTGCTACCTCCCCCATTGCCACCCCCACCCTATTATTAAAGGGAGTAAAAAAATAAATTGGGATTTAGTGTGTATACGAGAACCAAGGGCCTCTAAAAATTTTTTTACATTAGCCACCCCCACCCTATTAATAAAGGGAAAAATTAAATTGGGATTTAGTGTGTATACGAGAACCAAGAGACTCTAAATTTTTTTTGGAATTAGCGGCCCCTTCTACCACCCCCATTGCCACCCCCACCCTTTTATTAAAGGGAGTAAAAAATTAAGTTGGGGTTTAGTGTGTATACAAGAACCAAGGGACTCTAAAATTTATTTTTGCGTTAGCCACCTCTCTACCACCTCCATTGCCACCCCCACCCTATTATTAAAGGGAGTAAAAAATTAAATTGGGATTTAGTGTGTGACGGGAACCGAGGGCCTCTAAAAAAATTTTGACATTAGACGTGAACACCTCTTATATATCCCTAAGCATCGTAAAATTATATTTAAACTTTCTCCAGTTTATAACAGCATAATACTATATAATGCTCTGTCTAATGAAATAAAGTCAAATTCCATATAACGTAAGTTATAAAAAAACAATGAAAAAGTATTACTGGAAAACGCAATTTACACAGCTGAATTTTTAAACAGAAGAGAATAAACTAACAATTATTATAACTAGTGTCTTACTACTTATTCATGTATTCGTATCTTGACTATCACTGCTTGTCATTGTTATAAATTTTTTTTTATGGTTTGTCGGTTTGCTTGTTATATACACATGTATGTATTGTTCTATTTTAGTTGTATAATGGTCTACCATATATACTATATGTGTCTTAAATGGTGAATAAATATTATTATTATTATCATTAGTTATTTGGCAACTACTCGACAACTAGCGTTTTAATTCAAACAAAAAGGTCACAGGACACTTCTTTTCTAAACGCAAAAAGTCCTTTAAAATGATATTTTAGGACTTTTATTGAAAAAATATTTTGATGAAACTTTGAACTTATGCATGGTTTCTGGATAATTTTGAGCAATTTTCATTAATAAAATTTTCCGAGAAAAAATGTTCCGTATGTTTTTCTTTGATTTTATCAATTTATTTTGGTATCGCAGATGGCTTTGAATTTGTATGGAGGCGAATATTTTTTTGGCCACAAGTAGATCTTATTATGTTTTATATTTGAGTAAGCATTGGTTCACATCAGAAAAAAACCTATAAAGATATTACACACGTAAGTGCGAGACACTGTATATTACATTTTTTAATTTAGTTTTGGTCATTTCAATTATCACAGTCGTTATACAATTTCTCATTGAAGTAATAAAAAATTCAGGTATTAATTAGAATATCGATCTGCAATTAATGGCTATTATAAAGAAAATGAGACATGCAGATGTTTGAGAGAATCTGTCGCATAATAATAAAGTGTCAGAAGATATTCCATTTACAGACTATTAATAACATTAAAAGTGCAATTAGTTCAACAGCAGTACTTTAGAAACCTCAGTCATATATTTTATTAAAGTCGCTTACCATGTTAGTATATTTTATAGTTGCCAATCTTATTTAATTGAAATTCTAAGAATGGTGGAAAAATTACTCACCATTATATTGTAAGGATTAGATTGTATTTTTGAAAAATCGATTAAACCCCAACAAATAAGTAGGGTGGGGGGTGGAAAAAGGTGTGCTTATAGGGGTGAAACGTGGTTTTTTACGATTTACGGCAAAACTAGACTCGACTCGAAAATAGTTAAATACAAAAGTTATAGACAATTAATTGAAAGATTTACAACTTTTATATTTATATTCAGTCACTGCCTGTTAAACCTATTTTCAAATTTTCAAAATGTTGTTGTTAATCAACTTTTTTTATTGAAAATTAGGCCTTTTTTTCAAATTAAATTCGCATGAAATCAAAAAATTAATATTTCTCTTCAAAAAAATTACAGCTTATTTAAAATATAAAAATGTCCATTTTCACAAAATTTCATTGAAATCGAATCATTTCTGTGGGAGATAGAAAATAAAAAAATTTGTTTTTGACGTTTTTCTCAATAGTTTTGAGGTTATGTTGAAAAATAAGAAAATGAATATAACAATAAAAGTTGTAGATCTTTGAATTATCTACAACTTTTGAATTTAACTTTTTTTGATACGAAGTCTAGTTTTGCCGAAAATTGTAAAAAGACATGTTTCACCCATAAAAGCACTCCTTTTTCCACCCCTACCCTACTTCCGGTTATGTTTTGGATCCAATCGATTTTTTCCCACTTAATACCATTAAATTTTCCGACCATCCATATACTGCTATGAATTTCAAATAATCTATTCGTGTGTAATTTTCGAATGCTTTGGAGTTTTCTGGTGGTTTTCAGGCTCAAAATATAGTGATTCATTTAGAATGCGTCTCATACTCCCATACCTCACCCTTGGCATCGGGGCCCCACAAAGGTTTGTTTTCTTATACAGGACTTCTAGCTTTTAGTCTAAAAGGCTAGTGACCCTACTGCTTGTATTTATAAACGGCGGGGAGATATTTTTTTCTTATTTGATAGATAATATTTTTATTATGAATAATTTCCATTTTCGTAAATTGTAAAGTTTTTATGAATATTCAATGAATTGAGTAACAAATTCCGTATTGGATATTCTTACTGGTTATATTGAAAAGCATAAAGATATGTAGTGAATTTCTAGTAATTTCTTACCTATTTTAGTTATTTTTTTATTAACAAATTGGTATCGCTTAAGCAAAATAAAGTTTAGTATCTTTAATATGATATCAATATTTTCAAGTCATGTCCAAACGTAATTCCAACATTGCCAAATAAGTGTCACAAAGGTTGTTTAAACTTTCTAAGCTGCAAAGTTCCTAAGAGGAAAACCGGAAAACGTAAGGGATTTTGCTTCGGTAAGGGCTGCAACATTTATAACCTGACTTAAATTGACTTGTTTGTTTTAGATGGCCAGCGGTATTACTGCAAACATTAGATATTTGGTTATTGAAGCGTGGCTTATGATGATTTGCTGAAACTGATAGACATCTGAACCTTATATTACTAGAACAACATGTGTTCCAAACTATATCTCATTATACAGATAATTATGTATTGTACACAATATGGCATAGACAATAGATACGCTAAGTGTAAAATTCCACGACGTTCCATGTTTAACAATTGCATATTAATCATTTTATAATGTATTCTCTCATCTCTGAAAATACCATAGACTAGACACGGGCATAAATTCTGAATTTCTGTATTTACTGTCTAAGCATAAAGGCTAAAGCACACTAAACTTCTACATAGGTAACATGATCTTAATTTGACATGTGATGTAGTGCTTGTTATAATCTATTAAATTTTTTGTTTCATTTTTAACTTTACCAATGTGAGTTTTAAATCCGAAATCATTATCAGTCAAAACTCCCAAATATTGTTTCTTCCAATGGGGCATGAAATAGCGATTTAGAGTATGTATTGATTCACTGTTGGTAAAGTTTGATTTATTTTTAAAAACAAATTCCACTCCTCTATAAGCGCTTCTCCTAAAGTATCTTAAATATCAGGAACTCTATTGCTAAACCTAATTCTTCGCCCAATTTCATCCCGAAGGTGTTCCATGGGGTTCATATCGGAACTTTTTGCTGGCCAAATCATAGGACCTCTGCCAACTTCATCGAGATATTCATTTACGATGTGAGCAGTGCGAGGGCGCGCATTCTCATGAACTAGTATAAAATCGTTCCATATAAAGGGTGCAAACGGAATTACATAGTCTTGTAAAATGTTCTCGGTATACCCGTTGGCCGTGAGGGAATCCCTTAGGAGCACATAAAGCTCTGTGCGAGCTTCTAATGAAATTATTCCCCAGACCATAATGGAACCTACGCCAAAGCTTTCTTTTGTGCTGAATAGATTCTGCTCATATCTTTCTCCAACACTTCTCCATATCCTTTGACGACTATCGGATGAAAACAAATATAATCGAGATTCATCTGCGAAGGATCCGGGACCAGTTTTGTTCATCCCAATCCGAGTTTTCTCTAGCGAAGTTGCGGCGTGCTCTCCGATGTCTGCGAAGTAATCTTGGTGCAGTTGCTGGTCTTCTAGACTTTGAATCGACTTCCTTCAATCTCCGAATTACTGTACGATCTTTTAGTCCCTTTTCGCACTGGGCGACTTAGCAGCGCGAATTAGTAGTGTGACTGAGTGAAAGGATATGCGGCAAAGTCGTGCGGTTCTAATCTAAAGGTACGAGCCGGGTGAGTCGTCGCGGCTACCTGATGCTGCACGCCCGATCGCGCTATTAAATCGCCTAATGTATAAAGGTATAGGAACATCACGTAAAAATGGTGTGCACGATTCAGCTGCACTATTAAATCACACTGCTAAATCGCCCGGTGTGAAAAGGAGCTTACAACTCTTCCTCTTATTTGCCTTAAATGAATATTTGTTTGCACTGGTATATGACAACGGTTTCGTAGAGTTTGAAGCCGAATAAACAAATCATCAACGACCTGATCCAGCTCTTCTACAATGACTCGTCTCTTCGTATCTTGCAATTGTCCGACGTGCAGTCGATTCGGGAACGCCAACAATAAGGGCAGCATAAGTTTTACTTCTTCCGTCTCCTACCAAAGCTGGCTATTTGCTCCAATGTTATTTGCTGAGGCATTACTTAAAAATCACAAACACGACTTTTGATCCGACGCGCGACGTGGTGAAAAACGTTTTCAATGTTTTCTACAAAAACGAATTAAAAATCGTAATCATTAGCCTGTGATGTTGAAAACATTTTGACACCTATCATCCTTTAGAACAATGTGTAATCTGTTCATGGCCTTCTAAACAAAATAAAATATTAATTTTGTTAATGCACATTTAACATTACCTTGCTTAAACGTGTGTATTTTCCAAACAAAGCAAGATAAAGAGGTAAATCAAAAATAAAAAGTTAATCTGAATTACGCTTAAAACGCCGAAGGTATCTTAAGCTTAATCTAAGTGCCGAATAAATCTACAGGGCGTTTTAAAATTCCTGAATAAAACAGTCACCATTATTTTTCTCTGTATCAATTATAAAAGTTTAATCAATAAAAATGTTTGGGCATGTATGATGATCTGAAAGATCTGATTCCTTCAAAATAAGAAAAGGTTAGTAGCAATCAATGAATCAGTTTAGAAATGATGACACATGAAACTTTAGTAAAATTTCGAGTACGCCATTTTTTATGTCTGTCAGTGAATTATGGAAAGATAAACATTTTCAAAATTCATGCATCTTCCTCATTCTTCAACAACTCTTGTTTGCTTTTCACCCTGTAGACACTACACCTTATTTCCGAGCCTTGTTAGAGTTAACATTGGACATAAATCCCGGCGCTATAGCAGCATAAATCAACTACTAAAATATAAAATCGTCTTTTTGCATACCAGCAAACTGCAACCGTTAGTACAATTGTGGATTATAAAAGAAGGTCAAAGGGAGTTAGGTGAAGCAGGAGGAGCAGTTTGCAGCGTGGTAGAGGCATGTTCTCGGTTGTGTTCCCATCGCATTCCAGTCGTACGTGCCGTGCTCGGAATTGCCTCATAGGTCAGACTGGCGCGATGTATCTCCTCCAATGCTTACCTGCACACCCAGGGCTTTGCAAACGCGAGACGAAGGTCGCCCACTCACGGAAATGTCATACACTCCACGCTCCTATTCATGTGTCGCAAATACGGGCCGGGACTGCAAAATGCCTCGCGAATGTGTTGAAAAATATAACAAACGACTTTTCTTATTGCTTTGTGCATACTTTGTATCTGAATTAAATACGACGCGACGATGGCAGGATGCGGTAGTTTAAGCTACGGTGTCGTAAAATGATTATTATTTTATTTATGACCGACGGAAGAACGGCATTAATCAAGTTGCATTAATATACATTTCAACAGGGCATTGTTTTCATGAGATTAAACATAAATATTATTTAGCACATGATTTAAAAAATTTTTTTTCAGATTGTGAATCACAAGAAATCTTTATTAGGGTGAAGTGGTGTAAAAATGAGACAGTGCAAAATATGGGCCAAATCAAAGACACTTCTATATAAAATATGCTTTATCTATGTTTATTGTTAATTTATCGTACGTTAAACGGTTAAAGCTTACTTACTCTAAGATTTATTTCAAAGCAATATTGTTGATTAAAATAAGGATTTTATAGAGGAGTTTGCGACTAAAAATATTATGTTTTAATATTCCGCCCTCTAAAAGCACATTTAAACTATGCTAAGCCCAGTCAGGCTAATTATTTTTCGATTGCAACAGACACTGGACCACTAGATGGCGCCTGCTTACTATTTTACATGTCGCTATCCCAAAGATACCGAAATGTACTTAATAGTCAAGTGATCCTCGTGGCGGTCGTCACACACCTACCTTGCACTGACGAGAGCCGACAGCTCGAAACTGCAGTCTGCAAGTTGTGTGTGACGACTGGCACGAGAGCTCCTTTAAGTAGGATCAGTCTTTGGGCTGGAGTTTGCGACTAAAAATATTATGTTTAATAGTTTATACCATGTTTGTTCGTCTTATATTCTATCCAATATTTATAATTAATAAATAAACACCACAGAATTTAGAAAACCCCCAAATCCAGAAGCCAGAAGTTCGCGCGGAAGGGAGTTACACATTGAAAACGCGGACATACAACCATATCCTCCGACAGTGCCAGTACCGGAGCCGGGATTCGAACCCGGTAGTGGGATACCCGTTCCATTAATCGCGATTGCCACATCGCGTCTTAACCAGCGCGGTTATCGGCTAGCAAAATTGGCTTATGAAATCAATAAAGAAACTAATCTAATTTAAGTCGATCACATAATAAAAAAATGTGAAAAAGTTTTATCTTAGGAAGTACATTTTAAACGCAATTTTCGTATAATTTAAATTATATAAAATGTAGTCTGTAAAACGGCTATTCCAATGTTTGCATTTAAATATAGATAAAGTAAATAAAATTGTGTTAAAATTAACACATACTGCTTGCCCCAGTAAGTCCACTAAAATGTTTGTGTTGTTCTAACTAAATACTTTTATGTGAGCTATTGACAAATTGTCGTGTTAAATATATAAGTAACTAAAAGTTACAAGTTGTTTCAACAGAAGGTAAATATGTTACCTCTAAAATATGGAAACATTGATTCTCGGTAGCACTTGTAAAGACTTCTTACGTACATCAGAAAGAAATAACGTATTTTAAAATAAATAAAGTAAGTTATGAATATTTTCCAAGCGACATTTAAAAACCTATATTGATTAAAAGTTCGGGATTAATTTTTGATATGCAAAACGGTTCTAATGTTGAAGAGCCTGAATGTACATTGTACATGCAATATTTCAAAAAGGTGCAAACAAAATCATATTCCATTTGTTTAGGAATATACATTTTACACAAATTTCAACACTTATGGAAGGAGTGACTGATGCACATCATCTGATTTTAAATCATACACTGATAATTTGGGAGAAAATTATACAATTTGTGTTCTTTATATGTATCTAAAGTAAATAAATTTCTATATGTAGCTTACCAGGCTCAAGTTACTAGTGGTATACAATATATACTCCAGATAAATAAGTGGAAAAGTTTCCGGCAACCGCTCTAACCAACCTTCATCTACTACACCTTCATTTTGTCCTATCCTTCTTCACTGAAAACTTTTCATACTTAACCCTCTTAATTCTAAAGGAAAGCGGTCTCTGAATTCTTAACTAGCAGTAAATTATATAAAAATTCGAACACACCTTTTTCTTTGTAAAAATCTTTCTCTATAGGACTAATTGGCCCATTAGACTAGGTAAACACGCGGACAAGTTGGACACTTCTGGGCCAGGGCTAAGAGACATTTCCTCCTTCGTTTTTTGGGGCGGGGAATCGATTTCGATACGCCCTAGGGTAAAAAAACCTGTTTTCGTTCCCTATTGGGCATAAACCATTCCCAAAATGGGTTTTCCGTGGTGTAGCAAATGGAGGAGGAGTTTTTGTGCGGATTTTTCCCCGTAAAAATGATTTTTAATACTGGGCCACCGAAAGGGTTGATCAAAGTGGTAAACACCAGTCCTTTGAAGCAAAAAATGATCGTAACAGATTTTTCGCGCTGTTTGGAGGAAATGTAACTAAAAAAGATAGAGCAGGGTGAGGGAGGTAACATTCAACTACCCGCCCCTTAGTCGAGGGAGTGAAAGCTACAAAGATCACGGGCCCCTCAATTTTTCTGCGAGTTCTCCAAAAGGAATTCGATCGGGAGGTGGTCAAAATAGTTGAAGGAAATAAAATTCATCCATCCATCCCTTATTTTCAGTCAAGGGGGTGAAAATTACCCCCTGCCGGGATCACGGGCCTCCCTCGATCTTGGAGTGGTAGGAAATGATATTAGATGATGATTCATATACACAAGTAATATATGTACATTGTTTGTGCATATTCTGTGGAAAATCTAATATATTTCTTTATACAAGCCACCATCTAATATCACTTCCTACCACTAATTCCGATTCCCTGAAAAACCGCGAGGAAGATCGAGGGAGGTCCGTAATCATGGTTGGGGCAGTTTTCACCCCCTTCACTGGAAATAAGGGGTGGGTTGTTGAATTTTACCTGCCTCATCCTCTACGATCTCTTTTCAGTTACATTCCCTTCGAACCGTGCGTTCAGCTACGACCCTTTTTTGCGTCAAAGGTGTAGTTTTCGCCCCCTTTGATCAACCCTCTCGATGGCCCGAATCAAAAATCAGTTTTACAGGGAAAATTCCGCATAAAAACTCCGTCTCTACTTGCTACACCACCGTTTTTGACCCATAGGGGATGAAGACAGATTTTTTCACCCTCAGACCTATCGCAATCGATCCCCACCTCAAGAAAACGGAGAGGGAAATGTCTTTTAGTCCTGGCCCAGAAGTGTCCAACTTTTCCGCGTTTACCTGAAGTAATAGCTCCAGTTAGTGCCATAGAGAAAGATATTTACAAAAAAGGTATGTTCAGGTTTCTATATAATTTACTAGTAGTTAAGAATTCAGTTACCAATTTCTTTTAGAAATTAAGGGGGTATAGGAAAGAGTTAAAAGTATGAAAATTTTTCTGCCTGGTAAAGTAGGATTTTTATTATCCTGGAAGGAGCACTATGCTGTATAATTTGCATGAATTTAATCAAAATTATTAAGTTAGGCATGTCCGAGAGAGAGAGAGAGAGAGGGAGAGAGATCCGATAGGCAAATATTTATTATTTTTGGGCATTACTTTTTTTAATACATATATTGGTAAAAAAAAGTATATAAAATCGTTAAAGCCGTTTTTGTGAAAAAAAAATATTTTACGTTTCCTTATCGGTTTTTAGGGGTTGAGACCCTCATATATGAGCTAGGATCGATTTTGCGATTTTACCTCGGGGTGTCCTAAATATTCATACAAAACTTGAGCAAAATCGATCTAGTAGTTTGGGCACTAGATGCTACCACAGGCGGCAGATGCCAGACATCAGACAGACATTTTTTTGAAACTACTTTGTTCGTTTCAAGGGACCTGAGAATGTGTAAATTCACAGAAAACTCAAAATAGATTTTTGCCCGATCACAATCGGCGATCCCTCAGCGCTGTAAGGTCACCTTCGTGTATTTTGGAATTATGTTATTATTACATTAGGATTGGTTGAAAGATAACGGAAATTTGACGAAATAAAAATTTATTACGGGAACAGAACATCTTAGTTCGGCAAACTTGCAATAGTTTGAAATAAAAATTCTAATACAAAAATTTATTTATTGTCTTTCCGAATTGTCACCGGTCGACTTCTTACACTAGTTATCGTACCCTAGCATGTTTAGAGTGTATATAATTTTTAATGCAAGTCGAATAAACAGTTATGGACAATATATTATTATAAAATGCTGTTAACACTTATAAAATATGAAATCAAATATTTATGTATTCATGAATAATTAGAAAGCCCATCTAGGCACATCTAAGTGCCTGTAGACTGGTGTTAATTTTTTATAATCAGTGTACCTACGTAGTGGAAGAATTATAGAAATCAATAATTAATATATGAGGCAAAAAAATGTAGCAATAATCTGTAACAGTGTTGATAGATGTGTCGATGAATTAAATTGCTTATGTTTGTTGCATAATAATTAATTTATTTTTGCAAATATAATTCATTGTTAAAGCTGGAATCGCTACAAGAAAATGGCGAAGAATAATTGATGTTCATTGATATTTAATAATTTATATAATATCCCACCAGGTTACCTCGATTTTTATCAAAATTTGAAGACAACGGCAGATTCGTCCGAAGATTTCATTGAAATAGAAGGAGACGATGCTGCAGAGATTAGTTAACTCTTAAGTTCAAAAATGTTTTCATGGTCACTCACTCTCTTGTGTTTTTTGCTTTTATAAATAAAATATTCATTAGAAAATAAATATCTACCCAAAAATGTTTTTTTTGTACCATGGCCTAACAACTTTTAAAATACATTATAGAAAGCAAATCGGCTTAACCCACTTTTTTTATCTTGAATATAAAAAAAATTTCAAGATTTTTTTAAAATTTGTTATAGTTATTGTAAACAATTTAACCTAAAATACATTTTATCATTTCTTTTAAATAAGAAACAGGCAACTCCATTTCTATCGATAATTTTCTTTTCATTATTTTCTCAAAACATGCTTCTTAGGGTTAGGCCGTTTTCGCGCTGGTAGCCTCAATTGAAGCCGTTCGACATTCAGTTCATTAGTTGCCGTTACAAGCGTAAGACGTGTCGGCCGTACTACTCCGATCTGCAAGGAAAGTATTGTGAGCATAAACTTAAAAGTAATAGATGCCAAAATAAGTCATATTCTTGGGGCCAAGATAGTTACGATGCGACGTTCTGTCCTCACTCCTCCTTTTACAATGGCAGCTGCTTATAGAGCTGTCTCTCTTTGAGATTATGTAGATTCTATCTTTTCCATTTCGTTACAATTATTTCCAATTAAACTCTCTCTGTTTATTTAGTCGTGGCATAAGGCATTGCACATTGTTCAAATTGTGTCTGTCAAAATTTGGGATACTTATGGAATGCCGTTATAACTACTTTTAGGCGTCGCACCGCAAACGCAACACTTAATCATCTTAAAATATCAGTGTATATCAAGATATCCAAGCGAATGGCAAATTATTTTCCGTAATTTTTGACAGTAACAGTGACCGGCCACAGACAGCTGATTTTCAATGAGATCGTATGTCTGAGAACGTTTCAGCTGAAGATAATCCCAAACAGAGACACAAGATATGGCTTACGTTATGTAGGAAGGTGACAGAGCTAGAAAGGTATGCGTATACTTCGGAGACAGGGTTTTAAGAAAACGTATATGCTATCTTGGGGTCTCTTTGTTTTAAGTCTATTGTTACAGTTCAATTTAACATTTATACGTTATTAAAAAAAATCTCTAATTCATTGCTTTATCTCTTACATTTAATGTCTTAACGAATTCGTGTTATCCGTCGTCACGCGTAATATTTATTATTTAGTTGTCTATATAAACCCGCAATTGTAAGGAATCTGTTGCACTTCTAGACATGACATTATACATTTTGTTGTGTAGCGTGTTGCATATACTTAGGCTCTCTATTTCTGTAATTCTTAAGCTAGGCAACCAATAACTTTTAATTAGTTTATAGGTAGATTCCTATAACCTATTGGCGATCGGTAACACAGATTTATTCCTTCACAATAGTTTTTGGCTTCCGGTAGTCTGTCACTTTTCACGTGTAATTCGCTCGAACGCTTGGCAATTTATTAAGTGGTATTTTTACGTGCTCGTTGCGATTTTTGAAACAAGTAATTTCACCATTTTGGGATATTTTCGCAACGTTACTTTTCGATTTTCCATTTATGTTTGGACGAGTGCATATTTTTATGGTATTGGAAATCGATTGTCTTCATTGGAAGGATCTATACGTAAAAGCCATTTTTGCCAAATTTACACGAGGCCAAGGACAACAACATTTTTCTAAGATAACCCTCCGAAACGAGGTAATTATTTTATTTTTATATTCAAACTAGCAAAATATCACTTGTAGTAAATTGTTCAATGGTAAAAATTTATTTTTAGGGTTTTATTTTCACCTACGGTTTCGTCTAGGAATTCGTAGTTTTTTTCATACGATTTTTTTTTGTCTCCCCTGATACGAACGAATAACTTTTTTTTCCACTGGTCTACACGTACTTATGTTACTTCTCCTTGCTGGACTGGAATTTCTTTTTTTTGTGGAGGAGCCATCCATTTTCTGGGTTAATTGATAGGCTGGAAGTATAGCCCATTCCTGAAATTTGAGCCGAAGCTGAAGCCCTGCTGCCTGCAGTTTGTATCCTTCTTGCGACATATATACATTGAATTTTTTTTAAATATATTATAAATTTTACTAAAAAAATTTCACCACTGTACCTATATATATGTATATATATTTTTTAAAATTTTGCTAAACATTTTATGAAAATATTTTGTCAACTAATTATAACATCTATGATATTTGTTGGGGGTTTAAGCACTTACGTAAGACGCGTATACCCAGTTAGATATATTTTTTTTGTGTGAATTTGTCTACCATACCCTACGTTATTGTACTGTTGAATGTTATAAAGTTACTTCGTTTATTGTTATTAAAAGATAAAACTGAATTTGAATTTTTCATTATCGTCTCGCTAAGTAATTTATTTAGTAAATTTAAGGTTACATTGTACTTGAGCTGGTATTTGGAGAGAAAAAAATTTACTTGGCGCCCTGATACATCATAGTAATTTAGAACCCCGACCATCTCCACTGTTAGTCGGCCGGCAAATACCGTTATGTCAACAGACAACGACCAACTAGTTACGTCAGATTGAGTTTTAAAATTTGACGTAGCACTATGATTGTAAGTCCCAAAATTCAGGTGATAGAATTATTTCTCTAAGGATATTATTCCGAAATATCTTCTAAGTCCCTTTGACTTCACTACGATTCGTGGCGCCAGCGCCGTTCTCTCCCTCTTGGGCTCAAGTGAAGGAAATAGTTGAGTTCGGCCCATATTGGCAGTCAGCCAGAGCGACTCATCGACAGCAGTCGTGTCTACTCCGAGATTCGCATTCAGGTACCATTAGTGACATATATCATTTCCGAGCAGCAGAATTTTGGCAAAGTCCGTACTACGTCATCGACCAGCAGCGCATCCGTCTGGCGCATACTACCGCCCCTTTAATAAGTTGTACCATTTTAGAGAAGGACATAAGGAGCCATGCCCGACTATACCCACATGAAGTGAGCAAGTTGATGTAGGCATAAATAAACTGAGGTATTAGCCAAGTACTGTATATAACTTCTCTATAACTTTGCACTGTAATTTTTTATATACCTATGGTCTTGCTTCTCACACCTGATCTCCGTTTTATTGCTTTGCTAGTTGAACTGGGTTACTGCTTATTCTGTGCTACCATTTCGCTGCTTGTTGTTTCTGTCATTTGAGCCATCTGGTACTACCACTTGCAGCGCTTGCCCTCATAACTGCATTTAGTAACCAAGTAGATTTGTATATAGTGGATTTAATTGAATAAACTAACATTATTTATCAAATTCTGAGTTTTATTGTTTGTGTGCGTATGTTTAATTTCTCAAATTGACTCACTAGAGTACCGTTTCTTCACTTGAGCTACTCAGCCTCGCATATCCAGCTTGTAGGTGGTGTGTCCTAACCCTTAAACGAGGACTGGCGCCTGAGCTAAACCGAAAATCCGTTTCCGGACCTCGAGTGTCAAAGAGTGGCCCTTTTTCTCCTCGTCACCAGCTTGGTTGGAGAAAAAAGTATCACACGATAATATTTAGCTAAATTACTAAACTTAAAATAAACCACGTTTATCTACATAAATAGGAAAAAGAAGAGAACGTGAGAAATGTCGATATCACACTTTATAGGCAATCACTTGAACTTTTAAGATTCTTGCTTATTTAACGTATATACACGTTAGTAGATCGACGAGAATAGCAGTGTTATTATTTATAGACTTCTAAATGCACATATTACATCCTACGGGTTAAAATTACCAACAATTATTTATTATAGTACCCATCTTTTTACATTTTGTTTGTTAAAGTTGGTGGATACAATTAGCTTAACGGATAGTTAAAGTAAAGGTCAGTGAATTATAAAAACAGTAAATTTAAGCACCTTGTTCCCGATTTGTATGCGGAAGTTGTCGCATGATGAAGCAAATTTTTTTTTACAAAATAAAGTAATATTAATATTTTGGCGTTACTCACATTGGTAAAATAATGAAGCAATGGGCACGGTTACTCACCTGAAAAGAAAAAAAACGAATTATAGTAAAATGACATAATGACGTCAGTGTGACGTTTTCCAAAACATCATAATAACAAGGTTTGGGTGAAATGAACCGAGAGGTAGCAATTTCTTAGCTTTACTTAATTTTCATTCGCGTTGTTACGTGTTGTAAATTAAGTTGTCAATACTTGTAATTATATGAATTACGGACATTATATCTTTGAACTTAAAAGTGTTGAATCGACAGGTTATATTTAATGTAGTTTCTGCTGATGTAACCACATGTTACACGTGTCCTCCTTGGTTCTAGAAAAATTATGCGAAAAGAAACCAGTGCCGTGCCGAAGGCACAAGTATACGTTCCATGACAGGCTAATATTTACAGTCATACATACATATCCATTGATAAATAAACTAATTTCAAACTAAACTAAACTAATTGTATTTTGTATTAATAACTTTTTATAGTAGATATAAAGGAATACTCATAGAAGTATGTAAAATACTTGTTCGTGAAGAAGTACAGTACAGATAGAAAAGGTGTGGTGTAAGATATAATAAAATAAAATAGGTATAATAATATAAAATAAGCTGACAGCACTGTTATAATATAAGTAATTAAATTAAGACTTTGTGATAAAGTAACAAGTAAAGCAAGCATCAGAGTAAAGTGAATAAAGTTCCTTTATATATCGAACTACGGCGGAAGGGAGATAGAAAATGAAGAAAAGGAAAGTGTGTGTGTGTGTGTGTGTGAGTGAAGTTTGGCATTGGAGAATTCCATCAGCCACAGAATATTTTTTCGTGATTTTGGGAGTAATTTAAACGTTAATTTTAACTTTGCCAAGGAATTTAACTATCCTGTCAAATACATCTTTATTGTTGCTGCATAGCAGAGTTGTCAAATTGGTTGGAAATTGAATATTTATACTATCTAGGAAGGACATGAATTCTGTAATTACATCACTATGATTTCTACAAGCAAAAAAGATATGATTTAAGTCGGCGACCGATATATTGTCGCAGCTGCATATTTGAGAGCTTACGATTCCGATTTTTTTCAGATGGCTTGGTATTTTTGCGTGACCTAGTTTAAGTCTAGTTATAGTAGTAGAGTAACTCTTTGGCACGTTATAATGAAATATATGCGGAATATTAATGCTGTGAGGTAAACTGGGGTGGATAAGCGTATATGAGTTATTTGAGGATCTAACATAAGCTAACCAGTCTTTTTGCCATTTTCCACGAATTGTATGTTTCGATATACTAAATAAATCATATATGCTAACCACGTTTAATATTTCTGGATTGTTGATAGATTCCTTGGCCTTTTTGTCAGCAATTTCGTTCCCCGTAATTCCTACGTGACCCTTAACCCAGATAAAGGTGACATTTCTCCTACTTTTATGTAACATGTGAAGCAAGTTCTTTATGTTGCATATCAGGCTATGCTTATAATTCTTGTGTGTTGGACCTTCAATTGCCTTCAAAACAGATTTAGAATCCGATAGAATAATTGAGTCTCTATCCCAATTTTCATAGATCCACGTTAGAGCTTGTTCTATGGCATAAGCTTCGGCTGTATAAATTGATGAGTATTTATGTATGTGGAAGTTGAAAGACACTTTGTTGTTAGCTATATAAAATGCACATCCCGTACCATCATTTGTCTTTGACCCATCGGTAAATATTGTCAATCTCTCACTGTAGTTGCTGATAATTGCGTTTATAATATTGTTATTAATTCTTGCTAAGTCGGTGTAGGAAGGATATATGACAGTTGGCTTGAACATCAGTGCATTATATTCTAGTTGAAATATTGGGTATTTTTTTGTGTCAGTTATATTTATCGTATTTTCGTGTTTATTGGACTCTTGAAAGACCTTTACAAGTGGCGGACTGTTTTTATGGATCCAATACTTATTAGTCAGATCCTCGAAATTAAGTGCATTTATAATATTTAGTATATTATTGAGGTTGATACTTCTAATTTTAAGTAGAGTCTTGTCGGCTAGGAATTGCCTTCTTAGTTTTAAAGGCGGTTCCTGAGCCTCAGCTAGGATTGCAGGACAAGGTGATGATTGCATTGCACCAATGCTTATTCGTATGGCTTTAAATTGTATTCGGTCTATAACTAACAAATTGGAATTAGACGCTGAACCGTATAGAACACAACCATAATCTATAATTGAACGTATGTATGACCTATAGAACATTAATGATATTAGTGGATCAGCTCCCCTTCTAGACTTGGATACACATTTTAACATATTAATGCCTTTTTGGCACTTATTTTTGATGTGGTTAATGTGTTTCGTCCATAAAAGTTTAGGGTCAAGTATTATGCCTAGATATTTATATTGTTTGACAATAGGTATATTTAAATCGCATATATTTAATGCATTAATATTTTGTAACCTATGTCTTGTAAAAAACATAATAGCGGATTTTTCAGCTGAAATGCTAAAGTTATGTTCCTCAATCCATTGTTTTAGGCAATATACCACATGTCTCAGATCGGTAACACATTCTGCGTAGGATTTTTGGATTGTGTATATACAGATATCGTCCGCATACTGAATACTTTTAATTGAGAGGTCGAAAATGCCATGCAATCCTGCTGTATAAATATTAAATAAAAGGGGGCTGAGAACTGAACCTTGGGGCAGTCCCAAAGATACTGTCCTGGGTCCATGCAGCGCGTTATTATGGTCTCTTATATAAACAGTTCGATTCCTGTAAAGCTCTGTTATAGCATTTGATATGTTGTAGTTAATACCATATTCTGTTAATCTGGTTTTTAATATGTTCAAATCAACAGAATCATAAGCTCCTTTTATATCAACAAACAGACAGGCCAAATAATTGTTATGGGAAAGTGTACATTGCACGTCAGTAACCAGTAATGAAAGAGCATCAATTGTACCAATGCCTCTACGAAACCCAAATTGAGTACTAGGGAGAAGTGATCTATATTCAAAATACCACTCTAGCCTTGTCTTAATCATTCTCTCGAATGTCTTGGTAAGACAAGACATGAGTGATATGGGCCTATATGAGGTTGCTAGATTACTGTCTTTATTAGGCTTTAAAATTACACAGATGATGATTTCTTTGAGCTCTTCAACAAAGTTACCTCTCAACCACCACTCATTATATATATTAAGTAACAGTATTTTAGCTGAGTTGGGAAGATTTCCAATCATTCTGTAGGTAAAACTGTCTTTCCCAGGAGAAGAGTCACGTACGTCTGCGATTGCGGCATTAAATTCACTAAATGTAAAATCTTTGTCTAAAATATTTCCTTTGGAATTATGAGAATTATGTACGTGTTCTATTGGCTTTTGATTTTCCACAAAATCTGGTGCAAAATTATTTAATAATTCTTCAATTAACTGTGATGATAGAGGTAGTTTTTTAGTTTCAAAATTTTTATTTGTTATTTTCTTTATGAATCCCCATATCTCTGATGGAGAACTGTTTTTATTTAATTTATTTATGAAGGTAAACCAACAATTTCTGTATTTATTTTTAAAGATTAATTTAGTTAGGGCCTCCTTGTTTTTATAATTTAAATAATTTTCCAGATTTGCCAATTTCTTGTACTCATTTAATGCTGCTTTGCGTGCGTTGACTGCAATAGTGCATTCATCATCCCACCAGATAGGCCGGGATGTAGAGGTGGTAAACGGTCTTTTAAGTGGTATTGCGAAATTGGCAGCATTACTGATTGTGTTTGTAAGGTACATAAATTGTTCTATATTATTTGAGAATATAGGGCAGTTATCAATATCTTTATCAATTTGTGTTTGGAATACGGGCCAATCAGCATTACTATCCTTCCATCTAGAGGATGGTTTAATAGAAGTGGATTCCATGGGCAAGTTAGAGTCTAATAGTATAGGGTAATGGTCCGATCCCATTGGGTCAGATAAGACTTTCCAATTAAATTTGCTTATTATATCCGGTGTACCTATAGTTAGATCGACGGCAGATGGTTGTTGATTAAATGTGGTCACCCTGGTGGGAGAACCATCGTTAATCACAATTAAATTACAATTGTCAATAGCCTCTATTAATCTAGTACCGAAATTTGTGTCGACATGTGAGCCCCAAACGGTGTGATGACAGTTGAAATCACCACAAAAAATTGTTGATGAAGTAAACTGCGAAAATAAATTTTCCCAGTCACGTGTGCTAGATTGAATATTGGGCGGTTTATATACAGATACTATATTTAAGTTGTTTTGGTTTAGATGTATTGCACAGATTTCGATCGCTTTACTAAAATTATACTGTATATCTAGCTTAGAATATGAGATATTTTGTGACACAAGGATGGCGACGCCTCCTTTGCCGTCATCTCTGTTTTTTTGAATAATATTGAATCCATGTATATTGAATTTATATCTAGGCTTTATCCAGGTTTCCGAGACAATAATTATGTCTACCGGATTATCACATAGAAAGTTTATTAGATTCGATTTATTTGCGACTAAGGATCTAGCATTCCACTGCAATATTTTAATTGTACTATTAATACGTTGATTCATTATCGCTTAAACTGTTTACTTCTGGGTTATTACCCTGACTAAATATCGACGATATACTCTCCCTAATATTTAATTCCGTGTCTACATGTAAAGGTGTTTTGTCTTGTATAGAATCATTTATATTTCTTATTACATTATTTATATATGATGAAATTTGACAGATTAGTTTTTCCTTGTACTGCATAAATTCTTCACGATATGGATTTGGAGTTATGGGTTGGGATTTAGTATGAATGTCTCTTCTTGGAGGGGGGGTTTCTCGGATTGGTGTCGAGGGGGGGGATGTATGTTTACGTTTTTTACGTATTTGAGATGTCTGGATAGGGGGGCGTTGTATTTTAGTGGGTTGGTTGTTTTTTTCTGGAGGTTGGGTAGTTGGTAATTGAGGAAAATTATTCAAATCATACAATAAAGAAAATCTATTATTTGTGGTTACTTTTGCATATGATGGGTTATTGGCTAAAGTCTGTGCTTCTTTAAATGACGCGTTTTCTGCTGCCATGATTTTTTTTATATTATATTGTGTAGTATACACTGGACATTTTTTTGAAATTGAGCCATGCTCTACACTTTTACAATGTATACATAAAAGAGTGTCACTGTCACAGCTCTCATTTTCATCGTGTGATTTTGTACACTTCCTACATCTAATTTGACCCTTACATAACTTACTTGTGTGTCCATATCTCAAGCACTTGTAGCATTGTACCACAGGGTGGATATAAGGCTCGACTATAAAATTTACCAGATTGATTTGAACGCTTTGTGGTAAAGAGTTACCCAGGAATGTGACAATAATGATTTGTCTAGGAACATATTTAGTTGTTCCGTCTGTTTCAATAATTTTACGTCTCATTCTCTGCACCTCAATAACCTCATTGTTACAAATTATATGTTTTTTAAGGTATTCTTCGTCAAAGAATGTATCTACCATTTTTATAACACCTTTTTTATGGGTATATAATTTAGGTATATAGGCTATTAATTGATTACTAATTATTGTCTCATGATTAACCAGTAAATTTGCCACATTATATGACTTAAAAATAACTTTAACTCTGTTTATGCCTACCGATTTTATGTCAATTATATCTTTCCTAAAGTGACTATTTTCAAATAGGTAATGTCCTACTCGTATCGGAAACAGTCTTCCTATATTTTTGTTTAAATGCTCTACATATACATTATATGGTCCCTTATCGGATATTCTATATTTATTATTGGTATCGTATGTTTTTTGTTCGCTCTTATCAGTATTACTTACTTGCTGTTCGTCCATTTCTTGCATCTCGTCAGGTGGCCGTGTTAGGCCGCCCGAGTTTTCACCCATTACTTACCTATATGTAACAAACTACACTGTTAATTTAAACTCTTTATATTATCTAGGATATTACTAATTCAATATGAATTTGATGTGTTACTCACACTCTATTTAAATAGGTTAATAAAACACTCTGGTTAATAAATTAGTCTAGAATTAACGCACGCACCTGTAAACAGTTCGACTGTCGCTTCCAAACTCTAAGAAAAGGAAAGGAGACTTAACTTTTATTATCAATACTGAATATACTAGTTGCTGCAAGAATCAGTTTTTATTGTTTTCTATAACAGTGTTTTTTATTCAGAGAAGCCATTTTTTCACTTTGTTTTTAAATATTTTTTTATTGTTTTTGTTTTTTAGGCTATCGAGTATAAAATCAAATAATGTAGGTCGCAGGTAGGTTGTAGGTTTTTTGTGATTTTCAGTTTGTGTCTAGTATTATAAGTGTGCTGGTTAAATTTAATGTTTTGTTATTTTTTTTTTAGGTGGACTAATAGTCCAACGCAGTATACTTTTCGGACCATGAAGACTTCGGCTTCTTCAAAAATAGGGCATTCATATTAGCACAAATAGGAAAAAATATATATAAAGTTTTATCACTTGAGGATTAAACTTGTCAAGGGATGTACTTTCAAAATAAAAAGTGTTCCCAAGCAACAAGTGGGAGCTTCGTTCCTAAAACCCATCCCTAAATTTAGTTCCCAAATTTTTTTCTATTGGGCTATTTTTAAGCTAATATGAATGGCCTAAAAGAGCTTTTGAGTGGTAGGTGTGTATTATTTGCTAAAATAATTTTTAGTACCCATTTCTGTATAACCTCAAGTTTTTTTCAGATATGCATCTACGATACCCCTCCAAGTTATAATTTCATAGGATAATTAATTGTGATTGCACAAATGATAAATACAGGGTTTTTAATACCATTATATCTAAATAGTTCTTGAGGTGTTTAATATTGTTAGGCGATGTCTTATTTTACTAATAATATTATTTATTTATAGGTACCATTTTAGGCGTCTGTCTATAATTATGACAAGATACATTATCGATTCTTCCTCTGTTATGGTAGTACGGTCATTTATTTTGAGGGGCCCTAGATTAGGCAATTTATTTTTATATGATATAAAAGTTAAATATTTGGTATTATCTATGTTCACAGTAAGTGTGTTCTTGTCAAACCACTGTTTTATTCTATTGAAGTCACTTTCTGCTACAGTTTTCAAATTTTCTCACGTATCTCCACTATAGAATATTACAGTGTCATCATCAAAACGTAAATTTGTCTAGTTAGATTTAAGATAAATAGGTTATTCATATATAAAATAAACAGTATTGGTCCCAGAACTATATATTGCGGCACCCCATAGCTTATCTCCCTTCTTTCACTTTTGATACCGTCGATACTTACATGTACTTCTTCTTCTCACATGGACATGGACTTCTTTCTGACAAATAACTTTTCATTAGCTCAAAAGCTGTACCTTTAAATCCACAATTTTTTAGTTTGTATGGTAATTTTTTATGGCAGACTGTGTCGAACGCTTTGGCAAGATCCACTAATATGCATAATGAGAGTTTGCTTTATTAGATAATAAGGTAGGCTATAGCGTCCTGTGTAGAAGTCTTTTTCCTAAATCCAAATAATTGTCTGTCCTATATTATACTATATTTTTAGGTATAAACAAGCTATATCTACAAGAATTTTTTTTAAATTACTATTTTATTTAATATTTATGTTTTAATATAAAGGGGAAAGAAATGATAAAGCTTAATTTTCACGTGCAATTTATAAGAAATAAAAATGTTAAAAATTAAAAGTAAGTATACCGTTGGAAACTGAATTCTTCCTTGATCGACGCGCTTCAAATATTGAGCGAACTAATAATTTCTCATGCTAAGAGAAGAATTTAAAAAAAAAACGTTTATACTATTTTTATGTAAAATTTCCCACTCTTTCACGTGGTGCTATCCGTTTTTTAAATTATTATTATTTTTTGAGATATTTGCAAAAAATTGAATTTTTCCGTTTCAGAGGGTTGTTTTTAAGAGTTCGCGAGGTACACTTTTTGAGCCACTTTCTACTAGCAAAAAAATATCTTTTCATTACGACTTAAAATCCCTGGCAACTGGGCTAATACAAATACATAGGTAGGCTGTGAAAAGCAAATTAAGAACTGAATGTCATGGTAACTTGTTATCCCTCTACTTGTGATGTTTTGTAAATAACTGCATTGGTATGAACTGAAGCCATGAGGGACAAATGAGAAAAAAATAAATTAGTAACACTGATTGATAAATGTGAAACTATATAAAAAATTACAGATATAATAATTAAAACGATAAAAAATAAATGTTGAAATAATAGTTACTAATATCTTAATTAATAAAAAATTTACCTCTTTCTGATATAAGCACACTATGAATTTACGAAGCCAAAGTTATAATGCTGAAAAATTACTGTAATTTCGTGAATGGGTTCTAAAGTGGTCTTCCAATTTCAAAAGTCGAATAGAAAATGATTGTTCTATGCCAATATTTGAATAAAGAAAACTAATTTCGTATAAAAATGAACCAGAAAAGAATTTTATAAATTGAAGGGAACTAAGTTAAAATAGCAGGTTGGGAAACATAATAATTACAATTTCGGTACATTAGCGAAAGTAAAGAAAGCCATTATAATAGCTAGTGCCTATACCAATGTCACAGTTAAAAAGTTTATCCAAAATCCAAATAATTGTCTGTCCTATATTATACTATATTTATTTAAAAACATTGTTATTCTTATTTTTAGAATTTATTCAAATATTTTTGAAATGTTTGATATTAGTGAAACTGGTCTGTGGTTTGACATTTCAAGTTTTGACCCTTTTTTGTACAACGGTTTAGTTATTCAAACTTTTAAAATATTTGGAAACACTCCTAGATCCATGGCTTTGTTGATAAAATACATAATTGTTGCCGATATTTCAGCAACCACTTCTTTCATGCTTTTATATCGTCATGCCCTGGTACTTTATGAGATTTAATTTCTAGTGTAGTTTTTTTTACCTCATCTTCATTTATTGGGCCCAGAAAAATTGTATTCTCCAGACTTGCCTCTTTATTGTCTAGTGTAACGAGTGTAACATTGTTTGTTTAAGTAATCTGTTTTGCTAATGACGCTCCAATTTCATTCACCATAGTGATTGTTGAATTTATTCGCAATTTCTTTTTTGTCGATAATTATTTCGTTGTCTATTAATTTGTTAACTATTGACCATAGGTTTTGTGCGTAATTATTATTTTTACTTATTAAATTTCTGTAACATCTAGTTTTCGTGTTTTGTATTAATTGACTTAGCTTATCTTTATAGTTTTTGTATTGTTTTGCTAGATTTATGCTGAGTGGGTTATTTGTCATGATTTTATATAAGTTATTTTTTGTTTTCGTGGAATTAAGAAGACCGGTAGTATCGATATTTTCTAGGAGTTTCATGTCATATAATTCGACAAATTTCATGATGGTGACATTGATATAATTTTCAAACTTGAATTTTAATTTTAATCCCCCGAAGATAATATCAAACTTATTAGTGTTACATCATAATGCAAAGAATGCAAATAGGCGAGAGTAATAGCGTCATTTCATCGGCTGTTCTAGAATGGAACATTTACCAACGTTAGATTGACGTCAGACAATAACATACTTAGTCTAGGTTTGGTCTTAGTTCAATGATGATTTTCGAATACCATTCCAATGTTTTGGTTATAACATAAGGCCTAAAATTTGCATTTAGTACTAGGTATCCTGTATGTTTTTTCCAATTACCAAATATAATTTGTACGTGCAATAATGTGAAAATGTCCTTTATTTTTCCTTATAATATTTTAAAATATTTATTTTCTCTTCTTGTTTAATGGGTTCAGCTAGTTATAAAACAGCTTTTATTGCCTTTGTTCTGTGGGTTACCCGTGGACCAATTATGTTCATAATTTCAAGTTGCCGCAGGCATTCCAGAAATGACCTTTACGTACAAATAATACTATAATGCAAACATATGCAAAACCATTTTCAGACAATTGTTATGAGAAAGGAAATAATCACATTTTAATAAAATTTATAAAAATTATGAAATGATAAAATGTTGTTCTCTTATGTTCTATACCATAATAAAGATAAATAAGTGAGAATAAAAAATTAAAGATAATTAAACCCCATGCAGTTAAAAAAACAATTACTTCCGATCGGCAAGTATTTTATTGATTTACAAACTTGAACATTATTCTACATGCAGATTGTAGTAGACATCCTACTAGTACACATTTTTCTAATTATTTCTGAATTCTTTATACGATGATGAGATCACATCTTCATTTATGATTGTATCAACTTCGTTGAACAAAAATATATTTTTTAAAGAGGTTTTTCCTTATTTTGCAAATAAACTTCTTAATTAAAATTTTCTTCATAATTAAAAAACTTTGTTAAATAAAAAAAAATTATAGAATCTTATGTCAGATTAAAAATGACAAATGAATCACCAAGATTCGTTGAAACTAAAATATTTAATCCTTTACCAGGTGACATAAAATATGTAGAAACGGACTTCAGCTAAAAAAATCCACCTATGTGTTATACAGGGCGTATTAAGCATAAAGAATATGGGGAAATTCGAGTAAATGATAAATTTGATTATTCAAATGCTACTTAAAAGAAACTTTTTATTTAATATCTGATTATACAGAGTTATATCTACATTAACAGCTAATAAGAAACCTGAATAAGATTTTTTTGATATTTTGTTAAATAAGGACAAAAAAGTGAAAAGAGGAAAATCTTAAATTTTCCATTTTTTAAGAAATCTCGAAAATTTTAAAAGATATCAGGAACTTCAATAGGTGGTTTTATTTGTCCCGAAATTCCACAACTTTTTCCCTATTTAACCTTTTCTGTATCTTCTATACTTTACGAAATACCAATACGGACAGTGAATTAGTTGGAACCCTGTATAAGTAAAAGTATAAATCTTGAATCACCAACTTTATGCACACATTTATTACTTGTTATTTAATCATCGTCGATTCAGAGCAAGTTGTCCATTTTATATCCTATCTTTAAATACGATGGTTATTTGTACAGGAAGGTTAATATTTATTTTAATCCTTGAATTTCTGCGTCCATTTTGAGATTGTGAGGTGACATATTCACCTCACAATCACAAGATAACATCAACTAAATTAAATCAATTTGTTTATTAAAATGTTTCCGAGCTATTACGAGGCCGTTAAAATATATACATTTTATTGAAATTTGCGGTGTAAAATTAGTATCCTAGAATATAAACCTGCTTCGTTGTCTTTGAAAAACTGAGAATCTAGTTAGAAATAACAAGACTATAAAAAAAAAGAAATACCCATAGCTGTACAGCATAAAGCGCGAATAATTCAGCTTAAAACAAAAATCTGATGCATTCAATAGTTGTTTTATTCTTGAAACACTCTTTTCAGTAATACAATTGGTATATTTTATGTACAGTAATGCTGCGTGGGTTATTTGCTTGAATTGTCGAGGACAGCTTATGGCGTTAGCTATAAAATAAAGAAAATGAATAGGAAGAATAGACATTCCAATAGAAACCTCAGTTATATTGTTTTATATTTTTAATCCAAAAAATAAAAATGTGTATTTTCTTGCAACGGACTTCGTGTCTAATTTATTGTAATTTCTAACAAGGAATTCTAAGGAGGTTAAACGCAAATGAATGACAGACATTTTTTATTTTTATAATAGTAGAATTCATTTTAGTGCCATTTATAGCCGTGTATTTAGGTTAATAGTGAATTGAAAATCGAGTTAAAATTAAGACTAAAGGAAATATCTGAGGAGGGGATTTTCTTGCTGGACATACCGTCTGTCTATTTGAAGAGGGCCCCACCAAATATCCCGCTTAATGTCTATTGTAGAAGAATAAACTTTTAGGAACACTTATCCCATTTTTCGTGTGCTATATTTCAGTGAAAAGACATTTGAAATCCATAGCCTACTTTGTGAGATATATTACAAAAACCTGAAAAATAGGAAAACCACCCGATACATTAAAAGGTAAATGATTTAGTATACACCAATTATTTATCTTATTTAAGTTATTTTGAAGTTTTTCGCAGTCTTCCTCAGCTTCAATTAACAATGTATTTTCAAATCATCCGCATTTAATAAGCTTAGTACGTTCAGATTTGAGAAAATATCGTTAATAAAAATGTTAAAGAGTAACGGCCCCAGTTCGGATCCCTGGGGAACACCTGAACTAGCTAAGATATCGAACGATCTGAAACCACGGTATTCTACATATTGCCGCCTATTTTATAAATATGAAATAATTAAATCTAATAATGCCAACAAAAATCTGAGTTTACTTAGCATTTGTATCAGAATACCGTGACCTAGATGATCAGATGCCTTGGAAAAATCACTAGAAATGATTGTTTTACATACTGCTTCATTTTCTCTCTTATATAACTAAATTCATTATAATCATCTTCGTTTTTTGCTTGTTTACACTTTTTCTAAGATATTTTTTTTTCTTTATAGCTCTCCTGATATCATTTGTGTACTACATTGGATGTTTAGGCTGTTTGGGAATAGATTTCGGTACAGATTTATTGAAAATTTCTGTTAATATACAGGGTGTCTCACCGGGAATTGAATCGATCGATATAGAGAAAAGTACGCATCAGAAAATTTTGAAAATTTAGATAATTACTAATGTCAGTATGGCCAATCCAATTAAAATAATTACAAGCAGCTGGCACTTTCGCTTATACCGGAAGTCGATACCAACTTGCTTATTTCAAATAGAACACACTATATATTTTAGGGTTTTCAAAAAGAGCATAAAATTCTGAGTCGAAAATATATATCATATTCTATACCTAAACCTAGCCATTTTAGAGATATTTGACATTTTATAGAAAATTTGACAGGTGCAACGGTTTTCAAGAACCGTTATAACTTTCTTCGTGTAAAAGATTCTCATTTACTTCTTGCCACGTAAAAAGAACACAAGGAGAACTACGTGTTATAACTGAAATACATTCAATAATATCATACCAAGTGTTGTTAACTTCAAACCGCGAAAACTTGTTTAGGTCAAATGGAACACCCTGCATTTTTTTACGTCAAGTTGTGTAAAATTGAATTCCCTTTTTTCTGATATTAGCATTGTGGGGGTTAAAGTTACAAATTTTTGAAAAATTTGCAATTTTATTAGAAATTCATGAATTTTTAAATCATTTCATCAAAATAGCCATGATTAGAAACAATCAGTCATTATCTTATGTCAAAAATGCCAGCACGTTTAAATTATACCAACGAAAACTTTTTAAATTTGTTTATTATTTATGGACAATGTGATAAAGTAATATCAAGAACTTGCAGCCCATTTGCTACTCGATATCCACAAAAAGGCAAAATAACACTAACACTGTAACATGCGGACTAATCGAATTGAAGATATGGCATGAACTAAAATAGCAGAGATAAGATCAATTTAAAATATGATTTCATTTTAATTTAATAATTGCTCAAAATTCCGCCCTCGAACCTCGACACATTTTTCGCACCTTCGGATTAGTTCCTCATGGTTCTTCTAATTGGTGGTGGCTCTTCTAGTTGAATCCTGTAATATGTTTTGAAATGTATTTCTTACTCTTTGCAAACAATCTTCAAGTTGTTAATGGGCTCTCATAAACTTTATATTTAATAGTTTCCCAAATGAAATAATCCAAAACTGATAAATCGGGCGAGCGAGGAGGCCATAAGGAAGGTCCATTATTGACAATTCATTGATCATAAAAAGTTTCTTGTAAATAATTATTAATTAAATATGCGTCATGTGGGGAAGCACCGTCGTGCTGATAAAAAATGTTTCTATGTTCGGCGAGAGGTAAATTTTCTAAATAATTATTATTCAAATTTTGTAAGATATTCAGATATCTTTCACCTAAAAAAAAACAACAAATATTTACCTATACATATTAGCAGAAGAGAAAATTTAATTTACCGTTTAAATTTTCCCGATAAAATTGTAATGCCACCACTCTATCGTTTCTTATGGCACAGTAAACATTGAACTGCCAATTTCCTGAAAGTTTCGCTCTCTGAACATATGAGGATTTTAGTCACTCCAATAATGCGAATTGTGTCTATAAAAAAGTTCATTTTTAGTAAATTTTGCTTCATCTGTCCATATAATATCTCCCAAATAAGAATCGTGACCCTCAGACCTTATTAGAATAAACTTACAAAAATTCTGCCTTCTTAGGAAATCTGTTTCTTTTAATCCTTGAACCATATGGAATGAAAACGGGTGAAACTTATGTTTTAATAAGATTCTGTGAATTGAATCCTTGCATAGTCCCGATTCCAGAGCAGCTTGTCTTAATGACATCCTTGGAAATGCTTGAAAATATCCCAGAATGACTATTTAAATGTTTTCGTTATCAACAATAGGCTTTCTTCTTTGCATTTTTGCCTTGACAGAGCCATAATTTTTAAAATTTTCCAATATGCGTTTTACAGTGTTTGGTGACGGTATCCGTTTTTCTGGATATCGATTAGCAAATGTGCTGTAAGTTCTTGATATTACTTTATCACATTCTCCATAAATAATAAACAAATTTAAAAAGTCTTCGTGGGTGTAATTTAAACGTGCTGATACCCTCACAATGCTAATATCAGAAAAAAGGGAATTCAATTTTACTCAACTTGACGTAAAAAAATACAGGGTGTTCCATTTGACCTAAACAAGTTTTCGCAGTTTGAAGCTGACAAAATGTAACGGGAGAAACGGAAGACATATTATTGAATTTATTTCAGTTGTGTTCTTTGTGTTCTTTTTACACGACAAAAAGCAAATGATGATCTTTTACATGAAGAAAGTTATAACGGTTCTTGCAAACCGTTGCACCTGTCAAATTATCTATAAAATGTCAAATATCTCTGAAACGGTTAGGTTTAGGTATAGGATATGCTACATATTTTCGACTCAGAATTTTATGCTCTTTTCGAAAACCCTAAAATATATAGGGTGTTCCATTTGAAATAAGCAAGTTGGTATCGACTTCCGGTATAAGCGGAAGCCTGTAATTATTTTAGTTGCATTGACTACACCGGCAACATAAAAATATTTTTTTTAAACTCTGGCCTTCAATTCAAAAAATTAGTTTGTTCTATACCCTTGAACCTATGCACCCGCCAAAAAAGTGTTCATCATTAAAATCTTGTAAACTATATATTTCCACTCTTCTTAAAAACTAAGTACCAAGTTTCATTTAACTAAGAACAAAAAGATTTAAAATTAAATTCGATCTAATCTGAAATAAAAGTGCCGCAGATTAATGCGGATCTAGACAAAAGTATATGATATTTTTGGATTGCAGTTCTTACTTTTTTTGTTTATCTGTTATTAAAAAATTATGTTGTTCGAGAAAAATAAAGTTTAGTATATTCAACTGTAGCTAAAAGCACTTTAAAGTTGATAAAAAAGTGTTTCAGATTTAAAATTAATTTAATTAACAAAACCTTTTTAAAGCGACTTATTTTAATCCTCAACTTCCAGAATTTATTAAAATTTAAACGAATGCAGCGAGAAATCTTTGTTTGTAAAGGATTGAAATTAAAGTGCATACTGCAGTTGTAGGTGCAGTAGTATCGTAATCCACAAGGCAGCTCGCATAGTTTCCGACTTCAACAACAACTGTCTGTCGTGCACTACTTTTAATTTCAAATAGAAAATTTCAACTACATCACGTTTAGAGTCCAACTTACAGCGTTAACATAAAATATCTCGACAAGTATGCATGACATTTGTTTAACTCGTTGAAAGCAAAATCTAAAAAAATGTCGTGTTATCTCCCATTTAGTTTCTATAGTTTATTTATTGAGGGAAAGGTTTTATTAGGTCAAAATCATTTACAACTGACTTAAAGTTGCAGAAGAAATTGCGCTGATATTTTATGCCACGGTTTACGTAAGTTTATATTGTCTCAGTGTTCTTCTCTTTATATAAGAATTTCTAATAATACAAGGCTGGTACGATTATTACATGTCACTTGTAGATTAATATATTTCTTAACGAATTTTTAATAAACCTCTACATAACTGACTCACTGAAAAGTGTTTTATATGATATTTGCATTTATGCAGTAGATGCCAGAAGACGAGCAACTTCATTTTAGAAATTTTGCTAAACATTTTCTCTGTCAAAAAGAAGACATTTATTATTTGTCTAACATTCAATGACATCTAAATCTTTAGAAGACTGTGAAGATTACAAGAATAAACGAAATCGGGTGACATATAGATTACGATAGGAAAAAATACTACGAATCTAATATTGATAAAGCGAAAGATGACAGTAAAAAAATGTGGAGGACGATGAAAGATTTAATCAACTGTAAAAGAGGAGAACTGATACAGCAAGACCAAATTGTATTTGATAGATACACATATGAGTTAGAAGAGAAATATTACAGCGACAGCATAAAGAGAATAGCAACCACTATAAAGGACAAACCACTGTATCCTACAGATAGTCGGGAAATCCACGAATTTGATCTTTCTATTTCCGAAAAAATCAATCTGCAAGAGCTACTTAAAATAATCTGCAATTTAAAAAATTAAAGTACCAGTGGTGAATGTCTTCATGTAAAACTTTTGAAAGACTTATTTTGTGTTATTGGATATCCACTCTTAAACATAATAAATGTGTCCTTAGAGACAGGACGTGTGTCATCGGAATTACAAGTCAGCGTTATTGTGTCAATTGCAAAAGTGTCTGCTCCTACTCGTCCAGAGCACTGTAGACCGATAAATCTATTACCTGTAATAGATAAAATTCTAGAAATAATAGTGTATGAACTAAAAACATATTTTGAAAAAATAATTTAATATTTGCTGGGCAGTCTGGTTTTCGGGAAGATCATTCTTGCCAAACAGCATTACAGTATGTTTGTGTGAGTTGGAGGAGGAACATTGGGGTAGGAAATGTTGTATTAAGTGTTTTTGTGGATTTAAGGCATGCCTTTGAGACTATAGATCGCAATTTGTTATTACGTAAGCTATCAAAATATGGAGCAAAATCAGCGGCCCTGAAATCGATAAAATTCTATTTACAAGACAAGTACCATCGGAACTAAAATAAATAATAAGATGTCTAATATTGTTGATAGTGTGGTTGGAGTTCCCCAGGATAGTGTACTGCGCCCCCATCTATTTGATATATATGTAAATGATATTTATTCTTTATAAATCTATTTGCAGACGATTCACTTATTTCTGTTTCTGGTAAAAACTATGGTTATGTTACAAATACATTAAATGGTGAGTTAGATATTTTATTTTATATAATTGGCTATGTAGTAATAAATTAAAACTAAATTCTGAGAAAACGTAATATATAGTCTTGAGCTTTAAAGCAAAATTCACGAAATATTTATCTCAAAATTAATCTGTCAAAATTAACAATGCTCCAGTGGAGAATGTATCAGAATTCAAATATCTTGGTGTAATATTGGATCTTCAACTTAATTTTGGCCTTCAAGTGGAATATTTATATAAAAAGTTAGGGAAGAAAATTGGTTCCTTTTATAGGGTCTCGGCAAACCTATCGCAATGGGAATTTCGAACATGGAGTTACCTAATACTATTTTAAGTGGCCTTAAATTACTTGAAAACAAAAAGAAATGAAGGGAATTGGTTTTATCCACATTAAAATACAAAGTGGGTCAGCGAAAGTACAGTTTTGGTTGATTTACTTTTATACAAATACTCCTTGGAGTTAACAAACGAGATTCAAACCACAGTTTAATAATTTTGAAATTATTTTAAGCTAGTTGTTCAACATTAGGCGACAAAATAGCCGTGCCTTCGGCAAAACAGACAGTTTCTTTATAAATAATAAGGGTTAATAGATTATTTATGTGTATGTTAAATAGGATCGGACCGGGCGCAGTACCCTGTGGCACTCTATAATGAGCTGCTCTTATTTTACTAAACGTATTATATATTTTAATATTCTGCATTCTACCCGTCAAATAGAAAAAAGATCATAGCTTTTTTACTTTATATGAATTTCTCGAGTATTTTTAGCTTAATTATAACAGACACAGTCAGAAGCGTTAATCAATTAAACTTTTTTTTTAATGCATTTATTTAACGTCGGCCTATTTCTGCTACTGAGGCCTAACACCGACGCCTGTAGACGAGCTACCCCCAACCAGGAATTTTGCAGAACCTCTTCCCTTAAGAAGAGTAGGGATCTTTTACTTGCCTAACATTTAATAAACAAGGGACCGACGGCTTTACATCCCCTCCAAAGGATGATATATCTCCTATACAACCCTCGCCTAAAGTTGTATAGCTTCCGCGCATACACTGATATACAAGCCGCTAGAAGACGTGTGAGGCCAGGACGCGGTAATAAATTAAACTATTATTAACTATATATCTTAAATCTTTTTTTTAATTATGTAGTATTTTCTGTTCTACGATTTATGTTAAAATTATTTCGCTAAAAATAATTTACAGAAGAATAATCTTTTTCTGTAAATAACTCCTCTAATACTCGCGAATATTGACTAAGTTTACATAATTGAATAAAATTATATTGCCCTTTTCTTCCCTTGGGCTAATTGGCGGCATCCTTTGACAGTTTTTTTAAGACTCAGTCTTAACAGATCTGTATTCACATAGAGACATATTTTAGGTGTGTTTGGAACGTCAATAAAATAATTGAATTTTATTACATTTTTTTAACCAACTAATAATGAGTTTCTAAGTTTTAGTAATAAAATAATCATATATAGTGTGTAATGAATTGTTCAATTGTTATCCAACTCTGTTAAATAATCCTTGGAGGCTTTCTATTTCGACGCTATTGATGATTTTTTAAATAGGAACAAGGCCCATCCATTTTTTTTTGAGTATATTAATTGTTTATCTAACTATTTACTAATATTAATTAAATAAAATATATGGAGTGGAAAAAAGAAATTAATTTATGCTTTAACAGTAATCAATACAATAAACATTTAAATTCTTCTTGAAGTTTTGCTATCGTTCCTAGTTATTTGTAAAATCTTCACTCTTACTCTTTCTTTTAAATCTCCTAAACTTTCCAGTATAATTAAATGAACTTTGCTTTTTGTATATTATAGTAGAACAGTCAAGAGCAGTTAAATCTGGAGACCTAGGGGGTCATTCAATTGATCCTCTTCGACCTATCCACCGATCACAGAAACAAACAGGTAATTCCATACAGCAATAACAAAATGAGGTGGCGTCCCATCTTGCTGAACCTATAAGCCATTTTAGTTGTGGAATCTTCACTCTTACTCGTTCTTTTAAATCTCCTAAACTTTCCGGCATATTTACATAAAATTTGCTTTTTGTATATCCTAGCAGAAAAAATCAAGAGGAGTTAAATCTGGAGACCCAGAGGGCCATTCAGTTAACCCTCTTCGACCTATCCGCCGATCACAAAAACAAACAAGTAATTCCATACAGCAATAACATAATGAGGTGGTGTCCTATTTTGCTAAAATCACAAGCTATTTCTCTTTGTAAATAGTCTGCTTACAGTTGGTAATAGAAATTGTTGCAGAAATTGTAGATAACGAGGTCCTGGTAAGCTTTCCTCAAAAGAGTATAAATAAATAAATAACACCGGAGGTAATTACGACCCCCTTTATCCCGGAAGGCTCTAGCCTTGCGTGGGAGGGGGCTATACATTTAGAGACAAGGGATACACACCCAATATCCGTATATAGTGGAAAAATCCCTCTAACAGTATTTCCCACTGCGCTTACCTCTCGACCATCAGTATGATCCTATAATTGTACTAGCGGTAATTCCCGCCCAAACATTGACATTTTGGGGGTACTGGGTGTGGTGTTCTTGTATCCAATGGAGATTTTTCACTTGGTAATACATAGCAAAAACCCGATCAAGCTATTTATGTTTTTATTCCATTTACTTTTATACCAATAAACATTTCATATTTCTGATGTATACAGATCGTCTGTAACTCTTCACATACTGCAATAATGGGAACCTTCAATTTGATTTTCTACACTTCTAAAACAGACAATGGGACAGCGTACTATGCAGTAAAATTTTTTAATGCTTTGCAATTCAATATCAGGAAACTGGATTATTTACGTTTTAAAACTGTTATAAAAAGTTTATAATTAACAATGCCCTCTTTTCAATAAATTAGTATTTTGATGCAGACTTTTCTGTGTTATGTAGATAACATAATTATATGTTTGTTTTTAGTTCTATTTTCCTGTTTGTTTTTAGATGTTACCATCTATTTATTTATTTACTTTTTCTAATACTATTCTTCATATATGTCGTATGACTATAACATTCCTGTCTATGTATATGCATTCTTATTTTTTTATTTTGGATTGTTGACTTGTGTAAATACTCAAATAAACACTAATATTTGTTATTTATTAATGATTATCTATTGTTCTGTCCTTAGATTTATTGTCTTATATTTTTCAGATTTTAAAATATCTAAAGTTCGTCCTTCTATACATTTGGTATATGTTGAGAGAGTTTTGAAAATAAATATCAGTTTTTATATTGACTATATGAGGAGCACAAAACTGTACCTCAATACTAATTGAAGTTCACATTTTCCGCATACTTTGTAAAATTCCATTTTATTTTTAATAGAATCTCGAACCGGTTACAAGATGAATCTTTTTATTCATCTGATATTTTAGACTTGTTCTTGGCTATGTATAGAAACGAGCTAACTACCAAACTCGACATACTGACTGACATTTATAAAAGGTTTTATTGTAAATAACAAAACAGCTATAAAATTATACAATCAGAAAAATGCATTAACTGGAGTGCTTCTATGAATCTGAATTGCTCTGTTAAGCCAAAAATGCACTATTTTTACTTGTTCGCATTATGAGAGAAGACGATTTCATGATGTTGCTTAATTGTAAAATAAGTGTCTTCGCTGGTATTACAAGATTTTGTTTAAAAATCAAGCGGCGGTTGGGAAACGATATGTGTATATTAAGAATAGTCGCTGTAACTACCAATTTGACATATATCTAGTTTTAGAATGAATATACGTAGTAGGTAGTTTAACTATAGTATATTCATGATTTTATTCTCAAACTTTAAACGAACAATAATAAATAATAATAAATAAATAAACACCACAGAAATCAGACATCCCTCAATTCCAGAAGCCAGAGGCTTGTGCGGAAGGGGGTTACACATTGAAAAAACGCGGACATACAACCATTCCCTCCGACAGCGCCAATGCCGGAACCAGGATTCGAACCCGGTGGTGTGATAACCGTGTGATTAATCGCGACTTCCACCTCGCGCGTTAACCCATACGGCTATCGGCCAGACAAAATGAAGAGACCTATACTATGAATTAAACGGTAATAGATTTCTATGGTTAATGCCTTCTTCAGAGAGTACAATTTACTATTATAATATTATCACCAGAGATGGCGCTGCAGTTTAAAAATATTTTTAATCAAGGAAGGTTTGAAATATGTGTCATTCGATTAAGAATTAAATTTTAAGCAAAATTGTTCTTATTTCAAAAAGCAGTGCAGTAGCTTTTCAGATATTTTAATTTTATTGTCTAACTTTGAAGTGTTATAATTTTTTCTTAATTGCTGTAACTTTTTTAATCTTGGTTTTCGGATGTAGATTCCTGGTAACTTTTTTACCTACTATTTACTGGTGGAATTTTTTTTAATAGCACTTCTGATTTTATCGCAAATTACTGTAGATTGAGACATTTAAATGGAAAAACAACAAATAAGGTAATTTTATTTTTGTACAATACATCTTGACAACAATATGTACAGTAGATGCTCGAAATTACTTTCGTTTGCTTGAATACACATATCAAAGCGATGTAACAATTCCTCGTTACATGTCCTTAATAATTATCTATTAATTGTACCAGCGCCAGCGCAAGCGTAGGTTTTATTGTATAAATCTGCCATATCTTCTATCGGCTCTTGATATACTTACATGAATTTTTAAATAACCCCACGAGAAATAGTCCAAAGGGCTCAAGTCCGGAGAACGCGCGGGCCCTCTAAACGGCCATGAGATGCCAATCTAGCGCCTTGGAAACGTGTTATTCGAGTAATCTACAACAATATTAGAGTTGTGGGGTGGTGCGCCATCTTGCTGAAACCAAATTTCAGCTCTGTTGTGGGGAACATTTTAGTAACTCATTTTTTAAAAATCTTAAATAACGCACACTGGTTAAATTTTCATGGTATAGAAGCAGACCTATAATACAACCATTTAAAAAACCATACAATACATTTACGCTGAACACAATTTGATTTCTCGTTCGAATCATCCATCTTGGGTTGTTTTCCGACCATTATCTACAGTTATGTTTTGTAATTGTGCCGTTACTGTGAAATTTACTTTCGTCACTCTAAAGTATATTTTTGAGGAAATTACAATTTCCTTCATAAAGAACAGAAAACTTAGCAAGAAAGGTTAAGCTGCGATCATAGTCCGTAGGCAGTAAATGATGTAATAAATGTGGTTTATATGGAAAGTACTTATTTTCTTTTAACATTCTTTGGTACGATGATAGTGATAATGGAGACTCTTATTTGTCGCAATGATGAGTGGGGATCATTGTTAACTGTTTGTAAAACTAGAGCCGTATCCTCCTGGGTCCTTGCTGTTCGTATTCTTCACGTTTTAACTTTTTAAAACTTCCATATTGTAATAAATTGTTACACAAATTAGAAAAAGTCTTGCGTTCGAGTTGTGGTCTGTTTGTAAATTGATAAATACGTTTGGCTGCTTTTGCATTTTTATTGCTTTTCCCATAAATTAATAACATATTAACTTTGTCAACGTTGGTATGGGCCATATTTTGGACAAATTTTACAAAAGTATTCCTAAAATGACACATCAAACAAAAACTTAACTTCTGACAGTTAATAAACAAACAATTACAATTGTTCCACGGCTAACGAGAGTTAAAATTCAGAACTTAAGATATGGTTTTTCTCACGCGATTTTCGGTCGCCGTTGGCAACTGCGATTGAGCCGCGCGATTGGCGGTGTGTCTACATTGTTTTGTTTCACGCGACTTGCTGTGCGCGTATATTGGAATTTGGTTTTAGTCTATTGCTAATATTCATAGAGGATTGACATGGACTTTAAAAATCTCGTTGCGTTAATGATTTTAGACGAAGCTGAAGATGAAATACTGGAAATGTTCCTACCCAACGATGAAGTGGATGAAATGTTTATATCACGACCTGAAGAAGGCATTAACATTTTATTAAATGAGAAACATAACAACGTAACAAAGTGGTCGTCTATCTAGTGCAGTTACAACTTCAGGGCACAAAATACAGATGATCAGACAAATAGATATTTTGTAAACGATAGTCTTTTCTGAGTTGTTCTAAAGACTTCAAATTAACCAAAAATTCAAATGGACTACCTATACTCTCACTATACTTTCCCTATATAGCATGGGTAATGAAAAAACAAAAGTATTGTTACACACCCTCCAGTAAACACCCCGAACGTAACTACAATAATTGCAACACGAATTGTCACTAACCTCTGATTTATTTAATACTTAATTTAGTATGTGTGCATTTAATGTGGAATTATAATAACTAATTATTGTAAGCTCATTCTCTTACAATAATTAGCCCTTATAACTGCACACTAATTATAACTTTTAACTACTATAAAATCACTACTTATTGTCACTGTACTAGTATGTTCTTTCTTCCGATCTGATCACTTGGCTTCTTTGAATTAGAACTGCCCTGATGCATTGATGCTTTTTATATACTCCATGGCGTTTATTACAAATCCATCCTCTTCAATCTAGTGCGTAACTCTGACGGTTCTTTTCCTTTCTAGTTTCTCCATGGTAGGAAGCCAATAACGCCATCTCTGGGCCCACTGGCGAACTATCATTATATATTTAAAATTTCTATGCTACGGGATGAAACCCTTCTTCGTAAGAGAGCGTGCATATAACAATATATATAAAAAAAATTAGGAGTGTATGATAAACCTAAATGTGATATTTCTAGTCAACTTTGTGATGTTGAACAAAACAGCAGTGCACGCTCTGCCTTAACCTATTAAATTTTTACTTAAATAATATAAAAGATTTTGTGACAACTTTTGAATTCAATTTGACTAATGAAAATTAAATTTATAACATCTTGCTATCTATTAAATCTAAATCTATAGGTCATGACAACATAAACATTACAATGCTACTCTATTGCTGTCCGTACATATTACAATTTATTGTTCATATAATAAATTATTAATACTCAAATTAGAGAACATCTTAAAAACTGTAATATTTTGCCTGTAACACAATCGGGATTTAGACCTAATTATAATTATGCTTCCGCTTTATTAAAGATTATAGATAATATCATCACATATATTGTTAGAGATAGAGTAACTGTATTAATACTTTTAGATTATACAAAGTCGTTCGACAGAATCCAACACAATTTATTGTCAGCACTACTACATTTTATAGGGTTCAATGATCATGCCGTGGAACTGATTAAGAGTTACATGAGTAATAGACTTGTGAAACTCAATATTCAAACTTCATCAGTAGGTGATATGAACTGTGATGCCTCTCAGGGGTCTATCTTAGGCCCTGTGCTATTTACCATATATACATCCAACTTAATAAATTGTTTAAATGCTGATGACACCCAGCTATACTATTCAATTGACGTAAGCGATACTGTTGTTGCTAACAATAAGATTTGCAGGAGCTGATTAACCAACCTACAGCTCATTGTTTAAATATTAATCCAATTAAATATAAAGTTTTACTGTTTGGAAGAAAACAATCCAGAACTAAATACATGAAAAATTTAAGCATAGTGTGATAGATAATATTTCTTTACAGTTTGTAAACTCAGCAAAAAATTTAGGTGTTGAAGTCGACATAGATTGTAGGTTTCAGATCACATAACTAAAAAAATAAAAGCTGTATTTGTTAATTTAAAAATGATTTATGCCCACAGGCATATACTAGGCTTAAATACAGAAAAAACCTTTGTGATACATTAGTTTTTTCACATTTCAATTATGCAGATGTAGTATATGGTTCATGTATTACGAAATTTGATAAATAGTCGAGTTCGGGAGTCGGAAGGGATCTAGAGACTCCCCCCCATTTTCTAGGTCGGTGAACACGGTGGTGGGGGTCTCACAATTTTTTTCCTCGGCAACCCCTTCAAATTGGCCAAAAACCACTCCAAAAGTGCCCTATTCCGTTTCTCCAGTTTTTCGACTAACTGTTATTCCCTCGAGTAGAGCGGAAGGTTCCTCGAGGGATTTGACCTCAGCCACCCCTACACCAGGCTTCCACCCCTCTAGGGGGTTGTAATATTGATATTTTCTTTGTGGGTAAAAAAATTGATATTTTACAGAAGGTGTTTGTTTCTGTGAGAAAGGTGACAGGTGACCAGAGTTGTGTAACCATCCGCGGGGGTTATTTTTACTCTTCAAAGGGGTGGAAACAAAAAATTTTTTTTTAGGAAAAAAATAAATTTTTTTAGGAGGCGTTTCATTGAGGAAGGTGGTACGTCTACTACATAATATTATTTTTTCGCACTCCTTCGAAGGATGAAAACAACCCCCGGGGTTGGTTATATAACTCTGGTCACCTGCCACCTTCCCTAAAGAAACACCTCCTACGAGATAATAATTTCTTTAAAAAAAATCAAATATCCACCCCTTTGAAGGGTGAAAATAACTCCCCCCGGTGGTTGTTACACAATTCTGATCGCCTATCACCTTCCTCAAAGAAACGCCTCCTACTACAAAATATTATCCAATTTCCCCAAAAAAAAAATTCACCCCTTTGAAGGGTGACAACACCCCCGGGGATGGTTACACAACTGTGGTCATCTGCCACCTTCCTCACAGAAACATCTCCTGTAAAATATCAATTTTTTTTCCACAATAAAATTTCAATTTTCCAACCCCCTACAGGGTTGGAAGCCTGGTGTAGGGGTGGCTGAGGTCAAATCCCTCGAGGGACTTTCCGTTCTGCTCAAGAGAATAACAGTTAATCGAAAAACTGGAGAAAATAAACGAGTTCACGAAAAAGAGCACTTTGGGGGTGGTTTTTGGCCAATTTAAGGGGGTTGCTGAGGAAGAAAAATTGCGGGACCCCCACCATCCTGTTCAGCGATCTCGAAAACGAGGGAGGGTCTCTAGATTGGCGCTCTGGCAAAAAAAAAACAAAAACCACAAAAAATTCCCGACTCCTGGCATCGACTAAAACGAATCCAAAGAATGCAAAATCCATGTATTCGTCTTATATGCGGCATCAGACGGAGAGGAAGAGTGTCCAATAGGCTAAGAACTATTAAGTGGCTTAATATGGAGGAAAGACGGTTACTGTACATGTTGGTAACTTACAATAATGCGATTGTTAACAAAAGTCCGCCATATATTTATAATAAAATTAGGTTTCGCACAGATGGCCATAATATAAATGTTAGGCATAACCATTTAATATCTCCACTACTACACTCCGCTGCCATATATCAAAGAACTTTTATTTTTAATATACGTAAACTGTATAACAAGCTACCAGAGGAAATAAAAAATATAACAAAATTTTGTTTTAGGAGCAGTTAGGCAAATTATTTTGGAAAAAGGTATCAATTTGTAACGTGTAAATTTCACTGCTTCTAGATTATTGTTTTAGTTTGTATTATAATTTTAACATAATACTGTTTTTTATATTTAAGCTGTCCCCCTTGTTATTGAATTTGAACTGTTTTACTTTGTTTTAAACGATGTTTTCTTGTTTCTATAGAGCTTATTAAATCCACTTTTTTTATTGAGAAAAGGCAGGTTTATTTTTTATAGAAAACAAATCTATTAAGTTAGGTTGGTCGGTTAAGCGTAAGAGCAGATATCGCATCTGAACTTCGCCGTTGTAAACTTTAATGTTTAATAAAGGCATTATTATTGTCATTATTATTATATAAGTATTGGTTTTATCTTTAACCTTATATCCTTCAATTGGAATTTGCCCATTGAATATTCTAACTAAATCTCTAACAGTACAAGTACAAACATTTACACCTGTGAAATTATATTATTTCTTTTTCATATATTTAGGTTGGGAATGTAAGAAAATGTTCTAATTTACTGTAGCTACATTTGCGCCCATGTGACTCTGCATTAATTCAATATTCGACTCTAGTCGAACCGTTTGATAATAAATAATGCATTGAGCAAGAACATGCGTTTCTACGTCACGGTAACGCCTGACGCATCGAGCTAGAAGTGTCAATATTTTAATTGCTTTCAATATGGGTGTTTGATTCATGGGACCAGGCACCTCCCACCCGATGGGTGTGACCGTTAGATCTTGATTTATTGTATTTAAAAAATAGTATTAGATTTTGCAATGTTTTAAATTGTAAATATCTCGCGCTGGGATCCAGAATTTGTGCTTAGATGTAGTTCATAGATAAGCCGCATTATTGTTGTTTTTGTTCTCAAGTTATTATTAACTTGTACCATTATGTTATTGTATATTAATTCGAGTTTTTCATTTAACAATTATAAGCATTTTTTTATAGCGGTAAGTTCAACCTTTATGCTTCGATTGCGGAATTATCCTTCAAATATTACACGCCACAGAAAAGGGCGGGACTGGATAATTTCCCTTTTGTCATAGTTGCAATAGCCTGGGGCCTGGGGGTTAGTTTACTTGGGATAGAAGTAACTTCACAACAAAAATATTATGTTGGATAATGAGATATTTCTACTTTTAAGAGGACTATATCTATAATATTTTAATCCACCAGGTGCCAAAGTAGTGGCTCACTCATATACTTTTTTATTTCTGACCATATCGAACTTGGGGCTCTCTCAATAGCCATTCAGAAAACTGCATTTTTTGACATATGAAGTACTTTGATAAAGTATATACGATTGAAATTGAAACTGGTCAGTTTTAAAGCACAGGACCGTGCGTACTGAACTTGATATTTTGTCCTATATATTTGGCAATGGTATTGAGATTCTATCTATCTATCTATATTCGTAGTAAATGGTATTGAGATTCTAACGGTAGTTGAAACTGTGCAGGCGAGTCCGAGACTGGCAATGTAATCAGCCTGAATGAACCATCTACGACTGCACTGGTTTAAAGGTAATAAAACGGACAGGCCTACTAGCACAAAAAGAACTTGTAAATCGTTTCTTTATCTTGGAACGTGGAAGTCTAATATCATGCTGTCTATGTGCCAGTGCAGCGCATAAATACCTATTATAATATCAAGCGTAGGAGTTTAGTTAGCTACTGTTCATATTTATAAATATTTACTACTGTATAAAAGGTAAAATATTTTAATTATTTACTAATTTACCATGGCTTTCTGGAGACCATTTGAAACAGAGGATAATATAATAACGCCTGAAAATCTTATCATTTTGTTATGACAAGCATTTCTATTTACCTCCGCCCATGTACAATAAAGAGATGCCGACTGTTTTTGCCGGTTTTGAGTTTTTATACGGTTTCAATTCCAATCGTATATACTTTACCACTTCGATGAATTTTTGAACATGTGTGGTAATTTCTTTAAAGGACCCCGCATACTCACCCCTGTAAAATGGCTTTCGATCAAATTGCTTAAAATTCTAGTATGTTGTGTATTTCGAGGACACGACGCTCCAAATGCCTTACTTTTAGCTGCAGAGCTTTGAGATCGTTGAAAATGGCGTTTTCAGCAATATTAATGAGACATAATATGTTAAAGAGTATATATAGGACTATTATAAGGACCATTTTATGTGTATGTGTTTGTGTGTGGGGGTGAGTGCGTGTTGTCGCGCAAGCCTGTTTATTAACCTTCAATTATTCCTGAATTGTTGAGATCTATCTGTGGAGGTTGGTGTGCTGCATCCATAATTGTATTCAGTAGAGAAACTGAAGGATAATGAACATTCTGCTCATACCTAGTGTACCCAAGATACCACAGAACACTCGCAACATGAGCACATGTGCCGAGAGTCCTGGCTACAGTCTTGCAGGTACAATAATATCCATCAACCAAGGTATTATCGACATTTTCATCCATACCTTCTACTACATTTTCATTGTATGAAATGTATATCTTGTACTTGGACCTGTTCCTGAATCTAGAGTAAACTCTTATTCGCAAAAATCCCCTTACATTCATTAATTCATCGATCTGGAATTCTTCATTTTCTTCTCGTTGCAACTTTCTTGAACATACGATGGTGCCAAAGATATTTGATATATACCGAATGTGAGATTACTCAAATAATCCAAGGAAAGTCGGGGAAAAGCACTATTATTATCTTCTAGTCTAGCCCATTGACCTCGTCTTCTCTGAAGGTTGTCTATTTCGACCCTCGCTTGGACAACCTTCGGTTCACGGGATTTATCCAGCCATCTACACATCGGTACCTAACATATGGATAGGGGAATGAAACCTGTTTAATAATGCTACCGCTATATGGTAAAAATCTTTGAGATTCTCGACATGTGGCATTTCAATAACATTATCAAAAAACTTGAACTAGCTCTTTATATGACCGTTCCTGGATTCGATTACTCACCTCGTTTTCGTGATCAAACTAGTCTCATTTGCTTCTTCAGTAGTGAACTGAGTTCGTCATCGGAGGAGTACGTGCGGCATTCTATAAGAAATGTCCAATGCGTCGAGGTAGTCTCCTGCATCGCGATAGCCGCGATCGACTATAAGAATGTCTCCTTCCTGAAACCATGCTCGAATACCTTTCACATCGTTTGGAATTCATTGATCAATATTTGAGCATCATTATTCCTGTTGTCAGAAAAGCAGTGTCCGTGAACAGCAGGAATATATCCATCTGGAGCAACTATTAGCGCTGGCTTTACCAAGTGACGGCCTTTATGCGTGGAGAAAGATTGTCATAACGTGCAAAAGTTTGAACTCTTGTTAATATAAGAATATGTACCACCTACGCAAACAATCGCTTTTGGAACTTCAGGATTGGGATTATATAATTCATTCGAGTAACATGTCTGGCAATATGGTCTTCACTAGTTATAGCCTGATGTACTATTCAGTGGCAAATCTCTGCATCTTTCTTATAAACATGTCTAGTTTTACCATTTTCTGGGACTGGATCATAGTACGCTGACAGTAGATGGAACTGATTCTTTGTCAGCGATGTTAAGTAGTTGAAATCAGCATCATTCAAGTTACTTTCATCCGAGAAATCATGGATTTTAGTTGATGCTTGACGGAGACCTTGCAGAAAGGATTGCAATTACGTGCCTTTAATGACATAAGGTCTAGTTACAAACCTCAAACCTGGTAGTAAAGCAATAGTTACAAAGACTTCATCATCTAAATGCTGCTGACAAGATCTCAGTCCCTTGGGAATGTAGGTATCCCGATTGACAAAGATTCTTACTCTTGATTCTAAAGTCAGTCTCCGCAGATCAGTAATAGCACCATAAAGAAGCATGCATGGCTAGACGTTTGTGTCAGTACACTTAAACGCATACAGGCAGGACCCAATTCAATAGATCTGATCTCTTCGATTATTGATCGATTACAATTAATGCAAATAAAATTTTGAGACCATGACTTTTCATATATGGTCAATATCATAAACGGTTCCAGAGTATTGGGGGTGATAGTATGAGGTGGCTGACGCCAAAAAAAATTTTGAGACCTTGACTTTTCGTACATGCAATAAATTGCAATTTTATGGACTCTTATCTGCTTGCTGTGCCTATTTACCTTTACTTACTTCATTTACCCTCGAAACCCCCCAACGGAATTAGATAAAAATATAATCCAGTTCCAGATCTCGTTATAATACATAAGTGTACCAAATTTCATGTCAATATCATAAACGGTTCCAGATTAAACGTACGCACAAAAAAGTTACAGACGGCAGAACGACAGACCGACAGACAGAAATTTTTTTCGCTCAAATTTAAAATCTCGACGTTTCATGACATTTCAAGTCTATTTCAACAAAAAGAAATTTATTATTTTTTTTGCGTCACTATACTTCCACTGGACGTGGAAGTAATTAGCTCCCAGGAAAACCACAAGCTTTGTAAAAAGTCTGGGAATCCTGGGCAACAATTAGTTGTATGGTAACTCACAAAATATCTTTTAGGTCAAAGTCAAGTAAGGCTAACTCAGAGCCTAGCGCCCCCTTAAACAATCTACAAACAATTTCATTTATAAAACGTAGAGAATACAGTTAAAATAACGATTTTAAAACTCACGCACCAAAAAAAACATGATTACAGTTTTAACGTAAAATTTTGCACATCTATTTCGTTTATACATTTGCCTGTCTTCCTCTTTAATTAATTCTTTCACACGTTTAATAAAAACTCATACAATTTTTAAGCTATTTAAGGTATCCAATTTCTTATTTTCGGGCCTCAAGAATGTTTGGATATCTTTAGAACTCTTGGCTCAAGTTGTCTATTCAAGAATCTGAAGTACTCTCACGCAAACAAACCAGGTGAGCAGCAAATTTTTAGGTGTGAATAAGCTTTAATTTGTCAACAGCGTGACACTTTTAGCAGGTGTATTTTAAGTATACAGTTACCGTAAGTTATCCCAAAACTATCCTCTAATCTAAACAAAGAGACAAACGTTTTGCAATAGGTATCACTCGAGATTTTAGAAGAGTACGTCGGGTATTATTTGTATTTAAAATGTACTGTTTAGAAATGGTAATTATATATTTGTGTTATTTAATTGACTAGAAGTTCTCACGTTTGCAGTAATCATAATTTTAATTTCTTTGTATTTTTTAATATTTTTATAAGATATTTAGATTTGTTAAATATACATTTACATAATCAGAAAAGTAAATATAAATTGTATAGTGTTTTAAATGTTAGGAATTTAAGTTATTGCTGTATATTAGCTCTTTATAATCGAGGGTATATTTTTTTGGTGTTGAGAAAACTAAAGCAAAATTTGTAAGGAAACAAATAATATTAAACGATTTCAAGAAAAATGAAATTCGATGTAAAGTTCATACATTTTTCTATGATAATGAAACCCCTACTGTAAAGACAATTTTACAGTTCTTGATTGAAGATAAAGATATACCCAAAACGGGCAAATCGACGCTTAAAAAATGTTTACATGCTATGAACTTTGTATTTGCAAAAGTAAAGAGGAGTAACCTATTATTTGTTGGCGAAGAAAATACATTCGGACAATTAGAGCTGTTCGTGAAAAAGGAAGAAAATGCTATTATTGAGATGAGACGTGGTTGAATGAAGGACTAGTGTAATGCAATTTTGGCAAGATAAAAATGTAAAAAGTGTTCGTCAATCCCACGTGGAAAATTGGTCAACTCGATTAAAAATGCCAACAGGAAAATGGAAACGCATAATAATAACGCACATAGGAAGTGATTCAGGATTCGTGGAGGATATCATTCCTGTCGAAAAAAGTGGTGATTATCATGAGGACATGAATGAGAATGTTTTCGAGAAATGGTTTTCAAAAATTCTCGCAAAGATAGAACCCGGATATGGTATTATGGATAATGCCTCGTACCACAGCCGATTATTGGAAAAATTACCAACCAGTGCATGACAAAAAGTGCAAATGCAAAATAAGATATCCCATTCGATATTTCTTCGGTTAAAGCCGAACTGCTAACCCTAGAGGAACAGCATTCGCCGATATATAAGAAATATATTAATTGGATGGAATCTGCGGTAGATTCTTGATAAAACATATTCAATAGAATAATTATAAATATTCAAAAGAATAGTTACAATATGCACTTGGTTTATTGTTCCTGTAGAGAGAGTCGCCAACAACAAGTACAATAGGTATGTTTTTTTAGAAAATAGATAGAGTAAAGTAAGTATAGAGTCAATAAAATATAATATAAATAATAAATAATAATACACCAGCGTTTTTAGTTAAAGATTGTATGAGTTGTTTTGAGATACCGCTATGTTTGTTATTTAAGTTAATTTTAAGGCAGGGGCTGTTTCTAAAACAATGGAAAGTGTCAAGAATATGTCCTGTTTTTAAATCAGGTAAAAAATCATTCATTTGCAATTATAGATCAATTGGAATTATTCCCGACTTTGATAAAATATTTGAAAGTATGGTATCCTATTATTATATATTCAGTTATGTTAGACAATTATCTGACAGTCAGCATGGTTTCGTCAGTATTAGGACGACTGTTACTAATTTGTGCAATTTTACCCAATTTATAAGGTGCACTTGATCAAAAGAAACAAGTTGATGTAACCTATACTGATTTTACGAAAGCTTTTGATCGTGTGCACCATGAAACTATAATTAAAAAATTTCACTATTTTGGGCTGTGTGTTAACCTCATTACATTATTTATATCTTTGCTAACAGATAGATTTTAATATGTGGAGTATATAGGGTTTACGTCAATTTTATATAGCGCAAGTATTGGTGTCACGCAAGGCTCAAATCTAGGTCCTTTAATGTTTTTACTGTTTGTTAATGATGTTGTTGCTAGATTCTAAAATTATTTATATGCTGATGATCTGAAAATTGTTAGAATTATTGAAAACGAACAAGATTGTCAAACATTACAATCAGACATTATAGCCAACTGGTGTGTTGCTAACAAACTCAGCCTTAATACTGGTAAATGTAAAATGATGTCTTTCTCAAGAAAACGTGAGTGTATCACATACGAATATACAATAAGTGATATAATACTAACTAGATTTTACCAAATAACGGACCTCGGTGTGATCTTTGATCCGGAGTTATCTTTTATTACACATTATGATTACGTAGTCTAAAATTTATTATAAGGAATACAAGAAAGTTTTCAAATATTGATTCTCTTAAGACTCTATATATAGCATTTGTTGGTAGTTGTTTGGAATATTGTAGTGTTATGTGGAGTCCATATTATAATGTTATTCTTATTAGTGATATTCAGATGATAGAGAGAATTCAGCGAAAATTCTGTAAATATCTGTATTTTATTAAATATAAAAAATACTGAGAGGTAAACTATAACTATGCTGATTTAGTTAATGAATTTAAATTGGAGCCCTTGTTTATTAGACAGACGTAAGGTATCATATGTTATGCAATTATACAACCTAATGCACGGTCTTGTTGATAATCCTGAATTTTTAAATCTGCTGCAGTTTCATGTTTCTGGAAATGATTCTAGAAATCTCCCTACCTTCAGGTATGATATTCCTTGCACAAACCAACAAAAAATTCCCCATTGTTTGGCATGTGCAGATTGTATAATGAAGTGCAGTACTCAGCGGATATGGTTTGCGATGGCTTAAATGAATTTTTGCATACTATTAGGAAAACGGTGATCACCAATTCATTTTTTAAATACATTTAATGAATATCGCTATGTAGGTCGTCAAATGATATATTAACATATGAATGATATCTTATATGAGAATCTTATTTCAAATTGTCTTGGCCGATGTCGATTTACTTTTATATTATTTATTGATTAAAACATAATATTTATAGTCGCAAACTCCTCTATAAAATCTTTATTTCACTATCAGGAACGTAACCAGACTGCAACCAACAGCTACTCTCCGGGCTACGTGCCCCGCCAAGTACTGAATTACAAGTTACAAGCCTGGTGCGTTAAGTATAATAATTGCATATTACCATCAAAACGGCAATGCTTCGATTGCAACAAACACCAGCCAAAATACTGATTTTACATGTCGCTGTCCCAAAGATACTGAAATGTACTAAATAGTCAAGTGATCCTCGTGTCGGTCGTCACATGCCTACCTTGCACTGACGAGAGCCAATAGCTCGAAACTGCAGTCTGCAGGTGGTGTGTGACGACTGGCACGAGAGCTCCTTTAAGTAGGGTCAGTCTTTCGGCTGGCGTTTGTTGCAATCGAAGCATTAGCGATTTGATGGTAATATGCAATTATTACACTTAACGCGCTAGGCTTGTAACTTGTAATTCAGCGCTCGGCGGGGCACATAGCCCGGAGAGTAGCTGTTGGTTGCAGTCTGGTTACGTTCCTTATAGTAAAATAAGGATTTTATAGAGGAGTTTGCGACTAAAAATATGTTTTAATACTCCTCCCTCTAAAAGCACATTTGAACTATTTATTGATTGTTTATAGTGTATTTTTGTATTTTCATATTGCTTTTTTATTTAAATTTCATATCGTGTAGTATGTTATATATCTTTATGTTGTATTCTAATTTTATGGACATTGTAATGTCTGTTGGATTTACTAAATATTATTATTACTAATAAACTTATCGATATTTAATAATAATTCCTGTCGATTCTTACGTCTCGTTGGCTCATTTAAACTGAATCCTTCTACTTGTGTCGGCACCATTTAGCAATTCTTATTAAAATTATGCCACCTATCTCTAATTTGATCATCTTTTATATTCAATACTAGCCCCTTTACCGCTGTTAAGCACAGAGTGGGTGTCAACACTATTGGAACTACAGACCCATTTATTTAATATATTCATATAAGAGAAATGCGTTCTTGTTAAAAATAGGATAAGAACGAACAAAACGTTTATACAATTCCATTGACAATGTTGCAAGCATTAAGTAATAAGTCATTCTTGCGGCATGACCTTAGACCTTGCTACGCGGAACTTCAAGCTTCAGTTGAGATAACGCAGCTGGTAATAATGAAGTAGTGCTCGCTATTCGGCAGTGATTGTAGACTAAAGGGCAGTTGACCACAGAGCAGCCTTTAATTACGGTGTTTGATTTTACTTCTTATTGTCGGCGAGTGGTTATTAGATTTTACTTAGACAGGGTCAGTCGACTGAAATCAATGATATTGTCTATTGCGGATTGCCTATTGAGATTATCTTTACAAGCAACTATATAGGTATGCAATAAAAGGTATATAGGGTTTATAATAATAATAATACTTTATTTGTCTTTTATATCATTAAACATGATACAAGATTAATAAAAATATAAGCATAAAGTATACATTATACTAATTTACTAAAATACAATAAGAACTTGTTAAAATAAGTGTTTAAAAGAAAGGAATATAAGTAAATATAAAATAGAATAAAAAAAATACATAGATAAATAAAACTTTATTTATTTAAAAATGCAACGATCCTGTAAAAAGTGCCATCTATTAAAATATTTCTTAATTTAAATTTAAACGAATTAAAATGTTTCAAGTTTCTTAATTGATCAGGCAGAGAATTGTAAAATTCAACACCTGAATATTATGGCGATTTCACGTACAGAAAGGAACTGTGTAGTGGTACCACGTGGTCATTTCTTCTTGTACTATAATTGTGATAAGAAGAAGTAGTTTGAATAGATGTAATTTTTTTTACAAAACACAGTCACTTATAAATATATATTGAGGGCGTTGTGAGTAATTTGGTACTTCTAAAAATTTCAACACAACTATCTCCTAGTTTCAAATTTATTTTGACAAAAACTCTGTCTCTTTCCGTAGCTCCACCACAGTACAAGACCCTATAACTTATATGTTAATATGCTAGCGAATAATAAACATTTAATAACCCTTTTTTGCCACAAACAATAGGCTTAATTAACTTCTTGCGTACAATATCGATTTGAGATCTCCAGAACAAGTCTGCATCCAGAACAACTCCTAGAAATTTACTTTAACTACTAAAGTTGGACTTTTGCTGAGGGCAGGGTTTCCTATTGTAATAGTTGATAAAGTTTGTTTTGAATGTATTTAAAATAAGTTTGTTACTATCACACCATGCAGTAAATGCATCTAGCACTTGTGTTATTTTATTATCAAACATGGTTACTGTATCATTTTGATATGATTTGGTGGACCACTAACATTCGATGTGAATAGTAAAGGCCCAAGTACAGAACCCTGAGGAACTCCTAAGGATACATTATATTCATAAGAGAAATAGGTGCCAATCCGTACAATTATTTTTATATTTAACAGGTAAGAGTTAATCCATTCCAGAATATTACCACGTGTACCAAGGGTAAACATTTTTGATACTATATAATCAATGTCCAGGGTATCGAGTGCCTTGGATAAGTCGAATTGCAAGACTACTACGTGTTTACATTTGTCAATATCAGTAAAAAACTGTATCCAATGAGGGGATGCTAGTAGATTCTATTGATTTACCTTCTCTGAAGCCATGCTGACATGGTATCAAAATATTGTATTTCTCTATGAATGTTGACAGCTGATCATAAGTAACCCTTTCCACAATTTTAGAAATGGAACTGACCAATGTCATTGTCTATAATTTTCAATGTCAAGAGGATCATCAATAATTTTTGTAATTTATAGAATATGATACACACTTTATTGATAGTAAAAATATACTAAATTCACAATCAATACATAATGTGATGTAATAATGTAATAATCTTGCACATCCCTTATTTTCTTACAGTAAATTATTATATTGTTTAATTCCAATATCGACTTTAGTCATTTAGTTCTTCCTCTGAGGTCTATATTTACATGTTACTTGTAAAGTGTATACGAACTTAATTGAAACCGTATAAAAACTAAAGGCCGGCAAAAACAGTCGGCATCTCTTTATTGTACACGGGCGGAGGTAAATAGAAATGCTTGTCATAAGAAAATGATAAGATTTTCGGGCGTTATTATATTATCCTCTGTTTCAAATGGTCTCCAGAAAGCCATGGTAAATTAGTAAATAATTAAAATATTTCACCTTTTATATAGTAGTAAATAACTAACTAAACTCCTACGCTTTATATTATAATAGGTATTTATGCACTGCACTGGCACATTGACAGCACACCTCATCGACTTCTGAGAAACAATTTGCGAGTTTTTTTATGCTAGTAGGCCTGTCCGTTTTATTATCTTTAAATCAGTGCAGTCGTAGATGGTTCATTCAGGCTGATTACATTGCCAGTCCCGGACTCGCCTGTACAGTTTCAACTACCGTTCGAATCTCGATACCATTGCTAAATATATAGGACAAAATATCAAGTTCAGTGCGCACGGTCCTGTGCTTTAACACTGACCAGTTTCAATTTTGCCCGTATAAAGTATACGCCTAGTATTATGACAATATAAATCTTTCGTTAAGCACCGCTAATTTAATTAAATTATATAAATAATCTGGTAACATCTTCACGATTTTATAAATATAATGCTGTCAACAAGCCAGCCAGTCCAACTCAAATATACAAGACTTGTACATTGGTTTTAGCCGTAGATCGTTCAATGTGCGGACAGAAAATCCCATCTATCTCTGTTCAAACGGAAATAGTATGACGTCATAAACTTTGGTCAATCGTAACCACGTTGCCGAATTTACGCATATTCCTCAACTGATGATTGATATTCATATATTAATGAAAATGGGATAAATAATCTACAGCTTCAACGGTATTTATTACAGACTTATAGATTGAAAATGAAAAGAATTGGGATGATAGAGTTTTGACAATCATTTTAATGATACCAAATGACATGTTTTAAAATGTCCCTAGATGAAATGTTATGGCTCTTGGCATCAATGTTATTGTAATATCAATTTGTTGGTGTATTTTCCTCTCTATTATAATTTGTTAAGGTAAGTGTTATGACTATATTTGTATGCCTGCTATAAGGCCCTATGAAAGTAAAGATATTATTTTTATCATCGATCAAATATCCCTCCAAATTTCAGGCGCAACTCAGTGTGCATTTCCGAGAGAATATCAATGTCAAAGAATGTGCCAAATCATATTCAAAGTCATCACACTTGAAGTAATCAAAAATCTCCTTCGAAGGAATTTTACGGAACTGTAACAAAATCCGAAATATTTTGCTTCAATCGCTTGCGACACATAAAAATGCCGTCGGAAGATATTTTGTCGAAGTACGATGAAAGTTTTTCGAATTTGCAACAAACATTCTATTTTTTGATACTGTAATAAAAATGTCATTTTTGAAAACTATTATAAAAATTCATTCCACGGGCGTGATTTTTGCACCTGTAATAAATGCCGTCCCACGAAGCACGATTTATGGAACTATAACAAACTACGTCCCAGGAAATGTGATTTTAGCAACTACCTCGAAAATAGAATTCTTTATTTCAAACCGACGTTGTGTAGTACTGCTTCTCATGCATGGTATGAAGCATTAGGACGAGTTAAAAGTTTCGCATTAAAATTTCTGAAGATTTCTCAGTGATTCGGAATCCATATTACTCCATTACCATGTACATAGCGCATGGGAACGCTTTGCCTGGACATATATATACAAAATAATATTCTCATTAGAACCGATTCAAGCATTTCCAAAATCTATAACGAGTGCCCAAAAGGGCAAGCTAAAAATAAACAAAGTCGTAAACGTTAAATTTTTAGTAGAATCTTTTTGATGTCAGTCGATTGCTTAAGTAAACCATTGGATGGTAGTTGGAAACTGTAATTTTAAAAGTCGTCCTAGTCCTCACCATGGGTGGTATGGATCGACACTCTTGTTAAACTTTTACTTTTGTTAACCTTTTACTTATATACTCGAAATTTGTATCTAACGAGCCCAATTTTAATTCGGCATCTCTCAGAGAAGCACATGTAAAACACAATTTAATTTCCTTCATTATCGACAATTGGTTTCATTTTCTTATTTTTGTTAGTGAACGATCTAAAATTTTTACAGTTGTTTATCAATATTGAAGTAGTATCATGGGTCGGTTTCGATTTTTCGGAATATCTAGTGGCGAAAATATAACAGGTTCTCGTGACAACTTTATCACGATCACGATAAGAATAATATTTCAAAAATTTTCATTTATATACCTATGAATATACCATTTTATCAACCACTAAGTTTTCATATTTGAAGTTACTTTTCTATCAATCTCAGTGAAGTAAATTATGTTAGTAAAATAAATATTAGTCTTCGGCAATGCCCGGCAACAGCTTCATTTGTTTATAGATTTATATTAAAACGCGTCGTTAAAATTAGGTTTTCCTATCTACGTTATAAATAATTATATAATATTTAAGAATGTTGAAACTTGCGTCAACTAATTTTATTATTCACAATCTTTTTTATAAATAAACAAATTTGTACAAGTTCTATTTTTGTGGTCTGCGGACTTCATGGTTATCTTGAGTTAACTGTTAAAGTATTATTGGTGTTGCAATGTAGAAAAAAAAACGTTTCCTGAAAAGTATCGCAATTGTTTTTTATTCTATATTTTTTTAGCATCTTTTTATATTCCCAACTTTGTATTGAGAAACAGTTCTTGTAAATTCTTGGTAGTTCTCCTGTAATTACGAATGGAGTGTTGACTGCCTACGTCTATAAATTTTTAAAAGTTTAATATCAGGATAGAGGAGAAGTATCGAAACTACCAAATACCTGAATCAGGGCTAGTTTCAAAATTCATAACAAAGTATGCTCTATTTTAGAATAAAATTAGATGTCAAGGTTTACGGATAGCGCTAACTTCTCAGACCACGCTGATTATCTGGTGAATTATTTGGCATCCTCAACAAATAGCTGAATACGAGCATTTCCTCCAATAAATTTATTCTTATTTGTAAAAGTGATAATAAAAATGAAACAACAAATTGTCGGGAATAGCTCTATTATGTGTATTTGAAAAACTACTCGAAGCTAGTGTTACTGACGAATTATTCTTTCATTTCAGCACGGTTTACATAGTGGACGATCAATGCTAACTAATTTTTGATTGTTTATACAAGATTCAATAAGAACAATCCGTTAGTCTTTGATTACGCCCTAAGTACTCAACTTTAAGCGAATCTATCTTAAGTGCAATATTTAATTCAAAGTTCTCTTTACTAGATCACACTGATGGTCTTATTTTTGACTGATTTAGAACCCTAGGATGCATTGTAATAGATTCCACGATATCCAGTATATTAAATCCACTTTTTGTACATTGCGAAGGTCGTGAATTGAACATGCTTCTTATATAATATTTTTATTAAAAATTTAGCGAGAATTCAAAGGAGGTATCTAAAAAGTAACGAGATCATTCAGTTGTAACGAGTATTACAACTTTTAAATTTGAAAATTTTAGCGGCTCAACTTTTCGGACAATCAGAATTCTCCACCGCTATATTTGTGCGTGGTATGCTAACTGTCAGTAGAACAACCGTACTTTCCCCACTTTTCTAATTTCTGTAGTCAATTTTTATATTCAAAATTTATTATCTTGAAAACAAATTGAATAACAGCTTGTCGAGTCATTTATCAAGTAAAATTTTTCTATTTCATGGTTTGAGTTGTAAATTTATTTTACGCATGTGCGCCTTACCGAGATTTCATTTTGTGCCATGTTGTTTTCACTAAGAACCTTTAAACCAAACGACTGCTTTAAGCCTGAGCTCCTGGTAATTCAATTTCTCCGAAGGATATCGTCCACGTTGTATATAAATTTATTAATGTATTTTAGCTGTTTATTCCCATTGTTTTCTTTTTCTGCTTCAGACAATTTAATTGAATTATTATTTGGAATTATTATTATTATTTGGAACTATTATTATTTAGTGCAATTATTATTATAATTATTATTACTATTGGAATTCTATTTGAAAATGGTTATACTCCTATGAACTATACTTTTGGTATTTGATTATCTGAAATTTTTGGATTTGGACAATTCATTCGTTGGATGCGGGATAATTTGGATTTGGTCTAGGAGACATACAATTTACAACTTAAATAGCCAATATAAATCGACATCGTGTGGAAGTCATTGATAACAGAACAAATTACTAGAACTTTCCAAGTGCCACCATCTGGAAAATGTTATCTTTAGCCATTTTTTTGGAAGGCGAAAGAATTTGTTTTCTAACACTGCTGGCTCAGGTAACTACAGCGACATCTAGCCAGTTACGCACAATGATTGCAGAATAAGTTAATCAACCATCATTACGAGGTCATTAAACGAAAAGCTGATCTAAAAACATAACCCCTCATTTGTATAACAATTTGTTGTCCGTGGAGGACCTGTATTTGTTGCATGTGGTTCCACATTCAAAGATAAGTACCATATCTAACTTACTTCTGCTTAATTGCCATTGCAATCTATTTACTGTAGTATATATTTTATCAATAACTTAAATTTACTCTTAGCAAAAGTTTTAGCGTCCAGTTTACACTATTTGTTTTATTTTTGTGTTCTTGATATATTCATTGTAGATTTGAGCTTATATCCTTGTCTTGTACTTTTTACCTACTCGTTAAATTGATTTTGGTACTTAGGGGTGAATCTCGTAAAGTAATTTCTGTTTAGAAATTTTGTTTGATTAACGATATTATTACTTTGCTTGTGTGGAATTAAACCTTATTAGTTGATTTTATACTATAGTTAATTATAGGTGTCCATGCGGATGTTTTTTTTTGTGCTATGGATCATCTGTGTTGACACAATTTTATTGGTCTGGTCTTGGATTTTTTATTAGGTGTCAATACCACTTGTCACTGTGGTGTAAACTAGTAAGTGCCGAAAATCATTTTGTTCCCCCCAGTGAGTAAGAAGATATGTTAGCATATATAGTATATTTTTTTTAGACAATTTTAACTTAGTTGTTTGTTATATTTTCTATTTTAGGGCTTCCGTTATCTTATTTGAATTTTTTTCTTATCTTTGCGCTAGAGTAAATGTAGTAATTTTACTTCTTGTGTTTTATTTTTATTATCTTTCTGGGCTACTAGAGCCCATAGCGCCCACGGGCCTTTAAATTTCTCACATACACATTACAGTACTTTTATTAGTGACTTAAAAACCCTTATCTACGACTCTTGCCTCCTAGAAAAGCTGACTAGCCGTGGCCAGTGAATTTTCGTGGATATACTGCAACTGCTTCATAAACATCGAGATCATGTAAGCACATCTACACAAAAGTAACTGTATCTGATGAGTTGGGCTTCCACAGAGTAATATATTTTTTTGATAACTTATAGTGGCTTCCCTACATTAGGGGTTTTATCTTACCTTTAGCTAGTTTAACTTATTTTAAAATACATATATCACAGTAGCTTCCGTCAGGGGACAACTTACCTAATTTAATTTAATCAAATTACAAAAATACTGTTATGTGCCGCTCTCTTACAGAGAGACATTTAATTAATTCCTGGTGGCAGAATGAAAGAAGACCTGCTTAGTTGGTCACGGGTAAAGCTGCGCCATCTCTGGGCCAACTGATGAACCGCCATTACCACACAGAAAACTATAGAAATTTCGAGGCTATAAGTTCGAGAAGGATTTACCCGAAAGAGAGAGAGAATTCTGGAATGACAGATCGAAAGACCGAGAGGTTGTCCTGAACGTCCTGGAGTGAAATAGAGTATTTGGGTACGTTCGCCACGGATATATATATATAGGAGTGGATCCAACGCACTGAGTTCAGTTTTATATTAAATGAACAAGTGATAAGATAAATAAGCAACAGTAACAAGTTGTGAATAAAAGTAGTGAATCTATAGTAGATTAAAGTTATTGTTAGTGTACAATTGTAAGGAATTATTATTATAATTTAGCACTTATTAAATTAGTGATTAGTGAAAATTCTCGTTGCAATTATTGGACCTACGCTTAGGGGTGTAAACACGTAACAATACTGAATGGTTGTAATGTAAATAAATAAATACATAATAGCAGACAATGATAACCAATATTTGCCAAAATTATATTGAAGGAGAAGACAAGAGACAATATTCTTGACGATTGCCCAATATCAAATAAAGTCCAAAGCATATTACTATTTTCTTATGGTAATATCGCTTGGAGAAGGAAGTCTGCTGAAAAGTTTTAATAAATTTTAGTGGTTTCTTCACCGAAGCGCCCACAAAGTCATATAATTTGTGATAGGTAACTAACCTCGGCTAAGTTACTGTAGCGTTAATTATATATGTATTGTTACGCTGTGTAAACAACTAAGGTAATAATTATTGGTGCGCGGTTTATATTTCGGGTAAAATTAATTATAAATCACCAGTCCTACAACAAGAAATATGATGTAGGCGGATCACGTTAACCAATAAATAGCAAAAAAATTAGCACAGAACTCGGAAATAAAAATGGGTGTAAACTTATTGGATTTATTGTATACTGTTTTTAAGTATGTTACTTAAATCATTTGAATATGAAGATACTCCTCACTTTCTTTTAAAATGTATGTTTTTAATTTAGGTTCATTGAACAATGTGTCTATCTTTCGTAAAAAACGATAGTTATTGAAGTTAAATGAGAAAATTTATTTTGCTGTGTTGCTGACAATACGTTGCGGATAAGTAATTTATAAGCTGTTGGATATATAAAAGTAAAATAATATAGGTGAACCAAGTGTACTGCTTTGTGGGGTGCCAAATTTAATTTTAAAACTATCTGATGGCATGTTCGAAAATTACACAATTAATAATAGAATGACATTGATTGAGAGGCTTCGATGGTCGCTTCGCCCGTACTCGTAACAAAATTTTTTCGAGTAAGTAAGAACCGCACATTCTTGCCAGCTCAGTGTACCAATGAATCAAAATAAATTGTGACTTAATAAAACAGAAGTGTATGGTTTTCTAACAAAACTATTATTTCAGAAGAATATCAGAGATGGTAGCTCAGTGTGCTAAAGCGTTTGACTAGCAAACTGAGATGCCTAGCGAACGGAGTTTCGAAGCCCGCAAGGCGCAACAATTTTTCATTAAAAAAATTGCCCAAAGAGTGGTTCGGCATCCACAATAAACTGTAGGGCCTCATCTATCTTTACCTAGCACAAGATCCTTGAGACCTTCCAGGGAGTTACTTCCTGAAAGGCGATTAAGAAAACATTTTAAGACAACATTTTCTTTTAAGATTTCCTAACCCAACATCGCTTCGCTACAGAGGTTGAAATATTCTGATGATCAAATTAACAAGGATAGAAGAAGAAGAAGGATAGATAAATATTGGCAGATCTAAATAAAGTTTTTAATGAGTTTAACAGGATACTCATAAATATGGCAAAAAAGCTAGCAAAAAAAAATGTTACAAATCGCATTCAATGGTATTATTATCCACAGATAGACATGATAAAAAAAATATTAATGACTTTAAAAAAAATAAGCCGCTAGAATTGGATAAATTTACGGCGGAGGCTTTACCCAAAGATTCAATAGATCCCTTAGTTTTCATTGTAATTGTAAATAAACATACATCAGATAATTACTCAGAGGTTATTTATTGTCTTACGTAAATAAATATAAAATACTTGCCAACAAGCAGTATGTATTATATAAAAAAGGCTGACTCTAAACCTAGAAAAATTAAATTATTTACTGTTTAGCTGCGGTAGGGCTAATTGATCAACTATTTATTCTCCACATATAGAAATTCAGAGGGGAAGAGAATTTTTTATAATGTGAAACAAATGCCAAATATTTCAAATTTCCATTTTTAGCAATGTACATTGTACATACATACTTTTGTATGTCGTTTTATTGTACTGTAACCCCACATTCTTAGCGAGTAAATATTATTATTCCATAAGAAGACGCTAACAGAAAGACACATAGTTTTCATATAACAAATTTAAAGTGTTATTAAAATGTAATAATAATACTATTATTATAAAATTTTTCCGAAAAAAATTATAGTCTATAGGTTGGCTGAATGTTTTAGTATAAACTAACAACTAACAGGTAGCAGCTAACCATTCAATTTATCCTTCGATACCAGGCCATCCTATTCTAAATATAGTGGGTTGTTTCAAGCTAGAGTTACCGCTTGAAAAGTTGATGGCTTTAATAATTTTGAAATACTTTTATAATTGCAATTTCCGTATTGTTCAGTGTCTTAAAATTTGAAGAAAATTTGTTCATAAATGACTGCGATAAACTTGCCAAAAACAAAACTTATAGTTTTAGGTAATAATATTAACTCAGTCTAGATCTAGAAGGATTATTCGGTTAGGTTCGGCAAGATTACGTTAGATATCAAGACTGTTGAAGATGATGATATCCAAATGACAAAAAAAGGAGAAAGAAGAACTAACAAGGGAGAACAGTGAAATAGAATCAGAAACTCTAATCGCACTTAGTGTGAACGAGAGATGCAAACTATTGCTGAATCAGAAGAGAAATTTCAACACTGCCACTCCAGAATAATGTGAAAGTGGTCTCAGAGTCTCAGCGTCTCATACGGACAAGGACTTCTTGACCGAACAGCATGATACACCAGTTATACATACCCTTTTTATTTTTTGAGGGTATATCAGACAATTGCAAAACCTGATGACGAGTCGCAATCATGACGCCGAAGCAAAAATATACTACCGTCGAAGATGGAGATGAATGGTCATTGGCAGTGAACGTGGTGTTACGTGTTTACACCCTCCAGTAAACACCTCTAACGTAGGTTCAATAATTGCAACAAGAATTAATAATAAATGATAATGAATAAATACCACAGAAATTAGACAACCCCCAATTCCAAAAGCCAGAGGCTTGTGCGGAAAGGGGTTACACATACGTAGGCATACAAACATTTCCTCCGACAGTGCCAGTGCCGGAGCAGGGATTCGAACCCGGTGGCGCGATACCCGTGTGATTAATCGCGATTGCCACTTCGCGCCTTAACGAACGCGGCTATCGGCAAGATTGTCAGTAACCACTGATTTATTTATCACTAAATTACTTATAATTAGTCTTTATAATTACACACTAATTATGACTTCTATCTACTACAAATTCACTACTACAATGTCACTAACCACGTTGTATTGATCACTGTTCTTTCTCTTGATATGGACTCTTTACCCTCTAAGAACTTAAATGCCCCATAGCGTTGGATCTGCTTCTTAATTCTAAATTCATCTAGTAGTTCTCGACGAGATTTCTAATATGTTCTATGGTGTATGGATTACCAAGCGCCTCCTTTGGTCTAACTGGCGAACCATCATCCTATGGCTAGTTTCTTTCTATTAAGAGATTAAATCTTTCTTGGTAAGAGGGCGTAGGTATGCACATAACAGTGCCAGTGATGTCGTATATTTTAAATTTTTGTGATACACCTAAAAATCATTTTTAACAAACAAAAACAAAAAAAATGACCCAACTTTTCTGCATTTTGTTAATAATGATTTTTTCTCGGATTTTTAAACTTAGTATTTTCATATGGCATGTTGTCATCTATATAAAGATTAGGTAGTTTCTTATCAGTGCGGAAGTTTTGCTTGACTAATTCCTAAAAAATATATTTCTCTAAACTTAATATTTTTTTAATAATTAATTAGTATTTATGAAGTAACTGATTCATTATCTTATCGTATAGTAAATATACACATGGATCTAAGATAGACATCGCCTGTTATGAATACAGAACTTTTTAATTATGTAAACATCTGCAACTATGAAGAATATTTCAAAAACCTTTAAACATTGCAGATAAATATAAGAATCTGAATTTCTCATTAACCGCTTTCCGTAGATCAGATTTAGATTAAAGTTCTCGTAAGTTTCTTAGCCTAGTTATTATCTTATACGCTTATAGTCAACTATTTGTACAGGTTTATATCATTAGTATCATTTAAACCTAGAAATATGTATCTAACATGATCAGTAGTTTTACACTGGTTTTGAAGAAGTGACGTTAACTAGCCGGGAGATCAGTCACCTCGTCTTTCATCATGAGTGTCTTATCGAGACAGGAGGACCATGTTATCCAGAGAAATCAAGAACTAAGTCTAAGTAAAAATTACGTCGTCACTTTGGTCCCCTAGATATGATCAACTTATTTTTTTGCAGTGTAATGTTAGAAACAATAATAAAATGAATTTTTAGTGAATGTGAATGGCAGAGTTAATTTTAATATTTAGTTACATTAAATATGTTTTGTCTTCAATAAGATGTCGAAAAGGAGAGAAGTACAGTATCACTGTTTGTAAAATAAATAGTTTTAATTCAAATTTGTTAGTGTATTTCGTGTCTATAAATAGGCATTTTCACGAAAAGGAATTTATAAAATTTTAGATAAAACCAAATCAATTTTTACTTCTGGTTATATCAAATATAAAATGAAGGTTGCAAGTCATATAGAAATTGAAATGACAAACCAAAAGTGCTTTTCATGAAGTTGATAGCTTCTCGGCTTTCCGCCCCTTTTCCTTTTTTTTTTTGGCAATTAGAACCGCCAAGTAAAAATTATTACCATTTTGTCTATTTCTTCGTCGATTATCTTGAAATTCTGGATTGATGTCAAAGTTTAAATCATCTAATTACACAATAAAAAGGATTATTGTTGTTTTGAAAATAATTTGAATTAATTTACACAGTAACAATGAGGAAACGTTAACTCTTAACAAGCTATTGGTGTGTTTACAGTTTTCTGATTCTAGTTGTCTCACTGAACACGTCGTAGTTTTTTTATATGTCAATAATTCGACAAGTTAACAGATGCGTTGACGTTAATTTTGAAGAGCTAGAAAATGTGCACTCTAGTTCTTTCTTACCATCTATTTTACTTTCTAGTATAAGTTGATGCATAATTCTGTTACTCCTGATGTAATCGAAATATTTTCTTCGTTTTACAATATTCATGAGCATTGCTCAATCCCACCGTCTGTAAGACGTCAAAGTTCAAATGCTTCCACTTTTCTATTAAACATACTTAGTAGTACTTAAGGGTAAGGGTTTTGAGTTTTAGATTTATTTTATCAAAATATTGTTGTTGCTCCTATGACTGACTCTAGAAACTGAAGGCACTCTGCTGAAGTATCAAAGTTCAAATGTTCTTTTGTGTTGCTTCTCTGAGTACACATGTTTTTGCACCTTATACTAATGCAAAAAAATATATAGTACTCAATGACACAAAGTTTTAAATTTGTTTTACGGTTAAATTGTACACTGCTCATTTTATTCAAAGAAGATCGAGTTTCCGTGATGGGCTATTTTATTCCTCTTGAAAGACCACATGTTTTAAGTGTGTATCTTAACCCAGATATGCAATTTCTTGAACCATTATTCATACTGTCTCATTCTGTCTTTTTTGACATTCCCATTTAGTATCTTGCTGATCATTACTTTTTGGTTTTGAAATGTGCAATTTCATACCATATTTACGACACACATCGCGGCTACTCGATTAACTGGAAGCCTCTACAACAGCTACTCATTGTTTGCTAAGAAAACAACATCATCAATAGTTTGTCGATGAAAATAATATCTTTCATGGAAATCAGTCAGGCTTTAGAAAGGGGCACAGTACAGTACAGTAATTTAATATAAAACTACTTTGACAAAAAATCCAGTTACATGTCTCAATTTAACGTAGTAAATTTTTTATCTGCTGTGCCACATGAGAATAAATCTATATTATTTGCCATTCAATATATTCTAAACAAGTAGTGGTTTACAAAAGAGAAAACAAAAGTACATTTGTAGGAGTTGTTGGTAAGTAGAAAAGAAAAGAGCGTGATTTGGTTAATAAACTTAGAACATGAACACAGATTTCCAAGAACTTCGTCTGTATGATTATTCAGAAATATAATGTTAAAATCAGTAGTCCAGGAAATTCGCTCATGACTATTGGCTTTCTCATTTAGATCTACTACTATAAGCAAGTATTTAAAAAATGAAAAACCTTTTTAATTATAATTTTCAGGAACCGTTTAATATCCTGTTAAATTATTTTCCTAGAAGGCTAATGGAACATGAAAAAGATTAATTAAATATAGTTATTATCAACAAGAGAAAAATACATTAACTTATTTTGTAGTTTTTCTTAAGTATAAAATATACTATAAAATGTGCCAACATGTACAGTTTTGCATAATTATTACTGGTTTTTAAAACTACTTTTATTATTTCCTGGGTGTTTACAAATGGTTATTTTATGTAATAGTTAATTCATTAATTTGATATGCATCGCTAATAATTTTTTTATGCAGTTAAAGTTGACTATAGCTTCGTGAAAGAGCCTGAAGAATGTGTTTGTTATCTCCGCTCAAAAGTTATATCACTCGAAAAACATTGTTAAGGTGGGAGAAAATTGTACAAAAAAATTTAAGAACTACTGAAAAAATCTATAATTGCAAGAGGAACGTCGTATACATTTTATTTCTAGTATTAATCTAATTGTGGATGGATTAAAGCTAAAAATTTTTTGAATTATAACGAGTTCCACAAGGTGGCGTACTAGGACCTGTGCCGTTCGCGCTATTGATTATGGTATTCTAACGAAGTGTTTTTCGTTACCGAAATTTGTATAAATTGAAAATTTTTATGGGAACTGTTCTGTTATATTTATATTTGTAAATATACTGTACCGCCGTAGGCGAATTAGTTTAAAATTAATTAATTTCTAGAAACACCGCGAAGGTAAAACAGATTGTAAAGTACAGATGAACTCGGCTAGGGAGGCGACGAGAAGAGTGTCTATATTTCAGGGAAGCCAAACCACGCGAGGAGCAGTGCCTTCCCAGCGACCGACCACGTCAGATGTGTAGAGCTCTCCGTCCTGTGGTAGCAGAGTAAGGTAAAGTCCACAAATCCGTCATGGCATTATTTTTTTGTTTCATTTGAGTTTCCAAATCTTCTAACGTGCAGAGTTTTGTTTTATTAAATTGTAGTTTATTGTCTGGTCGATAGCCGAGTGGGTTAAAGCGCGATGTGGCAATCACGATGAATCGCAAGGACATCGCACCACCGGGTTGGAATCCTGGCTCCAGCACTGGCACTGTCGGAGGAAATGGTTATATGTCCGCGTTTTTCCAATGTGTAACCCCCTTCCGCGCAAGCCCCTGGCTTCTGGAATTAAGGGTTGTCTAATTTCTGTGGTGTTAATTTATTTTATTATTTATTTATTATATTTTAGAGCGACATAATTGTTCTTTATTTTTTCACAAACAATCAGTTGGTGTTATACCTTGAATTCAAATAACGCTTGAAAAGGTTGTAAACAGGTCCTCATACTGATTTCTAGAATCCCATAAAAAATATATAGTTACGGTTTTTACTGTATACTGTATTTAACGTTAATGATAATTATACGAGAGTAGTTATGTTTATTGTCCGTGTATTTTTCGCTTGTAAAACACACTATAAATCTAGAGATAAGAATGTAATTAGCGATATACGAGATAGCGTATTATCACATTATAAATTATTGGCAATAATTATAGCATACGTATAAATGAATATGTTGTGGTATGACTGTATGATCAGTAGATGCTATCTAATACCTAAATTTAATTACATATATTGTAATAATATACCACTTTAACCAAGAGAAATCTGCAGCAGACTCGGATTGCTGCATACTTCTTGAGTAAATTGATAAACATAGATATGTACAGTAGCATATTAATTACTGAGACGTATTTATAGGCAGACATATATAACTAGATACGTTGCAGTTTACTAAAGGATTTTACGTAAAACTCTTGCTGTGATACTAAAACTTCGAAGATTATTGCAAACGGCGTTTACGATTTCACAAAACGTATTTAATGGTTTTTGTAAGTGTATAATATTTTACTAACGTTATAGTTAACAATATAATTAACGTAATGTTTTCATATACTATACTGGAGACTGCTACCAAATTGGCTTATAAAGTTTTATGCTTTAAGACATTATTTGATGAAATTATTGTAGATTATAAAGTTAAGAATGCACCTTATTATATTATTTAAATTTAATTACATACAAGCTCAGTAGCTCAACGCCTCTGTGTTAGGCACCACACCAAGAGTTTTTTTTTTATACATTTATTTAACGTCGGCCTATTTCCGCTAATGAGGCCTAACACCGACGCCTGTAGACGAGCTACCCCCAACCAGGAATTTTGCCGAACCTCTTCCCTTAAGAAGAGTAGGGATCTTTTACTTGCCTAACATTTAACAGACAAGGGAAAGACAGCTTTATATCCCCTCCGAAGGATGGTATACCTCCTATACAACCCATCCACCCATCACCCATCCAAGCACTAACTGCGCCTGTCGTTGCTTTACATCGCATACCGAAGTATGTACATAGTAAAGACGCACCTACGTTCGCCCCACCAAGAGGGCGACAGATGGTAATGTCGAATTGAATGGTTGTGTAGTTTCCTTTGTATATGTGTCTTGGGTGAGTGGTGGAATAGTTGTGGCTAAATTCTCTCAGGATGATAATATAAATGAGACGTTAAACACAAAGTCAAAGTTTGAGCGAATTTAAACGCATTTTTAAGTTACAAAATCATTGTTAATATTATTTTTGCTTTTCTAAATTAAACTATTCCGTATCTTGTATAGAAAATCGCCCATGCTGTCAAATAATCAATATGGGTTCCGAGAGGTTAGAACAACGGATGATGCAATAGCTGACTTGACAACACACATATACAATTCTTTAGATGCAACAAAAAAGTTTCTATGCGTCTTCATTGACTTAGGAAAATCTATTGACAGATAAATCATCCGGAGAGCTACTTTAAATGATGTTGGAATTCGTGGTCCCGCATCTAACTGCAAAGGTTAGGGACAGTTACAGTGATTTTAAAACGGTCAAGTGCAGAGTTCCTCAGGGTACAGCCCTCGGGCCATTACTCTTCATAATATACATTAATGAATTATTTGGTATACCCATCAGTGGTAAAATAATCTGCTTTGCCGATGACACACCTATATTTTTTTAAGGTAATGAGTGGGAGACTAAAAAATAAAGTTGAGCCTGAGATATTGGAAATTATGAAATATTTTAATGATAAGCTGTTAACAGTACTACACTACTACACAAAACTAGTCGAGGACTTCCAAAATTTGATTCCCTGGTTATGAATGAGAATAAGTCAGAAATAAAATTAAAAATAGTTGAAATTATTAATACCTATTCATAATAATAGACTGCTACACGAGATGAGATGGGACGAACATATTAAGGTATTAGTAAAGAAAATTATGTTCTACTATGCGTAGGTTCAGTGACATCTAAATTATGGCATAATAGAATGGAGTAATGCTACAAATTAATACTTAAAAAACTTAGAAACGGTGCAAAAATGGATACTTAAAGTTATTTACCAAAAACCTCTAATCTATTCTTCTGAGAAATTGTATGAAGAGTGTAACGTTTTTGATCTGTGGCAACAGCTGTTTTGTCAATCTTTGCTGTTACGTTCTTATAAAAACAAGAGAAGTTTGGAATCAAAACATGAGGTACAAAATAAAGTCGATGAAAATTCCAAAAATTGTACAAAACAGTTGGTCAAAGAAGTCACAGGTACTAATGATATAAAGATAACAAACTCGTTGAAATTGTATAAAAAAAGAATTAAACATTGGATATTTGATAAGAAACGAATCAACATCATATTTGATTGTAAATCGTAAAAATAACTATGGGTATAAAACATTTTAGCTTATTTGATACTACTTACAATGACGTACTTACAGGTTTAAAGGGTTATGCGTGATCTTTGCATCATTTCTATATTTTTGTCTATTAATATTGTAAAAATCTACCCATCTGATCCGATACATTTCCACAGTTTTCGCTGAAATTTTTGCACTCAAAACCAGATGCTAGTTTTTTTGGTATATTAACATTAATTTTAGCGTAAATTGTTTATTTGTATTTTCACATTTTACTGACATGGAATGGAACTTTGAATATATAAAAGATACATACGTATATGACAATTTGTAATATTTTTCAGGTTTTATTTCTCGCTTATTTAAATCTTTTACAATCTATTTAATCTATATTGAATTTTATCTAGGTATTTATTTTTTTCGTCATAATATTCTTATTTTTATAATAAAGATATTGTGGTGTAGGCTAGAGTTTCTATATATTTATTATTATACCCAACCCTCAAGAATCTTCGCGTTTGAGTTGCATATAATTTTTATACCTGTTAATAACCATTAAAATCTCCTACTTTCATTAGCCGATGATGCAATAGGATGGTTTTGTAAACATATAAATTAAATGTCGTCGTCCAACGTTTCTCAGACATCTAAAATAGATATTTTTTATCAACGAACGAAACTGATATTACGGGTTTAGTTATACCAACGCACGCACAAAAAACATTGGTAATTACAATCTGTCAGCCATAAGATAAATCTTGCACAGTGTTGTAATCCTAAGAAACTACTGAATTAAGATACAATCTCTACGGATTTTTGCGCCGCTGCTGCTATACTTAGATACTATCGGTAGATAATAACTTTTAAAACAAGAGTAATGCCGGTTTAATTCTCGGTGAAAGATTTATCATTGTAAATAAAATCAAATATTTTATTTAGTATTGAAAAACGGGGTAGGTTTAAAAATCGTATTTAATTAGTATGCGATTAAGTAATAGTTTTTTATAGATACTACAAGAGATAGACTACATAGATAACCAATAAAGAAACAGGAAAGCGCACCATTATTGCCGAGCTATGCCTCCGTGAAAGATCAGTCTTTTTTCATATACCCTTCCCATACAGATAGAGATGAAATTAGGTAAAATTATTGAATTTTCATTTAAATCTATTTTGTAATTTAAAGTTTTCTAAATTTATATATGATCTTAAAAAAAATTTCCGAGAGTTATTTTTTGTGACCTTTCTGATCATTTTCTTCAAATTGTAAGGTTTCCTTATGTGCTCGACAAAAAAGCGAAACCTTTTATACACTCAAAAGAAATTTTAACACTTATGAATGATGAATTGATGACGAAGTGATTTCTATAGAGAACTGGTAATTTCTTCTGGCCACTGATGCTACTAGTGATAATGAATTGATATTGAGTTCTAGAATTATACAAACTTAAAAATTGGTCAAAGCCTAAAACATTATGGTTGATGCAGGACTTCATGAATGAAGACATATTTATTAGAAATGTTTATAAAACATACAAGATACAAAATTCTGAAAAATGGGTCACAAAGGGAAAATTAATACATCAAAAAGGCTTTATAATGAATCGCTCCTTAATAATTCATACAATAATTCAAAAGCAGCTCGACAAGTAATGAAAAATCAAAATCAGTTGCTGAGGCACTCAATAACTTTTTCATTTATTCTATCAAAGAGCTTACCCAAAGTATTCAATAATCGACAATTTGAAAACAAATTTCAACAATCTTTTAATGTTTTTATCACTTGTTACCATGAATAAAATAAGTGTAATTATTAAATCTCCCAGGAGAAGATGGGATATATCATACTCCTTATTAAAAGATAAATAAATAATAATAATAAATAACACCGCAGGTAATTACGACCCCCTTTATCCCGGAAGGCTCTAGAAGAGCCTTGTGTGGGAGGGAGCTACACATTTAGAGACAAGGGACACACACCCAATATCAGTGTATACTGGAAAAATCCCTATCACAGTATTTTCCAGTACCACGACCGGGGATCGAACCCGGAACTTTTGGATGAGAGGCAAATGCGCTCACCTCTCGACCACCAGATGTTATAGAATACATAATGGAGCTTCTTACCTATTTAGTAAACTTTTCATTCCAGGAAGGTGTTTTTATTTCGATATTAAACAAGACATCATTCATTCCTATTCATAAGAAAGCTGATAAGTCAGTTTTCTCTGATGATAGAGGAATTGTCAGTCTTCTCTAAAATTCATGAAAAATCCCTCTGAATAGTTTTCTAAATAAAGACATATTATTAATGAACAAAGCGGTTACTCTACACGAGATGATATATTAACTCTATAAAATTTCATACCTTATAATCAGAAATTTTTAAAATAAATAAAAATGTGCATGTGTATTCTTTGATTTAATACGTACATTTGAAACTGTAGACTAGAACATGGGCAAGATAGAAAATTATGGTCTAAGAGGACCCGTCCTAAGTTCGATAAAACATGTGTATATGACAGGAGCCAAAAAGTATGTTTAACTTCTAATAATAAAGTTACAATTCTGATTTTAAAAATATGTCCACTGCAGTTCCTCAGAGAAGCGCATTAGTATCACTATTAGTCATTATCCCATTAACAATATCGACGTTAACATGGAAAAATCTTTAACATCAATTTTAATCAGCTACTGCTGATTCAGACAATAACTTACATATGCTGGTATCCAAAACAAACAATACAGTATATTTGATACATCAATATTGTTCTCATAATAGTCCAAACCTTAGTTTTATGTTCACATTTTCCGCAGTCCCGATTTTAACCTACTAGTAAGAGTAGAGAACATACATCATTATCACCGTGAACTGAATCGATCGATATAGAGAAAAGTACGCATCAGAAAATTTTGAAAATTTACATAATTATTAATGTCGGTGTGGCCAATCCACCTAAAATAATTACAAGCAGATGGCACTTCCGCTTATACCGGAAGTCGATACCAACTTGCTTATTTCAAATAGAACACCCTATATATTTTAGGGTTTTCGAAAAGAGTATAAAATTCTGAGTCGAAAATATGTAACATATCCTATACCTAAACCTAGCCGTTTCAGAGATATTTGACATTTTATAGAAAATTTGACATGTGCAATGGTTTGCAAGAACCGTTATAACTTTCTTCGTGTAAAAGATCCTCATTTGCTCCTTGTCACGTAAAAAGAACACAAGGAGAACTACGTTCTACAACTGAAATAAATTCAATAATATCATACCAAGTGTTCCGTTTTTCGCGTTACATTTTGTCAACGTCAAACCGCGAAAACTTGTTTAGGTCAAATGGAGCATCCTGCATTTTTTTAAGTCAAATTGTGTACAATTGAATTCCCTTTTTTCTTATATTAGCATTGTGGGGGTTAAAGTTACAACTTTTTGAAATATTTGCGATTTTATTAGAAATTCATGAATTGTTGTAATCATTTCATCAAAATAGCCATGATTAGAAACAATCAGTCATTATCTTATGTAAAAAAATGCCAGCACGTTTAAATTACATCCACGAAGACTTTTTAAATTTGTTTATTGTTTATAGAGAATGTGATAAAGTAATATCAAGAACTTGCAGTACATTTGCTACTCGATATCCATAAAAACGCAAAATAACACTAACCCTAACACTTTTCTCTATATCGATCGATTCAGTTCCCGGTGAGACATCCTGTATATTTTCAGATATCTCACGTAAAGTCAGATGTCAGCAATTATGTTCCAAGAGATGAAAAGTTCATCAGTTAAGAGCAAATTATATCCTTATTAATTCCCCAAAATAGATTAACTGCAGTAGTTGAAGGACCTAACATTATGCCTATCAAATTATTCGATAAACTTCCCATAGAAGTAGAGGCAATAAGCAACATAAAATGGTAGAAGTAAAAAGAAGATCTATTTTAATTGAAAAAAGTTTTTATTCTGTCGACGAGTATTGGTTCTCTTATTTTTAATTATTCATTGTTTTTACAAGTACATACATTTTGTTCTAGCATTTTAATCTGTATTTTAATTTTATATATTTTTTAAGTTATAGCATGGATTTTATTAAGGCTTAGTTCATAAGATCGTCTGTTGATTATATTTTTGTACTTTTCGTAAATAAAAGACTATAAAAATAAAATTTTCATTATAATTATATTTAACTTTTATTTGGAATTCGAAAAACTCTCAGAAACTGTGGCAAAACTATATTTTTATCTTCAAGTCAAATCAAATATTCCTCGTATTTTAACTAGTTTCATTTGCCTACAAGACTGTTTTAGTTGATTATTCAAAAGATAAAGATAGCTTAGAAACAAAAAAGTATCCTAGCAACAGAAGAGCTATCAATCAGTATTAGTAGATTTGTTGTTTGTAAAAATGCTAATATATGTCTTTACATTTTACTCACAAGTACCACAAAATAGTAGGCGTAGTTGAAGCTTGTACAGAGGTCGTTTTCCCAACCGAACAACTATAAGTAAAAATATCTTACCTTGTGTTTAACAAAAATAAAAACATGGCTCTCTTTCTACTGAACAATGGCAAATTCCTTGAAGATATTCCCCTAAGAGAGAGACAATGTGGTGGCAGCCGCATGTTGCACCTTCTCGCTATACCTAGGAAGTTCCTATTTTCCGTGAAAGATGAAGGCGAAATGGTACAAAATAGTGGCCAGCTGGTTCCCCAGATATAATGCTTGTAGATTTCTCTTTCTGAGGGTAATTAAAAGGTTTGGTTTACTTTAGACAGCTTATAGATTTAGACGATTTACAAAGTAAAATCACATCAGCATGTCAAACTGTTACACCGGAAATGATTAGAGTAGCACGTATTAGAAACCTGTTAACAAAATTTGCGTATTGCATTATAGCAGGAAGAGAAATAAAGAAATGTTCATAAAATCCACTTTAGCCTTACAGTAGTGCTGAAGAAATCTAACAATTTGTCACGTGGTCGGAAATGTGATGTTGCAATGAAGTCTTATTATATCAAAAATGGACACCGCATATCGATGTTTAAAATCACTAAATTTCAGAATTGTACTTCAAATAGTTTTCGAGATAACGGCTTGCCAATACCTACTTAGTGAACCATCCTGCGTATCGGCCAGATATAACGGATGTCGAAATGTTGATATTGTTATATGCACACCCACGCCATCTTACGAAAAGAGGTCTAATTCCTAGTAGCAGAGTAAAAGGAGGCCTGTCTGCCAGTAAAATGGCGCCATCTCTGGGCCAGCTAATGAACTACCATTACCATGGATGGAGTAGAAAACAGTAAAAATATCTGGAGTGACAGATTAGAACCATCGAGAAGTGCTCCGGAACGGTCTGGAGGAAAATGGACGAATCGAGAATCAGTGCTGCGGACATATAAGAAGCGGATTTAATGCACGGGCTTCAGACATATATTAGATGAGCAAGTGATCAGATAAGAAAAAGAACATAAACAAGTTGTAAATTACAGTAGTGAGTCTGTAGTAGATCAAAGTTATAATTAGCGTGTTATTATTATAAGGATTCATTATTGTGAATTAAGTATTAAGTAAATCAGTAGCTAGCGAAAGTAATTATTGCAATTTATTGAACCTACGTTCGGGGTGTTTACTGGAGGGTGCAAACACGTAACAATGTGATTTGCCGACACAACGCACCGTTTTAGAATTTTTTCTTTGACTATTACGAGAGAAAAGTAAGCTTTGACACATTTTCATTATACCTAAACGTTTCTTCGCTCAAAAATAGTAAAACGCTAAGCAAAATACCTCAGTCGTATTTAATTATTTAGTGTCGACACCTTTTCCGCTGTATGGTCTCCATCAGTATTTAAATATATCTGCGTACTTTTCATTGTAATATATAATCAATGTGCCGTATGAACCGGATGTTATAAATGTCCATTTATTGCACTTTCTAGATTGCAATTACATTTCTTCATCTCGGTTTTATTACTTGTAATGACGGCTTATACCAAATTTTATTGCGGATAAATGCGTTTTTATTCGCCAAAATTGCTTAATATTCGGTCTGCCTTGTAATTTGGAGGGTACTTCAATACATTTGTTTTTAAGACATATCGGACTATATATTCGTTATAAGATAATAAATTATAACGTAGTATAAGCGAGTTCTTTTAGTTCTTGCAGTTAATTGTGCATATGAAACGAGAAACTAGTGTTTTAACTCGTGATTGCTCAATTAAGTTCAATGCCGAAAGATTTGTATGTGCGCTTGATTGTTGATATAATATGCTATGTTACATAGAAAATGAAACATCTGGTATTGCAGAATTATTTTCCACATAGCTAGTCCCTAGTAAAGAGAAGTTAGAGATCTTGTGGTGTCTATAACCGAAAAAATGTAACCGGTACAATATTTAATCGATTCGTTAATTTAAATTGTATGTTTAATTAATGGTGATAATAATATTGTCTTATAATTTGTAGTCCTGAAGAAGATCGGAGGTTTAATTTGCCTTAGCCGATTGATGCATTTATAAATTAAATTAATTCGTCTTTGCGTATACAACTAATGAAGTACTACTTTCAATATACAACTTATATGTCCTATAAGTATATATCTGTAAATACATATCTGCATTTTAAACAATTAAAATGCCATTCTGGTGACTGTTCCAAGCTCACATGTTACAAATTTAAGGAATTAAAAAGTATAGATATTATTTATAAAATCAATTATAATCTGGCATGACACCCCTTATTACTTGAACAACGAAAAAATGAACAGCCAATGGTTAAATATTTAATTTGCGGTTGTTATATATTAACACCTTTCCCCTAACTTCTTGACATATGTTGTTTGCACATTTTTCACCAGAAGGCCACAGTATGTTTTCGGTGATGAAAGTTGATGCATCCATGTGTCTTGTATTGGAAAAATATTGAGTTAAAATAATTGTTGTAACTCTTACAAAATAAATTATTTTATTTATAATTTTTAGTGCATATTATTTCCGTGTTATTTTGGTGATATGAATTAAACAAAAACTAAGTAAAATTAGAGAATTTTAACTAGTGTACAATAAAAAGTAAAGTGTCATGATGCCATTTAAATCCACAGCTTTATGGGAATATTTCATACGTTATGATTTTATCATTCTGATGATGGTCATTCGTATGACATCGTCAGAATTACAAAATTTCGTATTAAATGGTTTCTACGCATTGCCTTGCTTCCAATGCTCAATGAATGCAGTATGTAAGCATTATTCAACAGGAAAAGGATTCATGGAGTTTATTTCTTCTACTCATCAACGTATCATTTTTCTTTAATATTCATTCATTTGAAATGTAATCATACCCATTGAGTTATTTCAAATCCATTATTTTATTTATTGATTTTGTTTTCTTCCTTGAAATATTACTCCTTGATTATATTACCTACATTACCTATTCGAGTGTCCAATATTAAAAACAATCTAAACAGTGAGGTGTCAAACTTTTAAACCGGAAATGAAATCACCAATAATGTAGAAATGCCCAACACTCAATCGACAAATGATGTTGAAAAGTCGCCGTCCATGATGAAAAATGGTATCCAGGTAAAAACATATTTTGAATTTCAAGCATTCAGCCAGAAAGGATTTTAAAACCGCGAACTTAATATTAGCCAACAATTCTTTGCATGTTATAAAGAAAATCTCTAAAGCATACACATATTCCAATCCAACAAAACTAAACTAGCTCATTTTCGGCGTATTTCATGTACTTTAATTTGAATGAATTTGTTTTTTCCTTTCACAGGTGTGGGCGAAGACAGAATTGGTACCAAGATTATTGTTTCGTTCATGGCCCGAAACAATAAAACTTTCTTTTGGCCCAATGAAGAAGATATGCAAGAGCTGGGGTGTAGTGAAATTTTAGGCAAATTAAAAGATGCACCGGTTCCAATGTCATCAAAATACTTTAAAATTTTAAATAATTATGAAATTTACAAACTTTTTAACCAAATGTTTAATAAATAGTAGACAAGATTCTTGATTTTGTAACTTTTGTATTATTTCATTATTTTTATAAAGATATTAAACATTTTAGTTTTGTTATATTTTGTTTTTATTTGCTTGATTGCTGTTCTGCAAAGATTACCTTATAATTAACATATTCAGAGAATTTTACTGACTTTGACTTAAAAATAATAAATAAGTTTGCGAGGAGGAAAAACAAGCTCATTAGACTGTCATAAAATGCACGCACCTGATCATATAAAGCAGACCTTCAAAAAACACAATTTAACCTTAGCTCGGTTGCTGCTTGTTTCGTGTTCAGGAGAGTTTAAGCTTTCAAAATATATATAGTACTTTGATACCCAGCGATTTTAATTTTCGATTTTTTTCAAGATGAAAACGGCCCATGAAATGATAATGACTCGCCTATGAAATCCCTTAGAAGCAGGTATTAAAGTGATTTCAAAATTATATCTCATTATGGTTTACCAGCTTTCTTCTTAAAAGACTGCTCAGGTATATTGGCTGCGCCGCTGGCACATATTTTTAACCTGTCCTTACAAACATGTGCATATCCTGATAAATGGAAAGCATCTAAAATTTGTCCCATACACAAAAAAGGCAACAAATCGGATATAGAAAATTACCGCCCTATTACAATGATAAATAACTTTGGCAAAGTATTTGAAATCGTCATGCATACTGCACTTTATCCCCAGATTCATCAACGTATATACAACAACCAACATGGTTTTGTCTCTCAACGATCGACAACAACAAACATACTTTGTATAAAACAATACTTAGCTGAAGTTATGGATGACGGTGGACAAGTCGATGTTATTTATATGGACTTCTCGAAGGCCTTTGATAGGTTGGACCATGGTGTTTTGCTAACGAAATTAGTCTCGTTTGGTTTTAACCTTAGTCTAATAACTTTTTTTGAATCCTATCTGGCTGATAGAAGTCAGTTTGTACAATATCATGGTCATAGGTCTATTGAATTTATATCAAAATCAGGAGTTCCACAAGGGTCGGTCTTAGGCCCTTCACTGTTTACCATTTTCATTAACGATATCGTCATCGATCTCAGTTGTAAATCTCTCTTATATGCTAACAACTTGAAGATATACTATAAGATCAACGACCCATCAGACTGCGAAAAGCTGCAGACAGACTTAAGCACAATTCACGAGTGGTGTAACAAATTCAGATTGTCTCTGAACATAAATAAATGCAATGTAGTATCGTTTACGAGGAAATTAAATAAAATACAATATGAGTATACTATTAATAAGGCAAATCTGACACGTAATTATAGCTTTAAAGATCTAGGAGTAACATTTGACTCACATCTTTCGTTTAGAGAACACATAAGCAACACAGTGACATCATCTTTTAAAATGTTAGGGTTTCTCATACGAAATGCTCGAGATTTTCAAAATATGCGTACCATAAAGACTCTACATAATACCTTGGTGCGACCCCGACTAGAATATGCGAGCGTGATATGGAACCCCCACTACGACGTACATATTAACAATATTGAAGGCATTCAAAGACGTTTCTTAAAATTCCTGGCATTTACAGTCGATCATCAATATCCCCTATATGTTATGATCACTCATTACTACTGAATCGTTTTTCATACAATTCTATGAAGTAGCGGAGAGAGATGCAAAGTGTTATACTTTTATACAAACTTCTAAACAACATGATCGACTGTCCGCAATTACTTGAACAAATCAACTTTAGAGCACCTACCAGATCAACCAGATCTACATCCTTGTTTTTCTAATACACACACAAATGCTTTAATGTTTTCACCACTATATTGTATCTGTCGTAGCTACGAAATTATTGCACATGATGTCGACATTTTTAACACTAGATTAAGTCAAGTTAAGTGAAGATTCTCTTAGATTAACAGTTTTTGTTTGTTTCTTTTTTTTATTTAATGCTTTTCCCTATTCACTTTTCCTTTATTATTGTATATAATTGTATATGTGCGTGTATAGATAAATATGTATATATTAAATGGTTATATGTTCACCTAATTCATTTGTAAAATTTTGCAATAATTATATTAGTATTAAGACTTAGGTTATAGTAAGCCATTACGTGTATTCTAGTTTTAATTTATATCACAAATTTTGACAATATTTATAATTTCCGGCCCTGTAAATGGAATGTAAATTCTGTTGGGTTTGTGTATGTAAATAAATAAATAAATAAATAAATAAATAAATGACAATATTGGTCCTATAAGTTCCGAATCTCTTACTACGCAAGAGGGTGTACCTCAAGTATCCGTTTTAGGGCTCTTATTATTCATTGTTCATATTAACCATCTCAACTCAGATCAACGTTCAACGTTTGTAGATGATATATTAATTATTGGGAGAGTAATGGAGGCTTTGCAGCTAGTGTAAGTTACTGTGACAAGCAATTACAAGATATTTACACCTAATAAGTTAATACTAAATACTAATATATCAGTTTCTCAACTACTCTTCTGTAAACTATGGTCAAAGCATGTTAGTACTCTAAATGGTACTTTAAAGCAAGTACAGTCCAGAAAATTTTTGGATATTCATATAGCGGAGTACTATATGTTGGCCTCAATCGCCGAATTTGCTCAGATACGGAAATTTTGTTTATATCCTAGGATTTAGCAAGTCAATATTCATCATGGGTGAAATATATTCATATTTTGCAGATTACATAATCGCAATGCTTCCTCTTTTTATTATATTTTATGACCGTGGCTTAGAAGATAATGGGTGAATACATTTAAATCACTTAATTGAAGCAGAAAATAGAAAGCTATGTTGCTTATATTACAGTCAATTGGACCGATTTGAAATAGTGAATATTGGGGGTAGGCAAATTAATTTCAAAAGATAAATTATGAGTCAAATTCTGTAAAATAATTTGCAATACTACGTTATTGAAAATACTGGAGAAAGCATATGAGACACAGGAGATAAAACTGCTCTAGGTATGGAGGAAGAAATTAACAAAAAGTCCTTTTACTAGAAGTGTCATTGAAGAGTTCCCTATCTTCTCAGTAACAGTTAAAAATAAACTGAAGAAAAAGGGAACAGCTGCTAATTGTCATCATCTGGATCCAACAAACGAGGTTAGATCTTTGAATATCCAGTGCAATATTATTTGTAATAATCCGTTGGTTATATAATAATAATAATAATAATAATAATAATAATAATAATAATAATAATATTGTCTTTATTAAGTAATTAGCATCAATTACATAAGCCTACAATGGTAGCATACATATTTGACATGAATGAGCTAATTAACTTAAGAGGCGAAGTTCAGTTTTTCGCAGCTTGCGGCTACGAAATCCTGCTCTTCCACTTAACCTCAAACCAGATTACATACACAAAGTGATGTAATCTGGACTAAACTAATCTAAATCCTAAATCTAAAATAAAATGAATACAAAACACCTCAATTACAGACAGCAATGGAAAATTTGTAAAATACAAATGCACCAGGAACAAAATTGAACAAAAACACACTTAGCAAACTGTAAAGACAGGCCTATACTTATTTGAAAGGTATTAAGAATATAAATTGTGAGGGAAAAGATCAGGTAACTTAGTATAACGATTAGTATTATATGTATGCATACGCATGTTGTATATAGTATGGCATACAAATATAAATATAATATCGAACAATATAGGGTACAAAATATAAATACATACTTATATTAAAATCAAATACTAAGATCACCAGAGATTAATTGTTGAAACAACTTCTTTTTGAACTTATAATATGAAAGTATAGTTATTTCCAAATTTAGTGAGTTAACAAAATTGGCAATGCTATAAGAGTAAGATTTTTTAAAGAATGAAAATTTATGTTTCGGTATTTGTAACTTATATTTACCTCTTGTATTAACAGTATGAATATCAGACAAATGCGTTACTTTATTGTAGAGATAAAGTGGAGTTTTGCGGTTAATAATTTTGTGGTACAGACAAGCTCGATGAATGTATCTACGTTGCTTCATATTCAGCCAATTAATTTCCTTCAGAACTGGTGTTACATGTGAAAAGCGTGTTAACCCGGAAATTAATCTCGCACATGAGTTTTGAACTCTTTGAATCCGAGTTGCATCCCAAGATGTCAAGCACGGACCATACACAACGTCGGCAAAGTTGAAGTGGGACAAAGCTAATGCGTTACAGAGTAAAATTTTAGATTTCTTGCTCAACATTTTCCGACACCCATACAATAGTTTAAGGTTACTGAATGATCTTTTTATCATATTATTGACCTGATAATTAAAACGCAAATTAAAGTCAATGTCAAGACCTAAATTTCTTGCATGGTTTACAACTTCCAGATTTGAATTCCCTACCTTTATAAACAGTTGATTTACTGCCTTAATTCTATCTTTCGCAGGACCAAAGAGGAGAACTGTGGATTTACTTGGATTAATTTTTAAACAATATTTTTCGGACAGAGTAACAAGATTTTCTGTCTGTATTTATTAGTTGAACGGCATTGTTAAGTTCTGACAATTTAAAAGGAAAATAAATTTGAGTATCATCCGCATAAAAGTGAGAAGCACAATTAGTAAGACTGTTCTTTAAAAATGAGGAATAAATAGAAAATAACAGTGGCCCCAATATAGAGCCTTGTGCTACTCCGTTGCTAATATTCAAAGGAACCGACAATATCTGATTAATTTTAACAATTTGACAACGATCAGTGAAATAATTTGATAATAATGATAAAGAGTTTCGCCCAAAGCCTATATAGTTTAGAATTGCTGACATCATGAAAAAGTTAATAGTATCAAAGGCTTTTGTGTAGTCCAGTAAAACAAGTGCTACCAAATTACCCGAATCTAAGGATGTTAGTATGTCATCACAAACATGCAATAGTGCTGTCGCACATCCATGATCTGCTTTGAATCCAGATTGTGTGTTAGGTATAATGTTAAACTTATTCACATGCTTAGTAATTTGTAAGTACATAATTTTTTCCAAAATTTTTGACAGCACACTCAGTATACTTATGGGTCGTAAATCTTTAGGTTCCTCAGGAGTCTCTTTTTTAGGTATCGGTAAAACATATGATATCTTCCACTGGTTCGGGAAAATATTATGTAGCAAACAAGAGTTGATTATATGTGTTATATAACTAACTATGAAAGGACAGCAATATAATAATAATTTTAAGTTAAGACCATCAGCCCCAGTAGCATTAGTTTTGATTGCATTTATAATTTTTTCTACTTCCTCATTGTCGGTAAGTGTAAACTCAAAATCATCGACTCCTAATTTTTTGTTGTTATTATAAAAATGTAATATAAGTAACACATATAAGTATTGCCATTATTATTACTAATATTTTATCAGTATTAGAGGAGTAAGATCAATCTGGTTTTCAGCAAATGACATTAAATATGATCAATTCATTATTTTAGTATTGGTTAATATGCATGAAAAGGTTAAAAAAAATACTACTAGTTTTTCACCTGAGGACTGTGTACTTTTTAAAACAGGGTGTACATATATATGTAATATATTAACGACCGATGCTCAAGTCACCAAATGACAAGCAAATAAGTGACACTTAATTTATATATTAAATCGGCGGTTATACTTGAATGTATAGAGCCAATCAAGTTTTAAAATAGTTAAATTAAGTTATTTTGTAGAAATCAACTATTCAAGGAGATTTACGGTGCATTATGTACAAAAACTAAACCAGTTTCAAGTTGCTTGTATCTATCCTAGCCTGTATCCCTATAGATCAAATGTCACAGACTTTAGGCGTATGTTTAATTAAAATGTTTTAATTAATAATATGCATTATGGTTACATGCACACAATTTCTAATAATAATTATATTTTATGATTATGATTAAATCTATTTGTTTTTATTATTCACATGACTCTACGTTATTAAACATTATCACTGTGTTCCTGCAGGTTTATGATTTTGCGCACTAATAACCAACTGTAATTATAAGAAGTAAATAACAATTATTCACAATTTAAAAACGCAAACCAGAGCATGAGTTTGTAATAAGCTTGTAGATATGTTATTTGTCCAATAGGTACATGAGGGGAACTAAAACATTACTAAAAACTGGTGGCATTAATTGTTGGCATTCTTAAACAGTCCTTTGTCGTAAATCAACTAGCTATATTGACTTTTGTCATCAAATACCCCTCACATAAGACGTCCAGGGGGATTAAATCTGGTGACCGAGGTGGCCACTCCATCATCGGACCACTCATACATAGCAAACGGCTAAGAAATTGTTGAACAGCCACATCAATGCGTGGGGGTGGTCCGTGTTGTTGAAATTCAATGAGGGAAAGAAAAGGTTATTAAAACACAATGTAATAGAAGTACCTACCACAGATGTTACTATAATATTTTTAAATGTAACAGGATATGAAGGAAGTACACTGATTGTTAATTTATAGTATTTCAAAATGATGTATGTTTATAAAAAATCAAGATTTTTTGAAAAAATTAAAAATGTATTGAAAAAAACTTTGTAAATATTTTACAAATACTTTCCTTTATCCCAGGGTAGGCAAGGCATCAATAATTTCGTTTTCCTGTAAGTTTACGTTACTTTAAGGGATAATTTTACTTATCACTCTAGTTTCAGAGCAAACTCTTACTTCTATGTAAATTAAAATGTGGGTTTGATAAAAAGAATTTGATAACTTATAAATCGAATTAATTATTACAGAAATAGATTTCAATGCTAAATCACGATGGAAACCCCACGTTATCCACGGAATTATTACCATAAAATTTCATATCACAATTTGTAGATTTACACATTTTTTTATAACTATAATTTATTATTGAGTCCATTGTAGGATGTGGTTTGTTGTCAAGGATGACGTTGACTCACGGTACGAATTTTGGCGGAAGAATGAAAGAGCAGAATGATTTATATAATTATATACATTTCATTTGACTTAGATTGCTACCACGGGAACAGTAATAGGCATAAAATCCGTTAAACAGCAAATTGTATATAATTAAATTATTATTTTTGTTAAATCATGTCGGGGATTCCATTTTAACTGTTTATTGAATTTTCACACGCAGCTTCAAGTCAGTTGGAGATAAGCTCAAGCAGAATACATCACTTATAACGACACAATGGAGATTTTTACTGTGTATTGGTGGAAAAGGCATATGTTTAGAGAAACTTGAAATATCAACTCCATGCTATGTATTGTATGTTTCCAGATAATACTTCGTTTAGAAAAACGATTACAAATGGCACATTTGGTATATTCCTCGTTTCAGTTTCTATTGTCACCGATAATATACGTGTATTGTTAGACGATTATACAGGGTGTAGTATAGCCACACGCTATTTCATCACTCAACCAAAACACACGATCAAATATAGAGGGACAGAACACCCATTCCCTGCGGCTTGCCATCTGCCGAAGCTGAGGCTTGAACTTGAATGAGGTACTACCAACTAGCCGTGTTGTCTCTCACACAACCGCGGTCTGATCACTGATATTGACTCGGCAGCACATGAAAAATACCACAATACATCCATATCTGACCCGGATTCGAACCAGGGATCTTGCGACTACAAGCCTTAAGCATTCGCCCACCCGGCCTATAAACATGTGTCATTAGAGGGTAGGTTTACAAGATAAGGCGTTGAATTTGTCAAAGATTATAATTATTCCCTTAAATATTGACAGATTTGTATTTCTATTATGGGCTTGCTAATGGTAATAGTTATTATACCAGTAATATTATGAAAAGTTAAAAATAACTTTATTGCAGGGATAATGGCTACCTACACAATAAAAATGAAATGCTGTTCGTTGGTAAGCGCATGACTTAAGAACGACTGGACCGATTTGACAATTTTTTTAAAAACATTCGTAATGGTAAGAATAAGGTTTTTAGGGAAAGAAAAATTGAATAGTTACCCGGAAAAATGGAAAATTGTGGAAAAACTGAAAGTGCTTTTTGGGACAGGGATGTTCGTAATATAGCCCAGGCGGTATTTGTTTTGGGTCGAATCGGATAGTATGGCAAATTTTCGACTTAATCCCTCCTAAAAATCATAAGAAATGATAATTCACTATGCCCTAATTTTAAAACGTGGGCGTAATTTTTTATTAAACAAAATGTGGAAAAATTTCTAAAAATTCCATTTTCTTCTTATTATTAACAACACCACAGGTAATTACGACCCCCTTTATCCCGAAAAGCTCTAGAAGAGCCTTGTGTGGGAGGGGGCTACACATTTAGAGACAAGGGACACACACCCAATATCCGTGTATAGTGAAAAAATCCCCCTCACAATATTTTCCACTGTCACGACGGGCGATCTAACCCGGAACTTTTGGGTGAGAGGCAAGTGCGCTCACCTCTCGACCACCATTCTTTCATATATCGCAGTAATTATTGCTTTTAGAGAAAGTTATAGAAATGAAAAAGTTTTATAATTAAATTTTAAACAAGAGGCAGTTCGAAATCCAAAAGTTCATTTCTACTATTACAAGAATAATAAAAATCGCAAAAAAAATGTTGAAATAGCTTATTTGTAAATTATTTTCTAAATACTTATATTATACGTAGAACCTTCACACTTTGCTAAAGAAAACTTTTTAATATAATAGTTTTTCCACCAAATTTTATCAAGATCGGACTTTTAGTTTTTGCGTAATAATTTTGCAATCTAGACTTCGCAAAAAGATTTGCAAATTTTGAAAATGTTGCTGAGGCTAAACTAAAGCATTTAGAAAGTTGAACATTTTTTGACATATAAAAGAGCACTCAAATTTTCAATTCATTTTAAGATATTAAAATCCATTAATTAGGAGAGCCTTAGAACTCCAAGGCCCCTGCGTTAGAACTCCGCCAACGAACCCCCGTGTTGTCAAAAAATGCCCCCCGTGTTGTCAAAAAAGCCCCCCCTGTGCTGTCAAAAATGGGGTCCCCGGACTTCAAAAACGGGGCTCCGCCGCAGGACCACCTCTCTTCTGCGTGCCCCCCGGCCGACCCAATTTTGGCAACGCGGGAAATTCAAACTGTTATATAACCAAACGTGTTCTCTGGGGGATATAACCTCACTCAGCAAAAAAATTGTCAAATTTTTAAACAATTCCCTAGGCTCTCCTAATTAATGGATTGTAATATATCAAAATGGATTTGAAAATTTGAGTACTCTTTTATATGTCCAAAAACTTTCAACTTTCTAAATGCTTTAGTTTAGCCTCAGCAACATTTTGAAAATTTGTAAATTTTCAAAACGAAGTTTAGATTGCAAAATTATTATGCAAAAACTAAAAGTCCGATCTTTTAATAGTAATATGTAATAATAATAGTAATAGTTTTTAAGGAAAGAAAAATTGAAAAAGTTGCCAGGAAAATTGGAAAATTCTGGAAAAACTGAAAGTGCTTTTTGTGACAGGGATGTTCGTTTTGACAAAACAACGTCTGTTAGGTCAGCTAGTATTTAAATATAAGTGAGCTGCAAAGTTTTCAAATTCCTTTGGCACTAATAAAATACATCCAGGTCTCACCACGAGAAGGGTGCTGCATTTAGAGACCCACCCACGCACTCTCAACCTTCCACTCATGATATAATTTCAAAAGTTAGGACATATTATAGTTCTCTTTCTTTTGTATTCAAACATACATTTCTAGTGTTCAACCTATTTAATAATGCTAATAGCTTTTATTGCCAAAAAGTAACATATTAATAGGGAAAAAATACAGAAAGAGAAAACAAAGTAGATAACATAAAATACAATTATTAATGTCACTTAAATGACAAATTTGGTTAAAATTACTACACATCGTATATGTGGGCGATTTCAAAAGGAGATTACTCCTGGCATGAAGACAGTAAAATGTGTAATTATGCCTAGCGGGACAATTTGGTACATTAAAGCATAACTGAGCCAATAAATCAGGACAGTCAATATTCTTGTTTAGTAAATTGTGTAAAAAAGAAATAGAACTGCACTTTCTTCTTAATTCCAAGCTGTTCATTTCAAACCTAGATAAAAGTGTGCTTTGTTCAATACCTCTTTCAGGGTAAATTGCATCAATTTTAAATGATAAAAATTTACGAAACCTTCTCTGCACATTTTCTAAAGCCAATTTATGATTTATGTAATAGGGGTACCAGATAAGTGAACCATACTCAAGTTTAGACCTCACATAGGATTTTTAGAGATTTAATGCTGGTAAACATTTTGCAGTTCCTGATTATGAAACCAATCATTTTAGTAGCTTCATTCACTTTTAAATGAATGTAATCAATGAATGATAATCTAGAAACAAATATGACTCCAAGATCTTTCGTAGAATTGGATCTAGATAATGATAATGTGACAACTTTACATTTAGAGGCATTAAGATGTAATCTATTACTCGTACACCAGTTTTGAACCTGATTAATATCATTTTGCAGCAAAACACAATCTTTCTGACATGTTATTTTCTTATATATCTTAAGATCATCAGCAAATAATAGCCTACTACTATTGTCAATAATTGAGGTAATATCATCAATAAAAGAAGAAAAAGAAGAGGTGCCGAGTTAGAGCCCTGGGGAACCCCTGATGTAGCTATAAACGGCTCAGAGTTATAACCATTATAAGAAATAAATTGTTCACGGTTGGTAAGGTATGATTGCATAAATGATAGTAATGAAGAACTTAAGCCCCAGTTGCCTAATTTAGTAAATAAGATACTGTGATCAATCCGATCGAAGGTCTTAGAGAAGTTCGTATAGATCAACCTGTCCAGACTCATCAATAGCATGAGATACAAACTGAGTAAAGATTGCCAAATTGGTAACTGGTGCACGGTGGGACACAAAACCATGTTGGTATAGCGATATTCTCTTACTGACTGGCATGTAGATGCGATCATATAGGATAATCTCAAAGACCTTTGCAAAATTCGATAGAATTGCAATCGCTCTATAATTACCAGTAATAGACGAGTCAACTGTTTTAAAGACTGGACTAATTTTAGCTCTTTTCCACGTGTTAGGAAACGTTAAAGTTTTCAAAGATAAATTAAATATAATTAATAAAGGTTTGACTAGTACATTGCTACAGTCCTTAACAAGAGAAGAGGGTATTAAGTCAAGGCCTGCTAAACAAAGTTATCTCGACAAATCTTCTGTCGAAAACCACAGACCCATTGTCATTTTATATAACTTCAGCAAACTATTTAAATATGGCATATTTTAGTTTTACATGTCAAGTCCCAAATTTGTTATTTTAAATAGTCATTAAACATCATTAATAAATATAATCAAGATACATGTAAAAGTACTAAATCACCTGTGGTATATATTTAATAACTACACATATTAGTGATAATTAAATAAAACATAACTTGCATACAGTGATACTAACGTTCCGATTAGTATTGAATTACACCGGATAATAACATTGTCTATGCTACAAAGGTACAAAATTGGATATTACCGCCGGTTTATGTCCTATTATAGTATAACCAAGAAAATAATGATTTATAATAATTCACTTTTTATCTTATACTTACGATAATAAAGGCAGGCTTCATAAAAATAAATTTATTTATCTTATAAAATATCACGGCAATTTTACTTGAATGTCCTGGACACACGATACAGCAGAAATAATTACATTCATTTTATTAAGCCACAGGATATAACCTCTTATATGTCAAAGAATATTTACACTAGGTTACTGCAATAATCCCAAGACATCATCGTGAGCTTGAATGACCTTAGATTGAAATAATGAAATAAACTATCATTGTATATTGCAGATTTCATTCCAATGCGAGAAAATGTTGGGAATCCTGCGATTCTCCATCGTAATTGACGATGATGAGTAAGTGGGGTCGTGTTGTGATGCTCAAGTTTAGAACTTTGTTTGCATGGTGTTTTTCTAAGATGATTCCGTGGTTGTACTCGTAATTTCCACATTTACTACGCCATAAGTAGAAATAAAATTGTAGGTTAAAGTTCAAGATGCTACTATTTTTGTACAACGTTTTTCTTTTGTTTTTGATGAGTTTAAAGGTTAGGGTCGTAATCCTACACGACCTTATAAGGTTATTCCATCATTTATTTCTAATTAAGCTTTCTGCCTGCTAAATATATTGGGTTAATACGAATTTAACATTATTGCAAAATATGTTTGTTTATTTACTTAATTATTATGTAGCTTCTTTTTGTTGAAGTACGCGCATTTATTCGATAGTGGGTATATTATCTGTTTGTCAGTAATGTATCTTTATTCGTTATTATTCTTTACTCAATATACTTTACTGAATGTGGATAGTTCTTTTTTAATATTTTTAAACAAAAAACTATAATTATACTGACATTCAAATAATTTAATTGACAAAATTTGTAGAATTCACACTTAACAAAAGGCAGACCTAAACTGCATGTATTTTTTTACATTTCGCTTTTTGAAAAATTTTATTTTTTTAAACATTTGTTTTTCTCGCTACACAATCAAATAATTTTCTCATTGGCTGTTTCTTCAATCGTTAATTATTTTTCTACAGATAAGCTTCATTATTAACATGTTACATTATGGAACTACTTAACATATATGCACCGATACAGACAGTGAGAGTAAGTAAACCTCTTGCATCTTGAATAAACCATTCATTAGAGTTGATTTTAGAAGAAAATGGTGGAACATTATCCGTTTACAACAAAAACAAAACACAGGAAGACTGGGAAGTTTATAAAAATATTCGCCATTGAATCGGCGTTGAGCAGGGGTGGTGAGATGCTATGTCTACTCTTAAGCTTGTGTACAACGTTATCAAGAATCCTACCGAATTCAAACTATATAAAGATTCATATAAAGAATATAAAATTGCTATAAACGAAGCAAAAAAGACGCCTATGATCAGTACGTAGAAAATTCCGATAATAGAGCTAAAGATATCTGAATGTAAATTATGAACGTAATAATAAATATTTATCTAAAATGGATCCAAATCTGTCGGTGAATGATTTTAATTAATATTTTAGTACTGTAGCTGATAATATTCTTACTTCATTACCAAATAGTGATTTGGGCTTAAGGGACACATTACAAAAAATGCCTGGAATAGCAAACACTTTTTTCTACGGCCAGCCACTACTTAACGAAGTTTTTGATCCAGTTAATTTACTAAGAAATTCTCCCTGCATTGATGTCTGTGGCTTAAGTAGTAAAATAATTAAGGGGATCATCGATATAACTCTGCTTGCATTTACCATGTTAATAAATAGATATTTTAGGGAAGGAATTTTTCTGGACTCTTGTTGATAAAGTTATCTTACTATGGTATAAGAGGTGTATCTATAGTTTTATTTGATTATTATTTAAATAATAGACAATTAATTTCACTCTAAATAATGTTAAAAATGGCGTACCACAAGGATCTGTTTTGGGGTCGTTGTTGTTCTGTTACAGGCTTAATTCATATGCGACCCGCAACACACCTTTTGTTTTTCGCGGGCTACAGTCAACCAGCCTATGAATTTTTGAAAGAAATTGCGATAACAAGGTTACTCACGTGTGCACACATAAATGCCGCACAGATGCGGATTAAACTCCCTCAGTAGCATCGAAATATTCTGTTGAACAGCAACAACTTGGTTACGCTCCTAAGACCTACACTAAACGTAGATTTTGTAGACAATTTAATTACAATGGTTTTTTGTCCCGATCGGACCTACATATCTCGAGTTATTTTCATTTTTAGGTTGAAAAATGAGGTTAAAAAAATTAATTTAGGGTCCTTGAAGTACAAAAATTTTTTGGATACTTCTGATCTAACCCCCCCCCCCCCCCCGAAATTCATCCATAAAATTGCTTATGGAAAAAGTTTCACTTCAAATTCTATTTTGACTGCATTATTACTATATGTGTTTTATATTACTTTTTTTAATTGTTCTCATGCCTTGCTACAAATATACCTGTGTATACAATGTGGTTAAATAAACATCTATCTATCTGTCTATCTATGAGCAGCTATCAGCCGGAAGAATGCAAGTCTTTTTAGCACCAAATGTCTTGGTTTTGGAATTATTTAATGTTCTTCCCATTGATCAGAACAATTGCCTTCAAATCGTATTTTGTTGCATTGCTTGGGAAATCTTTATTTATTCAAATAATGTAGAATGTTGAAAGACATCGTATTTTAGAGAGCCTGGTTCTCTTCAAAGCTTCCATACCTCTTAGACTTAGTCTATTTAATAATATGATTTATTCCAATGCGTCATGCTAAACAGTTGCCCATTTCACATAATTAATTACTACAAGCATCAACTAAACTAAGTCGTTTCTTAAATTTTAATTGTAACAAATCATACAGATTTTTCGTGTGCACGGTGTGAAATATTTATGAAGACATTATCATTATACACAACAAAAATCAAACGAAATTACCATAATAGCCTGAAGATAAAAAACAAACGTCAATTAAACAAGCTCTATAATTATTGTGCGAAATATTTCTTGAGAATTCGGCTGTTTCCTGAAACCAGACAGTACAATGCACCGCATTTCATTTGTTTAATGGCTGAGTAATGAATATTTATCTTGATAATTGTAGCGTTATACATTTTTACGGTCTGGTTTCACCTCAAAAATGTACCGACTGCGCCAGAAAGTTAGCTACATGGTGACATTGTACAGGGTGGATTGGTTAATCCTCCTAAAATAAAGTATGATAAAAATAGTGCACCTGCGATACAGCGTAGATAAATTCTTCTTTATTTATGTAGATATGTTGTATATACTAGGGTTAAGTTAATTGCTTTCAATTTAATTTACTTGGTCTTAGGTACACTATTATAAATAAAATATCAAAAATTCCCACAGATCCTGCGTCAAAATTCAAAAATATCGGTTTTTGCATTTTTCTCATGTAGATCATGCAATTATCAACAAAAATTGTTCTTATACTTTTTTCCTACAAATCACCGTTCCTGAGATATCACCATTTGAAAGATCGAATAAAATACACATCATCGGACGTTCAATATAAGTAAAAATATTGGTTTGTGTAACTTATACATACAAATTATCCGATTCTGAGAATATACGCTTAAAAGAAACTCAGTCCCTAATTTTATTTAAACGTTTAACCTTGAGCAACATCTGTCTGTTACTCTATTTTTCGAGTGGCGACGGTCGTATACCTGCTTATTTTTTAAGGATGAAATGAAATACTTTTAGTGTTGAACGTTCCTTTGCAGTGAATACACGTGCTTATTGTTAATATTTTTTATTATACTTTATGGCGTTTAATATGTTTTTAAAAATGTTGCAATTTTGCTTTATTTGTAGTAAAACTTTGACTGAAAGTGAAATTGTAGTTATTGATCGTGGAATGAAGACTTTGATTGATTTAAGTGCTGGAAAAAATGATGGATTTCTTGGAATGAATAGAAATCTGTAACAAATGTGCAGTGCCGTAAAATGTGCAGTACTATTCCTGCAGTTTAAAGACAGCACGAGATGGAATAAGCCAGTATATCTAAAATTAGTCCACCTCGTATACGTCGTACTGCGTTGTGCGGGATCGAGAAGAAATATTCAACGTTATTTTTGATAAATACGTTCAATATGTACATAGACATTTTAGTCACAGTGTCTATATTACTGGATGATTATAATGATTATAAGAAAAACATTAGAGCTGCAGAACAACTACAAAAACATCTTCATCTTCTGATGTCGTTTTTGACAATTTAAGAATGTTCCAACAAACCAACAACAATTTCTTGCAATACCCATAGCAATACAACAATTAAATACAACAAATACAAATATCATTGTTGATAAAGATGTTGATTTATTAATACTACTGACTGCATGAACTCCAATTGATAGGATTATTTACTTTTTGAAACCTGGGAAGGTTCAACACTAAACAAAAATATATTAATCGAAAAGTTTATCTATTTATCCAAAATGTCAAAATCATATCTTATTTTTACATGCAATAATTGGCTGCGATATTACATCAGCAATTTTCAAAAGGGGTAAAACAACGGTACTTAAAATGTTTGAAAAACATGATTTAATTGATTGCGCAAAAGTATTTAAAAAGATTAACTCTTCTCAAATCATCATCAAAAACGGGGTTCGCTTTCTTCTTGCTATATATATGTAATTGTATAGACAAGTATAGATATGTATGTCTTGTAAAAAATACACGCAACAATAAAAGAGTAGAACTATCTTGTCTTCCTCCAACATCTGCTTATGGTTATCAACACTTATATCGAGTATACTATGAAGTTCAAGTGTGGCTAGGCAATCAACTGAACCCAAAAGACTGGGGTTGGAAATTAATAGATAATACTTTGGAGCCACTTCAAACTTTACTCCCACCTGCTCCAGAAAAATGTCTTAACATCATTTTTTCCAATTGCAAAAAAGGTTGTAGTGCAAAAAAAATCGGATTATTTTGTTCACCTGCATGTACCAATTGTCAAAGCCAGTCTTGCTCTAATGTTGATTCAAATACAACAGATGAGGATTGTTATGATATCGATGAGAAGACAACTGATGCATCTTTCTTAGAACAATTTGCAGATATCCAGCAAGAAGAGAAGAAGAAAACGAATGAGACATTACTGTTGAAGTAGCACTTGAAGATTGTCAGTCAGATTAAAAAATTGTCCCGAAATCAACAATAATTAGTGCCACTTTAACCATTTCCAATGGCACCATTTTTTAGCTAATCGAATATTGTTTAATAAAATTAAATCACAATATACAGTATGCCTACCGGGGAAACCACGTTAAAGAAAGTGCGCCAAGTACACTACCTCACAGGTGGTGCGGACATGTGTGCATATTATGTAGAATACGACTTCTTCAACTATCACGATATCTCAGGAATGGTGATTCGTAGGAAAAAAGTAAACTTTTGTCTAACCCATTTTTATGATAACACTTACCGTTTATGAGAAAAATGCAAAAAACCGATATTTTTGACCTTGAATAATTTTTTTAGCAGGAGTAGGATCGGTAGGGATTATTGATATATTATTTGTAATAGTATACCTCTACCAATATTTAGGTCTATGTGAATTATAGTAAATTAAAATATCTACTTTGACCGGATTATAATAATTGTAACTTATTAGAAATTAGCCCGTCTCTACTAAGTCAGGCCGGCGAATACCCAGTTGTCCAAGGACAGCTGATTTTATTATACCCCCTCCCTAGGCAGAAACAGGGTGGTGACAGTTTGAGATACTGAATAAATAAATTTAAACCCTGTTATGTATTCTCCGTCCTCTTGTATGAGGTGGAGTCTTGGACTCTTACAGAAAACACCATTAAGAGACTTGAGGCTTTTGAGATATGGATATACCGACGTATGCTACGGATGATTTGGGTAGACCATGTTACAAACATAGAAGTAATACGTAGAATGGGTAAAGATAAGGAAGTAATTAATACTGTGAAAAAGAGGAAACTATCATACTTTGGCCACGTAATGAGACATCCAGAAACATATAATACACTACATCTGATAATTCAAGGTAATATCAATGGAAAACGAGGCCCAGGAAGAAGAAGAACGTCCTGGTTGAAGAACTTGAGACAGTGGTTTGGGAAGTCAACGACCGCGCTTTTCAGAGCGGCGGTTAATAAAGCCAAAATAGCGAACACGATCGCCAACATTTGTTGAACGGATACGGCACTGCAAGAAGAAGAAACCCTTGACCAGAAACGTTCATTAAAATACGCAGTTTTTAAATTATAATAATAGTTATTACCAAGTGATAATTATTTATACAAACATAAACACGAATTAATGATTTATGAATTGCATAGTATGATTTTAAAACAAACAGAACTATATTACAAAAATATGTTCGGCCTATTGATTCTCAAAGTGTATTTTCTTATCTTTGACTAAATTATGTAATATATTGACAGGTACAACTTCTAATGCATTTGATGCACATACTTACAATATCATGACAAAATTGTACGGGAAATCTATGTTTGTACACATGTAAAATAAGGATAACCATGATGTTATTGTAGTCAGTTTAATATCTACTATAACACTGTAAATTTGTTTAACATGCTGTTTGTGGTAAATGATTACACAGCGCAAGCTTCCAACTGGGAATAAAAAATATATATACTAATGACAACCGTGGGGTCAGAGAATTGTGTAAAATGTCAATCAAAATGCTTTCTCAAATCGGTGTCAAAGATTATCAAAGTTAACCATTAATTTTAAACGAATAGTTCTTTGTTCATGTGAAAAACGTAAATTACTTTTTGTATAAAAATATGTCTGCAATTAATGACTGAAGTTGTTTTTGCCTCTTGGCTTTGTCTGCTAGCCGCAGTACACCCTACTACATAAATTATTCTTTACTAAACTAAAATAGTAAATTACTGAAATTATGTTGCCCTGAGCAGAAATAAGGGGGTTGATACTTCTCAGCTGTATTAGGCGACAAACAAAAAAATAATAGGACACATCACCGGATGTTGTCTACCAAACACCTCTTCAAAATACGTTTTAAAAATTATTGTATCTGCAGGAGATGGGAGAAGGAAAGCAAAAGTCCTACATTTATTATGGCACTGTGGCTCACAGCAAGCAGACATTTGAATTGATCCCACAGTTATAAAGGAAAGCTTCTTTAATAACGTAACGAAGCCACTGGAACAGGAATACTTGGATTTTGTAGACTTTTACCATACTCCCACTGAACAATTCATAATTTTTCCCTACGAGTGATGTGTACGCACGGTTTTATAAAAATTGTTTAGTAAATATAATGACTCTTCTGCGAAGATTATAGCAACACTCTTTAGAAACCATTTGTGGCACAACAAGGAATTAACATGATAGTGATAGTATAAAGTCAATACTTCAAATAGTTTAATAGCTAATTTTATAAATTTATCAGATATGTTATAACAACATTAGCCAACTCACAATTTTTAAAAGCAGTTTAAATTTCTACAATGACAAATTAATTCCAAAGACGGCTGTACAAGTGTAATTACAGTGATATTTTTTTAAGATAGTTACAAAGATGTCCATATAAGTCTTGAAGTAGTCATTCTTACACCAGTAGGCAATTTAAAATAAATACGCACTTTAATAGCTAAAAAATATATTCTCTTCTTTTAAGTGCATCTTCGTTAAGAGCTAAGAATGTATAAAACTTCAATCCTCAGAGTAGAAATTACGAAACTAACGTATATTTTTTCTAACGCACATAAAAGTGGTATTAAAATTGTTTGCGGGATGTGCGTATTGATTGAATGATATGTTTTATATGTATAGTTTACTTTAATCGTCATTTTATATGAAAAACAATATACTTGAAGAAAGATGTTTAAAAAAATTACATATGAAAACATAATTGCGCATTAGGAGATTTATACATTTTTTTTGTCTGCATGTTAATGTATTTATCTTTATCTTTACAGCTGTTATTAATCATAAAGAAAAGGTCATGTGAAAATCAATCATGAAGATTTATATTGGTAATTTCTCTTTACAATAACGCCGGTATTATTTGTGTTAATATCTTAAATTTTAATATACAGATTGAGAATAAGACGAATTGAAAGGTAATTATGATTTTTTATGATTATTTTTCTGAAAATAATAATTCTGAGTGTTCAACAGTTCGACAACTGAATCACGTGGTTATTGATTTTAAGTCTTAGATTGTGTTTTGATGCAGTTACAAGCTGCAGGCTTTCATTGTTGTACTACATTTTGCATTTGTTACTCTCGATAAGGTTAATATATGTATTTTAGAGGATGATAAAATAATTATTAACTCTTACCTAAATATTTTAGCCTCATTAGGATCTATCTCTTCTATAAATTTGCCTACAAGAATGGATAAGGATTTAAGTCATGTATAGATCATATATTTTTAAAAAAGAAAAACAATACTAAAATACATAAAATTAGTTCAGTAATATTAAATGGTACTATAACTGATCACTGCACAACATTGATTTGTATTGACTTGGATCAAAAAAGAACTACTTTAGAAAATAACACTACTAAACAAATATTAGATTTTACTAAATTCAAAAATATGCTTGATACAGTAACATAGGATACAATTTATAAGACGCATGATGTAAAAGAAATGACAAATATTTTTGTTGATAAAGTTAAAACATTTATTGAAATATCAACAATAACTACAATTATAACTACTAAGATAAAAAAAACTAAAACTATGGATTACGCTAGCTATTATAAAATCCATTAATTAACAAATTAAAGAGAATTAAATAATAATAAAGTCCATCCACAATTAGTAAATAATTATAAAAAATATAGATATATTAATACATAATAGTTTTAGTCGCAAACTCCTCTATTAAAATCTTATTTTACTATAAAGAACGTAACCAGACTGCAACCAATAATTACTCTCCGGGCTATGTGCCCCGCCGAGCGTTGAATTGCAAGTTAGAAGCCTGGCGCATTAAGTGTAATAATTGCCTATTACTACGTAACCTGTAATTCAGCGCTCGGCAGGGCACATAGCCCGGAGAGTAGCTGTTGTTTGCAGTCTGGTTACGTTCTTTATAGTAAAATAAGAATTTCATAGAGGAGTTTGCAACTAAAAATATTATGTATTAATATTCCGCCCTCTAAAAGCACATTTGATATAGTTTAAATAAAATGATAACAAAACTAAAATTGATTACTATTCAAATAAAATAAAAGAAATGCAAAATAAAACAAATCTGAGAAATAGTAAAGAAAATTATATTAAAGAAAACAATACGAGTACCATATATATCTATAATAAAGAAGGTGAGTTAATTAATTATGACAAGATGAAAGCGGACGCTTTTAACAATAGTTTCACTAACATAGGAAATAATATGACTAAAAAATTGGTATCAAACGAACTAAAAGTAAAAATAAACTAAATAGAAATAAATATGTCAATCTTTTTAAGTACATATTGTCTGAAAGTTATTTGTGGCATTCTACGAATATTTTTTCCTATTATTTGGGTTTTCTATCACATGTATTATTATCCTTTTCAGAAACAAATCACCAAATCTACAAAATAATAGAATTATTGGAAAAAAGCCTCTGCGCCCGTGACGCTTACGCCAAAGAAATAGTCAGAGGTTATGTTTTGCAAATAATATAAATCGGAATAAACACAGAAATAATGTAGACGTTTCGGAAAGTAATCTCTTTCCGTTTTTAAAGCTTTTTTTTTTAAGAACTCTTATTTTGCTGTGTATGTCAAATGAGAATCTTAAAGCTGTGTATTTGACATACACAGCAAAATAAGAGTTCTTCAAAAAAAAGCTTTGAAAACGGAAAGAGATTACTTTCCGAAACGTCTACATTATTTCTGTGTTTATTCCGATTTATATTATTTGCAAAACATAACCTCTGACTATTCCTTTGGCGTAAACGTCAAGACCGCAGAGGCTTTTTTCCAATATTTCTATAATTTTGTAGATTCGGTGATTTGTTTTTGAAGAGGATAATAATACATGTGGTAGAAGACCCAAATAATAGGAAAGAATATTCTTTTTAAATAAAGTTACCCAAAATGAACTAGTAATTAAAATCAGCGAATTAAAAAACACATGCTCATCTGGATTAGATGGTATAACAACAAAAGTCATAAAATTATATCATTTAAAAATAGTTCGGTTCGTTGACGCATATAATAAACAAAATATTCGAATCAGGCCAGGTATCTACAGTGTTTAAGGTGAGTGTGATAGTTCCGGTATATAAAGCTGGAAATCATTTGGAAGTTGGTGACTATCGACCTATATCCTTTATATCCAATTTAGCTAAGATTAAGATAATATTGAATTATTTAGAAAAATTTTATTTGTTATTAACACATCAATTTGGTTTTAGGAAAAATAAAAATACAGAAATAGCTGTCCATGAATTATTAATAAACACAATGAATACCGCACTAGATAAAGATGAAAAAATCCTAGTCGTCTTTCTAGATTTTCCCAAGGCCTTTGATACTGTCTGTCACATTAAATTAATAAAAAAATCTGAAGCTTTAGGTTTAAAGGATCAAATAACAAAGGTTCTAACTAGCTACCTGGAAAACAGAAAACAGTATACCAAAATTAATATTATTACACCGACAATTATTAAAACTGGAGTTCCACAGGGCACTGTGCTTGGCCCTATATTGTTCCTAATATACATGGCTTTACAAGTGCTAAAATATCATCTAAGGCACTCGTACGAGCTAGACCAAACACCTTATGCCTCAGGAGACATCCACCCCGTTGTCGAGAACAAGAGGCACCGAATTTATTGGAAGTTCTCGTTGCCGACCACCGCTTCAGGCTAATTTAAGCCAATAAGCCTGACACTCCTCGACCATCAAACCAAGCTGATGTATGTGATGTATTATATAATTTTAATGAGTTGGTAAGTGATGTGTTTGCGATATATTTAAATACTTTTGTTATTTGGCGAGTATTCAAATACCTTAATTCATTGATTGCTTGAAACTGAAAATGTATTTTAAGTCCGGCCCTGTATACTGCTACCATATAACTCCAGTGGTATAATGGTCACAAGTGGTCGGTTCCCTTTATATTTTCTTGCGAGCTTTTTTATAACTCGGAATTACATATGAGAAAAACTATCGTCATCCTGGGGTCACTTTGATGTTTCTATAGTGTTTGTTTGGTTGTCACAAGGTTTTATTTATCGTTGAGTAATCAGGACCGTCGAATTGTAATTTTTTTAAAAACTTTCTCCATTTTTACCCCTTGTAAATGTTTCAGATTTTGTAAATTTAATGCTATACTTGAAAGTTCATTTCCAATGCCATAACGAAGGTTGCTAAATTTCTGTATTTTTTTTTTAATTCCTTTATTTAATGCCAGCCTATATCACAATACCAGTCACCGATGCCTCTAGACAAGGTACAGGATTTAAAAGGAGGAAAAGTAATTAAAGATTTTGCAAAGAGTTTGTCCATTTTTAAGAGCATTCCAAATTTAGAAACTACCTTTGTGTCTGATGGATTATGCAGAATTTTCGATGCATTTATCGTATTATTATAAAATATTCAACTAATTGCGCGCTGACAATATTTTACTTTGTATACCACTTAACAATTCTTTAGCGCATCTTATCGTAAATGAATAACAAGCAAAAAGACTCTTTATGAGAGGACGCCGATCATTAGAAGAATATTAATTAAGACCATAAATTATTAGTTTTAATGTATAACCGATTAGTTGCGTGTAGCCATTTTTGTTGACTTGTGCTGCACGAATGGGCATTTATGTTTTAAAGTCGTTAGGTGTAATTTACTACAATAAAGCCAGGTTTCATTATCTATGTCAAAGCATTTAAGGAATTTTTGTAAGAAAGTCATTTTAGAGTCCAGCTGGCTAACAGGTCTTTAATTAAGTGTTTCTCAAGTAACATTTAAAAAGCTGAATTCCTCAAAGTTATACTTTTAATTAATGTTATTAATACAGTAATATATAACGATTTAAAGACATTCTGTGGCGAATAAGATTATTGGAGGAATATTTAAACTTTATGACACTTTCAGTTGGTGTTATTTTAATCTTTATGACGTGCAAAATGCACGGAGTATAAAATTAGACACGCAATTTGTCAGTACAATGTGAACTAGATAATAATACTAATAATAACACCACAGGAAATTACGACCCCCTTTATCCCGGAAGGCTCTAGAAAAGCCTTGCGTGGGAGGGGGCTATACATTTGGAGACAAGGGACGCAGACTCAATATCCGTGTACAGTAGAAATATCCCTCGCACAGTATTTTCCACTACCACGACCGGGAATCGAACCCGGGACTATTGGGTGAGAGGCAAATGCGCTTACCTCTCGACCATCAGTCACATAATTGTAAAAAATTCTATATTGTGGAATATATTATGTAATATAGTCTATGGGTATTCAAATAATACACAGACAAACCTCATTCTTTGTTTAATAAAAAAAAAAAAAAATTTAATAGCGTTAATTTTACAGTCCTGTTTGAGTAATATTTCTTACAGGCAGAGTTAAGACAAGTACTTTTAAAAGTACTCAGTAAAATTAGTCCAAATTTTTTATTTTACTTTCAGTATTAAGTATAAATACTTTGAAAAAGTAGCTAAAATACTCCTAGTATTTTTTTAAGTACAAGTAAGAGTATTAAAATATAATATTTTTAGTCGCAAACTCCTCTATAAAATCCTTATTTTACTATAAGGAACGTAACCAGACTGCAACCAACAGCTACTCTCCCGGCTATGTGCCCCGCCGAGCGCTGAATTACAAGTTACAAGCCTGCCGCGTTAAATGTAATAATTGCGTATTACTTAAAGGAGCTCTCGTGCCAGTCGTCACACACCACTTGCAGACTGCAGTTTTGAGCTGTTGGCTCTCGTCAGTGCAAGGTAGGCATGTGACGACCGACACGAATATCACTTGACTATTTAGTACATTTCGGTATTTTTGGGATAGCGACATGTAAAATAGTCAGCAGGCGCCATCTAGCGGTCCAGTATCTGTTGCAATAAAAAATAATAAAAAATATTGGACCTAAAATAGAGCCCTGTGGTACTCCTAGCCCATTTCTTATAGTGTCAGATTTATGTTCTCCCGATAGTTTAGTGCTTCATAGACAAATTCAAGGCATTGTAAGATTGCTGTATTTGTTGATGTTTTTAACCCTAAATCCGTTTTGATTATTTGTTAGTAGATTAAACGTTTCTAAGTTTGCTAATCTTACACTGTATGATACTTCAAAGAGTTTGACTCTGAATTCAAATTGATTCGATAGTTTATAATATTTATTTTTGAGTCTTTGTTTTTGTAAACTGGAATACATTCATTACCAATTCTGGGAATTTTCCAGAAATAAATTATTCATTTATTAAATATGAAGATGTTTGGGAAAGATTACTTCCAATACGGCAAATAGGATATTAAAAAAAATCATTAATTTATGTCCAGTTTATAACATTTCCAATGTTAAAATAGGATCTCATGACGGCATGGTCATAATCCAAACCCAATAAATAATGCGAGTGCATGTTTGATGTACTTTGTACATAAGAATGTACTTAGGGTTCTTTTTTAAGTGACAAATATTACTTATTTAGAAATAAGTACAAGTATCCAGTACTTTTTAGTCAAAGTACTGGGAGTATAAGTAGCAGTATATGGATTTCAAAAGTACTTGGCGTAAAATACTTAAAGTACAAATGTACTGATTACTTTGCTTGGAGCACATTTTAGTACTGAGTACAGACTTATAGGCTATTAATGTTAACGTCCCGATGAAGATTAGCTATTTCATCACTCAACCAGAGCATATTTCTTAGAATACCAGCATTTGCTGCTGCTGGGACTTGAACTCAGGAAAGATGAGCGACTAGCTTTGTTACCTCTCAAACAACCGTGGTCTGGTTCACTGCTATCGTCTTGGCAACAGGGAAATTTGCTACTAAAAAACATGCCCTAGCCAAAATTTGAACCCAAAACGTCTCCGTCTCAAGCCTAGTACGTAATCGCTGAACCATTAAGCTAGAGTTTTGTGATTTTTGAATTGTTAATGTTAGCGAATAGCCTCCTAATTGCAAGAGTTTGAACCCATTATAGTATTTCTCTTATTTTCCATAATTATTCACTTTAGAACCTAATTTCTCAAGGTCAACGGCACTGAATATATTAAATAATAAATAAATAAATAAATCTTTTATTGTCCAAACGGTACAAAATAACACAGAGATATAATGTGGGCAAAGTTAGTTAAAATAAATTATGAATATCCATATATGTAGACTTCAAAGTAACATTTACAGAGTATGTGAAAATCAAACAGGAGTACAACTATAGTGATTCTAATTAATCAGTTTCTTAAAGACACCAATTTAAGTGTTTGTATATGTTTATGCAACTACACAGCTTTAGTATGTTGCAGATGGAATGTTACAGAGATGAGATATATTTTTATCTCTCTACCCCCAGAAAAAATTTAATGATCAAATTACCCTACTATCAATATTAGGTACATGAAAGTTTAGACAATAACTCGGGGCATTCTATTAGGTTATTAGTTAACTTATGCATAAATATGGCTGAGTAGTATTTTTTGCGTTTTTCAAGCGACAGGAGTGAAAATCTTGGTAGCAGAATTATTGTCAATGCCTTGTGCAGTATAGACACCGTCAAACTTAAATGCCACCGTAAAGATACGTTAAACTGACTCAATTTGTTAGATATATATGTATTATAATAAGGTGACCATATTAAAGAACAGTACTCAAGTTGTGATCGAACATAGGCCATATATAAGTTCATATGGCATTCCTTATTTTTAAAATATTTACAACTTCTGAATATAAAACCAAGCATTCATGCGGAAGATGATATGATTTTGTTAATGCGAAGTGAAAAGCTGAGTTTTTGATCAAACTCAATTCCAAGATCTTTGATTTTATGTTCGCGGTGCAGAGGAATATTTATTGAGTAGCTGAACTGGATGAAACTATTTTTTTGGTATATGTTATATATTTGCATTTATATATATTCAAGGGTAAATTGTTAGACAGGCACTACACATTCAACAAGTCTACATCCTTCTGTAGTAGTTCACAGTCATTTGAAGTTTTGATTGTTTTGACAATTTATAAATCATCTGCAAACAGAAGTATGTTGTTTTTAATATAATCGCCTATATCGTTGATAAAAATGGAGAAAAGTAAGGGTGCCAGAACTGAACTGAAACAATTTATGACCTCTGTATTCAACATATTGGGATCGATCACTTAAATAGAATTGAAAAAAGGCGATAGTGGTTGATGGCACTAGATTTGAAAATAGGACAATTTTTTGACATTTTGCACGCAGTTGAAAAAGTGATTCTGCTAAGTGAGAGATTAAAGATTTTCTGCAGCAGACTGGCTAAAACTTGTGCAGTCTTTAATAGGAAGCCAGCTGTTTAAAAGCATTTATAATTTCTATTTCGCTTGGCGATTTAAAAGATATTTGTGTATAATTTATAGATGTTGAAAGAGCATTTATATTGAAATTATCACTTGGATTGTAATTACTTTGTAAGAAGTCGGCAAAAGCATTAACAATTGAAGACGGATTATTGTATTCAATATCATTATAATACAGAAGCACAGGAATACTGGAAGTACCTTTCTTATTATGTATAAAGGACCAGAAGCGTTTGGGATCAGTATTAATAGAGTTTTCAGTTTTATTTATGTAATGGCTATACGCAATTTTAATTTTAGCTTTGATGGATTTTCTTAGTACACTAAACAATAAAGTAAATCCTTAACCAATTGTTTCGAATAAGCCTTACTTTTGATAATACGTTAGTACAATTTTAATAACTAACAAATAAAAAGACTATTGAAGTACACTATATTTATTTAATAGGAAATTGCTATATTACCCTAGCCTATTTTTTATTAAATTGAAGTCCCACAGTAGTTTACTTCATATTTATAAAATTATCAAAATTCCCCAAATTTCGAAAGGAATAGTAATTTTTTTCTGGTAAATAAAATGTTATCTGTGCTCTAAATACTCATCGAACATTCGTTTATATTGACTTTGACCAATTTTCTAATTAGTAAATATTGTATACATTATCTCTTGTAACTTGTGGCCTAACAGCAAATAAATTTACGGGTATACTATTAGTAAAACTAAAATATATACGTAAGTAAAATTAATATTGATAAGCATTTCTTACTTCCTTACTAATTATCTTGCCGAGAAGGCGGCAATAAAGACGTAATGTGACAACATAACTACTAAGCGAAAAAGTTATTGAAACTTTTAACATTCCTCTTCAAAACGCGCAAAACAGAGAAAATAGTTGTAAAGGACGAGGTCGTAATGAGTGTATTAACAAATTCACTGATTCTGAACGAATCGGATAAAAAGTACCGAAGCACTAGACCATATTATTGCTGGATGATCTGAGGTTAAAGAATCGCTGGTTTCAATTTTATCAACCTTAAAGTCAAGATGAAGGACATGTGCAATTAACTTCCTTTCGAGCTATTATCCGTAATGGTATTAATTCATGCAGGTCAGCACAAAAACGTTTAAAGATAAGACGTTTCATAACCATATCAAAAATATATTTCTCGCAAGATTTGCATATTTACACTTATTTTCCTTAGCTGTAACTACCGGGGAAAAACTAATACCGGTAGTGATAAAATTCTGTTAAATAAATTATATATATATATATATATATATATATATATATATAAATAACTCTTATCAAATCGTAATTTAATTGTTGTACTATTGTGAATTTGTTCAAATTTTTAAGAAAATGTTCACTGCTTTTCCGTATCAAAGTTCTTACTATTTTATAGGGTTTTCCGGGAAAACTTTGCAGGTATGCCTTTTAATGGAAACACCGATAACGAAAAAAGTTTTTCAGATTTTTTATATAACATTTGGTTTCCCCTGTCCCCTTTTTGGAAAATATCACTGCATTTTGGAAACAACGCGTTTCTTAAAAAATTTAACAAAATTAAAAGTCTTTAGTTTTTAACAAAAACAAGAAAATTCTTTTATTGTGTTGTTTCGCTCGTCTTATGCAAGTTAACAAATTAACAACAAAATTATGGTTTATAACAATTTCTGAACAAGAGTGCAAAATCGAAGTTAGGGACTTTTTTCTAAATAATAATACAAACACAATACAGAAGGTTTCATGAAAATCCAACCACTTATCCAAAGTTCTAAGTGAAATGCTAATTCAAGCTTACCTTCTAATGTTATAAATTGAAAATAATAAAAAAAAATTGTTTTTTTTTAAATAACCATTTTCTTTATTTCATACCGTCACATTAGTCACACTATTCTTAGTGAAGAAGTGATAAGGTAGGTACTATGCGCCTAAAATTGATATTTTGTGAGAAAATTTGAAAAAACTGTTTTTTATTTAAATTTTACACGTTTTTATATTTCAATAACACAGGAATACAAGCTAAACAATAACAAAAATCATATTGCCTATTTTATTCCAAATATTTCAAAAGTTTCAACAGTTTAATAATAATAGGCTTTTTGAAAACGAAATTTTTCGATTATTTTATTATTTGGGAAAAATAACGCCATTTCCGTGTAACCGGAATTAAAATTTAAAATTTTACATGCATGTTTTTACTTTTTTTTATAGTCAATTAAAATTATGCAAACGTTCGCCATTCTAAATTATTCTAAAAAGTCGGTTTCCACATGAAAAACTAAGTCAGACTGGATTTTCAACCAAAAATTGCAGGGAATATCAAGTGTAACACATAAACTGAGACACACTGTATATTTTTTTACTGCTTGGCGCGTATTGTCGGCAAAATATAATGGTACACTTTTATTCTTAGATATTTATATCTATCTCTTCAGTTTACTAGGTAGGTGCTATAAAACTTATATATACCAACCAAGTATACCAAACAAGTTAATAACCTTCCTTTATTTGTAAAAAATCAAAAAGCTCTATTTACAATTTATTTTTAATAAAACTGTCCCCATTTATGTAAGCGGCAGATTTATTCATATTATCAATTAAAAATCATGAATACTTACCAAGTATAAATTTCAGATAAACTCTTAATAAGACACACTTTTGATTTGCGTTTATTCGAAAACTAAAAAGAAATTGGAGTTTTGTTTGCATTTATACTATTATAAGATTTTTTATTGGTTTTCCACAACTATGCACAAAAATAAAAATATCATCTATTATTGTTGGCCTAGCTAGAGTGCCTTGAGTTGAAATGAAGAAGTCACAAGAATGGTCTTTTTTTAAGCACATGTTTGCTGAAAGCATCGGTGTTCTACATCTGGAATTTAAAATATTCTTGTATTTATCAATACATCAGACAAACACTAAACAAAAAAGTTCTTACTGTGCACTTATAAAGCCGTTGAATTTAAAAAGACACTACTGTGAAGTTTATGGCATTACAGTCCACCCTGCAAATATTCACAGATTATAAACCATTTGATTCCCTAATTAGGGACAATAAATATAAGATTAATTATAAGTTCCAACCCCTGATGCCGAGTTTAACAAGCTATAAAGCAAGCAGTCAAAATGTTTTTTTAATGTTCTGTTCATAAGAATGACATCCAAAGCATTTGAACACATGAGGCTGATGTAATCAGGTAACTGCCTAACGTTTTAAAATTTTATCACAGCACTTCCTTTAACGCTTTCATTTACAAAATCTGAAGTAAGTACTCTTTTTCTATAGTTTTTAAGGATGTGGAGTTTATTTATGAAATTCGCCTATAATTTTTTATATCTTTAAAATTTCGTATTTTTCCAAGGATATGGCTCAAGCTTCAATCTCCCAACTCGACCACGATTGGGGGTGGGGGAGGCAGCGTCCCCCATCCTCCCCCATAGCGACATTCCTGTTTCTGTATGTACTGATTCTAACATACGTCTTCACCTGTCTGCACAAATAATACAGTGAGTTCGAAGAGTGTATTCGGCGCCTCAAGTATGGTAATGAAACTTCTTATCTTTAACCGTTTTTGTGTTGGTCTGCATGTTTTAATACATGCTACTATGTGATAATAATCATATAGAACAACAAAATAACTAATTTCCAATTGCATAGCTGTCATTTCTCCTGTATGTAGTAGATATTATAGAAAGCCGCCATATACCAGGATATTTATTATAAAATAACGACAAATTAAACATTGAATCAAAATCAGAATTATTTGTCACATAAGTAATTTTATTTTCTTGCAGCAAAGCTAGATCTACGATGTGGCTTTCACACTTATAGTACAAGTTACACATAGTACAAATTTTAAACAAAAACTGCTTGATAACAATGAGACGACCTTATAAAAAGAAAGCGACTATTGTGGCGAAGCTATTCTAACTCTGTTGTTTATATACTTGCCATTTCGATATATTAAAACACTTTACTTTGTTTATATCACCAATTTATTGTATCTTGAACGTTACTGCAGTTTCGGCACTTAACGTGCCATTATAAAACGAACGATTTAGATTAATAAATTTACAAAGGGATGCCAACACATAGTCTAGTATAATTTAACTTGACGTGTGTATGTATGAGTTAATATTTCCGTACAATTTCATTTTCTCCCATATTGTACACAAAGTTAAAGCAATAGTCCAGAAACATTGTCTACGTGGACAATATTTCTGGATCTTTGTGTACAAGAGAAAATGAAATCGTACGGAAATATTAACTCATATACACACGCCAAGTTAAAGTATACTAGACTATATTTAAATACATTCTGAAAGTAAACATTATAAAGATTATCATTAAAGTTATATACATAAGTTTTCAGAAATTAAATGAATGGATTTACAAAGGGGTGTAAGGTATTTAACTAAATTGTGAGTAAACATTACCAAGATTTAAATGCAAATTAGTTTTCAAATATTAAATATATTGGAAAAGGATAGATTGATATAGGTCTATCTGGTTATTTAGAAGATTATTGTAGGAACTTTTATCGAATTTAATAATTTCTATTGCCTCTAATAAATTTAATTTAAAACATTTTTCTTTCACGTGTAATATATTTAGATTGTTTATATTTGGAAAATTATGACTTGTGTCTAGAATATGGAAAAGTTGAATCTGTTTTTTGAAGTCCAAAAGAGCATAAGTGTTCTTTGTACCTGATTTCAAATGAACGACCAGTTTGACCTATATAGGAGGCATTACAATTCGGACATACTAGTTTATAAACTTCTGATTTTTAAGTGGGTTAGTTTCATCTTCGGCGTTATATAATATATTTGTCAGTTTAGATGGTGATTTAAAGGTAAGTTTTAGATTATGTGATTACAAAATGTTTCCAATTTTTTCAGAAATGCCGCCATAATACGTTAGGGTTAGGGATACATATTTTTCGTTACTGTGATCCTTAATATATGGATGTGGATAAAGCAAGCTAATTTAAATTTTGCTTGTTCATTAGATTTTCTATTGTTCTTAACTTAACTTAACACTTAAAAACTGTTATTCACTGCTATTGTTTTTATGGTGTCTAATTCAATGTTTAAATGTTTCTTTAAAAGGTAGTGATAAAGCTTTATGTATCATAGAGTTATATGCTGCTAGTTTATGTGATGTGGGGCTGAGGGAATAACTTGATATAGTTGTGTCTGTGATGTTGTTTTTTTATAGACATTGATAAGATATTAAAAAGATAATAGAATTCACTGCAATATCTACCTCACATCCCTTTGTAAATCCATTCATTTAATTTCTGAAAACTGATGTACATAACTTTAATAATAATCTTTATAATGTTCACTCTCAGAATGTAGTTAAATATCTTGGCATCCCTTTGTAGATTCATTCATTTGAATCATTCGTTTGATAATGGTAAGTTACAATACATTAGTGATGGAAACAAAGTAAAGAGTTTTAATATATCATCATTTTTGACTAATACAAAGTAACGGCTTCTTCAATAGAATACTTGTTATTTGTTTAGTTCGTTTTTATTGTATATGTTTATATCTATTTAGTTATTTAAGAAATTACCGTATAGCCAATATAAATAAAATAACAATTTGACCCCTGAATTAAAAGTTTATTAAAGATTTGTCCTACTTTAATTGTGGCAACTTCACAACTATATTGACACATCATTATATCCGCAATGATAAATACTTTAAAAAATCCGTCATATTTATTAGCCATTTGCCATTTAATTAAACAAAGCTAATAAAAACATAATTTATTATCTTAAGTACATTCGAATGTCGTTGAGATAAAAAAGCGTACGATAACACAATAAATCAAAACCTTATTAATCGAACACGAAACTTTATTTAAAAATAATGACGTTGGTACACATGGTGTCAGTCAATGTGTCATAAGTCCTTTTATTGGTTCTGTTAGCTGTTTCTGTTGCTTCATTGGAAGTCTTGACGTAATGAATTTTTATGTCTTTAAACAATCACTTGTTTCCTTGCATGGCTAACTAGGATCTTACAAAAAGCTAGATGTAATGAGTAGACGAGAGATACAACTGAGATTGTATTAATTAATGGAAAGGCTACCACACACAGAGTGCAACTTCGCTCCTGCGGTATTTTCAAAAACGCAATAATTAATGCAAATTATTCGATGATTTATTATGCATGTATTCCACTGGAGATAAAGCTTGAATTTTTTAAACAATTATCCTCAACCACTCTGTGTGATGTGTTAATTATTTGGGAAAGTGATTTCTAGTTTTTTGTTAAGCAGATAATTAGATAAATGAATTTTTAATTAAAGATAATAACATCATACACGTGTAATTTATTATGACGTGGAAGAATTCGATTAAAATTAAGTTGGCTTCCATTTCTCGTAGGGCGCCTGCGAATTTTGCTCTATGGGTTATAAAATAGTTTCCTTATTTACAGTTTCTCTTTTTGAAAAACTTCTTGAATAATAACAAGAGTATTCACGATGCCAAAATCACAAAGACGAAATTCAAGTTATAGCTTTCATGGAAGCCTACAAAGAAGATTAATTTAACTATAACATAAGCGTACAATTAAGAATAGAATATACATTTTAAAAACTAAGATTAACACGAAGTATTTACAATATATAAAAAATATCCACATTAAAATACTGTGACCACATTTCAATATATGTTATTTTTTTATTTTTCTTAATATGTATATTTATGTTCGTTATATTGAATGGTTGTATATGTACTATTAGATGATTTTATATCTTCTAGTGCCCTGAGGATGAAATTAAAAATATCGAAACGTCGGCAAATTAATAAATAGTTTTCTTTAATACTATTGGACCTAACCCCAAAAGATTTTCACAATCTATTATAAGCGATCTAGAAACTTTCTATTAAATTATAATTATTGTCAACAAGATTTGATTGTTTATTGGCATCAAGAGTGTATCGTCAAAAATATCCCGTGTCCTGATGTTAAGTCTCTAGAAAATTTGTAAGAGCGTTTTGAACGTTTTGGAAGTGTTGCATATGAAAAGAAGGCGAGGCGACAGGCGACAAAATGATAAGTAGGGATTTACAGGTCAGTGAGTCCAATGTTTCCCTATGTCATCGTAAAAATAAGTTTCACCCCTACCGAGTACAGCTGCATCAAGGGCTTTTGGATGTGGATTTAAATCGTAGATTAAATTTTTGCCAGTAAGTTCAAAGTCGAATTGGACAAAATGAATTTTTCAAATTTGTGTTGTTCACGGATCAATCAATGTTTAATCGCAATGAATTTGTGAATAAGCACAATTTCCAAATTGACAGAGAAAACCCTCATATTGTACAGAAAAATTATTACTAGCACAAATGGAGTTTAAATATTTGGAGAGGAATTGTACATGATTATGTTATTGGTCACCACTTTTTTGAGGGAAATGTGCATGAATCAGTCTTCTTGGGTTTTATGCAAAATGCGTTTCCATAATAATTTTATTAAATTATATTAGGTCCCACTGCATAGCCGCCTAGGTCACCGGACCCGACTTCAATGGATTTTTTCTTTTGGGGATTTGCGAAGTCAAACATATATAAAGTAGATCCAACGACTTGAGGAGACATGATGGAAAGAATTCGTCAGTGTTTCAATCGTTGATATGTTATACAGTATAAGGCGTTCATTTATCAAGAGGCTTCAGTGTTGCGTGAATCAAAATGGTAGACATTTTGGGTAATCGTTAGGATAGTTTCAACATTGTGAAAAAAATTATTTCTCAAAAACCATTGAAAATTATTAAAAGAAAGTTTGTGACATCAAAATGTGAGAAATTGTATGCGTTATTCATCCATATAAAAAAAATTATAGGTATTCCATTTTAAAAAATTGAAAAAATATCATTAAGATTTATAAATCATCAAAATTAATCTTATGAGAATTTAACATATTTCAGTACCTACCAACGCAAAAAAGATTTTATAATGTATGATAAACAATATTTTTTCCTTAATTTCAACATGGACTAGCGCGTTTTACTTTTCTGGTTATGTTTAAAAAATCTACATAGAATGGACCTTGAGGGTTGCGTCAGGCCATTACCGCTCGAGGTATACGCATCTTTGGAAGAAAGTGTCACGAAGCAGCCGATCACTTCTATCTTATTTATGCATAACAAGACGCCGTTATAATTGTTTACCATGTTACATAATCTGACCTAATACTTAAGCGACATGTCTTTTAAATCTTTTCTATCTCAGATCTAAATTACTTCATCCAGGATGGGAATTCGTGCCTCCATGTGTGGAATAATTAGAAATTATTGTTGTCTAATGCAAGGGTCAGTAATTAAAACATTTGTAAGTTTGTTAATTAAAAGATTTAATGGTGTGTTAAATAAAGCAATATATATTCAAATTTGTTGAGCATTCTTTAAATACCCTATATGGAATTTGGAAATTGCTATAGTTCCTAAATCGAATCGAATAAAGGATAACACATAATCTGTACCGTTAGACATAACGGCAACATGTGCATATATGTATCGGAAAAAACCCATCCAAGAAAACAATATCAAATTGAACCCCAAATCATGATACCTGTAAGTGTTTTTGTTTAGAAACTCCTACATTGCTCTTATGAGAACTTACCTCTAAACGTCATTTTCTATTACCTAACCAATCAGATCTATTCCTTTACTATTTAGTTTGGTCTGATTACTAGAAATAGAAACACAAGTATACATGACACTAAGTGTAAAGGTAAACAAGAAAACGTATTTCTTTTCCAGAATCTTTAAGATCTTTAGTAAATTTGATATTTAATACCAACACATCTTCTACCTCATCAGATATAAAGTTAATCTACAAAAAAAATAATAAACCATCCTATCAGACCAACAGAACAATATTAACAACCGCAAGTTTCTCAAGTCTCCTAAAGAGTATTAGGTAGTGATAAATCACTTTTACTGGAAAGTTATATTAAAGCAGAGAACAATGAGCAAATAACAACTTTTAAACAGTAACAAGGAGTTCCACAAGAAACCGTTCTAGGAGCTCTGTTTTTGTGTTATATATAAATGATATGTTTTTCATGGAATGCACCTTTATCTGGGATTGACTATGTAGATAAAATCTGATTTAAGAAGGAAAAATGAAACGATTTTCTAATTTACAACAAACCTACTGAAGCTACTGTTATCCTTGGAATATACACTGCTAGTCACTTGAAAGAAGATGTTTGATTTTAAATTTTAACGTTGTTACAGTTTTATTTCGTGCCGAGTAGTTTCGGGGTTATGTCATTATAAACTTGTAATTTGTTAAACATTTTATTTTTAGTCGTAAACTCCTCTATAAATCCTTATTTTACTATAAGGAAATAACCAGACTGCAACCAAAGTTACAAGTCTGGCGCGTTAAGTGTAATAATTGCATATTACCATCAAAACGCTATAGCTTCGATTGCAACAAACACGAGCCGAAAGACTGATCCTACTTAAAGGAGCTCTCTTACCAGTCGTCACACACCACTTGCAGACTGCAGTATCGAGCTGTTGGCTCTCGTCAGTGCAAGGTAGGCATGCGACGACCGGCACGAGAATCTTGACTATTTAGTACATCCCGCTATTTCTACAATAGCGACATGTAAAATAGCCAGCAGGCGCCATCTAGCTTTAGCGTTTTGATGGTAATATGCAATTATTACACTTAACGCGCCAGACTTGTAACTTTGGTTGCAGTCTGGTTATTTCCTTATAGTAAAATAAGGATTTATAGAGGAGTTTACGACTAAAAATATTATGTTTAATATTCCGCCCTCTAAAAGCACATTTGAACTATTGTAATTTGTTGTTTTGCCTAGTCCACTTAGGGACTTTTAAGTTTCTGTTCGCCTTACCAACACTCAGAGTGAAATTATATAGTATCTGCACCTACCCAGGGACTTGCCTGAATTTCTGTATTCCACAATAATTGTTTCATCAGCCATCCTATCAAATTTGCTTACTTATATCTGTAATTATTTTATTGACACCGAAGATATGGTTAAAGACCTTTTGGATTGTCCAGTAATGGTTTAGTTATTATTTCAAGTTGCAAGAAAGTTAATCCTGCACGGCGCCGGCGATGGGAGCATATTGTTCTGTACTATGTTCTGTCATATTCGGTTGTGGTTTGATTATGGCGTCGGCAGAAGTTTTTTTTTTTGTTTTGGGGAGCGATACTTTAATCTTGATCTTTTTGAACATCCGCAAGGAATTTATGTACATCGCCTATCAGAAGTTATTCTTCACCATTGTTTGTTGCTGTTGGTAAATTTTGATGTTTATAGAAGGAGAGAAACTGACCCTCGTGGGATTTTATGGTCTAGGTAAGGGGCATGCCCACCACTACATCTTCATTGATCAGTCTTAACGCCGTAATTATCTTCTTTTAGGCACTTGAAATTGCTCACTGCTGTTCTATATAAATTGGTTTTAATATTGGGTTTTAACATGTATGTCCTGGTGCCTACAATCCATTTTTGTCAGTCGGTGTCCCTGGTCATGTGCACGTTTACGAAGCTCAGAACTACCAGAAGTCTCAACGGAATTATTAAGACCTTTAGAAAAAGGGTAACGAACCCAGTTGTTCCCTGTAGCATGAACAATATTAGGCATTATTTACAAAATGTCTTTTCCTCCAGATTAAGGTGTTTTTTTTGGGCCAAGAACTGAAGATCCGGTTCCCGATGGAATTTTTTATATAACATCACTTCGATGGGGAACCTGTGGAGCGCAACCCCTGGAACGCAAGCAGATAAGCATTCAGCTATTTATTATAACTTTGTTTCATTTTTATTCTAATCATTAGCCCATTTGTTGATCAAACTTTACTTTAAATTTAGCTTTCAAACTTTTATGGCATAAAATAAATACACTTTGATAAATTTGATGCCTTTACATGTTATTTCGTTTTGTCTCAATTTTAACAAAAGTAATAGTTCGCACTCCTGTATTGGCTCCCCTGTGTGGAGAGAAAAGAATAAATCTTTCTTCAATTTCTATATTAGGTTCAGTTCTAAATTGATCTCCAACCAGGCGAAATAGTTTCTCGGAGGATGTCTTCTTTCTGGATATCTCTGTCCATACAGAGCTTGTGCTCTAGTTGCATTACGTGGAGTCTCTCCATAAATAATGAACATGTCAGCTTTTCCATCTCTTGAATATTTTTCAACCATTTTATAATAATTTTGTTGTTTATAACAACTTTAATACACTTGCTTCAGAAAATCAGTGAGCAAGTCAAGAATAATTCAATTGTTGCGAATGTCTGTCATTTTCATGGCTATCTGCAATTTTGGATTTAAATGTAGGTAGGTACCTTATTAAATTGATTTGTTGGCGCTTACTTTTTAAAAATTCTATTATTACGAAGGATATCGTTAAGAAATGATTAATGGCGAAAAAATTATAGTTTATGAATCATCATTTCTGATTAATAAAAAAAATAGCACAGTTCCATTAAAAAAAATTCCATAGGATCCCCACGGAAAAGAAAATTAAATTCCGTTTTTTGAAAAAAAACCCTAGAAATAGTGATACCTATCAGTAATTCAAACAACTATTTTCTTCTTTATAGACAAGTCTACAACCTTACTAATAATTTCCATAGCGTACTTAGTAAATTAAAAAATTGTTCGTATCTCACTTATTTTTTGGATTTTTTTACATCTGAAAAAACTGTTGTACTTAGAAATTTATGCTTAATGAGAAATCATAAAAAATATACAGTCATTCCTTTTGAGAAAAGAAAGTTAATAAACGTTAATGTCACTACTGGTTCAACCGGAAGTGATATTTTCATACCTGTTAGTCTAAAAGTGGCCCATTATTGTCTAATTCATGTGTACTAAAAACCAAATTTTTAGATACAAAATCAACCAAAATATTGGCCACCCGGTATATCTAAACAAAGAAACATGAATACATATAATAAATAGGCAAATTTTTATATTAATAAAATATGTAATATTAATTTTCATTGACTGTATGCTGTCTGCAAATTTCTATAATAGTTAAAATAAGCGTTGAAGTTTATAATAAAATCATTACGGCATGGTTATTATATTATAAATTATTTTTAATATTACTTTATCCATGTCTTTACTTATTAAATTTTATATAATACTGCACCTAGTGTTGCATTTTGTAATTGTAAATTTATAGTCCCACGCACAAATATCTATAAACACAATATATTGTGGCGTATTTATATTTATTTTAGTACCAATTTCCATTTAAATGTACATATTTCTATAATGAAATTATTATTTAAATCACAACAGTTATTATTATTATTTCCAAAGGATGCAAATAGTGATCTCTGTGCTGATGTTCAAAATAAAGTGTAGATTTGAATGGTAAGAATGAAGACCAAAATTATTTTTACCCTCTTATGAATTATGGCCACAGAATCACTGGAAAGTACTGTACTAATTCAACGAATAAAACCAAGCTTATTTGAAATTAGCTTTGCTTGAAGAAATAATTATTGCTGATACAACGACGTTACTCAGATTCCGACTTATCCCAAGAATACTTTCAATACAATCTTCTTTTTTAACTCTTTCGGGGACGTCATCATTGTACTATTCCCAGCGTAAGTGACGGCTTGTCGGTAAGTGACGTAGTTTACTGGCAGAAAACCACTACCTTCAGGGTGGAACAGAAAGTCCAAGAAAAAGAAAGATAAAAAAGCTGTGTCCGTAGGCAACGCATTAGATGCTATGTTCACTAAAGCTATATTACGTATTCTTGATTTCCATATATAATAATAATGTAATATAATAATAATGTTTATTTATAAATCATCAGGATACATTTCTTATATGTTGTCGCACATTTAATATAAGAGAATCATTTATTAGGATCTGGAATTGGTTGGGAGAGTGGTCAACAAAAATGATTGAATCACACTTAGGCCCTTGTACATCCTCCCTGTAGGCAGACCCTCGCCTAGGCCTCCAACCAACCTAATCTTGCATAATAGGTGGTGATCCTGCCTAGAGGCATCTCCCTTCCATCGGCCAAAGTAGGCCAACGTTCTCCCAAAATAGATTCTCTGATTGATGAGACGGCAAATCAGTCACAGAGTACATGCTGAACCGTCTCATCTTCTTGTTTACAACCTCTACAGAGAGGTGTTTCGCTTAATCTCATATTATGGAGATGTTTCCTTAACGGACAGTGTCCAGTCTGGATTCCCGTTATAAAACGTAGCTTCCTTCTGGACATTACCAAGTAGTCCATGCTGTACTCTTGTTGGGATATTTTAGTAGTTCCCTAGCAAGCTGACAGCTGTTTGTTTCATCCCACAGTTTCTTGAGTTCATTGTGGGTGTTCTCTTTAATTATTTGTATTATCGCCGCGATCGGTAACAGACTGACCGGGCCTGGTCCAAAGATACCTAGGCCTGCTGCCTTCTTAGACAGTCTGTCGGTCACTTTGTTGCCACTACACTGTGCGTGTCCTTTCATCCAGCATACCAGTATGTTATTCATGCTGGAGGCACCCAGAAGTGCTTGGTGGTAATTTTGTAACTTCTAGGGCTAGTAATGATTGTCTACAATCTGTGTAGATCCTGATTGTTTTGTCCATAATTTGTCTACGGACAAACTCTTTTGCAGTTATGGTTATGCCCACCAGTTCCGGTTGTACTACGCTGGCTCGCACATCTGTAGCCCATTTATATTGGATTTGCAGACATCTGGAGTATATTCAACATCCTGCCCCATCCTCCTTTTTTGATCCGTCTGTGAAAATGTTGATCACACCTTCACCAGCAGTCTCGTTCTCACTATTCGTCTGTATTATGTAGGGTCTGTCAAAGACACACTGGGGACAAATGCCATCGGTGAAGAGGCGTCTTTCTGACAATTTCATTCCACAGGCGACTTCTGGCCTCTCCACAGCCTACATTTGGTTGTATACCAACGGATTTGAGGCGTACCATTGTTGTCAGAACCACTTCTCCTGTTTGTGTAGCAACTGAAGGGGACATAGGTGGTTTTTTTATAGTTATGGTCAATAGTTTATGATCAAATCAGTTTGTTAAATTTTTAAAATCATTCTATGCTATTATTTTTAGATCTGCCCAAGATGATAAAAAATTGCCGTATCATCGGCAAAACTAATTTTTCCAGTGCTGTGGGTAGTCAATAAGTGGTTTATATATATTATAAATAGAATCGGCCCTAATACGGTTCCTTGGGGTACACTGTATTGCACAACTTTGTAATCACTTATACTGTTATTGATTTTAACAAATTGTTTTCTGTCACTTAAATAACAGGTAAACAACGTATGCACTATTCCCCTTACTCGAAATGTTCCAACGCCTCCAATAACTGTACATGACTGACAGTATCGAAGGCCTTGGCAAGATTTAAAAACACACAAAGCGAAACATTGCTTTTATCTAGAAACTCGTAAATTTTACCGGTGAGGAAAGATATAGCATCTTGGGTGCATTTACCCTCTCTGAAACCAATTGGTTTTCTGATATCAATTTATATTTTTTTAAGTATTTTATTAATCTAATTTTAATAATTTTTTCAAAATTTTCTGTTAAGTTCGTAATTAGGGATATGGAACGGTAATTTGATATCAGTTTTTTGTCTCCGCTTTTAAATAATGGTTTTATAACTGCATTTTTAAGTTCAGGTGGGCAACCTCCTCTTTTCATAATTATGTTGATTAAAGGAGTAAAAGGCGATGCTATTTCTTCTCATATCTCCTTAAGGGTCTCAGATTTGATTAGGTACACTCCTGGGGCTTTGTCCACTTTTAATGAGTGTATTGTATTTATGACTTCTCTTTCATTTGTAGGTTCCATAAAGATTGAAAACTGTGTAGAGGCCATATTGGAAGGAGGGAATTGAGGTTTACGAATTTTTTCTGCTAAATTTTTTCCTACGTTTGCATAATACTCGTTAAAACATTGGCCATTTCGAGTTCGCCAGTTATAAATTGCCCAGTTTCATTTAATATTCCCTTAATGCTATTTTCTCTGTTTACTAAATTAATATTTTTACTGTAGTCCACACATTTTTTTACACAGTTTGCATTTTTTTCTATTTGGTTTTCATAATATTTTATTTTTGTGTTTTTAATTAATACATTTAGATGATTTCTGTAAATTATAAATTATTAACAAATTATATTTGTATGACTGGTGGTCGAGAGGTGAGCGCACTTGCCTCTCACCTAAAAGTTCCGGGTTCGATTCCCGGCCGTGGCAGTGGAAAATACTGTGAGAGGGATTTTTTCACTATACACGGATATTGGGTGTGTGTCCCTTGTCTCTAAATGTGTAGCCCCCTCCCACACAAGGCTCTTCTAGAGCCTTCCGGGATAAAGGGGGTCGTAATTACTTGTGGTGTTATTATTATTATTATTATTTGTACACTATAGCCACATATCTTTTCCACATATTTTCATGACTTTCAACATCACCTAAAAATACGTCTATAAATTGTCTGCAGCCCCCGACATCATGTGGAACTAATAGCTGAATTATATACGCTCCTAATTCCTCGTCTATTAACTACATATGAAAAATCTAATCTGATCTGATTTTTACAATTGGTTTTATCTTCGTTTGATATTTTTAACTTTAAATATCTGAAAGTTTTGACAAAAATAAATACTTAAATATTAGTATAGGCAGCAGTGATTTAAAAGTATTTAAATATGAAGCAATACAAATATAACAAGCCAGAAGCAATTCCTATTAAATAATTGAAATTCATATTGGGTTGTCTGCATCAAGAAGCACTTAATAGTACTTCCTTTCTTTAGATGGTTATCTTCGTTATGTTCAATGTGAGAAAATTTTTATACTTATACTGATACACTCTTTCCTCTACATGCTATTACTATTCATAGAGCTTCATACTTTTAGAGGTTTTACTAGGAGAAGACTAATTAATTCTATACGGATTTTAAAATAAAACAATTTTATTAGAGCTTAAGGTTTTAATATATGTAGGTTTATGACTAATAGTCTGAGGCCTGTAGTGTCTTGCTTAAAAAATAAAGCAGGTAGGTAGATCTTCTATTTCAGCCTTATCGAATTAAAATTAATAGAAGCTGATGGTATCTAGAAATTGTGAAAACTGGACAGATACTGCTGTAGAATTAATCAAAGGAAATAAATGTTTAATAAGAAATAATGAAAGTTTTTGGTAGCCATTAATATCGTTTAATATTTTCATAGGGGAAGAATGTTATACGAACATCAGCTACCAAGTATATTGAAAAAAGAAAAATACCAAATTCAAATAATAGGTATAAAGATTACTTTCATTCCTGCAGCATTTATATTCGGCATTTTGTAAAGGTGAAAGAAAGAATTGGATCGATATTACTAAGGACTGTGTAACAGAAACGATCCAATAAAATCTGATGGAGGTGTGCGTGCAAATCGAGTTACGTCTTGCATATTAAATATAAAACCGCCACACCCTATTCCCCGATTAAGAACAAACATTTTTTTCCTACAATTGTTTAATGGCGTGAAGGTAAGTGATGCTGAAGCAATATTTAAAATTATACGGAAAACTTTCTCGATAAATTTAAATTCATTTGCACGAGAGATGATATATGGACAGAAATATCATTCGCCTTTTATTCTTAGGTCTCATTACCGGTACTGAAATCGCTCTTAGTACTTCAGCTGCTTGCCAAGACAACGTGGATTTTAAATGAGTATACCATGTTAATATCAAAGAGACGAGCTATACTGACTAGCCTAAGTTGAAAAATGTAGTTTGTATAGAAACTGTAACATTGTTATTGATTATTGTTAATATATATATATATATAGAGTTAATTCATTAGTTGTATGAAATTTAAAATTAATGTTACTTAAAGTATTGCTTTTATAAAAGTTCAAAACTGGCTCAGAGGCAATAACAGTGTGAACGGTATTTACAAAAAAGTTGTTAATTTCATTTTTTAGATGTTCAGGAATTTCATTATTTTGATTATGTAGTAATAAATTATTATCCTTTAAAAATTTCCAACAATCTTTCGGCGCGGAGATATTTATTTTGTATCCAAAATATGCTTTTTTCTCTCTACTAACAGCCGCCCTAGTATAATTATGCACTTCCTTATAGAATCGCTAGTGAGCCACATTTTTTGTTCTTTTATATTTTGCAAGAGATTTGTCTCGTAAAGACATCATCATTTTCATATTTTCTGTCAACCGGGGTGCATGGGGTTTTGTAAATTTGGATGTTATAAGTGGAACACGAATGTCAAACAAGTATATTAACTTATCAAGTAGAAATTAACACTGTCTATGTCATAAATTAAATACCATGATATATTAAATAAGTCAAGCTCAAATAATCCATAATTAAATTTTTTTAAATTTCTATAGGTATACATCTTTGATTCACCTTTAACAAATACTAAATCATGATCAGAAAAATTACTTGCCAGGACAGCATTCTCCACAATCTTTCCCTCCTTATAATTAAGCATAAGGTCTGTATATTATTTTAATAACATTTTAGTTTTCAATACTCCCCTATCATTCTCCCTCTTCTCTCCTGCACTACTCAGTAATCAACGAGTCGTTAGTGTGTCCTAATATATTTACGACCCACTCTTCTGCTGCTAAAGTCCTTCTTTGGGAAGAAAAACCTGTGCTAAAAGTATTTCTGAAAGTGCCTCTGAAAGTGGCATTTAACTTCTTTATTGGATATACCTGTCGGATCATGAGAAGGACCAAATATAACCTTTGTTATAATCTGATAATTTTTCTTACACTTCTTTGAACTATAAGAAATACTATGGATAACACGAATGTAAGGTTGTGTCTCAACTTTAACTACAGAAAACGCTAGTACATACTATATTTGATCAAATAATTCCCGAAGATGCTAGTTTTTTGTTATACTACGTTAATTATAATATTTTGAGCTTACCAAAGTATTTGAAAATATGTTAGTAGATACTGGTTCTTCAGATACTGCATAATATAACTGGATAATTGTTGTGTTGTTTGAAGAAACAAAAAGATAAAACTAATTTCTATGGGGTTCTTGGCTACTCGTCATAAGTTTCTATCTCCAGCGCATGAAAGAGTCACCCCTATACAAATAAAATAAAAAGAAAGTTTCTTTAAATCTCACCACAGATTTTTTCTTATATGGATTTGTCGATCTGTGTGCTATGGTACCGGGGCTATAATAGCTTTAAAAGTAACTGGAATATAAAGTTGTTAATTGCAGTTCTTAATCCTTTAAAATGACTGTTATAAGAAAAGAAACAGATAACAGGTGCCACTTAATTTTGAAACTTAATAAAATTTTATGTATTTAAATCGTAGCTACAAACACTTAATATACCAATTAAATGCCATAAAAAAGATTGAGCAGGTAAAATGAACATATACATTTTTATTTTGGAATAAATTTAAAACCAATTAAATAAATTCACACATGAAGTAGCTAAGTGGAATTTCCAAATTTCTCCGTGTCGATCTAAATGTGCCAAGCCAAATCGCGAGTTAAAAATAGCTCAGGTACTAATCAGTGTGAAATAACGGTTAACTCGTAATGGCCATTGTATTCGCACTGCAACATTGAAAACTAATTGTCTTGTATTTTAGCACTCATCACAATAGCATGAAATTGGTCCTCACTTTTAAGAGGCCAGACGTCGCGCCGTCAATATCTAGCATACTGACTGCCACTTGTCTGTTCATGAAAAATTTTTAGAGCTTGACTTTTCGTACATACCCTAAATTGCAATTTTATGGACTCTTACCTGCTTGCTTTACCTATATACCCTTATTTACCTCATTTACTCCCAAACCCTTCAACGGAATTAGATCAAAATATAATCTAGTCCCAGATCTCGTTATAATACATAAGTGTACCAAATTTCAAATCAATATCATAATCGGTTCCAGAGTGAACGTGCGCACAAAAAAAAGTTACAGATCGATACACCGACCGACAGACAGACAGAAATTTTTTTTTATCGCTCAAATTTAAAATCTCGACGTTTTATCACATTTTAAGCCCATTTCAACAATATATATATATATGTTGATAATATGCGATTATTACACTTAAGGCGCCATGCTTGCAACTTGTAATTCATCGCTCGGCACTGGACCGCTAGATGGCGCCTGCTTACTATATTACATGTCGCTATCGTAAAGATACCGAGATGTACCAAATAGTCAAGGGCTCCTCGTGTTGTTCGTCACATGCCTACCTTGCACTGACGAGAGCCAACAGCTCGAAGCTGCAGTCTGCAAATGGTATGGGACGACTGGCACGAGAGCTCCTTTAAGGAGGATCACTCTTTCGGCTGGTGTTTGTTGCAATTGAAGCATTAGCGTATTGTTGGTAATATGCGATTATTATCGCCGCGGGCCATGTGGCATGCTTGTCATCAAACAACTCGACGATTTATGAGAAATCATTAGCTTTAAGTAAATTAGCTTAACATGTTTTTAGATTAAAACTGACAATTATAATTGATGGTAATATGGCAATTATTACACTTAACGCGCCAGGCTTGTAACTTGTAATTCAGCGTTCGGCGGGGCACATAGCCCGGAGAGTAGCTGTTGGTTGCAGTCTGGTTACATTTATGTTTTAATATATTAATATATATATATATGTATTTTTTTGCGTTACTATACTTCTTGCGTTACTATACTTCGACTCAACGTGGAAGTAATTTGAAAATCCTTGCAAAGTCTAACGTAAGAGGGAATTTTCGGCGAATGTATATTAACGATTTTATTAGAAAAAATCTAGTCGGATATTCTTAATCAGTACCTCTAAAAACACTTTCTTTCAAAATTTCGTTGTAATGGATGGTTGAGATATGGGCCACAAAAAAAATTTTCAACGAAAAAAAAATTTAATTTGCAAAACGGTTACCCAAATTGAAAAAAAAATCTTCATGTTTTGTTCAGAACAATGTATTTTACTACTGTGATTTTTTTTAATAATGCAAAAATTCGAATATAAATACTATAATTTATTGAATTTGTTTAGTGATTCTTATATAACTTGCAGTTTTTGATTTTGTGGGTAGAATGTCATCAATTTGAAGAACACCAGTTTCTTAATTAGTCGACGTTTTGTGTTTATTTGAACACATCCTCAGGACTCTGAAGACAACATTAATTACATTTTACACAATAAAATAATTTATAAATAAATTTAAATAATTTTATAAACATATACAACAACCATATACATCTAAAAACATAGTTCAAATGTGCTTTTATAGGACGGAATATTAAAACATAATATTTTTAGTCGCAAACTCCTCTATAAAATCCTTATTTTACTATAAGGAACGTAACCAGACTGCAACCAACAGCTACTCTCCGGGTTATGTGTCCCGCTGAGTGCTGAATTACAAGTTACAAGCCTGGCGCGTTAAGTGTAATAATTGCATGTTACCATCAATTTTTTTTTTTTTTTTTTTAACATTTATTTAACGTCGGCCTATTTCCGCTACTGAGGCCTAACACCGACACCTGTAGACGAGCTACCCCCAACCAGGAATTTTGCCGAACCTCTTCCCTTAAGAAGAGTAGGGATCTTTTACTTGCCTAACATTTAATAGACAAGGGACCGACGGCTTTACATCCCCTCCGAAGGATGGTATATCCCCTATACAACCCTCGCCTAAGGTTGTATAGCTTCCGCGCATACACTGATATACAAGCCGCTGGAAGATGTGTGAGGCGAGGACGCGGTCTTCGTTGGAACGGTCACCCATTCCAAGTACTAACCGCGCCTTACGTTGCTTTACATCGCATATCGAAGTATGTACATAGTAAAGACGCACCCACGCTCGCCCCACCATCAATTTTAATTGTCAGTTTTAATCTAAAAACATTTTAAACTGAATTACTTAAAGCTTATAATTTCTCATAAATCGTCGGGTTGTTTGATGACAGGCATACCACATGGCCCTCGGCGATAATAATTATGTCGTAAAGTTTTTGTTGCGTTTTTATTTGCAGAGATGCATACTTAGGTTTGTATTTGTAACAATACTAGAATTTTTGCATTATGAAAAAATTTAAAAATTATCTTCCAAATCCAAATCACACTAGTAAAATACATTGTTCTGAACAAAAATGAAGATTTTTTTTCAATTTGGGTAACCGTTATCCAAATTAAAAAAAAATTTCGTTGAAAAGTTTTTTTGTGGCTTATATCTCAACCACTTTTGAACCCATTATAACGAAATTATGAACAATGGGGTTTTTAAAGGTGCTGATTAAGAATATCCAACTATATTTTTTCTAAAAAAAATCACTAATATACATTCCCGGAAAATCCACCCTTACATTAGCCTATGTAAATGTACGCCAATGACAATTCTCAAATTTTACTAAGTCATTTAGTTCTAATTGGTGGCAGTGATTAATCACTGAATTTAAAAAAAAAATCGCACAAGCAATTTCTGAGATATAAGAGTGGCTTCATGAAACTTGCGACACGCTGTATATGGATTTATTTTTTCTTTTTTTTTAAATTCATGTAATTTATAAACACAGAAAAGCAAAAGGTAAAACAAAGTAGAGGTTTATTAATGAGTTTTATTAAGAAATATATCTGTAAAAAATTCATCTCGCGAAAAGTATAATTTTCTCAGTGGATTTCCTTAACCGATACAAGATTCGAAAAATCTGAGAAAAGGAAACTTTAGAATTCATTCTTGCAACAAGAGACAATTGTGGGCCTGGATTGCTGTCCCAGAACCAGTCACCTTAACAATTATCAATCTAGGATACTGGTGTAAATTTGATTTATATATATATATATATATATATATATATATATATATTAATTTCAATTTGCCTTTCAAACCGATTTGTCCATTATTCATGTAATATATTTTGTCATTCATTTTAAACTATCTTTTTATTTCTCTTACCAACAATTTCAGTCTGATCTATAATAGACTGGTTATTCGAGAAAAAGAGACAATTTTGCTTATTTTATTATAGATGGTGCCCAATTTAACGTCAATTTTTCTTTGTCTCCTTTTCTCGAAATTAACAGAAATATGTCGTTTATGCTGTACATGTCAGAAAGGGTAAGTTTCTCCACTCTTACGAATACTCTGGACCCACGGCTCTCTGCTCCGACTTAATCCAGCTAGTCGTCCGCATATGTTGCCTCAATGTTTTCTCAAAAATAAATAACAAGAGAAAGGAGGTAACACGGACCACGGTGAGACATGGGAAACAGGTGAATGAGGTCCCGGTATCAAACCTGTCCTAAGAATCCGGACCCATTCTAACAGTATCCTTCTGTCATTTTTTTGGCGACCTTCTGTTGAAAATGATTCCAAAATGGGCGCCGAAGACGCATGCCGAATGCAGAACTCAAAAACGTAATAACATACAGGGTCCTCCATTTGAATATTAAAAGTTAGTGTCACTTTTGATGGAACCGGAAGTGAAAAAAAACATTTATATCAAAAAGTGGCGTTTATTAAATATATAAGTTGGTATTATCTTAGTCACGAGCTCCTCTGTAAATTCTTATTTTCAAAAGGAAATAACCAAGCTGCAACCAACAGCTATTCCCCGGCCTATGAGTCCCACCAAGCGCTGATTTACGAATTTCCAGACTGGCAGTGCTCAGCGTTATTATTTATCCCAACTAGTACTCTAACTGCCCTTTTTTGTAGTCGAAATATGTTTAAAGCAAGACCTGAATTTCCCATCAAATTAATGCATAAACCATCCGTGAAATGAAGCAGTGCATAAGAAAGTAGTTCGTTGACACCCAGTACTGGTGTAGTAAAAAAATTATACTTGAATACAAGATTTTAAAATTTATCACTAAAATTCTGTATATCTACATATTATTTTGAAGTAAATGCAATAACTTATAAGGTATAAGGTGCTAAAATTGTAAACCAATCAATATTTATGTACCATTTCTTTTGAACGCGGGAAAATTTCAAAGTGGTAATTGCCAGATATCAGAAATCACCTTATCCTTGAAATATTTATATACGCAAAAGGTCAAGACAGTCATTCCATGCTTCTAGGATTAATAAAATCTAAACGATGCGATACCGTAGACGATATTTTTAGATTATTAAAATAATATTACAACGTCGATAACTCGTTGAGTTGATTAAAATTTCAATTACTTTTATATTTTCCAAACGTTATTTATGCGTTTTATTTTAACGTATTTCCACTTAAACAAACATTACTTTTATCTTGCATATTTTAAAAGAACCAAATTACATTAAAGTTCCATAAATGTTATAGCGTGGTTTGATACGAAAAATCCTGTAAGATAAATGTCACGTACCAGGTAAATGGCAAATAATAATAAATTTTCGAATTAATATGTCGAACCGCTTAAGTTCGTGGAGTCAGTTACTCTGTAGTCATAATTATTATAAAGAAAACACACCTACGCGTAAAGGAGTGAATAACGAACCTGTCTACGGGATATAACTTTAAATGAATGAAAATTGTGTTTCTCTCATATTCATGATTGCTCCAATACAACAGCAAAATTTGCATAAACTGCAATAAGCCCCGAATAATATAGTACATTTTTTGAGGCTATTGAATCATTGTAATATAAAATTGAAAAATGATTGTGCCACATATTTTCTAAGCGACTTTTAGCACTCTTGTTTATAAAAACTGCGAAAATGAGGAAATCACAGGACTTACTTTTATATCCTTTTTTAAATTACATACAATTGTCTGAAAGTTATTCGTAGCATTCTACGAATATTCTTTACTATTATTTGGATTTTCTACCACATGTATTATTATCCTCTTCAAAAACAAATCACCGAATCTACAAAATAATAGAATTATTGGAAAAAAGCCTCTGCGCCTGTGACGCTTACGCCAAAGGAATAGTCAGAGGTTATGTTTTGCAAATAATATAAATCGGAATAAACATAGAAATAATGTATTTTACTGACATTTCGGAAAGTAATCTCTTTCCGTTTTCAAAGATTTTTTTGGAAGAACTCTTTTGACATACACAGCAAAATAAGAGATGAGCATCCTTTAGGAGCTTAGAGCTCCTTTAAGTAGGATCAGTCTTTCGGCTGGTGTTTGCTGCAATCAAGGCATTAGCGTTTTGATGGTAATATGCACTTATTACACTTAACGCGCCAGGCTTGTAACTTGTAATTCAGCGCTCGGTGGGCCACATAGCCCGGAGAATTGCTGTTGGTTGCAGTCTGGTTACGTTCCTTATAGTAAAATAAGGATTTTATAGAGGAGTTTGCGACAAAAAATATTATGTTTTAATATTCCGCCCTCTAAAAGCACCTTTGAAATAGATCGATAAATTATAAAAGACTATTTTTACCAGTCGGTTGATATTTCGTTAAATTTATTGGCATTAATTAAACTGGAGTGAACATTTATAACAAATACTACTTGCATATACACACACACACACACAATTACACGTAAATTTACTAATAGACTTTCAGATATATTTCCGTCTTAACGTAATTCTGGATCTGCAGGGAGGATTAGTGGCTCAGTTGGAACACTGATAAACAACAAAACCTCGATTTCACAGTTAACCGTTTGCATCATTTTACCAGTAAAACTATTTAGACAAAATAACACTTTAGTGCACTTTTTGTTTGAAAATCATAGAAGACACTTAACTGTCACGTCTTCAAAATTAGGCTCCCTTTAACCTCAATAGTAAATTCATTTTTGTTATTACACTGCTACATTTTACAAGAGCATAAAAATACGTTGGATAGTAAGGGTTACAAGATAATACAAAAAGAAAACACTTGGACTGCTGAGGCGTAGCAGATCGCAGACACTACTTAGCCCGGATAAGTGACGTAACATGCCCACGACAAAATTTCACTAGCTCAGAAATCTCAGGGCATTAAGCTCAAGCTTAACATAAATTATTATTTTACTTCCTTAACATAAATCACTGAGGGTTCCAATTGTAGTGGTGACAGATGAAATAATGACGCTTTCTTTCAACATCAAATGCACTTTATTACAGTATTTACAAATAATTTCTGGTTCTCTAACATGAAACCTGGCGATGTTCAATGATGCGGCTAATTCGGATTAATAGATTACAGCATAAATAAAGATGTATACACCTCGTGTAGTTACACTTCGTTAGAACGTGAGGATAAATTGAAATAAATTTGGCAACAGTGGGTCTGATCCTTAAGTAAATCGTAAAATATTTAAATATATACACAAGTTAAAATGCAAAAGTACATATAAATATATATAACCACGCAGAACCACTGAAGGTGGTCCCCGGTAAAGAAAACAACACACCTATCAAGGGTGGTGCGATACCCAGACGTCGGCGATTCTGAAAATGCAGCCCTACGGTGGTATCTTCGGGGAAAAATGAATAGACCAGGCGATGGGAGCTAATTTATAGCCTCTCCAGCCGTGGAACTTTCTACCTTTGTGTGTGTGAGCGCTCTAGCCCCGTCGGTGGACGGTCGGTGGAAGATGCACCGATTTAATTTGCACGGTCGGAAATGCACGTGAAACGTGCCTCATGAGAGCAATTTAAATCAGACATAACCCACAAAAGAAATATAATTTACCTCTTACTGTCGAGGGAAGCAATTCATCAAAACTCCTATAGAAGGCTACAGCTTAATGAATAGGTCGAATACGTCTTCCAAACCAACGAGATACTTCCAAAGGAAAGCCTGTAAATCTGTAAAACACGCGGATAAGATGACGATGGTGAGGTTAACTCACCTGTACACTTAAATCCTACACCAGCAATTAAAATTCGCTTCCAACAACAAAATATTCTGCTCAAAAAAAACGGAGGAAATTTTCTTAGTGTTGATAACTCCAAAATCCACAAAGATGCCTTGAATAAATCAAGTTTTTGGGGAATTACCAACCATTTACACCCTAAAAACGTCTTTCCCCTTTTTGACAACAGACGGAAGTCACGTGACTGCTCTTCCTAGCTGGGAGATGCGGGCCAACCACTAGCGGCTGTTAATGATATACGGCCCGCAAACACACATGTGCATTGCGGGTCGCATATGCAATAAGGCCATAACAACACAATTTGAAGGGGAATAACTTATACGAGATTTTTTATACGATTCTAAGAACGTCTAAGCAAAAGAAACTCATTCCACAAAGTTACTTACATAATTCTTTTTAGAAAATCCAGAAATGCATCAGCTGCTCTATAACTTATCATATCCCTAACTGAATTAGATTTGTAAACTGGATATATTGAGAGCAATCTACAATAAGACAAGGGATGTTATTTGGTCCACTTAATCTTTTAAAAAATATGTTAGCATCATTATTTAATGATATATTTATATCTTCTATGATTATGATATATAATAATATATATTTATAACGATTTGTGTATTTCCTATAATTCCTATAAATGAACATTATTCATACAAAGGTCATTATATATAAAATATATAACACTTGAAAGTGGAACTTTACACACCGTATAAGTACTCCTATTTTTGGAATGCTTAATGGAGTATGCATGCAGATTTATCCATCTTTATTTCCGAGATTTATAGCGTAGTAAGTTTGTCTCTTGTATTTCGTGACGTGACTATTGAATTGCACAATTAGCGGCTGATTGCTCCAGTTGAGTCGTATAGCAGGTATCTAACTTACCGGCTGGGTTAGCGACCCCTGATTGCCAGTAGCGTCACTGGCATAGCCAATGAAGCTTGTACTTTTCTAAATCAAAATAAGCCAGGCTGCATCCTGATTAAATGTATAACAATTAGGTACAAATTTTAATATAGATGATTAAACGCTGCTGTGAAGAAAGAAATATCTCTTTTCCATGATTTGTCAAAGTTAACTATAAATAGCTATTCAAATCTACTAGGATCCTGCTAGAACATTTGCAATTTAAAATGAGATATCATGTTTACATATTATCATACGAGACACGTAACGATGAAGTGATGATTTTTCCACCAAGGTTCATGGTTTGGCATAGCTCTGATATGACATCAGTTTTCCTCGTTTGTTGAACGATATGAGAAATGTATCACGTTATATTTGACCCGGCAGAATAAATCACTGACATTCATTGAGAAGAATACATTACTTTTGGCAGGTTTTACGTTATTCTAAGTGATTTTAAAATGAAGTTATACTGACAATAAGTTTTGTTGATTTCTCTGACAATGGATGATGTAAAAAGTTTCCTATAATAAATGTTTCATATTCAGTTAAAAGTTGTATATTAAATAATATCACGAATCAAATTATATAAAATACATTTTGTAGCTTTATTTTTTTAATATTTATAAGGGATTTCGATATGTAAACAAAACAATGCTGAAAGGCGCTAGTAGAAGGAAAAATGTTTTATAATTTCAAGCATAAATTATATCTAGATACAGCATACACATAAGCACACCACATATAGTAGACAACAGACAACCCACAAATCCAAAGCCTAAGGCTGGCCGGAAGGGGTTACACATTTGGAAAAACGCAGACTATATCCACACAGCAGTCTGACCAAAGCAAATTTACCACATATCGGCTCAGTGGCCTAACGCTTATGTGGCGATATTATCTCCCTTCCTACCCCAATACCAGCCTTCTCCTCTAAGCAGATTGTGCCGTTATCTATAGGCAGTCTTTCTACGCTCAGACTGCTGATATGATATCATCTCATAAGACTCCTAGACTACTACTCAGTTATGAAAAATATTTTAATCTGCAGAAAGTACACATTTACATAAATTTAGAAATTTAATAAGGGAAGAACAGATTAGGCAAAATATAAATAATAATCCTGTAATTGACAGGACTGTCATTAATATGTCAAACAGAGTTTTGTCCATTTCAGATAGGCTTATCTTATCAAAAGGTTCAAATTTTGCAATAAACTCGAAATCTGTTCCAAAATTTGATATAGTAGCGACAATAGAGAAAACGGCTCAAAGTTTACCAACAGATAAAGAAAATGAATATCGCATACGGGCAAAAATCACTTTAGAGAAGTAATACAAAATTAAAGATAATTTAACTCCAGAAGAAAAGCTATCGATAAATTCTTTAAAACGCGATGAAAGTATAAAAATATTGCCAGCAGACAAAGGTAATGCCACAGTCATTATAGATAAAGATAACAGTACGTTGTCACCAGCATATACATAGTGGACTAATGGAGGCAGACCATCCGCTGACGTCACGTATACTCAATTTCGTATATGTTATATATGACACAAAAATCATGACTCTTGTAAATGAGGGACCCTACTCAAAACTAAACAAAATCCAACAAAATCCATAGAGAGCAATATTTACAGAACTTTGTTTAAATTCAAACACGAATTTAATGATTTTGAATGAAGGAGCCTTACCACATCATAGTAAGCCTCCTTGTTTTTATGGCTTACCAAAGACAAATAAATAAAATATTCCTTTAAGACCAATTGTTAGTTCTATTAATTCACCATGTCATAATTTGTCACAATTTATACTTAAAATTATTGATCCATTATCTGGAAATACCGATTCATGTATTAAAAATAGTAAACATTTTATAGAAAAAAATTATAAAAACTATATTCATGAATCACACCTGATGGTTAGTTTTGATGTGGTTAGTCTCTTTACCAATGTTCCGGTAGATGAAACCTTAAAAATAGTTAAAGATAGGTTGCTAAATAATTGTAATTTGGAAACTAGATCTAAACTAAGTAATAGAATAATGGAACTCTTAGCAATGTGTATAAAGACAACCTATTTTCAATTGGAAAATGAGTTCTATCGGCAGAATTTTCGTATGGCCATGGGATCTCCATTATCGCCAATTTTAAGCAACATATTTATGGAAAATTTTGAGAAAACACAATATGTTCAAAATTGCATAAAAAAACCGGTTGTCTGGTGGAGATATGTTGACAACATCTTTGCAATTTGGCCTCATGGTGTTGATTTACTAGATAGTTTTTTAGAAAATATAAATAGTAAGAAACCGTCTATTAAATTCACATTAGAAGTGAAAAGTAGGAATGAACTACCGTTTTTAGATGTTTTAATTAAAAGGGTAAATAATACAATTGGAACAAGCGTTTATAGAAAATCAACATTTACTAATAGATAACTAAATTTTAACTCAAAATCAGTCAATAAATGTTAACAGGGATGTTGCAAAATGTTTATACGATAGAGCCAAAATAATTTCATCTAATAATGAAAGTTATCAAAGAGGTTCTATTACAAAATCAATACCCTGAAGCCTTTGTTGATAGAGTTTTCATAAATGTTAAAAATAGGGACAATCAGGTATGACAAAACCCTGAACGTCATTATACAGCAATAATTCCTTATGTATACGGACTATCGGACAAGCTACGCCATATAGGTGACAAATTTGATGTTAGGACGGTATTTCAAACGGGGAACCACTTTGAGATTTATTTTAACAAAAACAAAACCGATAAACCGGGAGCTGAATTAAAAAAACTGTATTTCCAATATCCCGTGCGAATGTGATAAATGTTATGTGGGTGAGTTGTCCAGACCTTTCAGTATGAGGTTGGAAGAGCACAAGAATTGCATTAGAAAGGATAAATTCAGAAATCAAAGATTTGTGAACATACTCGGAAAAACGAATATAGAATAAACTGGGACTCGGCAAAAATTTTAGCAAAAGAGGCAGACAACAAAAAATGAAAAATTAAAGAATCAGCAATAGAATTATTAAATGAAGATAAATGCGTATTCGTAGAATGCCACAAATAACTTTCGGCAATACTCACCATAGCTCTAACCATCTGTTTCTCAATCTGGATAATCTTATATTTGTGTGTTCTTATTGGAGCTTTATACTTTTGAAGTCTACACGTGAAGCACTCCCACTTTTGAAGGTGTTGAAAACAAATATTCTATCTGCTGTAGCCAGAAGCAAATTAAAACCATGCGTAAGGAAAGTAGAAGTTTTATCCTCAGCTCTATCCGATATAGATATCTAAGTGCAGAATGTCAGCTTTTGAATTAAAAAATAAATGACATTGTATTGTCATGTTGGATACAAACAGGTGAGTCTCTGTTGGTTTTATAATTTTTGTATCTTCTAAAGTATCAGTTGTTGTTCTACTCGAACGGCTCTCGTCCAATTAATATATGATGCTTGTGCACCTACTTAAGCAAAAGGTTCTGAAATTTCATATATTTCTAATCTGTCTTGCCCTGGAAGCCCCATCAAGGAAATTTTGCTATTTCGACCAAGTTGGTTTAAAGTTGAAAGATAATATAGCCAACAAATTTTCCATAGAAAATACTGTGTTTTTGTGGAAATATATTTATGTTATAAGAGTCTTTGACAGATAGACACTCAGACAGACAGACAATCAGATAGGCAGATAGGCATATTTATATACTATTTAGTTATTTGCTGCTGAAATTCCGATATACATACAGTATATCCTTCGATAAAGAATTTGTTTCAAAGGCCCCCATAAATGAAAATCTGACATTATCAGGTTGGGGCTTCCTGGCGGACATAATACTGGACCACTTCCTTTTTTAAGTCGAAGTACAGCTTATTGCAAAAGGAACTGGTACAACTCATGTAGGCGAAAATGTCAATAATTTAGTTATGTGCATATATGAAGAGGATTCATGCAAAAGCATGCACGTGTATTTATTACAAATTCGAAAAAACAACAAAAACTGTTTTTTCAAAAGTCGCTTGATTTAGAAACAAACTTAAAATAGATCGGTATAAAAAACACCTACTAAGATCTAGACAAAAACACCTGTTTCATTTACTAACTTACCAGCTGACTGAACAGCATATTATTAGCGCAATCTAGTCTGCTAAACAGGAAACATAAACTGATTAAAATTATATGGGGATATGTCTTGTTTTGAAATGAATCTGTAAACTTAAGAAAATCATATATTGAGATTTGTCTTGTTTTGTGTAGTTTTAGATTTCATTTGGATATGTCTTGTTTTGAACGAACTCGGAAGGTTTAAATGGCAAATAATATAGAATGTCTGGTTTTGCGCGAATCTGATTAAGGCCAACCCCAGAAATTATACCAGAGAGTATCAATGCGGGAAAAAATTGATTTGGTTTAAAAGTGGATATGTCTGCTTTTGAATGGTAATGGTTTTGAGGGGTAATTTCTTCGGGCCTGGGGATACAATAACAGATTAGTACTTATTTACTAATAATTGTAATTAAAATACTGATATAACTGAATAATGATATTTCTACATTTAAAATGATATCACAAAAATGGTACTAGAGATAAGAAGAATGTAAACAATGCAAACTGAACATAGAAATACAATAAAAATTAATTATATTTAATTAACTAATAATTTAGTCATTGCTTTGTCAGTGTGTATAACTGCTTGACATTTTTGAGGCACGGACAAAATCAGATTTTTTGTAAGGATAATCTCTTGCATTAAGCCTCTCAAGTATTTTCCATTATCTTTTCCAAGACTTGGGCATTATCTGGACGATTGTATCATTTTCTGATATGCTCCACCCCCAAACATCTCAATTGGATTTATATCCGGACATTTATAAGGGCACGGTAGCAATTCTATGTTTTATAAAGAAACCATACGATTGGCCGCATTTAAAATTATTTTCCAGAAGCACCTCTCTGACTGCCGGTTGCACAATATTATTTTGTTCAATATTTCAATATATATATATATATATAGTAGAGAAAATGAATGCAAAAGAAGGGTACGAGTTCTTAATCGTTACTACTTCAATAGAATGACTTGAAAGCTTTTGCATTATGTTAAGTTTCGGCAACATATGAAACGCATACTCATCCCAGGGGATGCAGCCCCCATTTTACTCCCCCAATTCAATAACTCGCAAAGCTTTCAACGAAATCGACTAAAATTTATAGCATGGATGTTTTTGTGGCCTCTAATTACGAATAGGAAGTGAAAATTGGAAAATTCAAAATGGCGGACTTAAAATTATGGACTTTAAGAATTAGTTCCTGATTTACGCTTCCTATTGATTTTACTGCAAAATATGTAGAGTAAAAAACGTGTTTAGAATGCCATTTTGCATAAGAATACACCATTTTCTTTCCTACTATTTGGGTTTTCTACCACATGTATTATTATCCTCTTCAAAAACAAATCACCGAATCTACAAAATCATAGAATTATTGGAAAAAAGCCTCTGTGCCCGTGACGTTTACGTCAAAGGAATAGTTAAAGGTTATGTTTTGCAAATAATATAAATCGGAATAAACACAGAAATAATGTATTTTGTTGACGCTTCGGAAAGTAGTCTCTCTCCGTTTTCAAAACTTTTTTTGTAAGAACTTTTATTTTGCTGTGTATGTCAAATACACAGCTTTAAGATTCCGTTTATGTTATTTCCATATATACTTACTACTTACACAGAACAGGTGATATTTTCTTTTAAATAATGTTGAGTTTGTTAAGTTCTTCTTTTAACATTGGTAGCCAGGTTGTACAAATATCTACAGAACAATTCGATACGCACTTATCTTCATTTAATAAGATTATTGCTGTTTCTTTAATTTTTCTTTTATTGGTATCTGCTTCTTTTGTTAAAATTTCTGCCGAGTCCCAGTTTATTCTATGTCCGTTTTCCCAAGCATGTTCACAAATCTTTGATTTATGAATTTCATTATTTCTAATGTAATTCTTGTGTTCATCCAACCTCACACTGAAAGGTCTGGTTGACTCACCCACATAACATTTATCACATTCGCACGAGATATTGTAAATACAGTTTTTTTAATTCTGCTCCCTGTTTATCGGTTTTGTTTTTGTTAAAATAGATCTTAAAGTGTTCCCCGTTTGAAATATCTTCTTAACATCAAATTAGTTGTCACCTATACGACGTATCTTCATCGATAGTCCGTATACATAAGGAATTATTACTGTATAATGACGTTCAGGTTTTTGTCGTATCTGATTGTCCCTATTTTCAACATTTATGAAAATTCTATCAACAAAGACTTCAGGATATTGATTTTGTACTAGAGCCTCTTCTATAAATTTTTTCTCGTTATTTAATATTTCATTATTAGATGAAATTGTTTTGGCCCTATCGTATAAACATTTTACAACACCCCTTTTAACAATTATTGACTGATTTGAGTTAAAATTTAGATATATGTGTTGGTTTTCTATAAACGCTTGTTTCAATTGTATTATTTACCCTTCGAAATAAAACATCTAAAAACGGTAGTTCATTCTTACTTTCTACTTCTAATGTGAATTTAATAGATGGTTCCTTACTATTTATATTTTCCAAAAAACTATCTAGTAAATCGACACCATGAGGCTAAATTGCAAAGATGTCAACATATCTCCACCAGACAATCGGGTTGTATAAACAATTGTTGTTGTTGTTTGTTTATACAATTTTGAACATGTGTGTTCTCAAAGTTATCCATAAATATGTTCCTTAAAATTGGTGATAATGCAGACCCCATAGCCATACCAAAATCCTGCTGATAGAACTCATTGTCCAATTGAAAATAGGTTGTTTTTATACACATTGTTAAGAGTTCCATTATGCTATTTACACTTAATTTAGTTCTAGTTTCCAAATTATTATCATTTAGCAACCTGTCTTTAAGTATTTTTAAGGTTTCATCTACCGAAACATTGGTAAAAATACTAACACATCAAAACTAACCATCAGGTGTGATTCATGAATATCGGTTTCATAAATTTTTTCTATAAAATGTTTACTATTTTTAATATATGAATCGGTATTTTCAGATAATTATTATTATTATTATTATCCAGATTATTTAACCCTTTCGCTTCTCCCCCTTGAAGACCCTTTCATTTGCAAAAATTGCGATAAAAACTTTTATATTTTGAATTTTTATTATAGTTTGATAAATAATGTGGTTACCAAAATGGCACATTTTATGCAAAATAGCATTCTAAACACTTTATTACTCTAGATATTTTTTAGTAAAATCAATAAAAACGGTGTAACTCAGGAATTAATTCTTAAAGTCTCATTTTAGGTCCGACATTTTGAATTTTCGAATTTTCACTTCGGGTTCGTAATGAGCGACCCAAAAAACTCCGTGATGTGGATTTCAACCGATTTCGTTGAAAACTTTCCGGCTTATTGAATTGGAGGTGTATAATGGGGGCATCAATCCCCCCCCCCCCCTCGGGGGTAAGTGCACCAATTTTCATACGTTGCCGAAACTTATCATAATGCAAAAGGTTTCAAGTCTTTATACTGAAGTGGTAACGATTAAGACCGAAATGCATTCATCTCCTCTATTATTAATAGAATTGAGATGACCACCACCCCAATTAACAAAGTTGTTCTATACGTTTAAAATAATAGGAGAATTTTATTTTATTACTATTGCATTATTACTGTTCTGCAAAAGCTATTTTGTTTTATTAAAACCGCCAAGGTAATTATTTAGTCTTCATAACTAAATTATCATATAAATAAGTGCTAAGAATGTTCTTACAGCTAAATTATAAAACATTTTGTAGAATTTGTTTTTTGCTGATTTATAAACGTTTATACAGCAATTATTATAAGATGTTTTAGCTCACGGAACGAAATTAATTTATAATAATGACCCCTAGCACTTACTTGTCAATTGACGAACGCCTATAAAACTATTCTGTAAACGTTTAGCTAAGCAATAATAAAACAATTTTATTAGGATTCTTCATAACACGTATTATTTCAGGGAACATATCATATTCTGCTGTAGCTGCTAAACAATTGTTATATGAAAGAAGCACGCATTGCTGTCATAAAACACTTAACTTATAAAATAATTGATAAACTAAATATTATTCAAATGTGCTTTTAGAGGGCAGAATATTAAAACATATACAACTATAAAATCCTTAATATACTATAAGGGACGTAACCAGTCTACAACCAATAGCTACTCTGCGGGCTATGCGCCCCGCCGAGCGCTGAATTACAAGTTTCAAACCTGGCGTGTTAAGTGTTAATTGCATATTACCATCAAAACGCTAATGCTTCGATTGCAACAAACACCAGTCGAAAGACTAATCCTACTTAAAGAAGCTCTCGTGCCAGTCGTCCCACACCACTTGCAGACTGCAGTTTCGAGCTGTTGGCACTCGTCCGTGCAAGGTAGGTATGTGACGACCGATACGAGGATCCCTTGACTACTTGGTACATTTCGGTATCTTTAGGATAGCGACACTGGACCGCTAGGTGGCGCCTGCTGACTATTTTAAAAATAAATAACCTCTGTTGTTGTTGCCGCACATAACAAGAAAGTAGCAATGAAGATAATAGCACAATACTTATAAAATTGTATAATCGGTATATTACAAAAACAGGTTTAAGTTTTATAACTGTTTGCTATAAAACTATTTTATAATTATCATCTACTATTTTTTTAAAATTCTATGTAAACATTTATACAATTATTTTATAACACCTGTGAGAGCTATAATAAAATAATTTAAAGAACTACATTGTTTTATAAACTATGCCTATTTCGCGTCTATAAGCGTTATATAAACTTTTAGAAATGTTTATTTCAACAATCTTGTTTTATAAAAAATATTCCATAAACATTATTTCAGCTTCTACAAAACATCAAATTGTTAGTTGGGACTGTTGTAAAATGCATCTAATCAATTTAAACTCATCCACGCCCAGAAAGTTTAACTTTCGTCGTATCTAGAGGAAGGAGGTGTATATGCTGTGCTAAAGAAAACCATTGACCATTTTTCAACTTTTTTCTATCAAGACTGGTATAATATCGAAAAAGAGAAAAGTCGTTAAAAAATGCACATTTTAAATAGGTAATTTTGATCCCAACACAATTTAACGACAACTAATTCTTACGGTTGTAGATGAAGTAACACTCTTTGTCTTACAACTGGTTCCCTGTTGTAAAATGTCCTCTTACGCCTCTGCTGATTACGACACACAAGATGCTGAGAGGCTGAGCCGCAGAGCAAGATTTAGATAATGTTTTAAACTTCCAACTTGTTAACCTACTATAACCAAGAATAGCTCGAGCTCACTGATTTCATTTTAATGCTATTTGTTTTCTTTTGCGTCGACATTTTTTGCCCATTTAAATTTAACAACCTGCATGCTTACAATATTATCTTCATCGTCGGAAATTATAATGCATGTAGATTTTTTTTGTTTCATGTTTGTGTGTGTCTAATTTCGCATGAAATTGCTTCTTTGTTTTATCCTCTGTCTTTCTTCTGCCGTATTGAACCATTAATTCCTTTCCTAAGTGATGTTGAATTATTTCAAATTATGGAATAACGTGATATTAGACGAACGTACCGACAAAACGGTAAATTGACTGATTCATGAATAACGCATGATGTTTCAATAACAAAATGTATTTCAATTAACTGTCTTATGTGTATGGAAATTCTGTAGTTAAAAAAGTAATTCGCAGATATTTCTTCCGGTCGGTCTTTCGGTTTTAGGCGATACAGATTACAAAAAGTAAGCTCTGTCGCTACCGCCTGTCTATCTCTTAACGATACATGCAATACTATTGAAAATATTAAGCAATGCAAGTACATTTGCCTTCAAAGCTTTCGCGTACACCTATTTTTCTCTGTATTAAATCAGGGTTGTAATTAATCAACTCTGACATTTGAACTTTTGAAAACTTAAAATGCCTCGACTGACAGAGCCAGATAAAGTTTTGATTCTGTCTAAAGTAGAGGGGTGGTCCATAAGAAGGGTTGCTACTCATTATGGATTAGATAAAACCACTGTTCTACAAGTAAAGAAGAGGTGGGAACAAAAGGGACCGTGACTAGAAGGCCGTGTTCTAGAACACACAATATTTCAAACGCGGATCATTTAAGAGAAAACCCTTTCGATACGACCAGACAAGCAGTTTTTGGGACCAACTTTCCTGGATCGTGGATGACAGCGTGCCGTCGTGTTGAAAATTCATAAATTATAAATATTGCAAGTGCAAAGAAAAATATACTAACAAAAGAAAATAAGCAGTTCCGGATAATATTTTGAATGAATTATATATACCGACCTACAAATTTTTTGAACATTGTAATATTCTCTGACGAAAAAGTATTCAAATCGTGCAATGGTGGTCGTTTACGGGTGTATCGACCAAATCAAATCAAATCAAAACAGATTTATTCAAAATTCTAACACAACCACCGCGCACTGATCGCAGTGATCGATTGCAAGGCCGAGGACCGGATGTGGCTTGGTTAAAAACAAATTTTATGACTTAACCTAAACACCTTTTAGCAAAGCAAATAAAAATAGGTAATGCCATTAAAAACATCAAATATAAAATATTTTAAAAAATTTAAAATTACACATATTAAACAACTTGTTCACTGTAACACTTTAAAAAAATATATCAATTGACGTAGATACCTCAATCTAAACGGGATACCTTCTGCGTAATGCATGATCGCCGGGCTGCGCAAGGCTGGCCAAAATTTTTAGCTTTAAAAATTTTGATTTCATAATATTTTAATTTGCTAAAGATTCGTGACGAAAAGTGAATTTAGAGACAAAAATGCACAAAAAGAAACAAGAATAATAAACGCAACAAAAAGGATACAAACAGAAAGGAAGAGGGGGATAAAAAAGATTTAAATATAGGCAAAGATATGAAATATTAGTAAAGCGGAAGTTATAGTTGTTGAAGCTTGGCAACAGAAGTTGCCGGAAAATCGGTAACGTCTGGTATGGTAAGGGGTGTTTAATCCGAAATGGAGCATTGTGCTGTCTAATTTGTGTTATGTGTCTTGTTAGCGGACTATCGCCCAACTTGAACGAATAGAAGTTTTGAGAGATATGTTGGACGTAGTCCGCTATCGGGGTTATGTCGTTACAATGTGCGTATAGGTCTCTGAGGGAGATGTACCTTCCAGAATTCGATATGAGGCACATAAATTTGTGCTCAAACACTTGAAGTTTTTTCATTGTCGCGACCGGTATGCTGCACCACACCGGTGCCGCGTATGTCATGGATGGCCTGACCATCATTGTGTACAACAATTTTTTATTTTGTCTGTTAAGTCTACTCTGCTCCGGGACAGGGAGTAGACCGTCCGCATTGTCTCGTTTATATGGGTATTGAACGTCATTTGGTCAAGTCTTACCCCCAAGTACTTCACGCATCTCTTGGTTGGGATTTTGTTTCCCCTGATCGAAAAGGGTGTTATGATTTTGTTCTCAGTGAACCGACGCATGAAGACTATCGCTTTGGACTTCCCAGCGTTCACCCGCATCTTCAACTGGTCGTAATAAGCCATGGCATGAGCCATGTGCACCTTCAGCAGCATATTTTCTGCTTGCGCGTTATGGGAATGCGTATACATGGCTGTGTCATCGGCGTACTTGACCAGCTTCGTATTTGGGAACTCTGGGAAATCCGAGACGTACAAGTTGTACAGTGTATCGACCAGTAAATTCAAGATTTTCTGAACGATATGTTCACGAAACAAGTCTGGACGATGACGACGAATGTTCGAGCTTGGATAAGTATTCTCGGTCCAGGAGAAGCCTAGCGCATTGATGGTCGGTTTAATGTAGTAGCTTACCTTGACATCTTGCAAAATGTTATGCTTCCTTGTGTGGGACAATTATATCCCAATGATTTAATATTTCAACAGGATAATTGTCCTATCCACACCGCTCGAGTAATAACACCATGGTATCAAAATAATAATACTGAAATATTGCCATGGCTGTTCTGTAGTCCTAATATGAAACCCTTAGAAAATGTTTGGGGTTTAATTGTGAAGAAAATTTATAAAAGGAACTTTAGGCCTGCTACCCAAGCAACACACGATGATTTAATAAACGTTTATTATATGAAATTATGGTTTAAATTTCGTTATCGTATATATAGTCAACGTCTATGAAAAGCGTTTTTTTCATAAGCGATTTTTATAGGTATTATTATAAATGGATTTCTCCTAAAATTTTCTAGTAACACAGAATATTTGAAAAATAATTAATTGAGACTACATTTCTGTCAAATATTTAAATTGTACATTGGTGAAATTGACACTTACATTTTTTCTGTCATATTGTAGTTTTTAAAATACGATTTTTAAATGTATACAATAAATATGTATTTGCACAACGTTTATTATAGGCATATCACAAACAGTTGGATTCAAAATTTGGAAGTTTATAGCAATATCTGGAAATATTAGTAAAATATTTACATTAATCATAATCTGTAATAGGTAGATGGTAAATGAAAATATTCGCTCAATAATATTGCAGTATATAACATACGGTTTTTAAACGCATATTAATCTGCATCGATTGCGCCGTTGCCAGCAACAGGGTTAATAAATAATAAATAAATAAACACCACAGAAATTAGACAACCGCCAATTCCAGGACCCAGGGCTTGTGCGGAAGAGGGTTACACATTAAAAAAACGAGGACATACAACCATTTCCTCCGACAGTGCCAATGCTGGAGCCAGGATTCGAACCCGGTGGTGCGATGTCAGTGTGATTAATCGCGATTGTCACCTCGCTCCTTAACCCACTCGGCTATCGACCAGACAGATCGGTTGGTATAGTTGTCTTTGTTGCAGAATACATTTTAAATATACCAATAAGGATAGCAAATATTTGGTTGAAATGCATGCATAAGCGTTTCTCATATATCTGTGGTGGTAGTCAGCTTTAGTAGTCAGCCGTTGTGATTGAAACAAAGAATATTTACTTTTCTTTTTTGCTTATATACCCACTTTTTTTATTGAAATTCAACAAGTGTTGTGTTGATGAGCCGCCATTATCCTTGAGTTATCGGTCGGGTGACGACGGGATAAAATAAGAATGAAAATAATAATGTTATTCCAGAATATTTCGAAGAAAATGCAACAGCTAGCTTGTGGCAGGCTACACGGGATTCATATATGCGTAGATGAATCAATGAAAATTTTCCAAACAGGTGGATAGGACGAAATACCCCTTTTATTCATTGGCCGCCACGTTCGCCAGGTCTAATATCTTTAGATTTTTTTTGTGAGAAATTTTAAATGAAAAAATTTACCGCACAAGATCACAAAATGTTCACAAATTAAGAGACAGAATTGAATGAGAGTGCAGAGAAATAACACCACAACAATTAATGAGGTTCCGTCAAAATTTGAAACGGCGTTATGAAAAATGCATAAGGTGTGAAGGAAGCTATATTGAGAACACAAAAAATTGAAATATTTTGTTAGATTTTTGTGTTATTCCATCCGTTCTTTGGTGGAATTTCGACTTTCTCCAATCATTTGTTTATAGTATTTTTTTTTTAAATTAGTGTTGATTGTTGTATTATTTGATATTGTTCATGTTGTTAAGAACACTAATTTTTTAATTTTTGTTTCATTAGATCATAACAGCCTTTTATACAAGTCCAGTCGAAATTTGAAAAATTTTCAAATTTGGCCAGTGAGTAACAAACACGTTATATGAGGTGTCGAGCTGAAATTTTGCATGACTATTTGAGATAATTCCACTTTTCCAATAAAAAAATACCTAATAATCGATCTTGAAATCTCGACCCATTTAGGGGACCTTAGTAGGCCTTGAAAATATAAAAATGATTTTTTTTTAAATGGTCCAATAAATCTCATCGAGTACTGTCAAAAAAAAAAAATAATTAAATCGGGCAGCGCGTTCCAAAATAACAAGGTTTTGCGGTATTAAATCTCACATATTGTAAGAATATAGAGCTTAAATTTAGTCAAGCATTAGCATTTTACCAAGGGGCGAGCGTAGGTGCGTCTTTACTATGTACATACTTCGGTATGCGATGTAAAGCAACGACAGGCGCAATTAGTACTTGGATGGTGACCATTCCGCGTTCTCGCCTCACACATCTTCCAGCAGCTTGTATATCAGTGTATGCGCGGAAGCTATACAACCTTAGGCGAGGGTTGTACAGGAGATATACCATCCTTCGGAGGGGATGTAAAGCCGTCGGTCCCTTGTCTATTAAATGTTAGGCAAGTGAAAGATCCCTACTCTTCTTAAGGGAAGAGGTTCGGCAAAATTCCTGGTTGGGGGTAGCTCGTCTACAGGCATCGGTGTTAGGCCTCAGTAGCGGAAATAGGCTGACGTTAAATAAATGTATAAAGAAAAAAGCATTTTACCAATGAAACTGACAATTTCGTTAACCAGTTCTGAATAAAAAAAGTTGGATAGACTTAATAAATGGTAGGTATACTAGTGCCCAATTTCCCTTACATTATATATATATATATATATATATAGTATTTAATCGCAAATGGGCGGCTTAATATTGCTAGTTTATTTATAAGGAAATAATGAAAGCTGAATTTTCTAATGAAGTAATCAGTACTTGAAGTAAATTTGGGTCAAAAAACTATACAAAACCATGTGCTCTCAATGTTTGAATATATTTATCTAAAAAAATATATAAACAGAGTTGTTGCCTAATCTTTTATTATATACTATACTACATATGAGTTTCATAAACGCTCTAGTTACTCTGTGAATATGTAAACAAATACTTTCTTACGGTGGTTAGTAAACTGAGTCCGAAAATGTAGCCAAAGCTTAAAAAAATATCTCCTTGTACTTACTACGCTTTGACCATTTGTTTTTAGATATGGAATGAACGCAATTTGTTGAATAAACTAACCGCTGTGGTATTTTTTTATGAATATCTATTGGCAAAAAAAATCCAGTATGTGTGTAGAAAATTAAATCCAGAAAATTCATTCCAGCAACGTTTTGGAGAAAAGTTATAGATATTAAAAAGACCTTCAATTTCATTTTGTATGCGTTAAAAATCGATGCGTCAACCATGAATCATTAATATCTAAATTATATGATTATGGCAGAGGTCTGTCATTAAATTGGATCACTACATTCCTGAAAGATCGAAAGCAATATGTAAGCTTAAAGCATAAAAGTGAAAACATCGTGTGCAGTGCTAATTCGGAATGTTTAAATGTAACTATGGGTGTCCCACAGGGCTCTATTTTAGGTCCGGCACTTTTTGTTTTGTTTGCTAATGATATTGATTTTTTGCCATTAAAAGCACATTTTACAATGTAAGCCCGTGCTCCGTTTTCAGGCGGCGACTTTTTGAGATTGAAACTTCAAATTATTTCACTTTCAAGGGCTAGGACTTCATATTCATTGCATAAATTGTATACTTATTAATTGAATCATAAAACAAGGTCTTCATTGAAAATCTGTGAAAATTTCAACTCTTAATGTTTATAAATAATGCAGATATGATTTTTTTTTAAAGAGGTGCTATCTTGACTACTATTGGTGAAATAAATAGCTTTTTTTCAACTTACCTTGCAGTTTCAACCTTTTAAAAATACATTGCACTTTGTTAAACATCTCTATATCCATTATTTTGCTTATGATGATTGTCTATACATACGCTCTCTGGGATAAACAAATGCAATTATTCATAAACTATCAAACCGATCTGACTGAAATTTCGCACACTATAAAGACTCATAAGGGCCTCGTCACCAAGATGTAATGTGTCATTTATTGCTATTATTGCAAAAGTTATTAACATTTGTAAAATAGTGCAAAAGGATGGTTTTCTCCATTATTTATTTATCGATGAAATTAAAGGTATTTTTAATACCCACAACTTTTACTACTACAACTTTTCTCTAAAACGTAATTAGAAAATTCTACGGTCCGAAAACTGACTTTTCCGACGTTGTTTATAAAAAAATAGGGCGGAATCTGACCGTACGTCAATACGTATTTATCATTTACTGTGATTTACAACCTTCAGCTATCTGTAATAAATTAAATTAACTGTTTTTTATACAGACTGGAGTAAAAAGACAATGTAATGATTTACCTTATTGGCAGAAGTTATATTTGTTATAAAAATGTATATAACAAAATAAACATTGACAAATTATGAGGTAATTATTCTCCCTTTTACAAAATTTATATCGTTCCATATATCTCCACGGAATACATAACTTGGCAATTAAGCTGCTGCATGTAAGTCCGCCAAAGAGAATCCAATTTCATATTCTGTCAGGTTTGGCGGTCTGTGCTGCTCATAAATCGCTAATTGATTCACTTATACTTAATTAAAAACAAAAAAGTCAAATGGAACCGTCTGTATGAAGACCATAATCGGTGTTTTCTCGACTTGATTTCGGCGAGTTTGGTCTGTTGTTGACAGCTTAAAATCTTATATTTACTCACCGAAGATAATAAAAAATGAATCAATATTTGCAAGATTTACATGAATTATAAAGATGTGTATAAGAATATGGAAATTACGATTCCAAATTTAATTCTCTTCTAAGTTAATCTAAGATAATAAATACTTTCGGTAAATAGTCAGTATTTATGAATTCAATATAAACAGGATTATTCTAGTAGATTCTAATAGAAGTTTTAAAGATAAGATCGGCACCGAAGTTAATGATTTTTATTTTATTAGAAAAGCATATAATGCTATTTCTCGTAAGCCGTGAAACCAAAATCTCTTCATTCTACCTCATTTTATTGCGCTATTATTGTGTTAGAACAGACAATGAACTTATTGACACCGAAAGAACAATCAAATTTCATTCCATACCGTCTGGGATCCGCGTTAACTTATATATATAAAAAAAAAAATTGGCAATGCATGTTTGAAATGAAAAGGATTGCATGTAAATCGAAAATTATTACGACTGTTTTCAATCTCCATATTTAATGTAATAAAACCGCTTATACACCTTGTAAATTTCTAATTTAGCAGAATTTGCAATGCAATTCTCGATCATTTAAGGAAATCTCATAGAGTTTTACGATGCGTGGTATAACAATAATTTACCTTATCTTTTTTTTACTTTTAATTATTCCTAGCCTTGACATTCAGATTTTGAATCTTATTATCCATGTTTGCGTAAAATAAGACAATTATCGTTATGTCGTTATGGGAGTATTACTAGTATATTAATTTTCCTAACAGGAAATTAAATAGTAGGATCATTTCTATGCACCTAATAATCTTTACCGCCATTAAACATAATATTTTTAGTCGCAAACTCCTATATAAAGTCCTTATTTTACTATACGGAACGTAACCAGACTGCAACCAACAGCTACTCTCCGGGCTATGTGCCCCGCCGAGCGCTGAATTACAATTTACACAAGTTACAAGTCTGGCGCGTTAAGTGTAATAATTGCATATTACCATCAAAATGCTAATGCTTCGATTGCAACAAACACCAGCCGAAAGACTGATCCTACTTGCACTGACGAGAGCCAACAGCTCGAAACTGCAGTCTGCAAGTGATGTGCGACGGCTGGCAAGAGAGCTCCTTTAAGTAGGATCAGTCTTTCGGCTGGTGTTTGTTGCAATCGAAGCATTAGCGTTTTGATGGTAATATGCAATTATTACACTTAACGCGCCAGACTTGTAACTTGTAATTCAGCGCTCGGCGGAGCACATAGCCCGGAGCGTAGCTGTTGGTTGCAGTCTGGTTACGTTCCTTATAGTAAAATAAGGACTTTATAGAGGAGTTTGCGACTAAAAATATTATGTTTAATATTCCGCCCTCTAAAAGCACATTTGAATTTATCGCCATTGTTGAATTCATACTCGTTGTTCATTTCATTATGAAAATGGCACCAGTCTTTATTTTATTACATACATGAATACTGTTTAAATGTTTGAGCTTGTCATTCATATAGTAATTCAGAAAGTTAACACTGCCGTTCTTTACTTTAATAGCTAATTCATTTAATTAATTTAAGAAAAAATTTGTAAGTACTTGTATACAATTGGACAAGTTCCAAGAAAAATATGTAATTTGTTCAAGGACCTTCTACACATTTTATCGATTCAAAAACATTTATAGCATGAAACTGTGAAACAGATGATGATGGTATCATGACTAAAAAGAAGCTGAGAAAAATGTGTAATTTTTTTAAAGGATGTTCTATCCATTTTGTCTACGACCAATGTATGATATGTCTATTATGTATGTGTCTTCTCAAGCATAATGCTGTTCATTGCAGTGAATGGTGGGGTAATTAGCATGATGGGAACAGAGGTCAAGGGGTCAAGGGGTCAAGGTCGAAGGATCAAGTGGTGGGGGCAATTAGATAGTATAGGGATTTAGGGCACAAACAGATGAAAATATACTTAAAAAACGATATTTATTCTTTTACTTTGCTCTGGTTACAAGTCAACTAACTTAAACTAATTTATTTCATCATAGTCACAACAGTTATGTCAGCATATTTGAGTTTCATAAACATTCTCAAGACTAACAGAGGCGGTTCAATTATATTTAATAAGACTAACACGAATTATTTTTGTATATAACTAATAGATAGTAATTGTAATTTAGGTAGAAGTAAGGGCAATTAAGGATAATTTAGGTGAATATTAGGTCATACCATCCATCAGTCTGCCCGACCATCCGTCCCTCCCTCCACGTGCCCAACCATCCGTCCATCCGTTCGTTTATAGACAGTTAAATAATTCTTTATTATATTATATTTACTATTAAATATTGTATTATTGTGCAATTATAGTAACTTTTCATTCTTTATCATGATGAGACAGCAAACATTCATTTTATTACACATTCTTGATTATATACCTATATTTGCCTGCAGGGTTATTTTACCTACCTTATCTTTATGCTGATGAAAAATTGCGATAAAAATTATTTCACCTGCCTTATCTTTATGGATATCTTTTGCTAATGGACATTTGTGGCCTGCATGGTTTATCTATAGAGATTTTTATCACTGAGTTTATTTATGAAAGGGAGCATTGAACTGTTATTTTTAGTGAAATATTGCAGTGAATTTCAGTACCCTTTTATCTACTGCAAAGTTCCTTTTAGCTTGAACGTACCTTCTTTAAGGGCTTTATGCACTTAACATCCTGACGTTACAAGTGAGGTGAGTGTGAAATGCTAAAAAGTCAAAAATTAGTATAATGCACTCACTTTATTACCTATTCTTGATTACATAACTAAATACATTTATATTTAAAACTACAATACACTTGTATGGAAAATGAATATTTGCGAAAGCGCAATGACAGTTATACTGATAATGTTCCAGACATTCTGGCATAGTCAATGATTTAAGGATAGGTAGAAGCTGTGACCAGGCATTATGATCTATAATTTTATTCCATTGTAGATATTGTAGTAGAAAATTCTTCTTTATCACACCTTTGCATAGTATTATAACATCGTTTAATGGTAAATTATATTGATAGTTGTTAACAGCATTCTGACAAAGTTGCTCAAAGATTAGTGGCAATTCTTTGATTTGAATATATCCATGACTCCATTTCAAACCATGAAAATTCTTCTTCAACCATTGATACTGTAGCTTTTTGCCCTTTGTTAATGATGAGAATGGATATGGTGGTTTGAAAATAGAATGTGTTTGTTGTTTAGTGTTACAAGAGAGAGCTGTCAATTCTTTCTCAATAAATTCACTGTCCGTATATTGAAATACCTTATATGTCAATGATCAAAGTAGGAAATGTATGCACCATATTATAGTCTTCCTTTTAGCACCAAAAAAAGGTTGTTTTGTGAACTAAGTGACTCGATCAATCATACATTAGTTCATGATCAAGTTCCTGCTACGATGTTGAAGAAGTTGGATGCATTGAAAAAGATGATGATGATCAAGCACCTACCTAAGAAACTCATTGAAAAATATCAACTCGACCAGTCCGACGACAATGATACAGACATTATGTTGCATTTATTATTGGTAGTCTCCCAAAGTCCCCGCGGCCGAATTTTAAGGATAACAAATGGTAATTTATGTAAAAAATAAGAATAAATAAGGATAATCAACGGTAATTCAAGTAAGAAATTGGGACAATTGAAGTAACTAAGAGTAATAAATAATGATATCTCGACGCTTAGTACTTAGCATCGGCACTGTCAGTCTCGCAAATGTTCATTTTCTATATAAATGTATTGTATTTTAATTATAAATGTATTTAGTTATATGTATAATCAAAAATAGGTGATAAAATGAGTGTATTACACTAATTTTGTTTTACTTTTAACCTCATCGTAATATAAAAAATACGAACAGTAGGCTTTTTAGCATTTCACACTCACCTGACTTATAACATCAAGATGTTGAGTACATAAATTCCCTAAAGAGGGTACGTTCAAGCCAAAAGAGACTTTGCAGTAGATAAAAGTGTACTGAAATGCACTACAACATTTCACTAAAAATAACAATCCAATGCTCCCTTTCATAAACTCAGTGATAAAAATCTCGCTAGATAAATCATGCAGGTCGCAAATACTCATCAGCATAAGATATTCATAAAGATAAGGCAGGGGTAAATGGCCTGGCAGGCAATTGTAACTTTAGGTATATAATGAAGAATGTGTAATAAAATGGGTGTTTGCTGTCTCATCATAATAAAGAATACAATACAAGCAAACGGGTGGACGGATGGTTGGGCAGGTGGAGGGAGGGACAGATGGTCGGTCGAATTGATAGGTGGTCGGACAGACAGATGGATCATAATTGCCTTATTTTCACCTAAATTATATGTAATTACGCTTATTTGTACCTAAATTAGCGTTAATTACCAGTATTCTTATTTATATCTAAATTATCCTTCCTTACTATAATTATCTTTATTTTGAACTTAATTATCATTATTTTGTCCTAAATTATCCTTAATTACCCTTACGTGTGCCTAAATTACCTTTTATTACTATCTAATTGCCCCCACCACTTGACCCTTCGACCTTGACCTCTATCCCCACCACTCTCATTACCCCCACTCCTAATTTGAACATAAATTTTCACTGCTCACGCTCCTGTGCCGACCCGACCGAAAAATATTAGGAATATTTTATAGTTTTATATGACTGAATGATTTAACAGTTTCCGAAAATATCAACAGTAAACAACTTCTACAATATAAATGTGTTAATAATCAATAATTTAATACAAATTGTTTACAACATTTTAATCATCTCAGAATTATTCCCATACGTTTAACATTCTGCAGTTTACTAGTAATCTTGAACAAAGCAGCTAGTTTCTATATACGTCAGTCGTTAATTTTATAACAGAATGACACTACACCTATAAATTAGCATGTTTTCTCTGCATCGGTTTGGTAAATTGTTTGATTTTGTATATAAATATAGAAACTAACGGCATATTTGATGAAGGTGTGTAAATATCTTCTATTCTTATTAATTTTAATATTATAATATCTAACAGATAATAGTTTCCATGGGTGTAGAATGTTATGTAAATTTTAAATTGTAATGTAATCAATTCTGTTGTTACTGAGGCAATAATAGCATATTTATTTTATTTATTCTTTGCATTGATCCGACAAGGAATTTTGTATTTTATAGCCCCGGCATGATATAAAGTATCCGATTTGCTCATTATCCTTATTTATTAATTTTTTAGTTACTTTACATTTTTCTCTTGTTAACTGAATTACATCGAAGTGACATAAAAAAATAGTTACATTCGGCAATTGTATACTTTATACGAGCACAATTGAAACTGATCAGTATTAAAGCACAGGACCGTGCGCACTGAACTTGATATATTGTCCTATATATTTAGCAACGGTATCGATATTCGAACGGTAGTTGAAACTGTGCAGGCGAGTCCTAGACTGGCAATGTAATCAGCCTGAATGAACCATCTACGACTGCACTGGTTTAAAGATAATAAAACGGACAGGCCTACTAGCATAAAGAAAATCGTTTCTCAGAAGTAACGTGGGCTTGTGAGATGTGTTGCCAATGTGCCAGTGTAGTTCATAAATACCTATTATAATATCAAGCGTAGGAGTTTAGTTAGTTATTGTTCATATTTATAAATATTTAGTACTATATAAAATGTAAAATATTTTAATTATTTACTATGTTACCATGGCTTTCTGGAGACCATTTGAAACAGAGGATAATATAATAACGTCCGAAAATCTTATCATTTTCTTATGACAAGCATTTCTCTTTACCTCCGCCCATGTACAATAAAGAGATGCCGACTGTTTTCGCCGGCTTTTAGTTTTTATACGGTTTCAATTAAGTTCGTATACACTTTACGTAATAACCATCCTTACAGTGTGCTAACCAGAGGAAAATTTAGTAACCTATTCTACGAGATAAGAAAAAGAGTTGATATATTTGGAATTCTGAATTAGAAAGTATTAGAAATAATCATAGAATATAGATTTGACTGTTATACGTTAAACAGAATAGAGCGTCTGAAGGTAATGGCACATATTTTGGAATAGAGCTAAAAGAATTCGTGATTCTTTTGCCTATATATTTTTACTCCCCAACTGAGCTACAAAGAGGGGATTAATGTGGAGGAAAATAAATATGTCAAACGATAAGAATGTTGTCATGGTACTTAACCTGTATAATATTTGTGTTTCCATTTTATCTTATTCTATATTGGTATTAATAATCTTAGTATATTGTCTTATTGTGTAAATTAGTTAATTGCCCACCATGGCAAGTGGTCTTGTATTCAGTCAATGTCATTTACAAATTTATAAATCTATAATGTACTATTTGCTTTCGGTGGGCGTCTGTGGTTGAGTGGAAGAACGCGGTTCTTCGTACTTCAATGAACGGCGAACTCTGCCATTTGATAGATGTATAGTGTACATAATCTATTTTTTTTTTTTTTTATTAACAACGTAATCTAATATCTATCAATAAAAGCAATTATTATTATTATTATTATTATCTAAAAGAATATGTAAAAATATACATGGTTTTCCATTTAGAAAACAACCTTCATTGGTATATCACATGACCTATGCAAATATATATTTCTTTCTTCTCTCTCCACGATTGAAATTTTTCTATTCACTAGTAATTAAACACTCTAGTCACATTATTTTGTAGCAAGAAACAAAATTGTAAAACTGAACGAGTCCCCTTGCCGACACAAAAATTCTAAAAACATAATTTAACCTTGCCAAGGACACATTTATTGTAAACCATGTAATTTATAACCCTTTTTGATTACAAAGTGAATATAATGTATAAATTCAGATAGTTCCTGGAGAGTAGCGTTTATTCTTAGTTTCAATTCGTAGTCTAAGATTATTTAGTACGTGATTTATGTGTTAAAACTACAGAATGTTTTGTTTGGTGGGCAAAGCGTCAACGGTTTACACCGGAATCTTACCGATTGTGCCTCGGCTATTATTTATTACGACAATACTTTTATTGTTAACACGAGAGAAGCTAGTTTGAAATGAAGTCTTACTTTATGTGAAATAAAATGTGGAGACAAGAAACATAACTTGTTTATACGTTGTTGTATTTGGCTATAAAATTATATGCCAATAGACGCACGTAGAAATTAACTGCTATAAAAATAAAAGAAAGTCATCAGCTTGTTTAAGAAATTGTCGGCTATTATGGACATAAAAATGATTAATTTAGTTTTTATTGAATAAAACGTTTTATGTTTATTAATTACTACTTTTTGTCTAAAGTTGTCTTTGAGGAATTGCTATTAAAAATAATGATTAAAATACATTTTGTTTTATAAAAAAAATTTAAACGATTGATGATGGGGAAGGGATGGGATGTTTTGTCGCCGCAATATAAAAAAACATTATTTCTTTATCAACGTTTCGTTTGTATAAGTGTAAATTTCTTCAGAGCTCAGAATAAAGGAGGGTGACATTCTCAATTGCCGCTAAATTAATAATAATAATAATAATTTATTTACCAGATAAGTCAGCAATACAGAAAATATACGTGAAATGACAATATACAGGTAAATAATTAAAAAAGATCCCATGAAGCTTTCGCTTGTGTTTGGGTTATAGAACATGTAGTAATAACAAGAATATTAATATATAACAGACAAATACATTACTTAAAAACTTAATATTAATTACAAATTAAAACAACATTGACAACAAACAAACAATTTGCTAGGTAACACATAAATATTCCAGATAGAGAGGCAGACAGTCAGTCAGGATCTCCTACATTTGGACATTAAATTGTAAAGTGCTAATGTTTATGGAAATAGCATGAATTGATTTTGTACAACTTAAGAATAGAATGGTGAATTTATGAACATTGTTATAACATATGAGTAACCGTTTACACGTATTTATAATAACGTGATGTAAAGCCATGAACTACAAACGATTAATTTACAGTATAGTGCTACGTCATTTGCGCAGATTTCTTTTCAATTTCCATCTATTAAATGGTGTATAAAATGTCTTGTATTTTCCAGAACTTTCTCGATAGCTTTTTAAACAATCTAAAACTTATTTCATATATTATTTGTTCTAGAAGTACATTGAAGAATTTTGGGGCAAGAAAATTGTAGCTTCGTTGTCCTATTGTTTTTTTCATTAGGTAGGATATATTTTTGGCTACATTTTATTGTGTTATAATCATGACCTATTTGTAGTAAAGTTGATTTACTTACATATTGCTTTATGTTCACACTTTGAAAAAATAATTGTCTGACATCTAGGACTTTACTTTCAGTAAATAATAAATTACTTGGATATGCGATGGTTTTCTTCAATATTATCCTCAAAAATTTTTTTCTGGAGAACCTCTAGGTTAAATAAAAGTGTTTTTTCTACCCCTCCCCAACCTGTGATACCATACGTAAGATGACTTTGAACTAGAGAATAGTATAATGTTAAAAGCTGTTTAGAATCCAGGAAATTATTTAGGTATTTAAATTTATAAATAATATAACGCAGCTTCTTAATTAAGTATAGTATTTGCATATCCCATTTCATATGCTGATCTATATAAATACCCAAATATTTAATATTAGTAGCAGGTAGGACCCTGAACATCTCCCCTTCATTGTTAATGTTTAATTCATTAAAAGGCGGTATTATAGATTTGTTACAAGTAAATGGTATGTACAGGGTCTTTCCAAAATTTATAGTTAATAATTTTGAATCAAACCAGCTTTTAACATTCACCATATCTCTCTCGACAATTTCTTTTAAATGCTGCCATGAATCACTTTTATAAAATATAGCAGTGTCGTCAGCAAAACTGATGATATCACCTTCACCATTTAATGAAAAGAGACTATTCACATAAATTATTAACAGAATGGGGCCCAATATTGTGCCCTGCGGTACACCGTATTTTATAACCCCAGATGCGCTGATATCATTACCAATTCTTACTTCTTCTTTCTATTACTTAGATATGATTTCAATAAACTTAAGCAATTATTCTTGATTCCTATATCTTCTAGTGTCTGGAGAAGTAAGGAATGGCTGACAGTATCAAATGCCTTTGCCAAAACTATAAATAGACATAAACGGTGGTCTTTTTTGTCTAGAGCAGAGTATATTTTAGATGTAAGATTCAGAATAGCATCTTCCATGGAGATATTTTCTCTAAAACCAAATTGATTGTCCGAAATTAGTTTATATTTGTTAAGATAGCGTGTTAGTCTTATTTTAATTATTTTTTCAAAAATAGTGAGATGGGGCGGTAATTTCCTATATTGTTTTTATCACCATTTTTGTGAACCGGAATGATAAAGACGGCTGGAAAGTAGCCACTCCCAATGGCATTATTGAAGATATATGAAAGTGGTTCTCTTATATCATCAACTACTGCCTTTAAAAGTTCAGATTTTAAATTATCAACTCCAGCACAATTCGAGAATTACCTTGATTATTTTTTATTTTAATTTTACTAGCCAACTCAGTGCCCACATTTGCGAATTTTGTATTGAATAGGTTAGTAATTTCTTTTGCATCCGAAACGTTACTATTTTCTGTTGTTATAGTTGTTGGATTTTCTTTAGTTTTTACCTCAGTGAGCTCATTTACGGTGTTCCAAAGTTGTTTTGTATTATTTTGACAATTGACTATTTGCTGTTTGTAATAATTTATTTTACAAACTACTTCATAAATATATACATCGGTAGTAGCATCATTAACTTAAAATAATAATAACACCGTTTCGGCTGCTCAATGCTTACCTATTATGCTTGAGGCCAAGGACTCTGGGGTTCGAGATGAATGTTATTAGGATATAAAGTTCACAAAAAAATTTAAAGCCACAGACCTTAGAGATTCTTGTAGTAATACAGAAACTATAGGAAAAAAGAGTTGTAAAATGCAATTTATTACAGATTATAATAAATTTACACGAAATTAATAAAAAGTGTATTAAAATACATACTAGAAAATAATTTCTTTAGGATTCCTATAGCTGAGGGAAAAATTATCATTAATTTAAACAATAATACAATAACCCTGTACAGTGTAATTTTCTACGGAGAACTGACAAAGATAAAAACGTTATCCGAATGGTAACGGTGGCAAGCCTTAATATATAAATCATGATTTCTATCATAATCGATGCATCCACAAGAGAGTAATGATATTAACCGTTTCTGTGCAGGATCTTACGCTCTAGACTTTTTCTTATGCACATTATCTATGTAGGAGTTCACATTAATGAGAAGTCAGCAGAAAATCTACAGGCAATTGTATTACTGTCCAGTTTGGGACGCTTAGTATTTTAGTAACTGTACTTATGAGACATACTTTCTCACTTCCGCTAAAAAGTGTAAAGTTGTGATTAATTGCAGTTTAAAATATTCTGCTATTGCTTATTTTTTAGCTACTTGTCTGCTTACTTAGTAGATCCAGTTTAAACGCCGATTTACAGACGGATTGAGATATTAAAAATGACGACATGATCATACTAAACACTCACAACAAAAATTTGTTTAAGTAAGCTTTCACTTCTAGTGGTCTTACATTCGCTAAATTTAATTTCGATTTATTTATAAAATTTTAAATGTGAAAGTTAATTAAATTAATAAAATCTACAAAAATCTCCCTAGAATTTATGGAATTCTTAGATACTAAAATATCTTGGATTAAGTAAAAATTTTAAGCATGATAATTTAAAAAGGGGGCGGGAGGCAGCGAGAATGAATTTCTATGTATATTTTAAAGGTTATAAGGAAAAGAACAGTGACAATAAAGTTTACGTTTACCTAAACAGACACTCCTTGCCTGAGGATTTTTTAAAATACGAGTTTGTTTGCTAAAGTAACTGTACTGACATAATCGTTTTAACATCTTACAATAATGTAGTATTGTCTTACATCATATGAGATTCCAAATAATGCATAAGAAGAAAACTAGAGTGGCAGGACTCCATAAAAGTAAAAGAGATGAAGAACTTTTTAAGGATGGAGCTAACTGGAGTTGCCCAAATCTAATCACAACTGTTCGTATAACTAATACATTTGTACTCTTTCTTTCTTTCTTCAATAGGAAAGCTGTAAAAATGATTTTCTAAATACTCTAATCAAGGCCCAATCTTGTCCTTCCGCCGTTCTCTATTTTATTAGGTGGCTAAATGTTTTTATTTATTGGCCTCTCAAAAATATTCTCTCTTGTGATTTTTTCGGTTAATATCTCTATGAATTTTAATCGTCGCACGGCTGAAAGCGGACAAAATTAAAGGTAACGCCATTTTGACGTCCGCAAACGATCATATCCAATGCCCGGTATTTTCACGTAAAGTTTTACTTCGGTTAGACATCATGAAATTGAAACATCGATATTTTTACAGAACTGAATCGCTTTGCTCAATCAGTAGGCATCACCAGGTTCATATCCCATTGCAATGAACTTGGAGGACGTAAAATTTTACATGTGAAAATTGTTTCGATACTTACGTATCATTAGATGTCCATTTTCACTAGTGTTCCTCCATTTTGCCAATCTCCGCGTGTTACTAAGTCGATACCCATCCTCTCTGTTAAAGTTGTTTCTGTTTTCATAATTTTCAGTGATTCCCTAATGATTAGCGGATAATAGCGCGTATTCCTGTCTAATAGCTCTTACCACATGTGCACTTCGACTGATACGCACTTTTTGTTAACAGTTTGGGGATAGGGTTTTGATTGAAGGAAGTACCTGCGGTATTTTCTTCACCCTTCGAAAGCGCACACCTATTTTCTTTTTGGATAAAATCTTCTTCAGCCTATCTGTGATTCCCGCGATGTAAGGTAGGCATGGATACGTTGTTGGTTGTTGCTGTTTTTCTTTGGTTATTTACTATTCGTTGTATATTGCTTTGACTGTATCCGTTCTCCTGTAAAGCTTGTTGGATATTCTGTAGTTCCTCGGGTTACCATCGTCGCATATTGTGTTGCTTCTGTGGACCAATGTTCTGATTAACGCTCTCTTCTGTTGTGGATGGTGGTGAGATGTCGCATGTAGGTAACAAGTGTGTGTCTTCTTTCTGTAGACGCCGTGGACCAGTTTGCCATTGCGTGACCTTTTCACTAACACATCTAAGAAATATAAAGCTCCATCTTGCTCGGTCTCCGTTGTACATTTGATACTTGGATGCTGTTTATTCAAAGGGTAGAAGAAAACTACGGGGAACTACAGAATGTCCAACAAGCTTTAGAGAAGAACGGATACAGTCAAAGCAATATACAACGAATAGTAAATAACCAAAGAAGAAGAACAGCAGCAACCAACAACGTATGCATGCCTACCTTACATCGCGAGAGTCACAGATAGGCTGAAGAAGATTTTATCCAAAAAGAAAGTAGATGTACGGCTTCGAACGGTGAAGAAAATACAGCATGTGCATCCCTCGATAAAAGACCCTGTCTCCAAACTGATAACAAAAGGTATTTATCAGTTGAAGTGCACATGTGGTAAGAGCTACATGGGGCAAACAGGACGGAGTATTCAGTGCAGAATCAAAGAACATCAGAGGAATTCCAGATTTGGATGCACAGTTAGGTGGGCGATATCATAGTATGTCCATAATAACGAGAACCATAAATTTGACTACGAGGACGTCGATATATTAGACTGAAATACGCGCTATTATCCGCGAATCATTAGAGAATCACTGGAAATTATGAAAAACAAGAACATCTTTAACAAAGAAATGGTATTGAGAAGTACCAGCACCATAGTAAGTGCAGCGATGCGAACCAAGGACGACGAAACACCAACGAAGAGAAGCGGCGCCTAGGTATATATCGAGGAGGGTAACACAACAAATGCAGTCTTTATAATCCTTCTGAAGAAGCTGACAGGATGATCAGCGAAACGTCAAGTCAAGTTCAACGACCACGGCAAGATCTGGAAGAAACCATTAAAAAAAAGATATATGGAATCCATAACAAAGAATAAATTATATGAACACAATCAGCCAACTAACCTTTGACGCTGCCGTTGACTGTATGCGAACAAAACTTATCCTCTCGTAGTCCCTCTTTCTGCACAGACAAATCTGTGCATGTAATTTCATTTTCCTTCAGACAGTACCATATATACTCACCCAGAAGAATTTTCAATATTAAAAAAGTTATTATGAACCTCGTTGAAAAAACGACGAATGCTCTTGAACAGCGTCAGCGAGCTTCATCTTTGAAGGTGATCTCCTCTTCTACAATTCTACAGTATTCTTATTTAACGTGCGATTTAGCTTATCTGATGTAAGATAATCGTCGATGATGTCATCTGAGTTGATTCCTGTACGCCTCTGATTCATCTCATAAATCTATATGATTGATGCTGAGGACTCGCTTGAAGTTCAACCCGCTTCCAGCCAACCCGGAACCCCGGTCTCAGTACCACCTACTCAACAGTGCTAAAGTATCATGAAGAAGATCCGACACCGAACCAAATTAATTTAGAGATGATTTATAGAGTTCTCGAACTCGATGGGTCATGGTTTCAACTCGATACTGCCCAGCCTCAACGTTGCATATAATACAAATTAAAACATATGCAAATCTTGACCTCAAACTTTCTTTGTAAGTAAATATACTATGGTAATATTTTTAATTATGACCAACTTCCCAAAACACCTGTCAGCAAAATTGTATTAATTAAATGTTTTATAGGATAAATTTCGCTCGCTGCTACGAGATAAATCTCGGATCTGCTATTAACTGTTAGGTTTTTATATATTAATCTACTTCCGAACAACGGGCAAACTAATTTAAGCCCATTCATACACTTCAATGTCGTATTTATCATAATCAATAATTGTCCAAACTAATTTTTTTTTGCTTATAAGTATATATATAAATTTGATACATTTCTTATAAGTAAGGTGTGAGCGATTTCTCCAGACGTTTAAAATATTGTAAAGTACTCTTTTTGTTCCTTTTTTCTACTAATGACAACCAAATGTCGGATGACCGCTCCTCACTCCTGAGGCGATTTTTACGACATGCTATTATATTTGCAAACTGAAACGTACTTAAACAACATAAAAAAGACGATGTAAAAAAAAATCACTGCCTTATTTTGTATACAGGGTGTTTTATTGGGGGCGGACCAGCCGGCGCAGGGTAATAGAAGATCTCTTTACGCATCATTCTTGTGTATTCTTAGCTAAATTCGACTTAACTGTTAGTTTTATCGTTATGATTCTTTTTGTGAATGAAATCTTTTATCTTAAAAAATAACATGGCAATTATTTGGAACAAAATAATAATCAGATGATTAAAACCGAAGAGTCTTGTTCTTCTCCCGATGATGTTGTCATGGCTAGCGAAATGCGCATCGAATAGTCTATTTGTGTGTGGTGTTCAAATATTTTTCCGTTTAATAAAAGGGGTTTTTGGACATCTAAGATATTTGAGATTTTTGAAAAGTAACCCTCATACGAAAACATTCCCACCGCCAGTACCTGGATTCAGCTTGGGTTGTCTCCTTAAACAGGACTACACATCATAAAAGTTGAAGGAGGTTCTTAGATAGTCACTGAAGAATTCAATAGCTCTTGATGTTACATGGCTTATGTAAATTTAATAATTTTATATAATAACTGGTATTTTACTTATATTTTGTGCGATCTGTATAGCATTTTGATTCAGTTTTTGTAAGTGAGATTGTTTCAACTATCAAAAATTTTCTTTGTATAACTGGTAAATTATTTCACATTGTTTTATGCACTTATTCTTGTATCTTAGGAACTCAGTCATGTATTTTAACACTAAATTATGTGTCTGTTACAGGACTTCAGAGCCCATTGTCAATGTCAAGCTACAAAAACATTTACATTCGTTTATATTTCATTTTTATACTTTGTTACTATGCACATGTGGTTATTCTCCTAACCTGTGAAACATTCTCATTCATCTGTTATATAGTGTATCTTATATGATGTAATGTATTTACTGGATCTTTACAATACAGTTTGTAAACAATTGTGCAATTTATTACGGCAGTTTGTATTTTTGATTATGTATATAAATTATTGCAAAATAACTATCTAATCTATGGTATGCAACTAATGTTAAATTATTACTGTTTAAAGATTCCTTTTATCGATTGTATACCTGCCATTGTTTTAATTTTGTGTTTAAATCGCCCATCAACAGATGGCAATACCTATACCACTTTATAGTTTTTATTAGTAAAACTATATTTTTCAAGTTTGTATATTGGTATTATATTGTAGAAGGTAATATGAAAAAGTTTACCTTACTAGTTAAAATCACGAAAGGATGATTTGTCTGCCGAATTTGATCTGATTGAGTCTACAAACCTAAATTGTGCGATCCTCAATAATTTATATCACATTTATATATCCACGTTTCGATGTGTTTAACACTACTAGGTACATTTTATTTATTAGTAATTTAAATTTCAATAATTTTCAATTTTGTCATTAATGTAATTTCAATTTTTTAAAATAAATTAATTTTTTTTTTAAATTCAATCAGTAATAATTAAAATACTACATGTTACCACATGGTACTAAAATATTCTTTTCTGTTTCATTTTTGGCAATTTATAGTTTGCAAATCAGCTTCTACATTTATTCTTCATTAAATTTAATTCTACATTTATTCTATTTCTAAATTTATATTAATTCTGCTTCTATATTTATACTACGTTAAATTTAAATTAATTCCATAGATTTAAATTTATATTCAGTCTATTTTAAGCAGATTTATTTAGCAGTATTTTGCCATTTGCGTTTAATTTTACGTAACTTTGCGTTTACGTTTACGCTAATTACTTTTCCAAGCCGCATGATTGGAGACTGTTCTACAATCGTCACACATGAATTAACTTTGAAAAACGTAGCAAGAATAAGTTGCCAAAGATATTTAGATTGGATGTTCCAAGAGGCAATTGGAGCCTGAATTGCAGTACTAGAGCTTTCCACCTTCAGCGATATTTAGGCTGGAAATCTAGGAAATTGGTGTAATATGTAGTATGTACTACTAATTTTTTTGTATTAATTGTTCTCTGTTCGCTAATACAATTTTATAAACATATCATTTCACCTAAATTTATATTTCAAACAACGTCACATTATCAAATCTATTTATTTGTGTAATATATTTTATCATTCAGTTTATACATTTTTCTTAAATTTCCCTTACCAATAATTTCAGTCTCATCTATAGGAAACTGTTTTACGAGAATAAGAGACAACTCAACTAGTTATCAACTACAGATTGTGCCCAAATAATATCAATTTTTCACTAACTCCTTTTCTCGAACAAGACAAAAATTTGTCTTTTATATTATACATTCAAAAAGGGTAAGTTTCACATTTCTTACAAGTACTCCAAATCTACGACTCTTTGCTCTTGCTTAAACCAGCTAATCGTCCGCATATGTTGTCTCAATTCTTTCTCAAAAATATATAATAAGGGAAAGAGGTAACATTAAGCCAATGCATTAAGGCCTAATTTGTTATCTAGACGCCAAGACTGAGTTTAATCCAGATTGGACTGCAATTTCCCAAGATACAAGCCATGAATCAATATTTTTTGAGCCATCAGTAGGTTACGACAGGCAATAAGTCATTAAGAAATAAGAAAAATAGGAGCAAACTATAGTTAAACCCTTGATTGACACTGGAGGTATCAACATTAAATGAAAAGTACAAAATTTCTAGAATAGCCTTGAAAGAAAGTTATGATCTCCCACAAATTCATGCAAAACGCCTGCAAGGCACGATTGTAGAGCATATAATGAATATATACCAGATAGAGATTCATTATCATCATTCAAAATTTCCCGGAATGTTATTGCAACCCCGATATGGTTTTTCGTAAATTACTTATTACAAATATTAAATTAATAAAAAAGCTACATAAATAGTACCAAAAACAAATTTATAAAACGACAAATATTTTAACTAAACTTGACATTTCAGTCACAAGCTCCTCAATAAATTCTTATTTTTATAAGGAATAATCAGACTGCAATCACCAGGTACTCCTGGGTTATGTGCCCACGCCAAACCATGAATTACGAACTGCAGAGTGCAGTTTCGAGCTGTTGGCTTTCATCAGTGCAAAGTGAGGTTGTAGCAATCTATTAAAATGTGTGTGTTTTATGCCTGGGGCTCTCTATCGAAGTGGGATTGTGATGAGACACCCCCTCCTGAAGTATGAGGTCAAATTTATGCTAATCTTGAGACCCAAGGAACGATTGTTGGTTGCAGTTTGCTTAGTTCTTATGACAATAAGGATTGAGCTTGTGACTGAAATATTACCTTTAGTTAATATTCTGTCTTCTTGAACATACATTTGAACAAGTATTTTGATTTATTTTTATTTTTGATCGACGAACGGTTTAAAAGAAATAGTAGTTTAAAGTTGGCCCTGGGACGTTTGTTAATCGACACATAATGTTTAATTCTCAAATACCTCGAAAAACTCATCTGAAATTAAAAATATTTATCATGAAAAATAAAGGTCCAGAAATACTTTTTAAATGTTTTTTCATCCTCATATCTTTAGAAATGTCGAGGTTACCAAAACAATGAATGTTTTATAAATTTTTTAAAGAAAGGTTTAGTGTTTTCTTCATGTTATATTGACCGTAGAATTAATGCTAAAAAGTATTGCTTTCTGTTGATAAGGAGTATGAATAACCTGCTCAAAGTTTTTGGGATTTTTAAAGAACTTATATTTTATTATACCTGAATTATAGTCTATGTTTTTGAAACTAATAAGCGTACAAAATCGGATCTTTAAAGCACTATAGCTTTAAAGTTGCTTAGGTAACAACTAATTTTAAACAATGATAAATACACCTTTATGTTACCGATTAAAAATGATATTCAGAGATTACCTTGTAAAATGAATCTACATCTAATCAATTTTTCTAATTTTAACTTTGCAGTGCAGATATAGTAAAAATAGCGTATAATACACATGTATAAGTAGCCTTTCAAGCGCTTACTCCTTTAGAACCCTTCCTCCTCGCTACGCTCGTCATGCCCTAAACCCATGCCTGCATTAAAGGCTTACTTATACACTTGTATTATAATATACTATTATAAAACATCGTATTTTAAACTAAAGCAAAATTACGCAATTTTTCTAGAAAATTTAAAGCGACATATCTGGTCGCCAATTTATCACACGGGTATCGCGCCATCGGGTTCGAATCCTGGCTCCGGCACTGGTTGTATATCCGCACTTTTCAATGTGTAACCCCTTTCCGCACAAGCCTCTGGTTTCTGGAATTGGGGGTTGTCTAATTTCTATGGTGTTTCTTTATTTATTATTAAAACAAAACTATGAATTATAGAAATCTAGAAAACCCCCGATGGCAGGGGACAGTCGAAAAGGTATATTTGATCCTATATTGTTTTACACTGTGTTAGGTTTCTATTATTTTAGTAAATAAGTGATTAAGTAAGTATATCTTTATTAGCACTGCCCAAATTCAATTTATTGTTATCGATTTATGAACTTTTAGCACGTAGTAGTCTTCAAAATATAAATTTTTAAAAAAATTGTGTGTTTAGCAAAACATGTTTTAGACAAAAGATATAGATCTAGATGAGTACTATCCAACGACATATCACATGTATATGTTTGATTCGAATTAAAATTTAGAGAATTTTTGAAGCCTTTGAACCGCCGCCATATTTTAAATTTTTCCTATACGCTTTAGCAAAAAATGTTTTAGGCAAAAGTTGTAGAGCATTACATCTTTAGGACATGTCAAATATTCAATAAACTGTATAAAACAGTAAACTGTATAAAACAGATACTTTTTTAACAAACATACATTAAACATTAAACACATGACACTTATCAAATTTAGTTTTTAAGAGGCCGTTAACCGAATAAAACGGGTGTGTGATGAAGAAATGATTCAATTTAGCTTATTATATGTTTTTATACATGCATGTTTTGAGGATCTTTCATATAAGGTTGTGTTATGTTGGAACTACAAATCGACTGTCAATAGTGTTTATTGTGCTTTAAAATTTCTAAACATGCATTTTGTAACTCTTTGTTTTCTAACATAAACACAATGTAGGTTATGAAAATAATACAAAGAATTGAAATTAATATTTTAATGGACATATTTTCATTTTTAATTGATATTTTTTCTGCCAATTGCAAAATACTATAAAAAAATTCTTTTTATTTTTATAATAAACGATGTTATACCATGAAATAACTTAATTAAAAAATATTAATAAACCTATTAACAGTCTATCGAGAAAACCCGATATATTATTTACTGTTAGAAAAAGCAATATCTAATTAACATTATTAAGAACCTAGTTATCATTTTACAGTTATATCTTTGTGACTGATTAAGGAATAATTAAATTTTTGATCTAAGCGTATTATGCCACTGTATTTAATTAATATATACGCGTATACGTATTTAGATGTTTTAAAAATTTTCACATAATTTATTTTTGACCTTGCATTACAAGCGTTAAACATACATATCTAATGGTTTTTCCTTGCGAGTATGTTAAATATATAAATAAATTTGCATACTGTTTATGTAACGGATTAATTGCTATATGCACTAATTTTATTCAAAAAAAATCAGTACTTAGTTTCTTGCCGAAGCAAACTTAAAAATTATACATTGCAAAGTACCTGAGAAAAATATTTAGAGAAACTACTCCAAAATTGTGACAAATCGCGCCTAAATAAAAATCTCCATGAGAAATGTAATTACTCATAAATAAGGTTGCGCAATTTACATTTATAAGTTGTTCTTGATATATTTATTGTTAATTTCCCGAGACATGTGCAGATTTAATGTCCAGTGTGTAAATTGGCGATAATTAATCACAGCATTGAATGCAGTTCGTTTTTTTCTCATTAATCTGTATTATATTTTCAGAAACGGGGAAAGTGTATTCATATTTAATTAGCCAGAAATGTAGATAAAGTTATAGTAATAATACCGTACGCTGGTGCGTGTTCTAATATACGTGTACGAGTTGATATTTTATCTCAATGGAACCCCAAGAGAAATAGTTATAAAAGAAGTAGTTCATTAGATTAAAAATTACAGACAATGATTGCGTCTTATTATAATACAATTAAAATTAATTGCAAGGAACTGCTCGTACCGATGTAATTTGGTTAATTATATTTTACTACATTTTTTTTAAACATTCGTGTACAAACTAAAACTCAAAAGTATACAAACATTTCTTAAACGTAATTCCCATAATTAATTACCCTAAATTCAGAAGGCAATTATACGCGAGAAGCAATGAGTCATCTTATAATCAACACTTTCCGTAACCATGTAAAAGAAGTAACAATATTTTCCTTCTTTTTAGGGTTTGCTACCATATGAATCATGTAAAAATAATTAGTGGGCATACAAAAATAATGATTATGCTGTAAATTGGAATAATATATTATTCTAATTATTCTACAAGATATGGAATGAACCATATTCCTCATAAGCGAAAAGTTTAATGTAAGAACCATTCTAACATTCTAAAATCAACTGATCCTAATCCGTCAAATCAAATCAAATCAAATCATTCTTTATTTTCAATAGGACTCGTAGTACAAGTATACAGAACAGCGTCAACAATTTCCTTGCAACTACAAAATAATGCAAGAAAAACTACAAAAAATACTATAAACTACAAACTACAACTACAGAAGACTGCAAAAACAGCAGACAAACAAACAGTGAAATGTAAATACGAAGTATAAAAAACAAATACTGAAAAAAGTAAGAAAAGGTGTAAAAACAAATATTCCAAGTATGGTACATGTGATATAAGAAACTAAATGTCAGGATTAAGAAATATGAGTTTTTAAATATAAATAAACAAAAAAAATATTTGTCATAGAAATTCAAACATCAAATTCAGAACAATCCAAGTACTCTGAAATGGAGTAAAAAACATTATTTAATAACAAACTTTTTACAGCTCTTTTAAATAAACAAACGTTTGATATTTCTTTAATAAAATTGGGTAGTTTATTGAACAACTTAATAGACATGATGGTGGGTCCTTTGGCAACCATAGCTAAACGGTGTTGTGGTAAACTAATGTTATTATTCAGCCTTAAATCGTAGTGTTCAAAGCCATCTCTCTTCTGAATAAAATTATTAGGGCTAGTTTTAACGGAAACGACACAGTTTAGTATATACAAACTTGTAACTGTAAGTATACCTAATTCTTTAAAAAGTTGTCTACAAGAATATTGGGGTGATTTAAAATTTATTTTTCTTATGATTTTTTTTTTGTACGACTAAAATGTCTTTTACTCTCGATGAGCTTCCCCAGCAAATAATTCCATAGTTTAAACACGCATGTACATAAGCAAAATAATACAATTTTAGCAGTTCAACACTAACTTTTGATCTTAGCTGCCATAAAACAAAGCAGTGCGTGGAAAGTTTTTTTGTTATCCCGCCTATATGATAATTCCAAGATAATAGAGAATCAACCTGCAATCCAAGACATTTGGTAACTTCACTCTGTTCAATAGATTTGTTATCAATTTTTACAAGGAGACTTTTGTTTAACTCACAAGTAGCGAAAACTATCAGTTCTGTTTTTAACTTGTTTAAAACCAAACCACTGTCCAAGCAATATTTCTGCATAGAGATAACAGTATCATTTGCATTTTTACTAATTCCACTGAAATCATCACCAGTGACAGCAGCAGCAGTATCATCTGCAAATAATGAGATGTAACAATTTGTTAATGGCTCAGCAATATCATTGATGAAAATAATAAAAAGTAACGACCCCAGGACACTTCCCTGAGGCACGCCAGTAGTACTAGAAGCGAGTTCATTTGATCTATATGTTGAACCGTTATCTGATAACCTGACCTCTTGTGTCCTATTACAGAGATAAAATTTTAAACAACTTAATGCTGTTCCACGTATACCATAATTATAACATTTGTCTAGAAGAAGTGCATGATCTATGGTATCAAACGCACGTTTTAGATCAAAACACATACAGGCAGTAGTTTTGCTGTTATCTAAATTTGACAAAATGAAATTGTACAAGGATAGTACTGCATGTTGAGTGGAAAGACCCTTTCTAAAACCAAATTGATGATTAGAAATAATATTTTCTTTCTCTAGAAATGCAGAAGTTCTTATGCAGTAAGCTTTTTCAAGAACCTTTGAAAAGGCGGATAGTAGTACAACTCCTCTATAATTAGAAATATCATTAGTATTGCCCTTTTTATGAATAGGGATAATAATAGCTTTGATTGATAGCATTGATGGAAAAATTCTTTGCTGAAAAGAGATATTTATCAATAGTGTTAGAGGCTCTACAATATAATCAACAACTCTGCTCAGCAGAGAACATGGTATCTCATCAAAGCCAGAGGAGCCTTGGCCGAGATGGACTTGATTATATCATATACTTCATAAGTTGTTACTGGAGATAAAAATAACGATTTATCATTGATCTTAGACCTAGTATTATAGGCAAGAGGCAAGTTATTTGTTAACATTCGAATAGACGATACAAAGTATTTATTAAAGTAAACAGCTGACATACTAAAATCTTTTATATGATTACAATCTACATCGGAAAAGTGATCAGGAAGCCTTTTTTTACTTTTGATATTAGATTCATTTTTTATAAAGGACCAGGCGGTTTTTGATTTATTTTGTGAACGGAAAAGTGGGCTATCGTGGTAGTTTTTCCTTGCTACCTCAATCTGTCTTATATGGTTGGCTTTAGTTATTTTGTACCTTTCAAATACTGCCTCGTCGTTATTTCTTTTGTAAATTTTCATCATCATCAAGAATCGCGACTGAAGTTACGCTGTTCGTCAACAGTCAAGAACATACCAAACCCTATCTAAAACCATCACGCTCAAAAACAGCATAAAATTTCATCAGAAAAACTAGGAAATATTTCGCATGATATGCTCTACATAAAAACACCGTCGGAAGATATTTTTGGAAGTACGACAAAAATGGACTTTTTTGCGTAACTGTGTCGAAAATCCAATTTTGCAAAACTATTGCGAAAATCAAAAAACTATAGCAAAAATTCGATTATGAAAACTATGTTAAAAATTCACTCCACGGAGCGTTTTTTATATAACTATAATGAATGTTGTTCCACGGAGTATTATTTACGTAACTATAACGAATGTAGCTCCACGAAGCGTAAATTTTAGCAGCCATAATGAATATTGCTGCTCGGAGTGTAATTTGCGGAAGAGTAGTGAATGCCGCTCCGACACTGACGGCCATAAATTTAGCAACTAACATAAAATTCGACATTTACTTTCCAATGTAACAGAATTTCTTGGATTTTTATTGAATAGCGATCGAGATATATCGGCCTCGGTGATCAAGAACCCTTTTCGCGATCGGATTGCCGGTACTCTGCAAAGCCACTAGATGGCGTGCCTAGTATTGAATGAAGATCGATTCTGTTAATAGTGCACCGTAAAACGGGGAAGTAGCTTCCTTCGTGAAAAAAATTTTTTGAAGGTACACCCATATGAAACCTTCACAGCATGATAGATTAGGTCCTTGGCCATCTGTAATGGCGAATTACAACATTTTTTGGGAGGTCAAACTTTTTTATTACGAAAAATGCCACAAATTTGTCAAAATTAATTTTTCTTACTTTTTCACACATCCCTCGTGGTATCTCCGGAACCAATTGAGAGAATTATATATTTATGTTTTTTATTGATAAAGGAAATGTGAGCGAAGCTAGGTAAAACTTGAACATTTACTTTCCCTGCAGCACTTTTTTCAGTAAGCGAAAAACTTCTTTATTTTAAGGAATTTTGCCATATCATCTGTGTATGAAATAAAGGCTACACCTCAAGGAAGTATTTTAAAAAACCCGAGTTCTCTACGACTTAAAGTTTTCGAAATTTTGTCATTTAAAGCTATGAGTTTTTCAATCCTAGATGCGCCGACCACGGTGCCACGCAAGTGTGTGAACTATTCAGTACAACTAATCTTATATTACCCGTTGAAAACAAACTTTTCTTTGTGTAATGTGAATGCGAATGAGCAATATTTGTTTTGAGTTTTACATTACTATTTAGTGCTAACAATGGAATGTTTATTTTGTGGCCAAACTTTGAAGTAAAATAACAAATTAATGACACAAAATCCCAGATTGCAAGGATTCAACACAGTTATATGTGCCGCGGAAAAAAGGCAAGAATTTTTTTCCGTTATAGAAACATGTCTGTCAGCCATCTCAGCTTTTGCCATTTATGAGAAATATCTTTTCTTATTGGATCGTCTGTATCTTCATAAGAGATCAATTCTGGGTATTTTTGGTAAAATTTAATGCATTCAGAATCATACCAAACTCATTTTAAATGCAATATGAATAACCAGACGGTAATTAGTTCATCTTTATTCACTTAATTAAATATATTTCGTTAATTATTTACTTCACTGGAAGGTTCTGGTTGCATCCTGCCTAACCGGTTTTTCAAACTGCACTCAGTATCTACGATCTTATTCTGATTTTCAGTGACACGGATACCTTAAAGTAAGGTTTCGATAATATTCGCTTGTAAATTTTCATTTTTGGGCGAAAGAAATTTTAGTTATTTTATTCTATATTTAACAGAAATATACCGCTAATTTGAGTACAGTAAACATTTAAAAAATCGTATAATTTCTTTGCTTCCTATAACATTATTATTACCACTCGTGTCTTAAGCTGGTACCATTGTTTTCTCTATTTATGTACACATGGTAAAATTATCCGCATTATTCTAGATTATACTATGATTAAGGTATACCTATTTTTCAGGTTCGGATATTAAGTAAGACGAAGTTAATTAATAAGAATGAATCTCAGTTTATAATTTTTCAAAAAATTAAAGCAAATGAAAATAATAAACTACAGGGTGCTCTCTAAGTACGATAAGAAAATTATGTGGCCAATTTCAAGCAAAAGACAATTTTCAGATAATATATTATGAAAATTAGTCCTCGAAATTATAAAATATTTAAAAAATAAAAAAAGCTCCAGGAATCGACACTTTCAAATTGGAAATATTTAAGTTTGTTAGCATTACTAGAGCCGCCCCTCTTAAATACATTATTAATATGGAATTTCAAACAGGTATATGCCCCACCGGTTTTAAAACGGTCATTAGTCATTATATAAGAAAGGAGATAAACTGAATGTCTCTAATTATAGACCTATCTCGTTAATATCGAACCTAAGAAAAATATTAGAAAAATCCTTAAATTTAGAATTGAAAGTTACCTAACGAAGTCAGACCTGTCAGACAAACAATTCAGGTTTAAAGCACACCGATCAACAAATGACGTAATTGCAAAATTAGTTTCCCACATAAATAATGCAATTGGTGAATAGGCTCCATCGTGTACCTATTCTTAGACTTAACAAAAGTCTTTGATACAGTCAGTCAAACCCAGCTACTCAATGTGCTGGAAAACATAGGTTTTATGGGAAATCCATATAAACTAATGGAGAGTTATCTAATGAATAGAAAATAGTGTACCAACATATCAGACACCTTCAGCGATACAAAAATAGTACAATATGGAGTTCTCCTATTTAAAGTAGCAACTAAAGGAACTATATGAAGTTTTGCTAATATTACAGTCATTTTTTATAGGAATATGAACTGGTCTACACTAAAAAAAAACAGTAGAGTTTGATTGCTCATAATACTCGATTGGTTTAACGAGAGGCTATTAACTATCAACTATAGCAAAACTAATTTCATGCCTTTTGCATTATATAAAACACATTTACCGAATATTGACAAAATCACTTTAAAAATACATGTAAACATGGAATTGTCATCTGTTGAGCATGTGAAGTACTTGGGAATATACTTAGATAGTAATTTAATACGGGATGTACACATAAATTACATCACCAGAAAAACTAAAATATTTGTTACATAAATTTAATTTAAATGTTTATCGCAAGTACTTCATTCAGATTAATCAGATAAAAATTATTTATTTCTCATTTATCGAATAAAATTTTAGTCTATTCTAAAAAAAAAGAAAAAAAACATTTGCAAATTTTTGCACCAAATTTTGTACATGTCTTATCACTGAAAAAAACCTTTTTTCGAGACGTTGTTGTATGAGAGGCGTCACGGCTAATCGCTGTACCACCCCTGAGTTCCAGTCACAGCTACGGCAAATGGCAATGTCGTAGGTAATGGTCGTCTATCGCATCATGATTGAGTGGAGAAATAGGTAATTCTAGCCACCTCTGAGACAAAGAAAACGCAGATTTATCTGAAAGTAAAACATTAAACATTCTGAACTGGTGCCTTGTAGACGAATGATCCCGTCATACACAAACCACATTCACTGCCTAATCCTTATCGGGACATCTTCCAAGAGTTCGGGAAGATAGAACTCCAAAAATCCCCTATACTGGATGCCATTAAGCCGTTAGTATTTATTTCCATACCAAAAGTATTTTTAACGACTCTTTTTTGTAATACGAAGTTCCAATAGAGAATTTCTCCAACAAAATAACTCATTCGATGCTAGAAAAATAAAATACCATAACCACATTCTTAGACACTGTTGTGAATCCTTTTAAGAACTAAGCAATTTTTTAACAGTTTATTGCACACTATTCCACGTGATATATCACATATGTCCAAGTTATTTGGAGCACGTTGCTGCTCGATTGTTTATAGCCCAATATACAATCAGGATTCTGCCCATTACATAGCAGTAAAACGACCTCTTTGAACATTACAGACGATATATTAAGAGAAGTCAGACAAGAAAAATATTCCAGTGCAGTGCCCAGCGCTATTACAAAGATATCTGACACTCTCTTAGCTGCGCTCAACTTAAGTTAGTTGGACTATTTTGATGGAATTCAAAGGCTTGATACGTCTAGTATTCTGCAAGGGTCGACATTGCGCCCGTTACTGTATGCATTATATGAACTTAAGCAACTTCTAAAGCATTGTCAAGTACATTTTTACACTAATGACAATCAACTGTAACTCCCCTAATTGCATAAGGAACGCTTTTCTTCCGCACGGGTTTGTTCTTGCTAGTTCGAACCTACTCCTTGTAGTCGTCGAGGGCTGCAAGGATACTAGTGACCAATCGTGAATTCACAACTGCAAACAAATGATGCAAAATACATTAGGAGGAGTATTAGTTCTCCAAAGCCCTTTAGAAGCGGGTTGGATCGTCCTAAAACTTCTAAAACGCATAAGATGATAAAAGAAGATATGGAACTGATCGAGATGGCTTTTTGCTGGAAAACTATAAAACCTACTGTTTATATTAAGGCTTTCAAAACATCGGACCTTATACACGAGTTATTAAATCTCTACAGAAATGTAACAAAATTACAATAATCCTCGCCAACTCTGATGTATAATAGAAACAAAAGCAATATTTTAATTAAAATGAAGCTTTTAACAAACAGAAAAGTTGACTACTGCATATAGTAATTGAAGACTCACATCACCCAGCATTGGGTATAGGATGTGATTTGAATACAGTTGAGGCATTGTTCTCCAAAAACCAAATCTCAAGTTGCAATATTAAAATAGACAATTTTCTACCACTTTATAATAATTTCCACCACACCTAATCGTCTGATTATGATCAGATGATTCGAACGCGCGGAGGACTTTGTCTTTATGGAAATCTGCCTGGTATATATCGTGTGGAGCTAGCGGGTGGTTGTTGAGAAATGCTTGCTCCGCGTGGGAGTCTCTCTTAACTAGCCGAAAAAGTGGATGGGAGCCACAATAAAACTCCCCCAAAGCCAAAGGTGGAATACCATAAGCTTATGACTGCGTGGCTAAGGGGATGCTTAGTTGCACTAATGCTGACTCCAGGACACCAGATGTACTCTGGTTTAAATAAATGTCTGCCTGGGTTATGCGGAGCATTGCCTCAGGTAATTTGATTTGCTTTTCCTCGGCTACTCGTGGAACTGTTATGAATCGTAATAACTAATAAATAGCGTGGACAAAAAGACAGATAAGAGGGGCCTCAAAAAAGGCACCACGTCATCATAATGGCCCTACCAAATCTGAAGTGGCCCCAAAAAGCAGCCTCAGGTGTGCTTAGTAGGAGATTTATTAGAGAAGATTAAACATAGGGCTAATTCAAGAGTCCTGGGCATTGAGAGAATGCGGACGTATCAAATGACAATCTTAGCATTTTGTTCTCCTTTCAGAGTTCGTAACAATGGACTTAGTTGCAGCAGCTGTGGAACAGAGACACAGAAAGAGGCAAAAGGCAGTTCATAGTGGCTTCCACCTATTTCCCCAGTGAAAAAGGAAATTCACTCCCAGAAGAAGTAAGGAACATCTTAAACTGGCGTACGAGGAAAAATAAACCCTACACAGTAGGTCGGTTAAAGTTTGGATTAAGTTGAATTGCAGATTCAGGTTTGGCCTAATTGCTGAAGGCCTATTTTATTGTGGATGATCATATTGATCATTTTGTGGGAATTGCCTGTGACGAAATTGATTATTTTGCGAAAAATTTTGGAAGTTTGTATTTCCTCGAAAGTTTGATCTTTGAAAGTTTTGGGATATGATGGCATAAATAGTTGTTGTTGCCTAGTACGACATTGATTTACAGTATGCTCAATGCAATTGCAATTTGAACACATTTTTTGTTGGTTATTTGAAATTGGTTTCCTTTATTGGGGAGGAATTGGGTTTGGATAATTTTTAAAAATTTCTGTGATTCGAAATAAGAGAGTTGTAACCTTTGAATGCGGTTAGAAAAGATACTTTAGACGTAACCCTTGCGGATCCATTCATAACTGACTTAATAAAGAACTGGCATGTTGCAGGTCTCCCATGTTTTGTGGCCTCCTATCCAAGAGACACATAATGGAGGAGATCCAAAAATGGGAAAAGGAACAGGAAAAGTCCTACTTGAAGAATACTCCAAGCCAAAGACAAGCGAAAAAACTTATGGCTTATTCGGCAAAGAATACCATAAGGATTTTGGAACTCGAAAAGTCCGAATTAGGGCTAATTACAGGCCTTCTAACAGGCCACTGCCCCTTGAGATACCATCTCAAGAACATGGGCAAGATAGTAGATTCCCAATCTATATCTCCGTTATTTGAAAAGTTAAATAGATTAATCAAAAACTGTTTAATATTGCACCGAAAAATTTGCTGACTGTGTACTTAAAATCTTCTTTCTTTTTTCAACCCCTAAGGAACCACCCCCAGCGTTTATTTTCCAAATTTCACCCCTACATTTTTACCGAAAATGTCATAAACCTGTACCATGTACAAAGAGTTTCAGTTGATTATTAAAAAAAATAATAATAATTACTACGTCTTCAATGGGAAAACGCAAAATAAAATCTGATTGCAATAAGCCGTAGACTAATTTCGAGCTTGTTAGCTCTCATCAGTACGATATAGGCGAATGCACAACGACACTTCACTGTTCCTTTAGTCATCAAATTACAGAAAAAAAGGTGTCCGCAACTTGTAGATAGCTATGAATCGATTTTATTTCATAAGAAGCGGTGTTATTACACCGCTTCTTATGAAGCTAGTTTTTTTTTTATATATATACATATTTATTCAACGTCGGCCTATTTCCGCTACTGAGGCCTAACACCGACGCCTGTAGATAAGCTACCCCCAACCAGGAATTTTGCCGAACCTCTTCCCTTAGGAAGAGTAGGGATCTTTTACTTGCCTAACATTTAATAGACAAGGGACCGACGGCTTTACATCCCCTCCGAAGGATGGTATCCCCTATACAACCCTCGCCTAAGATTGTATAGCTTCCGCGCATACACTGATATACAAGCCGCTGGAAATGTGTGAGGCGAGGACGCGGTCTTCGTTGGAACGGTCACCCATCCAACTACTAACCGCACCTGGCGCATATCGAAGTATGTACATAGTAAAGATGCACCCATGCTCGCCCCTCTGGATTTTAGTAGTAGGTATTTTTACTTTACTACACATTTATTGTTTTTGTAATAATTTATCCACTTTGAGTTGGTTTATATATAGCTTAGTCCGAGTTTTTCACCAACTTTGATTCCAATAAGTCGCCACCATATGGAACACTGGACTTTTACACATTTTTACTTTACTACACGTTTATTATTTTTGAAATTTTATTATGTTATTTTCTCTCGTCTGTTGTTCTCTCATTATACTACTTTTAAGATTAAAGTCAGGGACATGAATATTCTGATCTCTGACATTTATTCAATTTGTTTAACTTGCATGTAATTTTGTTGTTTTGCTGATTCATCGTTAATTTATTAGTTGGCTAAAAATCATGGTTTCAAGAGCTTTCAGACATGCTTTGCGTTTGTACAGTCGGATTACTCTATGAGTTATGAATCCACACACTTCTCAATGATTGCTTAATAAATTTGAATACATTAAATAACATTAATACCCATAATAATACCTATAACAAATAAAGGGGCGTCATTAACTCCAAACCGTATAACAAATAATGTCAAATATGGAGGCGTGGTTTGAATTTTTATTAGAAACGTATTATAAATTGGTCCACTCAACAATGCTATAGGAGTTGACAGAGCTAAATTGTGTAAACATTCTATGGACGTGGGGAGAAAAATGTCAGAGCTTTCTAAACGCATGTACTCGATCGATATATAAAATAAGTACCAATAAGAGAACATTGGCTATCGGATAAGTAGTGTATTTAATTGACTATTTCATCATTATAAATTTGATTACATTGATCTTGCGTAAAGGCAACATCGAATACGTGCTTTAAAAGAAAGGGTTAGATACCTTTTACGAATTCAAAACAACTATAAATTTCTGAGCGAATGTGTAGCAAAGGACTGGTTGGTATGTTATCGTTTTCGTTGATTACAGGTTTCTCTAGTATCATTTCTATTTTGATAGTGTTATTCAAATGTTAGTAATATCAGGACTTCGTATTATTATTTATTCTAGTATATACAGTGAGGTTCATAAGTAACGGATAAATTCATTATTTACGTAATTAACAAAATGACATTTTTTGAGCATAATTTTATACTTTCAAGGGGGTTGAAGGCAACCTCCTTGAAATGACAGCTACCCCTTTAAACATTTTAAATGGAAAGAGAGTGCGTGTGATAGCTGATTTGAAATGACTTAATTCTCTATCCAGATATATAAAAATTTTTGAATTTCATCAAGAAATTAAATTTAAAAATTTTTAAATAGTGAGGTAGCTCATCATGAAAATGTGGACACGCCGGACAAAAGCACCAAATTTTGTTCAGGTACCAGTTAGATCTGCAGCTATCAATTTTTGATAAAAACCAACTCCTCCGTCGGCCATCTTGGATTTTATAGTGGCCATTTTGAAATATAGGTATATTGTCAATATCTCTGCTTCTAATTCACTTAGGACCACAAACTTGATGTCTAAGTATACATTTTTGGGGTAAAGGAATACAACTACACAATTTTTAAATGTATCACATTATATATATATATATACAATGTGTCCACGGCAAGGCGATATTATAGGTGTAAATATTAATTTTTTACTATGATGCTCATGCTATGCTCTTGATTGACTCAAAACCTATTGTCAGTACGTTATAATTTCAAAAATGTATAGAGGACGCTAGTAAAAGAATAAAAATAAAATTCGCTTCAGGTAAACTGCCATTTCTGTGCAAGATATTGAAAAATTTTATATGAAAAACTTGCTCAGAATTGAAAAATATCACGTTTTACCAAATTTGATAACTATGATTCACGTAAGCCGTTCTTTAAAGTTATTAAACTTGCAGTTTGATTAGAAACTTGAAATTGTATGATAAGAACTGTGATTTAAACAATGTGAATGAAGGAGGAAGGAGCTGTTTTGCCAGAAGAGTAAGTAAATGGATAAACTTCCACCAACGAAGGACGCACTACTCCAACACTTCAAGCGGGCTGTATATCAGGCAGGAGTATGGTGTACCAGTGAGCATGTTAGAGAACACTCCAAATTCCTCCATAAACTTTTCGAAACTATAACAACATCCGCATGAAAAGCGTGCTTCACGTAAGAACGCCGTTGGAGGAGGTTCTTATATATAAAATCACATTTTTCGCTCTACAGAGCGTTTTTTATGCAAAAATATCAGAAACCCACCGAGGAGTGTAATTTTAGAAAGTATACTAAATGTCGCTACACAGGGACGTAATGTCGCCCCGATCACAACATTTTAGAGAGTATCATGAAAACCGACTTTAACTTCGGAAATTTCGAAAATAAAAACCCTTTTACGAATCCACGTTGTGCAGCACTGCAACTCATGCGTTATGTTAAATATGAGGACACGTTCTCTAGTCTCTAGTCAAAGTTTTTCGAGAGTTTTAGCGAAAATAGCTCTTAGCGTCGAGGGTGACCTTTCACTTTTTAACCAACGGAAAAGCTATGTGTTTTCTGCGTATTTACCCTAAACCGGTTCCTCAGTGATTCGGTATCAAAAAAGTGTCTTTACCATGTACTCAGATGTACATGGGACCGCCTTGCCTGAACGTATGACTCTATAATTGCCAGAATATAATTCAAAGTCGTTGCGATTCAAGCAACTAAATTGATATTGAAATGAAAATACGTAAATAAACAGGCAAACAAAAGTCCACTAAAATTATAAACATCTAACTTTTTACTGAATCTTTTTGTGTAATCGTTAGCTTTAAACCGCATATTGGATGGTAGTTGGTTACATTATAAGTCGTTCCGTTCCTCACCATGTGTTGTACATGGGCCAGACTATAGTTGTTACTCATTTTCTTGAACGTTTTGTAAAAACATAACTTTTTAAAAGATTTAAGATATATATTTTTGAACTTTATATTGTCTTTTTCTTGTGTTTCAAAATTCCTTTTCAGGTTTAATTTTAAGAAAGTGTTAGAATTTACTGTGTTACATTTATAGTGTTACGTCATCCAATTGGTACCATCAGCGAAGCAGTTAAGCAAAAACGAACAGTAAGTATAGACTCTTGTATTATTCTGTCTGAAATCAGTCGCTTCGAACCCTTGAGGTGAACATTATAATATCCACTTTAGGAAGGGTAATAAAAGTCCTTCAGACGTGTAAAGTTGGATCTTTCACAAGCACAGTCAACAGTATGCTCTTAATCCGCAAGGCTGGGGCTGGACTGAGAAAGTAGACAGTACATCATGGGTTCCTGTATGGAACACATTACCTATTGCATCAAAGGCATATACTGAATTGGTTAAATGCAACTGTAAGAGTCAAAGAGGTTGCACTGGTAGGTGTGCTTGCAAAACTGCTCGTTGAAATCGTACTGAACTGTGCAAATGTCAGTGTTTGAATACGACATAAGCAATTCAAATAAAGGTAATCCTTCATATAATTCAACATCTGTCACGTACAGTTTCATAATACGATTTTATTGTATTTTAATTGTATAATTATGTATTTTATGTCAGTTTTCATGTATTATTTGAATTGATGAATAGTTTGTAAATGGTAGCATATCATTAGTAACATGTGTGGTGAATACTGCATTTAAACTTTTTTCATAAATAAATTGCGTGGCCTGTCCGTTCTCCCGATTTGACCCCGCCTGACTATTTTTTATGGAGTTACTTTAAATCGAAAGTCTACTTCAACAAACCAAATAATGTCGATGATTTAAAAGACAGAGTAAGGCAAGAAGCTAATTAAATCACCCCCGAAACGATACAATATGCTTTAGAAGAATTATTGTCAAGAAGTTACGGGCGCCCAGTTTGAACATTTCATTTAAATTGTTTCATGTTCTTTTGTTTACTTAGTAACATCAAATATGTAATATTTTTCAATAAAAAAATTCAAATAATCTTATTACTGGATAAAGAATTAAAAACCCTTTCTTCTTAGATATATTTGGACATATGACAACTGATAAAAATAATATCTTAATTATGGGTGATTTTAATGTAACATTTCTTAATGGCGAAATTGTCTATGATCTCGGATATCAGGTAGTAAATAATTTTATTCAGTTAACTAGTTTTTTCCAAACAAATGACATATCCAACGATAATAATCAGTTATTGAATCTAGTAATGACAAATATAAAATGCTATGTAATTCATTATAATGCACCACTAGCAAGAGAAGATTCACAGCATCCTGCACTTTGTATAACCTTATCAACTAAATTTACTGAACAATATAATTTTCGCAGCGACAACACAACTCAAACTTATAATTTTCGTGAAGCCAATTATGTATTATTTTATGAAGCTTTATTTGATACTGATTGATCGTTTCTCAATTAATTATCTGATACCAATGCCACTTGAAGAAACTGCAATGGAAACTGTTATCTGATGTAATATTCTACATTTGACTTATATGTACCTCAATATAAAAATTACAAACGCAACTATCCTGTATGGTATATTCCCTATTTAATAAACAATATTAAACTAAAAGTTATTATTGAAATTAATAATTAATTGAATTTTAAATGGTTACGAGCATTAATTAAGATTTAACCTTCTCAGGAATATATATTTAAAAAGTCAACTAACTGTGACCAGAACTTTCTACCGTCAAATTCACCTATAAGATTGGGAGTTACATTTTTAACTTTATAAGATTGTTAACTCTTCGAAGGGCACTGGTACATAAAAATAAATGTACCATGAAATTTGTGTATTTAGTGGGGCAGTGGTTCATGACATATATACACATATGCATATACATAACATATTATACATTGTTTGTATCATCTATTTTTTTCAAAAATGTGCAAAAAAAATTAAAAAAATTTTATTTTTAAATTTATTTTCTGTAATATATATTTCTGTTGTAACTTATTTTAGATAAAAATAGTAAATAAAATAGTCCCATTTTTTTAAGAAAATTCTTTGCCCCTCAAATAGTTAAATAAATATATATAAAAAAATACTTTCGCGAGATTTTCCTGTGCAAAGAAGATTGCTCGCGACAAGCTTTTATATCATAAAAAAAATTATATAATGTAACAAAATGATGGGTTTGATTTACTTCAAAATTTATTTTCTACTTTTTTGAGCATTTAAATAAAAGCTTTTTTAAAAATACTTTTTATATAATTTTATTTTTTACTTTTTGGCCTTTTGATATGTTGTAATCCCCAGATATCGATTTTGAGATGAATCGGATCATAAACGGTAAAGTTGTCCGCCATCTTGAACTAAATTTTTGACTATAAATTCGATTTGGATCTAAATGACAAAATTCGTCAGCCATATTGGTGTCACCATTTTGAGTTTCTGAATTTTGATCAAGAATTCATAATAGGCCATCTCGAAAACCCCCAGATATCAATTTGGAGTCGAATCGGATTATAAAAGATAAAGCCGTCCGCTGTCTTGAAGCCGCCATCCTGAACTAAATTTTTGACTATAAATTCGTAATCGGCGAACCCGAAAACCCCCAGATATCGATTTTGATCGATTTGGATCACAAATGACAAATATTGGCGCAGCCATTTTCAATTTCTAAATTTTGACCAAGAATTCATAATTGGCGATCTCGAAAACCCCCAAATATCGATTTTGAGTCGAATCGGATCATAAATGATAAAGTTGTCCGGCATCTTGAAGCCGCCACCTTGATTTTATCTTATATGAAAATGTTAAAGTGTATTGTCACCGTACTTATACACATGTGCAAAATTTCAAAGCTCTAGCTTAATGGGCAGGTAGACAATTTTTTTATTATTATTTTAATAATATCTACACATAAAAACAGTTGACCCGTATTTTTTATCATGAAGTTTAAACTACGTTTAAACGGTTAGATATTGCAGCAAATGTTCCGGCAATTTTATTGGCTATGACGTAATAGCGTAATCAGCAGTGAAACGAACGCTAGTGGAAGGGCGGAGCCAATAAAGTCGTGCAAATCGTATGTGTGGCGTCGGGATTATATTGAATGCGCGCGCATGTTACGCTATTACGTCACGAGATAACCGGTAAACTACCTTATTTTAAATCGACTCTGATCTTAAGCATATTCATTTTACAATAAAACTAATAATCGTCGGTAAAATTACCTTGAAATTATATTTACAACATATTGAAGAGTCATACTATAATGCTATATTATTACTTTTGTCATTTTGGTTATTGTCTCCATTAATTGTCCATTAGAACTAATCCAAATTTTGGTTGCAGATTTGACATAAACTAACTAATTAACTAACAAACATTGCAAGTTTAATAAGCTTTTAATTAATAAAAAGTAATTCTATTGTCTTGTACCTAGTATTTCCAGTCAGGTATCGCAAAATTTTTGCCATCGCCTCATCAGTTTAGCATCTTTGTATGAGGTTGACTATTATAAGGTAGAGCGGGTGTCATATATAGGAATGTGTGGAATAACTTGAGGCCGTATATAGGATAATTTATATAGTATGATGTGTGCAGATAAATTAAATGTAGAATAAAGCCCCTCCAGAATTATTGATGTTTTCACGTTTCGATTAAATAGAAGCTTTTTAAGTTTTTAACGTATCAAATATCGTCAAAACAATACAAATATGTAATCATCAAATACAGAATTTCATATGAAGATTCCACTTGTTTCAAAAAGGCCCCTACGTTTCATTTTAAAGTACTGTAGAACTAGCAGAAAAATGATCAAATATCACTCTATTAATATCTTGGCAATAGATTGAGGATAACCTAGAAGCTAACATACTCCAAAAGCTAAACTTAAACTATTGAAGAAAGATACTGTGGTCAAGTCTGAGAACAGATGCAGATCATATTAATTTTCTGAAGTTTCGGAAATAAAGAATGTGAAATTTTTAATAATAACTTGCAATATAAATATTAAGATTTAATTTTGTTTCCTTCCAATTCAATAAGGCTTTATTCACATTACCAACTACAAACAGTTGCCTAACCAGAGGCTGCCCCAGGACCAATCGTGTAACCACCGCGCTGATGCGGTGACGGATTGCAGGGTCGGGCGGAGTCGGTCTGGGTCGGCGAAAACGAAAAATTCATACAACTAACCTAAACACTTTTTAAATTGGTATCTGACGCAAGCAGCCCAACTTAGACAATGTGCCTTCCGCGTGATACATCAATGCAAGGCTAGGTATGGCTGGCCTAAACTCTGGTTTAAAAAATTTTGATTTCGAAAAGTTTTTGACTTAAAAGACTTTAATGATGACACGAATTTACAAAAAAGTACAAAAAGAAACTGCATGGTCCCATTAGTTATTAGAAATATTATGCAAATTATGTTTAAAATTTCAGTTTAAAAAAATTTTCAATAATTGTCACATTTTTTAAATTAATATTGCATTATAATATTATTCGACATTGTTTTACATGTATTTATTTAGACAAAAATTAGAATAAAACTGCTTTCTATCATTACTTATTACAAACTAGTTTTTTGATATTAAACAAATAAAATTGTCCTCTAATATATTTCAAGAAATACCTGTAATTTATTGCTCATTTGATATTCATCTGTGAGAACTATCAGAAGGATGTTGTAGACAGACAAAATTATAGAAGACAATTATTTACGGTAAAATATTAAAATTAAACAACTGGGCATGCTAGTTTTGTGTAGTTATGGGAAAAATTTAAATTATTTAGATTGAATTATAAGACAGACTCAAATAATGATATCAGCTTGGATAAATCAGTAACATAAAAAGTATTATTTATTCATCAACAGATGTATCCTGAAAAATCTTTCTATTTAACTATGTATTACTATTAAGACTACTAAAATAAAATTTATTTGTAAAAAATATATTTATTAATACACACAATACTAAAGATTGCAGATTTGTGTTGTAAGTTCAATTAATATGTAAATATTTCTAGGCTATAAAACAAAATGAATATAAATAATCCATTTTTGCTGTTTAATTAATCCGGAAGAATGAAATATCTATTTTAAATGGTTGTTTTTATTAATGGTTAAATTTTTGTTCAAAATTTAAATACAAGGTTCTTGAGAAAATGCGAGAATTTTATTTTTTAAATATTACATCAGTCAAATTTCAATTAGGATTGCGTTAATTTCTGCCCGAATATTATATTTTAGTTGTTCCAAAGTTTGCGGTCGATTAGAAAACACTTTCGCCGTGGATAAAGGTGCGAATTCGTAGCTGTATAAATATCCTTAAAGCTACGAACTGACGTTATCCTTAAATTCGTATTCGTATCATTTATTCTTTAAGATACGAACTGACATCACATTTTTTACATTGCGTTGAAATATTCGTGAGTGTAGGTATGATTAATTAACTGTATTACATTTACAACTATGAATATACACATGGGTAAAAAACATCCAACTCTAGTGGATTGGAAACAAGATCTTAAATCATTCGAGTGCTTACATTGTCAGAAATAGTATAAGAAAAACAGTCATACATTAAAGATTACGGCACTTAACCTAAAAAAGAAAGTGAACATTGATTTCCATTATTACGAACTGCAATACAACTGCATTTATGGTTTCAGTCTCGGAGTTATGGAATTCGTAATAGAAGGTATGTAGGCATCTACACTATTTTCTAGAAATATTTAAGGCAATCTTTGTAGTACACATGCAACGGGCTGCCCAGCTAGTATCAACATCCAACGATCGTCTGATGGGAAATACCTAGAAATAAAATCCATATCTAATGAGCACATAGCTCATGACAACCTCAGGTACCCTATGACAGGTACGAGTAGTATTACAATTTAATAATAATGTTTTTTGATCAATTGTCTTGTTAAAGAACACGCCAAAACCCTCGATAAACTTTTCGAAACTGTAATAAAATCCGACATTTCGCATGAAAAGCGTGCTTCACGTAAAAATGCGTTGGAAGGGGTTTTTATATATTAAATCATATTTTCGCTCTACGGAGCGTTTATCTGCAAACATTTCAGAAACTCTTCAAGGAGTGTAATTTTAGAAAGTGTAGTAAATGTCGCTGCACGGGGACGTAATGTCGCCCCGACCACCAAAATTTAGAAAGTGTAACTAAAATCGACGAAATTTCAAAATTAAAAACACTTTTACGAATCCATGTTGTGCAGCACTGCAACTCATGCGTTGTGTTAAATATGAGGACAAGTTAATCCAGTCTCTAGTCAAAGTATATCGAGAGTTTTAGCAAAAATAGCCTTTAGCGACAAGGGTGACCAGTCATTTTCTAGCAGTCGATTTGGACGTGAAAATGATGGATTTTAACGGGATTTGCCCTAAACCGGTTCCTCAGTGATTCGGTGTCAGAAAAGTATAGTTACCATGTACTCATATGTGCATGGGACCGCCTTGCCTGAACGTATGAATTTATAATTGCTACAATATAATTCAAAGTGTTTGCGATTCAAGCATTTTTAAGCTCTGAGGAGCGTAAATAGACAGGCAAGCAAAAGCCCACCAAACATTTTAAACATTGAACTTTTCTTGAATCTTTTTGTGTAGTCGTTAGCTATAAACCGCATATGGTAGTTGGTACATTATAAGTCGTTCCGTTCCTCACCATGTATTGTACACGGGCCAGACTATAGTTTGTCAATACATTTTTCTTGAAGTTTTTGTAAAACATGATTTTCTAAAAGAGATTTAATTACATTTTTTTAACTTTATATTGTCTTTTTCTTGTGTTATCAATATTCCTTTTCAGGTTTAATTTTAAGAAAGTGTTAGTACTTACTGTGTTAGATTTATAGTGTTACACCGTCCAATTGGTACCATCAGTGAAGCAGTTACGCATAAACGAACAGTAAGTATAAATTTTGTATTATTCTCAGTCTTAAACAGTCGTTTTGAACCCTTTTTGTGAACGTTTAATATTCATTTTTGGAAAATATAATAAAAGTCCTTCAGACACGAAAAGATGGATCGTTCACAGTCTCAAAATCGCTGGTTAGATGTTAGCGAATCTGAAGAAATTGAACAATTTATTGCTTGTCGTGGCAATAAGATCATACAATCTCAAGTAGTTCGGCGGAAGAACAAAAAAGTTACTTCATTGGATTTATCGAATATAGACAAAAACCTAAAAACTTGCAGTAATGATCTTAATGCGACCGTAAATCTACTCTGAGAAACGTACATACATACAATGTATAATTTATCTATTGGAATATTTTTGTAAGTTCTCTTATGTTATGTTTTTGTAGACTGTGAGGTATCTGTACTTTCTGATGATAATAACCACTTTAAAGGATTATATTTTTCATATTTGAAACACATTAACGATTCGATAGCGCAAGAAAATTAATGGAGAACTGGAGAAGAAATAGAACTTCAAGTGTTAACCACTAAAGAGGTTAATTCTCAATTTTATGATAATAAAATACCTGATACAGGGGTACTCGGCACTGATAATGATTACCTAAATAAAAATCAATCGAGAGATTGTGACATGTATTTTAAAATTCTAAAACTTGGGGTTGACTATAATCTTGTAATTGATGAAAATACTCAACAAAGTTCTGAAAACTGCAACAAAATTATAGATCTTCAAAATAGTCAAAATATGAAATCACAGTTAGATAATATTAAGATGCCAAAGAAAATAATAAGAAGAGGAAGACTCAATGAGCAGATCTCACAATGTTAGGTTAAAAGACAAAAAAATATTAAAACCTGTTTAGTGATGTGCAAACAAAAAAACAGTTCGTACTTTAATTAAATCAACTGACAATTATTGTTCTGTTTTCAAAATTTTGTTTTCGTTGAATAAACGAATGAATTTGCGGAATATTATTACTCCCTGTCTCAAAAAATTCTTCCAATGTTATCAGTGTTCGCAAAACAAATGAAAAATATATTTCTTTAATGTAAATCAGTGACGACAGGCTGTATGTTTAAGAGTAAATAATAAGAATACGAATTTAAGGATGACATCAGTTCGTAGCTTTAAGGATATTTATACAGCTACGAATTCGTATCTTTATCCCCGGCAAACGTTTTTGACTTTAAGTAGCCCCGAGAGTAGTCTCAAATATTGAGTACTAATGCTTCTCGTTTTGCAGATCCTTTAGGAGTTCGTAGCACAGCTGCTTTTACCTTTTCAGCATTTTTAAGTGTGCATACAGAGTCAGAGTTCTCCCTTTATATATAAAATATTCATTAATTTACATTATATAACAACACACAACAATATTAAGAAACAGCTGATTAAATTCCAGCTGTTTTTTAAATATTGTTGTGTGTTGTTAAGTAATGTAAATTAATGGATATTTTATATATATATTTTCATGAAAATGTTTTGTAATATAGAATCAGTGTTCGTACCTATGCAAAATGGAGGATAGGAATGAAATTTCTGAATTTTTATAGCTTTATGGCACGAATCTCAAGTTAATGTCCTAAGGAAAGAAATAAACATTTCCGAAAGCTTGACAAATAACAAAGAGTTTTATTTAGTCTGGGCCTTTACTAGTTATAAACATTTTTGACTGAAACCCAAAAGATTCACCTTTTCCGCTTAACTAGCCAGTCAGGACTACCCTTCTTGCATTTTTTCCTAATTTAATATGAAGTATAAATATTAAATTATGACAGTGTAATTATTCTTGTTGAAATACATATTAATTTTTGATTTACAATTATTCCAAATCTTGTTGCTTTTGCTGATTGGCACTTTTAACTAAGAGCCTACGATGAACTTCTAAGGCTCTAAAGAAAAAGTATTTTAACTAAATATAAATATCTTACAGTGCTAACTGAACCATTCGTTACGTATATACAATTGTGAACTTATTATTTTCTTCATAAAACACTTTATGGCCACCAATTTTGTAGCTGAACTTGATCAACACTTCCACTTTAAATTTTCCTTTTTAATGGCTTTTTAAGTTGGCAAACATTTATTTTGTTGTTTCTTGTCCACTCCCCTTAGGATGGGCACGGTAATCTCATTTGCGATGTTCTTTGCCAGGTGGTTCCTGGTGAGATGCCAATCCTTTGACGGCCTCTGTCTAGAAAAACTTCCTAACACTATTTTTCCTTTTCCTAGAAAGGATAATGCCACGTCATATACAATAATAGCGTGCAACAGTGGAGGAGTTGGGCATTCATCACTCAATTTGTCACTATTTCTACACTAGATAAGAATTGCTATTTTTTCTTATACCAAATTCTATCTAATGTCCTGCCTTTGACGCCAGTATCATAGTATCAAAAGAACTTGTTTACAATATTTACCAAAAAATATATCAGTGAAAATCTTTCAAGACAAACATTAAATGAACTTCTATCTTACGTTAAGAGGTGCATTTATCAGGATGGATGTGTTAACAAAATTTTCCACATTTTTATCAACTAAAAAATATTCGCAGGATATAAAATTTTATCTCCAGTCTCCACTTCTTACTATTTTCGAGAAAATAAAATATTCAACTCTGTGCGCTACCCTGTCGAGTAAGGGGTGGCTATTTTTAGGCTAGTAGGCTATTTATAAACGTTATACTAGGGTGACATTTACCTTATAATTCATTCAAAATAGCATTTGAAGTGGAATTTTTCCATCAGCAATTTTATGGTTAGACCCTATTGGGGAGGCATTGGAAAAATTGTCATACGTCAAAGATCCTGTGCTACTGTTTTTATTAACAATTTCATTTCTTTACCGCGTTTTTCAACATAAAAATGCGAATAACTCGAGATATTGTTCAAACGTGCTTTTAGAGGACAGAATATTAAAACATAATATTTTTCTTAGTCGCAAACTCCTCGATAAAATCCTTATTTTACTATAAGGAACGTAACCAGCCTGCAACCAACAGCTACTCTCCGGGCTATGTGCCCCACCCCAGTTGAATTACAAGTTACAAGCCTGACGCGTAGGTAGGCATGTGACGACCGACACGAGGATCCTTGGACTATTTGGTACATCTCGGTATCGTTAGGATAGCGACATGCAAAATAATCAGCAGGCGCCATCTAGTGTCTGTTGCAATCGAAAAATAAATAGCCTGACTGGGCTTAGCATAGTTCAAATCTGCTTTTAGAGGGCATAATATTAAAACGTGACATTTTTTAGTCGCAAACTCCTCTATAAAATCCTTATTTTACTATAAGGAACGTAACCAGATTGCAACCAACAGCTACTCTCCGGGTTATGTGCCCCGCCGAGCGCTGAATTACAAGTTACAAGCCCGGCGTGTCAAGTGTAATAATTGTATATTACCAACAGAACGCTAATGCTTCGATTTCAACAAATACCAGTCGAAAGACTGATCCTACTTAATGGAGCTCTTGTGCCAGTCGTCCCACACCATTTGCAGTGGTGGACTAAAAAATTTTTGGGTTTTTTGTCCCAATCTCTCGAGTTATTCGCATTTTTAGGTTAAAAAAAATTAAATTGTTAAAAACAATTTGAAGCGCAGGTTCTTTGAAGTACAAAATTTTTTTGAGTACTCCTGAACACCTCCCCAACAAAATCCACCCTTAAAATTGCTGATGGAGAAGTTCCTTTATATTGATTTTTTGTGCTATTTTGACTGCGCTATTGATAATAAACGGATCAGTGGTTGAGACCACGGAGCCTGGGTTCAAATCCTGGCTAGAACATGGATGTTTAGTGGAGTTGTTCACACGCTACCGAGTTGATAGCGGTGGATTTGAAGGGATTGTGTGAGAGACAGCATGACTTTTGCTACACCGTCAATAATTGATGACTTCCTGACTCACATATGCTCGCGCAATGTGCGTCCGACAGGATGATCACGCTTGCTTTGGTTTCCTACTCCCGACACGACCAGTCTATCTTTTAGTAATATTTCGTTGCTCTGAATTTATATTTATTTTCTTGGTAATTTTGGACTTAGAATATTTTCGGTATTTTCTGTAAATAATTTTTAATTTGTCTTTGTCATATTTTGTTAACTTGTGCCTAACCGATCGTGTCTAGTAAATCCGGGAAGCTATTTTACCGTGAATAATACCCTCAGGGGACGCTGCCTTTAAATGGGACACTCCACCTGAGCCGAAATAGTCGTTGTGTATTTGCCTCTTTGCTTTTGTCCTAGCTGAGTAGGACAATAGCTAATGCTAAACTCCGCCAGGACGGTAATCCAAATAATATGATAAAATTTAAAAAAAACTGACAAACAAATTTACAGTTTTCTTTTGCACCATATAAAACATATTTTACTTATTGGTATTTCTTGGGATAATTATACCCTTAAAGCTAAATGCAGGTGGTCGTTTATTTTTACCAGTTTATTTATTTCCATGGAAATCTAATGAAAATTGAAGACCAGAAGTAAAACTATGTGGAGTTAGTTCGACTTGCCAGAAAAGTAAAAAAAAAATTATATTTTGCATCAGAACTCGGTACGTAAGATTCATATTAGATTGTGAACAACTTCTTTTAGTAACATTTCGCGGTATCTCGCGCGCGAAGTAAAATATTGAGAATTGGTTTGTAAGTGACATTTGATTTAAACACCTCTAAAGATGCACCACATGTGGTTCTGGGATTGTGCAAAACTGAAAAATTCCAATATTAATTAACTCACATATGGGGGTGTCTTTGTCATATGTGCAACAAATCGTATAAGAGCTTTATCAATAACCATAACATTATGTCAATCATCATAAATTACACCGGATTTAGAAAATTCACGAAGACATGTGCATTCTATATCCAATTATGTGTATCATTCTTATGCCAATTATTTTTATGTGTCTTGCACTTTTACGTAAAAATTGGAGGTTTTGAACTGCATTTTATTATATGCAAATTAAAGTACATTAACCCAGTTTTCACAATACAACTTTTTGTTAAAAAATGTTTGCCAGATAAAATCTTTTAGAGCTGGTTAGTGATTAACTTATTGAGAAATAGAAAAACCGCATATTTCTTGTTTACTTTTTATCATTAAACTGACTCTACTAATTGTTAGTTTGCTATTATTTGTCCATAAGAATAATTTGCTTTAATAATGTTGTAATTGGGTTTAGGAAATATGCACGCCGAAAAAGGCAAATTCGTTAAACCTGTTAAATACCGATGTCGTGCAATTTCAAAGACTCTGCTTGTCTTGCTTGTTTGCTAACGAATTACCAAACACCCTTGGATGCACTTAAGAATATATAAAATAATATTTAAATGTAGTTACTCACTTATGAAAGGTATCCGAATTTTACAGGCTAATGTGTAGAAAACGGTGGCCGTGGTGGGGTTCTCCTTTGTCAAAATCCTTAGCATAAACTGTCACTAACACAAACACGAGATATTCGAAATTCCAAAGTCGTTTAAGAGGAAGCAAAGGAGGATATGCAAACAATAAATCGCCACGATAGTGCAAATATTGACAAAGAACTTGTGGAGCTTCTGTTTAATGTTTACCAATACTTCACTTAAATTTTTATGGTAACAGTTTCCCCAATATTAACATTTGTTCTTTAGCGGCCTAACGGGAGGCTTTTGTCACTTTTTAATAGGCAATGGATGGTTAAATTTGAATAACGAAAAAACAACAAATTTATAAGCTTGATTAGTTTCACGAGAGGCTCTGCAGCCAACCACTTCTTGTTCTTAACTTATTTACATAAGTTTGCAAACCGGAATAAGCGTCGAAGGTCAAACGTGCAAAACGCTACTAAGGTTTCAACGAGACATCTGCACTAATTTTGAAATTCTGACAAAGAAACACCCAATTAGTTCAAGAAAATTAAACCACTGTGTGTTTTTTGGTAGTTGCAGGTAATTATTTTTCACCAAATATGGGCGGCGAGTTTTTAACCGCTTCGAACGTCTGTCTTTAATGATTTTTAATGTGATAAATTTCGAAGACACATACAATTTAAAGTACCTTGGCACGTTGGCGATTAATGGTCATTGAATTCACACAAGTTTTTCACTAAAACAAACAATAAAACTTCCACCACTTCTTTCAGTTCATCTCAGCCACACAACAACTTAATGTACACTCAGATAGAGAGTGTTATATGATTAAGGGATTATTTAGAGGGGGTTGGTCCTGCCGAAGGGTGTCTAGCTGTAAACGACCTTCCAGAAACGGAAGTCCTTCTGCACTGCACGCTGATGGTACCACAAAGCGCGCAGCCTGACTAAAACCACCCACCTTGTGCGGGACCCACAGACCTACATTTGCTTCCCCACTATCTCCCACCTGAGCGCTTGTTTCCCCACTTCGCGAACGCGGCTCAGGTGCTAAACCGAGATGGTTAAGAAAACTTCTTAAGATTAGCATCTTTTTAAAAAACGTTTAAGTGGTTTTAGATAGGATTGGGACTGAAATGAACGGAGATCTCGGCGGTGGGTTAAGAGACGAACCTTTTGGCCAGACAAGCGGAATGGCAATCTTGTTATATTCATCTACCTGTTATTAGTGTCCAGTGACTAATTAAAAAAAAAATACTAAAAAGAACAAAGTGTCTGAAATTCGAGTTATTTAACTTTAAAAATATATTTTAACGAGTATGGGGATTTGTTTACAATTTATCTCGCGATCCTGAATTCAACCATCTATTCAGAGGGGGTGTAAATGCTAATAGATGCACACATATAAGGGTCAGAGCAGTTTTAAAAGTTTACATGAGATAGTTCGTTTTTATTACTTTATTCAGAGAGAGATAAACACATGAACCTAGACGAGCTGTTGCCGTTATAATTCTTCCGTCGGCCTTTGCAGCCGGTTGTGAACTATTTCTTTAGAGTCATACCGAGCCGAATAAGATATAAGTATGCTTACATTTTACTAAAAGATCCTGGACTTGTTATTTTATTCAAAATATCATGTTGTCATGTTAATAAAACAAAAGTTGGAGATAGACTTTCTTTAGTTCAGTATAAAATCATATCCGTGTGATTGATAAGTTTTTACAACACTTCTTATAATATACTTACAACATCTCCCCTTATTATTAAAATACGTTTTAAACTATAAACACCATTCAGGATACAAATAATTATAATAAAATATAAATTAATAAATAAAAGTACATTTAAAAAATTTTATTGTATTCTAATTTTTCACTTTCTTAACTATTCTTCCAGATCTATTAAATTCCGGATTATTATAAATATTAGCACCTGTACTTAAATCTAAATTTGAATTTGTGTCAAAATCAGTATATTTTATATGGACATCAGTTTGTTTGACATATTTTCATCTAGTGAAGGATTGTTTTCGATGTTGTTAGTATAATTTGGTAGAATTTCGATAAGTCGCCTACATCCAGTTAACAAGAACCATCTTTTCCTTCAATTTCATAATAGCCCAGGCGGTATTTGTTTTGGGTTGAGTGAATCGGGTAGTATCTCAGGTTTTTGGCTTAATCGCTTCTAGAAATCATAAGAAATGATAATTTCACTATGCGCTAGTTTGAAAACGTGGCCTTAATTTTTTATGAAACAAAATGTGAAAAAATTCCTAAAAATTCCGTTTTTTTCTTCCTATTTTTTCATATATCTCAGTAACTATCGCTTTAAGAGAAAAGTTATATACTCAAAAAGTTTTGTAATTAAATTTTAGATAAGATACAGTTGATGAATGAAATAGTTTATTCCGGGTCTTGCCGTGGTCGTCGAACTTGACTTGACGTTTCGCTGATCATTCTGTCAGCTTCTTCAGAAGGATTCTAAGACTGAATTTGTTGCGTTGCACTCCTCGTTATATACCTAGGCGCCGGTTCGCTTTGCTGGTCATTGGTCGTGCTTGGTTCGCTTCGTTGCTCATTCGTCGTGTCTGGTTGACCATGACTTACTATGGTGCTGGTACTTGGCAATACCAGTCTCCACGTGTTACTAAGTCGATACCCATCCTCCCTGTTAAAGTTGTTCACGTTTTTCATAATTTCCAGTGATTCCCTAATGATTCGCGGATAATAGCGCGTATTCCTGTCTAATATATTGACGTCCTCGTAGTCGACTTTATGGTTCTCGTTATTATGGACATGCTCTGCTATTGCCGACCTATCCGTGTATCTAAATCTGGTAAATGTTCTTTGATTCTGCACTGAACACTCCGTCCTGTTTACCCGATGTAGCTCTACCACATACGCACTTCAACTGATAAACACCTTTTGTTATCAGTTTGGAGACAGGGTCTTTGATCGAGGGAAACACATGCTGTATTTTCTTCACCGTTCGAAGCCGTGCATCTACTTTCTGCTATTCTTCTTCTGTTGTTCTTCTCTGGTTATTTACTATTCGTTGTATATTGCTTTGACTGTATCCGTTCTTCTCTAAAGCTTGTTGGACATTCTGTAGTTCCTCGGGTTTGTTATCGTCGTCGCATATTGTGTTGGCTCTGTGGACCAAGGTTCTAATTAACGCTCTCTTCTGTTGTGGATGGTGGTGAGATGTCGCATATAGGTAACAATCGGTATGCATTTTCTTTCTGTAGATGCCGCGGGCCAGCTTGCCATTGTGTGACCTTTTCACTAATACATCTAAGAAAGGTAAATCTCCAGCTAAACTTGCATTCTACTAAGATACAGTTGGTTGCGAATCCATAAATTCATTTTTACTAGTGCAAAAATAGTAAAAATCGCAACAAAAAAATTTGAAATAGCAAGTTTATTTGTGGATTTTTTTTTCAAATACTAATATTATATGTAGGATCTTCATACTTGGATAAAGAAAGTTTTTAATATAATAAATCATCCCACCAAATTTCATCAAGATCGGACTTTTACTTTTTGCATAATAATTCTGCAATCTAAACTACGTTTTGAAAATTTGCAAATCTTCAAAATGTTGCTGAGGCTAAACTTAAGGCATTTAGAAAGTTGAAAATTTTTGGACATATAAAAGAGCACTCAAATTTTCAAATCCATTTTCAGATATTAAAATCCGTTAATTAGGGCCTAGGAAATTATTTAAAAATTTGGCAAATTTTTTTGCTTATAAACAAATGCAATAATGAAAATTTTCAACGGATTTTTATTTTTAAAATATATTTCTTTTAAAAAAAGCACGGTGATTCGTTTATTAGAACCGGTGTTATGATAGACCAAAGTTGAACTCAGTCTATTTCGTCCTATATTATTTTGTACTGCTTTAGGTCTCTAATATATTTTTCTGTGTTTTAGCAAAAAATGTTTTAGACAAAAGTTGTAGGTCTAGATGAATACTATCCAACAATGTATCGCATGTATATCTTTGATTCGAAAAAAAATTATGAGAATTTTTTGAAGTCTTTGAACCGCCGCCATTTTTTAAAATTGCTCCCTCCTATGAGTTTCAGCCAAAAATGTTTTAAACAAAAGTTGTAGGAAGAGATGAGCATTATCCAACGATGTATCGCATATATTTGATTCGAAATAAAATTTTCAAAATTTTAAAATTTTTTCGATTTTTACTATTTTGGCAATAGTAAAAATAAATTTTTGGATTCGCAATCACTGTATCTTATTTAAAATCTAATTACAAAACTTTTTCATTTCTATAACTTTTCTCAAAAAGCGATAGTTACTGAGATATATGAAAAAATAGGAAGAAAAACGGAATTTTTTCACATTTTGTTTAATAAAAAATTAAGCCCATGTTTTCAAATTTATCATTTATTACGATTTTTAGGAGCGATTAAGCAAAAAATCTGCCATACTACCGATTCACCCAAACGTAGGTGATATTAAGCAGATACCGCCTGGGATACCGAACTTGTTGATTAATTTTTAACGGTTTTAATTTTTTACAATTTTTATTATATTAAATTTGTTGTTTCCGTTGCTTCAACTGAATATTTCTATTGTATTTTGTACAGTTAATAAGTTTCGGTTTCAGGCTATTTTCGGTTGACAGCGATATATCTCTAAGTTTCTAGACATAAGTATTTGAGATGGTGATGCATTGTTGTCAATTGGTGTATTTCTATACAGTAATAAAACTAAATATAAATCTTTTTCATCCTCCAGAGCTTTATTTAACATTTTTTAAAGAGCTATAAGCCCGTTCTACCATTCCGTTTGATTGGAGATAACAGGGGCTAGATTTAATATGTGAAAATCCCCATTCTGTGGCAAAGTTGTCAAAATTAAATGAATTGAATTGGGGACCACCGTCGGATACTAATACCACAGGTATACCAAACCAGCCAAAAATAGATTTTAAATGGACAATCACAGTATCTGAATGGGCGTGGTGTCCCAGCAAAATTAATTCTACCCATTTAATATAATAGTTTATAATCAATAAGAACGTAGTAGAGCCTAAATACAAAATATCACACCCTATTTTGTACCTGGGGGTTGTTGGTATTTCATGTGGAACTGAGAGTTATTTTTGTTGTGAAACATGATGTTTTAAACAAGTTCTGCAATTTAAAATAATATCTTCTATCTGTTTACACATAGCGATTTTTACATTTAACTATACCAAAATGACCATAATGAATTTCATTTATTACATCACGTCTCATATTACTGGGAATAATTAATTGTTGACCTTTAAATAATAAACCATTAGTTTCAATTAGTTTATTTCTCCATCTAAAATAATTTTTTATTTCAACAGGTGCTTTGTTAATACTTTTGGGGCAACTTTGTTTTATATATGTATGTAACTACTTAATTCTCTATTTTCTGATGTAGCTTTAATTAATTCATTGCATTATTTGTCTGTCATTTTGTATGGCCTTCAAAATTATTTTCTGTTTTTTGATTTCTTAAAAAAGTTCTAGACAAAGGATCAGCAATAAATAAATCTTTACCTGGCTTGTATATTACTTCTAAATCATATTTTTGTAACAGTAACAACATTCTTTATAAGCGTGCCGGACATGTAATTAACGTATTTTTTTTTATTGAAATAACATTTTCTTAAAGATATATTTCTAGCAGAAGTAAACCGATTTTAGTACTGCTTTTACCTTCGCAAGGCTCATTATTTGAACAATATAACAACAGCTTAATATTTTGAAATACAAATGTATTCATCCGCACTTCACAGTGGAAAATTGAAAAAGTACCGGAGTAAAACTAATGGACGGTAGTACAGTGGTTAGCGCGTTTAGTTTTCACTCTGAACATACCTAGCGAAGTGGGTTCGAGCCCAACCAACTGCAAACTAATTTTCAATTATTAATTACCCCAAGAATTGGTTCAGACCCCTCTATAAACTGTAGGACCCCATCTCTTCTTCTCACACATATCTAGGCTTAAGAGGATCATTCAAGTGATCTGAAAGGCTGTTACAACATTATTTATAACATTTATTTATTTATAATTTTAATTGTCTGGTACGAGCATATTTTTTTATTATTATATGGTCAGTTTTGCAATTTCGCCGAAGTCGGCGTTTTGTACATTTAAACAGTTGAAGTTATTAGAGCGTAATTTATAATTTTTTTAAAAATGCCTCGCTAACCATAAGATCTATGATAACCAACGTTAAATGCAAGTTATACAACAAATATGCAGAGTGATCTATATTATGGCTCTATAATCTATTTGAAAAAGGGGGAGTAATAAAACAATTAGATAATAACCGGCCATGAGCGTGCTACTATTTTTCTTCACATGCATAGAAATTATAGATTACAATATTGGTTCGATTGTCTCGTGATCTTAAGTTGTGTGAAGAGGAAGCCAAATTTTAATATACACCACCTATAGTACCGAATTTCATTGCAGCTATAGAAATTATCCTGCTAGTACTGTACAATAAGTGCATTTAGATATTGTTAGATAATGTTTTTAGAGACAGAGGTAGTTTGTTGAATAATTTAATAGGCATTATCAGAGGTCCATTAGCTACCAATGAGAGTCTATGATGGGGTATATCTATATTGTAAGTGGGGCTTAAAGAATAATTGTTTATTTCTGATCTGTTGGTAACAAATTTATCTTGATTATTTTTTAAATAGACCAGCAATTGTTAAGTTGCCAAGTTCCGAGAATATTTAGACTAACATGGTTTCTTAATTGCCATATAGAAAAACAAGTTATGTTAAGTTTATTTATTAAAGAATCAATGTGATAACCCCAGGATAAGTGAGAATCGATGTGAGTCCTAAAAATTTTACTTTGTCATTTTGTTTTATACTTTGTCCATTGATTGAAGTACACTTTCATTGAGATTTTTAGGTGTACATAAAAGGAGACTAGTTTTGAGGCTATTAAGTGCAAAGCCATTTTCGACACAATAATTTTCAATAGATGAAGTAACTGTTTTTAATTGCTTACTTTTGTTTTTAAAGTTATTAGCGGGAACTGATGCTGTAGTATCATCTGCAAATAAAGTGATAAGAGTATTGTTAACCATATCGACATTAACTAGATCATTAATAAATATTATAAATAAAAGAGGTCTCAATACGCTTCCTTGGGGAACACCTGTGTGAGTAAAACTGGCAGAAGATTTAAATACTTCTCCATCGTGCTTTAAATGAACTTCTTGTGACCTGTCGTTTAAATAAGATTTAATCTAATTTAGAGAAGTACCTCACTTCCGTATTTTGAAAGTTTATCCGCCAGCAACTCATGATTTACCGTATCAAAGGCACGAGTTAAGTCAAAAAAAATAGTGGCTGTCTTATGTTTTGTATCAAAATTTGTAATTTGTATCAATATTTTTTCAAAATACTTCCTTCACAAAATTAATATACTAATGGGAACACAAATATAATCAATTACATTTAGTAATAACGAGCCAGTAATGCCGTCAAACCCACGGGAATCCTTGGAGGTTATAGACCTGATGATGTCCCTAACTTCATCACTCGTAACTGGGGTTAAGAAGAGTGAATTAGGATTGAATCTTATGCACTTAGGACTGTTTTCCACAATCATATTGTTAGTCAATGATTTTACCGAGTTGATGAAGAACTCATTAAAACTTTCCGCAGCACAATTTAAATCTGTTAAAATATTATCTTCCGTATCCGTCAATGGTAATGGCATTTTGTTAACTATTTCCACGCCATTTTTTATTTATTATTCGAATTTAACATTACAGAATCATAATATGCTCTCTTAGCATGCTTAATATGAATACTGTGATTTTTCTTTAAAGTTTTATATATTTCGTGTATTTCATCATTGGTAGTATTCTTATATAATTTGAATACATCTCTCAGGAAAACTCCTTCATTAATTAATTGCTTAGTAATCCAAGGATTTTTTTAACAGACTTTTTTATTCTGCGCAACTCTAATGGAAAAGCTGAATCTAATTTTAATGTAAAATTATTAAAGAAGTTATTGAACTTTGTCGTTTGGCATCAGAATCTCTCAATACAGGGCCATAGATATCGTCTGCATAAGATATCTTAGCGAAAATTAGACTCTCACATAATTGAAATTTAATTTTAGGATCTAAAATATCTTTTTGGGAAAATAATTTCTTCAGTGTGCAGTATGAAACTTGACACAAATAACTAATATGCTTAGCGAATCTTAAGTCTAAATCTATCCAAAGACCCAAATTTTTATAATGATCAACAACAGGTAGTTATTCACCATTTAAATTAATGTTTAGTTGATCCAAGGTGTTTCTCTTTGCTTTTGACCCCAAATACATTACCGCCGACTCGTTAGCATTAAGTTTTAAATTATATACTAATGAAATATCTAATAAAGATTTCAAATCATTATTAATGGCCTCAGATGATAGAATATACTCGCTTGGAAGAAAGTCAAAGTAAAGCTGTGTATCATCCGCTTAATGATGAATATTACACTTTTCTAAAAACGTATCGAAATCCGAGATATATAAAGAGAATAACAGGGGTCCAAGAATTGACCCCCTGGGGAATGCCAAAATTAACAGGCAAAGCTTCTGACACTTCAGAATCCAAGAGAACGCTATGTGAGCGATTTGATAGATAATTTTGTATTATAGAAACGGAAGTATTATCAAAGCCAAAAAAAGATAATTTTTTACACAACAAACTGTGGTCTAAAGTATCAAATGCCTTACATAGTCTAATAGAACAAGACAGCAAACATTATTTTTATCAATGGCCCTATAAAAGTCATCAGTAACATTTAATAAAGCAGTAGTGGTGCTGTGTAGGTCACGAAACCCTGACTGAATGTCAGGTATAATTTTGTTAGCGAAACATAGGCGGAAATTTGCTCCTTCATAAGATATTCAAGTATTTTAGACAAAGTGGGCAGGATACTAATAGGCCTAAGCTGTCAGACTTCAGTGGGAGAAGAAATTTTGGCAAGGGGCAAAATTTAAGCATATTTCCAAGAGAAAGGAAAAATATTCGTATCGATCGCAGTGTTAAGAATGAATGTGATGTGGTTAAGTAAATATTTAGATATTAGTTTTATCATTTTTAACGAGATATTGTCAGATCCTGCGGAGTATAATATTAAAACTATTGTATCAATGGTGTGTCTGTCTCTACTTTAGTTATTAAATGTGAAATTTCTGTGATCTACCATTTCGGTTGAATTAGTTGCAAATTAAAGTAGAATTATTAAGTGGGAAAACTCCTCAGTTAATTCGATGCTGTCATGTGCAATAATTCCTATAAATTACAAAACAATTTCAATGATCTTTAAGTAAAGAAATGTAAACAATTTTTAGTATCCAAATATAACGCCACTAATAATATAAGACTGATCTCAAATTCACAAACCAGAGTATACTATCTGTGATATTGCCTTCCGTTGAACAAATGCTCAAGCCCAGATACGACAAGCAGCGATTTGCATTTGTTACAGGGTTTACTATAAAAAATGTTCTAACTTTTACGAAGAGAAACTTTATTTCTAATTTCCTATTCAATAAGGCATGATAAATAAAGAATTATATCTCATAGGCTACATAACCTATGACTTTTAGAATTACAGTGCAATTATTTTTATATCATTAATTCAACTTGACTTTAAGAAACAATTTTGAATAATAATTCATATAGAATTACTAGGGAATAAATGATTCAATATGAACCTAATAATTATCTAATACTTTAATAACCGTTTGTACATGAAATCGATAAAGTTAATGGATATTATTTCTTGTTAAATTATTTGGCTTAAGGTTCTACACGCAAAACACCGCACCCACAGAATTTTTTATGTATTTTTTATCGTTATCACTACTAGTAAATTTTATGTATTAGTCATAGTTTAATTGCTTTTTTCTTTTGTACAAATACGCAATCTCATTGTAGTATCATAAATCTTAAAATTAGCCAATCCTCAGAATTTTTACAAAGTGATCTATGTAAAAAATCTATTATTAATCCGTTAATTACATTTGTGTAAAAGAATAAGGAAATTACTTTGCGACAAATGCTCAGTAGCAAAAGTTATATTAATTATATAGTAATAAAGGACCTTCAGACAGCATATATTATGAGCGAAATTGATTATTTTATCTGAAAGATAATAAAATTATCCTACATAGTACTTTTTACACGACAGATAGAAAGCTGTGAATATACATATCCCATTGATAGATGATTATAGTTATTCGGTAATAATTCATAGATCAGTCAACTTACCTGTTAGGAAGAATGATCTTAATTATATGAGCAGTCTCGTCAAAGGATTATAACACCATGTAGTTGTAGCTTGCTGCATGAATCGTTAAAAGTTTAAAAATTTTGAATCCTATCCTGGGTGTACGGCTACCCAGTTCGCTTCTGTATATACTCCCACCACGCAGCCGTTATTTATCACATACATTACTGGTTTAGAGCAGTTTAAGTTTAGATTACTTTTATCACGGGTTGGGATTTTACTTTTTGGGAGAGTTATTATAATCCTTCGACGAGACTGCTCATATAATTGAGATGATTCTTCCTTACAGGTAAATTAACTGATCTGGTCGATAGCCTAGTGGGTTAAGGCTTGAGATGGCAATCGCGATTAATCACACGGACATCGCACCACCGGGTTCGAATCCTGGGTCCGGCACTGGCACTTTCGGAGGAAATGGTTATATGTCCGCGTTTTTTCAACGTGTAACCCCCTTCTGCACAAGCCCTGGCTTCTGGAATTGGGGTTGTCTAATTTCTGTGGTGCTTACTATTATTATTATTATTATTAATTATATTTCGCAGTCTCGTCTCGAATTATAACACCATGTAGATGTCTAAAGGACTATGCAACTTAAATTTAATGCCGTATTTAAATATTGTTTTCCTCTTATTAACATCTAAACAATACCTGCCCACATATATTTTATTAAAACACATTCTAGTGCTAACCAAATTTTACAGTAGTCCTACATCTAATTATATTATATTAACTACTAATACTATGGCCAGTTTTCCAATAACATATATCAAAATTATTAACTCTCTGGCCAATGTATCTGAAGGAATTGCCAACAAAACTCAACAAAACATACTAGATTGCACTATATCCTGTATAAAGCTTGTATCAATTCCATATGCCTTTAACACATTCTTAATCCACCCACTTAATGCTTGAGTAGATGTAGTGCATAATGGCTTTTTTATTATTTAAATAAGGCTATTTTTGAAGCCCATATTTTATAGTTTTTGATAAATAATTAAAAATAAAATTCACGTCAAGCAAATATTGGGAATATCCCTAAATATGGTAAAACAAGTATTGGCTGCTGACTATATTTACCAGTATTATTCATGTTCTCTATAATTCTTTTAATACGATTTTGCAACTGTAACATTTTACTTATTTTCAATCATATAGTTTGCATCTTATGGACTGAAATATGAACTAATAAAGTTGCTGGTTTTATAATTTTCCTATGGTCAAATATTCTACCGGATACAAAATTTTACAAATAAACTAACACCGGATGTGGATCCTATGCTTTATAGTAATTTAAGGTCTTATGTTAAAAAGTCTTTTTAAAAACCACTTAATATATTCTCGTGATCTATATTCATTAGTAGGACAACAGAATCCGATTAGCCTCCTTCAGTGCTTCGTTTGAAAAATTTGCCACCGGTTATAAATTATAAATACATGAATCCAACTAGGTTAGGGCAGAATAAGTCCACCATTTTTTAAAATGAATTTTGCAAAATTAGATCCTTACAGGAACCAAGACACAAATACTCACCAACTAGTAGGTTTCTGAAAGCTGGGTACTCTGGTTTCCATTTTGGAACCTCGTCCGTCAGTGAAAATGCATACAATGCATATTGCCAAGACCTGCTGAAAGTATGAACACAACACAAATCTGAATCTGATCTTCATGAAACATAATCTGCGCACTTTGCATTTAGTTTTGTAGCATATAGGTATACTTATAACACTCAATATTTTTCAAAATAACTAGCTGGAACTCATCTTAGTTTGATTAGATCTAAACTCTACATATCCTATAATATTACCTTTTGAGTTTACATACGAGGGCAAACATTGAATATTTTCTCTTTACAGTATACAACATTTTTATAATTCAGCTCTTTGTGTTTGATTCATCATATTCGGCTTATACAGCTACCGCTGTAGTGTTATCAATTCTCGTACTTATATCACTGAATACATACGTTTTGTGGAATATTTCAAATTGCTAAAGGTTGTTTTTAACTATAGATAATTTATATGTTTATCCCCTTTTTAATAGGTCCTTACAAATTTCTCACTCTCTTATAGACAAGATTTCATTTCTATAAATTGTGTACATAATTTTTGTATTTTTAGTTGATAAAAACATATCCATATTTAGTATTTCAATTAAATCCTAATAACTTACGCCACTAACTTTCAATTTAAAATGATCATTTCCATTTGACTTTCTTTTATTAAGAAATAATTGGAAATACATTCTCCAACTTCCTGTGTATAGCGTGATACCACACGGTTTTTACATAGCTCTTGAACTTTTTGCCTTACTTGTTTCTGTTTAGCAGGCTTAATAATATTGGGAGGAATCTACCTCTCCCTCAGAGCATTATTAGGGGAAAATTTATACCCATTTAGCCTCTTTATTTATATCTGCTCCCCTCCTCTTTTTTGTTCGTTGCTTTGTCAAATTTTCACCAAAAAAGGCAATGGTCAATTATTGAGCTATCTTCAGTGATCTTGTTTAAGAATGTTTCGATACTTGGCAACTGTTTAACATCTGTTATGCCAATAGCATCGTTTTTTGCCATATTCAAATATAAAATGCGTAACTCTTCCTCTAGATGAATTATATCAATATATTCCAACTCATCAGATCATAATTAACCAAATATTAATTTATTTAATATAGTATGACATTATATCTATTGTACGAGGGGTAAGTCTATATTTTGGATATAAACCAAAATTTTCTAGACTCTATTCATGGCACGCCGTATGTAGGCAATTTCCCATTACCTCGTATGCTTAGTTTTCCTCCAAATAGACTACTTAAAATTATTAACTACTTTTATTTGTTTGATATATTATTAATTTCATTTAAAGGTTAAAAAAAATTACTGTGGTGTTTTGCCATATTTAGTCATATAATGCATAGCCCTTCTTTTTGCTTAACTATATTAAAATATTCCTATTCACCATACCATAATTAACCAAGTATTAATATTTATTCTGTATTGCATGGCATATACAAGCAATTGCATGTAAATTATTTTACTGCCCCTCGCGAGCGTTACTAAAAGTACTGACAGAAAAAATAACAGTATCTGTTTAATTAATACTAGACATTTGGAGAGAAAATAACATATTACATATGGAGTAAATTGATTTTTATATTTAAAATTATGTATTTATAAAATAATATCTAATATAGTAGTAGACAGAGTAAAGGGAAGTCTGCCTAATGGGCAACCAGTAAAACAATAGCTCATCAGTCGGCCCAGGGTGGCCCTGTCTCAGAGAATACACTGGAAGGAGTAGAAATATCTCGAATGACAGACTGGATTAATCGAGAATAAGCGCCCCTGATATACAAGTAGCAGAAGCAACGCATTGGAGTGAATTAGGTGCAGCTCTGAATGACTCTTTTTGACTCGTAACATTTGCAGCGCCTCATCGTGGCGTCTTAAGGCGACAGTTTTGAATGAGTTATATATTAGATGAGCAAGTGATCAGACAGGAAAAGAACAGTAACATATAACGAAGCATTTTCGTTACCGCAATCTGCACAGGATAGTTATATTTGTTGATACTGTATATACATTATCCTTTTATTTTGATTATTATATATATATATATATATACATTGGCTACCAAATGATTTGTAAGGTATAATTCAATGCAGGTCGGGGTATTTGCCCGCTGAGTAGTTGTTTCCTGCAAATCATTTATAATAACAATATATATATATATATATATATATATATATATATATATATATATACATATATATATATATATATATATATATATATTGTACCGCCATAAGCGAATTAGTTTAAATGTAATAAGTATTAGTTGGTAGAAGTTGTATAGACTCGCGAGCTACCAGCAAATATTCCACTGGACATCCAGCTCGCGCACACATTAGAGGTATAGAGACTCTCCAATCTGTGCCAGCCTACACTAAGTTTCCCCAACAAGCAAGGTAATTAAAATATTCTGACTCGATCTGACGTCACCCGTGCGACGTCATTCTTTCAGTTCAAGGGAATAATTAAAATATCCGATAGTTCAGTTCCTTGGCTGCCTTCATACGCGAAACACGTGTCCTGCTGCTTGCTCCGGTCAACCAGAGCGACTTGTCGATAGAAGGCGTGTCTACTCCGAGATTCGAAACCAAGAGAAGTTCCTGTGGAGCCGTAAATTAGTCACTCTGATCTGACCGTTCCAGACAGCAAGCGTGACCAAGTTTATACTCTGAGTTTTACTGTTTGTGTGTGAACGTCTAATTTCCCAAATATTGACCACTTTCTCCACTTGAGCTACTCAGCCTCGCGTACTCAGCTTGAGAGTAGTTCGTCCTATGACTTAAACTGGGACTGGGGCCGCCAATCAAAGACTTGTTTCCGGAGAGTGTCAAAGAGGGGCCTTTTCCTCCTAGTCATCGGGTGGGGTGGAGCAAAACACGTCACAAACAAGTTGTGAATTATAGTAGTGAGTTTATAGGATCAAAGTTACAGTTGGTGTGTTATTATAAGGATTAATTATTGTATTGTACTTTTACTGATTAATAAACCAGTGGTTAGTGAAAATTCTCGTGGCAGTTATTGAACCTACTCTTGGAAGTGTTTACTACAGGGTGTTTCCCGTATACGTAATATATAAGAATGTATTGTGGTTGTACAAAAAATCGATTTTGAATTTTTGGTGAATTTACAGTTTTCAGGTCTTCCGAAGTCAAGAAAAAACGATTTTTAACAAATGTCTGCCTACCGTCTATGGTAGCATTTGGAGCCCAAATCTCTCTATCGATTTTGTTCAAATTTGAGGGGCTAACTCCTATAAACCGACAAAAAAAACGTATAATATTTTTTTTCACAAAAACGACACTAACAATTTTGATCAAATTTAACACGTGAATACGCACTTAGCACTAGCATAAGATGATATAACCCATTGCTCATTAAAATTGCAGGGACGGGAGCTGTGGAAGTAAGGTTAAAATAATTAAATTATTTTCTTTCCCTAAAATGGTTTTAATGATGTTGATTAAATTCGTCACATGGATACTTCCTTAATATCAGTATATGATGACCGATGAGACTAGTTGCTTCTAGAACATTCAGGGAGAGATGATATGATTTAAAGAATTAAATAATTATTTTCTCTATAATTACTCTAATGATGTTGACCAAAATTAGCACATGAATACTGTTTTCGTACCGATATGAGATGACATAACCCGTTATATGAAAAAATTTAGGGATTGAGACTGTAGAGGATAAAGTTCAAAAAGATGTATTTTTTTATCTTTTCCATCATATTTTTCTTGGTAGAACTAGAACATAAATAAAAAATATGTCTAAAATCGCAACTGTATTGTTATTTACCATGAAGGACTTTATTTTATCGGAGATAGTTAATGGCTTAGTGGATAGGGCATTTGACTATTTCCGAACCGGTCCTGACTGGTTCAGTACTTTAATTGTGGCCTTAAACTTAACTTTAAATCATATTTCGCTGGCTCTGGGAGGACCATGTATATTTAAATGTTTAATAAATTTGTGTTATTTTAGCCCGAGAATTTGTGTTTCAATCCCACAGGTTCTCTGTTTTCTTTTTGAAAAATTTCTCACTTATTTCTAGATAGATTTGAACGCTCTTGATCTTAAATTATAGACAAAAGACTGTTTTAACAAACATACCTCTCTTCATTTATAAAAAGTTATGAAAATCAATACCAGCTGGTTTTAAAAATGACAACTTTTGATAATGTTGACAATTTTCGTTATCATTTTTTTAGAATATCAAAACACTACTGTAACCTGTATAACTATATGGTTAAAATCAGATAAAAGTTCTACCTAGATATATACCAATATAAAATCCACTCAATTAAAAAAGCACATGTGTACCTCCTGTATACGACGTGCCATTGTTGTATTTAATTCACTTTGAATCCAAAGTATTAAAATAAACAAAATAACTTGCAGCCCTGTACATGGCTTAAACCACAATATTTTAAAATTAAAATTAATTTTATGGTATTTACAATCGCCTCAATTTCTAACATACATTTCTAAAATAAGGAAAATATTACATGTTAATATTTTTTTGCTTTATATGAGACTCTTTCATCAATATATTTTCTTCATGCTAAATAGGAATCTGGCAATGCGTTTTTATAAAATAAGAACTCGTTTGGAGGTTACTGACCTGCCCCACAAAATTATATAGTAAGGTAGGCGCGCACAGACCACGGAATAATACACTTGTGTATAAAGAATTATTGGAGTAAAGCTATATATAGTTGTTGAAATAAAATTTTTTATTTTAAAAATGATGTTAACGGAATGATAAAGATATCGCGTATTTAACGAAAAATAGTACTACATATTTTCCGTTGCAACCTACTGTGTTAAAGTAATATCTAGAATTATAACATCCGAAAGTCGTTAAAGCTATATGATATATGAGGTATTGTAGTCAATGCTCTGATTTAATTGTACGTAAAAATGTTTTAAAAATCTTGTAAATAACAAAATGAACGAGAATTATAATAATAATAAATGGTCTTTATTTTCAATATAAGTCTCTAATTCACAATATCTGGATATTAAAGACTATTGAAAAAAGTCGAAGATCAGATAGTCATGCACAGCACAACTTCTGTTTTCCATCTTAAGCTTAAAAGCAAAGTGAACTGGATTAAAAAGTTTATATAAAATGATATATACATACAATACATAATTATAATAAAATAACATTTTATTAAATAAAAAAAGAATCAAACTATATAATAATATTTAGTACATAGTCGGGTCAGTAATTAGATAATGATATTCAGTATAAACTCAGATCTATAATTTTCAATAGAATAATTATTATAAATATTCAAAAGAATAGTTACAATACGCACTTGGTTTATTGTTTCATTAGTTTTGTTCAGATTTTTCTGACATATGTTTCGGCCCTGCGACCATTATCAAAGAGTCTTAAAAACTGACCTGAAAGTGGTAGTTCACAGCATATATCTTACAAATCCTCTACCCACCTAGAGGGGATAATAACTTGATTTGCTATTTCTTAAAATTTAACAATACAGGCCGGAACTACGAACTTAATTTTAATTTTATTACTGTGTCTAGTACAGGATTGTTCATAAATTCTGCTTGTGTATTTGTAACGTTTTAATAGTTTCTTAGGGCCTTCTTAATTTCTAAAATTACGCAAAAGTTTAACACTACTACCATTAAAAACGTGATATTGCTCAATGAAATATTCGGCGAAACCAATTGATTTTTTATTATATAAAATAGACTATTTGTGTTCTCTTAACCTCACATCTATGCTACGGCTACTCTGACCTATATATACGGCATCACAGTCATCACACTTTATTTCATATACCCCCGATTTTTTAATATCTTCTGTCTTTTCTTTATTATTAACCAACAAGCAACCTAAATTATTTCTATTCGTTGATATTGTATTAATACCTAATTTATTTAATCTATTACATACTGAGTTGCTATATTTACATAATTCATACTATGCCACTTTTTGTTTTCTATATTTGGTACGTTATAAAAATGTTTTTGTAATAATTTACTCTGTTAATTTTTATTAATTTGTTAATAAGTAACTCATCATAGCCATTGTTTTTTACTAGCGTTTTAAGAATTTTAACTTCTTTTTCAAAGTTAACCCTATTTAAATTTAGAGATAATAGTATGTGTACATAGCTATGAAACGGTGACATTTTTATCTTCCAAGATTGATTACATTACATGTGTAAGAGTGTCACTAAAACTTGGCTTTCCGTAAATACCAAGTTCTAGCCCATGTTCTTTACGTGTCAGCATAATATCTAAAAAGTTTATTGACCGTTCTTTTTCCACTTCAACTGTAAACTGAATTTTGTTGTTTAGGGAGTTAATAAAATGAATGAAATGTGACAATTGTCTCTCGGTACCGATCCATATACAAAACACATCGTCAACATATCTTACCCAAAAATGTATGTATTTAAGGAGGTTATTGTTTGTGGTAAAAAGATTGTTTTCAAAATTTGCCATGAATATTTCAGTTAATAATATGCTTAACGGACTACCCATAGGTAAGCCGTTTACTTGTGTATACATTTTATTATCGAATATAAAATAATTTTGTTTGATACACATATTAATTAATGTTTGTAAATCTTTTTGTTCATTTTGATTCAATTCACTATTTGAGATAAGATGTAATATATCTTTAAGCTCATGAATAGGGATAGAGGTAAATAAACTTTTAACGTCAAAGGAAACTAATTTGGCATTTTCGGGTAAGGTTATGTTTTCCAATTTGGTCACAAGTTCTAAAGAATTTTTTATACTGTGGTAAAGTCGAATTGAGTTTATTACATGGTCTATAAGCCGGTGCATTAATATAAGACACTACCGGTCTCATAGGAAAACCCTCCTTATGAATTTTTGGTAAACCATAAAGTAAGGGGGCTGTCGCATTCATTAATAGAAAGTTGTTTGTTTGAAAATTTGTTATATTGTGTGTATTTTTCTTTAGTAGTATCTGGATTTTTGACTGCAATTTTTTTGTAGGGTCATGTTTTACTTCTTTAAAATTATCAGTATTTAATAATTCGTTCATTTTATTATTATAATCAGATCTAGATAAAACTGTCACAGTATTAGCTTTATATGCTTTACATAAAATTAACTCGTTAGAAGACAATTTACTACGGATATCGTTTACTGTTTTTTGTTCTAATTTGTTAGAGGTTATATTCTTTTGTGAATTTTTTATAACCTTTGACACAAGGTATTTTTCGCCATTGTTACCTAACGGGTTAAGTGCCAATTCAGTGTTTACAGCTTATAAGTCTAAGTCTTTCTTGTTGGTTATTTTAGGACGGTATTCTAGGCCTTTTTCGAGCAACTTGGTTTCAGTAGCGTTAAATCGTACATCGGTTAAATAATTAATCTAGGACAAAACTTATCTGAATCCCCAGCTGGCAGGTTTGTATTCGAGCAGTTTTTCGGTGGTGAATTTCTACGAAGTTTTTGCAGCTGTCTAACGTATTGACCGTGTGAATTTTCATGTACTTCTTGTCGAATTTCTGCATCAACAATGTCAAAAACAATGGGATGCAAAACGTGAGAGAATTCGGTATGTATGAGTTTCAAATGCAAGCATAAGTTGTCGCGTCTTTTGTACTATTTTTTCATTTCTTCTTTCAACCAAGTTATATAAGCACTATCAACTGCTTTCTATGCCTCTCATGAGTTATGTCGACACAAATTAGTCCCAAATTCTTGGCATGCTCTACTGGAATTATTTGTTGACCATCTATATTTATGTGAACTTGTTCTGATACGGCAGATCTTATTCCCGGCGAACCAAAAACAAGGAGGGATGTTTTATTGGCATTGATATGCAATTCTCTATTGCCTCTGCACTATTAGAAGGATCAAATGTCAAATACAGCTGCGTGTCATCAGCATAGAAGTGTATGTGACTGTATCGAAATGCACTTACAAAATCAGATGTATATAATGTATACAGAAAGCGACCTAGGATTGAATCATGTGGTACACCAGATTATATTCCAATGGGATCGTTTATATCGTTATCGATTTTAATTTTTTGAGTTCTGTTATATAAATAATTAAGAAAAAGTTTACTACGATTACGGATAATTCAATATATTGGAAGTAACATTTCGTGATTTATTGTGTTAAATGCTTTCGAAAAGTCGATAAGCACCAACACCGTCCCTTTCTTTTCTTATAACTGTTAGTGGTGTTAAATTAAGACGTAAAAAATCGAAATGTCTTTATTGTTCTTGTTATGACAAGCATTTCTGTTTACCTCCGCAAGAGATGCCGACTGTTTTTGCTGGCTTTTAGTTTTTATACGATTTCAATTCTGGTCGTATGCACTATAATTGTTTAACACAATAGCAATTAACTAATATATTGGTCATCTTTACCGTATACCCAAAAATATATTCACACAGAATATCTATATATTAATATCATTAAGAAATAATAATAAAATTCAACAATAATTAAGGGATTACCACGGAATTAAAAATATCTTTACACAACATATTGTATTTCGTTAATGATAGATTTAAGAACATTAAAGACGCCAACATAAAGTTCGAAATCTCAGCTACTGGCGGTATCATTTATAATACATTACATAGATAAAGGTCCAAGTATAGAACTTTGGGAATACCTGACATAGCTGAAATGTTCAGGGCCCAGATATCAGGATACTGCATATTCAGTCGTCCAAAAGGTGTCTAAAGAATATGCTGTTGATTTATTAATGTTAGTTTATATGTAGACGAAAAAGTCATATTAGATTTCAATAAATACATAAAAAATGTTGTGACACAGTAAGAAAGAAATTCACACATGCAATTCTACACTATAGAAAGTAAGTATGAGTTCGAAGATTTTCATAAAAGATAAATGGAAAGTTATTGAAAAGTTAAATTTTTTTTTATAAGAATATACTTAATTTTACGCTTCATGGATGAAAGTTTTATTTTAGTGGTTGAGGATGATGATGTTATTCCCTTTTATATATCTGTTCCTGTTACAATATTTAGTTGATAATTGTGAGTTCGCCATTTTCCTATTAATTAAATTTGAAATAAATTCAATTGATTTGCATTCTATTCTACTGTTTCTTAAACAATAACGATTTTAAACGAGTAAAAAATGTTACGAAATGATATTTGATAATTTATATATATGTATGCAAGCATATTGTATAGTAACTTCAAAGATATTTTAAGAAAGTATTGAATATTAAGCCTAGTAACGATTAGATAATATATTTTATTAATGTAACCATCATGTCTAAGCACATATACGATAATGTGTCTGGCCCCACCTTCTCTTACATAACGTAATTTTTATATCGTTCATACTTTTACTAAACATAATTTTACATCACTAAAAATTTTTTTGAGATTGACAGGGTGTCTATAATTCAATTCAATTAATATATGATTTTGGTTTAATGGTGGAGGAAAATAGGGATAAATTTCCTTTTATTACATGATACAAATCTTGTAAACGTTATTATTCTTTTATTTTAATGTTTTGGTTGCTTCCTGTATAGACACTCTATGGAAGAAGATATAGAGTAACAAACAAACAAAAAAGATCTGCTGTATGATACCTTCATACAAAATTTATTTCCTTTACTATTTTTCAATTTAGAGAAATTTTATTCACTTTAGCCTAGTGATTTTTTTGTTATTACATTATTAAGTATAAGCCAGTATCAATAATAATTTAAATAACATATCTTGAACTAATAACTTCTAATACCACCTTCTACCACCACTCTGTTTGTGATTGTAAAAAGTAAATCATACTTCATTCATGTTATCATATAACAAGTTTTACAAGGATGCAAATATTATGTATTAGATAAAGTTAATATTTATATTAATAAATAAATAAATGCAAAGGACTTGTATTCTAAATATGTCTCTAATGAGACTCAGAGAACACCTTTGTGTTGTGCATGGCAATCTAAAATAATTTTTGATATGTACCTACTATACCATTTTTATAAATTATTAAATATTTTCTTATAGTTGGAAACAATTAAAATTAATTTAATTATAAAGGAGAATATCATATCTTGACACCATACGTTCCTTCTTTTATTATATAATAATAATTAAAATAGGGCTAAGGAAAGGTGGTAGTTAGCTTTGTAAAATGTTTACATTCTATTTTAAATTTTTTTTTTTGGTTGTAATCAGTCTAATTTTGAGAGGCAGGATATCATAAAACTGAGGAGCAAAATAGGTTATATACCTTTGAGTGTGATTTTTTTTTTTGAAATGGAACTTTCAGTGATTTGATAATTTATCATTCCAGTTTCGTAATTATGGATGACAGATTGATATAAATGTTGATTTTTAAAAGTAAACAACTATAGACATTGAGATATCTAATATTCATTATGTTCGTGTTCTTATATAGTTCGTTAGTGGAGTACATTCTATCGTCTTTAAAAATTATTTTTGCTGTAGTATTTTGACACACAGCAAGATTATGTAATAGATTGTTGTATAATCCACCCCAAATTACAATGCAGTACCTACTTTAATATAAACTCGAATAAAGCATTGTATAAAACCATTAATAATTTATTTATTATTCATGACGGATCTTAACTGATAAAATTTATGAAATAGTTTCTAAATTTTTGTTGCTATAAAATTACTATGGTCGTTCCATCTCAGATCAATAATAACTCCAAAATATTTAGTGGATTTTAACTTTTTTATTTCAGAGCAATTGATATTGCAGTATTTTTCGTAGATTATTAGTGTACTTTGAACAGATTGATCGGCAACTAAGGTGGTAAAAGCTGTAAATGTTGTTTTTTATATTTAAACTTAATAAATAAAATCTAGCCAATTTTGCATCAACTGGAGACCTGCTTCGGGTTTCTTGTACACCTCTATCCAATTTGCTCCTGTAAATATAATAGCGTCAGCTGCATATGAGATTACAATTCCATTATTTGGTATGTTTCCAATTTCGTTAATATAGACGAGAAATAGCAGAGGTCCCAATACAGTACCATGTGGTACATCCATTGAAACTGTAATTTATATATTTTTGTATTTAATATACCTATAAGTATACCGACATTTGTATACTGACCTATACATATTAGAAAATAACATACATATTTTCATTTTAATGCATTACTTAATATATTCATTAATAGTCCTGCTGCGGTTTAGCTAAAGAATTTCTTAAATATTTTTGACTGTAAGCAAATAGTTAACGACTCCACTAGTATAACTCAAAGCGGAATATTACTACTGCATTTAATTATAACTAACTTTGATCTGGATGAAAGAAATGTAGATAACTTAGATATGTATTTTTCTGACCACAACGTTACACCTTTTTTTTACATTTATTTAATGCCGGCCTATTTCCGCTAATGAGGCCTAACACCGACGCCTGTAGATGAGCTAACCCCAACCAGGAATTTTGCCGAACCTCTTCCCTTAAGAAGAGTAGGGATCTTTTACTTGCCTAACATTTAATAGACAAGGGAACCGACGGCTTTATATCCCCTCCGAAGGATGGTACATCCCCTATACAACCCTCGCCTAAGGTTGTATAGCTTCCGCGTATACACCGATATACAAGCCGCTGGAAGATGTGTGAGGCGAGGATGCGGTCTTCGTTTGAGCACGAACGGTACCTCAGGTTTGGGACAAATAAAACTATTTCAGCTAGAGAGCTTTATATGAAACTCTTGAGGCCTTCCGTGCATTTAATTTTAATTGATTTGACTTTGGAGTGGATAAACTTGAAAAGGCTGGAAAGGGCCAACTGCTTCGCCCTGTGTATTGATTCGCACTCGGGTTTAATCTAATTTGATTTAATTAACACTACTGAATATTCTTTCAGTTGGCAGGGTCGAAATCTACACCCTATATAGTATGTAGCTTGACTTTAAATTAAACACTTCAGTTTAGAACAAAATTAACAAATGATTTATTTCGGTTAACACACAGAGTTGAATATTTAAATAGTAAAATCCGATTTTTATTCACAAAAAATTTTATTTTAACGTATCGACACTTGAAATTTGCCCGAGTCGGGTTTGTTGTATTTTGTTTAATTAAACTTTGTTATTTATTATTTGAGAAAATTCACTTAAAAACTAGGACCGCCAAGGCGATTTTATTTCACTTAAAAACTAGGGCCGCGAAGGCGATTTAGAACGAAGCACTGGGGCTGAATAATAAAAATACTTTTTTACTAGGATCTGCCTAGCAAGGTGATGCGGGCACTAATTTATATTTCGCTAGATACACCGGAAACACAACTTGCCGGGGACTTGGCACGCTCCCATATTTATACTAGTGATGGGGCACGACGCTCGCTGAGAGCTGGAAAAGCCGGAAAGGGAGCCAGACCATCATATGTGGCTTAAATTATGAAATATTGTGCAAGAGTTGCTGAAATATTGGAAAGTCGGGTCGAAACTTATATCATTAAATCGGCTGTAGAAAATGAAATAATTTGATATGTAAATGTCAGCGGAATCTAATTCGATTTTAGAATTATGAGCGATAACTGCCTGAAAATTGGTTAAAATTTGAATTGGTCTCGTGAAGTAGCGTTGCTAGTGGTAATTTTAATCCATATTTAATGTTATATTTAGCCATATTGAGGATATGAGATTGTCTGCGTCGAGCAGAGCGGGATCCAGATTTAGGGTAATATGAGTGAAGATAGGGACGAGTTGCTAGCAACTAGTGGGAACACGTAAACTGGGCTTATTTTTTGAATGAGCGTTTTATGGGCTGACTGGAAAGATAAATGAAAGACGTTTTGAGATATTATTGGAAATTGAAATTGGACTTTGAAGCGAAAGGGACTTGTACAAATTTTAGGGAAGTGAAATAAATTATTCTAAATTGAGATTTGGGGAGTCATTTGAAAGTAAATTAAGATGATGAGGGGGCTGTATTTTTTAGGACGATCCTTTGTAAGTTTCTTGCTATAATTTGATGAGTTTTGAGGTTCGGGAGTTTTTGACGTTACATTTATATTATTTGGGAACTATAGAGGTGGTGCGAATTTTCTCAGAAATATTATTTGACATTTGGAGTTTTTGAGTTCCCCAGGTGCTTTAATGACTCTTTTATATGTTCTGCCAAGTTGACCATAATGATTTAGTTATTTGTCAAATTTTAGTGATTTTTAAGTCGGCCATATTGGTAATATGGGGAACGTACGGTAATACGTTGGACGGTCACCCATCCAACTACTAACCGCGCCTTACGTTGCTTTACATCGCATATCGAAGTATGTACATAGTAAAGACGCACCCACACTCGCCCCACGTTACATCTTGTGATGCTGAATTAAATGTTTATGATTCTAAACCCATAATAAGAAATTCCGTAGAAGCTTTAATATTGAGTAATTTCATTTGCACGCATCTGCTACTATGTATAATTTTAATTCTTTAGTAGGAAAGGTTGACTTTCTCAACATAAATCTGTTAAATATTTTTAATCACCGTACTCTACTAAAGTAGTGTTATTGTCAAATCTAATAAGCGCAAAGAGCCACGATTTACATGGACTTTATATGAGTTGAAAAAATTAAAAGAGAAGCTGTCAACTGCTTGCCATTTTGGTGTCCAAGACGATTACTTCAGTGCCAATGTCAATTTAAAATACAGCATACAGACCATTTATTTCCCAAAGTAGGCACAAGTTACTAAATACGAGACCGCGTTAATTTTTTACCCCCTGTATATTTCTCGCCTGAGATTTCCCATGATGATAAGTTCAGATACGTACACATTTTTTAACATTATATGATTACCAATGCTGCACGGAGAATAAAATTTTATGAGGAGAAGACTTGAATGCTAGGTAAAGACGCTAACTTGTTCTTTATGAGAAGAACATGCAAAATCTTAATGGAACGTAATAATTATCATGGATGGCGCTTAATGCCTATGTATATAGCATACTAGGTGTTAGCTTATACAAATTAGGTATAACTAAGCATGGATTTTGTAACACGTCGGATTTTTCAATATCCATTTATGGAGGCAATGCTTCAGTCTATATAATAATAATAATAATGGTATGGTTTATTGAAATAAAGACACTGCCCATAAAGGAGATGTAAAACAACTGCAAATTAAGAGGCTACAAAACATAATTCAAAAGTAATTAAATATGTAGAAAAACAAGTACAAAGACAACACTTTACATTAATTAATATTAAAGTAATTAAATTATTTTACAGAATAACTACTGGACTCCTTTTGCCATTTAAAATTTTAGAGTTGAAGTGGCGCCGATAAAAAATATTCAATTAACGTGTTCCCCTCGAATTTTTGACATTTTTCCATACTTAATTGTCACGACATGTACAATATTACCTAAGCGCTTCATTATAGTAATGTGTCGCCTTCTAATGGAGATAGGTTTAATCAATTCCTGGTGGTGGAGTGAAAGGAGGCCCGCTAGGTTGACGGCCGGTAGGGTGGAGCCATCTCTGGGCCAACTGGCAAACTGACATTGCCATAGAATATACGAAAAGGGACCGAAACGCCGCGAACAACGGACTGGATGATTCAAGAGAATTCTAGTACATTCGCCACGGATATATAAGAGGCGGATCCAACGCACGCAGGCAGTTCACTTCTGATATGATATATCAGAGAAGATAAAGCACAGTAACAAGTTGTGAACCATAGTAGTGAGACTATAGGAGAACAAACTTGTAATTAGTGTGTACTAATGTGTATAAGGGCTATTTATTGTAATTTAAGTGATTAATAAATCAGTGGTTAGTGAAAATTCTTGTTCCAATTAATTGAACCTACGTACAGGGTGTTTACTGGAGATTGTAAACACGTAACATTATTTTTAACATTACCCGGAAGTTTTAATCGCTTTTAGCCTAATTCGCTTAGTGCGCAATTGAGTAAGGTAAGAAGATAACAAATTTACATTTACCACATTCTCAGTTGTAAAACCCAAATCATTAAGATTATTTTTTTTTGTAAAAATACAGTGTTTCAAAAAAGTAAGTGCAGTACAAAAAAATTTCACTGATAAATTTTCATAGCCCTTTAAACTAGGTGCTATGAAATCAGTTATGTCCACATAATCTTTAAATGGTTTGAGGTACGGTACGATGATCAAATTTTATATTAAGTCCTTTATTTTAATGTGCTACATGGTTGTTAGAGCAATGCATACTGCGAGGCAAACTGACATGTATGATGGTGTGGTAAAGTTCAAGGTGATATATTTTTTGTCTTGCAGAAAATGTCAAATTCTTAAAAATCATCGGATGGTTTATTCAATTTCAACATTGTGTCACTTGCAATTTTTCGCAGAGTCATCTGTTTTCGAGCAAAATGGAAAAATCAAAGGCATGTTCAAAAAATTTAATTAGAAATACTAGACTGCATTCCGCAATCTAGATGCTGTGAGCCTTTCGAATTCACTTAGCTTCGACCTGCGACCCCGCTGGTAAACCCTCCGGGTTAATTTGGCCTTGGGCTTAGTGATGATCCCTGCTGGCTCATTTATTCAAGTTTCTTAATTTTGATCACTCTATCCATATATTTTATGAAAATCATAAGGTTTTATGTTTCTTGAAATGTTTAGTACGGATATGGTTTGCATGGAAAATTTGAAAATTTTGCTTAAATTCGAATATTTTTGAAAATTCGAAAAATTTTTGATAATTCAAATAGTTGAAGAATCGAAACTTTTTAAAAAATCCGAAAATTTAAAAAATATCTTAGAAACACCGTAAGAGGTGTGAATAATGTCTGAAGGACTTTTATTACCCTTCCTAAAGTGGATATTTTATTGTTCACCTAAATCGACCGATTCAGATGAAAAATACAATAATATATACTTACTCTTTCTTTTGCTTAACTGTGGCCACTGATGTATCAGTTGGACGTCATAACACTGTAAAGTCTAACACTGTAAGAACTTTCTTAATTAACCTGAAAGGGAATTTTGAAACACAAGAAAAAGACGATATAAAGTTAAAAAAATATATATTAATCTTTTAAAAAATATGTTTTTACAAAAAAACTCAAGAAAATGTTTGACAACAATAGTCTGGCCCGTGTACAACACATGGTGAGGAACGGAACGACTAGACTATGTCTTCAATTACCATCCAATGTTTAGTTTATAGCAAGCGATTACATAAAAACATTCAATACAACATTCAATATTTCTGAATTTGGTGGGCTTTTGCTTGTGTGTCTATTTACGTATTTTTATTATTGCAATAATAATTTAGTACACTCCTCAGAGTTAGAAATGCTTGAATCGCAACGACTTTGAATAATCTTGTGGCAATTATATATTAATACGTTCAGGCAAGGCGGTCCCATACACATATGAGTGCATGGTAAAAATACTTTTCTGCCACCGAATCACTGAGGAACCGATTTAGGGCAAATACACGGAAAACCCATCGTTTTTAGGCCAAAATCGACTGCTTAAAAAGAAAGGGCACCCTCGACGTTTAAGGTTATTTTCGCTAAAAACCTCGAAAAATTTTGACTAGAGACTTTAAAACTCATCCTTTTATTTAACATAACGCATGAGTTGCAGTGCTATACAACGTGGAAACGTAAAAGAGTTTTTATTTTCGAAATATCCGAAGTTGGCTTTCATGATACTTTCTAAAATGCTGTGGTCGGAGCGACGTTACGTCCCTATGCAGCGACATTTAGTATACGTTCTAAAATTATACTCCTTGGTGAGTTTTTGATATTTCTGCGTAAAAAACGCTTCGTAGAGCGAAAATGTTTTTTTATTTGTAAAAACCTCTTTCAACGGCGTTTTTACGTGGAGCACGCGATTGATGCGAAATATTTGGATTTTGTTATGGTTTAGATGTTTTGACCAGTATGAAGATTGATTCAACATGTTTGCCGGTTGCAAAGTTATAAGGATTTTTGGTGTTTGTGATGGCATCTGGACTTCTATCTGCTTTTCATCAGCAGAATCAATCGAATTCTGTGCGTGTTCAATAGCGTTACCTACGTAGCAAGTATGAATTCGATATCATAGCAGCATCATACGAATTCCTAGCGGGTTTTTTCAGTGAGTTTTTCCCGTCTCAGTAGCCAACAACCTACTTAATATTTTATAAGTTAACTGTTTTTTATATTCATAGTTTAGTTAAGTCACCTGGACATTCTATTTATCGCGCCCTAATAAACTTGCTACGTAAGTAAGAGTAGAGCCTTAGATTTTAATTATTTTAAACTCTATCTCGATCTCGCTCCGCTCCATCCTGTCAAATACCACGGTGCCCTCGTACCCTGGATATTCGGCTGGATCAGGTGCGAGTGTCCAAGTAGATCTTTTGTACTTTTAACGACAAATAAATTTGATTTGATTTGATTCGAATTCCGTCCCTCTTTAATAGTGGCAACTACCTGTCAAATATGAATTCGATATCTCCAACCCGCTCGCAAGTTATAAGAATTTTTCGTGTTTGTAACATCATCTGTGGGTCTATCTTCCATCGGCAAATTCACTTTGATTCTATCTCTCTAACAGTACCACCTACGTGCCAAATATGGACTCGATCTCTACCAGTTCGCGAGTTATAAGTATTGTTAAGAACATTTTAATAATACCCCTTACTTTATTAAAATTTTTGAAAATAACACCCTCACGAATTTGTAACGAATTATAAGAAATACGGAGGTGCAATTTCTCTCCATCATCACTTGTTTTTAATGCTAGAGAAGAAATAGAAATAGATCGAAAACTCAGTCGTGTATCTTGAATAGCAGCGCCTAAAATTTTTTTGAAAAACTTAATGATTACTGAAAAATTTGGGAAAATATAGGAAACATGTTTCTCTCGAAGATGCACCTAAATCTTAAACCGCAATTTTTTCAGAAGCGATCACTTTGAAGGGCCGAGATTGATGGGACGCCTAAGTAATGCACTGGATAAAAGGAGATAGCGTTGGAGAACTATTTTTCTTAATTACCGCCTAAGTAGTTTAACAATACGGCGGAATATTGATGAAAAAAGTCTCCACTTTCGCCTCCCTTAGCTCATTATTTTTTAGAGCAAGACAGAAAATTTAAAAAAACGATTTTCAGGTAATTTAATTCACTATTTAATTAGAAATGTTACTAAAAATACATGGGCGATACCAGTCTAAATTTGAGATATCTAATCAAAGTATTTTTATTTACAAAAAGAAACTAATACAATGCAAAACAAATTGGATAAATTAACATTAACAATACAATTTTAAATGGTAGAGAAAATTTATGTCTATAATAAACAAATAATTTGTTCAAATATCCTTCCCCATGCCATATGCTGAGGGTAAGTTATTTAAATATATTAAATCTTATTCGCTGAAAGCATCTGACTCATTTCTCACTTTGCTCCAACTGATGATAGGAACTGAAGAAACAGGATCTTTCATATGACCCCAGAAGAAAAATTCCGTGGGGTAATATCTAAAGAACCAGCAAGCCAAAAGACAAAATGTCACTAAACTGAATAAGCCAAGCCATCCCATGATTCTTAAGAATTTGACAAATAATTTATGACCATGAACTTTACCACACCATCCTGTAAAGGACACACAATGCATGTCAGTACGCATTGCGCCAATGACCACATATCACATCAAAATAAAGGGCTCAATGTAAAATTTTATCATCGCATGTCAAACTGTTTAAAGTTTATTTGGAAATAACTGCTTTCCTAGTACCCAATTTAAAGTGCTATAACTCGGTTTCATTAGTGAAATCTTTGTCTCGGATTCCCCAATATACAACAGAATTTAATGTACTTTCTTTTGAAACGCTCTGTATATAATACTAAATATCACCTAAGTACACTCATTAATATATACATTTAATTGACTATATACTAGTGCAATTTAGATTGTGCATATTATCTTAGAAATTATTAAATTAAAGATGTTTTGACCATGACCTTTTAAATGTAGTACCACTGAATATAACGGTATTGGCTATATTTTGAGTTTTAAAAATAAACATTATTTGATAATTTAATCAGTTTTAATCACCATACCAATATATTATTACCGGTGATTTATAGCACCTAATAAAAATTTAAATTATTTATTTTTAGTCTTCAGTTTTTTTAAGCATTGAGAATTGGGATTTGTCTGAATTTCATAATGCACCAGCACGGTTTCATTCGATTCAACACAGTTTAATAGATGTTATCTTATTTGATAAAATATTAATATCCAAACAAACAAATTAGTATTATTAATATAACATGGACCTTTTAAATATTTTTAATTACTCGCTAATTAAGGTGAGGCCACCGACAGATTACACTCGCACATTAAAATCTAAAATGTCTTGGACACAATATACATTCCCTTAGATTTTAAATATACAGATTCGGCAAAAGTAGTTTTATATAACCTGAAATAAACGAGTGCGAGAAAGAAAACAAAAATCACTTACGTGAAAATGAAATAGATGATTGTTATATTAGTGGGGCACGAATGAAAGTTTCTCGACCTCTATCCTACTATAAATGTTTTAACCACCTACCAGATCACTTGAATGACCCTTTCAAGCCTAACTTGTGTGATTAAGGGAGACGGGACTCTATAGTTTATAGTGGGATCCGAACCACTCCTTGGAAGGTAATTCATAATTGAAAATTACTTTGCAGTAACCGTACTTCTGTCTCACTATAGCATTTAAAGGGATTGTTTCCCTCATCAGCCTGGTAGCCAATGAAAACTCAATTTTTTCAAATGTAATCATATGTAATTATCTGGAGTATCTGTAGTATCTGAGACTTGAATTCAGAGAGTTACAGAAACTTACCGTGTTGCCTTAACATAAACTCCTCTAATTCAATCCTACCAACACATTGAATACACCACTAGACATCCATATTCCAGCCAGGATTTGAATCCGGAACTTCTTGGTTTCAAACCTAACGGGTAAGTTTCGAGTCTCTCAGACGGCAATTTTGAACAGAGAATAAACAAACCATTTTGATAGATGTTAAATGAAACAGGTCCTAATAAAGCATCTTATGGAACACAACTTTCAATTTTGTTTAGAGTTCTATAAATGTCATTAATTTTTATGCATTGCTGCCTATTATTGATATAAGTTTTAAACACGTGTTAATTATATTTTCTAATATTTCATTGATAGTCCAGTCAACGAATTTTAATATGGGAGGTTGACTGCATGGGGGGAGACAGAATTCTTGACTTCAGGGTTGGGTTTGGAGTAGGTAACAGGTAAACACCCTAAGCCGCGCCGACCCTAAGAGGTCAGCCTTGTGCGGAGTAGCTTCCTGAAGGCCCCTATATTTTGACTTTTTTGGTTTCTCGCTTATAACTTGAAAACTATTGATCCTAGAGAAAAAATATTCTTACCCTTTTGAAAGTCGATAAAATTTCCTACATTTTTTATTTTAACAAAAAATTTCTGTCTTCAACCGTTCCCGAGTTATTTGCTTGTGAAAATCGCCAATTTCACATTTTTCGTCACAGTCTGCTCTTAACACCTCAAATCTGTAAAATAAAATACAACCAAATCAAGTGAAGAGGATCAAATTGGCTTGAAAATTATATATTCTACATATAATTAATGGCTGATATGATGGATATCAAGATATTTTGCTGTATTATGATAAGGGTTATTGCTTGAAATTAGTACCTACGTTTTATTGTATTCATTTCTTTTTAAAACTATATTGTTATAAGTTATTGTATGTAATGCTTCGTTATAAAGTCAACATCAACAAAAATCATGAAGATAGCAGAAAAATATTATTTCATCACAAATTCTGGTGGCAATGTGGCAATTATATCCACAGCCATATAAAAGTCAGTTTCCTCTTCAGTAGATGTGATAGGCGAAGATGTGGACTTGGAAGTCCTGGTGTTGGCTAAAATCCCTCCCAAGCGTGACATATTCTTCGTGAAACCTGGCAGAAGAAAAGTATGCACAGCAACATACTCTTCACAAGAGCTGCAGCAGTTGGGACTGGAGCACTTTCTGTTTGTACATGCTTTCACAGGCTGTGATACCACCTCCGCAGCCCTCTGGAAGAGCAAAGTCGTGTTTGCAAAATTATGCATAAAAGACAAATCGGTCACAGAAGAAGCTGAGGTGTTTACCAGCCCATCATCGACACCATCTGAGGTCGAAAGAGCAGGACATAATGGCATCCTTAGATGGTACGGTGCTCCATCTAAGGAGATATTCTTAGATGACTACAGATATCGATCATCGATCAAGCCAGACATTTCCATTCTCTCACCAACTGAGGGGACCACGAAGTACCATTACTACAGGGTGTATTACCAAATCCAGCAGTGGATGGGAACCATACTGCCCTCACATGTGTGGGATTTAGGAATTCCTGGCTGGGAGGAGAGAAATGTGGACCTGGTGCCCATACTAACAGACAAAAATGCTGCCCCCGGCGAAATTTTGCAATTTATATTTTGTCGTTGCCAAAAAGATTGTGACTCCGGAAAATGTGGATAATAAATAAAAATAATAATAATAATAAATACACCACAGGTAATGACGACCCCCTTGATCCCGGAAGGCTCTAGAAGAGCCTTATTTGGGAGGGGGCTACACATTTAGAGACAAGGGACACACACCCAATAACCGTGTATAGTGAAAAAATCCCTCTCACAGTATTTTCCACTACCACGACCGGGGATCGAACCCGAAACTTTTGGGTGAGAAGCAAGTGCACTTACCTCTCGACCATCAGTCATGCAGAAAGACATCATTAAATTGGTAGTCAGCATGACTCAACTGTCAGGGTAACTGACACAATGGAGTCCCCATAAAGGAGGAAGTAGAATTTGGTGGCATAATAGTTTCTTTGGAGTATTCATTTTCATCTTCTGTTAGCATGATGTCTCCATGAACTATTCGCCGTCCGCCGAAAATTGATTGGTTTTTTTCTTTCTTTAAAAAAAGCATTAGCCAATTATCCATTAACCAATCATATATAAGTAAAAGTAGTCCAAACCGTAATACTGTGTTGTTTTTTATAGAAGTACTTACTTAACTTTTCTCATTGTATGCAGTGCAGCTACTCATTACTATACCAAATGCGAAAAACCAAAAAAAGTCAAAATTTACGGTCTTCCGAAAGCACCCCCCCCCCCCCCGCAAGGCTGACCTCCAAGAGTCCGACAGTTTTAGGATGTTTACCGCCTAAGTACCCCAAACCCAACCCTGAAGTCAAACATTCTGCTGCCCTCCATGGAGTCTACAATAATTTGTTAATAGGATTATAAATAAATTGTAACAAATTGACTTACTCTCATCAAAAGTTCTGTACAATTCAGATGAGATCCTGAGTGGTTAACCCTTCTAGATATCTGTATCTTTCCTTCTCAAAGCCTGCAGTTAGATGTTAGATTAATTTCTTTCAAAAGATTAAGAATTTCTTTTTAATAATTATTTAAAATATTGTAATAAAATTATCTATCAAAGAAATTAGCCTGTAATTGCTAAATTAATAATTTAATTTCTATTCTTATAAACTGGCAGAATGACAGGTTCTTTAATAGAAAATATATCCAGTTTCTATATTATTAATAGTTTTAATAGAAAATCCATAGGAGTTAATGATAAATGCTTTCCAATGCTATTCGCTATATCTGTTGATATGCATAAAATTATCTACAGTTTATTTGCCATTTCTTTCAACAAAATGCGTTTCTTCTTATTCAACTACAGCTGCTGTTAAAATAGGAGGATATATATCAGTTGAATATATACCTTTACGTTCACAAATTCCTTAAATATACTTATAATCTATGCTGCGTACACGTAGTGGCATATTTTGCCGTTTTTAAAAGCGCAAAACTTCAAATAAATCATACAATATACTTGATAACTGCAAATAAAACTATTAACATGGATAGAAATAGAAACTCTAGGTATTTCAAGAAGTGTTCGCAATATTTAGTTCTTATAGAAATCATCTGCTTGTCTATTTTCACATTTTATCATACGTTATTGATTTTACGGCGCTTACTGCACCATATGAGGTCCTTCGAAAGATATAATCCTGTTATATGCAGGTAATTTATATACATTTATTTTATTATATTGCATCGCATTTGAAAAGTTTACAGATATAGGATAGATAATAGCATGTTAATAACCTTTAGTATAAAACTTAAATATGTTTGTATTGAGGACGTAAAGGAAATCACCCTAGGATTTGTTTTTTATTTTTAAGGTACAGTCGTGAGCAAAAAAAAAGGACAAGTCTTATAACGGTATTTTGCTGAAATCTAGTTGTGTACATCTAACTTTAATTTTTGTGACATTGTCAGTTAGTTGTCACAATTTATTGCAAGTGTGCAAAAAAACTACTATGCCTCATATAAGCGATTTAGTTAAATCTGGAGTTATTGCTAAAGCAGAAGATGGATGGTCAATGAGATAAATTGCACTGCGTTATAATATTGATAAAAATTCGGTGTGTAATATTTTAAGAAAGCGGATAATAAACGGTACGATTAGTAGAAATCCTGGATCAGGGCGACGAAGGATATCAACTCAACAACAATATTTGCAATTGGTAAATGCTTTAGTAGAAAATCCATTTTACTCCGTTATTCAGGCTGCTGAAGAAACGAATTTTCCTAGATCGAGTAGTACTGGTCGCCGGCGACTAAGAGAATCGGAGCTACGCTGTCATGCAGCAGCACAGAAATACTTATTTAAAGCTGAACATAAGGAAGCTCGAGTAGGATTTGCGCTTGAATTTTTAGCGCATGATGTAAATTTTTGGAACAAATCTTTACAGACAAAAAAACTTTCCAGTCAACACACAGCGGTCGTATTCGAGTTTACCGCCCTCCGAATACTCGATTCGATGAGAAGTATATATCTAACAATGATAAAAGTGGTAGATTTTCCGTCAATATGTGGGCTTGGATATCGGCACGTGGTCCTGGTGATTTGTGGCATATTGAGGAACGACTTAATAGTGAAACGTATATTAGGATTTTAGACAATATTATGCTCCCTTCTGTCTCACAATTATTTCCTAGTAATGAGTTCATATTTCAACAAGACAATTGTTCCGTTCATACTGCTCATACCGTAACTAACTGGTTTGAAGATAACAACATCAATGTTCTTAACTGGCCCAGTCATAGTCCAGATCTTAACCCTGTGGAAGAAGTATGGGGACTACTCCTAAGGAGTATCCAAAAACGAAATTTGAGACCACGGAATGCCAAAGAATTACTGGAAATAGCAAATAATGCATGGGAAAATGTTATTACTAATGATTATTGTATAAGGCTATTTAATTCTATGCCAAACAGACTTATAGAAGTTATAAATAGAAATGGTCCAATAACGAAATATTAATAGTTAGTTTCTTGTTAAGTAGGATATTCTTTGTCCTTTTATCCAGGATTTCTACTAATCGTACCGTTTATTCTCCACTTTCTTAAAAAGTTACACACCAAATTTTTGTTAATGTTATAACGCAGTGCAATTTGTCTCATTAACCATCCATCATTTACCATAGCAATAATTAAGGCATTAAAATAAAAAATAAATTAAAAGTGATATCTATTTCATTTCAGCTACTCATTACATATTCAAATAGAGACAGATATATATTAGAAAAAAAAGTTGTCCTATTTTTTCTGCTCACGACAGTACGTCACTTTAGACTAATGCGAATTTTACTTGTCACTTTTTCATCACGTTTTCATGTAAAAATTCCATTTATGCATACAGAGAAGGTAATACACTAAATAAGCTGGATCGAAAGACGTAATCTGTAATTACTATTATTATTTGAAATTTTTCAGAGCTAGGACCCTCTTTATGCACTATATGAACCGTGTTGGTTTGAAGTTTACTTTTTTAAAAGCGTACCAAATCTCAAAAATATCCAATAGCTTTCAAGTGTATTTTAGTCCATGATCTGACAATATTTAATGTGTATTTGTCTCACATCATTCTGTACTTATTTGTGCTTGCCCCGTCTCATGTATCTGGAATTCAATTGAGTGAAAATTTTGTTGATTTAAATATAATGCTGCTTCTTCTTATAATAAACTCTACTTACTGTCTATTTATCGTTTGCTGGCATCAAACAATTTCGACAAATTTATTTACACTAGCACCTCCGCCACAATTTAAAAAATATAAACTGCAATTATCGTAAAACAGTTCAAAATATTTACCCCAATTCAACAAAATTAGTCTGTCGTTGCAAAAGTGTAAATGTGACTGAAATTATACAAATGGCACATATAGAAAGAATATTCGTGAACGATTTTGGCGTCTGGCAGTGCTTATTATAACTTCATCTACGTTCTATATTCTAAGAGACAAGTTCAAAAATGGCCCTTCTGAGCAAAAGTAAATGCTTTCAAAGTGGGGTTCGTGGATTACGAATTTCTAGTAAAAAATTTAGTTCAGGATAGCGGCCTCAAGATGGCGGACGACTTTATCATTTATGATCCGATTCGACTCAAAATTGATATCTGGGGTTTTCGAGATCGCTAATTATGAATTCTTTGTCAAAAATTTAGAAATTCAACATGGCGGCACCAATATGGAGGACGACTTTTGTCATTTAGATCCAATCCAAATCGATCAAAATCGATATCTGTGGGTTTTCGGGGTCGCGGATTACGAATTTCTAGTAAAAAGTATTTCAAGATGGCGGACGACTTTACCGTTTATGATCCGATTCGTCTCAAAATCGATATCTGGGGATTACAGCATATCAAAAGACTAAAAAGTAAAAAATTAAATTATATAAAAAAATATTTTTAAAAATAGCTATTATTTAAATGCTCTAAAAAATAGAGAATAAACTTTGAGGTAAATCAAACCCATCATTTTGTTACATTATATATATTTTTTTATAATATAGAAGCTTGTCGTGAGCAATCTCCTTTACACTGGAAAATCTCACGACAAGCATTTCTTTAAATAGTGCTTACAGTGGCGCATGAATATGTTTTTATTTGGTACAATTAGAATTCAGCGATTAATAAAGTATTTTTTCTTAAAAACTATAAGACACAGAAACCTTAAAAATATATATTTTTCCAATTGTTTCAGTCAAAAATTGTATTTTTTCTTCTTCTGCTATAAAATACATGAAAAGGAATACACTGTAATTAATTTTCTCATTATTCCACACAATAAATCGATGAAAATTTTACAAAAGTAGAAAGTCAAAATTGCCCTTATCAATTGATACTTAAAAATTTGAATTATTTGTTTCGACAGTACATATATTGGCGTACAAATATAACGGCTAATAGGTTACGAGCCTAAGAATTGTGATTTTCTTTCCCTTGTAAATAGAAGCAAAGTCTTTGAAAAACCCATGAAATAAATCAAGATTAATGGAATTAGGGATAAACTCACTACGAAAAAATGCAAAGAGGTGCTGTCAACAAACATCATTTATTTCGAATCTAGAAAAGCTCACGAATCATCAATAATTCAGAAATATTCCGATTCATCAATAAAACCATTCAAATATTCAAATTAACTGATCTAGAGCTTAAACATTACATATCAATGTCCTAGAAAATACCGCCCCCCTCAAACTATCTCGATCGACATCAAAACTACTTTCCATATCGCCATTCAAAATATTTTATTTCATTTCCATAAATTTTTTATAAATTATTTTCTTCTTCAATTCAACAATTCATTCGATTTTACGTCTTTAATATCGAACTCCAATTCATTTCCATTCAAATGTGCAATGAGAGTACCGGTACTTTCATTATATCAAAACTTACTTCCGAAAGAGCAAGCAATATCGGAATATCTCAATTTAACTTTAATCCACGTCGTTCACCGCGTACCTATCGACACAATTTCATATAATTTCAACTCTAAGTGCTGCACCTTCGGGACGACTTTACGGGGTCGTTTCAAAATTAATAAATTAATTCAAAAAATTATTAAAAATATATATATAAATAATTTAGGTACTTCTATGTAAATGAAACCAACTTAGAGAGAATTTTTGTCAATAATACAATAAACAAAATAAACCTGGTGTATCTGAAATGAAATGTAAAGACTCTGATGCTGCCTATATTGATCAGATTGAAAACAGATTAAAAGAACACAATAATAAAAGTACAGAAATGTCAGCACAGTGTACTGTAAATAACCATTTTATCGACATAGATAAATTTACTTCACATAGAAAAGAGAGGAAAATGGTTCAATGTTCATGAACAATTAATATTTAAAATTTGGCGTCTTGCTTCTTGGAAATTGCCCAATTTCCCAGTTAATGCTGTTACTATCTTTACATCTTATTATCAAAAATAGAAATTATGAAGCAATTGGTGACCAGCTTAAGAGTTGGTCATACTCGACAAGCAATAATTTGATAATTATTTTTCAGAAAAATTTACTGCCGAGAAAGTAAAATAACTAAATATTATTGTTACAACTTTATAGCCGCATGCTGGTGTGATAAGTGTAACGCCTATAAAACTCGGATTTAATTTGGTTTCGTCACAGTAATTGTCTATAACAATGCGTGTTAACTATATATTTCTCTGTTGGAGCTGCGACTTATTTATCAAGCCGATGAACGTTGCTATATACGAATGTTTTTATTTGCCATTAGCTTGTTACAAAATATATTCCAATTAAATTTCATTGCAGCAGTGTCGAATATGATAATATATTAAGACAATTTTATTTGAACAAATGATTCAAATTAACATTATATCAAAACTGTTACATTAATAAATATGTGGTGAAATTAGTGACTGTATCTGTTCCACACGAAATTTGATTCTGTCTACAAATACATATGAAAGAATACTTTCAGAGAATAGTGACTTTAACGCTTTCTTGCATAATATTTATATACCATTTATTTATTTATTTATAGAACTTTATTTATACCGTACATCAAATAGGATACAATATTCCACTTACATTATGTACGGGGTTTTAGTGGTGGTTATACTAGAAACTGAAGCCTAAGGTACAGTAGTATTACATATAATTTAACAATCCTCCTACTTCTACTGATATTTAAAAAAATCTAATATTTTTGTGTATGGTTTGTAGCAAGAGTGTCGTGCATAGTTTTCTAAAACTATTTTCAGGCAAATTAAGCTCATATGTACCCTTGTAAGTAAGCTATGCTTTGTCCAAGTGAAATATTAGTCAAGAGCCTGGTTCTAATTTCTCTCGTATAAAGATTTAGATTTTGTGCTGCTAATACTACTATATTGGTGTATAAAATGTCTAACTATGATGCTGTACTTATGTTTGCTAAGATAAAAAATAGAAGTACATAAAAGATCACTTATATTATTACTTTTACTTTCGTAAGTATATTTTACATTAGATTATTAACATTAATTTATGTCATATTATTATGTGTATCCATAAGAAACTTAACATCTGGTATCCGCAAGGATAGAAAGCATGATGATTTCACCCACATACATAAATCAATTGCGTTTTTTATTATTGCTATATTATTATTACTACAATAATTATTCCGATAAAATGGGATGATATATCATATAGAATTAAGTTTCAAAGGCATCCCTGTTGGTTAATTGAAGATATTTAGATATAAAGGAATTAAAAGTGTAATATGGAGTAAATTAGGGACAAAGTATGTATCACTGTTTCCACACGTCAAACCCTAGAAAATTTTTTCGTAACTGCAACAAAATCCAAAATCCGGCGAAATATTCCGCATGAAATGCGTGCAAAAATAATGAATGTCGCTCCACGGAGTGTAATTTTAGCAACTAACATGAATGTCGCTGCACGGGGCGTAACATCGGAGTCGCTCCGGCCACCAAATTTTAGCAACTATAATGCATGTCGCTGCATGGGGCGTAATGTCGCCCCAACCACCAAAATTTAGCAACTACCTCGAAAACCGAAATAAATTTTCTTATTACGAACCTACGTTGTGTAGCACCACAACTCATGTGTTATATTAAATATGAGGACAGGTTAAAAGTTCCGCAATCAAAATTTTAAGGGGAGATTTGGCGCTAACGACAAAATTCTTGAGGGTACGTTTTTATTTTTTGTAGTCGATTTTGCCGGAAAAATTAATATGTTTTCCGCGCGTTTGCCCTTAGGCGGTTCCTCAGTGATTCGGTGGCAAAAAGCATCCTTACCATGTACATTGTACATAGTACATGGGGCCGCCTTGCCTGAACGTATGAATGATAAATGATATTATTATTCTGAATTGTTGCGATTCAAGCATTTTTAAGCTCTAGAATGAACGCCCGAAATCATTGTGATATTTTAAAATACGTATAAATACAGGCAAGTAAAAGCCCATATATTCGTAAATATTAAATTTTTACATGGGGCGTCTTTACTATGTACATACTTCGATATGCGATGTAAAGCAACGTTAGGCGCGGTTAGTACTTGGATGGGCGACCGTTCCAAAGAAGACCGTGTCCTCGCCTCACATATCTTTCAACGGTTTGTATATCACTGTATGCGCAGAATCTACACAACCTTAGGCGAGGGTTGTGTAAGTGATATACCATCCTTCGGAGGGGATGTAAAGCCGGCGGTCCCTTGTCTATTAAATGTTAGGCAAGTGAAAGATCCCTACTCTTCTGGGAAGAGGTTCGGCAAAATTCTTGGTTGGGGGTAGCTCGTCTACAGGCGTCGGTGATAGGCCTCAGTAGCGGAAATAGACCGACGTTAAATAAAGATTGGATGGTAGTTGGAGACACTGTCTGAGTCGTCCTGTTCTTCACCATGTGTGGTATACGGACCAAAATTTGTTAACCTTATTATACATATATCCTGAAAATGTTGTAAAAATATTTTTTGAAAAGAACAATATATTTTTTTAACTATAAATATAATCTTATTCTTGTGTTTCAAATTTCCCTTTCAGGTTAATTAAGAGGGTGTTAGTTATTTAGGGTGTTAGATTTAAGACAGAGCCACGACGCTGACGTCCAATTGATACCATTCAGTGCCAGCAGTTAAGCAAAGGAAGCAGTAAGTATAAATTTTATAATTTTTCGTCTGAATCATTTTGAGCCATTCAGGTGAACACATTAGTATCCATTTTAGAAAGGATAATAAAAAGTCCCTCAAACACGTCAGCATGGATCGTTCACATTATCACAGAGAACTTTGGAGGTATCACTGAAATTGCTAACAGAAGAATAGGATTAATTAAGTCAATATCATTAGAGAGTAGTAGAGTAAAGAGTAAGTGTAGAGCAAATAGGTATACTACGACATCAAAGCACTTCGTTACAATTAGATCAAAAAAAGTTATACATTTTAAATAGCGATGTGACTGAGGAAATAAAAATTAAATATATTCAATGTACAATAAAATATTTCAATGGGAAATCAAAAATATTACAGATAAGCTTTCCATCATTTAAATTACTGTCTTCAATGAACACTTATGGTTGTATAATAGTAACCGTAAATCTGATACCACACAGCTTAACTAGCTTTAATTTACATAAAATATAAAGGGTATAATTTCTGTTACCAGTACAAAAATTTTTTAAAGCACTTAAATAGAATAGTGTTTAAGGGCTGCGATGGTTAACTTAGTCTGCAACTAATCATGCCTTATAATTTTACAAATGAGGAATATATTATTTATGTATATGGATTGTGTGATGGTAATGATAGGACAAGCCGCAGAGGAGTACCATATTCGTTTTCCTAAAAGAAGCACACTTAAAGCGGTTGAGATCTTTCAATTGCTTTAAGCCGTCAAGCAAATGATTATATACATTGAGATTTATATAAGTGGGCGTATCTTATACTTACAAAAAGGCATGTGAAAATTTTTTGCTTACCTTGTGTTGATATCGTGGTAGTCTTTATTTGTAATGAACTTTTGTTTATTAATAAAAACGTATATACATAATTCGTAAATAAATACTCCCACAAGCATCAAAATGCCATATTCTTTGAATAGATTCCTGCATGTATGGTTACTTGGAATTCCACCAATACATTTCAATATACGTTTTTGTGCAACAAACTCGTTTGGAGATAGTGTGGAGTTGCCCCAAAAGTAAACCCCTTATCTGAGTCTTGAACCTACCTGCGCATGCTACAGACCTATGAGTTGATCAGTTAAGAGAACTTTTTTTTAAATTCCTAAACAAATAACTCAAAGAATTTAATTTGGCTACAAGATTATTACAATGTTCCTTCCAACTCAAACATTCATCAATTGTTAAGCCTAAAAATTTGATTGTTTCTTTCTTTGAGAGAGAAACATTTTTTACCTTAATATTTAATTTTAAACAATTTTTTGCCAATTGTGAAATCTAATATATGCGTTTTCTACGGATTGAGAAACAATGAATTAAAATAATACCACCTACCGATATTACATATAACATCATTACATTTAGCCTCTAATATATCATCTGATTTATCAGTCAGAAGTAAGGACTTGTCGTCTGCGTACATGACAAGAAATGCGTCTGAAGTAAGGGTATCAAATTCATTAGTATATAACAAAAATAATAAAGGACCCAATATTGAGCCCTGTGGAACTCCCATATTAACTTCCTTATATTCTGATTGAATTCTATTTACAGCACCATTTGATAAGTGACTTATACTGACGTATTGAGTCCAATGTCTTAAAAATGAGGAAATCCAATCTAATGCGATTCCCCTTATACAATATGAGTATAGTTTACGCAATAAAATATCGTGATTGACATAGTCGAATGCCCTACTGAGATGAGAGAAGACTCCAACAGGGCACTCGCTTGCCTCAATATATCCAATGAGCTCTTATAAAAGGAATGCAAGGCAGTGGTAGTAGATATATCTGACCGAAATCCGTGTTGATTTTGTGTGATGATACTATTTTTGTCCATATCATATTCAGCAAGCATAAAGACTTTAACAGGATGACAATATACATAGGTTAAAATGTTGCCAGTGAATTATTGATCACAAACTGACTACATATCGAACTTAATTCACAGACGAGGCCCAATTTACACAGGATAGCGTCTTTAATCCAATAAATTCGCATAACTGGGACGAAAACAATCCTCGTGCTATAAGAGAAGCCCATTCTCAACATAAGTTTTCGGTAAATGTTTGATGTGGTATGATTAACAGCAACCTAATTGGCTCACATATTTTTCCAGTAAGGCTAACTATCGAGGTGTATTTTGATTTCTTACAAAATATTTTACCTGGTTTAATGCAAGGTATTAATATAAGAGGACAATACTTCCAGCATGACGGAGCCCCTCCTAATTTTGATATTGAAATTAGAAGGCATTTGGATAATGAGTTTCCAAACAGATGAATTGGACGTGAGAAACCTCATCCTTGGACGGCTTTATATCCAGATTTCAACCCCGTCGATTATTTTCTATGGGGATATCTCAAAACTGAAGTCTACAGTGTCCCAATAAATTGTAAAGAACAATTACTTCAGCGAGTTATCCGCTGTAGTCACCAAATTAGAAACAATCCTGCGCACATTAGAAAACCTATTGGATATTTAAATAAACGCCAACAGAAATGCATGGAAGCTGGAGGTTCTCATTTAAAAAATTGACTCTACGTATCTGTAATAGTCTTAAATATACTTTTGTAAATATTTATTTGACCATTTTTATTTATTTGAACAATTAATGTAAGCAAATGAAGCTGTTTTTCTTCAAATTCCCCATATTGCCAACTTCAATTCAATTGCTTGTAAAAAAACCGATAAAGGTGCAACAAAAAATCTAACCACATGGTTTTGTTTATTGATGTATGGACTTTTATAATTGGCAACCGAATGTTAAAAAAATGTATACAGGATGATCTTTTTTACAGAAATCGGAAAAACAAATTAAAAAAGTCCGGCCCTGGAAATGAAAAAAATATATAATAGCAATCTGTCAATTGTGATAAGTGTATAATAAAGTGCCTAAAATTTAAACATAACCCGATCAATCGTAAGGACGTTCTGGCCAAAATAAATTTAGACCAAAATCAATTTCTCGTAGCTCAGAAATTAAGAGCGATAGGAAAATTTCAATGGCGGTTCCTGAATACCCAAGTGGTCTTCTACTGCCCCTAGAAATATGTACAGTTCCTCATAAAACACCCTGTATATCACACATACAAAATATAAGTGTCACCTCTGTTGAAAGTTCTCTGGACCTACGACTCTTTGCTCCGGCATAAACCAGCTAGTCGTTCGCATTTGTTGCTTCGCCTATTTGCCATTCGAACAAAAAGGTAAATAAACAGGTAACACCTCCTGTCATGTAATCGGCTTTATTTAAAGTGTAAACGAATTTAATTGAAACCGTATAAAAACTAAAAGCCGGCAAAAACAGTCGGCATCTCTTTGTTGTACATGGGCGGAGGTAAATAGAAATGCTTGTCATAAGAGAATAATAAGATTTTCGGGCGTTATTATATTAACCTATGTTTCAAATGGTCTCCAGAAAGCCATGATAAAATAGTAAATAATTAAAATATTTTACCTTTTATATAGTAGTAAATATTTATAAATATGAACAATAACTAACTAAACTCCTACGCTTGATATTATAACAGGTATTTACGCACCGCACTGGCACATTAACAGCAGAAGCGATTTACGAGTTTTTTTATGCTAGTAAGCCTGTCCGTTTTATTTATTATCTTTGAACCAGTGCAGTCGTAGATGGTTCATTCAGGCTGATTACGTTGCCAGTCTCGGACTCGCCTGCACAATTTCACCTACCATTCGAATCTCGATACCATTGCTAAATACATAGGACAAAATATCAAGATCAGTGCGCACGGCCCTGTGCTTTAACACTGACCAGTTCCAATTATCCTCGTATAAAGTATACCTCTAGAACGGAGTTTTAATAAATACATAAATTGAACAGCTTATCGTATCGTAGCTTATGGTTGTTCTGGGGAACATCGACTATTAAAACTTAATGTAGTCATTTGCCTAGAATAAAATTTATATCGTAACTATAAATTATGCGAAAATGCAACAAAGAAGCTATAATGCGTTGTTAATTGATAATCTTTGGTATTTAAGTTAATGAATAAAACATACTCAATTATTGCAGCTTAGAAAGAGAAATTTGAATTTTACTTTTGTCGTAAAAGAATATTGGAAAAAACAATTTAATATCGACATAACAAAATTATTTATGGCATTAATAACTGCTAACATTCAGTACTTTATACTCTTCGAACCAATCATGTCATCGTAATCATTATTGGTTTATATGTCTAATATTATTATATGCACACTTAAATATGAAAGAAGTTTTATCACACGAACTTTGTAAGATGTAAACATTAAACTTAACATGTCTAGCTAGTCAATATAAATTTATAGATTACAGCAAAGAGCCGCCGCCGCTTCGGCTTAATTTTCTTATTATTATTATTTTTTTTTGTCAATTGCTATAACTTGTTCCAAATTACAGTATTTAAATCTTTCACAGAGCCTTTAGTATTAAAAATGTTCATTATCTACCGGAATCGTATTCCACTTATGCAGATATAAACAATACATTATGAAAGGGTAGAAAGAAAACGAATACAATTAATATAATTCATAATAATTACTAATCCGGAAGAAATTTCAAATTCTTTTGCACAACATTGCAGCAAATTTAAGCGTATAACAACATTTTGGAGAAAACATTTCTTTACCAACAAAATCACAAAGTAATACTTCGCTCTTTGTTGCATATACAGGGTGTTTCATGAGGAACTGTACATACTTCCAGGGGCGGTAGAGGACTACTTGGGTATTCAGGAACGGCCGTTGAAATTTTCGCTCTTAATTTCTGAGATTCAGGGTGATAAACTGATTTTCGTCTAAATTTATTTTGGAGAGAACGTCCTTACTATTGATCGGATTTTGTTTAAATTTTAGACACTTTATACACTTACATCAGATGATAGACTCCTATTGTAATTTTTGTTAAATTACAGGGCCGGACTTTTTAAATTTGTTTAATTTGTAATTTGAAAAAAGCAGACAGTACTACATGCAATGCTAACTGCTTAATACGGCAAGAATAGCAGAGAGAGCGCAAAAGACGTTTGGGTTTAACTTACTATAACTCATTTTGTATTGAAGTTAGAGACCCAATTTTTTCACTAAAAACAATTATGGTATTTTGGGCGAAATGTTGTCGCTGACTTCTTCTTAAATTTCAATAAATAGCTGTCGCTCCTCGATATACGGTACGAAAGTGACTAATCAAATTCGAAAAATCTTTTTAAGTAGCTGCTCATGATGTGTTTCTAAAGCGCCTAATATATTTCTTGATTATTTTACATATATTTAAGTTTAATTATTTCCTACCTGCTACCTCTAACGAAACCTAACCATTACTGTCTGCTGTTCCATACTTAGTACAATTTATTTTTTGACAGCCAGTATCAATAGTAATGACTAAAGTAAAGAAAACAGGTAGACATTCAAGGAAATCTGGAGGAAATCAGAGGTAACCTGAAGGAAACCCCCTTAAATCTTAAGTTCACGTACAAGTACATGAGTAGAGGGTTGTACACCATTTCAGAGAGTTATTCGCATCTGTTCTGAAAAATATTTCAGGACGTTCTGTTTGTAATTCCTCTAAAATATTAAAATATTCAGTTTTAATTATCCTGAAATTATTCAAAATATTTACACTGCTCTATAAATAATTGCTAATTTCGTATATTTATAAAATATTCATCAAATATAAAAAGTGTATATACCCTAGTAGTGTCATACTTTATTAAGCTCTTCTATATTCCTTCATAGTCATCATTAAATTCGTAGTAAATACGTCAATGCCCATAACAATAATTTTATTACTTTGTTTTCCGTTAAAATGTAAGTGATAAAAATTTATTTTAACGCAATAAACAATACCCTAGTTAATTGCTTAATAGTAGAGTAGCGTCATTAAATTTGTAAATAAATAAAGGCTGCATGATAATTATCTCCAATATATCATCTCTATTGCGGTGTAGGTAAGAGCATAGAAGAGATATAATATTTAATTATAATAAATTATAAGCAATATTTTGTTAGTGCCAAATCATGCAGCAACAAAAATAATTGGAACATCATAATAGACACTAATTAAAATTCATGTGTTTGATCGGTATTCGTCTCTTAGTCCAGTAACTTAAGGGTTTTACTTCACAAAAATTCTCAGCAAGCTGAATTTTTGCATACGCCTTCATTAAAACATTGTAGTTACAAAAGTTGTCGATAAGAAAATTTTCTATAAAAAAGTTTCTTTATATTTTCCACGTAGGAGCTTACCTTTCCACGTTATACGCCGCACAAAGACTCAACATAATGGAATAGTGCTGCAGTAGTGATGCATTCGTTTCCTCACCGCCTTCGAGGTAGAATACAAGGCGCGTTTTTTTACATGGTTTCCCCAATAGGCCTAATCCATGTCTTAGTCAAAATAGGTGGAAAATCAACAATCCTCTTCTACCGGGAGCAATAATTCCTCTTCTGCTTTTTCTTTATAGTGGAAGCGGTTAGCAGTTAAACCTGGAAGAAAACTGCACTTAATGATAAAAGCAAACGGCGTTCAGGAATTATAGAACGATTTTGCAGGCAGTACCCAAAATTTCTTCCCTTAGTATTCGAGATGGCAGCTATTTTCCATATTTACCTAAGAAATTAAGTAAATAAAAAATGTAGTTATTGTGTTGAACGTAATTACATATTGATTTTTAGTAATTTTTCAGTTACCCCCTCCACCTCCGCTCTGTTCATGTGCGCCTACGAAGTGCTCTATGCATGTCGCTTCCACTACACGCAGAACATCAGTCAGTGAGTCAGCAGTGATCTCTGATCTATTACCGCGAAAACAGGTTTTGATGTCATATGTATTGATTGTTTTTATGTGTTACTGTTGCCCAAACAATAACCTACAATTAATTTCTGTTCAAAAAAGAAAATTAGTGATTTTACTATCTGTGGGGTAAAACCAAAAGTAAGTACCTATTTCGTATCCGTATTTTTTTGGATTGCATAGTATTGTTATTTGGAATCATGTTTTTGGAATCAGGAACATTTTGAGATATCTATTATTAAAATGGTAATTTGGACAATACAATTTAAGATTTTTAGTATTTGTGCGATTGTTAATAAAATTAAATAAAAAAGTGAAACATTGAGAACAAAAATTTAGGTACAACCTTGTAAGAGGTTCTTAAAATATAATAAAACACTTATTAAGTAATTACGAGAAAATAAAATAACCTTTGCAGAATTTAACCCTTATAAGGCAAACCAATTTTTTCAAATTGTAACATGCCTTGTTTTGTAGATTTCTTGTATTGTATTTATTATTATTATTATTATTATATAGACAAGGATTTAACTTAAGCCATTGATATATAAAAAAGGAGAAGTAGCTGAATAGTATTGATCTGTATTAAATTTAACTTGGAACAAAATTAATGTTAGAAAGTAGAAAATTAAATTTCAATGATCCCTATTTATTTTAGTTTTAATAGACACGATGGCACATGTCAAAGATGTTAGAACACCAATTTGTAATGGGTTGGCTCATGTACAGTTCGCAGTCAACTGGGCACGTTGTTGCTTGTGTCAGTCTTTAGATATTCATAATCTTATTTGCCCTGCCAAAAATCCAGTACAGGCAAAACGCAATAAGGGCTATCATACTTTGGCTTTTCATTTAGATGAACTTTCTCGATTTAAATACATGTTACCATCAACTTTTCCAGTAAGTTGTTTCGACGAAGGGGGTGGAATACTTTCCACGTTTATATCAAAAGAAGCCAAGTGGCACAAGGCTTGCTATGTCTTGTTTTTTGGGAAAAAATTAGATAAACTAAAAGAAACATTAAAGAGAAGTGTTGACAACCATTTGAAACCTAAATCTACTGTCAGCAGTTCCTCACGTGCTACTCGCTCTTCAGTGCCTTTAGCTCCGTTTAAGGAGATGCTGTGTTTTGTTTGTTTAAAATCAGGAATATGGAACCAACCTCTCCACAATGTAGAAACAGAAAACGGATTTCATCACATTAGAGCTTGTGCAGAGTTTCTACAAGACTCAAAGCTTCTAGCAACTTTAAGTGCTGGCGACCTTTTTGCCCAGGAAGCTAAGTATCACACAATTTTTCTGACTCGGTTGTATAATAAATGTAGGATAAACGAAACGGAGCAAGATACAGGTACTAACTTGATGAAGGGCTTGCTTTCTCAAATTTGCTGGCATTTATACGCTTGAACATGGAAAGCGAAACTACAGAATATGTATTTAAGATGCCCGATCTTATACAAATGTACCAAGGAAGACTATCACATCTCAGAGGCAAACCAACCGATCAGATGTCACCTCCCCACTCTACTCGTTTTCGATGCAATATATTACGTACCTGAGCTAAAAGAACACAAATCTGGGCGTGAATATATACTTATAAAAAATAATGCAAATATCCATAGCGAAATAAATCCAGAAGACTTTGATGGCGACGCCATTTCCTTTCAAAGATTTATAAGAAATTTAAGAAAAACTGTATTAGAAAAACGTGTAGAGTTTACAGGAAAATTGATAGATCCCGTTGAAGAGATACCAGTTGCCTTATTAGCTGTAGTAACATTTTTACTATACGGAAGTTCTTTAAGTTTAGTTTTCCCTCGACCAGTGAAGAGCATGAGCTAGAAGAAGATCATTAGTAAATCATTCGAGATATATATTTAAGGAAATAAAGTTTTATGATAAAATTTAACTGAGCGTTTTAATTATACAACGAAAATTACTCACTAAAGAAAATTAAGAAAATACATACTTATGTCGAAATTATTTTAATCATTTTTTTGCTATTTTCAACTTTTTATCTACGCCATGCCCATGCCCATATCCCATGCAATTATTAATTTCTTCTTGTGATATATCATTTTAAAAATGTTGTCATATATAAATTTTAATCATAAAATCATAGTATAGAACTTATAAATTAATGTTTATTAATTGTTTTCCAGATTAATTTTAAATTGCCGCCATCTTGAATTCTAAGGGATGAAATTTGGGATACTGCCGGCAAAATTGATCCCTACGGTGTAATAAGTTATCTCTAAAAACCGTTTGCTTTTATCATAAAGTGCAGTTTTCTTTTGCTATTCTCTTCCACTATTAGTGTCGCCATCATCAACTTCCTCAAACACGTTTTCGTTTTCCTTTGTATTCCTTTCTTGTGGATTGAGAGAGGATTGACCATGGCAGTGTCCACAAACAGCAGAGCATGGCAAACCAATTTTTCTGCAACCACAGTTCGTCCCACAACCTTTTGTGCAATTGCAGAATATCGTATGGAGGATTTCATCGGGCGCAGGTGGCAATAACGTCATGACAGGCTCTAAAACATGATCTTTCATGACACATCCCCAGTGTTCAGGATTTAATTCATTACCCAACCAAGTTTGTACTTGACAATAAATCCGAAATAGATGCTGTCAGGCGGCTCCTGTTGCCGGTGGACGTGATTGTAGTTTTACAGGTTTATTGAACCTAGCGGATTTAGCGAAGCTCAAGCATTGGTAGTTACCAAAAGAAACTTCTTTAATTGGAGCTCCACATGTCGCCAATAAATAATGTACTCCATTATTAACAATAACTTTGGGAGAACAAGTCTCCTGCTGAATCTTGGCGATTTTCAAGTAACTGTAGAGCTTTCTTTTTACCTCGATTGAAAAGTGCGGAAGTTGTATCGCATCCAGTTATAGCATGTAAAAATAAAATATGCTGTTTACAATTTGTGTAATGACCAATGCTATTAGAAGAATATATTTTTGTCTGAACATTTCCTTTGCCTGGTTAAAAAAATCGCTGATGTGAAGAAGCAGGTGCTATGAGAAGGACTGGAAAATCTACATCTCTCCCACAACAGCTGTATTCGCATATGGTAGTTCACGTGTTGTCTCTATTATGACAACGGCATAGCGAGCTTGTTTAACAGCTATGTTCGCAGTAGCTAATTTTTGTAACAGCATCAAAATGAACCTATGTTTAATACAAAGATTGGCTAAGAATTTTTCTTGATTCATTGGCACATGCATCGTTTCATCGAAGAGAACATCGGGAGAGCCAGAAAGTACATTTTATCGTCGAAGCTGTTCCATTGCTTTGATATTCTTAATAGAATTGTTATATCCATCGAATACAACTGTTATATTGGAACCGATACTTGACCTTTGCTAAATCCTCTAGATTCAATAAACCTGTAAAACTACAGTCACTTCCACCGACAACAGGAGCCGCTCGACAGCATCTATTTCGGGTGATGACGTTACTGCCACCTGCGCCCAATGAACTCCTCCATATGATCTCCTGCAATTGCACAAAATGTTGTGAGGCGAACTTCAGTTGCAGAAAAATTGGTTTGCCATACTCTGCTGTTTGTGGACACTGCCATGGTTAATCCTGTCTAAATGCACCTCCCAGAGATGGTTCGGCAGATACGTCTGAAGATATCAACCCGCAAGGTTTTGAATACGAAGGAAATTGATGATGGCGACACTAAAGCAAACGCATAAGAGGAATCATTGCTTCCGGCAGAAGAGGATGAGAAAGAGGAGTGCTGATTTTCCACCTATTTTGACTAAGACATGGATTAGGCCATGATCGCTAACGTTTGAATTCCCGCCGCGCGCATGCAAATTGTGAGGTTAGCTACAGACGTGCGCACGCGCGACTAACTTCAGCCGGCTCTTTACATGAATGACCTTGAAAACCAGAATGAACCTCCATAAGAAATAACATGGGATTTTGTCACCGAACTCTTATACCTTTTTTCATGATGTTATGGCACTGGACCAATTTTTTTTTGTGCATATTTTGGATTTCAAATTTAATTTTTAACTCAACAACGATGTTCTCTTGACATTTTTATGCATATTTTACCGTTCTAAAATTATTAAAGTTTAACCGCAGTGATATTGTATTGTTAGATAAAATAATGCGCCAATTGTATCTTACAAATACAACTGGGCATTTGTCAAGCAGTGTTTAGCTGATTAACGTCCAGTCAAATTTATTGATCTGAATTGTCGATTTAAATTTAAAAAATGGTTTAATCTTTTGTAGAATTGACAGATATGCATTTCTGTTATGGGCTTTCTAATGGTAATAATGTAGAAGCAGCTACACTTTATGCGGAGCGCTTTTCCAACCGACGTCATCCAGATCGAAGAATGTTTATGAATATTCATATGCGCCTACAATCAGGAAATTTGGAACCTAATCATGGTGGTCAAAGATGGGCGACGGTAACAACGATCCAACAGAAGGAAATAATACTAGAAGCAGTTGAGGAGAATCCTGTTATTAGCGCAAGAGGAATTTCGGCAATGGAACGTGTGAGCCACATGACTATTCATCGCATTTTAAGAACCAAATTATTGTATCCATATCATATACAAAGAGTTCAGGCGCTGAATCTCGAGGATGCAGTACCGCCTATGAGATTCTGCGAGTGGTTTACATGGAAATGTATTCGAAATCCTTTATTTAATTCTGCTGTATTATTTACGGATGAAGCTGGATTTAAGAGGGATGGAATTATAAAACTTCATAATAACCACTTATGGGTTGAAGAAAATCCTCTTGGAATAATTGAGTCGAGGCACCAACAACGTTTTTCAATTAATGTCTGGGCTGGAATTGTCGACGAGCTTTTAATTGGTCCATTTGTTTTACCTCGAAAACTAATTGGACAATCTTACCTAAATTTTCTTCGAGATAATTTGCCACTTCTAATGGAAATTGTTCCATTAGCCGTAAGACAACTTATTTTTTATGCATGATGGTACTCCGCCTCATTTCTCCTTGCTCGTACGAGCATATCTCAATGAAACTTATCACAACAAATGGATAGGTCGTGGAGGACCTATAGCATGGCCAGCCTGCTCCCCAGACCCGAATCCACTAGATTATTATTTATTGGGTCATTTAAAACAATGTGTTTATTTTGTTCCTATTCCCGATGAACAAACTCTTCTTCATAGGACAGAAGAAGGATGCCAGCAAATTCGCCAGAATCCTGGAATAGTTGGTAGAGTAAGAACATCTATGAGACAATGTACCCAAAAGTATATTGAGACACATGGGCGTCACTTCGAACATCTCTTGTAAAGTTATTGCATTAATTTCTTGTTTCGTTTATCTTTGCTAATTTTTAACTTCTCCACAATAAAATTGTGAGAGGTTACTAAAATTGGTTCAAAAACGAAAATTGAGATAACATTAAATCTTTACTTTTTGAGGTCCTAGGAACCCAAAAAAAGTGGTTTTTGAAAAATGTCTGTGTGTGTGTATGTGCGTATGTGTGTTAGCACGATAGCGCCGAAACTACTGAACGGATTTGAATGAAACTTTGCGTGTGCGTTTCTTTAGTACCCCAGAAGATCTGAAAAGGTTTTGGTTGAGATCGGATTACGTTTAGTGCCATTTTGACGCAACAAGTTGTTTATTTTATAATTACTTTCAATTTGCAATGGAACCATTGAAAAGCAGTTAAAATTCTGATTTCAACGATATATCACACTTCCACCCTTTCGATTTGGTTTCCGTGAAAAAAATTAAAAACAAAGCAAATGTGGCATAGATCGCATTTCGCATGACATGATCGATGCGCGTAGCCGTTACGTCGTGAAACTCTTCACATCACGTGTCAATTAACTTGTGAGGGTTTCTTAACTGTTCTAGAAGTAGAGCGGATTACGTTTAATGCCGTTTTTAAATATATATACAGACAAATCGAAGAATTAAACTACAAATATTCCTTTAAAATCTAGTAAAATTACTGAAATGCTAATGTTTCATTTAACAAAGAGCGATCGGATTGCAATGAGGAAATTTTGATGATTGTTATTGTCATCCGATAACGTTGGTGTCATGTCATGTTAATAAGATTTCGGCATATTTGTAACTTTTAGTGGATTGTCACAAATTTTAAAGGTAGATGTAACAATATTAATATCATATGCTTTCTGTACCTTCGTTGGTGAATTTATTATAGATTATCACTTTACCAATTTTTAGTTTGTTGCTTTACAAATCTGTAGTATTTAGGATAACTAGGCTTTCTTAATCGTTCAAGTGATGGTAAAGCTGTTAATATCCTAATAGTATATTATTCAACGAGCGATAATGTAGGTAATAACTCGCATAGATGATTGTAAATTCATTAAGTTGAGGGTTTTTTAGTGCCCCAGAAGATCTGAAAAAGTTTTGGATGAGACCGGATTACGTTTAGTGCCGTTTTGTCATGCAATTTAATGCTCTTTTCGGCTTCAAAGATTCACCGAGTGGGGAGGTTCCAGCGGCTTCCAGTAGCTGCCGATTTTTTTGTTTAAATTAAAAATTAAAATTTCTGATGACTTTGTTTTTCTTCAATTTGGCGCGGTATTAGTTAGAAAAAATTAGGACAATAACAACATTAACTGCGCAAAAATGTCAAGAGAACATTGTTGTTCAAAATTAAATTTGAAATCCAAAATATGCACACAAAAATTAGGCCCAGTGGCGTGCCATACCTTCATGAAAAAAGGTACCCTACGTACCCCAAATCTACGTCACTGGTTAAATCTGGGGCTTCGTTTTTTAAATTTAAATACAATACTAATCATGTATTCTTCACACAAAATTTCAGGTAAATATCTACATTTGTTCAAAAGATATTTAGGGAAGTAATTGTATTTTTGAAAATTACAATGCCCTATATCTTGTAAACGCAGGCTATAATGACAATTATTTATATGAAAAAATATTCTTAAATTTGTATGAGGAATATGCTCCTTCATTTATGACATTCCATTATGTTACACCTTGTATAGAGATCTGTGAAACAGTATACTCCCTGTTGCAACTATCAACCCATAAATTCAAAAAACCACTGTGTCAATAAAATATTTCCCTAATTACTGGTAGAAACAACTCGCTCGAAAAATCGCCGAAGGATACATCCGATATATAATTTGCATTTATTAGTTTTATAATTATTTGCATCTTGCACAGTCTACCACCCACACTATTAATTATCTAGAGAGAGTTTTGAATATAGATTAATTAAAACACGAGTTAATTAACAATTATGCGTAATATAATACGATACTTTAATCAAATATTTCCAGCCTGAGGTCTATTCCATAAGTAATAACGTGCCTAAAGGTGCAAAATTAATAGGTTAATATAAATGAATTATATAACTCAACATGCTCAGATTGAAATAATTGATATTATTTACTTAGAACGACCTGTTTCAGCGGATAATAAATACAAGGCAATATTTAATAATGAATAAAAGAAACTTTGTTAAAATATTCATAAAACCAATTAAACAGAAAACATAATAATGCAGTAAAAAAAGGCCAATAAAATGAAGAGATAGGTATAGTCTGGATACAGCAAGATTAGGATTTTACCATGTTTTGGGTATCACTCGGACTATATTTGAGTATATTTGAGTAATTTTGGACCTCGAAAACCGTGTGCTACTTTTTTTATAAGCAATTAAAGTTTTTTTACCACGCTTTTCGAGCTTAAAATGTGAATAACTCCGGATCTATAAGTCGGATCGAGGCAAGCTAAAAACCAGTCTCTTTGTAATAAATAAACTTCGTTGGCTTCAAGTCTCTGAAGTACATAAAACTGAAAAAACGAGAAAAGACAGTATTATCTTCATTTTAGTGCCCAAGTCCGTCAACTAGACCAATTTGTATCAAACTTTCAGAAAATATACTTTCTGATGTAATAAATATACCCTGAAAAGTTGGTATCAAAATATTGAACCCATTGGTCAAAATTACATTTGTTATCTAAAATTTTAAATGCCCGCCATTTTATGCCATTAAGTCCAAAATGGAAAATTGTATTTTCAATATGTAGATCTCGACGCCAGCTTTCGAATGTAATTAAAAAAAAAAATTTAAATGTAATTTGTATGTAACACCTTGTATAGAGATCTGTGAAACAGTATACTCCCTGTTGCAACTATCAACCCATAAATTCAAAAAACCACTGTGTCAATAAAATATTTCCCTAATTACTGGTAGAAACAACTCGCTCGAAAAATCGCCGAAGGATACATCCGATATATAATTTGCATTTATTAGTTTTATAATTATTTGCATCTTGCACAGTCTACCACCCACACTATTAATTATCTAGAGAGAGTTTTGAATATAGATTAATTAAAACACGAGTTAATTAACAATTATGCGTAATATAATACGATACTTTAATCAAATATTTCCAGCCTGAGGTCTATTCCATAAGTAATAACGTGCCTAAAGGTGCAAAATTAATAGGTTAATATAAATGAATTATATAACTCAACATGCTCAGATTGAAATAATTGATATTATTTACTTAGAACGACCTGTTTCAGCGGATAATAAATACAAGGCAATATTTAATAATGAATAAAAGAAACTTTGTTAAAATATTCATAAAACCAATTAAACAGAAAACATAATAATGCAGTAAAAAAAGGCCAATAAAATGAAGAGATAGGTATAGTCTGGATACAGCAAGATTAGGATTTTACCATGTTTTGGGTATCACTCGGACTATATTTGAGTATATTTGAGTAATTTTGGACCTCGAAAACCGTGTGCTACTTTTTTTATAAGCAATTAAAGTTTTTTTACCACACTTTTCGAGCTTAAAATGTGAATAACTCCGGATCTATAAGTCGGATCGAGGCAAGCTAAAAACCAGTCTCTTTGTAATAAATAAACTTCGTTGGCTTCAAGTCTCTGAAGTACATAAAACTGAAAAAACGAGAAAAGACAGTATTATCTTCATTTTAGTGCCCAAGTCCGTCAACTAGACCAATTTGTATCAAACTTTCAGAAAATATACTTTCTGATGTAATAAATATACCCTGAAAAGTTGGTATCAAAATATTGAACCCATTGGTCAAAATTACATTTGTTATCTAAAATTTTAAATGCCCGCCATTTTATGCCATTAAGTCCAAAATGGAAAATTGTATTTTCAATATGTAGATCTCGATGCCAGCTTTCGAATGTAATTAAAAAAAAAAATTTAAATGTAATTTGTATGTAACGTACTTCCTTATATTTTTTTATAACTCAAATAGCAACAATTCAATCAATCAATGAATTTATTGGTGCCTTCAACAAAAAATATGTTTTACACAAGTCAAATAATGATAATATACATACAATGCTATAATATTGTAATACGAGCAACGGGTAATATTAAAATATTTATATAAATAAACATATATAAAACATATATACTAAAATCTGTAAATATTACATATATAAATACATAAACATTTATACACAAATATATAATGAATACATATATACAAAAAAGAGTATTACATAAAATACTTATCCACTATCTTGGACTCTATCCCATTAAAATTTAAGAATTCCTGTAAACTATAGAAGGATTCATTCATTAAAAATAGCTTTATTACCTGTTTATATTTCACCTCTGGTAAGGCTTTCACTGAATTTGGGATTTTGTTAAAAAATTTTGGACCATAATAATTAAAGCCACAGTCACTTGACTTAAGCCTATTAAAGTTTATCGCTATATTCTGTTGGGTCCTCATGCAGTATTTATGAATATCCTCATGTTTTTTGTAAAAATGAATATTTTTATAGATATACATCAAACAATATAATAAACACCACAGAAATTAGACAACCCCCAATTCCAGAAGTCAGGGCTTGTGCGGAAGGGGGTTACACATTGAAAAACTCGGACATACAACCATTTCCTCCGACAGTGCCAGTGGCGTAGCCTGGATTCGAACCCGGTGGTGCGATGTCCGTGTGATTAATCGCGATTGCCACCTCGCGCCTTAACCCACTCGGCTATTGACCAGACAATGAAAAATATAAAGCGATGGAAACGTTAAAACACCCAATTCCACAAATTTATCTCTTACATCCTCTCTATATCCACGATTCGTAATTATTCTGATCGTTTTTCGTTGTAACCCAAAAATTCGGTTGGCTTGCAAAGCGTGACCCCAATTTATCACACCATAAGACATATGAGACACTATTAGTGAGTAATAAGCCGTTACTAAAATTTTAAAAGTTACGACATTTTTTAGATTTCTTAACAAGAATATATTTTTTGACATTTTTTTTGCTACATAATCAACATGATGAAACCAATTTAAAATTGGGTCAAGATATATACCTAAAAATTTGGCATTTTCCGGACTCAAAATCATATTTGTGGTTTTACTTTAATTAAGTGACAACTTATTTGATGAGAACCATTCAAAAGCATTTGATTTAGCTTCACTTAATCGTCTTTGTACAACATCCGATTTATTGTCCGATACCAGGAGTGTGGTATCGTCTGCAAATAATACCAATTCAATATCAGGTATGGACCTACTTAGGTCATTTACATAGATTAGAAATAGGGTTGGTCCATGGACAGATCCCTGCGGCACTCCGCTCCTTATATATTGAGATGTTGAATTTGTATTATTCACACTTATATACTGCTGTCTGTTATGTAAAAATGATTTTATTATGTTGCAGCTGTTCGTGTCGAATTTGTAAAATTTTAATTTATCTATTAGAATTTGGTGAGAATTGTGTTTTTTCGGCCATTTTGAAAAAAACTTTTAAATTTTTCATCAGATCTGGTAGACAATTTTGGGACCTTTAATTCTTAAAAAAGAATTGAAAATTTTTGTTGACGTGAACTAGAGATATTTAACTTTTTGTATTTTGTGCATATTTTGAGCTAAAATTCGGACTGTATCATTTTGAAACCTATTCATTTCATGTGATAAATTTAAAAAATTTAAAAGTTTTATAGAAACTTATTTACAAGCATTATAATGTAAGTATTGTTAATTGAGCTAAAAAGTGATAGTAGAGGAAGTTAGCCGTAGGTCGGTCTCCCCCCACCACTGACCTTGACCTTGACCGTGCACCTGTGGTCCGTTCCTTCAAGGCCACGGTGGCATCGTAGGTTCGCATAGCATATACCGTGACCTTGACCTTGGACGGCCGCAGTGCGTTTCGACTTCAAGGGCGCAGTGTTGCTGTTACCCAGAACGATCACTTGCGGTGACCTTGGCCTTGGCTAACACTATTAGAGAATGCAAGGACGGAGCTTCCTCCTTGCCACGCAACTCGTAATGTGCCGTGGTTTGATATTTTGTGACGTAGTATATCTTTTCTATAAAAGAGTGAAAGGAGTTAATATGGGATCATTCTTAACGTCAATTTCCTAGAGTAAAGAAGCAAATATGTATTCGTGCAGTTTTTGTGGTGCAAGCTTCACTCGCAGTGACAATATGCGACGTCATCAGAGGGAGGCGTGTAACAGTTTAAATGGTAATGGACCGCCAGCAAAGAAAGTGAAATTGGATTCGAATCCATCAACATCGGTAATTATGCAGACGTGTTATAGCTGTAATGTGACTTTAACAACTAACCAAATGAAGTCTCATAAAAGAACACTACAACACAGAACAAATTCATGTGTACGTTTGATGGATGGTACAGAAATTGTTCGCAGTGCTTTCAAATATAGAATCATAACATACCGAGTGCATAGTGATAATGAGAAACTGGACTATATAATATTTTTCAACGAAATTCGACATAAAATATTGAATTTACTAGAAGAAATATTATTACTTCATAAAACTGTGAAAGTAAACATGGAGACATTTGCCAGCTATATATTACAAGCACAAGAAATAGCTGAAATTAAATCGTTTAATACGTGTAATAAAATATTGGATCAAGGTGTGGATTTAAACATTGCACTCGACACTTTTATAGACATGATGGTTGCGCAAACTACTGAGTTCCAAGAGCGTGATTCTGGTATGTAAATATCTTCTGGTATGTGGAATAACAATTGACATTTTTTTTTTTATTTTTAGGGTGGGCCCTCGAACAAATAAAATTTGTTGAAATTAATATAAACAAGTACAGTCCAATGGGTGGTTCATCATATATCAAGTTACCAAAGTTCATCGCAAATAAGAAGGCCGTAGTGAATATAGAAAACCAGGACCAATACTGTTTTGCTTGGGCAGTCACTTCAGCATTGTATCCTGCAAATGGTGGTACATCTCAAATGTCATCTTATCCACATTATTCAAGAGTTCTAAATTTGACAGGTATGAATTTTCCAATGAAATTGAGAGACATTTCAAAATTTGAGGAATTGAATAATATATCTATTAATGTGTATGGGTTAGAAAAGAAATTCGAGAATAATAAAGTAAAATATGATGTTGTCGGACCTTTGCGTTATTCTCAGAAGAAACTACGTATTCATGTTAACTTATTATTAATTTCCGCGGAATGTGATCAGAATCATCATTGTAAATCGGATTGTGCTAAAACTCACTATTGTTGGATAAAAAATTTATCTGGATTAGTATCAAATCAAATATCCGCTCACGGACATAGAAAATATTTTTGTGATGGGTGTTTGCTGTATTTCTGTAACGAACGTCAGCTAATGTCTCACCAAACAAATGATTGTAATCATATTTACACTACAACACCATCGACACAATTTCGGGTTGATAAATATGGGAAACGTGTACCGGAAAATATATTAAAATTTGAGAATTTTGACAGACAAATGCAAGTACCATTTGTAGTATATGCAGACTTTGAATCCATTTTGAAACCGATAAATACTTGCGAGCCAAATCCTGAACGCTCTTATACCAACAAAACGTTTATTCATGAACCTTACTCTTTCGCGTATTACATAAAATGTTCCTTTGATAATAGCATTTCTAAATTTGAACTATATCGCGGATCTGATGCAGCAAAAGTATTTGTATCATGTATAGAGGCTGATTTAAGGGAAATTTATAATAGATATATGAAAGATGTAATCCCCATGTCCCCGCTTACAGCGATAGAAAGAGAAAATTTTGACAATGCAACCATCTGTGGTATATGTGAGAAGCCTTTTGCAGAAGGTGATATAAAGGTGAAAGATCATTGCCACTTAACTGGTAAGATACGATTCGGTGCCGCGCACTCGATCTGTAATTTAAATTATAAACTACCAAATTTTGTACCTATCATATTTCACAACATGAGTGGATACGATATTCACTTATTTGTAAAAGAGTTATGCGCTCATAAAGATAAAGTTGACGTAATACCACAAAACAAAGAAAAATATATATCTTTTACAAAACATCTTTACATGCATGATTACGTTACTGACAAGGGGGAAACAAAAAATAAATATTTGCGGTTACGTTTCATCGATAGTTTTAAATTTATGTCAGCATCACTACAAAATTTAGGGGAAAATTTAAATGAAGGTCAAATGGTTACAATGAAGAACTTTTTTACCGATAATGCAAAATTTATTTTAATGCGACGGAAGGGTGTATTTCCATATAGTTTCGTAGATAACTTAGAGAAATTAAATAATCGTGTTCTACCCACCAAGCAGGAATTCTATGACAGCCTAAATGAAACACATATATCAGATGACGATTATGAAAGGGCTAAAAATGTGTGGGAATTGTTTGAGTGCCAGAGTTTGGGTGACTATTCAGACCTGTATTTAAAATCAGATGTCCTTCTTTTGTGTGACGTATTTGAAAATTTTCGTAAAATTTGCGTGAATAAATATAAATTGGATCCAGCTCAATATTACACAGCTCCAGGTTTATCTTGGGACGCTATGTTGAAACTAACAGCGGTAGAACTTGAATTGTTAACAGATATCGATATGATACATTTTTTTAAAAAAGCTATACGCGGTGGTGTCAGCCAGTGTACAGAAAGGAAGCATATCGCAAATAATAAGTTTGTACCCAATTATGATCCCTCAGAACCGTCGTCATTTATCACATATCTTGATGCTACGAACTTATACGGTCATAGTATGTCCCAAGCATTACCAACAGGGGGATTTGAGTGGCTGTCCGAAAGAGAAATTATCGACTTAGATGTTACTAATATTTCAGACGAGAGTCCACACGGGTATGTTTTTGAAGTAGACATACATTATCCGCAAGAGTTACACGATTTACATTCAGATCTCCCTTTCTTAGTAGAAAATATTATACCCCCCCAATCAAAATCAAAATCACCAAAATTAATCCCAAATTTGAATGATAAGAGACGATATGTTGTGCATTATAGAAACTTGAAACAAGCCATTGAAAATGGTTTAATGGTGTTAAAAACCCATAGAGTACTTAAGTTCAAGCAGTCGCCCTGGTTAAAAAAATACATCGATTTAAATACGCAAATGAGAAATTCAGCGACCAATAAATTTGAAAAAGACCAATATAAATTAATGAATAATGCAGTATTTGGTAAAACCATGGAAAATGTTGATAATAGAAGAGATATAAAGTTGATTACTCATTGGGAAAATGTTAGAAGAACTATAGGTGCAAACGCATTAATCGCTCGTCCAAATTTCAAATCTTGCACAATTTTTTCTGAGGATTTTGTAGCGATTGAAATGAGCAAATTGCAAGTAGTCTATAACAAACCAATTTACGTAGGATTTTGTATTCTTGAATTATCGAAGACGGTACTGTATAATTTTTTTTATGGTGTTATTAAACGTCAATTCGGTGCTAATGCTTCTTTGTTGTACACCGACACCGATTCCTTAATTATGAAAGTTTATACAGATAACTTCTATGACTTTATTGTACAAAATCCAGAAAAATTTGATACTTCTAATTACAGGGAGGGAAATAAATTTAATATTCCAAAAGGCTCGTCTGTGCTTGGGAATATGAAAGACGAATTCCCCGAAGATCCTATTATCAGCTTTTATGGTACTGGAGCGAAAGCGTACTACGTGCAATCGGTCGGTAATGAGTTGAAAAAAGCCAAGGGAGTAAAGAAATCTGTGATTGAAAAACAACTTACAATAGATGACTACAGAAAAATTGTTGAGCAGGGCGGGTTAATATTTCGTAAAATGAATACTTTCAGAAGTCACTTGCATGATATCTATACAGAGATGCGGAATAAAGTTGCTCTTTCTTATTATGACGATAAACGTTTTGTGATTCCCAATACCACTAAAACTCTACCCTGGGGTCACTCAGACATAACATTTTTTCAGAGTGAACCAGAGCAGAATTTAAAGTGGTTAATATCAGCCTTAAATAGTGTCGTTGAACGAAATGTTTTAAAGGATGATGATAAACTAGATGTGTTACTCAAAGCAATGAATGAGTTGAGTGATTAATTGTTAATAATGTTTCTACTTGTTAACGCAAAGGTCGACAATTATAATATTCAATTGAAAAATTCATTGTGATATTTCATGTTATGTGTAAGCCGAAGTAAGAGATATTTGTATGAAATAAAATGTTAATTTATAAATAAAGATTTAAATTACTAAATGGTATTTTTATTGTATGAGTACTGTAGGCAATAAGATAGAGAGAGACGATAGGAAGAGTGGGGTGGGAAGTAGGGGGTTAGTTAGAGTGTGTAGGGAAATAATTTGAACCAATAGGAACAAGAGTGGTAGGGAGTGGAGGGGTTAGTTCAGCGTTATGGGCTTCAGAGATGCTACAAAGATTCTTTCCGTCTCCAGCTCTCGAGTTGTAAGGAAGTGTGCAAAATAGTGCTGTCTGCTCTATTCCTAGCATTCTTTGTGTTCTGTGTTTTGTGTTTCGTGCCCGTTTCTCGTGTCCGTTTTGTGTTTGTTGTGACAATGGTAGGACAAAAAAAGATTGGTGTTTCTGGTGGTAGCGGTAAGGGAGGCGCTTTGTTGAGTGCTGTGGCTGCATACTTAATTAATTATATGCCAGGGCAAGACGACAATGGCGACGCTTGTCCGGGTAATGGTGTGGCGAACAATGGCGACGCTTGTCCGGGTAATGGTGTGGCGAACAACCAGACGAGCCCTGGCGTGGGTGACAATGGCGACGCTTGTCCGGGTAATGGTGTGGCGAACAACCAGACGAGTCCTGGCGTGGGTTTACTACCGGATATTGAAATCCCGACGGATTTGACCGATTTGAACGATGATTTGCTGGGTGATTTCGATTTCTCCGAATTGGACGCGCAGGCTTTGGCTTCAGATGAAGCCAGAGCTAGTACATCTAATGGAGAGGCCTACCCGAACGCCGCGTGGTCTAGGTTCCCTACGGTTACGGAGACAAATTCTGAGGACGAATTTCAACCTGCGCAACCAAAGATTTATTCGCAGAAAGGCCAAAAGAAGATGACGACGCATCCTTCAACATCTACAAAGCAGACGCAGGTAGAGAATACCGAGAAAGATGATGACGTGTCGATTCTTAGAAGAATTTTATCGGCGCAAGCATCTGTACCTGCTCGCCTGAGCCCTATTCCCGATGTTGGCTCAGACGAGGGGCAGGTAGAGATACCTGAAAAGCCTAAGAAAGCAGCAGCTAAAAATAAAAAGCCGTTATCGGGAAGGAAACCGGTGGTTAAAAAAGCTGCTGCAAAAAAGTCGGTAGCTAAGAAACCGAAAAAAGATGCTGCAAAAAAGCCGACGAAAGTGCAACCGGTATGTTCGAGCGCGCCGTTGCCAGGATGCTCTCATGCGGTGTTGCCAACGCAGGAACCCCGTAACCGTGCTCTGGTTGTGAATGAAAGTGATTCTGATTCACAATCGGAGTTATTCTCCCAAGAAGAGCAAAATGAAACTTTCAAAAATTTCTTGAACATGTATGAACAGTTGCAGCGGGAGGATAGGGAACTTAAAAGTGCAACTGATGATGACAGCAAATTAAAGGATCACGCGCAGTCCCTCAAAAGGAAGGCGGAGATGTTGAATTCTCGGGCCGATGAAATGCTCAGAGGCATTGCGAAGCGTCGCAAAGCCTCTGAGAGATGTACAAGGAAGCTAAATGCTATAAAAAAGAAACTGGGAATAAGGTAGTGCGTAAACACACTACAGAATGTTGCATTAAAAATGTTTGTACATAAATTTAGTATTAGGTTAGGGTTAAGAGAAAAAATGTAAAAAAATATAAAAGTAAAAATGTAAAACTGAAAAAAAAATGAGGTTAGATTAGGTTAGAAAAATGTAAAAAATTTAAATGTAAAAAAATAGGTTAGGTTAGAAAAAATGTAAAAAAAAATTTAAATGCAAAAATGTGAAAAAAAAATTAGGTTAGGTTAGGTTAGGTTAGAAAAAATGTAAATGTAGAAAGTAATAACACCCCCCCCAACCGGGCGGGGCGACCGAAGGCTGCAAGCGTCGCCCCCGCCTCTGCCAAAACCCCCCGCGCCCACCCACCCACCCGGGGGGGGGACCAAGGTAGCGCAGTGGTATAGCGGAAAATTGTTATTTAATTTTATAATTATAATTTTATAACTCTATAATTTTATAATTATAATTTTATAATTCTATAATTTTATAATTCTATAATTTTATAATTTTATAATTTACGTGTTGAAAAAAATCCCTGCAAGTGCTAGGGATTGAACTACCAAACCTTCGTTCACAAAGTTTACAAAGCAAGCCACGTTACCACTGGGCTACCTTGGTCCTAGGAAACTCTTATACTTTACTCTTATACTTACCTATAACGCGAGTTTATATATATATTTCATGGAATTTTTGGTAAATTGTGTATTTAAGTATATAATTAGATTAGAACTGTTGTATTCATCGTAGATGAAATAAAAAATAAATTTTAATACATTTATTTATACACAAATATTGGACAAAAAAAAAAATATATATATATATATAAACAACTGAAAAACTTCCAAAGTACACTCAGACACGCGTAAGGGGTCATTTTCGACTAAACTGACCACTGGGAATCGATTCCGATAATTTCCGAATCGATCCGAACACTACCGAACGCGTTATTCACTGTTTTGTCAAGGATTGGGGGAATAAAAAAATCAAAACACGTTTCAGGGGAGTTCACACATGCAAAGGCTGCAATTTTAAGCGAAAAGCCGAACTCATGCCGAACACTCCCGAAGTTTCCCGAAGCCACCCGAAGACGCCCGAGGACACGCGAGGTATCGTTTTCGACTAAATCGATCACTGGGAAGCGATTGCAACCACTTTCGGAGCGATACGACTAGCCGTTCCGGGAAAAAGTCTGCTGCGGCAAAACTAAAGGTCGGAAGTGAGTAGAAACGGTACTGGAGGACAACTGTGACCTCGATACACCTTTTGCAACACTTTTGACCGACAGTCCAAATACGAATAACCAATTTACTTAAATAAGTACCCCGTTATTTCTTATATTAAAGCAATTTTTTATTCTTTACTTTACTACTGTTATTTATTGTATATGAAATGAAATAAAAAAAGAATAACTCTTAATACATTTATTTATAAATAACAAAAATATATATACATAAAATAAAACAGAATTATCCGTCCGAATCATGCTCCACCAGAATGACTGCATCCTCATCTTCATCGGCAGATTCCTCCACCAGAATGGCTGCATCCTCATCTTCATCGGTAGATTCCTCCACCAGAATGGCTGCATCATCTTCCGAGTCAGACGATTCCGCTGTGTCCGTCGATGATTCCTCCAGAATTACTCCATCCATCTCGTCTTCGGAATCATCATTGGGCACAGTGTCCATCGACCATGTGGACGGAGACCTCTCCAATGGTTGGTATTCTTCTGGTGAGGTGGTGCTATCTGCTACACCACCCCTTGTCGCCTCTCTAACGCGCTGCAGGTAGGCACGATACCTTTCGCACAAAACGAACATGGTTGAAGTGGAAGATACAGTATTGTCTTGTACTTCAGACATGTTGGAGCGTAGAAAGTAAACTGAGGATGGTGAGGGCTTTCTTATGTATATATAGCCCCTACCACCACCCCCACCTCATCACTCCCCACCTCATTACTCACACAAATAAGAGTAGAAAGTGTCCTAATACTCATATTTTTAACACCATCAATATCAATAGCACTGTCAACATAAGCAATAATCGAAGTGAAACACAGATTTCTCTAGTAACATTGTGTTACTTACATTTAAATATTTAGTAAATAAAACAAAAAATAAGATTCAATTTAACGTTTATTTAACACTTAAACTAGTTATATAATATTTACAATAAACTAAAAATTAAATATATACATTTATTTATCACTAAAACTAATTACATAATTATTTACAATAAACTAAGAGATATATACATATTTACAAAAAAAAACTACAAATTATCTGTCCATATTGCAAATATTGCAGATTTCCACTCGCCTAATCTGATAGAGTGGATCTCTGCAAGATTTGCAATATCCCCGCCTGCCTCTCATTATCCTTGTAGTGGCATGGTAGTCCACATGACGATGTCTCCCAGGATCCACCCTAGACTGGTATCCCAGAAAACATCCGTGGCAAAGATTGTATTCCATACCACCCACTACTTGGACCGCAACAAAGGTCATGGTGGTGCAGAAGATGCCATCCATCGGGTTCACCCTTGCTAAATATTCTGATGTTATCCACCGCTGCCCTCTTTGGTGGGGAACATCTACGACGATACCCTCATCATCACTTGAATCGTCTGCACCCTCTTCAGCGTCAAAAAATTCCTCATCGTCTTCCTCGTCGCTTTCCTCATCGCCTTCCTCATCGTCTTCAACTTCTACCTCGTCGTCTTCGGGAGCAGCCAAGTCGTCCTCTACCTCTTCAAGGTACCATATATTGTTGAGGACATCTAGGGATGCTAACCAGTCCAGGAATCTGAGGTTAGCCCAACCAGCAGGTACAGCAGCCATATTAATACTTGGAAACGAATATATAAGACAGTAGACGGAATGATCAACGTTGAAGTTTGCAAAGCAACTGATCTAACGTGGAGTTACACCTCCTCTTTTAAACATGTTGCTGGTGACGTCACATCATCTCTAACGACATACCATGGCTCTAATATCGGCAATTCCAGCGACTACTTAAACAAACAAGGCCATGAGGAGGAACTCAGTTATTATTCAGCTGTCATACCGTACACTTGTTTTTAAAACAGCAATGTCTTGTCCAAGAGAGTGGCAATCGAAACCAACAATCGCCGTATATCCATATAGTATGGATGGTGCAATTCTGTGCTATAATTGTTCCCAATTCTGGGCAAAGCAGCAAATTAATCCATGTACTGGACTATGTTCAAATTGTATAAAAGAAAATCCAGTGCCAGTGAATACCGTCCGAAAAGCAGCATCACGTGAGCGTCTGGAGCAAGAGTGCTACAAGTGTCTACAACCCACGACTCGTACAAATTTTGGAATTATCCGAGATGTTTGTGAGACATGCAAGGTGGAGCACCCATTGAGGCAGCGGTGTCTGGTTTGCAACAAGTACACTGGTGATTGTTGGAACAATATTTGCAGCAAATGCAGAGACGAGAAGACATACAGTGTTTTACTTTGTGAATATGTTGGACATATTTATGGAGGTGTGATGAAACACAACAGAGAATGTTTCTGTCAGGAAGCGTTACTGTCGAGACGGGGGGATTTCATCTGATTAATTCCATAAATATGTATTTGTATTTTTTCTGTATTATATACGTTTTAAATAAATATATTTAATCTATAATTCGTTGTAAATATTTTCTTCTCAATAAAATTTATTAAAATGATTTTCTTGATTTCATCTAATAATTTTTAGGAGTAAAAATTAATTCAAAAATTTTAACAAATTTGCATTTGTATATATTTTTTCGTTAATGTGTATATAATTACTAAGGCTTTGGAGTCTTATATGGGGAAAATAAATAAAACAAATATTAATGGAATACACACATTTTATTATGAAATTTCTAAACATAAGTAAAATATTAGTTGTTATAAATATACACATTTTATATAAAGAATGTGACAATATTAAATAAGAGCTGCTTCGTTAATCCAAGAGTTGTGGTCATTAGAGAATCCGAGCCACTTCACAAAAACCTTGTTCCCTCTCCTTCTTAAAACCTTTTCCACCAAGTAGACATCAGGGTATTTAGCTTTTTGTAGCTCCATTTCATAAAAGCACCCCTTTATTGGTTGGCCATGAATGTCCTGGAGTGTATATGTTGTGGGATTTGTTACATTTATTTTAACGATCTTGAAAAGTTCAGTTGAAAAATTTGGTGTGAACCCCTTTTCAAATATACCTTTATATTTACTGATTCGAACTATATCGCCAATACGAAATTTAGGTTTCAAAGCAATTTTAATGTGATTATAAGCATTTAAACGTGTAGTTGGTTTAACATCAGCAGGTTTCATACCAGTCGTACGATGTATTTTATTATTGTACAATTTTGTAATGTCGGATAGAATGTCAACCCATTTGTATTTACCTCTAGCTGAGAATTCTTTATATAACCAGGTTTTTAATGTTCGTATTACTCTTTCTGCAATTGCTGCTTTTTTCGTACTATACGTGGAGTAATGATTAATGATGTACTGTTTCATTAAAGCAGAAAAGTTTTTGTTGTAAAATTCCGTACCCTGATCGCTTTGTAGATTTTTAGGAGAATAATTTGATTCTTGTAAAATACTTCTCATAGCCTTAGTAATTTCAACACCAGTTTTATTTTTTAGAGGTTTAGTCCACAAATATTTTGAGTAACAGTCGATCACTACGAGAATGTATCGATAACCATTGTTTTCATCAGCGTATGGTTGCATTTCAGCTAAATCCATTTGCCATAAATCACCATAACCTTTGATTATTGTTCTTCTTCTACGGAAATTTCTCCTACAAGCTTTATGCAATTCGTTAACAACTTGTAATTTCTCATTACTAATCACCATAATTGAAGTTTAAGTCAGGCGTTTATATAGATAATTTAGGTCTGTTTTTTCACTTTTTTCCTAATGTAGCAGCGTTGTCCGTGACTTCAGCCACTATTTCATCTATCACTTGTTGATTACGATCGTTCCTCCCAGCTTGTGCCACAATATTTCCAAGTGATTTCTGTCGCACTGTCATACCTTTCAGACGGGATTCATCGAGAATGTGGTGCACTTTGCTTATTGCATCATATAAAATAGTATAATTGTCCTCGGTTAATTTCTTAACTCCAGAAATTTCTTTATTAATGTGTTGCAGAGCGTCATTAATCATCTCGGTAATTTTGCTGTGTACAAACTTACTATATTCAGTCCACTGATTCTCCATAAAAGCAATGTGTGACTTTTTAATGTCTTTCATACATTTATCGATATTTTCGTCTACATAGTTACGAGTTACACCATCTTTTTGATTTATTGGTTCACCAATGTTCAGTAAACGCTTATTTTGCATATCAAATTGATTATCTGCGGTAAGTTTAAAACCAATACCTGGAGGTCCATGTACGATAATCGATTTATTATTCTTACTTCTTCGTCTACCGAACTTGTCAATTGTGTTGTTTACAACAGCCATTTCTGTTTACGTCTGACCCCGTTTAAGCATTTCACAATATTTTATACTAATTAAATAAGTGTGAAATGAATTTTAACTTCACTAATAGATTATCCTTTCTTCCCTCATTTCTTCCAATAAACTGACTATTTCGTTATTGACACCATTGTTACCAACCATTTTTGAGCTATAGAGCAGGCGTAGGCGGTCCACCAGTTCTTTCGGTTTATTCCAATATACATAGTCAACACCTCTATTATTGTATAATTTATTAATAGGAACACCTAAGCCAGTTTTAGATCTCGTCACAACTGTAGAAGATACCAATGGTTCTATAATATTAGTGAATTTCTTCCATTTAGCTTTATTCAAACCCTGTTTCATATCATAATTTTTATATGGTGCTTTTGTCTGTTTTAAAATCCCCCCATATAATTGACACTCTTTGTCGCCAATAATAGCCTCATTACTACGCGAAATTTGTGGTTGTTTCATAAATATCATATCATATAACTTAGGACTGCCAGAATACGTCCCCACCTTCTTAGTTCCACGCCACAATGTGATATTTCCATTAGAAAAGCGTATTTCAGCATTACCCATTTGTAGTTTTTCTGTATGGGGGTCTAAACGTACACCGTATATAGTATCATACCTAGCATTGTCGAATTTCAGATTTTCTAAATGTGTTTGCACTATATCACATTTTCCTTCTGCGCCACTAATAGAACTTTCTGAACATGGAGTGCTCATTAACGACGATCCCGGTGGTGTTTCCAAAAAATATTGTTGACTTGCATTTTTGTCACCATCTTCATCACTAGTTTCAGGTGTTGCTTTAAATGTACTAGTACTAGCTCTTGCACTTTCTATCGGTTGTGTTGGTTTCTGAGGTTGTGTTAGCGATTGGTTATGTGAAGCAGATGATATAACCTTTAATGGTTTTGTTATGGGTTCATAAATTTTTTCGAGTGTTAACTGATTCTCAACGTTTCTTCTCTTCACAGAGTTGAATTTTTTGCGCACTGAATCGGTGGCCTCAATCAATTCACGTTTCAGTCTTATTTCTTCTCTCATGTTTCTACCTATAGCACTACTGAGTTTATTCTCACCATTGTCATTCATGTCTAACAAATGCAGCCTCACTGCTGAAGTTATCCCGATGCTATCTGTAGACCAATTAAAATTTTAATTACAATACTTCATGGATATATGAAACTATCAAGTTCTTTGCGATATCTCCCTTCATTTACTTCTCTATCCTTGTCAATTACAAGAAACCCATATTTGTCTTTCCAGCACTCTGCACACATTTCTTGAAATTCTTTATAAGTCACATCCGGTGAGACATGGTCTGAGAAAATGTGGTGTAAATTCATATCATCCTGCTTAAAAATTGCTATGAAATTACTATTATCCCTTACCAACTGTTTAGGGACGCGGGAATACGTTTGTGCCAAATAGAAACAATCTACATGTTTATGACGCCCCATTGAGAAGTATGCTCGAATAACATCTTGCTTTTCACATATAACATCATCAAATATAAATATAGACTCAGGCTCAGCGTCGGATGGTTGCACTATTTCCGCGTTGTTACTGAAGGTGTAATATCCTAGCCCCGTAATCGGTGCTAATATATCGCGTAAATATTCATACTTGGGTTGATGTAAGGACTTTGAATATAAGTAAATGTTTGAAAAACGTAGCCCAAGTGGATGAGTAAGCAAAGTTATTAGTAAATTTGTTTTGCCACAACCACTTGGACCTATTAAGAGTCCGCGAATAGTTGAGGGAAGTAGCGGGCCATGGCGTGATTCGACTTGTAGTCCACACCCTACTTTTTCATCTAAATTATCTACAGCAAGTTTCTGTTTCTGCTTCACAATGCGCATCGTAGCACGGATGGATACTATATAAATAGATGTACGTATTGTGATTGTTATTTAAATGGTGTCAACCGAGAAGCACACACGTGAAAATCGTCGTGGTTTAAAGATTGGTAAGGGGGTAGTCAATTCTCTAATAAATAAGCTCCCATTTGAACTACACTTACCGGGAGGTTACCAGTATTGTGGTCCAGGCACCAAATTACAAAAAAGATTAGCCCGAGGTGATCCAGGCATAAACAAACTCGATGCTGCATGCAAGCAGCACGATATTGCATACGATCAAAACACCAGTAATTTAGCAGCCCGACACAAAGCAGACTATCAACTTGAACAAGCTGCCTGGAAACGAGTTAAATCAAAAGACGTAAGTTTCAAAGAAAAGGCCGCCGCGTGGTTAGTTACAACTATAATGAAGGGAAAGCAACGTCTTGGTATGGGTTGTACGTCAACAACACCCCGTACTACAAAGAAACGTATAATTAAAAAGAAAAACAAGAAAAAAACTAGAAATATAGCTTTTGGTGCTGGAATAGTACGTAAAGTACGTGATGACATACGTAAAGCCGGTGGTAAACGAAAAATCGCTAAGGACACAAAAAAAGTTACGCAAATTGCGCTTCAAGCAGCACGACGACACATGAGAGCAGCTGGTGGAAAACGTAATATTCGTACACCTAGGATAATACCAATACCGAAAGTGGGTGGAATTCTACCATTAATACCCATTTTTGCTGGATTATCAGCTTTGGGTAGTTTAGCTGGCACTGCTGCTGGTATAGCTAAAGCTGTAAATGATGTTAAAACGAGTAGAGAGGAATTAGCTGAAAAAAATCGCCATAATAGGCAGATGGAGGCGATTTCTATAGGAAAAAGTGGTAAAGGGCTATATTTAAAACCATATCGCAAAGGACTAGGACTTTATCTAAAACCACAAAGTTCAAAAAACTTCTAGATGCTCTACCCCGAAAACCTCTCACTAATATCGATCTTAAATATTATGCAGAGAAGATGAAAGTGCCCTATTTTCGGGGGATATTTATGCGGGACACTCTACCATATTCTGGACCACGTCATAATGAGTCGGCCATCATAAATCTAGACAGTATAAATGGCCCTGGAACACACTGGGTTGCATTTAAAAAACGTGGTAGTTTAGTCACATATTTCGATAGTTTTGGTGATTTACCCCCACCGACAGAATTAGTTTTATATCTGCGCAGAGGTTCAAAGTCGACCGACAAAATTTACTATAACTATGAACGCCAACAAAATTTTAACACAGTGTGGTGTGGTCATTTGTGTTTGAAGTTTCTCACTACAAAATAACTACAAACGCTTGTGAAATAACATCTGCAGACCTTGAAATGGATCGGGAAAGCATCAAGCAGATGGGTCAATCACTAATCGCATTCTCCCGTTTACGCAGTCTATTGAAGATGAGCAAACAACAACTGGCAAATATGCCTAAAGAAGTAATGATTGGATGTGCTGCACATGAAATTGCATTAGTATGGGACAAACTACCCCAGCATCTCCAGAATGATATTGATATTTTAAAATATCAATACTGTCAGGAACATTATCATGATGATGATGATGATGGCGGTGGTAGCAGTGTTGATGTTAATGATGGGCCGCCGCCTCGAAGAATATTTTGCTGCTACTGTAAAGTGCGCGATGTCAATGTTGCATCAAATAATGAGATACAAACGTCTCCGTCATCCAGCAAAAAACGAAAATTACACCACGATTATTGCTGTAGTTCACAATAAATTCATGAGAGAACACTAAATATCATCAGTCATGTCGTATACGTTCACTCTATCAAACCGATCTAGTGTGCTCAGTGCTGAGTTTTATCCTCCCATTGAATTAGATACTAATAGTCGATATGGGTTAGGATTAACAGGCTTCTATTCTTACAATTCTATATTCAATGTGGACGAAACCAACAATCGTTTTTGCTATCGAATTGGACCAAAAGTAGCCCCCACACTTATCCACATACCTTGCGGAGCCTATGAAATTGAAGAGATATATCGTGCAATACTGAAAGCTATGCCCGGTGATAAGAAAGAGGAAAAAGAAAAACTATTTCGACTGCGAGCGAACAACAATACGCTAAAGTGTGAGATTTGGTCAAAATATGGAATTGACTTTACACAAGCAAACTCTATTGGTAATTTATTGGGATTTGAATCGACTTATTTGCATCCAAACACTAATCATGAATCAACATTACCTGTTGATATTATGAAAGTAAGGATGATACGTGTAGATTGCAACATTATCTCTGGAGCATATCTGAATACCCTTAAATCCCATACCCTTTTCGAGTTCGACATAGACGTTGAACCAGGTTACAAACTTACCAGAGAGCCAGCGAACATCATATATTTGCCTGTTAGACCTGAAGGACGTCAGTTTATCGACAACATTACACTACGCATATTGGATGATAATGGAGATTTAATCAATTTTCGTGGTGAGAAGATTATCGTAAAGCTAGAATTGAAACAGTTTTAAAATCGCAAACACAATGGGTTTCCGATATAATCAACAACGATTAGCACACAATCGTTTCAATGTGATTGACGATAAAAAGACTAATGACTGCGGAAATCGACTCATTCAACGTGTAGAGCTTAAACGGTTAAGACATAACCTGCCAGCTAAAGATCGTGCATTTCTTCGATCCATCGGATTGAAACTGAGAGAAAAATAGTTAATAATGGTGACTTTTACATCTAGTGAAAAACTTGAGGTGTTCGAGGAACCTGTATTCGATCAGTCACTCGTTAGCTTACATGAGCATACATATAAACCACACGGTTCACCATATTATAGAAACTCTGATGAAGTACGCATTCCTGTCAATTTTCAGGACTTAATACTTGACATTACAGAGAGTTACATTTATATAGAAGGAAAATTTACCCCTAGTGATGTTACCAAGAAGTGTTATCTATCTAACAATGCGCTAGCTTTTCTCTTCGAAGAAATAAGATATGAAATGGGTGGTGAACAGGTCGCTGTCGTTAGGAAGCCTGGCATCACTACTACAATGAAAACTAGGGTGTCATATGGACAAACATCCCTCCCATCGCTACTAACTATAGGTTGGGGTCTCACCGAGAAAAAACAGGATATTTTAGATACTACCAGCCACGTTTTCAGCGGTAAACTCCCTCTTAAGTACCTCATGGGTTTTGCAGAAGATTATACCAAAGGTATTTTAAATACAAAACAGGAATTAATTTTAATTATAGCACGTTCCTTTAAAGACTCTTACATTGGAGAAGTTGATGCACAGTTAGAAATTAACAAAATCGAATGGAAGATAAGACATATTGTGCCTGAAGTTAGACAAAAGGTTAAACTATTAAAGAAAATTGATACGAGCAGTAATAATGCTAAAGTTAAAATGGCTTACCGTATGTGGGATCTCTATGAGCTACCCACTCTACGTGATACTGCTTCTGATATATGGGCTGTTAAAACCACTAACAGTCTTGAGAGACCTCGATACATCATTATCGGATTTCAAAACAATGGCAACTCTAGTGACAGAACCAAGGACGCCGCAAGTTTTATACATGCAGATATAAATAATATTCGGCTATATTTAAATGCCGAAGTATTTCCATATGAACGTTGGAATTTAAATTTCGATAAGAAACTCGACTCTGCAGCCTACTACGCCTATGAAAATTTCCAACGTAGTTATTACGATAAAGATATGAGTGAACCTATGATGGACCTTGGCGAATTCAGAAAAAATCCATTGTTTGTTATTGATTGCTCACACCAACCAGATGCAATGAAATCATCCACCGTCGATATAAAAATTGAATTTGAGACACGGAAGACGAAGTTTCCCGAACAAACTCGAGTATATGCACTTATACTTCACGATGCGTATTTAAGTTATAGCGCATTAGATGGTTCAGTTCAGTGTGGCATTGCTGGTGCTAAGTAACGAATACCTATTACCATGACGTCATTAGGTAGCCAATTTCCTACTTTGATAGTTGACTTGCAGGGGTTTCAATATAAAACAAATGATTTTACCGTTAAAGAATTAGCTGTTCTATGTTGTAACACTAATCAGCAAGCACACTATTTCTTCAAACCACCAAATCCTTTCTCATCACTAACCCAAGGTGAACAGACTCACTACCGATGGTTAGAAAACAACTACCATGGGGGCATAAAATGGAGTGATGGATATATTCAACTGTCAGAATTCCCACTAATACTTCATCGACTTTGTCAAAACGCAGTTAATAATTTTCGACGCAATGTATTGTCAGAGGATGTTATAATTGTATGCAAAGGCAAATTAAAGAAAAATGTTCTACAGCATCATCTAAAATGGAATAGAGTTATAGATCTAGATGACTTCTCACCCTGCATACCCAATCTAAAATCGTTAAAGGTACCAAGATGTATGGAACACACCCAACCAAAATATAGTCACTGCTCTCTTGCAAACGTTCACTTTCTTAACAAATGTATTATAGATTTAAATATAGAGTTAAAATAAATATCTTTAAATATGTTTATATTTAGGATTAATAATTAATATTTTTTAATGTATGTCACCAAAAATAATTATAAATAAATTAATGTATAATCTAATAATGTGTTTCATTTATTTCAATTTTAATTTTAAAAATAAAAACAACTATATTTCCATAATAATAATTTTATTACACCATTTACATATTAATATTATTAACAGAAGAATTACAATAAGTGATTAACTACTAATTGAGTTGTCTTCATCATGTTCTTCATCAGATTGGTCGAGTTGATACTTTTCAATAATTTTCTTAGGTAAGTATTTTTCTATGTCACATAGGAAATGTTTTAAATTTATTTCCACTAGTTGCTCACAGAATTCTTCTAAATTCACAATACCACGAGAGAATTTACCACATAGTTGTGCACCTCTGTAATACCTCTCAGAATCCTCATTAAGCTGTTTAACTTTTTCAGCATCGAAGCAGTAATTCAGATCATAATTTATTGCATGGAGTCTATCCATACTTAAGTCGCCTAGTACAGAAAATAGTCTTTCAATTGCCGAATTAATGTCTTCTGCCCTTACCCAACGTTCTGCTGAATATTGCATCCACATTCTTGCCAGTTATAGTGAGGCTAGAAATTACATAAATAAAATTAGAATAAGTTATCAAATATGTGATAAAACTACTTACATCTCTACTACTATTGTAGTGTATTTGTAATATTTCAGTCTAAGTTATACTTTCACTATACCTTATTTATTGGTCTGATAATTTAAAGTATACAAATATTTTAAATAGTTTAAATCACGCAATAATTTCGAATTTTATTAGTGACCTTGATTTGGCACCGGTATAAATGGGTGAATTCTCTCCTAAATAAATCAGCGCATATTTACCACTAGACGAATTTATTTCTTCTATAAAAGTTATATTTAATAGTTCAGCAATACGTTTAGGCAAAAATGATTTAAAGGTAGTACTTGTACTTTCATCAAATAAATGTACTAATATCGATTTTCCAAAACGTGTATTAAGCATTAACATTTTTTTAATGGCGTAAACCTTATTTAAAATTAACGATGAAATAGGTTTTTGGTCTAAAACTTCAGTATCTTTAATAATAAGTTCATTAAGGGCTAATAAATCGATATTGGTAGCCATATTTAAGTAGTTGAGTACAGTGAAAGAATTACTAACCAAGAAATATTACAGAACTTTGCTTACTTAAAATATTTCAGATCACAACACTATGCTCACTTATTAACTGTAGGTGAACCAGACTAAATATGATTTTGTTCTAATAGTCCGTGCTTTTTTTATAGAAAAAGTATACTACGTCACAAAATATAGAACCCCACCACATTTTACTGTGTACGTATTGAACTAATGTAATTTTAGAGGTCAAGTTGCGTGGCAAGGAGGAAGCTCCGTCCTTGCATTCTCTAATAGTGTTAGCCAAGGCCAAGGTCACCGCAAGTGATCGTTCTGGGTAACAGCAACACTGCGCCCTTGAAGTCGAAACGCACTGCGGCCGTCCAAGGTCAAGGTCACGGTATATGCTAAGCGAACCTACGGTGCCACCGTGGCCTTGAAGGAACGGACCACAGGTGCACGGTCAAGGTCAAGGTCAGTGGTGGGGGGGAGACCGACCTACGGCTAACTTCCTCTACTAGTGATTTAGTTGCAGAATGCAATAACTTCCTTGTTTCTTATAATTCAGAGGACTTTTTTAAAAAAATATGTTATTTTTTCCCTTACAATACAATGAGAAACTTAGTTTTTTTATTTAAAATTTGTTATTATTTTTTAAATTTTTTCATAGAGCTTGGCTGCAAAATGCAATAATTTCCTTATTTTTTAATTACAGAGGACTTTTTTAAAATATGTTATTTCTTCCCTTACAATACAATGAGAAACTTAGTTTTTTTATTTAAAATTTGTTATTATTTTTTAAATTTTTTCATAAAGCTTGGCTGCAAAATGCAATAATTTCCTTGTTTTTTAATTACAGAGGACTTTTTTAAAATATGTTATTTCTTCCCTCGCAATGTGATTGATCATCGACTTAGTTTTTTGTTGATAATGAAAATGAGTATTTTTTATTTCCAAATTCATATGTACGCATGTACCAACGACTGCTAACTTATAAACCTGTAAAAAAAAATGTTTACTATTTTTCTATATAAATATGAATACTTAGATTAAATTTGTATTGTCTTCTAAATATAATGTTTTAAGTTTTATTTTAAAAAGAAAATAGTAAATATTGTAATATAAATACTTCTTAGAAAAAGTTTTAAAGGCGAGGATTAATAATATATGATAAAAACATTTTATTATTTAAAAATAAACATTTTTATGCTTATATGGAATGGAACTGGTGGGGAATAAGAAAGTGAAAGAAAATGTAAAAATTTATCCTCATTTATAAGCAACTATTCGATCCGCAGGTACAGTGTATACCAGCTTAATTAAAATCGTATAGAAACTAAAAGCCGGCAAAAACAGTGGGCATCTCTTTATTGTATATGGCCGGAGGTAAATAGAAATGCTTGTCATAAGAAAATGTTAAACTTTTTTGAAAATTGTATTCATTTTTATTATTTTTTGTTTATTAGATACCTATATTTGTTCATTTCGCCAATGACATATTTTTAAGTTATTATATCAGTTTTAGATACAAAGTCTAAATTTTCAAATTTTAATAGATATATATGCACTGTACTGGAAAACCATTAAAACACACTGACAGCACATCTCACAAGTCCACGTCGACTGCTTAACAGTCGGCTTATCTTTATCTCTTAATATGTATGTCCTCTGTATGTTAGAAAACAAGGAAGTCATTGCATTTTGCAACTAAGCTCTATGAAAAAATTTAAAAAATAATAACAAATTTTAAATAAAAAAAACCAAAAAGCTAAATTTCTCATCACATTTCTAGGGAAAAATAACATATTAAAAAAAAAGTCCTCCGAATTTTAAGAAACAAGCAAGTTATTGAATTTTGCAACTAAATAACTTTTTAGCTCAATTAACAATACTTATATTATAATGCTTGTAAATAAGTTCCTACAAAACTTAAAATTTTTCTGAATTTCTCACATGAAATGAATAGGTTTCAAAATCCAAAGTCCAAATCCAAAAGTCAAAGTCCAAATTTTAACTCAAAATATGCATTTGTTAATTTAACAATGGCCAAAATACAAAAGCTAAATATGTTGAGTTCCCGTTAACAAAAATGAATTTTCCTTTTCTTATATTAAAGATCTCAAAATTCTCTACCAGACCTGATAAAAAAATTAATTACATTTAAAAAAATATTTTTAATTGCATTCGAAAGATGGCGTCGAGATCTACATTCTGAGAAAATAATTTTTCATTTTGGACTTAATGGCATAAAATGGCGGGCATTTCAAATTTCAGATAACAAATGCAGTTTTGGCCAATGGGTTCAATATTTTGACACCAACTTTTTGGGGTCTTTTTATTACATCAATAAGTATATTTTCTGAAAGTTTAATGCAAATTGGTCTAGTTGATGGTCTTGGGCACTAAATTGAAAAATATACTGTTTTTCTTTTCTTGTTTTTCCAGTTTTGTAGGTTATGTACGTACTTCAGAAACTTGAAACTAACGAAGATTTATTTGAAATTTTATTACGAAGAGACTGGTTTTTAATTTAGCTCGATCCGACTTATTGAACCGGAGTTATTCACATTTTAAACTCGAAAAACGCGGTAAAAACTTTAATTGTTTATAAAAAAAAGTAGCACAAGGTTTTCGAGGTCCAAAACTCAGGAATATACTCCTGGTGATACCCAAAACAGGATAAAATCATAATCTTGCTGTATCCAGACTGTGCAAATTAAAATAATTTTTTTACTGCACTATAATGTTATGTAGTTATTTAGTTAAGCGAATTTCGTTTTCGACCCTTTGGAAATGATTTTTGTTCGCGCGCCACGCGCCAATATCCATTGGCTGGATGTCGGTCTCGATAACTAGGGCCGAGTAGGACTATTACTCTTTGCACCTAGATTATCTCTGTAGACCTGGACCGGCCTTCGTGATAGGTGGGCCCGCGTACTTCTACCAGACCCAGCTCACAAATGTGAGATGTGTCGTGGTATTTTCTGCGGACCTCTCCTGGTCCTGGCTGTTGAACCTCGCTGGCTGAGGTCTCTTCTGGCGCTCTTCTTGTCTTGATGTTTTCTTTCTTCGCCAGCTTGTCACCCCCGGGGGTAGTCATCGGTCGAGTTGGGTTTAGGAAGTTTTGGCTGGGACTGACTGCCGGTACGTAGGACATCAATTGATATCCTACCCCGGATCGTCGGAAAGGTAATGATGAGCTGTGTAGCTCGGGAGTGTGGAGACCTAAGTGCTTCTTTTAGCACTTTCGGTCTCCACGGAGCAGGTAGGACAACGGACGTCGGACGGTATGTTGTCCGACGCCCGCAAGGAGGTTGGGTTAGGGTTGAAAACGTCATGTCTCTGGTAGTGGTGGTCCGTCCTGACGTATCTGAAACAGATCTGTTAGCGGGAAATAAAGGTTATACTTACCCGTTGTCCAGTAGCTGAACCCTCGGTCGCTTGTGCCTCGGGGCGTCGGCGGGGTAGTAATCAGTGGCCTGTCTGATCAGCGGGTTCCCATGCTCCTCGGCTTGGGCGTACAGCTTCTTCGCTCGTTCCCGGATGACTTCAGTGACCGTGGTGTACTCCAGGTCTCTGACGATGTCTGCGGTTCTCACGTACCATGGGGCGTCAACTACCGTCCTGAGGGCGATGTTCTCCACTGCCTGGATTCTCTTCATGTAGGACTTTGCCTGGTAGCCCCACGCTACCGAGGTGTACGTCAGCTGCGGCCTGATGAGGGTCTTGATAAGCGTGAGCTTGTTCCTCAAGTTAAGTCGGCTCCCATTTCCCGTCATTGGGTAGATGAGGGCTCTCGTACGTCGGGCCTTAGCTGTGATGGCGTCCGTGTTTTGTCTCCATGTTAGGCTTCTGTCCATGACCACGCCAAGGTATTTGATGGTGTCGTGCCATTGGATGTCCTCGCCGTTCATGGAGACGTGTCCTGTGGGAATTTCTTTCCGCACTCGTCTGAAGAGGATGGCTTGGCTCTTGTCGGCGTTGACTGCGACTTTCCACTTCGTGCACCATTCTTCCAGGAGTGTGGCCGCTTATTGGAGTTTTCTGGTTGCGTCTCTGGCCTTCCAGGATCTGGCAATCAGGGCGGTATCGTCTGCATACAGGGCTAGGGCTGTATGGTCGGTCCGGGGGAGGTCCGAGGTATAGATGGCGAACAGGTGCGGTGACAGCACCGATCCCTGTGGAACTCCCGCCTCCACGGTCCTGTAGGTGGAGAGTTGGTCCGAGATTTTCACCCTTAGCTGTCTGCAGTGTAGGTAGGATCTCACTAGTTTGACGAGTTCGATGGGGTAACCCATACTCATCATTTTAGCTAAGAGACCGTCGTGCCAGACCGTGTCGAATGCTTTGGCGACGTCTAGGAACAGCGCCGCGGTGACTTGACGCTGGTTGAACCCCTTGGTGATCTCCTCAGTGAGGCGAAGCACTTGGAGTTCCGTGGAATGTCCTGTTCGGTATGCGAACTGTTCATCCGGGATGATGTTCAGCTCTTCTGTCTTCTCTGTTAGCCTCTTCAAGATGACCCGTTCTGCAACCTTGCTCATGGCTGGGAGGAGGCTGATGGGCCTGTAAGAAGACGGGAAAATTAGGTCTTTCCCTGGTTTAGGGATCATAATGACGTCGGCCTTTTTCCACCTGGCTGGAAAGTGCCGTAACCTTAACATCGCGTTCACGATGTTGACTAGCGCCGCTACTCCTTTCCTGGGCAGCTTTTTGAGAGCGATGTTTCCTATCTTGTCACATCCCGGAGCTTTTCTCGGCTTTAGGCTCCTCAGGATTTCCTTGACTTCCTCGGGGGTAGTCGGACGGATGTGGTTGTCATCTGGTAGGCGGCGGATCCTTCGTACTCTGCGTACGACGTTGTCCACCCAGTCTTCGTCCTCGTCATCGAGCTCGTTCTCTCTGCACTGCAGTTCTAAGCTGTCGGCGAACGCCTCGGCTTTTTCCTGGTTAGTGTAGACGATCCCTCGCTCTCCGTGAATCGGGCGCATAGGCTTCCTTCGGTTTCGCAGGGCACGTTGTGTGTTCCGCATGCTTCTGTCCTGTGGATCCAGTGACTCAAGGTGGCGTTGCCACCCCTCCTGACGGTGTTCCTGGAGGGCGGCTTTCACTCTTCGGCTGAGGACATTGTACTCCCTTCTGTCGGCGGGGAGCCTGGTCCTCTGAGCCCGTCTCTTGGCGCTCCTTCTGTCCCTTATCAGCTGCCTGGTGACCTCTGGGAGGTTTGCCATCGGTGCTGGGTGCCTTCTTACTTCTATTTCCGTCGTGCTGGCCCTTATCGCTTCCAGGATATGCTCCTCTAGGGTAATGATGGCCCTCTCAACGTCCTCCACGGTTTCTAGCCTGGGAATTTGTGCGATGTACTACTGCAGGTGCTGCCGGTACGATTCCCAGTCCGTTCGTCTCTTCGTGAAGGTGGCGTTGTCCTCACTCGCCTGTCCTCCTAGGGTTAGGAAGATCGGGTTGTGCTCGGTAGATCCCTCCGTTCTGGTGGTGATCTCTGCCTCGAAGGTCATCTCCTTTAGGATCGCGTTGTCCAGTACGTCTGGCCTGTGTCTGCCGTTGTCGAAGGTGGGCTGGTCCGGTCCTACCACCATCAGTTCGCCGGCGTGCTGTCCTAGGAACCTCAGCAGCTCTCGTCCTCGAGTGTTGGTTATGCCGCTGTTCCATTCCTGGGATTTGGCGTTGAAATCGCCAATTGCGACGACCTGTGTCCTGGCGGGCAAGATTGCGTCCAGATCCCCCTCGGTAAGCGTGCTGCGGGGTGGCTGGTAGCATGAGACCACTTGTATGTCGCCATTTCGTGCTGTGGACACTACTACGGCGGTGGCGTTCATGTTTTCTAGCTCAGGCAGTACTGTCGGATGGTGGGCTATGGTTTTCTTCACCAATAGGGCCACTCCTCTCGCGGGTCGCTGAGGGTTGTTTACCCAGTCCATCCTGTAGGTGTGGTATCCTGGGAAGTTGATCTCCTTGGCCGGGGTCATCTTGGTTTCCTGCAGTGCCATGACGTCTATGTCGTACCTGGTCAGGAGCTCTTCGACTTCAAGTCTCCTTTCTCGCAGGCCATTGACATTCCAGGCCGCCATCTGCAGGACTTCCGGTTTAACCTGTAAAGGCATTACAGATTAGTTAAATTTGGCATTTGTGCAAAAAATGCGCTCATCGCTGAGCACATTTGTTGCATCTGTGCGAGCACCGCTGTGAGGTTTTTGGCCTCTGGCGATGCTTGTTGTTTTGCGGCAGGGACGGTGTTCTGTCCTGCCTTGCCCTGGGCTACTCTGGCGTAGCTTGTGCCTGGCGCTACGCCGCCCTTCTGTGTTGAGGTCATCGTTGGCCTCTGTACCGGCCTTTGGGTGGCGCTGGCTGATTGTTTGGGGTACTTTGGACATCCCCTGTAGCTGGCCGGGTGGGCCCCCTGGCAGTTCGCGCACTTGGCCGGTTCGTCTGCCTTCTTTTTGCACTCCGTCGTCCGGTGTGCCTCGCCGCACTTCACGCATTTCGGCTGCGCGGTGCACCTGGATTGGCCGTGGCCGAAACGCTGGCAGCGGTGGCATTGGGATGCCGCTACCTTGGCTCGCTGTCTCTCAGTCCTTACAACTAGAGAACAGCACCTCGTTACTTGGAGTATCTTGTCCTGGTCCTGTGGGACTAGGACAAGCATGAGGGGCACCTCCTCTTTTGTCCGTCTTGACATCATTCGCTGGACCGCGGTAGGTGCAAATCCTTGGTCCTGGAGGTCTTCTGCCACCTCTTTGCAGGTAACGCCGCTCGGGATCCCTCGAATGACCACACGTAGCTGCCGTTCCTCTGGCAGGGCATACGTGTGGTGCTCCCTCTTTTCATTTGCGAACATCCTTGTCATCCTCCGATAGCCCTCGGACGTCGCGGGCTCGATGGAGATTCCCTCCCCGGTAACTTTGGCCTTGTTGAAGTTTATACCGGTTTCGGTTAAACGACGGCTCACCGTTGTCCACGTCTCTTTGTTTCGCAGCACTACCGGGGGTACACGCTGGCTTCTTGTCCTTGTTTGAGGGGCCTCGGTCTCCTCTTTCCGGGTTTCTTGTTGGGGGACGCTAGCCTCCTGCTGGGGAGCTCTGGATCCCGACCTGCTCTGTCTAGGTGACTCGGACTCGGGGGGGCACCTGAGGGGCTCTTCAGCCACCTTCTTTGCCGCCTTAGGGGCCTCTTCGTCTGAGTCCGTGTTGGCAGCGGGCGGATTTTTTCTTTTCCGTGTTTGCGATTCTCCCCGAATCGCACGCAGAAGCTCTTCATGTTGGGACTTCTGTTCCCTCTGCATCTGCTCCAACCTTTCGGTGAGCTCGTCTATTTTCTTCTTGAGAGCATTGTTCTCCTCTGTGAGACGTTTTATCGTCTCATTGTCGTCCCTTGGGGTTGGGGGGCCCCCTCGGGAGCTACCGCTCTGGGACGTTTCGTCTTCACTGTACTCCATGTTACCGTCCTCCACGGTAACGTCGTTGTCGGTTTCCTGTAAGGGAATACCTATATTATTATGGGAAAAAGTTTTTTGTTCGCGCTAGCATTTTAAAATTATATTATATCAGACATGAAGGCAGTTCCTGTAAAAATTGTAAGCAGCATTTTTATTCGAATCAGCCTGTGAATTAAAATAAAACTGTATTCTAGTTTTCTCGGAATAACAACATAATTATTTCTTATTTTATTGTTTTTATGTACTTTATAGTCGTGTGTTATTTGTTTCATTTGTCAATGCATTTAAGTTAATAAAAGCAATATATTGTGCTGCATTTTTAATATGTAAGGATATGTATATTATATATCCTTGTATTTACGCAATACTATTATTATATGTACATTAAAATAAGAATATACGTAATTATGTAAAGGAATACAGGGTGCTTCACGTAAAGCTCTTCAGGTTAATTACCGGTTGGTTATTAACAAACAGAAAGGAGGAATGTTATGGATCATAAAATATCTTGTGTTTAGAGTGTCGACATGAGTTTATGGCGAGCACAGTACTATCGATTTTCAATGCATTACCAAAATACAAATTTCTTCTTTATTATTTAAAAATTTTCTTCTAATATTTCTTTTATGATATACGTCTAAAAGAAATTCCATTGGGAAATTACAAAAAGCATAGAACTCCCCATTATTATAATGAGTTTAAAAGTCTAAGGTCCCTAATTAAAATACGAGTTGATAAGGCATTTAAGAAATTAATTCTACAGCATTTTGAGGTTATATGCATAGTATCAGAGGCCGCACTAGAATACCTGGCATGGTAAAAAATGGTGATATTCCGTACGAGGGTTCACAGAATATAGTTAATGCTTTTGCTAATTATTTTTGTAGCGTTTATTCTGTTTCTGATCCTACATATGCCAACCACATTTTAAATCAGCAGAACCACTATCTTAACAGAATTTATATTTACCAAATAACTGAGAATATCATTCGCTATAAAAAATTAAAGAATAAATTAACATCTGGTATCGATGACATACCTAGTTTTGTTGTCAAAGATTGTGCTAATGTATTCATGTAACCGCTGCTATTTATTTTCAAAACATCAAAATTTATAGAGCTATGAAAAATAGTCAGACTCTGCCAAGTTTTAAAAAAGACGATCCTAGTATTTTGGTAAATTATAGACCGATCTCTATACATTGCAATTTTGCAAATCTCCGTGAAATGATTTTATATGATAATATATATGAGAATGTAAGGCCTCTTATTTCCCTTAATCAATATGAATTTATGCATAAAAGATCAACTGTAACTAATCTTTGCAACTTCACTCAAAATGTCTCAAAGTATTAGATACGCAAGGGCAAGTTGATGCAGTTTATATGGATATAAGTAAAACTTTGATCAGATAGATTTATTTTTATTACTAAAAAAATTGGAAAACATAAGATTCTCACTCTCACTACTTCAACTATTTCAATTATATTTGTTTAATCGATAGAAATTTATTGAATATGAGGCGTTCAGATCACATCAGTATGAAATAACATCTGGAGTGCCCCAAGGTTCTAATCTGGGATCGCTGCTTTTTCTTGTATTCATTAATGACCTGGCCAATAATATTGCGTGTGATAACTTAATATTTGCAGATGATCTTAAAATATTTAGCAATGTTTCAGCTATAATAGATTGTATAGCTTTGCAAAATAAAATCATCACTGTTAATGATTGGTGTAACCGGACGATCGGAGTGGGACGTGTATTTGTGAGAGAGAAGGGCGAGAATTGGGAGCGCTAGGCTCCTCCCCCGGTATCCCGCTGCACGGGTGTTGAATGGCCGCGCTCGTTTTTATAAATGTATCACGCGTGCGTGCAGGCCCTAATGAAGTTAGAGATGCGGGGTAAAAAAATCTTGTCCTTGAAAATGAGCCTATCCCGAAGTCTCTAACCATTTCCCTTACCCCTCTACAGGACAAAAACTTTGCGGGCCCTCCTCTCCCCCCTAATAATCCGATCGCAATGTGGGGTCAAATCAAAGAGAAAAGAATTTCACATTCGATGGCGGAAAAAAAACTCCCCTACCCCTTTCCTTCTTGACGAAAAATTACTTTTTTTAAAAACATTAACAACAACAAATTGGTTAGTTCGCAACCATTTGTTTATTTATGGCGAAAATTGAAAATACATGAAGTAGGCGCATTAGCATGCATATGCGGAAAAAATGCGGAAGTTACAGAAGTTTTAATTTCATTTACGTTTACCCTTCCTCTCCCCACCTAATCAACCTAGCGACTTGAAATTTGGACACAGTACTTAGGTCCTGAGTTATCTATCGGGGAAGAAGAAAAAGTCCCCAAGTCACTTTCTTCTCCGAAAAGAACGCGAGAACTGCTGTCAGTACGTTCCCGCCATAGCGAGAAATCCGTATACAAATCCGTTCCTTCAAATCGCAATATCTCGAAAACCGCTGGACCGATTTCGATGAGTCAAAATTCAGTTTACGCGCTTTCGCGAGCCCTTTATTTTATTCGTTTCACACTTTTTCGATCCGAATTAAACTGAGTTTTTTCCGAAAAACTGATTTTTCCCTACCTTTACATATAAATTTTCCCCATCCACCACCCCCTCGCGCCCGCAAACATGACCAGATGATAGAGGGAGTCCGACTACGTAATATACACAAAGAAAAAATTCGAAAAAAATACTGTCGTTTCGAAACTCAGATCGATCCCACTACTTTCCTTGTTTTAGATCTATATTTTATAGACTTAGTATTCTAGTATTTTTATAATTATCCTATGTATTTCTTGTAATTGGGTTGTTTAACGTATTGGAAATGTAATAGATAAATAAACAAATAAAATAACCCCTAACAATAGATTTAATTTTATTTGCAAATATTTGTAAAACTCTTTGATTCCTCAGTATATTTTGTTTCACCTGTACCACATAGTAGGCAACCCTCAAATCCATTTGAAAAAACGCAGACAACATCCGTTACCCACCAACATTGTCAGTGTCGGTGCTAGGTATCGAACCTAGAACACAGTAGAGTCACACCAAACCTAATTTACCACATAACGGGCTGAATTTGTTACTAATGTGGGACCAAAATATTTTTGGGTTATTATTTAAATTATTTCCTATTCCAAACAGATAGTTTTTATGGAAGTCACCATTTAAAAAAAATCTGTGTTATATATTCCACATACAATAATGGGGTCTTTGACTTTTTTGTATTTGATCCAAATTTTATTTTAATGTTTAGGATATCTAATTATACTTTTCGAACATATTTGTTCGTTCCCAAAAGAGTTTTAGGAACATATAAATATATTTTCTCATAATAATGTCATAAAATATTTGTGTTACTTGACCAACATTAAATACATCAAATAACAAGTTACAGTTAGTGTGACAAATACTATTACTCATTAAAGTTAAAATGAGGAATTTGGTTTTTGGAGAAAAATGACTTGGATGTCTAAAACTGGATTAAGTGAATCCTCAATGATCTCATCAATTTCTGATTTTGTGACTAAATAATTTATGCTGCTGAGTACTAAGTCTCCCATTTGTGTTTGTAAAAAAGTTATACTGTTTTTAGTTGAGGAAATTATATATGAGGTCTGTCTATTTGCAGTAATCTGGGTTATTTTCTTGTTGAATTTAAGCTTTCAAACTAATCTGCCATGTTAAACATTCCCACATGTATTCGTTCATTCACTCACTCACTCTATCACTCACTCATTCATTCATTTATTTATAGTAGCATACTATTCTACAGGTAAAAAAACCCAATTACAGAACTGGAAGTTAAGAAAAAAAACACTAATAACCAATCTCTATGCATTAAGAATGAAATAGTATACAAAGGACATTAGAAATGTCAAATATAAGAAGTGAGGTACGGTCATCGATTTAAGTTAAGAAACACGATAGAATTTTTAAAAAATATTAATTATATCATAAAATATAAGCGTCATGTACAAAATGTTTATGAGATTGTGCACATTTTTTTCTCTCTTTTTTAGTTGAAGTTAACGTTGATACGGTAGATCATGACCTGGTGCGGGATACTCTTGAACATTTGGGAATTCATGATAACAGCTTGAATCTTTTTAAAAATTACTTGTTCCAAAGAACCCAGCGAGTGTCTATAGATGATACAGTAAGTGACGAAAAGTTGGTACAATATGGAGTCCCCCAAGGTATGGTGCTCTGTCCCATATTATTCAATATATATGTCAACAACCTATTTTTACAAAGTTCCAAAAATCAAGTGATAAGTTTCGCAGACGATACGGCTATTTTTTACTCTGATAATACCTGGGAAGCTCTCCTAAACAAGGTGTCAACTGACTTTAAAAATACAACGAATTGATTCGACTCACGATTGCTCACTATAAACTTTAACAAAACAAAATATTTACCATTTGCAATTAACACTAGCAATATCCAGATCTCTAGATATCAAACACCTAGGCATCGTAATTGACTGTAATTTAAAATGGGATAAGCATATTAACACCCTAGTGCAAAAAATTAGAAGTCTTCTCTCTAAATTCAAACATTTAAGTCATATCTAAGATCTTAAACAGATGAAAATAATATATTATGGCCTCGTCGAATCCCAACTGAAATACGGTATCGTCGCCTAGGGAGGGGCCTACAACGTATACATAAAAAATCTAGAAACTATGCAAAAATTTATTCTAAAAATAATATTAGGGAAGAACATATTGTACGCGCTATACTCCATGGCACAAGTACTAGACATTAAACAACTCTATTGCACTACACTAATCTTTGAAAAAAAAATCTAAATCGATAATCGGTATTACCCACTCATATACAACTAGGTATAGGCAGGGCTCTTTTATAATACCAAAAGTCTCTAAAACGATAGCAAAACGATGCTTCTCTTTCCATGGCCCTAAAATATTAAATTCAGTTTCTATTTTTAAATCCAAAATCAAAATGTGGTTATTATCTAAAACTAGAAATTGTGCTTGACATAAAATTGACATAAAAACAATTATAAAGATTAAAAAAGAAAAAGGAAAAATTACTCACTTATTGATCTATTTATTTCTATAAATTGCTCTTACGAATTACTTTACTAAATGTATACCACCACATCAACAATCTGTCAAACAGTACAAATATGCTTATTATACTTTAAATATTTTCTTTGAATTATTCTATTATGATCACTGTTTTTAAACTTATAAGTTAGGCAGACAAACCCGGACAAGATCTTTTGTGGGTTGTTGTTTCTACCCTATTTATTTACGAAGTAAACTATTCTTAATAACATTATTATTATTTTATACTAAATTTAGTAATCCTTGTTGAAATAACTACTACACAGGGTGTCCCGAATTGCATAGGCCAAACTTCACGAAGTAATACAACTTTTCAAAATAAGAAAAAAATCCTATAAACACGGGTCGGGAAGTGCTTAGTTTCCGAGATACAGGGTGTTCAAGTAATTCTCCTTGGTTTTTATGGATATTTTCAAAACGTCTATAGATAAACAAATGATAATTTACACAAGAATGTAACTTTTTATGCTTTTTAAGACAAAATGACAACTATGTACGAAAATCATTCAGGAGCGGGCGAAACTGGGGGGGGGGCTAGGTATAATTTAGCCCCAACTTTATTGTGTGACACTTTTAAATTAATTTATGAGCAGAACTTAAACATTTTAAGTTTTTTTAACAAAAAAAGTCTCTTGCGTTATTTCTCTAAAATTATCAGTTTTTGAGTAAATCTTATCTCAACTTTGTTCGGGAATAGTTTTTTATGAATAATTTAAGAACAGAAAAACAATGACAGTAAACAAAATTTGATTACATTATTTTTAATTGGATGGAATCCGCGGTAGGTTCTTGATGAAACATTTTCAATAGAATAATTATAAATATTCAAAAGAATAGTTACAATACGCACTTGGTTTATTGTTTCAGTAGTTTTGTTGAGACCGGTAGTGTCTTATATTAATGCACTGGCTTATAGATTATGTTGGACTTTACCACAGTTGATCAAGTTTCAATCCCCTTACAGTATAGAAAATTCTTTAGAACTTGTGACCAAATTGGAATACATAACCTTACCCGAAAATGCCAAACTAGTTTTCTTTGATGTTAAAAGTTTATTTACCTCTATCCCTATGGATGAGCTTAAGGATATATTACAATATCTTATCTCAAATAGTGAATTGAATCAAAATGAACAAAAAGATTTACAAACATTAGTTAATGTGTGTATCAAACAAAATTATTTTAAATTCGATAATAAAATGTATACACAAGTAAACGGCTTATCTATGGGTAGTCCGTTAAGCCCTTTATTAGCTGAAATATTCATGGCAAGTTTTGAAAACAATCTTTTCACCACAAACAATAATCTCCTTAAATACATAAATTTTTGGGTAAGATATGTTGACGGTGTGTTTTGTATATGGATCGGTACTGAGAGACAATTGTCACATTTCATCCATTTTATTAACTCCCTAAACAACAAAATTCAGTTTACAGTTGAAATGGAAAAAGAACGGTCAATAAACTTTTTAGATATTACGCTGACACGTAAAGAACAGGGGCTAGAACTTGATATTTACAGAAAGCCAACTTTTCTGACACCCTTACACATGTAAATTGTTATCAATCTTGGAAGATAAAAATGTCACCGTTTCATAGCTATGTACACAGACTATTATCTCTAAATTTAAATAGGGTTAACTTTGAAAAAGAAGTAAGAATTCTTAAAACGTTAGCAAAAAACTATGTCTATGATGAGTTACTTATTGACAAATTAACTAAAAATAAACAGAGAAAATTATTACAAAAACGTTTTTATAACGTGCCAAATATAGAAAACAAAAAGTGGCATAGTATAAATTATGTAAATAAGGTTAGCAACTCAGTATGCAATAGATTAAATAAATTAGGTATTAATACAATATCAACGAATAGAAATAATTTAGGTCGCTTGATGGTTAATAATAAAGAGAAAACAAAAGATATTAAAAAATCGGGGGTATAAGAAATAAAGTATGGCGACTGTGATGCCGTATATATAGGTCAGAGTACCCGTAGGATAGATGTGAGGTTAAGAGAACACAAACAATCTATCGTATATAATAAAAAATCAATTGGTTTCGTCGAACATTGCATTGAGCAAAATCACGTTTTTAACGGTAGTAGTGTTAAACTTTTGCATAATGCAAACAAAGGAAAAATCCTAGACATGCTTGAAATTTTAGAAATTAAGAAGAAACCATAAAAACGTTACAAATACACAAACAGAATTTATGAACAATCCTGTACTAGACACAGTAATAAAATTAAAATTGAGTTCATAATTCCGGCCTGTATTGTTAAATTTTAAGAAGTAGCAAATCAAGTTATTATCCCCCTCTAGGGGGGGTAAAGGATTTGTAAGATATATACTGTGAACCACCGCTTTCAGGTCAGTTTTTAAGACTCTTTGATAATGGTCGTAAAGCCGAAACATATGTCAGAGAAATCTGAACAAAACTAATGAAACAATAAACGAAGTGCGTATTGAAACTATTCTTTTGAATATTTATAATTATTCTACATTATTTTTTAATAGACAACAATGAATTAGATTAAAGTAAGGTAAATTACAAATTACAAGAGTTGTTCAAAGTGCATTCCGCTAGCTTCAACACATTTTTGAAATCTGCGCCATGCAGAGTGTGTAGCTTTACGAATGAAATCAGGATTAGCCCGCAAATTTTCACATTCTTCGAGAATTCTTTCTACTAACTCTTCTTCGGTGTTTACAGAGATTCCGTAGACTTTGTCCTTTAAATAGCCCCAAACAAAAAATCAACTGGAGTTAAATCCGGTGAATCCGAGGTGGCCAGGCTCTTGCACCTAATCGACTGATCCACCGTTCAGGAAAATTATTGTTTACCCACAAACGGTTCTCAACAGCAAAATGTGCAGGAGCTTCATCCATTTGAAACCAGCATTCATGTTTTAAATTAAGAGGAATATCCTCGAGATATTGAAAAAAATGGGTCTTTGAAAAATCATTAAATAATGGTCCATTTAAACGGGCAGGAAGGATGTGGGGCCCACAAAAAGTCCCGCTTATAACACCACACCATACATTAACATTAAACTCCTGTTGAAATGCCCTAGGACGAATTATATGAGGATATTGATGAGCCCAAATTTTTTAATTATTAAAATTAACCGATCCATTATGGTTAAAGGTAGCTTCATCAGTCCAAATAATTTTATTTCCGATACGCCTTTCGGGATCACCTGGTTGAAGGTTTTGGACTGGCTGCATTCGAAAAGCTTTTCTGTCCTGCCTCACACATCTTCCAGCGGCTTGTATATCAGTGTATGCGCGGAAGTTATACAACCTTAGGCGAGGGTTGTATAGGGGATATACCATCCTTCGGAGGGGATGTAAAGCCGTCGGTCCCTTGTCTATTAAATGTTAGGCAAGTAAAAGATCCCTACTCTTCTTAAGGGAAGAGGTTCGGCAAAATTCCTGGTTGGGGGTAGCTCGTCTACAGGCGTCCGTGTTAGGCCTCAGTAGCGGAAATAGGCTGACGTTAAATAAATGTATTAAAAAAAAGCTTTTCTGTGGTCTTTTTTCAGAATCCGAAAAACTTTGTTTTTGGAAACATGCTCAGCTTGCGCACGCAGCTGTTGGACCGCTCTTCTGATACTCAATTTATTATTATCGTTAAATTTGGCCAAAATTATGTTTCTAAATCGCCCATTTCGCTGTTCTTTATTTCTTGGACCTCTTTTAAGTCCAACATTTCTAAATTCTAGGTGGGTTCGAATAAAAACATCTTTAGATTGTTTCCTTCTATTAGGAAATCTTCGATATTCGCGTACCGCGGCATTCGCGTTTCCATTACAGTATATATAAATAAAATGAATATTCGCGTACTCCACATTACTAAACATGACCATTTTTTACCTTTCAATGAACACTACTTCCAAAAGGAAATATTAAAACTACAGAACAATGAACTACAGAAAATAACTGCCATTATTGTCATTCTGGCATTGCATGCTAGATTATTTTTCATTTGTTACAAACATTACAATCATGGCACAATCCAACATACCAGGAGGTAATAATGGTTACTAATTAATAAAGTTCAGATAAGATTTACTCAAAAACTGATAATTTTAGAGAAAAAACGCAAGAGACTTTTTTTGTGTAAAAAATCTAAAATTTTTAAGTTCCGCTCATAAATTAATTAAAAAGTGTCCAGTTTCACCCGCTCCTGAAAGATTCTCGTGCATAGTTGTCATTTTGTTATATTCCTGTGTAAATTAACATTTGTTTACCTTTAGACGTTTTGAAAATATTCATAAAAAACCATTTTCAGGAGAATTACTTGAACACCCTGTATCCCGGAAACTAGTACTTCCCGACCCATGTTTATAGGAACTATTTTTCTTATTTTGCAAAGCTGTATTACTTAGTGAAGTTTGGCATATGCAATTCGGGACACCCTGTATACCATTACCCTTACATGTAATATACCATTTACTATCGAAATCTTATATATTATGTACCATTCACTATATTCTGTATCAATAGTAAATAAATTTATTAATATTATTCTTATTATTAATGTTAATATGAAATTGTATTTTCATATGCTAATAACCCTTAGCGGTTGTTGCATTTCTACAAAATAAAAAAAACACTAAAAAGTAAGCTTTATGCAACTAGCTCCCCCCCCCCCCCAGGAAAATCACAATCTTTGTAAAAATTCTTGAAATCCTGGGCAATAACTAGTTGTAGGTTTATTCACAAAAGATCTTTTACGTCGAAGTAAAGTAAGGCTACTTAAGCCAAACGACCCCTGAAACAATCTACAATCTACAAGCTGTATGCACTAAGACATAACTATATATAATAATAAGCAAAAGACAAACAAAGAGAACAAAGCTCATCCTAAGTAATATCCTTGAGACTGCAACTAAATATATCAAGATGGCTACCGGTTATATTACAGATGTTGCACACTATATGTATAAGGCGGGGGGAGTGTTTAAGAACAATATCCTTACAAAGTCCTTCATGGACGGCTTTGGGCATCAAAAACATATATATGCATGGATTATAAGCTGCAGCTAATTCCAAATTAACCATAAATGATACACATGGAATCATAAACAATTTTTAATGGCTGGAAACTTAAAATAAGAATATATAATACTATTATGTTCAACTTTATCTCCACCATTTAGATTTAATGGAACAAGAAATTTACAATTGATACGTCATTGGAGAGCAGCATATGTCCTACAAAAACCTTCCGACAAATAATCTGAATAAGTTTTAAACTATTTATTGCTTTTTAGCGGCAAATAAAATTTTATGTGCCCACAAATCCTGTATCAACACTTAAAACTTCTGAAAGAACTGGTCGAACAACTTCCCAATTCACAATAAATAAGGAAATTTGGGACATACGTTTTTTTATGCCAATTTGAAAGATCAGCAAGCTGTTTTAAGAAATAACGACTATAATTTATGTCCACCATTGTCAGGATTATTGTTTGTCTTCTTTTGATCAGTAAACACCGTTAAGGATTGTTTCTGCCGCTAAATGCATCAGTATACAATGAGCGTACCTAAGAAATTTGAAGTTATATTATTTTAACAAATTCTTAAAATAAAGAATAAATTTGTTAGTATTACCAGTAGTAGCTATTTGAAAAATTAAACCGTATAGCAGGAAAAAGTTTATCTTTGGGTATGTTGCATGTACTTGTAGTGGGGTCGATCTGGATTTGCAAACGGACTCATTTTGTTCGAATTTTTTTCCTCATGTCATGAAGTCGAATCCCCTCTATCGGTCGGAAAATTTTCCGGTCGAACTTTTCGTGAGGAGGGGGGGGGGGGGGAATTTACATGTGAAGATAGGGAAAATCAGTTTCTCGGACATAACTCGCTTAGTTTGATTCGAAAAAGCGTATAGGGATAAAATAAAGGGCTCATGAATGCGCGCAAACTGAATTTTGATTCGTCGAAATCGGTCGAGCAGTTTCCGAGATATTGCGATATGAAGGTACGGATTTTTCGCTGCGGCGGGAACGTACCGGGAGCGGTTATCGCGTTATTTTCGGGGAAGAAAGTGATTTGGTGACTTTTTTTTTCTTCCTCAGACAGACACTCAGTATCTAAGTACTGTGCCCAAGTTTCAAGTCGCTAGGCTGAAGGCTAAACGTAAATGAAATTAAACCTGCTGTAATTTCCGCGATTTCTTCCGCAAATCGCGCAGCAAACGTGACATTGTGTACTAATGTGCCTAATTTGAGTTCCGCTCATGTAATTTCAAGTTTCGCCATAAATAAATAAATGGTTGCGAAGTAACCAATTTATTGTTGTTATAATTTTTAGAAAAAATCATTTCTCGCCAGGAAGGAAAGGGGTGGGGGATATTTTTTCGCCATCGAATGCGGAATTTTATTCTCTTTGATTTACACCCGACCAGATTACGATCGGATTATTAGGAGGGCAGAGGGCAAAATATTTTGCCCTGTAGAAGAAAGGCTTAAGGACTTCGGGTCAGGCTCATTTTGAAGGGCAATTAATTCTCTTTCAAGGTATTTTTGCCCCGAAACTCTAACTTTATTAGGGCCTACACGCGCGCGTGAAACATTTATAAAAAGCCACCGCTCCCACTTCTCCCCCTTTTCTCTCACAAATACACGTACCAGTCCGCACGTCCGTTTTTATAAATGTATCACGCTCGCGTGCAGATCCTAATGAAGTTAGAGCTTCGGGGCTCTCTTGAAAAAAAATTGATTGCCCTTGAAAATGAGTTCGGCCCGCAGTTCCTAAGCCTTTCTCTTGCCCTTATACAAAACAACTTTGCCCCCCCCCCTCCCTGATCTCCTTCACCCCTTTCCTTCCTGGCTAAAAATGACTTTTTTAAAAATAATAACAATAAATTGGTTATTTCGCAACCATTTATTCATTTATGGCCAAAATTCAAACTACATGAGCGGAAAAAATTGCGGAAGTTACAGCAGTTTTAATCTCATTTACGTTTACCCTTCCCCCCCTCCCCTAATCAACCTAGCAACTTGTAATTTGGACACAGTACTTACGTCCTGAGTGTCTATCGGGGGAAGAAAATAAAAAGTCGCCAAGTCACTTTCTTCCCAAAAAAAATACGAAAACGGCTCTCAGTACGTTCCCTCCGCAGCGAAAAATCCGTATACAAATCCGTACTTTCAAATTGCAATATCTCGGGAACCACAGGACCGATTTTGAAGAGTAAAAATTCAGTTTACGTGCATTTTTTCGATCCGAATCAAACTAAGCGAGTTATGTCCGATAAACTGATTTTCCCTATCTTTATATGTAAATTCCCCCCCCGCTCTCCTCGCGAAAAGTTCGACTGGAAAATTTTCCAGATGATAGAGGGAATCCGACTTCATAACATCATAAAAAATATTGTATGCTTTGTTTTGCTAACTTTATATAAAGTTAGCAAAACAACTAATGCAATTGTTAAAAATTGGTTTATACAACCATGTGCACGTTAGAAATTTGCTGTTAATTTGCCGCAACAGAATAGCTATGGTCAAAATTCATCTGCGCTTTTTCTCCCCGAGTTAATGGCAATTATTTATTAACAAATAGCGAAAATGTTATTTTCTACATTGTGTAAATAACATAATCTACTACAGTCCACATTAAGATCCATTCGAATTCGTTATGGGAATTTACCGAGTGGGTCAAATGAATTAGTTGCGGCATTGTAAATTTTTCAGTGGCAGAATTCCGCGAATTATTGGCGAAGATGTACATTTTTCGTATTTTCCGGCAAAGCACTTCCGATTGTTGGGTAGGGTTGCATATTTTTAATTCGAATTTATTATAGTAATTTATCGTGTGGGCCAAACGAATTAATTGTGGCATTACAGATTTTATCAGGACGCAATTCTGTGAATTATTCGCGTAAATATTGATTGTTAGAGTATTTTAGTAGAATACACCCGATAGAAAGATAGGGTTTGCTCACTTCGAGTTCCTTTGCATATGATTATGTGCCATTGGGCCCGTATATATAAATTGTGGTTTAAAGGAGTTCTATTGACGGAATTACAATTTTTCTGAATTCCTAGACGAACAAACTTCCACACAAGGGGTGGATTTATCGGTAAATTGTCAGTCGGTTATTTCTTTGATTAAACAAGTTGTTTTGCTAACTTTATGTACATCTTAAATTTTGACGATGACGCTAACTTGTTGTCGTTGTCATCGTCGAGGTTATGTCTGTGATTGTCATCTTGCTTCTCTCATTTTGTTCTGTATCTAAGTTCATCTACTACTACGGCTATGACGGCACTACCTTTTTCGCGACACATTCAAATCCGTTAACAACCCAGTTACCAAATCAAATTAAAATGTTAGCTTCGAATTATACAAAATGAATCTATAAGAATAATTACTTCCACGTGCAGTGGAAGTATAGTAACGCAAAAAAAAATTTTTGTCGAAATACTCTTAAAATGTCATTAAACGTCGAGGTTTTAAATTTGAGCGAAAGAATTTCTGTCTGTCGGTCTGTCTGTAGCCTTTTTTGTGCGCACATTTACTCTTGAACTGTTTATGATATTGACTTGAAATTTGGTACACTTATATAATAATTATACGAGATCTGGAACTAAATTATATTTTGATTTAATTCCGTTGAAGGGTTCGGAGGTAAATGGGGTAAATAAGGGTAAATAGGGAAAGCAAGCAGGTAAGACTCCATAAAATTGCAATTTAGGCCATGTACAAAAAGTCAAGGTCTCAAAATTTTTTTGGCATCACCACCCCCCACTATCACCCCCAATACCACCCCCTCACTATTACGATAGGGAATAAAAAAATTTTTAATGTGATTTAGTTTAAATACAAGACACCGAAATGTCACAAAAAGTTTTTTTGGCGTTAGACACCTCTACCACCCCCATTGCCACTCCCACCCTATTTTAAAGGGAGTAAAAAAATATATTGGGAATTTAGCGTGCAAATGTGTGTAAAAAAAAATTTATTATTTTTTTTGTTGAAATGGACTTAAAATGTCATGAAACGTTGAGATTTTAAATTGGAGCGAAAAAAATTCATCTGTCGGTCTGTCTGTCTGTATGTTGATTTGTCAGTCTGTCTGTCTGTCTGTAACTTTTTTGCGCGCACGTTTATTCTAGAACCGTTTGTGATATTGACTTGAAATTTGTTACACTTATGTATTGTAACGAGATCTGGAAGTAGATTATACTTTGATCTAATTCCGTTGAAGGGTTCGGGGGTAAATGGGGTAAATAAGGGTAAATAGGCAAGACAAGCAAGTAAGAGTCCACAAAATTACAATTTAGGGCATGTCCGAAAAGTTAAGGTCTCAAAAATTTTTTTGGCATCAGCCACCCCCCCCCCCTCCACTATCACCCCCAATACCACCCCTACACCATTATGAAAGGGAGTAAAAAAAATTAAAATGTGATTTAGTTTATATACAAAAACGAAACGTCTAAAAAAGTTTTTTTAGCGTTATCTGTCCCCTCTACCAACCCAATTGCCACCCCTACCCTATTATTAAAGGGGGTAAAAAAAATTAAAATGCAATTTAGTGTGTATACAAGAACGAAACGTCTAAAAAAAATTTCTTGGCGTTAGCTACTCCTTCCACAACCCCATTGCCACCCCCACCCTATTGTTAAAGGGGGTAAAAAAAAATTAAAATGTGATTTAGTGTGTATACAAAAACGATACACTAAAAAAATGTTTTTGGCATTAGCTACCTACCACCCAGATTGCCATCCCCATCCCATTATTGAAGGGAGCAAAAAAAATTAAAATATGATTTAGTGTGTATACAAGAAAGAAACGTCTAAAAAAATGCTACTCCCTCTACCACTCCCATTGCTACCCCCACCCTATTATTAAAGGGAGTAAAAATTTAAATTGGAATTTAGTGTGCGTACAAGAACCAAGGGCATCTAATTTTGCTTTACATTAGCCACCCCCTCTACCACCGTCTACCTTTTTTTTTGTTTTTCGTATAATTTGTCAGTGTTATTGTGAACGATTCATCTTTTGGAGTCTGAAGGACTTTATATATATTTCAAAAATGAATGTTAACGTTCACAAAATTAGGGTTCAAGATGACTGTTTCAGACGGAGAATAATATGAAAACTTATACTTACTGTTCGTTTTTGCTTAACTGCTGCTCTGATCGTATCTATTGGACGTCGTAACACTATAAACCTAACACTGGATGTACTAACACTTTCTGAAAATTATACCTGAAGGGGAATTTTGTTAGAAAACACAATTAAAAGACAATATAAAGTTCAAAAATATATATTGAATCTCTTCAAAAATTTATGTTTTTATAACAACTTTTAAGAAATATGTTTAACAAACACTAGTCTGGCCCGTGTACAACACATGGTGAGGAACGGAACGATTTATAATGTACCAACTACCATCCAATATGCAGTTTTGTGAGCTAACGATTACACAAAAAGATTCAAGAAAAGTTCAATGTTTCTGAAATTTGGTGGGCTTTTGCTTGCATGTCTTATTCACGTATTTGTATTTCAATAACAATTTTGGTCGCTCCTCGGAGCTTGAAAATGCTTGAATCGCTACTACTTTGAAGTGTATTTTGCAATTACAATTTTATACGTTCAGGCAAGGCGGTCCCATGCACATATGAGTACATGGTAAAGATACTTTTCTGACACCGAATCACTGAGGAACCGGTTTAGGGCAAATCCCGTTAAAACTCATCATTTCCCCGTCAAAATCGACTGCTAGGAAATGATGGGGGTCTCATGTCGCTAAGGGCTATTTTCGCTAAAACTCACGATATACTTTGGATAGAAGCTGGATTAACTTGTCCTTATATTTAATACCGTGCATGACTTGCAGTGCTTAACAACGTGGATTCGTAAAAGGGTTCTTAATTTTGAAATTTCCGAAATTGAAGTCAAATTTTGTTATACCTTCTAAATTTTAGTGGTCGGGGCGATATTACGTCCCTGTGCAGCGACATTTACTACACTTTCTAAAATGACGCTCCTTGAGGAGTTATTGGAATTTTTGCATAAAAATCGCTCCGTAGAGCGAAAATATGATTAAGAATATTAAAAACCTCTTCCACGGTATTTTTACGTGTAGCACGCTTTTCATGCGAAATATTTCCTAAGTTGGATTTTGTTACAACGTCGAAAAGTATACCGAGGGATTTACCGTGTTCTTTAACATTATATGTAATATTTTTCATGTAGATGATTTTTAGAACCCATTTTTGTAATATGTTTAAGTTTTTTAAGAAATTATTACTCACACCTCCCCAACCATTTATACCATATGTTAATTGTGATTGCACTAAGGAGTAATACAATATATTAAATTCCTTTAGATTTAGAAATTATTTAAGGTACTTAAAAATTGAAAATAGAGTTCTTAGTTTTTTTATAATGTAATTTATTTGTAGGTTCCACCTAAAGTGTTTATCCACAATCATTCCCAGGTATTTAACAAAATCAGCCTCCTCGACCTTCATATTAATATCATTTTCTAGGCGTATATTTAAAGAGCCAAGATTGGGAAAATTATTCTGGTAGGATGTAAAAGGGAGATATTTAGTTTAGTAGTTATGGACACATAATTCGAAATGATTCTACAAAAAAATTTATATTCAAATTTACCACTCTATCTGATAAAAAATAAATAAAATATAGAAGATATTATTTGAAAAACTGGAGTTATGACAAATTGAATTGCTATGAAATGAAAAAGTGAGAAAGACATTTCGAAATCCAAACAAATGAGCAAAATAGGCCAATTTTATATTATCGAGAAGTACCCTTTTATTTAAATTCAAGGTCTACTTCGAAATGTATTAAATTTGTTCCTGAATTCCAAAGCCAACTAGAAATAGAAAATAAATGCCATTTCCAAGGTTATTTTTCATCCGATTTTAAATCTGAAAAAAGCATTGGAGAGAGACATTACAGCTTTATGAGAAAAGTGACTTAAATATACAGGGTGCTATTTAAAATAAGAACGTTGTGGCAATTTCCGGCCATACCGGAAGTGATTTTTTTACCACCGACTGGCCAAAATGTGGCTATTGATACCTATATTTGATTTCCCAAATTTCAGAATATTTTTTTAAAATTGCGGAAAAAGGCACTTTCTGGGTTACCCGGTATACGATAGAAAATGTAAATGACTTTTTTGTAGATATTTCTCAATCAAAAGTCAAAACGTTATTCTCTAAAGATCGTATTATATTCAATCAACTTTCCGCGAATATCAAACGGTGTACTGATTATTTAATATTGAAACAAGAATGTAAATATTTTTGAGAGTGAAAATGTTAAAGGTGTAAAAGGGTTTTACACATTATTGTAAACTATAGTGAAACCTAAAAGAGTCATATATGAATATATGCAGATGTGCAAATTTTGTTATTTTTTAGTAGGTACTATAAATAAATAACTATTTAAAACCCAAGAAGCGAATAAATTGGCATAAATCTACTACACAACATTCAAGTAACAAACTGATAGCTGTAACAGTAAACATTCACTTAGGCGGAAATGCTTATTCGCGTGGATAAAATAGATTTGAATAATAATAAACGCAGAGGAGTTTAATTTTGCAGAGAATGGACAAACTCGGTATTATTCCCCTTGAATATTTATTATATGTATTAACTTATAACATTTCCCATTTTTTGCTCCTACACTTCAAAGACGTGATGAAGTAAATTTTCCCAGGTGGTGTGTGGTATCGATCAGAGCAGTCATTACCAAACACACCTCAGAAATGATTTATTCGCGACCTTGACAAGGTTGACTAGTTGCTATACTTCATAATAATTACCAATAAAAGAACAACAATGAGTGGTATTGTGTTGCTAAAGAGTATTAATAATTCAATTTTAATTGTAACGACGAGTGATTAAGCAGATTTTAAACCACGCAGATTAGCTCGGAAAAAATTGTGCATTTTTTTTTTAAGGTATAATAATTGAGGAAAAATGTACTTATAATTTGTTCTGCGGTTTGCGATATTCGCAATAGCGGAATTACTTATATAAAAAAATATAATTTACGTCCAAGACTAGTGATTGTAATCATGGCTATTGTCTTAAGTGGGCAGCTGTAACGGATAGAGGAAAACAAATAGTGTTAGTATGATAAAATGGAAAATTGTTGATGAGAGATGGGTGGACTAAGATAACAAAATTTTATGTCAAATGATCAGTCAGAGGATACTTTTTGCCAACTAACCAAAAATAAGCATATACAGGGTGTCCTGTAATAAGGTGCAAAAAATTAAACTGTAGATTCCCTGTCAAAAATTAAGATCTGTTCTTCATATAAAATTTTTCAAAAATAACCCTTTTCTATCCAGCTACACTCCCCCCCCCCCCCCAAGGGGTGTGATGAAAAACTGTTTTCAATTTTTATTTCAATAATCTCAATAACATAATCAGAAAAATACGATGCTATTTTTTTTCAATTAAAAGAAATTATAAAACATTATAATTCATTTAGAAACTCTTTATCTTTTGAACAAATTTTGTAAAATTTACCATTTTTCAGATAAAAAATTGAATTGCATTTCATTACATTACATTACATTTGTCTAAGTGATGAATTAAGAGCGATGGGCAAAATTATTTAGTGTAAAATACTAATAGTAGACTGGTGTCAAATTATACTTTGGCAATATTAAGTTGTTTCTTGCCTTTGAAATAATAAGATAATCGTTCGATAATAGTAGTTTTCTGACCAGATTTTAAAATGCATAATTTAAGTAATGAGGAATATGCAAAGAAAATGCTTCAGTGGCAAAATAACGATATCGTCGTAAGTTTCCTACTCGCAAGTCATGATTGCTGTTGTCGGAGACAGATAGTAGCTGCGATGGAGGTAGAAATACTAAATTATTCCACATAACAAGAACATCAATGTGGATGATTTTGAAAAGGCAAGGACCTTTTATCATTTACAGATAATACAAGAGCTGCTTCCTCGTGCCTTTCCAGTAAGGCTTGATTTTTATTGAATTGTACTTAGGAAGCCGTTAGATTTTTCAAGAAAAGTACTGTTCACAGATGAATGCTGCTTTAGTCGACATGCAGTGTTAAATTTTCGTAACCAGCATTTATGGAGCGACGATAATCCTCATGCTGTTGTAAATGGAAGATATCATTACAACTTTTCAATAAATATTTGGATCGGAATTATAGGCAATAAATTAATAGGACCTATTGAATTACCAAACAGATTAAATGGTCCAGCTTATTTAAGCTTTTTACAAAATGACCTGTATCAATTTATAGACGATTTACCTCTCTCATTACGTTAAACACTGGTTTATCCAGGATGGTCCACCTCATTATTCTTTAGAGGTTCGAGAATGGCTACACTCAACATTTAGAAATCGATGGATTGGAAATGACCCCCTCGGTACCCAGATATGAATCCATTTGGCTTTTACTTTTGGGCCACTTGAAAAAAGTTGTTTACTCGACAGTTTGACACCTGTCCCTAACGTCGAAGTTTTAAGAGAGATAATTTTTAATGCTGCCAATGAAGTTCGAAATTCTCCACATGTTTTAAATAGCTTGTATGGCAACTTTAGGAAACGGTTGCAAACGAGTATTCAAGTTGGAGGTCGTCATTTTGAACAAATGTTTTATATCTAAAAACAACAATCGTTGTCTTCACGTTTAATTTTTTTTACTGTTTAAATTCATCTTTTGTGTATTTTCTGTTTCTAAGTGAATCATAATGTTTACTTATTTTTTTTAAATTGAAAAAAATAGCAGGGAGAAAGGTATTTACAAAATTTCAAGAAGGGTAGTTAATTTCACTTCTTTGTGTACATGCTAGGTGGAAGAAATGATTTCGGTAAATGCTTTTTGATGAGTAACCGAGATGTGCCAAATTTCGTCTTTTTCCGATTACGTTATTTTGATATAGAAATTAAAAACCGTTTTTTGACACACCCCTTTAAAGGGGTGTAGCTAGGCAAGAAAAGGTTATTTTGAAAAATTTTATACGAAGAACCCGTATTAATTTTCGACAGGGAATCTACAGTTAAATTTTCTTGACGTTATTACGGGACACCCTGTAGTATTTATCTAACATTTCGGAAACTAATCTATCGTGGTCGTATGCATCTAGATATAAACAGATCTTAAACAGCTATAAACAGGTCTTAAACAGCCATAAACAGGCGTCAAACAGATCTTAAGTCGCAAAGGCTCGTAATGGACACATCCCATCCAGTTCATGACGTCATTGAGAACCGGAAATGTTCCTCTACTTAGTGGTCCAAGAGTGACATGGCCTTAATTAAGTTTTGTGCTTATTCTTTTGAATTTAAATATTCTGTGTGACAAAGTATCTGTCTATCATGATCGATAAAAAATTTGTTGACTTAAAACCTAAATAAGAATTTGCATATCAGCAACCTAGTAAAAAAATTAAATTCGCACAATGTAATTTCAATATTTAGTATTTCTAGAAATTAGAATAGTAAATTTTAACTTATTTTTTTATTTTGTGTTCTGTCGAGTAAAACTCATGTTACACACAACGCGGAAACAGCTCTACACTATGAAAATGATATTAACCCAACTTTTGATGGAGTGGGGAAGTTTTTTACGGTAGTTTGCTGCTCGCTGAAGAATCAGCTGTTTCTATCTATCATCCTTCGTCAGACTCATTATGTTTTTGAAGTAAATTAGTACTACGTCTGGCTCTATTGTCATCTATTGCTTTACCCGACAGATGAACGGCGCGGCGATAACCTCGGAGATTGTTAAAAAAAATAAATACTGTGAGTTCTATCTTTAGGAGTTCCTTCAGGATATATACATTTTTCTACCACCTAGAAAATGGCTTGATGTAGAAACTCGCCAATAGAGATAAGTCGATTATGTTCCTATAGTGGAGCCAAAGAGAGTACATAGTATATAGAGCAAACAATCAGCGGCATTCTCAGCAAAGGATTTAACTGTTATTCAATACTGAAGCGGCACCTCGTTCTACCATAGAAATATATTAAATTTTATCCGTTTTTCGCCTCCTACCAGAAATGAAAACCACGGCTAGGACATTCCCTGTAATTGCCACAATCGACCAAATGGGTTGAATGTGTGACCGTACCGCATTTATCCCTAATAATCTGTTGACTGCTGTGAAATAGGCGGAGCTATATAGACGAAGGTCAAATATTCGGGTAGCTCGTCATTCAGTGGCGCCACACATATATTGTTGTGATAATGGGGATATGATTGTTTAAAATTTGATTTTTTGTTATGAAAATTAATTTTGAAATATATAGTTAGAATCTGTTGTTTGAAATTTAGTTTTCTAATTTACGTGCTCTCTTCCCAGGGCATCTCGTAGATTATGCGTCAGCCAGCTCTCACAAGTCGAATTAACAAGATCAATATATTAAGGAATTTGAATGGTTGTTGCACATAATAATTTGAAAAATATTCATAATTACACACATGATTCGATGACAATAAAATATCCTTAAAACTAATTTGGCCTTTTAATTTTTATTACTTGTCAAAATGACTGAAATTGCATGCATAAATTGTTTTATTAAAGAGCTCAAAAGTGATATTGTCTACCTTGTATAACCATCCGGTCGTTACTACGGTGATGAATCGGTACGTTGTCGTCACTCGTTAAAGTCTGTGCCTCGTAGACGAAATGGACTGATCCTCATTCCAACCTATATTCTTTCGCTTCTTAAACTTGTGAAATGAAGTTTATGTGATGATTGTTTTGGTGTTTCTTGTTGAAAATGTTGATATTTATCAACCTGGATACTTAGAGTCATCATAGCACTTTACTATTTATAGGTAGATTAACACTGTTTTAATTTATTTTTAATTGTTTTACAAAATTATACTATACAAACGTATACCGATTTGTTATAGTGTACGATTGTCATTTAATTCGGAATATTTAAGATTTTTATTAACTCTTAACAAGATATTTTATGATTAAATCTCAACTTGACGTCTCCTGTGTCAACTCTCAACTGTATTGGTTTTCTAATTTTGAGGTTAGATTTTAAGAGCAAAATTTTTAGGGTCTTGTTAGATTCACGATCAAATGCACACTAAATAAACGGATTTATGCCTAATATGTTATAAAATTGACGTTTCTGAGCAAATTCGGCTACTTGATTTGACGTTTTGTTAAATAAATGTTCTTTATTGATACTCTTTGTAGTTATTATTGAACTGATCTAATAATAAATGTACACAATGTGTTTCTCTTTACCTATACTTTACACGATATGCAATTTGTTAGGTTTAGTAATAACTTTTTTAACCTCAAATATCCGAAGTAAACGTATATATTATTTATTAACTAACTATTATCTATCGCATTTGCCATTCAAATCCTTTTCTAAACACTTAATATTACATATAACACAACTTAATTTTACATTTTCAGTTATTTCTGAATATTTATACATAATTTTTTTATTTTTAGATGATACCTCATGAACATCGGTATCCCCTGGATTTACCAAAGAGTTTACCTAACTTATTTTCAATGGTCCATACTTCCACCATGGCATGAATTTATACTTCACTAGAAGTTTTTATGAAAGTTGTGTGTATCTAATGCCGGCTGTGACGCATCCAGCACCATCTCAAAGTATTTTTGTCACTTTTGTACTGTTGATCCTGTGATTAAATTAGATGTGGGTCTATATTCTGTAAGCAGTTACACTATTATCAGGGTGTTGCATCATGAGAGGGACATAGCTTAATAGGAGGTAGAGAACATCAGTGGTAACCGGAACCTCCCATAGAAATGTCTCATTGGGCCTTCATTACGAAGTTACAGGGTGTTAAATAATTTTTGGCCAAACCTGTTTTTTGTCATAACTTTGACAGGGAATGAAATAACGGATTCATATTTGGTACGGCTAATGTACTAACGAGCCCCAAGAGGTACATGTATAAAAAAAAATATATCCAGGTCCGGACTCACTATAATTTATGTTTCTTCTTTGCATCAATAAAACATCACCCTGTATATATTTTTTTGACATTTCGATACGATATTCGAAAAGAGCAAGAAAAAACAAACAAAATGGTCTATTTCATTTTTTTGTTACACCTTCGTGGTTATTTAAATACGTTGTTAAATGTGCAAGAAAATGGATTACAGAACCCTATTAAATGAGAGGCACGTGAAATAAATAGTTTTATAACTAAAATTTGCAAAAATTCTATTGAGCCTAGGTGGTCTGGGTGAATCCTAATTCCGGCACGTTTTAAAGGTCCATTTTGGTAAAAAACTGTGGTCCTAATAAGTAATCGGGTATGAAATAACAAAATTTTTAATCAATCACAGTAGGCTTGTTCAAAGTGACAGATAATAAAAAGAAATCTCCTAAACAGTTGAATAATTGTTTGTTAGTAATTTAATGTGTCAATAATTCGCATTTAGTTAGTGAAAACTTGTGAAAATATTTTAACTATGCCAGTAAAATTTACAAACGTGGAATATGCTGACATAATATTCATCTATGGTTTCTGTAATGGAAATGGTAGGTCGGCGGAAAGAGAATATCGGCTGCGTTTATTTTTAGCGTAGATCCTGCCAACACTAAATTAATCGTCTTATCCTAGAGCATAAAATTCTATAAAAATTCCTATGCGTGTTAAATAAACCGAAACATTAGTTGATATAAGTAAGTAATATTCTGACCTACCCATTTTCTTTCAACAATGCTCTATCTTTTACTTGTTCAGAGTATTGTGCAAGTTCATTGTTATTCGCCATAGGCAACAGTTGAAGAAATACACAAGGGTATGGATAAACCGTTGATTATTTCATAGCAGTTACCAAATAAGTAATATTGTACCATTATTAATTATTATAGAATATGTGTTGCCCAGGGTAATAACTTAGTTATCTCTGGAAAACAAGTTGATCTTAAAACCTTGACACGATTAGGAGCACGAATGGATTGGTTTTATTACTTTAATCAGTCTTATTAAAGGCTTCTCCTAACACTGAGATAGTAAATTAAAATCACGACATAATTATCGATGACCAAGATTAATTAAATCTCTCTTGTGGCTTTTTAAACCCCGACAAACAAAGTAGACTATAGCATCAATGGCAAATTTCTCCAGCTATTTTCAGCGCAACAGTCCTAATTTGTTATATAAAAGTAATAGTCGTAACTTATTCAACATTGTTTGACCGTTTAATTTTTTACGTAAAATGACTAGTTTTAAAACTATTATTGATTTGAAGTGGCGTAGCATAAACAGGGTGAATTGATTCAATTTTCAAGGAAAAGAATGTATTAATAAGAATGACTGAAAAAAAAATTGTTATGTCAAACAAGCCAGCTTATTAGATGTTTCCAAATAATATATTTAGAAATATTGTATATATGTTTCGACGTGTTAGGCATTTCTTCCGGAATTTTTTTGGCTAGGTCTTACCATTACTGCATTAACAACGCGAGTGAGTAATAAACTGGGAAAAATGGAGTATTATTTCTTAAGGACGGCAGAGTAATTAGTGCATTTTTATGTGTTGTATACAATATCCAAACAGTTGAAAACATTTGTTGTGACGCGTTTTTCTCCACCTATGCCGGTGACGAGGAGAAAAAGAGCCACTCTTTGATATTCGAAACCCAGAAAGGAGTTTTCAGTTTAAGCCAGTCCCATTTTAAGTAATAGGACACACTACCCACAAGCCGGACACGCGAGGCTGAGTAGCTTAAGTGGAGAAACGGTACTCCAGTGAGTCAATTTAGAAAATTAGACGTTCACACAGAAACAGTAAAACTTAAAATTTTTCAATAATATCAGTATATTCAATTAAACCTGCCATATACCAATCTACGGGTTTACTAATTGATTACCTCGATCAAATTTTAGAAGTTCTAAATACCGACATAAGGGTAAGCGACGCAATGAAAAGGGTAATACCAGATGACTTAGATGCCAGGGATAGCAAGCCGCAAAATATTAACAAAAATTGAGCGATGACACAGGGCAAAGTTATATACAGTACTTGGCTAGAACATCAGTTAACTTACTCCTTCGTGGACTTACTTACTACCTGTGGTTACGGTCGGGCACGTTTGTTGCGGTGGAACGATTGGAACGGAATCCAACTCGACGGCTCCTCAGATCCTCTTTTGAAAATGAATCAACTTACTATCGGAGTGGGAGTAGACACCAGATAGATGCGCTGCTGGTCGATGACATGGTACGGGCTTTGCCAAAATCCTGCTCCTCGAATATAATATATGGCACTTAGGTTCAGATCTCGGAGTGGACACGCCTGCTGTCAATGAGTCGCTCTGGCTGACTGCCAACACGGGACGAATTCAATTATTTTCTTCAAATACTTACAATACATGACAATAACTGTATCTTAGGTTCGAATCTCGGAGTGGACACGCCTGCTTTCGATGAGTCACTCTGGCTGACTGCCAACACGGGATGAATTTAATTATTTCGTTCCTATACTTACAAGTGGGAGGAATGGTGGTAACAGATGCGTGATGGATCGACGTGACGTCAAAGGGATTTGAAAACTATTTCGTAATAATTTCGACTTAGTAAAAATAACTTAATCACCTGACTTTTGGGACAGCACGAAGAGCTCCACACATCCAACGCTGGGAACGGCTTCTCCTGAACTGACAATTGACTGTCGGATATATTCAATTATTCCCTTTACCGAAAGGATGACGTTGCACGGGTGACGTTAGATTGAGTTAGAAATATGCTTTGATACTGAATATTTCGTGATCGGTTTATTCAGGAACAAAATATAAATATCCTGTGTACATTTAATTACATCGTTATGCATGTAGTAGACAGTAGGTAGATATACTAGTTATGATTTTAATTGTCGAGTTATCAATTATAAATTACATAATGTCTGTGTTAGTTTATTTCTATGTTTTAATTTCATGTAATTTATTACAGTTTTTTACATGTAAATATTTTTTTGGCTATCATACAGTCAACGTTTGCCCTTGCCTGTTGTTTTACCCACCACTTAATTTTTATTTTAAAATGTTTACATTTAACATTTGCCTATTTCCCTTAGGAGAGTGTTGAATATCCTTTTGGAATATTGAATGTTTTAGAAAATGAACGTATTATTTGAATATAGCTATAATTTAAAGAAGCATTATCTATAGAAACCAATTTATTTGATGTAAATGAAATTGCATTGCCCCACTTTCCTCTACTGCTTATGTCAGTATCTCTTGAAAATTTTATATTGCTCATAAGTCTGCAAGATACTATAATTAAATATTTCTATGTATATTTATGATTCAACTGCTCATTCATATGTATTTTAAATTTTTCTGATATACATTAATAATATTAATTAAAATTGCTTGAAACAATTTCACACTGCACATTTAGTTTAACATAAAGTCTTTCGTAAGATCGACGGCGAAATTGTATGTACACGGATATTTAAATAAGCTCATTGCTTCTGAAATTAATGCAAATCTTTGCCTTTCTTGGTAACGTCAATCAATCTAGGAATTCAATTAAACTAGATATCAATATGAGTTACAAATTTGCACCAATATAACATTCGAACAACGACTCCTTATTAATTTTATTTATTTGGAAAATAACATTTAAATTTGATTCATAAAATATTAATATGTTTATCATTGTGGGGGAAATAAATCGTTATATTAAATATGGAGTATATTAAAATTTAGACTTGAAAGTCCGATTGTCTTCATTTTATATACCTATAAGTTAAATTTTTACAAGTGTAAGGCAAAGTTCAAATGTGCTTTTAGAGGGCGGAATATTAAACATAATATTTTTAGTCGCAAACTCCTCTATAAATCCTTATTTTACTATAAGGAACCTAACCAGACTGCAACCAACAGCTACTCTCCGGGCTATGTGCCCCGCCGAGCGCTGAATTACAAGTTACAAGCCTGGCGCGTTAAGTGTAATAATTGCATATTACCATCAAAACGCTAATGCTTCGATTGCAACAAACACCAGCCGAAAGACTGATCCTACTTAAAGGAGCTCCCTTGCCAGTCGTCACACACCACTTGCAGACTGCAGTTTCGAGCTGTTGGCTCTCGTCAGTGCAAGGTAGGTATGCGACGACCGACATGAGCATCTTTTGACTATAGTACATCCCGGTATTTTTACAATAACGACATGTAAAACAGCCAGCAGGCGCCATCTAGCGGTTCAGTGTCTGTTGCAATCGAAAAATAAATAGCCTGACTTGGCCTAGCATAGTTCAAATGTGCTTTTAGAGGGCGGAATATTAAACATAATATTTTTAGTCGCAAACTCCTCTATAGCATTAGCGTTTTGATGGTAATATGCAATTATTACACTTAACGCGCCAGGCTTGTAACTTGTAATTCAGCGCTACGCGGGGCACATAGCCCGGAGAGTAGCTGTTGGTTGCAGTCTGGTTAGGTTCCTTATAGTAAAATAAGGATTATAGAGGAGTTTGCGACTAAAAATATTATGTTTAAGTGTAAGGCAAATTACCGGATATTTTCGACTTTGTAGTTCAGATTCCCTAATTAGGTCTTCAAGTAAAAACTGTATAATAAAACAGGACAATTAACTCTAATTTTTTTACCGTTATGTCTAATGTCCCAACAACTGTGACATAAATCATTAGATCCTTCAGGGTTGGTACAATTACACAAGCCCACAACAAAAAGTTGTCTACGCCATGGGTTAGACATTTAGATTCCCATGCATCGCCCACTCAAACCGCGTATGGGTAATGTGGCTATTGGGAGTCTTCTGCATTTTCGGGTTTAAAGAAATATGGTATCCTAAGTTACGGAGTTACGGTGTTATGGGCTTTATTGTTCACAGATAATGAGTTTATAATCTGGAGTCCGACGCCCCCTTTTCAAAGTGATTAATAACAGCCTTCGGATTGACGAGTCTTCCACCTTTTCTCTCTGAGAAAATTCTCGGTAGGTGTCATGGCGTAGGACTGGAAAATCTACCAGAAAATTTATGGGACAATTTGACCATTCGATTTTAAAAATATTAATTAAACAATAGTGTAAAAATCAGCCCGTTAGTGTAAAAAACAGCAAGCTACGCTTGTCCTACAAAAGCGAGGGGTTGGACCAGTGAGTTCTGTGTCCCCAATATTTAAAATAAAGAAGTCTGAAATTTTATTACTAACGGGCTGCTTTTAACACTATTGTTTAACTAATATTTTTGAAATCGAATGGTAAAATTGTCTTACAAATTTTCTGGCGGGTATTCCAGTCTTACGCTATGAAAGTGTCAGTTCCACGATCAACACGTTTAGCGGTTAGTAATCCCTTTAAAAAAGGGGTGTGGGACTCCAGACCATATAGATATATAAAATTTTCTGGTTAATATTGTAGTAGATAAGCTATGGGGGTACGAGACCAAAATTCCATGTTATTTCTTATGGAGGTTCAATCAAGTTCACTTTTCGTCAGGCGACGTTACGCCCCGTATTAATCAGGTCTGTACGAATAACAAACAGGTCTGTACGATAAACAAACAGGTCTGTACAGCTTTCAAACAGGGTCTGTACGATTTTCAAACAGGTCTCTACGAATAAGAAACAGACAGGTCTGTACAGCCTTCAAACAGGTCATGACACCCCCATGAACCCCATGCGACGAACCATGAACCACCCATATTTAAGACCTGTTTATTATGCGTATAAATCGGTTTGAAAATCGTGCAAACCTGTATGAAAATCGTACAGCCCTGTTTAAAAATCGTACAGACTTGTTTAAAAATCGTATAGACCCTGTCTGAAAGCTGTACTTACAGACCTATTTATTATTTATACAAATCTGTTAAATACGGGATGCAAAGTTTCAATTTACCGCCAATGTCGTGGGTAGGCGGAGCCTGATAAAAAGTGACCTTGAAAACCCGATTGAACCTCCATAAGACATAACATGGGATTTTGGTCCCGTACGGTCATAGCTTATCTACTCATTTTGTAACTCATAATTTTTCAATTAGATCATATATCCTTCGTTCGGTAGGGTTACAAGGTTACGACATTGCATTAGTATGGAAAGATTATGGGATTCTTAGTTTGGCTGTTTGGAGTTGAATGAGGTACGGAGTTTACTTTTATATTGTGAGATCTACGATATAGTGAATTTCCCAATAGCCTAATCTATGGCACAGACAACTTTTTGTGGGCTTATGTCATTAATTTTAGCCAAAGCTGCCAGCTGATTTCCGCATCCTATTGGATCAACAAATAATTAAACCCAGTAATTTTCTATAGTAACTTGCTTGTAAATAATTTGAACTTAATTTTAAAACACTTAATACGGTATTCTTAACAATTACACTACCATAGCTTTTGCCTTTGAAGACTAGAACAGACCAAAAAGCTTCTTGATAATCTTTCAATAGCTATTTAGACTTCTAATCAAAGTGTAGACTAACCTGTTGTGGACCTATAAAGGATGTTGGTATAGTGCTTAACTAAAAACTGTCCTGGTGATTCAAAACAGTCGTAACTTTCATAGTCATATGGCATTAGAATTATTATTATTTTTTGTATGTGTGAGCAAAATTAGAGTATGGTTCCTTGATTCGGTGTCAATTTTATAATGTTAATAAGTTGGTTGTGGAAAATGTATTGCATTGAATGCATAAATTTTATCAACAAAATATCGCTTCGAATTTTGAAATTTACAAGAGTTTGACCTCTTTTTACTTAATTGTATTATAATGTGGATCTCATTAGAATGCTGTATGATGTACATTGTAACGGCTAAATTAGCTTATCAAAATTATCATTGGCCAGGTCAATCTCAAATAAGTTATTTCATTGTGTCTGTACTTAGTTAATTTTATATAATCTGGTCCGTTTCTTAATAATTTAATTTCATTTCATATAATTTGATTTAATTTAATAGTCCATTTAACGAGGTACAAAAAAGGCCAAAACGTCAAAAGTTTGTAGGATCCTTTGCAATACATTTCCTCCCCTGATTTTGAGGGTGAGAAAAATGATTGTGATGGTTTCGAGCTTTGAAGCCCTCACGTACTACCCCTATCGAGGAAAAACCACCCCTATTTCCGGCTTCTCGCTCTTGGGCTTGCTAAGGATCGTCGGAACGGTTTTTTTTTGGGGAATAATAATAAACTCAATTAATTTGCATTAGAGTACTTCGGAGCGACCCTCGGGGGTTGTACCTATCCTCGATCGTAATACCAATATCTCAAAAAATTAGAAAATACGGACTTGATAAGGTTTTTTATGGGTTTTCGAGAGCAGAGATCATGATGGAGGTGCTATTTTTCACCCTACTCTCCTGCAACTACCCCCAACGTATAAAATTACACCCATATTCGTGCTGTCGGTCCTAGGCATGCGTCCGGGGTTTTTATGGGAATATCTGGGAAATTAACTATTACTCAACCACAATTGACCTAAGCAACCCCTGACGGTTGAAACAACTCTGTTCGCAACACCAAAATCACTTACGGGTTTTCGAGGGCGGGAATCACGATGGTGGTGTTATTTTTCACCCTACCCACCCGCAACTGCTGCCAATGTATAAAAATACCCCCTTTTTTTCAAACTATATGTGCAGCCTCCGAGGGTAGGTTAGGTCAACTGTCGTGGAGTAATGGTTAGTTTTCCTGATATTCCCATAAAAACTCCGATCCGGTGAATCCACACATGACTAGGACCGACAGCATGGAAGAGGGGGTGGTTCTTACGCGTTGGGGCTGGTTGCGGGAGCATGGGGCGAAAAATAGCACCTCCAACATGATCCCTGCCCTCGAAAATCCATAAAAAATTACCGGCGGGGGTAGGTTCAACCCTCGGGGGTTCGGTGTACTCTAATGTAAATTAACTGAATTTATTATTATTTCCCAACGAAAAACCGATCCCATGATCCCTTGCAAGCCCAAGACCGAGAAGCCGGAAATTGGGGTAGTTTTCCCTGATAGGGGTAGTACGCAAGAATTCCAGAACTCGAAACCATCACCATTGTTTTTCTGACTCTCGAAAATAGAGGGGGAAATGTATTGCAAAAGATCCTACAGACTTTTGATGTTCGGGACCTTGTTAAATGGACTATTAATGTCATGTAATTGTGACCCTGTAGCTATAACACTAAGACTGTGCCTGAATATTACATTTTACAGATACCTATTCACCCCCGTGTGAGAGTAAAAGGGGTTTTACTTTAAATTGTTCAATATTTTCTCATTTTCTATCCGATCGTATTGGAAACTTATAAAGCTCGTTAAAAAGCCTTTTTCAGATTTGCAACATTTTGTAAATTTTTACATATCCTGAAAAATAGCACTTTTAAATTTTTGCTGCCATAGTAGCAAATTATAGCATTTAGAATAAAACCATTAGATAGAAGTTAAATAGCATTCGGTTAAATAGATTGTCAACCGATGTCGAATATTTTTGTAAAAATCCTCAGACCAGGTATTCAAATCTGTTTAAAAACCCTATAAAAACCGATCGCAGAGAAAAGTTGTTTCCATTGATTTATTATGCTGCAAAAAATAAAAACTAAAGAAAATGATGATTTTCAAATATGTTAAAAGCAAATTATTTAAGTAAAAATGTGCTTCTTTTTTAAACATAAATATCGCAATAAAGTTGATGTTAAAATGTTACACATGCAAGCATAATCTGGGGATGCCTCAAACTGGGCTTTAATATGAACACTCATTCCAATGCTCTACTCGATGCGCATTTCGCCCACTATATTGACATCATCTGGAAATGATGAAAGCCGAGTATAATTTCTGTGGTGTTTATTTAATTATTTATTTAATTTAAATAATACACTTAAACACTCCACTTAAGGTGCGGTTCGCCTACCATGCTGGCATCATCTGTAGATGCTTATAATTCAGCTTTAATTTGATAACAATACTCAAATCGTCCACTCGACACAGAATTCGCCCAAGCTGTCATTATTTCGAGTTGATTAAAGTTGAGTATTAATTTGAACCCTACCCCCGAATACTGAACTCGACACGCATTTCTTCAACCGTACCAGTTGATATTTTATACGTGTTGTTCTTCATCTATAGTTTCATACTGACGGTTGTGTACACAATTTGTAGATGTTTATCAATAGTAGGTATAATTTGTGTGCTTCTCAAATTTATTTCTCGAAACCACTTAACATTTTCTACAATTACGTTAAAAGCATTGTAAAAAATTCTTTGTTAGAAATGGTGAATTATATTACCTTAATAAACGCCATTCAATTTTAATTGAAATAATTGTTATTATTTTCTTAATGACAATGCAAATAATTACAAAAATATATAATTATTCGCATAATCATGTGCTTTATATTAATTATATATTACTTCTGGTAAATAAAAATAATAAACAATGGAAAATTTTATATTAAGCAATAGACGTATGTAATTATTATTAATTATAAAAATTTAAACTTAATACAAGAGTGTTTTGTTTTACTTCCTTATTAATTTGGTTTTATATTTTATAGAGTGAAGAAAGTGATTTAGGCCGACATAGCTGGTAGAGTTTCCAATAAAAACTTTGGAAACTTTATCAAATATAATTAATTAAAATATTCTAATAACCATTGAACATTGCGGAATTACAAGATCAGATCGATTAGGACTGATTAAACATAGTGATTAGCCTGAAAAACCTCGTTCAGATAAAGATCATGTGACAAAAAATATAGAATTAACTTGAAAGCCCACCGGCAAGAAAGTTTACAAAGGAACTTGTTTCGATAATTAAGTTTTTATGTTCATAATAAGCAGCCAGTAGGCTTAACTGCAGAAGAGCCAGAAAACCATTTCCAATTATTTAAAAAATATTATAACATAATACCATAATAATAAATTTATTAGATGTAATAAGATATAATAATAACAATAATAATAGTAATAAATGCCTTTATTTAGCCTGGCGGGGTATCAGCTAATAGCTGCTATTAATCCCAACCAGGGTTCCAAGAAATACAATAATACAATATATAATTACAAATTAAATAATTTCGAAGAGCGAAGAGACGAAATTGAATATAGCAAGAAACAAACATTTAAGAAAAAGAATTATTTCTTGACAAACAGGGAAAAACAATAGTAGTAGATAACAAACTTACTACAAACAGAAATAAATTACATTTTTTAATTATTAGTTAAACGTATCAGAAATCAAGAGGTTTTTAACTTTTTTCTTAAAGCTATACATACAAGCTATACATGAGTATTTACACTCAAACAATTTAAAAATGTAAGAGTATTCATAGAGTATCCATTGTTTACATCTCTTTAACTGGCTAAAAATGACCAGTCAATGCTATAGTTAGATCGTGGTAAAATTTATTAAAATTGGCTTTCTTGAAATTAAATGTCTATTAAGGTCGGGTTTTAGGTTAAAGTGCAAGTCTAAAGGTGGATGATGAGCATCCTCCGACAGCAAGTGATTATCAGATTTCCGAATATGAATTTTGAATCTACTAAGTATTAAATCTAAAAGTCTGTTATTGTAATTTAATACTTTGTAATATTGCTTAAGGCCCAAGAACTCGCAAAAATTGTTTAGTGAGTTAACATACCGATCAGTGATAACATTAGTTGATATATAAGTTACATAACTTGGGATATTTAAATCACTCAATATAATTCTCTTTATTGAGAAAATGAAAATTTGTAGCAAGTGTGTCTAAAAAGGCCTCAAAAGTTTCAGAACCAAAACATTAACAGAAAAACAAAAAAATCAAATTTTTGTCCCAATTATATCTATTTCATCGAATAAGTCTGAGACAATACGATTTTCGTAAAATAAGTAGTACACCCCCTCGCACCTATCTTTATAAGTCCGGTCGAAGCCCTGTAGACTGAATAATCAGCAGGAAAAAGTTCAGAATCATGCACAGTGGAGTTCAACCATGTTCAGATAGAACAATTAAATCAAACTGACATGCTAGGACAGAGTTAAATAAGTCATGAGTTTTAGGTTTTAAACCTCGAACATTCCGATAGTAAAGATAAAAGGACTTTGTCGACGACAAATCTTCATGATGGTTTCCAATTTCGCATTTAGGTAACTGCTATTTGTTACCAAATAAGGATTCCTTATAATGATTAAGTTTCTTTTTGTAAGCAGTACATTTTTCTCCATCCCATACAAAATGATTATTATGAGTTATTTTCGCGTTAACACAATTAATACATCTCGGATTAGCATCAACAGGGCAATCTTTGATACTGTGTGACATTGAGCATTTAGGACAAACATAGTTTTTACTAGTACATGTTTTTTTTCGTAATGATTTAAACCGCTACATTTAGTATCTCTAATTCTCCAATATTCTCTAATAAATCTCTAATCCATATAATCTCCATAATCTATATCTCTAATATTAAGAGTTTCAAAAGAAGACTGGATACACCATTGTGGGTGTCAAAGTTGATATGCTCCACAGAGAGAGAGGCAAGTAACACTAGGTAAGTCAAGTTAATCGATTAGGTAAGTATGTCATTGTAAATAGCATATTTCCTGCGTAATACACATTAATTTTCATTACACCTCCACAAATACTTTTTATTTCAATTTTTTATACTGCCTGTCAGATATTCACATACAATTCTATTTCTAATAGGGAAAATAGAAAACTAATTTATTTTAAATTTCGAGAGGAGCTGCCATCTTTCCGGCAAAACATCGGCCAGCCTAAACTATGAAGTCTACACTGAATTAGTTAGGGTTTTATTATAACGCACATTGTGCAGGATTGTTGAATATTTAACTAGGGAAAGATGAGAATAAATGAAATATAATGTAACTTACAATGATCAATAAAAATGTTTTAATTGGTAATTAATTGGTAATTGGTAATTGGTAAATAGCATAAAGTCAGCCGAAATGTTTTATGCGCATAGTTATTTTTACGTTTCACAATCAAATGTATTTTGATTCGTTTCTTATGAAGTATCCAATGCTTCATTCTTTTTTTATATAATTTCAACGAGTTTGTTATCTTTATATCATTAAGAAGAGAGTTGTATATTACACTACCTAAGAACCTGTAACTTCTTTGACCAACTATTTTGTCAATTTTTGATATCTTCACCGACTTTATTTTGTACCTCGTGTTATGAGGATGGTCAATTGATTCCAAACTTCTCTTGTTTTTATAAGAACGTAACAGCAACGATTGTCTTAGATCAAGAACTCTATACTCTTCATAGAGTTCCTCAGAAGAATACAGCAGTAAATAACTTTGAGTATCCATTTTTACTTTTCTAAATTTTTTATGTAATAATTTGCAGCATTACCTGATGCTATAATGCCATAATTTAGGTGTGACTGAACCAACGCATAGTAAAGCATTTTTAGTTTACTTTCATCTAGAATTAACTTAAGGAATTTAAATTTTGGGACCAAGCAGCTAATTTTCTTTACTAATACCTTAATATGTTCGGCCCATCTCATATGACAGTCTATTATTGTGCCTAGGTATTGCATTTACAATTTGAACTATAGCAACAGCTTAAAATCTAAATGTCGAACCTCCTCATAACCATGAATATGGCCCGGGCCACGCCTGTTGACAGACCAAGGCATGCTCTGGACTCTGTCACGTGTTGACGGGTACGGGCTTTGTAACGATTGGCTACGCCTTACACCTGAACAATTTATTATTTGTAAATGACAAAAATATCGAGAAAATAATTGAACGGGTTCAAGTCAGTTATTGATAGTAAAAAGTCCCAAGTGTATGATTGTATGATTGTGCGCTTGATTATATGGATTGTATTGCTTTTCTTACAGTCATACATTATTATTTTTTACTTTTTAGTACAACTTTTTACAGAAAAGCAAGTTTTTTAAAAAATATTTTTTTTTATTTTCTACTTTTTAGTCATACTTTAATTAAATTATTATGAAACATTTCTTAAGTTTAGTTAGCGGGTTATTTTAGATTTTCAGAGATAACATTATATATTTAGGTTAGATTGAGGGAGGAGGCAAGGGAACAGGGGACTTTACCCCCAGAGAACACTTAATAAAAATTCGTCTCTTAACGATTTATTTTGATTTCTCGCTCCTTGGTTTTGCAGATTTCTCAATTTTCACCCCCGCGCCCACTACGTACAGATATTTGCAAAAGTAACCGTGGAATACTATATTGTCATCCGATCTTAGTAACTGCAAAACTTTATCGATTGTCAGGAAGTATGTTAATGAAGGATGCAAGATTTGACAAACGTGAAAACTGAAAAATACTACATTGTGAGTCAAAGAAAAGCAAGTAATAAAAGTTGACTTTTCCATGAGTATTTTAGGGAATATTGATTAGTGACGCATCACCTTAGATTTTTCCATAAATATTAGCAGTTTTCAAACATGTGCATTAAAAACAGAGATTGGCTGCATATAGGCACTATGCAGTCATACAAAAATAAACGAAAATTAAAACCATGAAGAATCCCAGGCAACACAAAACGTTCTGAGAATACTAATCAACAGTGAAAATATTTAATTTTTTTGATATTTTGTTGGGTACACTGAGAATATTCCTAAAATATCTAATGGGAAATTATTATTTCAGTTTAATATCGATATCAATTTGTTTACTTGCAAATAATTAAATCGTATTCAGTTACATATACAGGGTGTTGCATCATGAGAGGGACATAGCTTAATAGGAGGTAGAGAACATCAGTGGTAACCGGAACCTCCCATAGAAATGTCTCATTGGGCCTTCATTACGAGGTTACTGGGTGTTAAATAATTTTTGGCCAAACCTGTTTTTTGTCATAACTTTGACAGGGAATGAAATAACGGATTCATATTTGGTACGGCTAATGTACTAACGAGCCCCAAGAGGTACATGTATAAAAAAAAATATATCCAGGTCCGGACTCACTATAATTTATGTTTCTTCTTTGCATCAATAAAACATCACCCTGTATATATTTTTTTGAAATTTCGATACGATATTCGAAAAGAGCAAGAAAAAACAAACAAAATGGCCTATTTCATTTTTTTGTTACACCTTCGTGGTTATTTAAATACGTTGTCAAATGTGCAAGAAAATGGATTACAGAACCCTATTAAATGAGAGGCACGTGAAATAAATAGTTTTATAACTAAAATTTGCAAAAATTCTATTGAGCCTAGGTGGTCTGGGTGAATCCTAATTCCGGCACGTTTTAAAGGTCCATTTTGGTAAAAAACTGTGGTCCTAATAAGTAATCAGGTATGAAATAACAAAATTTTTAATCAATCACAGTAGGCTTGTTCAAAGAATAAAAATGACAGATAATTTAAACCATTTAGGCCTAAGCAACCAGTTACTTTTATCAAGAAAATCATCAACATTTTATACTTAATAAAAATTGGAAAAGAGAACAAACTAAAATCTAAATAAATAAAATATTTTCCATTCAATTAACAATAAATAACAAAACAATAACTAAATGTGTTTAAAAATAGAACGTAATTGACACTAAAGTAAATTTTCAAAATCTCCTCCCCCACATTCTGTGCATTTTCTTGCGCGTTTAGAAAGGTCACCAATTGCTCGACGTATCATTTCTGGATTATTCCGTATTTCGTCGCAGGTTGTAACGATGCGCTGGATTAAATGTTGCCTACTTTAAATTTCAATGCTATAAACCTCGTTTTTTAAGTGGCCCCATAAAAAGTAATCACAAGGGTTACAATCAGGAGATCTTGGTGGCCATTCATGTGGACCCCCGCGTCCAATCCATCTATTAGGATACACATTGTTTAAGTGTTCTCTTACTTGAAGGTTAAAATGTGGTGGGGCCCCATCATGCTGAAACAACATGCCTCTTATACCGATATTTTCTAACATATTCGGTAAAATGTTTTGAAGAAAATCAAAGTAAATTTCACCATTCAATCTTTCTTCAAAAAAATGTGGCCCTATCAAAGGTCTATTCACAAGTCCGATCCAAACATTTACAGAAAACCTGTGTTGCGAACGGCGTTGGCGTACCGCATGTGGGTTTTCCTGTGCCCATTTATGATTATTTCGTGATAGTTTACTCCATCCCTTGTAAATTGTGCCTCATCCGTAAATAAGGTTCTGTAAATGACTGGGCGATGGTTAGACAACCAATGGCAAAATGCCAGGCGGGGGATATCGTCGCTTTGTTGAAGACGCTGTACCTGCTGGATATGATATGGATGGTAACGTTCTCTTTTTAGGGTTCTCCATACTCGCCAATGAGGAATACCAGTTGCCAAACTGATTCGTCTAGTGCTCATATTTGGGTTTTCTTGAACTACGTTTATAATATTGTTTTGTTCCTGCACACCTTGTTGTAAAACACGCTCCACAACTGCAGAAGTAGGAAACTTTCCGTGTTGTTTTGCATACTGGAACACCGTACTAAAGGTTTTATGATTAGGACATCGACGACCAGGAAAACGCAGCCGATATTCTCTTTCCGCCGACATACCATTTCCATTACAGAAACCATAGATGAATATTATGTCAGCATATTCCACGTTTGTAAATTTTACTGGCATAGTTAAAATATTTTTACAAGTTTTCACTAACTAAATGCGGATTATTGACACATTAAATTACTAACAAACAATTATTCAACTGTTTAGGAGATTTCTTTTTATTATCTGTCACTTTGAACAAGCCAACTGTGATTGATTAAAAATTTTGTTATTTCATACCCGATTACTTATTAGGACCACAGTTTTTTACCAAAATGGACCTTTAAAACGTGCCGGAATTAGGATTCACCCAGACCACCTAGGCTCAATAGAATTTTTGCAAATTTTAGTTATAAAACTATTTATTTCACGTGCCTCTCATTTAATAGGGTTCTGTAATCCATTTTCTTGCACATTTAACAACGTATTTAAATAACCACGAAGGTGTAACAAAAAAATGAAATAGACCATTTTGTTTGTTTTTTCTTGCTCTTTTCGAATATCGTATCGAAATTTCAAAAAAATATATACAGGGTGATGTTTTATTGATGCAAAGAAGAAACATAAATTATAGTGAGTCCGGACCTGGATATATTTTTTTTATACATGTACCTCTTGGGGCTCGTTAGTACATTAGCCGTACCAAATATGAATCCGTTATTTCATTCCCTGTCAAAGTTATGACAAAAAACAGGTTTGGCCAAAAATTATTTAACACCCAGTAACCTCGTAATGAAGGCCCAATGAGACATTTCTATGGGAGGTTCCGGTTACCACTGATGTTCTCTACCTCCTATTAAGCTATGTCCCTCTCATGATGCAACACCCTGTATATACATTACTATCCATAGTGGTGCCACTTCATATCGCCGTGCAGTTTAATTATGTGTTTCGAAATAAAGATTTTTTCAACTTTCATTAATTGTATCTCACCGGCTCAGTGGCGCAATGCTTACGTATTAGGCTTGCAACCATGAAGTCGAATCCTGGCTAGGGTACGAATGTTTAGTCGCGTTTTTGGACTAGACGAGGTTGCGTGAGAACCAACACGTCTAGTCGCTGTATCACAGATGGCAATGTCGTAGGGAATGGTCGTTGTATAATTATCTATCATGTGTACATGTATAGTGTATACTCTGCAACTGGGAACATCATTCCTGTAGAGTGATCATTAATAAATAAACAAATAAATATTATTAAGCTATAGTTACAGTTTTTAGGTTTTAGTAAAGAACCCAAAAAGTAATGATAATTTGTTTGCAATGGCAAGACGTTTTGGATTTGTAAAAAGTACGTTTTTACTAAATATTTTAAATTTCGGCTTGCAACAATAGGTCTGTGCATAAAATTTAGTTTTTAATTGAAAATGATAGATTTATAGGTCTTATAAACCCCTACAATTTTCTTTAAAAAGTAGTAATTTACTTCCATTACTTTGTAATAGAAATTATCTCAACGCGTCGAGGCTAGAATACGCTAACTTGGCGCTAGACTAAGCGCGTGACATCACATGCCTGCTACGCGATAGCGCATATCGCGATATTCTAGGTATTGCTACAGTGACTTTTGCAAGTGTCATGAGCTAGAACGTGCCGGATATTTTTGCCGATATTTGTCACAGTCGTATTTCTGTGCTTTGAAGGAAACTAGGATACCAAAATCATGTTACCCTAGTTTGACCCCACTAATGACTGAACGTCAGTATGTTTTTAACTATATTTTATATAACGTAACAATTTCCAAGAGCTCGTTCAATAAATATATATAGTATGGATTTTACAGCCTGGTTTTCATACATACCAGATACCAAATTTGTAATTAATTTATTACCTATCTGCCACTGGTACTGGTAGACATATACTCAAAGTACTATTTGTTACAATATCCTTCCACCTGTAGCGATCATTTGTAAAATTCAACGTGGCGTAGGAGGACCTACTTCTGGTATACTAGGCGGACAACTTTGTGTGAACGTCTATTAACTGCGATTACAAAAAACTTGAGAAACATCCGGAAATGCATCCTTACTCAGCTGAACGGTTATTTATTATACGTCGCTTATAAAAAGGGTAATTTTAAATTAGAGCCAGGAAACATTAAATGTTATTATCATCTCCGATGCAAGTATTTAATATTTGAGTTGATAATAAAACTAATTATGATATATTCATTTTGATACAGGTTTTCTCTCCCACAATTTTTTATACATTATGACAGTTACTACTTTGTGCTGTTAGTTAATCTTATGCAAATGATTTTTTATAGTAAAAGGTGAGCAAAATTAATTATGGCAGGATGTTATTACTTTTATGAGTACTTATTAGGTTTTGTAAAACTTCCAATTATGTCGTTTGTAACTGTGAATTTCCATACTCTTTCTTGTACCTTGTAATTGGAATTAAGCGCAGAAATATGAAATAAATGAAACGAAATACAAATTTTACAAATTTGCGTTCTTTAGTTGGTTTTTTATAAATCTGTAAAATTCTCCGAAAACTCTTATTTAGACCAAGACGGGATTAATTCTTTTATACGAGGAACGCTAATATTGCAATTAGTGCATAACAAAACTAGATGTAAACAGTAAACGCTTAACCGACTTATTATTTTTATATACAGTGGGACAAACTTAAGGTGAACTTTCATGAATTTAATTTATTTTTAGAAGTAGAGATTGGAATTTTAGTTCAGGAGCTGTATCTCTTAGAGGACTCAATTCAAATGTCAGGTGTATAGTCGTTTGCAATTTAACTATGCAGATAAAAAACGCAACAAAAACTTTACCTCCTCATTAATATAATGTTACTCTGTTTACCATTCCGCCGGCAAATTGAATCACTTAACTTATAGGTTTGGCTTGTTTGATGACATCATACCGAATGGTTCACCGGCGTTAATAATGAGTTCGTTAAATTTTTGTTGCATTTTTTATCTGCCCGATAAAATTGAAGACCACTATAACCCCAGTCCACTGTGACCTCGTGAATAGGACAGATCCTCAATATTTTGCGTCTCGTTGGAGATATCGAAAAAAGTTAATAGAAGAAATTGTTCAGGAATTTTATTTAACCTTGTACACCGAGATTCGAGACAAAATTAGAATTTTGAAATTATTTCTCATTTTCACTCGGAAGTTCGAGTTTTTTTATCAGTATTCACTAACAAGCCATGGAAACAAATGAACAATTTCTACTAATGTCAGTTTAAGGTTAATTGCATTAGAATACGAACAAAATGCCTCTTGTACGTCTCATCTTAAGAGGAAAAAAATGAAATCATTAATTATTACAAGCGGAGGAGTTCCGGAAGAATTAAACGTAAGACATCTGTAAAGAAATCCTTCTCAACATAGAACTGCAGCTGCCATAAATGCATATTTTAATTGAACATAGTGGTGATAATGTTATCATAGCCTCAACTCGTGTCAATCCCTAAATGAGTTTTCGTCAAAGGGCTGTAGAATTGAATTTGAGCAAAGATAGAAGTGCATTTTTTTATACATTTGTTTAACGTCGGCCTATCACCGGCGCCTGTAGATGAGCAACCCCAACCAGGAATTTTGCCGAACCTCTTATCTTTCGAAGAGTAGGGATCCTTCACTTGTCTAACATTTCATAAACAAAGGACCGACAGCTTCATATCCTCTACGGAGGATGGTATCCAGTACGCAAACCTCGCCTAAGATTCCATAACTTCTACGCATACACCGATATATTAGCCACTAGAAGATGTGGGGCAAGGATACGCGATTCCTTACAATAGTCACCCGATCAAATACTAACAGCGCCTAACGTTGCATTACAATATATGTCGAAATATGAATGAACACATATTCATTAAAATTTATGTACGAATGATTCCTAAACGATCCCAGGACCGGCCCTACAACCATGGTGTTAAGTATGGGGGCCGCTGTAGGACCGGGAGGGATGGATCTGGTTCGGTAAAATAAAAATTACAAGTAATGTAAATTAAAATACTGGTTGCGCACTTCAATGATTTTAAAATTTGTAGTTGATGCGGGTACCTAAACCTAAACGAAAGAGCATGTCAACGAAATGTAGAAATATCGGGTTACGCCAAGGCCTGCCTAATCTAAGGTATATCGAAATTTTGATTTATTGGTATTGTGATGTACAGCTCTCTTACGGAGAGAGACTTAATCCCTAGTAGTGGATAGAATAAAAGGAAGCCTGCCTAATGGACAACAATAGTTCAGCAGTCGGCCCAGGATGGCGCTGCCTCATGGAATGTGCCAGAGATGTAGAAACGTTTCGAAGGACAGACTAGATTATTCTAGAATAGCGGCTACGGACATATAAAAAGCTGATCCAACTCACGGAGTCAGTCATGTATTAAATGAGCAAGGGATATTTAACTTCATTACAGTTCTGAATGAGATGGGGAGTGATCGGGTAAGATAATGAACAATAATAAGCTGTAAATTATTGTAGTGAGACTCTAGTACAGCGAAGTTATACTAGTGAGTTATTATAGGCGCTAATTATTGTCATTTAGCGGTTATAAATCCGTGGTTAGTGAAAGTTCATGTTGCAATTGTTGAACCTGCGTCTGGAAGGGTTTACTACAGGGTGTAAACAAGTAACAATATTTTAGCTCTTAATATGGGGAATGGTAGCTCAGTGTGTTAAAGCGACTGGCTAGCAAACTGAGTTGCCTAGCGAAGCGGGTTCGATTCCCGCAAGGCGAAACAATTTTTCATTAAAAAAAATTGCCCCGAGAGTGGTTTGGAGTCCACATTAAACTGTAGGTCCTCGTCTATCTTTGCCTAGCACAAGATCCTTGGGATCTTCCAGGTGGTTACTTCGGTAACTTGAGAGGCGGTTAAGAAAACATTTTTTTTTTTAACATTTGAGAATAATTTGATGAAGAGGAATTAACGAATTACGAAACAAAATAGTACAAACAGAAAAGAAAGGAGACAGGAAAGAGGTTTAAAGATTCATAGATATGAAATTTAGGGAAGGTGGATAGAAGAAAGCGCAAATTATAGTAGGTGAATGTTGTCTTCAGAGGTTGCCGGAAAATCGGTAACGTCTGATAAGGTACATTGTCAAACTACTAAAGTCTTACAATTTTCTAGTACTTACATATTACACGTTCTATAGCAGAATTGCTGTCCTTATGTAGCTCAGTATGTGAAGATACTTGAATGGAATTAGCAATGGAATAATATGTCCTAGTTCAAATTCCGTTAGCTTCTTCCATTTTGTTTTATTTTGTTATATGGAAAGTTAAAAATTCCCGTTCTAAAAATTTTATTTTATTAATCTGTGTCGCGAGTTTTGTTAAAACCTTCTTTCTGTAAAAAGTCGAAGCAAATTGTTTTAAATAGAGACTCATCCACCAAAGCTACGGCACCGGCGGCGGTGATGCGCTTGATATGCGACGTTAAGATACCGGTCCTGCAAGCAAGCCAGTCTCCTACTGACAGTGACAATACCTATTTATGCTTTGTATTCAATCTCTTACTAAAATTAATATTAAATTTTTACAAATAATTGGAAGGTATTTTTGATCCAAGTTTATCAAAAAGTACGTCAAATTCTATAAAAAGTTTTGCTAGATCCTCTATTATTTCTGATTAACTACTTTTGAATATACTGCGGTGTATATGCTGAGCTGAATATGGATGTATCCAAAATCTTCGCTTGCTTTTATTTCTTTTTTTTTTCTGTACTAATTTCACTAGCAGTAATGCATCCTCACCCGGCGACATGATTCACTCAAATGGACGAGGTCTGTCATTTCTTTACATTTGTTTGATGATCAAAAATCTTGCAGACATGTGGCGTATATGGATGGCCGGCCTTAGAAATTGATATTTTTTTTAATATTCATTTTCTCAACCAGAGTTTTTTAATTACTGTTAAAAAACAATTTATTTTCGTTACTTCCAATAAAGATTTCATATTTATTTTTGTTGTTACGTGAAATATTTTATTTTACCAATATCCTTTCCCCTACTAATATTACCATCCACTTCTTTCTTGTCAAAAAATGCCCATACCTCTCCGCGGTTCCTGATGGACTGTTAACAATATTACTTCTAGAACAATATTATTTTTCGATTATTTTTTTCTTCTAATAATTAATGTTGTTATCGAATAAATTGAGCATTTCATTTTTACTTGCTTTCCTTTAACTCACAATGTAGTATTTTACATGTTTGTGTTTAAATCTTACATCCTTTATTTAACACACTTCCTGATATAATCAATTGATGAAATTTTGCACAGTTACTAGCATCGGATTGCAACTTCCCAGAGTTCCCGAATACGAAGTTGGCCAAGTACGCCGACGACACGGCCATGTACGCGCATTCGCATAAAGCTCAAGCAGCGAACATGCTGCTGAAGGCGTACATGGCTCGTGCCACGGCGTATTACGACCAGTGGAAGATTCGGGTAAATGCTGAAAAGTCGGAAGCGATAGTCTTCACACGCCGTTTCACTGAAAACAAAATCCTAACACCAATCTCGATCCGGGGAAACAAAATTCCAATTAAAAGGTGCGTGAAGTACTTGGGGGTCAGACTAGACCAGCGACTGACGTTTAACACGCATATAAATGAGACAATACGGACGGTTTACTCCCTGTCCAGGAGTCTGTATCCACTCATGGTTAGGGGTAGCAGACTTAACCGACAAAATAAAATATTGTTGTATACAATGGTGGTCAGGCCGTCCATCACATACGCGGCGCCGGTGTGGTGCAGCATACCGGCCACGACAATGAGAAAACTAAAAGTGTTTGAGCACAAATTTATGCGCCTCATCTCTAATTCTGGAAGGTACACCTCCCTCAGAGACTTATACGCACTTTGCCACGACATAACCCCAATAGCGGACTACGTCCAGAACATCTCACAAAAATTCTATTCTTTCAAGCTGGGCGACAGTCCGCTAACAAGAAACATAACACAGATTAGAGAGCATAATGCCCCATTTCGGATAAAACACACCCTACCATACCAGACGTTACCGATCTTCCGGCAACCTCTGTAGCCAAACTTCACCAACTATAACTTCCGCTTACCCTATCCACCTTTACTGATATTTCATACCTTTTGAATCTTTAAATCTTTCCTGTCCCCCTCTTCTTTTCTGTTTGTTTCCTTTTATCCCGTTTATTTCTTGTATTCTTTTTGTACATTTTTGTCTAAATTCATTTCCATTCAAAAATGTTCAACAAAAAAACCAAAAATCTCGAAAAACCTAAAATTTAAAAACCACAGTTTAGGCCAGCCTATGCGCAGCTCGGCGATTTCACACCCCGCGGAAAGCTCCTCGTTTATGTTGAGGTGTCAGCGTCAGTGTCAAAATTACTTGGTGAAAGATGAAAGTTTTTTTAAAAAATGTGTAGTTCTTAAGTTTTATAAAATCTGTTTTTTAGATATATTTAATTTTAATACCTTTTTTAATCTGTTTGTTAGCAGAAGGAGTATAGGTTTTAAGTTTTAATTGTTTTTTAGCCAAGCCAGACCCAATCCGCCCGGCCCTGCAATCAGCCACCGCGAATCGCGCGGTGGTTGCACGACCGGACCCGGAGTGGGCTCTGGGGAGGCAACTGTAATTAAAATTCAAAATAAAGTTATATTGAATTGAATTGAATTGGATTGCAATACAGTGCTCTACCTTTTACAAATATTCGCACGTAAGGGGCACGGTGGTGAAAATTGATTAAATATACTATCCAACGGACACCTCAAAACGTAAAATACGAAAGGTTTCTCGGCTGATCAGAGACTTCTACGTCTATTTTTTTTCTCATACAAATATTAGTTCCGATGGCATAATGGAATGCCGTTAGGTTTATATCTTGGAATCTAACTCCGATGAATGAATTTATATAAATTGGTTCTATAAGTTACATATAATTAAAGTATGACTAAAAAGTGGAAAATAAAAAATTATTTTTTTAACTTGTTTTGCTTACGTCGGCATCGTACTAAAAAATGACAAAATAATTGCGAGAAAAGCAAGACGTGCGCATCATGCGTACAATCATACAAAGTGCGCACGCCTTGCTTTCCTTGCAATTATTTTTTTTCTGTCATCAGTTTCATTTGTGCCCATTTGTTATCAGAATTACACTAAACAACGATGTTAGTAAATTAATATTTCTTAACTTTTTATAATAACACTTTAATATTTTTATAATTATTTAGCGACTGCATCTGTTATCATTCCTGAACTGTTTGAGAACCAGAAGTTCAGACTTTAGTAAAGACGCACCTACGCTCGCTCCGAAAGTTACTTAAACTGTACAAAATGAGCAAGTACAAGTAGTACTATTATTATTTACTTTACTCTTAGATTAAATAGCATGTAATTATAAACGCCGACGTCTTGCGGAATCTATAAGCATGCTTATTTATTATAATAATTATTTGTTAATCGCTTCGCTTTCAGATTTTCCCAGTAAATTCTGCGTTTGTCCACTGATACTCTTGAGAAATGATAGCTCTCGCTGCTAACAAGACAAGAACAAAAACACTTATACAATCTTGCAATGTAATAGACGTTATATATATGCAAATTACCAGCGGTAGTTAGATATTGTTAATTTCACTTGGCGAGCGCATAATTCGATCTCAAAGTGCCACAAATTGTTAGTATCTACAACAAACCATTGCTCTACTTGTTACCGATACTTAGAGATTATTTAACATTGCATAACCGTAATTAGGTGCTTATTCAGCTTGACTGATGTAATGATACAACCGACTGTTAGCAGCAACAAGGCTCGTAGCTCTTTTAGTCTCAATACTTTTTTAGATAACAATTAATTAAAAGTACGATTTTCCACTAATGACACATTCCTTCGCGAGCTTAATGCTGTTATCTTTCATCTACAGTAAACCAGTACCATAAAGGGGAAAATGAATTAAAATACCCCTGCGCAAAGTTTATTGTATACAGGATTCTTCTAAGAGACCAGCAATGTATTTGACGCCCAACGGAAACAAATGTTCTTTGGAAATTTTTCTCGTGAAGGGAGAATACTTTTATATTTCATTTATTATTTATCACTACAGTTATATCCAATGGGAAAGTGCCTAATTATGAGTTAACTACCTTAGTATAATATCATAGTAACAATAACAGTACAAATAGAGTAAAAATATGACAACAACCATGCATAAGTTCAATAACTATAGAAAAGCATGACTTATTTTTCTTAATCATGGCCAACATGGCACCACTCCATCCTCCATCACACATTACAATAATATGCTAAAGAGTTCCTATATCATTAAAAAAAATAGTGTACTATAAATATTGCTGATATTAATAGGTGCATTTAACTTGTCTTAAATTTTATGTTTAATAAGCTTGCTTCGTAATCTACAAAATGAACCACCCATCAATATCAAGGCGAGTAAAACAGCAGATTGATAACTTATTGGTGTTTTGCTAAATAAGCCAATTGGATAAATTCTGGCCACCGACAGAAGCTTCTGGGAAGTATTTTCTTCAAAAGTTGGAGTTTGTAAAACATAAATTTTATTTCAGATATACTTCATTTTACAATAAAATGTTGTGAAATATGGAAGAACATTTGAAGAACTTGTTTAAGAAGTCGACACATGCAAGGCCGTTGAAAGCGTAACAAAAATTTTTTAATGCTAGTCTTGCGGGCCCTTTAAGTTCCTACGGGTCTTCCGAAAGAATCGTGGTCTGTGCATAATTTCACGCAATCTGGCCGCTTTTCAGTAGTTTCAATTTCAGTTTTCAGCACTTGGCAATAGAAAAAATGGAATATGCAACGGTTTTTTACATTCTCGTACTAACATAAAAACTCTTTTATTTTATGTGTTCTTGTACAAATTACTATTGTGTCAAAATCTATATTAAAAATATAGATAGAATCTCATGTCACAGTATTTTCTGTAGTAGAAAACTTCATAGAAGCGTATTTTGACTTTTCAAGCACTGTGAGTTTTATAATCTCAGCACAGTTTCTTAGAGCCACTACTTTTTAAATATCATGAACTCATCTGAAATATTACAATTTTTATCAGTAACTTCTTCTATTTTAAGAATATTATGTTAAAAACGTCCTTGTATCGATTATTTTTCATAAGCTGTGCATTAGAATAATGCCTGATTTTTCACTCTTCAATCTTTTCTCGATCAATAAAAATAGCTATCAATTTGTTAGTATCTGACACCAGCATACTAAATCACTTATAAAATTTAAATGTTTTATCCAAATTTTGTGCTGTTTCTTTCTTATTTTTTAATTTCATAATCTAAAAGCTTCAAGCTGCTTAGTAGCTATGATTTCAGTGAAGAACGTAGTCGTTTGATTGGCATAATAGTGTTAGACTTTTGCAAATAATAAATTTCCTGTCCAAAATCCGTTTAAAGAATATTCCAGAGGCTTAATTACTTCTATAGACCACAAGTTGCAAAGCATTATAAATATTTTTATTCAAGGACTAAAGTAGCAGTATATTTTCGTTATAAAAGAACTCATAAATTACTGTATTACATTCCACCAACCAGCATTAACATTTTACTGGATCTAACTAGATAAGACAGATAGAAGATATCAAACTATTAGCAAAAATGTAAAACAATAAGTAATTTATAGTTATTTTAGTATTCTATTCATTTCATTAAATGGCAAACAGAGGAATGAGAGCCAAAGGTCTAAACGCATATATCTATTCAACATTCTACAGACTAATACCAAAATTTATGAATGTCTACTTCATTTATTTAATTAGAGCGATATTATTCGGGATTTTTTAATTATAAGTAAGTATACCACAAACATTACTAATATAAAAAACTTCAAATATACCAGGTTAATAAATCAATTAAGATTTTTTTTAGATTGTCATAAATAAAATTAATATATTCCGATCCACTGAACAATATATGTGTGAAAAAATATTTAATAAAGATATAACGAATATTAATAATGTTTTTTGTTGCTTTAATTATAATGAAACGATTAAAACTTATCTATCGACACAGATTTATTATTTGTTTCCAAATCGGACGTGAAATCTCTTGATGCAGTGGCATCAGTGTGAACAAAGTGGGCACTTTGAATCTTAAACGGTTTTTGCTGTCTTAACTAAAATAAATGTGGGAGTTACCAATATCGGAGTATCCTGCGGAAATGTTGTTATAGTAGGGAAAGTTATGCGTGTACAGGTCCGGCTCAAGTAGTTGAATTATTGGATTAATAAATATTATTTTAATTTTTTTATTATATGTATGAACAAAATATCGTTGGGTAAAACTCTGGCAAAGCCTTACGCTTAACCGTGGCATATAGCCGCTGTCAGATGTGTCGTAGAGCAAAAAAAAGCCAACTACGATAAAGCACGAATATCAAAACTTCATAAATCAAAACAATACTAAAAATTTAAATGCTATTAGAATGGTCTAATGTAACTCCGATTTGCAATGTCCAATTTTAATCCAAACATGAGAATGTATAATGATAAACGTCTTTCTTGTTTTTCATACATACATTATGCAATATTTCAAACAGAGAAACAAGGATATAAAAGCATACTTATAAACTTAGCAGTAAAGAAATTAATGGCGAAGTTCAATTTGTCACAGACAAAAAGCATGTAACAACTGTTCTTCCACTTAACCAAGGAGTAATTATGATATTATAATTAATCTGAGTAATTATCGAAATAAATCTAATATAGCAGCACCCATTAAGAAAATAATTTGAAAATAAAGTAACCGCTATTTAGTTCTAATTTTAAATAATATAAGCGAAGACCAAAGAGGGAAACCCTAGGGTATAAAACCCAAAGTGGTCATGTTGATATACACTGTCATCATAAGACCATTGGTAATCTATGGAGCTGTAGTCTGGTGGCCTAAAAGCAAACAGACTACAACTAAACTCAAGCTCAGCTCAGTGCAGGGAGTTGCCTGCTTAAGCATAACCCGAGCTATACGAACAACGCTAACGAGGGTTATGAAGGTATTGCTGTGCCTGCCACCAATGGATATATATCTAGGAGAAGTGGCTCTGACAACAATGGTACGCCTCAAATCCGTCGACATACAATAAAATGTAGAGAGGCCATAAGTCACCTGTGTAATGAGGCTGTCAGGAAGGCTCCTTGTGGCGTACACGCCTACCTAACGTGTGCTAGCCATTTAATGGCCTACTAAAATATTTGGATTTTTCGGTAACCAGGAGAAAAGAGAACAACACAAAATTAATCACTTTCGAATTTAACCGAATCTGATAGATCAACAACATGTAATTTAAACCGATATATGATAGATAAATAAAACCAACTTATGGTCTGTCTTATCTTTTATTTTTGTAGTCTAACGACTACAATTGGTGACCCCAACGTGATACACTGCTAGAACTTCTGAGATTCGACGCTCCATAAATTGGTCTGCAATTGGACCTGCCCCAGCCTTTCACTCCCAGAGTCACCGTTCCAGTTTTCCCAAAGATCCTGCCTTATCAACCCCGTCTGGTCCGTCTTCGATCCCTGTAAACTGTTCCGTCCCGCTGTCCCTTCCCGCTGTCCCGTCACGCTGTCCCATTCCGGTGTCCCGACCAATCAGCTGCAGCCCCTACTTCCAGATTTTTTTTTATGTGTCAAAATTATTGGTAGGTGAGTACGACATTTATATTCTCCCTGCCATATATCATAAGCCAAAGAATCAATTCATTCTATAAATTTTCCCTCGGCTTAATTATTTATTCATTCATTTTTTCTCGTATCCCACATTTTTTAGGTTTATTTATCATAATATGCTCGATTAAGCTGCGGGCTTGCCTCCGCATGTGATTGATACATAACCACAACTTCAACATCATGGCTCCACCACTACAGCAAGGCTCTCACGTTCTGGACCACGAGACCTGAGATTTTGTCTCAGTTTAATCATCCGTCACAAGGTTCATCTAATTTTAACCTACCTGCATGTATTAATAATTCACCTAATACATCAGATTTACTCTCTCAATTCAATGCTTTTACTATGAATTTCCAGGTTATTTTAAACCAAGTTTTGAAAAAGCACAGCACAATAATCGTTCTTTTACATCTACTTCAACTTCATCAAGTACCTCCAACCATTGCCCAAATTGTCAAAATCGACTTCGGTCGCAAACACACTCCCCTAACCATGTCCATTTTGCCCTACTAACAATACTGTGTGCTACAATCACCGGCTGCACAAAGACAGAGCACATAAGTGCATTGGCATTTGGTGTATTTTTATTCAAAACTTAAATTTTCCTACGTCAAAAACACTAGCTGTCACTTGCGCCCTTCCACCAAACACTAGTGTACTAGGCAATAAATCTTGCCTTTTTATTTACGATAATACAAACAAATTACGGTTTTTGGTGGATGCCGGTGCCGACTTATCGGTCATTCCTAGGAATTATATGACAGACTCTAAGCAGAATCCAGATCTAATCCTCAACGCAGCTAACCTATGGCAAAAAAATGTTAACAATCAACTTAGGGTTACGCCGTAATATTACTTTTGCTTTTAATATAGCCGATATACTTGTTCTTATTATGATACTCGGCGATGGCTTTTTAAAACATTTTGGTTTAATAGTAGACGTAAAGCATAAACGTTTAATGGATGGTATAACAACACTATCGATTATCCGTGCTATTGACCATCCTCCCACCCCCACTCCTAAATTATTTTCAGTGGAAAACCATTTCACAGATTTATTACTAGAATTGCCAAGCATAATCAGTTCACCCAACTATTTATTGCCCATTAGGCACTTTGTTCAACATCATATACTGACAGAAGGACATTTACCTTTTTGTCGGCCGCGTAGGCTTGACACTATTAAATTTGGCATTGCGAAAAATGAATTCAAACAGATGGTTGAGTTGGGAATTGGTGAACCATCGTCATCGTCAGTTTCTTCATCTTTGCACATGGTTGCCAAGAAAGGATCGGCGACATTGTGGCGACTATCGACACCTTAACAAAGTCACTATCCCTGTTCGATAACCGTTGCCTCACATCTATGATTTTAATTCCCATTTACATGGTACTACCATTGCTTCCAAAATCGATCTGGTCCGTGCCTATCATCAGATCCCAGTTGCAAAAGTGGATGTTTATAAAACAGCAACAACCACCCCTTTCGGTCTTTTTAATTTCCTTAGAATGCTCTTTGGATTCCGAAATGCTGGACAAACCTTCCAAAGATTTTTGAACGAAATTTTTAAATATTTACAGTTCGTCTTTGTTTATTTAGACCTTTTGATTACTAGTAAAGATCAAAATGAACATTTGTCACATTTACGTACTGTCTTTAAACGCCTCGAAGACATCAACATTAAGCCATCTAAATGCGTTTTTGGCATGCCATCTTTAGATTTTCAAGGCCATCATATTTCCGCCGACGGCATTTCGTGAACGCATTGACATTATTGACAATTTTTCCAAATCGTCCACCCATAAACAATTTCAGAGTTTTATAGGAATGATCAACTATTACCATCGTTTTATACCTCACTTTGCAGAAACTTTAGCTTCTTTACATATTTTCAGTACTATGTTAGTCCACGATAAAATAAAAGACATAAGTTTTCGGCCAACAGACTACATTGATGGCTTTTTCAAAGCTAAACAAGCGTCAGTTTTATCTCATCCAAATTACAATTATAACGTCACACTTACGTTATCTGTGGATTGCTCGAATGTCTCTATGAGCGCGGTCCTAGAACAGAAATCTACTAATTTAACTACCCCTTTAGTATTCTTTTACTGCAAAAACGCTATTCCACTTTTGACGGAGAACTGCTGTCACGTTATGCTTCAATCAAGCATTTTAGGCATTGGTTAAAAGGCTGCATTTTTACCTGTTTTACTGATTACAAACCATTGGTTAGGGTTCTCTTTACATATGCTGAAAAAACCCCACATCAGACTCGCCATAGAGTACATCGCCCAATTCACCAATGATGTACGTCACGTTAATGGTAAAGAAAACATCATTGCGGATATACTATCGCGCGTAAATGATCTTTCTTTAATCCGATCTCATTCTACTTTTTTCCCTACGTTCATTTCATCTGTAAATTCAGATCACTTCAATTTACAGCTTTTAAAAGATGCCCAATCGAACTATTGCGAACTTTCATTTTTAAGTACAGAACAATCCAACCCATAGTGAAGTACTCTTTACAGCAACTCACAATTCTTGGTTCAACTGGTAAGATCTATACTTTAAGTGTCGACCTTTTGGATCAAAATCTTTATGTCGTGCAATATTTGACGTTTTTCATAATTTAACTCATCCAGGCATTCACGCTACTTAAAAGCTTGTAACCTCTATCTATTTCTGGCCCAAAATGAATTCGGACTGTACCTTAAGGACAAAAACTTGTTTAAATGACCAAACTTCTAAATTGGCACCCCAAAACTCCGTTTTCAGATTTTGATGCTCCCAAGGGGCGTTTCGAGCAATTTGCATAGACCTCGTTGAACCATTACCACCTTCCAACTGTTGTCGTTACATTCTCACTGTGGTAGAATGATTCACACACTGGCCGGAATATCTTAATTTATTTGTAAATGTTATTAATTGCAGTGCAGTTCTTCAATGAATCGTCAAGTTGATTTAAACTAGTGTTTCTGGTCCTCTCTATTTAATTATTATTAACTACACTCAAAATGGGGGGATTATATTGACCAAGGGGATCCATCCACAGTAAAAACGACGTATTTTTTGATATTTTGTTTATAATACAAAATGGGTGTTCTTTAAATATCAGGTTTACATTAATTACTATAGCTAAATACTAGCTCTTCAGTATATTCAATCTTAATGAACTTTATATTTGAATATTTCTAATTAACATGAATTTGATTTTTTGGGGACTTTAACTTTAACAAGTCGCCATTACACCATCCAACAATATTACCTACAGTGTCCTTAAACCTTTGAGAGAAATATAACGTAGTATCATGGCAAACAGGCGGATTTTACGAAGTCGTTGATATAAAATAAAAATAGAAGCGGTCCTAGTATGCTGCCTTGCGGTACCTCATTTTTGTTTAATATTTCATTAGATACCCCGTTTGTTAATTGTTTTCTGATCTGCAGATGATTCCTTAACCAACTTAATGCTACGCTAGTTATACGATATCTCTTTAATTTTTTAAATTAAATTTTCCTTGGCGCTTGTTTCAATAGGTCGTCTTGGATACAGCCTCTGTCACTACACTTTTGTAATATTGTTTTTTCCAATCGAATGACCATTGTTCTGTAGTGTCACAACTGTATTCTCTAAATCCGGACTGATTTAAAAACAAAATATTGTATTATTATAGTACCTATATGTATTATGATTTTTGTTCGTGAGCTGTTCTGTTGAGGAATTTTTCAGTAGTCACTCACATATTGATGTCTTAAATTACTAAGTTCCTATACATCATTGACTTTAAGAGGAGTCTGGTACAACTATAGATATTTTAAAAGTCGTCTAATAACTTGCAAAGTATCCATCTGTCTATCTGTCCCTATGTTTGAGCGTCCGCAATCACATTACATGTAAGCACGAAAACCATAGAAGCAAATTTGAAAATTCGACAGTAAATTGGTTTCAGCTATGGAATTAACTCTATCATTTGGAAAAGTATTTATATCTAATTTGAAATTGTAATAAAAATAGTGGGCAAGAAAATTCCAAAACTTTAGTATACGTATAATGTATATCCAATAAACAATTATCTAACATTTTTAATATTATTTGTAAATAGACTTCATTTGACAGTTAGGTAAAGGTTAAAAAGACTTATTATTTTATAAATATACACTTTTTTCCACAGAAAAATGGCTTTGGGAACGTAGCTCGTATAGCTACATCATTACCAAAGTTATAATCATTAATACAACAAATTTAATAATATCATTTGTCTTCAGAGACTATTAGTTAGAAAAGTATAGTTGTTTCTGATTACCTCATACTATATTGTATTTGACGGCTTTAGTGTTAAGTAGTACTACCACATATCGAGCCGGTCCTGCAAATAAATTTCTATAAATTATAATTCAATGCATTTATTTAAAAATATCTAATTAATCTAACATGATTAATGACGTGTTTTTTATTAAAGAGAAAATGTTAATTAACCAGCAGAAATATCACTATGAGATTTCATGTAGTTTAAGTCATACTTTTTATAGTACTTTTTAATAAGGATCGGCGTCCGCTCATTTGACGTTACAAAGTTTACTTTGCGTGAAGCTGTTAAATTTGAAGTAAAATTAATTACAGACATGTATTATTAATGGTGATTATGGTATTGAAAAAGTGCCTGCAAGTTATTTGAAGTCGCTTCTGTTGTCTATTGTCTATCAGAGATTAATTCCAATCATCTTAATTGAGGACAGCAGATACATCTTTTCTATATCACAAAAGAAAACGTGTTGAAAGTAATATTTTATGTAGGTACTTAGTGCCTTTTAATTCTGTTTATTTATTATGCTGATTTCTTCTGTGTTTTGCCTAGAATAGAGTTATTATTTCAGAAACATATAGGTACTTACTTAGTGCTATGCTATCCACGTAAATGTAAAAATGATATGAAAACATTTTTTTAATAATATTTATGTAGAATAGTTGTTATGTAAAAAAATCGGCAGCTACAGGAAGCGGCTGGAACCTACTCATCGGTGGATTTTGGAAGCCGAAAATGCACCAAATTGTGTGTTTCAATACAGAAACATTCTAGTTACCCTATAAATATTACAGATTGGTAAAGTAACAAACTGAAAATTAAACATAATATTTTTAGTCGCAAACTCCTCTATAAAGTACTTATTTTACTATAAGGAACGTAACCAGACTGCAACCAACAGCTACTCTCTGGGCTATGTGCCCCGCCGAGCTTTGAATTACAAGTTACAAGTCTGGCGCGTTAAGTGTAATAATTGCATATTACCATCAAAACGCTAATGCTTCGATTGCAACAAACACCAGCCGAAAGACTAATCCTACTTAAAGGAGCTCTCTTGCCGGCCGTCACACACCACTTGCATTTCAAAAATAAAAACCCTTTTACGAATCCACGTTGTTAAGCACTGCAACTTATGCGTTGTGTTAAATATGAGGATAAGTTAATCCAGTCTCTATTCAAAGTATATCGAAAGTTTTAGCGAAAATAGCCTTTAGCGACAAGGGAGCCCTATCATTTTCTAGCAGTCGATTTTGCCGGGAAAATGATGGATTTTAACGAGATTTGCCCTAAACCGGTTCCTCAGTGATTCGGTGTCAGAAAAGTATAGTTACCATGTACCCTTATATGCATGGGACCGCCTTGCCTGAACGTATGAATTTTTAATTACTATAATATAATTCAAAGTCGTTGCAATTCAAGCATTTTTAAGCTCTGAGGAGCGAACTAAATTATAATTGGATTAATAATACGTAAACAGACATGCAAGCAAAAGTCCACCAAACATTTTTAAACATTGAACTTTTCTTGAATCTTTTTGTGTAATCGTTAGCTATAAACCGCATATTGGATGGTAGTTGGTACAGTATAAGTCGTCCGTTCCTCACCATGTGTTGTACGCGGACCAGACTATAGTATATCAATACATTTTCTTGAACGTTTCTGTAAAACATGATTTTTTAAAGAGATTTAATATACAATTTTTGAACTTTATATTGTCTTTTTCTTGTGTTTTTCAGCATTCCCTTTCAGGATTAATTTTAAGAAAGTGTTACTGTGTTAAATTTATAGTGTTACGACGTCCAATTGGTACCATCACTGAAACAGTTCAGCATAAACGAACAGTAAGTATAAATTTTGTATTATTCTCCATCTCAAACAGTCGCTTTGAACTTCTTTGTGAACGTTAATATTCATTTTTGGAAAATGTAGTAGAAGTCCTTCAGATGCGAAAAGATGGATCATTCACACTAACACATATACATACACACACACCGACATTTTTCAAAAACCACTTTTTTTAGTTCCTGGGACCTCAAAACATAAAGATTTGATGTTATCTCAATTTTCGTTTTTGAACCAATTTTGGTAACCTCACAATTTTATTGTGATGAGGTTAAAATACAGAATACATTTTTTTCTTTCATAATCAGGCATCAAATTCGAAAATTCATATTTTCAGAAGAAGTGTGAACATACATAGATAAACCCTAATGGAAATAAGGTCATTAACAAAGTCATTAAAATTCATATTTAACTCGTTCCTTGAAATAATCTTGATTAAAATCAAATTCTAGCGAAGAACCAAGCGCTCTTCATCCACCCAACGTTAAACTAACAAATTGTTTACAAAATTTGCTTACATAAACCCAAATGCCACTGCTACATACATGCTTGTAAGATCCATGACACTAACATACAGGTTAGAGGTCACACGTGCCTCTAACTGTCACTTCAGCTGTTAACAACGTTAAACAAGAAAATGCCGAAGCTTATTAGTTTATTATACTTCACACTTATAGGAGGATATTGTTACGGAACTACAAATAAATTGAAGATGTCTTCGATGAATAAACACAAATCATTTACTGTTAGTCATATTGCAGAGTTTCATTATTAATTTTGCTCATTTCAGCTTTTGCGTAATATTTATTATTTCATTAAATGGAATAATTTATAATTTGCTAGTTGCTTGTCCAGTTTATATTTAGATATTTTTCAAATAGCGTACAAACCTTTGTCATTTAAAGATCCAGAAGAATTTAGACAACTGTCCAACATTAACATCCTAATACTGTTGATCTTACGTGTAATGTGGAAACCAACTATCGAATAAATTAATAAATAATGCAGTACGCTGAATATAAAAATGTCCGTTGTAACTTCACGCTCTTACCTGTTAAATTTTTATTTATTATTTATTTATTTATTACTGCATAAGCTGTACATTTCTGTAATTATACAGTTAATATATTTGTTATTAATTTTACAATCAATTCCATTTATTAACATTATGGGTTATGACACCTGATGGGACCTCGTGTTGTGTCTAGCAGTATTTAACATTTTGTTCATACGTTAATTTTCTAGGAATATTACAATTTCAAGGTTTGTAGTTATAATGTAATGTAATGTCATGGGATGGAATGTAGTGTAGTGTCGTGTAGTATAGTGTAGTGTAGTGTAATGTAGTGTAATGTAGTATAATGTAGTGTAATGTAGTGTAATGTAATGTAACGTAACGTAATGCAACGTAACGTAACGTAACTTATCGTAACATGACATGACATAATATAATATAAAGTGAGTATAATATAATATAAAGTAAAATAATTAGACAGAGGAAGACAAGGATAATAAGTATTTGGTTAGTTAAGAGTTGGTAGTTAACGAGGCAAGGATTTGTTTTATTCTTAGCCAATAGTTGGAGGTTTGTAGTATAATTGTCTGTTAGATACTATTTACATATCCTTTTGAATTTCTTTTTATTATGGACTAGTATATTCAGGTAGTTGATTGTATAATTTAATTTCATTGAAATTGATTTGTTTCTGACAGATTGTTTTGATTTAGTTTCGAGTTTGATACGTGTTTTTAGATATATTTCTTGTTTCATATTGGTGGTTTACCGGCGATCCAAATGTGCTCCTTGTTGTGATTATAAACTATAGCCTCATGTATATTGCATATATAACTCCTTCACACTTAGTAATTCATTATCAATAAATGTATTTCTCTAGTTGTCTCGACTTTTCTTGTTAAAAATTATCCGTAGTATATTATTTTGTGCCATCTGGAGAGGCTTAGGGGTTGCGTTGTAGGCTGAGCCCCAGATGCTAATACTATACCTAATTAGTGATTCCGGTAGGCTGTTGTATGTCACTAAGTTAATCTTTCTATTTAGTCAGTATACTTGATCATTTCTATTATAATTTATTCTATTTGGTTTTCCTTTTTCCTGTTAGTTTAGAGTTTTGACTTTTTTATGCAATTAAAGAATACTTCTTTGTTTTATTTCATGGTGCGCCAATTTCTGCACAAGGGCGTAGAGTTTACTTTTAAATTTGCATTTAGCTTTACAAAAATGTGATCTATTATTGAGGAATTGTTTTCGGTTTCGCTTGTGGGTAACATAACAATATAAATAGAACATACACTGATAGCCGAGCTTTTCATTTTTATGTTGAGGAAGGAAGACCTATGACACACCTATACCGATATATTTTTAAGTAATTGATCTCCCAGAGTTCAAGGTCAAATAATTTATGTTACTTAAAACCGATAACCAAAATAAATGCTTTGGATTTCGTTTCTCCTGACGATTAAACTAAGGCTTTGATGGAATTAATTGACTCGTTCCAGTTTTTATAAACATATTTCTTATTTCCCAAACGTCATATTTACTCAAAATAAAAGTATGATTCATATGATCCATTACTAATTCGTACTAACTCAAGATATTCTTACTATCTTTTAATCTATCAGCTTATATTAAATTATATTATTTGTTTCTAATTCCTTTTTATATGCTGGCGTATCTGTTACAGTCAAATACATACATGTATTAGAATGACAGTATTTTTACGAAGTTTTTTCTTCGACGGCTTTCATACCTCATTTAAATAGTTTGTTGCTTATCTCAATTCAACAATAATTTCTGTCAAAACAGAAGAAGGCTGAATTTTAAAATATTTTAATAACTTCCTTATAGCGGAACACACACGGCGTTAGATAATAAATCTGGATGTATGGCAGCAAGCGTATAAGAAATTTATCTGTTACCTTGTTGGGATACGAAAACACAAAAACAATAATTATTTGGTATGCAGTTGAAATGGCCAAGGAGGAAATCTGCCATACTTTATTTATACAGGGTGATTACTCATTAAAATTATTAACTAAAATATATCGGAGGAAAATAATTTTTAGAATGTAGTTGACACCGTTACCAGAAATGGAAACGTATTACACTTTCATGTATTGTTACATGCTCAATGCATATGCGGGCCGCAACACACCTCTTGTGTTTGGCGGGTCACATATTGTCAACAGCCGCGAGCCGAGATTTGGCTTTCGTTCGCTAGTGAGTGGTTGCGTGCCTTGCAACTGCGAAGAACGGTCACGTGACTTCCGACTGGTGTAAAAGGTAAAATGTTGGCTCATGTGTGTGTGTGTGCGCACTGCTGAGGGTTCTAAAAGCTTATTTATTTGAACCATCTTAATGGATTTTGGACTATCGACAATGGTAAAATTTCCTTCGCTTTGAGATGTTGCTGTTCATCAGAATATTTCGTCGCTACTGAAGGAGCTTAATCCGCATCTGTGCGGTATTTATGTCTGCACACGTGAGTAACCTTATATCGCCATCTTTTTCGACCTTACAAACGTATTTTAAAAATTTATAAGCTGGTTGACCACTTTCCTTTGGGAGTATCTTTGCAGAGAGACGGACTCGATCCTGTCAATTGAGCTGCAGCATTGTAAACGAATTTTGGTGGATTGTATCTCTCAACATTTCAACAAGTTATTTCCTTTGTGGATTATATCTATTTTCAATTGCTCTCATTAGGCACGTTTTACGTGCATTTCCGAATTACAAATTAAATAGGTATATCTTAGGGTACACGGACTAGGTTAGAACGTTCCACGACTAAGTTAGAACATTCCATTAGGCTGAAACGTTCCTTGGTTTAGGGAGGCTATAAATCCACCACCATCGTCTGGCTCCCGAAGTCACCACCGTAGGGCTGCAGTCTCATCACTTGTTGACGTCTACGTATCTTACCAAGTGTTAAAGATTTTATTCACTCATATTGAATTAGTAAGTTCTCTAATGTAACTTATTGCGGCAAAATTTATTTTAGTCAATCCTCAAGCTTGTGAACGAAGTGTAGCTACATGAGGGATATTTAATTTATTTTATGTTGTAACATATTTATCAGACTATAGCCACATAAAAACATCACCAGGTTCATATTAGAGAACCATAAGTTGTAAATACTGTAATATAGTACATTTCATATTGAAAGAAAGTCATTATTTCGTCTGCGACCACTAAGAATGGAACCCTGAGTGATTTTATGTTAAATAAGCAAAGAAACTTGTAATAGTTTGTGTTAAACCTGGGTTTAACGCCCTAAGAGTTCTGAGTTTTGATTGAATTTTGTCGTGGGCATGTTACATCACTTTATCCGTGCTAGGTAGTGTCTGCGATCTGCTACTCACAGCAGCCCAAGTGTTTTTAGTATTATTTTGCGACTCCTATCGCCCCACAGTCAAGAGGGGGGAAACCAGTAGCAATATATAAACCTCAGCAAATATTAAGGGGCACCGTTTCGTTATCATCATCAACAAATGATTAAAACTGAAAACCAGTCTTATTCGCCTCCCAATGATGTTGACATGATTAGCGAAACGTGCGTAGAGTAGTGTATTCGAGTGTAGTGTTCAAATGTTTATTAGACACTTAAAATATCGATTTGTAAAAAATAGTCACTTCCCACCACCAAAATAAATAAATAAACAAATAAAATAAATAAACACCACAGAAATTAGACAACCCCCAATTCTAGAAGTCAGAGGTTTGTGCGGAAAAAACGCGGACATACGACCATTTTCTCCGACAGTGCCAGTGGCGGAGCCGGGATTTGAACCCAGTGGCGCGATACCTGTGTGATTAATCACGACTGCCACCTCATGCCTTAACCAACGCGGCTATTGGCCAGACTACATACTGTCAAGTATATTGTTAGATTTTACAAAATATCTGAAAACATGTATCACATAGACAGCAAGAAAGCCGTTTAAAAAAGCGATGACAAATTTCATTTTAAATTTAACAAGAAACATGACTTCTCCGATCCCTCCGGGCTGTGAGTGTGACCCCTGGTTGCCCCTGCACAAATAGTCAGCAAAAAAGCTAGCGCGAGACATTCTTGAATTTTTGAATAAATCAAATATGATTTGCCACTCTCGAGCTATTCATATGGGTAGTTTCATCAGAGATACCGTGTAGCATCGAAATTAGGTTATGTTTATGTTAGTTTTTATAAATAAAATAAATAAATTTGATCATGGTATGAGAGGACGTTGTAACACAAATAGCAGAAGTAGGTGGGCATTAAATTAATAATAAATGCAAGAGAGACAAATTGATATACCCAGTCATGACTATTAATTGGACTTTCCATTTGATTCTTGACAGTTAAAAAAGCCGTTGTATTGTGTTGATAAATAGATACTTTCCTGCTCAATAAACATTTGCAAATATTGATGCTGGTTTAAGGATAATTTTTGTAATGTAAGCTTCGCAATAGATGATTAGGGAATATTACATTTACTTTATTGTGATTTAAAACTTATAGACTCAAAATCGTAGCTTTTATCAGAGCTCAAATTGAATTAATTAATAAATCAAATAAATACTAGTTATAGTTGTAATTATAGGCCAGTCACTAGATGAGTGAAATTGATCTATGAGTTGAATAAAGGACTACACACTTTTTCTTATATAAAATGATTCTCGGTTAAATTTTCTTAATTTTTAGTATGTTATAGATCTCGATCTCCTGATTAAAAGTAATATGGGCCCAATCTAATCCTATGACTAGTTTTTGAGAGACAGGGTGTTAAAGTAAAAAAGTGGCTATTTTTATAAAATATATTCATGACAATTGAAGGATTCGATTTTTTTTTCACGAATATCATTCCTGCAACGTCAGACAATATATTGTGATAAAAATATGCGCTTAATATAAAATCGATCTGTTTATTCATAGTTACCGAAATTCCCAATTGTATATAGTGCGAGTCAAAAATAAATATTTCAATCGCAAGCACCTCTATAAAATCCTTAATTTACTATAAGAAATGTAACCAGACTGGAACCAACAGCTACTCTCCGGAGTATGTGCCCCGCCGAGCGTTGAATGCGCGTTAAGTGTAATAATCGCATATTACCAACAAAATGCTAATGCTTCGATTGCAACAAGCACCAGCCGAAAGACTGATCCTTCCTAAAGGAGCTCTCGTGCCAGTCGTCCCATACTACTTTCAGACTGCAGTTTGGAGCTGTTGGCTCTCGTCAGTGCAAGGTAGGCATGTGACGAACGACACGAGGATCCCTTGACTATTTGGTACATCTCGGTATCTTTACGATAACGATGGTCCAGTGTCTGTTGCAATCGAAAAATAAATAGCCTGACTGCGCTTAGCATAGTTCAAGTGTGCTCCTCTATAAAATCCTTATTTTACTATATTATATTTACTATATTACAGGTGTTAAATGGCAAGTCAGTTCTACTCAATCATATCCATGATCCTGAATTTCCTCGTTGAATTTTGCAATATTTAAAAGACTTAACAGGTATTTATCATGTTCAATTATCAGCGGCATATATTCAAGATTTCGCAAAGTATATGTTGTGGGTAGTCTGCAATGATGAAGAACCCCTCGAAGATCCTCCGATACTACATTACTACTGTACTTGTAAGTCAGGTGCCAGGTTTTGTGGTTCCCTGGATACACAAAATATGAGCCAAATATTCATTATCCATCTACAACCCTTCTTAATTGTATTGTTGTATTGGAGTGGGTAATTTATAATGAATAACCCTATACATGAAACATTACTTCCAACATCCGGTTTGTAAATTGCAAAATATACTTTAGGGTTACTCGACATTTTAAATAATAAGAAAAAGCAAACCAATTCCGTACAGTTACATTGTTTTAACATATCGTGACCGAATGTTCGGCACGTAAGACTTTTTTTTAAAAAACTTGCGTAAGTATATTGTTCTGTAATAACCCAATATACAATTTTCTCAAACCGCAAAAAACCTGCCCGAGATAATATAAGGTTTTCTCTTAATTATCTTTACAACTTTATCAACGTACCGAATCAGACATGCGTGCTTCAGCAATATAGAATATAATATATGCCGTTTACCAGGTGGGCAAGTTTTCGTACAACATTATGATCATAATTAAATATTTATTTAAAAATATATTTTTAACAATATATCGCATAATTATACGTTTCCAGCGGCTACGGCTGTATTTGAATATGAATTTACTGGTTACTGATTAAACCGATATTGCAGGTTCCATTACTATATTATACAGAGTGTCTGAAAGGATAAAACAAACAAATCTTGGAGAGCTATTAAATTAGAGGGTGCAAATTGGAGGTAGGGGTGAAAATGCAACCCTTTCCGTTTTTTAAATATAACTCGAAAACGAATAAAATTCCGGTATAGTTAATAGGAAACTTTTTATAGAGAATCAAATTTCCCGTCAAAATGGCTTATTTAAAAAAATAAAAATGGATTTTTTTTGTGCGAAAAGTATCCAAAAAACAATTAAAAAAGCAGAAAAAAATCCAATTTATGTTTTTTTTTACTTTTTTGCCTATAACTTTTTTTTGAGCAGAGGTGGTCTCAAAAAGTTTTTCCAATGAAAATTGACTGAGATATAGTCGCTCCAAAAATTGTTTTCGATTTTTATCGCGTTTACCTTCATATTGTTTTAAATCTTATTTTTTTATAACAAAATTGATTTTTTCTCAACAAAACAATGTATTTTAAGTTAATTTGTTAGTAATGAATAATTATTTCCACATAAAACAATGCAACTGAAGAAGAAATAGGTTCTGCATCAAGATTTATTGCAGCTTCTTTGTATGGGGCCAAGTTGAATAAGACCATTAGTAGCTGTCGCTTCCAACTTTTTTGCAAATTATCAAAAAGTGCAAAATTTTCTCTGGCCCAATTACCGCCAATACGTGATGCCGCTAAATAGCACGGCTTAAGGATATATTTTCAAATACAGCAGTGGAATGGTATGCATTTAAACCCTCTTCACTGGGGTTGGACAAAATAAAAAAATCTGTGTAATATTATTATAATAAATAAATAATAAATAAACACCACAGAAATTAGACAATTCCCAATTCCCGAAGCCAGGGGCTTGTGCGGAAGGGAGTTAGACATTGAGAAATCGCGGACATACAACTATTTCCTCCGACAGTACCAGTGCCGGAGCCAGGATTCGAACCCGGTGGTGCGATGTCCGTGTGATTAATCGCGATTGCCACCTCGCGTCTTAACCCACTCGGATATCGACCAGACAATATATATTATAATAGATGAAATAAAATACGATACATGTTACGGATTCCGTTTAAGAATATTTATTCACATATTTAATTATTCTCCATTATACACAACAAATCATTCCTGCAGAAATTTGTAATTATGTACTAACTACCAATTAAAAGCTTTCTATTCATTTTTGTATGTTATTATTATTAGCCGTTACTCGAGTCCGAGTATAAAAATGTTACAGTCGATAAATTGTGTACAATAAAAAACAAGTAAAAGGTGTAGTCTATTGTAATTCCCATTCATCTACGGTGCACACGACTATGGCTATAGAGGCCAATTCGGGAGAGCACATGTCGACCGCAGTCAGGACAAACATAGACCTGGTTAGGTCTTGGATTCGGCCTTCTTGCAGCAACATTTCCTTGATAGCTGGCCACAACCCCTCGCCATTCGGTTCTGTCCGCTGCAAGTTGTTCCCATTGCTCGTCTGCAATACCACAGGATTTTAGATTTTCATGAAGAGCGTCTTTGAACCTCTTTCGTTGACCGCCACGCCTTCTTCTACCGCTTAGCAATTCACCATAAAGTGTACATTTAGGAAGGCGGTTATCATGTATACGATGAACGTGACCTGCCCATCTTAGGCGTGCTCTTGAAATAAGCACCTCAATTGGAAGGCTGTTTGCTCTCCTGAGTACTTCCACGTTTGATATGTGATGGACCCAACAGATTTTCATCATACTTCTGAGGTGTCTTTGTTGAAAACGATCTAATTCTTTCACATGACGACGGTAAGTGACCCACCTTTCACATCCATATAGCAATGTTGGAATGACAACTGCTCTGTAGACAGCCATTTTCGTTGAAAAAGCAAGGTCGTGGTTGTCAAATACTCTCTCTCTAAGTCCCCAGAGTGCTCTAGATGCAGCGTTAATTCTATTGCGAATCTCGCTGTCCATGTTTGCTTTGTCATTAACAACGTTGCCTAAGTAATTGAACTGATCCACCACTTCAAGGGAATTTCCGTTAAGTGTAATGTCTATTTGGTTCACTTGATGAGGAGTTGACATAATCTTAGTCTTTCCAATGTTGACTTTAAGTCCCAAGGAATCATACCTCTGGGCATACACATCTAAAAGTTCTTGAAGCTCTTCCGGCGTAGAGGCTAAAAGTGCACAGTCATCCGCATACTGGAGATCACAAATGGATCGTGTGCGTGTTTTCGTAAAAGCTCTAAAGCGCCCTATGTTAAAGAGACTGCCATCAAAACGATATCTGAAATCTATTCCTCTGACTGTCAGTTTGTTGTCAACAATAATTGTTAGAGCAGTGGTAAACAAATTAAAGAGTAGGGGTGCCAGGACACATCCCTGCCTAACTCCAGTGAGGGTTTGGAAAGGTTCGGTTGCCTCATTATTATACATAACCTGGGCGTTGTTGTTCGTATGTAGACTGCGAGATACTTCCACAAATTTTCTAGGGATACCTAAGCGGAACATAATTTTCCAGAGCACTTCCCTATCCACCGAGCCAAACGCCTTGGTTAAATCAATGAAGGCCATGTGAATTTCTCCTTGATGTTCGAGTGCTTTTTCTTGAAGCTGTTTAAGTGTAAAGATTAAATCCGATGTGCCTCGGTTTGGTCTAAAGCCACTCTGTTTCAGGAAGTAGCTTTTCCATAACAGGTGTTAGCCTATTTGCCATCGCTTTAGTGAGTATCTTCCCTCCAACAGCCAGGAGAGCTATACCCCTGTAATTTCCACAGTCCGCAGCGCTCCCTTTGTTTTTGAAGAGGTTGATTAAAAGTGTATCACGAAACTCCTGCGGAGCTTGACCACTTTCCCACACGACATCAAACAGTTTTTTGAGGTACGGTATGAGCTCTGACGACACAGCTTTAAAGATCTCAGCTGGGAGTGAGTCGGCGCCGGGAGATTTGTTATTTTTTAGCTGCCCAATGGCGGTTAAGATCTCTTCCGTTGTTAGTGGTTTATCTAAGTCTTCGAAGGTGTCATATTGAGGGATAAGATTTATAATATCGTGATCGGCTTGACTTTGCTGGTTAAGAATGTTAGAGTAGTGTTCTTTCCATCGGGCTCTTATTTCCTGGTCTTCTTTGAGGAGATTTCCATTTAAATCTTTAATAGGGCACATATTTTTCCGACTGGGGCCGTACACTGCTTTTACTCCTTGAAAGAAATTCCTGTAGTTGTGTGAATCGGCGTACTTTTGAATTTCTCTGGCCTTGCTTGCCCACCACTCGTTCTTTATTCTTCTGATTTCGCGTTGCGTTTCATACTTAGATTGGGTAAGAGCTTCTGCTTTTGATGAGTCGTTGGGGTGGTTGATAGCGTTTTGGAAGGCAATATGTTTGCGGTCAAGAAGTATGCTTTTGTATGTACATCATATTTTATTTAAGTTATTTTTCCCTAAGCTAATAATATATTATAATCCTGCACACTGTGCATATAATATTAGATACCTAACTAATTTAGAATTTCTTCTTTATAAATTAGGTTCGCCGATGTTTGCCGAAAATAACTTACTCCTCTAAATCTCAATAATTAAGTTAATATTTCTACTTTCCAAATTTGGTTTAAGTAGATTTATGTGTAAGTATCTGCCCAGCAGTTAAAAGAAAATAATAGTGCAAGCTTCGTTATTAAATTAATGTTTTTATAAATCTTATATACAGGAAATTGAAACGTAAAAAAATCTGTTTAATTTTTGATCTGTCAATAAAATAAAATTAAAGATAATTCTGTATGAAAAAACTATATGTACAAAACAGTTGGAAAATTAAAAAATATTCTGTTTGATCCAAGTGCTCTATGTACAATAAATAAGGGTGTGAGGTGGGGAAGGATGGGTAAAAAGGTAGGTCTGTCTGTGGGCTGTGTGTCTCAAATGTTCTGTGTGTCCATCCTTCGTCAGTCTCTGGCGTCATAGATTGGGTGATTTTGGTGGAGAAGGCGGTGGGCATGGGGGGGACCGTTGTATCAGCGTCTGTTATTCAGGTCTCGTGTTAGTACCGATCGCTGAATTTTATGAGTAGAAAATTTCTGTGCCGTGTCCGTGATATATTGCCTCATGAGGGCGTAGGTTATACCGAATGTGGTACTACGGGGGGTCGTCACTACTTATTTACATTGTACTAATCGAAAATATTTTATATTACTGTATTACGATGTTATAATGTAGTTTTTTCTAACTAACGAGCGCTAAATTATATGGTAAAAATTACCGTATTTTGTCTAAACACAGTTAGCACTAAACAATGACTGAATGCTCGAATGCTACGAGGAAGATGCGAGACCTTCTTCATCTCAGGATGTCACTAACTGCAGACCGGTTTCGACCTATTTTTGGGTCTCGTCGGTGCAGTGCAAGTGAGCAAGCATACCTTCGATACCCGAAGTTCGCATCTCATAGACACTGTTAAATTTCACCCCAGTATAGCGCAACTAGCGCCATTTCTCAGTAGTCTCGAAACAATCCAAATCGAAAATAAAATTGATAATCATCACTGAATAAGCAATTTTAAAGCTTGCTAGAGAAATAAACAGTGTGTTATATTCCCGTTTAACGACCTTTTACCTTGGTCGAGACCAAATTTATGACTATCTAATTTCGGAAATCATGATTATTTTTATTCCACGCGCTCTCAAATTATAAAATCGGTAACTCGTAAACTATTGCACTTAAATCAATTATTCTTGGTCTGATCGATAGAGTTGTTCGTACAGAATGATATTGTACTCGAAAAGTTTCGTAATTCGATTTATTATATCTCGGAAAAACTAAATACAGGCTGCCCATTTTATCAGGGCACTCGAGAATATCTCACTTAATATCGGTCGTACAAAAAAAACATATTTTTATGAAAATTGTGCCGATTTATATAACCTACAAAATGGTTTAAAGATATTTGGAAACTATGGCCTACTTTAAGAGTTATGGCGGAAAATATCAAAAATGCGGAAAACGTCTAAGCCAAATATCTCCGTTATTTGAAGAGATATGAGAAAAATTCTAAGGCAAAAATTTTTTGCAAAACAGAGTGTTTCAACGAGATTTTATCTAATTTTTTTCAAAACCGCTGTATTTTGAGATTTACTCTTCAGGCTCTTAAAAAAGTTATTTTGAAACGAACGGGAAATGGAGCCATTAATTAGACTATTTTCCTCCCTTTTCAACGGTATATCACATGCCATATTTATTCATTGGTACTACGTTAGTAATTATAAAAACATTTTTTTAAAACCAATAAATTTCTTTTGACAAGCATTATACTTGCCGTGGAGAAGTATGATTAAATAAAACGTTAAAATAATTCAATAACTTGTTCAAATCTTTGCTATAATAAAAATTAACACAATTAAGAAGAACAAAGTAAATTCGAGTAACAAAAACAAAATAATAATCAAGAAATCAACATGGAGCAATTATGGAAAGAGTATTCGCAGTTACGCCAATGTATAGAGGTCCTCCATGAAAGCATCACTCCTTGCTCAGAAAGTTAAAATGGCTTTACCAATTAATTTAAGTATAATATTCATTTGTTTGTATTTCATGATTTCACTATTATTTCAATTATTTTAAAATAGTTGGCTATGAACAAACGACAATTTAATTTTTTGACAGATCATCTCAGTTCATACTTAAACTCTCACTCAATCACACTCGTTTAAGAATTTAGAATCTTCAAAAATGATTTTCACTCCATTGATCGTTATAATATGTTCGTTACATATTGGCAATGCAATTTTAACTCTGGATTAGCTCAAGTAGAATATAGAAACAGATTTCCACAAGCACTACAGCCGAATAAAACTCTGTTCAGAAAATTAGCTACGAAACTGAAAAATAATGGTTCATTTTTAAAGAAGAAGACAAGATTGAACAGTGTTACTGATAATGTAAATAAGGTAAACCGAGTTATTAATTATGTAAGAAATAAAAATACAGAAAATTTGGAAACATCATTAAGAGAAATTCAAATTGCTTGTCATATAAATAAAACAAGTGCTAAAAATTTTTTAAAGAAAAATGGTTACCGGTGTTATAAAGCCAAAAAAGTTACAATTTACAAGCGGGGGACAAACCAAGGAGGACGAGTTTTTGTAGGTGGCTGTTGGAAAAGAAGCGTGCCGATCCATTAATATGTAGTAAAATGCTTTGGTCCGACGAGGCAAATTTTTCTAATAATGGATATTTTAATCGCAATATTCATTACAGATGGACTTCTGAAAATACACACTGGCATAGACCGACTGGGTTTCAAAATCGTTTTTCAATAAATCTGTGGATAGGTATTTTAGGCACCAATTTAATAGATCCTTATTTTTATGATGGTCACCTCAGTGGTCAAAGGTACCTAAACTTTTTGAGAAATGAATTTAATGAATTCTTAGATGATCTACCTTTGGAGAATCGACACAACTTTCAATATTTTCAACAAGATGGAGCCCCTCCCCACGATTCCCAGATTTGTCTAGATTATTTAGACGAAATTTTGCCTCAACATCGGATAGGTACCAATGGATTTATTCGATGCCCCCCTCGTTCTCCAGATATAACCCCAATGGATTTTTTTCTATGGGGGTATATTAAAGATAAAGTATTTTCGACGACACCGCAAAATTTAGTGGACCTAAAAGCTCGAATTCAACCTCGTTGAAACACTCTGTTTTTCAAAAAATTTTCGCCTTAGAATTTTTCTCGTATCTCTTCAAATAACGGAGATATTTGGCCTAGTCGTTTTCCAGATTTTCGATATTTTCCGCCATAACTCTTAAAGTAGGCCATGGATTTCAAATGCCTTTAAACTATTTTGTAGGTTATGTAAATCGGCACAATTTTCGTAAAAATAATTTTTTTTGTACGACCGATATTAAATGAGATATTCTCGAGGGCCCTGTTAAAATGGACATAATAAATCGATTTAAGAAGCTTTTCGCGTATAACATCATTTTGTATGAATAACTATCAATCAGACCAAGAGTAATTTATCTTAGTGCAATAGTTTACGAGTTATCGATTTTGAGTTTGAGAGCGCGCGGAATAAAAATAACCATGATTTCTGAAATTAGAACTTTGGTCTCGACCAAGGTAAAAGATCGTCAAACGGAAATGTAATACATTATTTTTTTATCTATAAGATGGTCTAGGTCCCATATCTTTCTGTTCCAAAAAAATTATTTGAACGATTTCATCCTAAATTCTGCTCCACTATAGCAACAAAGTGTTTAAAAATAGAGTAAAGATTATGCTTTTAAAATAGTTTTTATCCTGTATCTGAATATCTTAATTGTGCCAATGTGAAAGAGTAACGTCGGGTTTATGACTATTTTTATTTTACGTTTCTTAGGCTTGTAATTATTATTTTTTACTATTTTCTGTTACTTTAACTCTTAATGTATACAATTTTATATTTATATTCTTTTGTACATGTTATTTTTATAACATAAGATGTGTATGACAATATTCTATACTTACTCTGTAAGTCTTATGGAAATAAATTATTATTAAGTATATAAATTATTTGAAAGTGTCAATTATAATATTTCATTTTTCTGTGTTAAATTTATTTTAATCACGATGGGTCCCTTGACGTAAGATCGACGGAAACAAATTTGGTTTGCATAACTCAGAAAAGCCTTCAACCTGCATGAATTTATTATAATTATAAAACAAAAAAATATAAATGAATGTTTATATATTTGCATTAAAACAATATCACTATGCCACCTGCTGTTAATGCATTTTTAAAAATATTAAAATATGCTCTGCATTGTGTCATAATGCACATAAATCAGTAAATACTATGAAAGGCTTTTAACTTTATAAAATCCGTCTGTAAGCGAAGCAAACCAACAATCCAATTACCGCCGCACTCATATCAGAATTTACATCATCCGTCAAACTTACTGCATCCGTATAATAAAATATTTCAAGTAATTAAAACTGATACAAACGTTCAAACGTTGATTAACGATAATACAGCAATAGATAAAAATAGACCAAACACATGTCTTACAAAGCAGTGCAACTCTCATTAATATAGGTACAGAAATAATGCATTAATTGTTATTCAAGGTAATGGATAATAAACAAAAGTAATTTACACATTTGCGGATCTAATCGCGGTTTGATTGACGACTAGAGTCGTTAATAGATCGTGCTCTATTTACATACAAGCCTGGATTCTTTGGTGTCGATAGCAGGAATTATGGCGTTGCACGGGAACATGTTATAATACATCCTGCTGCTGCTACGCAATGGCATTGCAAAATACCAGCTTGGTATTATGAGCGTCTGTCGCAAAGTGGAAAATCCGATTGAAAAGTGTATAAACAACACTTGTATGTTCATTCCTCTTAACTTTAATTATTCATAAATCGGTAACTTTTCTATATACATTTCCTTTCAATTTCCAAAATAAGGATGTGATTAAACAGCTTTTAAGAAAAACGTCTGTAATTTATATGCGTTATATGGTTTATTTCTTGTTCCAAAAATTAGTAAATATTTTTTCAAAAATAGAAAGAAAGGAAGAAGAAATGAAAAAGTATTCTTTGGAAAAAGTATAAACAAACAAAAAATAGTAATGTTCATAGGTAGTTTAGGGACGTAAGAGAAAAGGTAAAAGATGAGTTAAAACACAACTGTTGACTGGAAATACAAGAAAATATAAAGAAAACTGCTGCCCAAGGAATCACTACTTCCATATCCGGATTTTGTATCCAAGCCTTATACACATTAAATCCCAATATCATATTTTACTCTCTTTAATCATAGGGTAGGGGTAGCAATGGGGGTGGTAGAGGTGGTAGCTAATTCCAAAATAATTTTTAAAAACCCTTGGTTCTCGTATACACACTAAATCCCAATTGAATTTTTTACTCCCTTTAAAATAGGGTGGGGATGGCAATGGGGTGGTAGAGGAGGTGGCTAATGCAAAAAAGGGACGTTGCGTCCCTGTATATACACTAAATCACATTTTATTATTTTTTTCTCCCTTTCATAATAGTGTGGGGGTGATAGTGGGGGGTGGCTGATATCAAAAAAATGGACTCTTACCTGCTTGCTTTGCCTATTTACCTTTATTTACCTCATTTATCCCGGTACCCTTCAACGGAATTATATCAAAACAAATCTAGTTCCAAATTTCGTTATAACATATAAGTGCTAAATTTCAAGTCAATATCGTAAACGATTCCAGAGTTTAAACGTGTGCACAAAAAAAGTTACAGGCCGACGGACACACAGACATTTTTTTGCCCAAATTTAAAATCTCGAAGTAGTTCCATTCCAGATAATATTATATATAATGATGTTCAATATACAAATACCTAGGAATTTGTCAATATATTTGCTACCTTCTTTTAAACTGCATATTTAAAATGTAATAATAACAGAAATAAAAATAAATATAATTCATGTGAAAATACTAGTAATAGCACCAGTTTTTATCATTAACAATGGTTTCATAAATAGAAGTAGTTAATTCCTTAAAGAAAATCAAACCTAAATTTACCAAGGGAACAGACAATATTCCTGCATTTATCGTTAATGATTGCACAGTCATCCTTGCCGCCATATTCACAATAATATTTACTTTATCGTTGAAAACGCAGACATTTCCTAATGTATGGAAATATTCTCGTCTATACTCTGTTTTTAATAATGACAACAAGAGCCCATGAAAATTATAGAACCATTACAGTTATTTGCAATTTCGTTAATGTATGCAAAATCACCAAAAATTGATACCATTTACACAGATTTTTCCAAGGCATTCGATCTCCTGGATCATTATATTCTATTAGAGAAATTGAATAAATTTGGGTTATCAGTGTCGCAGTTAGATTTTGTATCTGAAGAATAGTCGTCAATACGTGGAATACCGTGGTTTCAGATCATTTCACGGCCACTTCTGGCGTTCTCCAGGGATCCGTACTAGGCCCGCTTGTGTTTGTTGTTTTTATAAATGGTGTAGTAGTTGATTTCAATGTAGAGAGTCTCCTATATGCTGATCACTTTCACCCTTCAAGGAGTGAATTTTTTTTCACCTATAATTGAAAAATTGTTTAAAAAATATGTTCATAAAGTGTTTTTATAAATTTTGTACATACAGGCAGGTGTATAAATACATGTGTAATTACATACATATGTGTACTTATACATATTTTTTTTATTTATGACAGCGGATCAACAAAATTGTTGGCGCTTTCAAGAAGGGTTGCATGCAATTATAGATGGAAAAAAGTTCCACCCCCTTGATGGGTGAAAACAACCCCCGAGGGTGGTTACACTATCCTGGTCATTTACCACCTACCTCAAAGAAACGCCTAATACAAAATATTAACTTTTTTCCCCCCAAAAAAAAATTCCATCACTTTGAAGGGTGGAAACAACCCTGGGCACCTACCATCATATCAATTCTCCAATCCCTTACAGGGGTGGAAGTCTGGTGTAGGGGTGGCTGAGGTCAAATTCCTCGAGGGACCTTCCGTTCTACTCCAGGGAACAACAATTAGTAGAAAAAATGGGGAAAATAAACGGGTTCACGAAAAAGTGGACTTTGGGGGTGGTTTTTTCCAATTCGAGGAGGTTGCCGAGGCAGAAAACAGGGAAGTGGCATTATCTAGTCCCAGTTGAAACATTCAGTAGATCGTCAAACTCCTTCAATGGACTATTTGTATATTATCCTATCATGCAAATGGAGTTTATTCCGCTGGGTGGTGTAAACTGTAATAAAACGAATTAAAATAATAATAATAGAAAGTTTTGTATGTTAATGTTTACTAACAGATTTTTGAAAAACAGTTTACGCTAGTTTACAATAACATATCAAAATTTCATTACAATTGGACCATTAGTTCTTCAATTATCGTTCTTACAAGTAACGCGGTTAATGGATATGCAATGTGTATACAAACGAACAATATGACAATTGTTCAAAATTTAACGACTAATGCGAGATTTACAAGTTGTATTTAAGGTTTTAAAAGCATAACAAGCTAAAATAAGTTCGAAAAAGTAGAGTAACAAAAATACATAAAAAATCTCATTTCTTTAACGATATATCCACTACTAATATATTGAACATAAACTAAATAAACTGAAACACTGTTTATTAAGTTATCTAGATCTACGGTTGACTCATGCCGAATGACATATATACATGTCGATATTGTAAATGTCACGAGATGTTGGGTTTTATCTACGAAGTATATCTTTCAGATCGGACACCAATATACCAGTACAACAAAAAAATGAATATTTAATGCAAAATATATCCCAGTGGCGTACTACCCGCGTACGCGTGACTGATTTTTCAGAGAAAAGTTGTCAATGGCAGAAAATTAATTCTACATTGTACTAGAGAAACAAAGAAGAATACTATTAGTAGTACAGGAGGCATATATCCATCATAACATCAAACGTAATTGGGATGTCAGTTCAACCTTGATTATTATTAAGTCAACTTAGATTGCGTAATCATAAGTTCAAATGTACAAAGTCTAGAAAATTTATTTAATTCGTTTCAACTGACCTTATTTACTCTTTATTCGGTATTAGGTATTTCTAGCACATCATTTGAGTCCACTATATGTTAAATATTCTCTTATACAAGATAATATAACGTAAAATATTATCTTTTAGAATCTGCAGCATCTGCCATCACCATATATGTGAAATTTTATATCGAAATAACCCGGTAGAAAAATATCTAGTAGCGTTAAATCAGGCATGTTTATTGACCAATCAATATAATTGCAAAGGGAAATTATTAGTCGATGTCATATCATTTACAATATGTTAATTGGTTCTCCAATCATATACAATAACGCAACGTCCTCTTGGAATCACTTGTCTAATAAAAATACACCGATCAATTTCGATGACTAAGAAGTTACGCAGTACTTCACGATACCACTAGCAGGTGACAGTAACGACATCATTTAGGCCCAGCTGACATATCTACTGTAAATTCGACATCAAATAAAGTGGACTCTGGATTGGTTCTGTTTTACAACTTTCGTATCTTGCAAACTATCTCTTTATAATTTTCTTTTAAAATTTGTTTCTCGGTTAGAGAAGCTGGCGCCCACAAAAAGCAGAAACATTAAAGAGGACCTAAATGTTTTATTTATTTAGCCGAAAGTTCTTTTACCATACTGTAAGTAACTAATACCCCGAAACCGACCACGACCCCACCGATTGAAGCTGAGCAGCCGACGGCACCACAAAAATCTTTATTCGTTGTAGCAGCTCGTGTTTTTTTTTGGGTATAAAATATTCATATATTTTTGTTCAAAAAATTTAAGTGTTGTTGCACAATCTACCCCTTTTTGGTAGATACTAGGAGTTAAGGTCAGTTGTTGGTGTCCTTTCCCTACCTTACCATAGCTTAGCCTGGAATCTAGGTAGTAGCTTATGCATGTGTATTGTGTATGGCGTTTGTGGAAAAGTTTCATCACACCCTGTTTTTAGTCGTATGTGAATCTGACAGACAGCTGAGGAGACAAAAAAAATAAAGGAACAGAAACGCGGGACCTTTACTATTGCACTCCTCATAAAAACTTGTGGATTATAATTGGTAACATTTTTTTACTAAGCATTGTTGAACATAACTTCCAAATGAAATCGTTTACCACAACATATAACAGGAATATATTTTTTTACTTACCATAGCACGAAAGCCACAGCGATATAATATACAACGCAATAACTTTGTTATCGTATATCTAAAAAAATGGATGTTAACTTAATTAGTAAATTAATTGTAGATAATATTTAATGAAAAATTTATAAAATTAATTTAAGATAGTATTTTTGTATGACTAGGTTTCATATTTACCATGATACTAACATTTTCTAACCTTGTTTTAATGTAATAATTTTAGCGAGTTACAATTTTCCTTGAATCCACCCTTTCTTACCTATAGGATAAGTTATCAGGGTAAGTGGCGCCCTTTTTCTGTTTCAAGATTTTTATTATGAAGCCATGCCAAAACCCTCTGCAACATTAACTAGTCGTCTTGCATTTTTATTTGTGTCCCAGTAAAGGTAAGTAGCTACTTTATAGTTACACACTCGAGACCGTTCTATTGTTTTCTAGTTTATCTACTAAGTTAAACCTTTCTTCGGAAGAGGGTGTGAACAACACAATATTTATCCCATAACTTCCCTACAACCTTCTACCCTTTTACATATTCAGATATCTCCAAAATCAAATGTCATTTACTGACAAGGCAGTAAATGAAGGAATATCTAGATATACTAGTAAAGTCCCATACATCAGCTTTTGATTGTACCGAACTTATGTATCTGACCATAAAGTTAGTCCTCTTATTAGTATATTTCTAAGGCTGTAAAATATCAACAATTAATATTTATAATTTTATAATAAATACTTTATTATCAAGATTATTACAACACCAGTTTCCTCAATAATTTAATAAATTCTGCAGACCGGATTCTCGCTGCTGGTATTTAAAGAGATCGTAATTAAAGTGATACATATACATCTGCAGACACAATGATTGTCGTTAATTAAAAACCTGTATTAACTCAAGCTAAGTAATTTAAAGTGGCCTGTTTGATAAAAGAATTCGTGCTCTCTTTTTCAGTATATCGTATATTGAAATTGACATGATGATTTGAAATGAAGATATTTTTACCTTCGTTACTTAAATTTTCGCAAGAGATGGTGGTAATTCGGGTGCACTATATTTAGGAATATAAAGATTATTTTTATACTTAATGTTAAGAAAATTTATATCGGAGAATTAGTACACGCAAATTAGATTAAAAAACCGTGGATAGAAGAAATAATTTATAAAGAAATAATATTTGAGATGTGTACTCTCGGTAGGGTTAGAAATAGATATCCGAAAAGTTCTCACCCCATTCACTAACGAACAGTCCCTTTTTAGAAAAAGAAAACCACCTCTAACGGAAACTTAACGTTTGTTTTTCACTTTTATCTTGTAAATTGTTCGTTGGAAGCGAAAAAGTATAGGAAGGCCCCCCCTTTTCCACCAAGATGCGTTTTTTAATTTGACCTCATTTCCACACCATCCATGAAGTAGAGCTCTGGGTGCTTTTTTGTGGCTTCCCCTGTAGGTCTATTCCAGTAAAATTCTTTCAAATTTTACTCATTAGAAGGTTCTTTATCGACGAAAACTTTAACACAGCTGCATTCGTTTTGCAACCCTTCTTGCAGTTGCAGGATACTAGTGAAGGGTGGAAACTGGTGCTGGCACTTTAACGAGAAGAATGCCCAAGCATGAATTTATAGAGATGTCTCTATTTGTTACCGCTTTAGTTGCAATGGTCAATGGTCCAGATAATACTCTGGTCACTAAAAATAATTACTTACAGTTATCAACCTTTATAAACCAACTTGGGGTTTATCATCAATAAAACATTTAACAAGAAAAATTTTAAAAAAAGAATTTTAAAAGTAAAAAAATTGAAACGTGATATCTCTTATCATCCCAAAGGCTAATAAGGTAATTTACTGGTGACTTTAGTGACTTTCCAAGTTTGGTACTTGTAATTGCTAATTGCTTCTTAAAATTGACGTAACCATATTATAAGAGCAGAATGCCAAAAATTCCTGCGGTTCCTCAAGCTAACCAAATAAAATATTTAACTCGAACACTTCAGACTATGAACTCCATCTATACAAATTTTTGTTGACTGCAATACAACTTTCTCTTTCTCTCCACATTCCATCAGCATGACGTAACCCAGCATAATTTTAATAGTTTCAATTTCGAAAACCAAACAGAAACCAGCATAACCAATATAACCCAGCATAGACCGCCCAAAAGTTACAATAACCATTAATATCTAATCGACACGAAGCACATGTTAACTTACCCTTTCCATGTGGAGGGCATTTTCCAATACGAGTCGCACAATCCAGCAAGAGCTGACGATATTTGCAATATCCTATCTACGGCAAAGAACCAATACTAATAACTACGAATATTACGGTGATGATACAACATTTCCAAGATTAATTTGGAGTAAATTATCCTTCTACCAGCACAACCTATAAAAATATTTTTAGGTAAGTCTATAATGATCAAACATCCAGCAACGAAATAGAAAGAAGTTACCAACGAATTCAACATTTCAAAACCAAGCGCAAGCGCTAGCACTGACCGATCTGTTCAATTCTTAGCCTGAACGATATCAGGGTCTGTTCGGTTAAAAAAAAATAATGACAACTAACAAAGTATTTAACCTACAATGAGTTATACAATTACTACACATTTAATATGAAAAAGGAAAAGTTGAAGATTAAATTTTGAATATACTAGAAGTGAATTTATAGAAACAAATCTTAACATAAATATCAAATTAACTGATCAGAACAGAACTGAATCCATGGTATAGCGTACGACGAATAACTAATTGAATACGCTTAGAAAATTTGATAGCCTGACAACAGAACTTGGAACCTCCACTAAAAATTGAGCATTACAGGAATGAACCATAATAATTGTACACTACTAAATACTACGGTAAGTAGTCAACGTAATACTTTAATTAACCCGACATTTACAGTGCTACGATGTTGTGGTTCTGTTATTATAGTTGCTAACATCCAGGTACTCTGGACATACCAAGAAAACTGCAACAACTAAACGACATATACCCCCATTACATAACCAACACAAACCTAATTCAATATTAGGCATGTACAATGTACAGGTAGGATAATTTCTTGTTTATGATGTACAAAACTGTTCACTTATCTTTTTTTAGAATCAAACATGTCAGCCAAAGCTATACCTTTCGTAAACTAAGGTATTAGTACCTCTGGACATTTAAGAGCGGCATCAAATATTGTTCGATCGCCGTATCTAACGAATTACAGGAGCAACAGTCGTTTGTGCGGCATTAGTGTCGTGTCCATCTGCCACAAAATTACAACATTCTTCTGGGGATATTTTAGATTCGAGTTTTTCCATCCGCTAGTAAAAATGTGTAGAGTCCTCATATTGCAAATAGTCATCTGTATGAAAACAAATTTGTAATGGAAAGATACATCTTTCCCATGCGCAAAACGATATGAAGCCATTGCGGGAAGCCTTACATCTTTTAGTATATTGGTTAGCTTGCTAATTAATTCCCAATTAGGAAATTACAGCTTAATATTATTTCTTCTAGGTTCTGGTAAATTGTATCTAAAATACTTGCGCTATAAACAAATAAATTCAGTACAATAATATATTGTGTAAAAATTTATATGAGACGAACATGCTTTACCCCTCCCTAAACAGCTATTCTAAGAATTAATCAATGATATAAGATATATTCAGCTCTATTAAGGATTTTTAATGATCACTACTTATATGTTTTTGTAATCTAGTAAAAATAACTTGATCCTTTATTGCTATGATAAAATCCTTTATCGGAGATAATTGCTACCTTACAGATGTCAGTATAAATGAGGTATAGATGTAGTGCATGATGTTATTTGTTCAAATAATTATAGATTTCACATTTTCTCACCCAAGAATTATTGCCACATTTTCTAAATTTTATTATTATACTTCTAGAAATCTGTTAATCTATATATATTTTAGTTTCCCAACGTTTGGATAATTTATGTAAAAATAATAAATCGTCTTCATTAAGATAAATGCATTATACATTTACTTAATTAGGGCGAAGTTTAGCTGCAATGCCTACTATCCATAATATGAGGATTCATTTAAGAATTTAAAAAAATATCAATATAAATATAGGCATGTATTTTGACAGCACATATAATAAGAACAATAGGTAAATAAAATAAAATAAAAAACTCCAGAAGCCAGGGCTTGTGCGGAAGGGGGGTTATACATTGAAAAAACGCGGACATACAACCATTTCCTCCGATAGTGCCGAAGCCAGGATTCGAACCCGGTAGTGCGATGTCCGTGTGATTAATCGCGATTGCCACCTCGCGCCTTGCGTTTCAGGGGTTACGCTCCACAGGTTTCCCAATCGAAGTGGTGTTACATAAAAAGTTCATCCGGAATCGGATCTTCAGTTCTTGGCCCGAGGCAAGAAATCCAGAGTTCTAGTCCCAAAAGAAGAAATCCAGAGTGGGATCTCCAATTCTTAACCCAAAAGAAGAAATGCCGAGCTAGATTTCCAGCACTTAGCCCGAAAGAAGAAATCCCGAGTTCTTGGCCTAAAAGAAGAACCCTTTTTTATAAGAGTCCTAATGATTCTGTTGAAGACTTCTATATACAAATAACCAAGGACACTGACTCACAAAACGGATAGTAGACGCCAGGACATACATGTTAAAACCCAGAATTAAAATCAATTTACATAGAACAACAGTGACTGCGGTGAGCAATTTCCAGTGCCTAGACCATAAAGTCCCACGAGGAAGTTTCTCTTTATGTATAAACATCAAAATTCACCAAAAGCAACACACAATGGTGGAGGATAACTTCTGAAAGGCTATGTACATAAATCCCTTGCGGACAATCAAAAAGATTGAAGCTTAAAGTATAGCCAAAATGATTGCAAGCACTTTTACCGGTGGTCAGTCGAAAAAAGAAAGATAAGCGACGCACCCAAGAGAAAAAACGCTCTCTAAAAAAACAAATAGCTTCCGCCGACGCCATGATCACATCAGAAACCAAATATGACAACACAGTACAGAAATTGTGTTCTCAGAGCCGTGCAGGATTGATTTTCTTGCAACCTGAAATAATAACTAAATCATTGCCGGACAACCCAAAAGGTATTTAACAATATCTACGGTGTCAATAAAGTAATTACAGATATAATTAAACAAACTTGAAAGGATGACTGATGAAATGATTATTAACAATTACACAGAAATTCAGGCACGTCCCTGGATAGCCGCAGATGCTATAGAGTTTCACTCTGAGTATTGGTAAGGTGAACAGAAATTGAAAAGTCCCTAAGTGAACTAGGCAAAACAACATATTCAATTTATAAATTAGAAGGTTATAGTGACATAACCCCGAAACTACTCTGCACGAAATAAACTTGTAACAGTTTCAAAAAATATTTGTACTTACGAAACGCTATAACCATACTGTAAAGTGTACTAAATTCTTCAATATAAAACTCTAAAAAACTTCTGCATAGTGACACAACAATGTTTCGACAAGAGAGGTCTAAAATCCCAGTGGAAAGGAACAAAAAAACTGTCCCACTATTGGACAGTTTTTTTTGTTCCTGAAAAACTCCAATGTAATTTGTCAATTCTCCGACCAGACATAGATCAGTTTCGAACTTGTTAGTTCTCATCAGTATGCCATAGGTCATGGAACAGGCAAATGACAGTGGTCAACCTGCTAGTTTTAACAAACTAACATAAATGGTGTAGTGGTGAGAGGTAAGTGAATCCTCTCATGTGGTCAAATGCTACTATACACCAGACATCAAAGTTGTCTTCATGGTGTATAGCGACTTGCTATTTTGCATATATATATATATATATATATATATATATAAAATACATTACAAATTTGTCCCCGCAACGTGGGACAATTTTACATTCACGGTTATTAAAAATAACATTACAATATACTTCTTCGAAGCTTATCAGGCAAATAATTATCACTACTGTATTAGTTTCAATCAAATTAGTCTAATTAAAAACTGATGTCAATATGTTTCATGTAAAAGAAGGAAAACTATTTTACCTTATACTAAACAAATACTTTAAAGAATGATGAAAGAATTATACAGCCAAAATTAACCGTTTTCTCATTTCCATATTGGTTTTCAGTTAAAAACATTGTTCCTGTTAATCAATATCTTTTCATAGGCAACCACTTAAAATGTTTGTTATTTATGGCTTCCTTGGAAACCGTTTTAACAAGTAAAATAATCATTCCCTCTTTTTCCCTTTGTTGGGTGATAAATAGGTAAAGTTATACAGAGCTTTCTCAAATGATTTATAAACGACATGATCAATTAGTTCTTTTGACCTTCTCGTCGAAGCGTGCCTTCAGCAAGGGATAATTGAAAAACATACGTAATTAAAAAAACTCTGGAGGTACTGCCTCATTATGAGCAACACTAATTGATCCCTGGTTTTTATCCATTTTATACAAGGTACCAGCGTTAACGATGAATGAATCAAAATAGAAGAGTCCTCTCTAGTTAATACTAAGGATAATTGATATATAAACGTAATCCACACTATTAAGAAACATCATGAATAAATAAAAAGTAAATATATATTTGCCAATACATACATTAGTTGTATAATGTTATTGATTTATAATACAAACAGATAACCATCCCGGTCACACATAAGGTAAACCTTGGTCGTGGGTAACTGTGTAATTTACATATACAGGGTTACTGGTAATTCGATACATTCCTTTGAAGATGTGATGGGACATGATCTAAGAAGTAAATTTAGCCCTAACATATATTATGCAAAACTCAAGAGTTTTTGAGATATTTAATTTTTTTTGTTTTTCTCAAAAAGTAGATCTTAATGTACTGGATTACTTGTCCAATATTATAGATATCCGTTTGGAATGAAAAATATCTGGAAACATTTCGATCATGTGAACATCTGAAATAAAAACTTAAATTTTTTTTTTTAAATTAGCTATGAAATTTACCTATTAGGTTTTTTCAAAAAAATATTAACGTAACACGCGTATAAATTATAAAAACTGCCTTATTTCAATAGCTATCTAGCAAGGTACAAATGTTCAATGTACCCTTAATAGTTCTAAGAAAATACTAGTAAAAATAACACAAGTAGTACGAATTTTATTTTTAGATAAACAGTAAAAAACATTTTAAAAGTAGAGTTTAATTCTTCATTAATTTCAAAGTTGTACTTTATTTTTTCTTGCAAAAAATGGGAGCCCCTATTCCGTATACAGACACGGCAGCGTTTTCTTATTTCCGGTTGTCAGATTATGCCTTATGTGTTGGGCAGCATCGACTATCCTTTGTCTAAGGTTTTCTATAGTATTGACTGGTGTGGCATAGACCATCTCCTTCATATGACCCCATACGTAATAATCAAGGGGTGTTCAGTCAAGGCTTCGCGCTGGCCAAGGTATTGGGCCCGCTCTTCCAATCCAACGGTTAGGGAAACGTTGATCAAGTAACTGTCGTACTGTCAGCCGATAATATACTGGACAGCCGTCGTTCTGAAACATCATTCGCTGCCTGACGGTGAGAGGAACATCTTCTACAATCACCGCCAGATCATTTCTTAAAAAATTTTCATAGATTTCCCCGTTTAAATTTTGAGGAAGAAAGTGTCGCCCTATTAAATAGTGGCCAATGACTCCCATCCACACATTAATAGAAAACTTCATTTGGAAACTAGTTTCACGTGTTAACTTGGAATTTTCCTCTGCCCAATAATGTAGGTTGTGGAAATTTGCTATACCCTCGCGATTAAATTTCGACTCGTCCGTCCATAAAATACTTGTTAAAAAAATTGCACTTTCTGCATCTGAATTTAACATAAAGCGGCAGAATTCCACTCTCCTTCCAGGGTCACCTTCCTCCAAGCCTAGGACAGGGGTATAGTGGTAAGGATGACATCCAACTGTACGTATCGTAGACCAAACTTTCCATTGTGACGCTCCGGTTAGTCTTGCGACTTTATTAGTTGAAATAGTTGGGTCTTCCTCAAAATACCTCAATATTTCTTCCTCATCATCTGGTTCATAAACGGGAGGAGCACCAGCGTCACTTCTTCTACATTTCACGGAGCCAGTTTCAGCGATATTTCGATATGCCGTACTGAATACACGTGCATTTGGTAAGCGGCGGTTAGGGTACCAAAGACCATATTCTCGGCGAGCTTCAGCAGTGTTGCCGCCACAGTATCCATAGACAAACAAGATATCAGCGTATTCTGCGTTGGCATACGCGGCCATGGCACAGAAAATACAACTACGAGCAAAATCAAAATCAAAATCTTCGATAACTAATTTAACAAGACCAACAAACTTAAGGAACACGGAGATAAGAATGTCAGTTAATGACATATATGCACAAACGTCAAGGTCAAGGACTGACTGACTTAAATGAAAATGAACGCTTAGTCGTTTAATAAATTCCGCCACCAGCATTATCTTTACTATTTTTTTATTAGAACTAACAAGGGTACATTAAACATTTCTACCTAGTTAGATAGCTATTGAAATAAGGAAGTTTTTATAATAATTTGTACGCGTGCTACATTAATATTTTTTTGAAAAAACCTAATAGGTAAATTTCATAACTGATTTAAAAAAAAAAATTACAAGTTTTTATTTTAAATCTTCACATGATCGAAATGTTTCCGGATATTTTTCATTCCAAACGGATATCTATAATATTGGACAAGCAATCCAGTAAACAAAGTTTAAAAATGTCAAGTAGATTTTTCGGAAATTAACTTTTAAAACATTACAGTACTTGAATATGTACTGTATCATCAGGTATACCCTCATTTAATCAAGTTTCGGTCACTCCCAGAATGTCATAATCATGTGATAAAACCATATTCTTGAAGTAATTAAAATGTGCAACAAGAGATCGTACATTAAGGTGTGCACATTTAATATTATTCATATTGTCACGCTAATACTATAAAATATCAAAGATTCATTAAACAGAACCAAATTTATTGCTTACAGATAAAAATAGATACTAAATTGAACCATTAATACACATGAGCAATAAATAAGTGAAAAAATAATAAATACAATTATGATGAGTTTATAAACAGTTTCTTATTTAAAACTTAAATGATTCACAACAAAAAGATAATGTAAAGTAAGATAATCAGGCAATGTTTTATATTTGGATAAAGATTACCCTTTTTTCCGTGCCAAAAGAATATAATAAAGATAAAACTAATACTGTAAAGTTTGCATTTAAAATGAGTTTGCACACCTTTTATTAAGTATTTATAAATTCAAATTAAAATGGAATTTAATGTATCAAAATAAAATTAATTACCGCCTAGCGAGTTATTCCAGCAAAAACGCTATAACTTCAAATATGAATAGTTTAGTATACCTCTATATATATAAGTAAGTATATGTTTTATCAATTATCTACTGGCGAACTATAAAATAAAAGTGTATAAGGAGAATAAAAGTTAAATACCTTTGCACGGTAACCTTTATAGTAAATAGCAAAGTAACAAAAAGTACAATATAGGATAGAATACAAAATGGCAAAAACTATACAAAAATTCACTTGAAATGTATATTGTATATATAGTTTTGTGGTAATAAAGTCAACTAATAATTAATCTTTAATTTATTCCCTAGACCAAAGAAAACAAACGAAAACAATTTCTTCTCGACGCTCCCATATCTTTGCAACTATAATATACTGATTATTTGTGATTTGATTATGTGACATTGACAAGATCAGCTTCAGACACAATAAGTTTTTTTATATTGTTTATGATAGCATATCTTTTACCTCTCATTGTCCAGCAATTATTAGCCCCTACGGCGGCCCGCACTTTTAAATACACATCACGAGTTCTCACAGAAAGCATTTCAGATATAGCATATTCACTGCCTCTTAAATTTTTCTTGGCCCTGTGAACATTTTCTAACCTCCACCTGTTAGTAAACACAACAGCTGTCGGTCTTGGTTTTTTCTTACTGTCAGCATCATTTAGTTTTTTACCAAGACGAAAACAATAATTGATATCGTTCACAGACATTGCTATATTGAGTTTGCTTTTTATTACTTTACATACTTCGTCGCATAAATCTTCCTTCTCTTTCTCCTGCAAACCATACAGCACTAAAATATTCCTCATCCTTTCCTGATTCAAGTTCTCTATCTCTTTTCCAGTTTTTTCCATTTGTTTTTGTACCATATTAATTTCTGACTTGATATCCTTAATAGAATCTTGCATTTTACTTTCAAATGCACAAAGTTTAGTTAGAAACACACTTGCATCATCATTGCTGTCAGAGCCACGAGCAGATGATATTTGTTTTTTTAGTTCATTTAATCCAGCTTGTAGATGCCCCCCAAGCTTCTCGACTCGTACTGAGAGCTCTTTGCTGACATCATCCGTTGAAACTGCATTAGAAGCACTTTTTACTTTTGGCGACATATCCGTAACACTTGGCAAATAACTTATGGCAAATTTCAGTGAAAATAACTTTTTATAAATCACTTAATTTAACTATTTATGGGAGAGCGTCATAGAGTGAACTACTCACGATGCGCCATCTATAGGCTCTTGAATATTCTTGGCAAATTCATCTTGTCGAAATTCAGTTGCTTTTATTAAGCTTAGTAATTCTTTTTTGTTGGTTTGCTGACAATCATTCCTTAAAATAAAACATACATAACAAATTTTGCTCCATTTTCAAAAGAAACTGCAATTATTTTTAATCAAAATTCTTTGTCTTCACCTTGTTCTCTTATAAGAACTTACTTACGAAACTTTACTTGCCCAATTTCAAAAGATTAATAATAAACATGGAAGGACTACTCTACAAGATCCTATGTATTTGCCCAATACATAAACACTGTTAATACGGCTAATCATTGAACGTTATTACAAAATGCAGCGCGACTCCGAGTGAATGAAACGTATTTAAAATTCGATATCTCGAAAACCATGAGACTGTTGAGCTGAATCCGTTTTTAAAAACTTTTCTATTTGTCTACATTTGATTTCATACATACATACATCTTAAATAATTGACATACTTGCTCACTTGGTGATGCTTTCAATGCACGAATTTTTTGGGGCTTATTTTCTCGAAAAGGCCTTACATTCTGAAAATTTAGAGGGTGCTGTTAGAAGCGCTATAGTTTTTCAAGTAAGTTTACAAAAATTCATAATCGTAGCTCAAACCGTTGATTTAATAGCGCCATGTATGCTTTAATAAATACATTTTTCAAATTACTTCTTAGACAGAACAAACGATTTTGCAAAATTCGGCCCTACTAAAAGAAATTGTAGAAATCCATTTCGGGTAGCCAAAATTACGCTCATGAAAATGGTGAAGGTCTCATTTGGTTATACCTTAAAAAAAACTACCAGAATTAAGAGAGATAGGGGACGATTTTACTCCACTAAATTGCCGACCGGTTCAGTTTACCCTGCATATTGATGAGTTATTTCTAGTGTATTCGATATATTCGACTTCTGAACAGAAACTAGAGAAAAATTTGTATTGTAAGTTTAACAATAATCAAGTATAAAAAAATATGTATGTATTATTTGTCATGTTCACTTAAAAAACATTCTGTTCCATAATAACCGTTTAAAAGCTAACAAATTGATGACCGGTTCCGTAAGCGTAGACTATTTGCCTTCCTTTGTATATATTTGTGTTTTTTTATGTAGCATATTAAGATAAAGACTGACTATGTTGACACTAAAACAAAAGAATAATTAATTGTGGACGTCAAAGTACACGGTAACTGGTATCTATGTCATCCTTGTTGTGTGGAACAGGACTGGAAGTAAAGCCCACATGACTAAATTTTTAACTGCATTGCTCATCGCAGAAATTTATTGATCAGAATTTTAATGCAAATATGTTGATTCATCGACTTTCTCTATTTTTATATTATCGCAATTTCTGCAAATATGTTAATTTGGATTGATGAGCTCATAATCAAGGAGAAGAAAGCTTGCGTTTCGGTAATTCCGAAAAATATCGATGTAAAGATTCTTAAGACATTCGCACAAACGGAATTAAATCTTTATCTGCAAATAACAATTTATAAATATTTATAATGTATCTACAAACCATTACCATCAATTGGTTTATTTATTTGGGTAAAACCATCCAACAGGTAATCGAACTAATCATTTGTAACTTTTCCGCAGTTAAGTTAAGTTAATCTATTGTAATATGCTCTTTCGTAAATTTTTGAGAAAATAAACAGAACTACCACTCTTCTATAGTTAGAAATTTGAGATTTATCAAATTTTTTATACATTGGTACTATTATAGATTTTTTGAGAACACTAGAAAATATTCCTTCACAAAAGGATATATTTATTAGTGTACTTATTGGACTACAAATAGAATCAATTATATTTAACAATAATGAACCAATAACATGATCGAATCCGGCCGAATTCTTAGCTGCTATGGATCTAATAATATCCCTAACTTCACCATCCGCAGCTGATATTAAAAACAAAGAATTATTATTGTTTTTTTACGTATTTGAAGCTATTTAAGATATCCCTGTCTTTTGTTAATATATTTATCGAATTTGTAATAAGATCATTAAAACTCTCAGCGAAACTTTTGAAATCTGTTATAACATTACCTTCTGTATCCATAAGCGATGATGGTAAATTATCGTTATTATTATTTGAGTGGTCATTGTTTCCAATAATACGCCAAGCTATTTTGCTTCTATCTATGAAACATACTACAGCTTTTTAGTACTTTTAGTATTTTTTCGGCGATTTTTTAAAGTGTTTTGTAAATTTCAAGTATTCTTCATTGAAAATAGTTCTATATAAAATATAAATATCTCTAAGGAAGAATCCATCATTTAGTAACTCCTCTGAAATTCAAGAGTTTTTACACTTAATTGACTTTTTTATTTTTCGTAATTCAAGTGGAAATGCTATAATATCTAATATTTTCGTAAATCTTGTAAAGGAGTTATTGTATTTAGCCTCACTATTATCATTCGTAACCAAGCACGACCAGTTTTCTAGAGATAATAAGTATTTAAAATATCGTATATTATTAGGTTTTTTGAAAGCCCTGTATGTATATTATATGTATAAATGTGTCTGCTGCATCGGTGTTATTTATGTGAAAATTTACAGCTTGTATACAATGATGTGCAAGATCCGTGCAAATAACTGTAGGATAAGAGAAAATGCGAAAATGTTGTCTATAATGGTTTTTGAGTCCTTAGATATTCTGGTGTAGTTACAAATATATTTGTGAAAACCGTAAATTTCCAAAATATTACATAGATAATTAGCATTATCATTGGGATATTGATCATAAAGTTGGTATGAAAACTTCAACAAAAAAATATATAGGAATGTTAGGTTTACAAACGTTGTCTGCTAAGAAGTTTATATTATCTACAAAATAATTACTTGATGGTGTTCGATAGAAGCACCCAACTAAAATGTTTATATTGACAAAAATAATTCAATTAAGGCATATTTAAACATTGATTCAGTTTTTACAATAGTGCAGTTTCTTGCTTTGAAATCAATAAATATCCTGATTGACAAAATGGCCACTCATCCACCTTTCATAGTTACTAGGCAGAAAGAATCACCCACAACATAATTATATAGTTTTATACATTTGATTTCATGATCTTTACAACAAGTTTCTGATAACCATAAGACCTCTGGAAAGTCTAAAGTTTGAAGAAGTAAGTTGAGATCATCCACTTTGTTTCGAGCAGATCTCACATTTAGATGATGCACTCGGAGGTTTCATGTATGACACTTAAACACTGACACTGTAGAATACTATATTTTCTTGATTAAGTTGTTTACTTGAATCCATATTATTTTGTTTGAGGGGACGCAGAGGCCGGAACTGAAAAATTTCCATTCTTTGGAAATAAAAATCGATTTACAGCCGCTCCGTTAGGCCAAATATCTGGAATATATACATCTTTCACATGGGTAATTGGAAAGGACACTAAAATTGAGCAACTTTTAATAGATCTATTCTATTCTTGCATTCAAATTGTATTTCTGGTTCTGTCAATTTAAGGAAACCGAGAAACTCGTAAATAGGTAAAAACAAACCGGTTTTTCGCAAAAAAGTATCAATTTGACTGCAAAATATGTACAAATGAAAATTATAGGTAATAAAAATCCGCACAATTTCGTTTTTCTTTAATTTCGTACGACCTATTGGTTTTTTGAAATTTTGAATTTTGCGATGCAACGGAAACGCGCATGTTCTTTGCTAAAATCTCAAAAATGGTAGTGCAGATCGCAAAATGTTTCAAATGAAAGTTGTAGAGAATTCGATTACGAACAATTTCCTTTTATTTGTCATTTCCAAAATAAACCCTTTGTTCATAGTCTGCTGGTAGACGAAGAACGTGCAATCACCCATGTTTAAATAATTTTAACAATTGAACTGAAATTACTTAAAAAAAGACTCAAAGTCTACTAGAAATATCAAAGTAATACTTCAAAGCATTTTTTATGTGTAAGAGAATAAAATGGAGATACAATAAGAATACTTTTTTAATTTCTAATGATCTGAAAATTAATTTTTTAAATAATTTTTATAAATATGAAAAATTTTAAAGTTATGAGTAAAACTCTGACAGTTGCTACTGGTTTTATCCCACTAGACTGTGAAGCGATAGGGATCACAAGATAACACTAAAAACACTTGGGCTGCTGTGAGTAGCAGATCGCAGACACTACCTAGCCCGGATAAGTGATGTAACGTGCCCAAGACAAAACTTCACTGGCTCAAAAATCTCAGGGCGTTAAACCCAAGTTTAACATAACCTGTTACAAGTTTTTTTGCTTATTTAACATAAAATTACTGAGGATTCCATTCTTGGTGGTCGCAGACGAAATAATGACACTTTCTTTCAACATGAAATCTACTATATTACAGTAAGCACAACTTATAGTTCTCTAATAAGAATCTGGCGACGTTCAGTTATATGGCTACATTCAGACAAATATGTTACAGCATAAAATAAAGGCAAATACTCCTCGTGTAGCTACACTTGGTTTACAAGGATTGGCTAAAACAAATTTGGCCGCAGGTTACATTAGAGAACTTACTAAATCAATGGGTGAATAAAATCTTTGTTTATATATATACAAACGCAAGTTAAAATAAAACAAATATCATTACCCAGAACTACTGAAGGTGGTTTCTTGGTAGAGGACACAATAACACTTATCAAGCAAAATTGGTACGATACCCAGACGTGATGAACCAGTGATGAGACTGCGGGGGCCAGACGATGGTGGTGGGTTAATAGCTTCCCTAAACCGTGGAACGTTTCAGCCTAGTCGGTGGAACTTTCTAACCTAGTCCATGGAACGTTCTAATCCAGTCCTTGGACTCTAAGATATACCCATTTAATTTCTAAGTCAGAAATGCACGTAAGAAATGCCTACTGAGAGCAACTAAGACAGTTATAATCCACAAAAGAAATAATTTACCTCTGACTTGCTGAGAGATACCATCCACCAAAATTCTTACCAAAAGAAAATTGGTCAACCAGCCTATACATTTTTGAAGTACGTGGGTAAGGTTACTCATGTGTGCACACATAAATCCCGCACAAATGCGGATTAAACTCCCTCCGTAGCAACAGAATATTCTGATGAACAGCAACAACTTGAAACTAAGGAAATTTTACTGCTATCGGTAGTCCATTAAGATGACTCAAATAAACAAGCTTTTAGAATTCTCGACAGCGTGCGCACACACACAAGAGCCAAAGTTTTACCTTTTACACCAGTCGGAAGTCACGTGATCGTTCTTCGCAGCTGGAAGGCACGCGGCCACCCACTATGAGACAAAAGTCCAATCTCGGCTAGCGGCTGTTGACGGTATGTAGCCCACAAAACTCAAAAGGTGTGTTGCGGGTCGTATATGCATTGAGGCGGTAACACAGTCACTATCCCCTACCTCCCTACCCCTTAAGCGAGAGGGTTTGAGTGATACGAGGTAAACTAGTGTCGAAGTGGCCTATGACAAATTTTAAAATATGAATTTGATATTATATGGGAGTCGGAAGATTGCAGGAAAGCTGAAATTTGTTATCCCCCTTTTAAGGGGTATATCTCCCTTATTATTTATTTCCGGAAACAAGTTTACATAAAAGAATACCGTTATTTAATTTGTGGATGTACTATCAGTCACAGAAATATCGGGAGACAATTTTGGACAATCTTGTATATAGCACTATAAATTTTGATGCAACACATCTACTGGATGCTTCCTTCCACCTCCCCTAATTTAAAACATAATTGCGGACACACTCTGTATATGTATTTTTTAATAATGACCGGCTTAAATGCACCAAAGTATTAGAGCATGGGGAAATGATATATCAATTTCGCTTCGAACATAATATAGGTATCTATAATATTTATGAATAGATCTGTGTCAAGTACGACATACTCTTAAACAAACATCTCTCTAACAAACTATTAGAGCTTAAAAAATGACTAATGGAGTTTACTACTAATGTCACAATGGAGCCTGATACGTGTAAGATAAAGCTGCTATTTTAGTAATGATTGACGGTTCTTTTTCAATTGGACCATGAAGTATTGTACTTCTTCGACATGAAATCTGATCTATTTGTTCGGCGGTGAATATTATCGAGATGAACTGATTAGACAAGGTTAATAAAGCACTTTGGGTAATTTACAGTTACGAGTGGCATTATATGCGCATAATAGAGAAAAATAACGTATCACATTACTAACTTGGCATTACATTGGCGACTCAATTTAATTTGAATTTCCAACAAATTGAGTGTTGATTGGAGATAAACGATAATAATAACGTACAGGATAGTACTGCTCGCAGGTTATAGTTAGATATATTTTGCTGATGTTCAGGTGTGCTTCCACCTTCCATTCTTAGATTTAATCTAACACGGGAATTAAATTGCCTGTATTTTACAAGTTAAAGCTTTTAATTCTTAGTTATTTTTGTCTGTTATATAATCAGGTGATTAATAGATTAATTGGATTCTTTAGCAGGTAATCCTGAAACTATTTTATTAATACATCGTTTTATCATTTCTTTTAATACGCGCAGTTTGGCAATCTTATCCACAATATATGATGATTAATAATACAGGTAAATGTAAGTTGTTAAGTGATTGTTACATAAAGTGCTTTTGTTATGATTTCGTATATGAGGTTAACTATATAGAGTATCTGCACATGACGTCACATTTTCAAGGTCGTTACTTGAATGATGAAACAAATAATAATAATAAAATCCATAACCTCACTTTCCTTTCAATTGTTTGAGCCTCAACTCTCAAGCATTAAAATGGGGCTAGGTTTCATTTGTTTTCACTTTAAAGACGTGCAGATAACCTACATTATTCCCACTTGAATGAAATGGTGCCCGTTGCGTACGGCAGCTGTTTTTTTGTGTGAGAACATAGGGCTATGAGTTCAAATTGTGAGTTAAGAGAGGGCGCCACTTGGTTGCCAAAAAGTTACTAAGAATCTTGCCCAGCCAAGAAAGCAAAATTGCTTCACCAAATCTACTAAAAAATTTAAAGTTATTCAAAAAGAAAAGGTTTAATGATTGATTACTTATTTAAAATGAAACGATAGCTAACAAAGCAAATTACTAGACAAATATTACCAGAGACGAATCATGTATCAAAAGCAAGATTTTTACAAAAGAACATTTATTGTATACAATATGTACAAACAGGCTAGAGTGGTTTAGTTTAATTATGAAGTTAAATGCTAGTACTCAACAAAAAGTGAACAATATGTACTAGCGTGGAAATAATGTTTATCTAAGAGTATCGTTTATCTACGATGTTAAATCATTAATAGCTTTGCATGGCCATGCTCTGCCTTAAAAGGCTTATATTCTCAAAAAAGATACAAAAATTTACTCATTCTATGGAAAATATATGATAGAGTTGACGTGAAAGTTTTTACTAAAAGTAAATGACACAATTAGGTGATTAAATGGGATTAAGTTTCATGACAAAAAAGAAAGAATACTAAACCTGCTCCAATAAAAAAACTTGCTCGCCAAAAACTGCACCAGCACTGATTGGAGTGCTCTTCTACAGCATGACACCAAGTAAGGATGGTACTATGAGGGTCCCTGACGGCTACAGGTGGAACTCCACTGGCTGCACATGACTTCATACATCTGGTTGATGACTGATATATTGGCAGATCACAAAAATTTTCTCTTGAATGTAGATCAAACCAAAAATTAGCTAGTCCCACACTCTGTGAGTTTTACAAGCATAAGAACAACTTAATAAAGTACAAAAGTAAAAGAGTAGCATATGAATTTCATAAGAAAATAACAAAAAAATCAGGAGGCCTCTCCTTGACCATCTCGAATATAAAATATTAATGTGACAGCTGACCAAGCTTCCACACAAAAGAAATACTAAACTTTGGTTCACAACATGCCCAAAATTTAACTGGGTTGAGCCCAATGAAAAGAGAAGCTTCCTTTACACACGTGCCCCGGCAAAGATAAGAAACCAGCTATCTTCCCCCGGAAATCTGACGTCCCAGTGCTGCCAACTTCGTCTCAGAAGACTTCCTTTTGCTAACCAATGAGGAAATACATTTACATAAAAAAGAAAACAAACCTTACAGTCAAAAAATTTAATGATACTAACGGACTAAACAATATGAAATTGTATTAATTGTCATGATGCTTTTATCGGTTGATCTTGTCGTTTCGTGAGTAATGCAGCACTACGTGTATAGTTGAGTGTACACCTGGTTGCATACATATGACCACACGTATTTCACAGTAGTATTTTAAAATGCTACAGAAATCATGGAAAACATCCTTAGACGGGATTTTGCGAAATTACCATGAAATCCTACTTAGAAAATATTTTGTATTATCCGCTGTGACACCTAGAAATGTTGTCGGGAATATATTTTGGAAGTACAATGAAAGTTCTCGAGATGTGATTGTAAAGTGACATTTTTGTAACCGCAATAAATTTTTCACGATGGGACGTAACGTCCCACGAGCCGTACTTTTGTAACTGTCTCGAAAACAAACAAGCGAAATCTTCTTCTACGATTCGATGTTGTGTAGCACTGCCTCTCATGCAAGGCATGGACTATAACTCCGGATTAACAGTGCCTCAAAAAAGTCCCAGTGGGGGATTTTCCTCGGGTGATAAATTTTTTGATCGTCATTTTCACGATGGGACGTAAAGTCCCACATGACGTCATTTTTTTTGAACAGCGACAAAAATTTACCCCTTGGAGGGGACGTCATGCACTGAGGTAACGTCCCACGGGCCGTAATTTTTGTAACTGCAGCGAAGTTTCACACGGCAAGACGTCATGTTCGGGACGTAATGCACGGAGCGACAATTTTAGTAACTGTCTCGAAAACAAACAAACGAAATCTTCTTCTATGATTCGATGTTGTGTAGCACTGCCATTCCTGCAATTCATGGACTATAAGGCCGGATTAACAGTTCCTCAAAAAAGTCCCAGTAGGCAGATTTCCCTCGGGCGACAAATTTTTCGATCGTTATTTTTCAAGTTTAGCAATCGTTTTTTGCGGTAAACTTATATGTTTTTCGTCGTATTTGCCTACATGGGGTTCTTCAGTGATTTGGAATCCATGTCGCTCTATTACCATAGTGCATGGGACCGCCTTGCCTGAACGGATAAGTATAAAATAATATTCTCATTAAAAGTGATTCAAGCATTTTCAAGGTCTATAATGAGTATCCGAAATGATATGTTACAGATACGTATAAAGACAGACAAGTTAAAAGCCCACAAGTTTATAAATATTACATTTTCAGTTGAAACTTGGTGTCAGTTAATTGCTTTAAGCCATGGAAGTTGGAGGCTACACTGTTCGAGTTTTCCTAATCCTCACCATGTGTGGTATGGGCCAACACTCTTGTTCAACTTATACTCTTGTTAACCTTATACTTATATACTCGCAATTGTAACTAACAAATGTTTTTCAAAAAATCAATTTTTCATCCTGAACAGTTTTTAAATGTTTCAATCTTTAAATTCGACTAAAAACTATTTTTTAGTCCTGCCTAGAGCCGTCCCGGGTGCACCAATTACTCCAATATTCAATACCGTTGTTCCTTGGACCTCCCAGGATTTATAATCCAAAATTTCAGATTTCTATGCTGAGCCGTCGTCGAAAAAACCGTATCACACAGACAGACTGACAGACAGACCCACAGACGGTATGGAAATTCAGATATATTCGGTGTTTTTTGGCTTCAAAACGTTCATTTTTATCAAAGCCGAAAATTTGAATTTTTCTCTATCTATACAGTTGAGAAAATGAAAATGGATTCATATTCAGTAACATTTTTGGTTGTTACCAATTTTTCGCTCAGTGTGATATTTACCACTTATTCAGTCAAAAGATTTCCCGGATGCCACTTTGTAAGTAAAATTGCAATTTCTATTTCGCTATGGTTTAATAACCATTGACTTTTATGAAAAACTATATATGAGGACCTTTTCTTCTTAGAATTTGATATGAAGGTCGTAAATAAATTTTTCTTGTAGAGGGGGTAATATGAAAAATTAAAAAAATTGATTTTTTGTTTGTTTTTAATGTCGCAGAAACACTACATCGTATCATTCGTAACGAATAAAATAACAATTAATTATGGATTATTAAACCATTAAAACTAAAAAATTATGAGTATTTGCAGATAAGCCACTCTAACTCTCGCCTGACTTGTTATGTTTTAGCCCTACTTGGGGAGTGATTTTATTATCATCACCTCTATCCTCCCTTACCTACGCCCTTGTTTGATATTCAAAACGTACGAAACCATGGAGAGTTATAAGAAGAACTGCTTTATTTTCAATTATTTCATAATTTTAATTTTCTGATTGAAATAAGAGTTAACAAAATGTAATAGGTTCGTCCCTATGGCTTACTGAGATTAGCGCGAATAATCTTGACATGAAATGGAATATTATTAATGTAAATTCAGAAGGATAATTTTCTGGTTAACTTGTAGAAAAGATATAGTATAGAATTTTATATTAATACGAAATAAATTTTCTGTACTTTTGTACGCCTTAAGTCTGCCCATATTATTTTCTTTGGGTAGGTTCTATCATTTGTATATTGTTTTAGTCGGTAATAAAAACTATAATAATAATCTAATCTCAAATATTATTGACCTCGAAGGGCACTTCTATGAAATATTACTGTAATTCAATATCCTAAAAAAACACGAAATTTATAATGACAAACATACCTTTGACATGTCTCGGATATATGTTATTTCACATTTAATGTCCTAGAAAATAATTAGGTGAATGTCGCAAATTCTTATTATATGAAGTTTTGATACCACAATGAAAACTGACGGCCATATTTATAAAAAATATTACTCGATAGCTACAATTTTGTAGGTAAAAGAAGGTCAAATGCCGTTATTTATATTTGCTACCGAATCTGATACTAAAAATCACATGTTTTTAATGAAACTAATAAAAAATATATTTTGTTATCTGTGTATCTCTATTATGCAGTATTGTTAAATTGCAGTGACAATCAACCTTGGTATTATTAGTACAATTAATCATACTTTCTAAAAAATATGGATAAAAATTGAATATTTAAAATAAGGGACTGTATTAATTTGTTATCCTTTAGTAGCAGCAACGGTGGAACGTAAAAATTTAGAGACTATTACAAAAAATTACGATAAGACTCTTGATGCACTCTATAAAAACTATGTTATACTGGATGTCAGTTTGAAATACTTTGTAGACACGTTTTGGTAGCCATTTTTCAAAATTACATCTATTTTTTTCTAAAAAAATATCGGGATAGAAACATAATCGGCATGTATTTGAAACAATATACACAGGATGTCACAAAGAAAAAATTATTAACAAAAGAATGTCGGAGGGATCTCCCATTCAGAAAAGTAATTTAGGAATCTAGGGCAGGTATTTCTTTAAAAAAACGTAAATATTTAAGCGTTTCTATTAAGTTCTGGAGTTTTGAATTCTCTATAGGCCATTAGAAATAAGTGAGTTTTGGTTCGAAACTGAAAAAAAAGGAACAAGCTAATTATAGCGGGATTATATTTCTAAATGCGTCCTTTTTAACTGACTAAAAATTAAATCAAATCAAAAGCACCCCCAAAGTTTTCAGTATTTTGGAGTTTTCTCAGAAACCTTGCATATTTTAGCGAAAATACAAGGGACCTTTTTTGTAGAGTAGAGTTAGAGTTAATATGGCCTAACTACTCTAAATCTACCCCTGATAGTACAAGTTTTCAGTTTTTTAGGAACCTATTTTAATGTAATAGCCCAATAAAATGGGACGAAATTTGCCGATTTGGATGAAATAATTCTGAACGGGCTGAAATTTTGGGAACAGGCGTATTTTATGGTTCTTTTCAACATATCAAAAGTCCCCACCCGTTGACGAAGGCGGAGGGGAGGATGAGAGAAAATAGTTTAAAAAATTCGTTTTTTTTGCAAAAAACTCGGAGAGTATCAATTTTACTGTAAAATATATACACATGAAAATTATATAGGTAAGAAAAATTCACACAATTTCGTTTTATTTTTAATTTCGTACGACCTAAAACTGTCATAATTTCAAAAAATATATCTCGACTCCAATAGCCCACCTCCGCTGGCGTCTACGGGTGGGCACTTTTGATATATTAGAAAGTTCCATAAAATAAGCCTGCTCCTAAAATGTCAGCCCGCTCTGAATTATTTCATTCAAATTTTCCCATTTTATTGGGGAATAACCTATTTTGATGAAATAATACAATATGTCAATCTCATACCCATCGACGTCATACAATATATTATGTTTGAGCTAGCATCTTAGGGGATAACATTATCGGCCGTCTTTTAATCCGTGTAAATTTGAACAGTGAAAATTACGTCGATCTTTTAGATAATTACACCGATCCAATGATTTCCCAAGCAATAGAGGAAGACGATAATCTTTTGGAAGAAGAACCTCATCCTGCTCTTTCAACTGGATGTAACTGCCCATAAATTTTTGGATAATCGGCTTCTTGGGCGATGAACTGGAAGAAGAGGTCTTATGGAAGGGCCAATCAGCTCATCTGACATCACTCCTTTAGATTTCAATATATGGGGACATTTGATATCTAAGATTCTATAGTTTTATTTATAGCTCCAAAATTATTTTGGATGGCTACTTTGAGTTGAGACATTAGTATGAATATGGTGGTAAAAGAGGGATGGCAAAACTATTCTCACTTCCCTAGTGCTTGAATTATTTCTGGAAATTTTTTCGAGGTCCATATTATTTTAAAAAATTCGTGAGCGAGAAAAAAATTCTGGATTTTAAATTCAAGAGCGAGGGAGATAAATATGAAATATTTAATAGTAAATAAAATATGGTAAAAAATATATTGATTGTTTACATTTTTCATACTATAAGATTCAGAAGAACGCTAGTATAAGGTAAGCGATAATGAGAGTGAAGTAAAATTAAAACAAGTTTAGTATACTTATTTTTATATTCCCTAAGCTGTAGTTGCATATAGATAATATAGGGAATTAATATTAATCGTAATAATTTATGGTGTACACAATCTTTATACTACAGTGAAGGGAAGCCGAGATGAAATGATATTTTCTGTTATTTAAAGTAGTGACAAATAATATCGCCTAAAGAAATTACTAGTAGTTAGCCATGAAATCACAAGTGTTTTGGAATATGTCATAAAACTCACTTGTCAATATGAAAGACGTGTCACAACACGTCTTTCATTGTAACGTCAGCAAGAAAGCAACATTACAGGTAACCAAAACATTGTTACCTAATAAAATGAACAGCAAATCATACATACTCTGTTCTTTTTGAAAAGAATTTGAACACATTAAGCCCATCATAAAAATGTAAAGTATTTGACATATCTAGTGGAAGAATCTGAATTAAATCCTGAGCAAGAAAATCTATTTCACGAGATTACTAGTATTCTTCCTGAAGTGTTTCCTTGTTTTGGTCACAAATCTAGCGTCCAAAAGAATGAATGGAAATGGAAAAGTGGAATTTTCAAAGAATTTGGGATTAGTTAATGATGCTGTAAAAAGCATAGTAAGCCAGAATTTTACTAATTTAATTTAAAATAAATATAAATAGCTATTTGTATGACAAAGGAGAAAAGTGCATAATTTCCTCCCGTGTCGGGCATCAATAACCAAGGAAGGAAATGGCACTTTGCTCCTGTGTAATACATATGATTTTTTCTATGACAATTTACAGTGTTTTTACATTGGTTTTACATATATTTTATTATATTTTCTTATGCATGACAATCAAAAAACCAAATATGTCAAAATGTCATAATAGGTATTTAGATAAGTAAATATTATTGTTAAAAATCAAAGTACATGGAACGTTGCTAAGGTTGCTTCTTGTTTACAAAATAAACAGACTTCCAAAAAGTTTATAATAATGTATTCCGAATGTGAAGATGAAGTTCCTCAAGATATTCTGGAAGAAGCAAACGTGGTTTCGTTAAATCTATTACCGTTAAAGTCTCGTGAATTTTCAGGAAGTTTGTGTATCAATAAAAGAAGTCTATACACTACCATTACAGCTATTTGAAGTTTCTACTTGTTTGCTTCCAGAGGGAGCCAAAGTATTTTCCTCTCTAAGGAGGCAAAGTATTTTCCTCCCGAGGGAGAAAAAGTACTATTTTGCTCCCTGAAATGAGGTAGTATTTTCTATGAAGGGAGTAGGAAAAATATTTTTCATAATACAAACGCTATTATCTAATCACTGCTGTCCATAGATTTATGAAATTTTTGATAAGAGTTATCATAAAGCCTTAGTGCGTCCCTATGCTTTCTGCTACCTACCTCACCCAAACCTGGAAAGTGGTAGCCCTCGCGCATTGCAAATTCCGCTGTTTGTTACCTCTAGTCTTTTTAAACCTCTTTGCTGCTGTCAAACTAGGGAAATTTCCACTTATTAATCATATAGTTAGGTGCTTATGGGTAAGTAAGATTACAAAAAATTTGATGTTTGTCATAGCAAACAATTACAAAATGAACGTGTCCGATCGGCTAGTAATAATTGGTATAAAGTTTCAACTGAATTTCTGCTTAGAGTCTCGAAAAATGATCATAGGCAGAAGTATATTTTTTGCATCCGCTATAATATATTATCATTATTATATCTTAACGATTACGCTTCAATGAACACAAGACGGTTTTAAATTGGTACTTGATATAGTTGTAAGAAAGTGATTTCCTCCGCAGAGATAAATATACCCAATATATAAACAATTTATTGCAAATCATAACGCCATTAATAAAGTTCATTAACACAGTGAATATGTAAAACAAAGCACCAGTTGTGTTGAAGTGAAATGAATACGCGTCGTGTCAACGTCGCACAGGTGAAATTCGATCGAGGGAAATAAAACCAGTTTAAATTTCCTGTACAAAAACTTTATTTTGCCCTAATTCTTTCGTTACAATGTATTTTTATTTCTTTGAAATTTTAGATGGTGTATGATATTACCTTTTATGTTATACCGTTAATGATTGTGCCGAGAAAAAGGCATAAGATTCTCTAGTCTGGTTTATGACCTCTAATAAATTATATTCATATAAATTTAATAGTTCTGCATCGGTTACTTTATCATTTTAAATATTTTTCTACGCGGATTTATCAATTCATGGGATGCCTGGTAACCTACTTCACAGACCAACAGTTTTCTTAATGATGGGAGGAGGTCAGTTATTATTATTATTATTAAAAAATGCATATTATATTTCTGGTTAAATAGTCTGTATTGACTAATTCTCTATTTTTACTACTTGACGTATGGGAATCGAAATTTGATTATTTTTTTTTGTGGCATTGGATATGATCCATTAACCAATTGCATATATTAAAAGCTAAGCTAAACAATACAATAGAGAAATTACAGACAACTAACAATAGGAAGGAAACAGGGGAACTCTCTTCTCGCTCTTCAGGGGTGTATCAAGAAAGACACATAGGTTAAAAACCACGGATAAAAGTAAGTAAACAAGTGGTTAAAAACATAATGGAACAATTATAAACCTGTAGCATCTATTCATTGGTTTGTATTACTTAAGAAATGCACTAATTCCTTGTATATATTTCTGTTCCTCAGAGACAAGAGATGCTGGAGATTAGCTGGAAGAGATATCTTCAGTTCTAATAACCGATTAATAAAATCATTTGCATTTCTTATATAACACGAACAACAAAAAAATATATGCTCTAAGTCACAAGGGACTCCAAATGATATTATGCACTTATCTGTTCAACAACTCATATCTTCTTCAAATATTGTGGAAAGCAAGCATGACCAAATCTTAATCTAGAGATGGTGATAATAACATTTCTACGTTATTTTATGCATTGAAACTACGGATTTTTATTTATATTATCTACAATTTGGATAACGATTGCCAGAGAGGTCATTTTTAAACTGGATGTAATATTACATCCACTTAGTAAACAAACGCATTTTAGTAAAATTGAGTCATCTGATAGACACATTTTAAATGTATTTGTGGAAGGGCATGAAGCCAAATTATACAGTCTAAATGAGGAAAAATGTGCACATACGCTCAAATAACCAATTTAAAATAACCCACAATATAAACCACAGGGCAAATAACAATAAATATCCGTGCCAGCTAAATAAACTGAACAGTATGAAACATAGAACTTTTCCAGAGACTAGCAATTAAGTTTAACAAATAATTTTTGTGTTATACACCAAAAGATATAATGTGTGAACAATAAAATGAAGTATTGCTAATTGAAGAAAACATTGACCTTGTATCATTATCGAAAAACAACATTTCAAAATTCAAAGAAGCTTTAAATATGGAAATGTGGTGTAATATTTATAACAATAAAACAGTAGAAGGAAAATATGCAGTTATCCATAACATACTGAGCAATCATTACAATTTGTGTTGTGAAATTTGTTAGTAAATAGTTTGGTTTTAAAAATAATAATAACTGAATAACTTAAGGTATTAAGGTTGACATGGAATATTGAAAAACCTACAGTAGATCAAGTTATAAGGCACATCAAACAAATGTATTTTGATAACATAATGAAAAATTTCGCAAATAAGCCTAAACCAGTATGAAATTTATAAACAATTATATAAAAAATAACTTAAATCAAAACTCAAGTAAAACCTTTGAAACTGAAATCAATAACAAACCAAATACAGGTAAAGTCGAGGCAAGAATTCAAGCGATGCACGTCACGCGTGATCTCATTAAATAAATTTTAATACCAACATAATTTTTAATCATTAATTACGTTAAAAAGAGTAATTCTTGACACCCAATTATTAAGCTTTTTTCAGAAATAGGTAGTTTAGTGGGGCTTCATGATTCTTAGCAGTATTGTATTATTTATAGAATTGATCTGTGACGTGCATCGCTTGAATTCTTGCCTCGACTGTAAGCCAAAAATCTCGAACGAATTGATCTCTTACTTTATAAATTCACCAACATCTCCTGATATGTTGCAACGTAATAAAACTGTTATTCCAATACCACCTAATAATGAAGATTCAATATACCTAAAGCCGGTAATAACTTTGAAAATGGTTAAAAAAAACTAATTCGCTAGATTCCGATGATATTTCTATTAAAATATTAAAATACTGTGCCCATTGGCTAGCCGAACCGCTAACAGATATTATTAGCTAATGTTTTAAGGAGGAAACCTACTCTAACCTGTTAAAAATTAACGAAATTTATTCAGTATAATTTGTAATTACAGACCAATAGTAATAATATTAATATTTTCCAAAATGTAGCAACATTTTATCTCCACATCAGCATGGTTTTAGAGAACACCAGTCAACAATAGCTTCGCTATTAAATAAATTTTATATACAGGTTGTTTCATGAGGAACTGTACATACTTCCAGGGGCGGTAGAGAATAACTTGGGTATTCAGGAACGGCCACTGAAATTTTCCTGGCGCTCTTAATTTCTGAGATATAGAGTGTTAAACTGATATTGGTCTAAATTTATTTTGGCCACAACGTTCTTACTGTTGATGGAATTTTGTTTAAATTTTAGACACTTCATTCACTTTTGACAGTTGATAGATTGCTATAATAGTGTTTTTTTAATTCCAGGGCCGGGTTTCTTTATTTGTTTTTTCCGATTGCTGTAAAAAAGATCACCTTGTACATATTTTTTTAACATTCAGTATCAATTATAAAAGCCCATACATTACTAAATAAAACCATGTAATTAGATTTTTTGTCGCTCTTTTATTGATTTTTTTCACAAGCTATTGAATTTGACAAAATGAGGAATTTGAAGAAATACAGCTTCATTTACTTACATTAATTATTCAAATAAATAAAAATAGTCAATCTAAACTCGGTAAATAATGTTCAATATGGAAAAAAAAATTAAAACCAATATTTTTTAATCCAAAGAAAGTGTAGGTACATTTTATAATAGGTATCATTAAATCGTTTCCTTTTTATTATAATTTTCTATGTATGTTGTTATAAACATTAGAATTAGTGTAGTTAAATTTTATAAATGAGGAATATGCCGATATTATTCATATTTATAGATTGTGTAATGGTAATAGTAGACAAGCCGCAGAGAAATACCATATTCGTTTTCCTAACAGAAGAACACCAAATCATCAGACTTTTTCAACTGTGTATCGCCATGTAAGGGAGCACGTCAGCTTTCCATCATCAAAAGTTTTTTTTTTTATTTATTTATTAGCAATCAGATGCATCTTTTAGCTAATGTGTTATCATGTGCAAGTGTTTGTGGTTGCTTGCACTGGTGGCGTGAAGAGGTGAAAATCCAACGAAGTCACCTCAGTGTCCATTTCAGTCTGATGGCCAGCATCTCTTCAGCCTTCTGTTAGTCATCAACGGTTGTAGTAGCATCTCTAGTAGTGGGTTGGTGTGAACTTCTAGTTTATTGTGATGCTTGTGAACTTTGCCCTGGATGACTTCCCTATGTAGGGAATGTTCAAATCTGTATGTAATTTATGGTTAGATACATACCATGGTGCATCTGTTATGATACGGAGGATTTTTGATTGGGCTCTTTGCATAATTGCAATGTGAGACTTAGCCGCACAGCCCCAAAGTTCTATTTCATAGGTCCAAATGGGTCTAATAACAGTTTTATATAATAGCCATTTATTTTCTATGGATAGTTTTGATTTACGCCCGATAAGCCAATATATTTCTTTCACATTTATATCAATTTGTTTTCTCTTTTTGGTTATATGTTATTTCCAATTAAGTTTACTATCTAGGTGGAGTCCAAGGTATTTTACTATGTCTGCTTGTGGTATCGTCTCTTGATTAAGAGTGACTGTAGGGCAGCGTTCTTTTCTACGTGTAAAAGTTATGTGTGTTGATTTTGACTCATTTACCTTTATCTTCCACTTTCTTAACCAGGTGTCAAGTGTTCTTAAGTGTTCTTGAAGATTGTGTGATGCGGTAATTGGGTTTGTATTTGTTGATATCAACGTTGTGTCGTCTGCGAATGTACCGGTGGTTATATCTTCTGATGTTGGTAAGTCAGATGTATATAATATATATATAAGAGTGGGCCAAGTATACTTCCTTGAGGCACTCCAGAAAGAATAGGAAAACGGTTGAAAGTTTCTCCATTGACATTGGTTAGGAATTCTCGTTGATTTAGGTACGATTTCAGAAGGTTGAAGTATTTATTGGGGATGTTCCTTTTGATCTTAAATAGCAGACCTGTGTACGAGACTTTGTCGAAAGCCTGGCTGACATCTAGGAATGTAGTGGTGCAGCATTGACGATTCTCTATGGATTTATTTATTACGTCTACAATTCTATGGTATTGTTGAATCGTGGAGTGTGACTGTCTAAATCCAAACTGATGATCTGGCATCCAGTGCTGTGTATAAATATCTCTGTTAATTCGTTTAAGGATTATTTTCTCAAGCAACGTTGATAGTGTTGATAGCAAACTTATTGGGCGATAGGATGCAACATTAGTAGCGTCTTTACCAGGCTTAGGGATCATAATTATTTGTGCAATCTTTATCAAAAGTGAAGCGAAATATTGTTCAAAATGTTGAGGAGCAAGAAAATATTAATATTTTTCAAGAACACCGTGAAGTATGTACCCGACGAATAATTGCCCAATTAGGAGCTCCTCATGTGCAGGTTTGGAGAACTCTAAATAAAGAAAGATTACATCCATATCATATTAGCGCAATAGAGTAACAATGTAAATAGGTTAGAATTTTGCCAGTGGATTATTGATCACAGACTGACTACATATCGGACTTTATTCACAGACGAGGCCCAATTTACACGGTATGGTGTATTTAATTCAAGAAATGCTCATACCTGGGCTGAAAACAATTCTCATGCTATAAGAGAAGCCCATTCTCAACATAAGTTCTCGGTAAATGGTTGGTGTGGCATGATTAACAGCAACCTAATTAGACCACATATTTTTCCGGCAAGGCTAACTGTAGAAATGTATTTAGATTTCTTACAAGATATTTTACCTGGTTAATGCAAAGTATTAATATAAGAGGACAATACTTCCAGCATTATGGAGCTCATTCTCATTTTGGTATTGAGGTTAGAAAGCATTTGGATCATGAATATCCAAACATATGGATTGGACGTGGGGGGACTTCATCCATGCCCTACTAGATCACCAGATTTCAGCCTCGTCGACTATTTTCCATGGGGATATCTCAAAACTGAAGTCTCAATAAATAGTAGAGAACAGCGCAAATTAGAAAATCTATTGGCAATTTAAATAAACGCCAACAAAAAAGTATGGAAGCTGGAGTTTCTCATTTTGAAAATTTGTTATAAGTATTTGTAATGTTTTTAAATATGCTTTTGTAAATATTTATTTGACCATTTTTATTTATTTGGACAATTAATGTAGCGCAAATAAAGCTGTTTTTCGTCTAATACCCCATTTTGCCAAATTCAATCGCTTGTAAAAATAAAGGTGCGCCAAAAAATTAAATTATATTGTTTTGTTTAGTGATGTATGGGCAACTGAATTTAAAAAATATATATACCGGGTAATCTTTTTTACAGGAATCGGAGAAAACAAAAGTCTGGCCCTGGAATTTAAAAAAATTATAATAGCAATCTATCAACTGTGATAAGTATATAAAGTGTGTAACATTTAAACAAAACCCAATCAATAGTAAGGACGTTCTGGCCAAAATAAATTTGGACCAAAATCAGTTTAACACCATATACCTCAGAAATTAGGAGCCTCAGGAAAATTTCAATGGCCTGAATACCCCAGTAGTCCTCTACCGCCCCTGAAAGTTTGTACAGTTCCTCATGAAACACTCTGTATAAAAATTGTATATAATATAATACAAACTTTAGATCAGATACATAAAGCCATAGCATTCATAGACCTCTCTAAATCATTTGACCTCGTGGATCATGATATTCTGTTGAAAAATATTGAATGTTTTAATATACGAGGTTTATGCAATTGAGGAGTAGCTTATCAAAACGTATTATGTCCACTCGAGGACAAAATTCAGTTTGTTGCGGTTTTGGATTTATTTTCACCTCTTTTATACGCCTGTAAACTCAGAATGAATCAAACAGCGTTATATCCGTATCTAATTTGAGTGCTAAGTATGATGTTCACATCGAAATGCATTATGTCCGCAAGAGTTGACACATCAAAACGCATTACGATAATTGGCCAATAGGAGGCAGCAAATTCGCTTAATATCGTGCAAATCACCTGATTTTTAAATTCTGTCGTTAGTCGTTCGAGTTTCGGATACGTGTTAACGTGTTTATTTTTATATTAGGTTGCATTAATAAGTAAATAGTTTGTTGTTGTTATGATGGAAAACCTTGATGAGAGTGTCTCCGTAGGAGAAAATAGCCAAGGATCGAGAAAAAAGTTGCGACAAAAGACTAAACGAGAACTGGATTGCGAAAAAAGGCAAGTAGTATACGTGTTTGTTTGTTGTTACCATCATTTAACAAAAGTCTATTTTGTTTTTAGATATAAAGACAATGACCCCTTGCTTGTTAATTTTCGTCCCCCTTGCCGGCATCCAAGACCTATAGGAAAAGACACAGTTCTGAAATGTGGCGATATTTCAAGAAACGTACTTGCGAGAACCAAAAGAATTGTTTTCTTTAAAATGGACAGAAGAGAACAAGACAAGCGGCTAGCCTTTTTGATGCATGTTGGATACCCTAAACGCACTCGTATTCGAGGTGGAGAGGAACAAAGAAAAAGGAAACGGCGCCGTTTTCCAGTCGACTACTTTTTGTGGTCAGCAGATAAGAAAAAATTGCCAGTTTGCAGTAAGTTTTTTTGTAAGTTATTTCAAATTGGCCAAAGACGGATAAATACAATAGCAGAGGGGGTACTGACTGGAAAGGGGGTACAAGATAGAAGAGGTGGAGATCACAAGGCTAACAAATATTCCGAGAAAAGGTTGAAGGTATACGAATTTCTTTCCAAATTAAAGGCCCGTGAAAGTCATAAACGCGCGTAATAAAAGTAAAAGACTTTATTTGCCATCTTCCCTGAACATAAACCGATTTTTTAAGCAGTATAACAGTACGGTTGATAATAAGTACAAAGTTAAAAAAACATTTTTTACCAAAATATTTGAAACAAAATTTAATTTGGGCTTTGGTACGCCAGCATGCGATACATGCAGTTATTGCTATAGATCTAAAACTGAAATTCAAAGTTGTTTGGACATGGCTGAAAAACAAACTTTGATTACTAATCGTATAATCCATAAACGGAGAGCTAAAGCCTTTCATTCGCTAATGAAAGCAAAATCCTGAAGGCAGTGTGACTTATGTATTTGATTTGCAGCAAGTACAGCCCATCCCCAAAATGAGTATTGGTGAAACATTTTATGCTCGTCAATTATCGCTATATTGTTTTTGTGTCACAGACGTTGCTACAAAAAACCCGAACTTTTATATTTGGAATGAAACTCAAGCGAAAAGGGGCCCACAGGAAATCAGCTCCGCATTGATTGATTTTTTACAAAACGCCGTCCTTGACGAATCCACAAAAATTACTCGCTTTTTTGCAGATGGCTGTGGTGGCCAAAATAAGAACCAACACGTTGTTCATGCTTTATGTTACTGGCTACAAAACAAGTCTCCTAGAAAGGTCAATGAAATTATTATGTACTTTCCAGTTCGCGGACATTCTTACTTACCTGCCGATCGAGTGTTTGGACGCGTCGAAAATAATCTACGTGGAGGAGATCTTTAATCCAAATGCTTACATTCAAATTTATAAGGAATCGGGAAACGTTAGAGTTCTGGAAAAAGACTGGTCTATTAAAAACTTCAAGGAATGAACAAAAACATTTAAAAAAATTGAAGGCATAAGCGGTATGAAACGAATATTTTTACAAAAACTAAGAAAAAATGAATCTTTCGATGTAAAAATCAAACTTGAACCGACGTATTATTTTGACGACGAATCAAAAGTATCTATGCCACTAGTAAAGCGTGATCAGAATCTGAAAAACGTGCAAGAGCCATCTGACGTCCCACTTGTGAATTTAATTACAGAAGATAAAAAAAATGATGTTAAAATATTGCTCCACGCAAGATTTGGGATCGACTGGGAAGATAACATTCCGTTAGCGTCTTTAACTTTCTTGAACCATGCCTTAAATGTTGCGCCACAAATTCCAGAAAGAGCTCGAGACGATGACGAGGAAGAAAACGTCTGCGAATGCTTAGAAGAAGACCAAATTGACCATATTTAATTATTCATAATTTAGAATTTTGTTTTAAAAGCACTGTGTTTAAGTGTTGTTTTTCCATTAAAGTAATTTTTTGTACCTTGATTTTATGTGTTTTATTTTGTAATAAATGAAAAAACCGCTCAGTTGGGTTTTATCTTTTTTACATATTTACAACATAGAGTATTATGTCCAATATCGGCCACAACAAAACGCATTATATACACAGTGATGGATCAAAACGCATTATGTCCAACTATTTATTGACTTTTTTTAAAATCGATGATAGTTTTGATTTCAATGAGAATTATTATTAGAAGTATCGATCAATATCTATGGAAACACCCTACTATGCAGGTTTAAAACGAACGGGAACAAAAAATATTCGTTTTATGTTGCTTATGAAAAAAAACTTCTGATGGGCATAATGTGTTTTGAAAAGTTACTCCTCAGTTGAAGTCATACCTGCATAACAGACAACAGTTTGTAAATTTTCTTGGTACGGAATCTGAGGAGCTACCTGTCGAATTTGATGTACCACAAGGTACTGTTTTGAGTCCGCTGTTATTTATTCTTTATACCATGATTTAGACAACTATTTATCAGTATTTTATGGTGCTTTTGCCGATGACACCACTATTATTGCAAGCGATAAGCTAATTAATGGTTCTGCTGTCAAATTGAACACAAATTTATTAACATTGTCTGATTATCTAAACAACAAAGAACTAGCGATGAACCAAGACAAAACTGTCGTTATACAATTTTATCCAGCTGGAAAGAATATACATTAAGTGCACTCATTAAGCACAACAAAAAATCAATCTAACATGTGACGTCAGTTTTAGGCTTTAATATGCATGTGTCTCTTGATTGGAAGTGACATATATGGTTGTATGTAATAATTGTACAAGTAATTGTTTTGCATTAAAATGATTGTGTCATGTCACCAGTTTAGACACTCCTAAGTCATATTATTTTTATCATTTCGAATCTTGAATTCGATGTGGTATTATTTCCTGGGAATATCCAGCATCTGCGAGTAAAGTATTTGTATTGCAAAAAAGAGCTATACCATGTTTGGAATAAATATTAGAGAATTTTGCAGAATTTCGTTTCCCCAAAATAAAATTCTAACTCTGCTTAGCCTGTATATTTTTTAAACATTAAAATTTAAAAAAAAATACAGATACATTTCATACATAAGGCATATTTCACAACTACTCCACTCATCATGGCCCTGATTTACAGTATGACATGCATAAGTTAGAATTATACAAATCTCCTCCATATTATATGGGGAAAAAATTTTGTCAACTCTTTCTTGTAACAAACACGTTTTGCTCCACGGAGAATTTCCTAAATCATATAAATTAATATCTGGTCTATGTTGTACTGTTATGTTAATGAATATTCTAATAAGAATTAAATTATATGATGTTAGTCAAAAATAGAAAAAATTCGAAGTAAAAAAATTATTGACATTCTAATCAAGGAGCCCCCCTGTTTCGTAAACTCCTGGTGATTGCCCCCGTTTTTATGAGTACCAAATGATAAAATGGCTTGATGTACAATATTTTCATCTCTCTAGTTAGAGAAGGTTTTAAAATAATAAAAGAATCCATATTTTTATACCATCCACGGATAGCCTCCGTTAGGAAGCATTTCTGGGCCTTATTTAAATGAACTTTCTTCATATTTTTGAATGTAGAACCACACCCTGTATGTTTGTATAGAAATAGCCAATTTATGATGCTGCGCTAAAAACGGTTTCCAGCTGTAAACACGTAGAATCCACAAATTGCAGCATACGTGGTCGGTAATCCATGGACGTTTACAGAAATCATGTATAAATGATGTAGTGCTTTTTGCATTGGACTATACTTACCTGTTTTTTATTAAATATTTCTCATTCTAGATGCAATCACATGTAAATTAATATAAATGCTTTAATTTTTCACGAACTACTAACTATAGCAATAATTATAGAATATTAATTACATTTATTTAAATTGGAAACAGTCACAGTGCAAGTTGAAATGCCGTTTGCCTTTTATTTTCAGAGAAAGCGGCCATTAGCTTATTACCTCATTTGAAAATAACGAACCCACACGCGTCTCTAATGATGATGGTTAAATAAAAAATACAATAATTTCGCTAATGAGCCGACACTTCTGTTAAAATTTACGATGCCGATACCATCGGAGATAAGATCTTTGCAACCACATTTATGCAAATCGAAATTTATGCCAAGGTAGTAACTATGTATCTCACGTGATATAAACAACGCTGTGTATTAATGAGATGGCCTAAAATAGTATATGTCTATTAATTATGGGTAACAATTCGGCAACGAATACGATTTTGGTCTTTCAGCTGGAAAAAAGACTCCTTTTTCAGATTCACATTTACTTTAAATGTAAGAGCTAATGTTTGCTACCAATAAAATGAATAAAAGAAATTTTTCGCATTTTGCCAAAGGAAAATACTTTTAACCCATCCTACGTAAAATTTCATCAAATTTAATATGATCGAGTCAGAGTAAATTTTTGAGGGAGATTTTTTTAAGCACAAAAAACTCCGTAAATTCTAACTGTTATGTAATGCATGCAGAACTAAAAGAAATATATAAAAATAACATTAAAACGGCAAAAGAAAATTATTACAACACAAAAATGATTCAATCCGATAATAAATCAGTAACTGCTTGGGGAATAATAAGAAATAATATAAAACTTAACCACTAAAACAATTTATTTTTAACACCAATATCACCTGATGGCATACTAATAATGATACAAATTTCGAAAAATATTCGACGGGTTTTGACGGTGTTCCTTGTTCACTTCTCTTGCACGTAGCCGACATTATAAAATATCCATTATCGGTTATTATTAATTTGTCATTTGAAAAAGGCACCTTTCCTACAATTTTAAAACAATCATTAGTCATACCCATTTATTAAAAAATGAACGAGATAAAACGTCTAATTACAGAAGTATTTCACTCTTGTCAGCATTCTGTAAATTACAGGAAATGTCCTATGCAAACCAATAATGAACTTATTAAACAAGCATGATATAATAACAAAAAACCAATATGGATTCATAAGTGAACTTTCCACACATGACGCTTTACTAAGCATGTATAATTTTATTATAATTAACTTAGAAGACAAAATGAATGTTGCTTATATTTATTTTGATTTCACCCGTGCTTTTGCTATATTGAATTACTACTTGGCAAAATGGAAAATTATGGAATAAGTGGAGCTCCTCTAAATTGGATATCCATCTATCTTGGCGAGCGTCATCAACAAGTCTTGTTAAAACATAATAACTCAGCTTATGTGTTGGAGAAAAGGGTAGTACCAAATGGAGTTCCACAGGGTTTCACTCTTGAATCCATATTATTATTAATGTTCAATGTTCTCTACGGTAAACGGCATCAGAAACTAATCTGTCGAAATCTTCGTGCCATGAAATATTAAAAACTAATAAATACCATCCCTATATCATAAATTTTCGAAATAATGGTCAGGGAACTTTTAACTGAAACACCCTGTATAACAAAAAACATGTTTCTGTATGCTTGAGAATAAAAACAAAAAAGTTATAAACAAACAAAATTTTTATGACTTTCCACATTTTTTTAGCCCAACTGGTACTTTAAATAACATAATTAGGCTCAGGCCTTTTCTTTATTTCATATATCGGTGATGGGCAATTATGCAGTAGAAGTCACGAACCAATATGTGTGTCAAGTTTGGTACATTTGATGCAGTCATTAATACGAGCTCGAGGCGATACGCTTCGCCTTGTAACTAAACGGCATGGGCCTCTAATTATCCGAAAATATCATTCCTCAGTCCGTAAACGGTTCTTCTGATTTATCGGTGTCTCTATTTCGAAGAAAGATTTATTTGTTGCCAATTAACATTGCCTGAATATTGTTGAATCTAAAAGAGAAACTTTACCTAATGACAATGCGCTTGAGATATGATCTATAATCATATAATCCTGGTAACTCCCTTGTAATACATATTGCACCACACCGCACCACATGCACATGTGAGATACGATACCGCTATAATTATAGACAAGTCGGTTCTGCATTGACACGTTCAATTTTAATTCGTTTCCGTGGCTGAGTTTCATGCTATTGGCTATATTTACAATATAAGGCTTTAAAACGGGGTAAATTACTTAATAAGATGTAATAAAGAGGTCTGGATATGATTTATTGCTCCTCAAGTATTAATTCGATAATAAATAAGTCCATAAATTTTCCGACAATGTTTGACTCAATTATAGTCAAATGAACTTAATTATCTCCAACATGGGAACTACTGAAAACGAGGATTTATCGAAAATATACTGTGTAAGGAAGCTGAAAAGGACCCCGCACGGAATGATAGGAAATTGGCCCTCGGTTAAATTGCACCAAATTTTAGTATGTTATAGGTCTTGGCCTTCTATACAATAGTTCTCATGAGCACAATGCCCAAAAGCAATATAACGCAAGCCACTACTTGTTGAATAGTTCATTAATATAGTCCATTTAACGAGATTCCAAAAAGGCCAAAACATCAAAAGTTTGTAGGATACATTTCCCCCTCCGTTTTCGAGGTTGAGAAAAACGATGGTGATAGTTTCGAGTTCTGAAACTCTTGCGTACTACCCCTATCAAGGAAAAACCACCCCAATTTTCCGACTTCTCGGTCTTGGGTTTGCGAGGGCTCGTCGGATCGGTTTTTTTTGGTGAGCAATAATAAGTTCAGTTAATTTACACCAGAATGCCCCCGACCGACCCCCGGGGATTGAACCTACCCTCACCCGTAATAACAATATTGCGACGCCCTTTCTCTGGAGAAGAGTGTCACACGAGCGCGTCAGCCTGTGTAGTCGGGAGCGGGTATGGGTTCAATTTGTTTAGATTTAAAAATAGTTTCTGCTCGGCCAATTTAGCAGACATTGAAGCAGACCAGAGGGCGCCAGTCAGTTTGCTTTCATTAAACTAGCAAACAATCACCGCGGGCAGAATAAACAAATAATGAAACGCAAAACTAATATTAATAAACCTCATATTTAATTAAAGTAGGTATCAAAATGCAGTGAGACAAGGTTAACATTGAAATTTCAGTATTTATGTCTTTTACTGATAAATACATAACATACAAAACTTATTTCTGGTGAATAAACACAGAATTTTCAAACATTGTATAACTGATATAACAATAAATTTATAATTTGTATAAGGTCAAGGTGTTGTATACCATGAAATATGGTGCAATTATGGAAAAATTGCGCCAATTTGGCCGGCATGAAATAAACTAACAAACATTATTATTTTGTTCAATAGTAATAATACGATATAAAACTAGTTTTTACTGTTGTTTTATTACCACCTACAGCATGAACCACGCCCTTAATTATCTGAAATTATCATATCATGCACATGTTTTGTTCAGTTCCCACAGTTGCACTCTTATGATTTATTATTATGCGCCTACTGCATATAATTGATAATTCAGGGTTTACGTAGCGATTTTTTATTTCAGAGCGATAATTATATATATTAAAGTGATAAAATCAATCAATTAATGTAAAAATTTTCAACATATATCTTTATTGTCTAATGTATCGGTAATTAGATAAAACAAAAAATATCAATCACAAGGTCGTAGAGGTCTTTAATAAGGCTTTGAGTTGTTAAGATAGGTAACAGATAATTGCAATACTAATTGTATTTTTATTTTCATGTATTTTACGTCTTTATTATTTTTGTTGATACAAACCCTATGACAAGTAGGTATAACATTCCATACGTGAACAATTAAACGAATTGCAAATAGAAATAACCGGATAAGTATAGACGATCTAGCTCCTATAAAAAGCTTTGTAAATAAATAAATAAATAAACACCACAGAAATTAGACAACCCCTAATTCCAGAAGCCAGGGCTTGTGCGAAAGGGGGTTACACATTGAAGAAACGCGGACATACAACCATTTCCTCCGACAGCGCCGGAGCCAGGATTCGAACCCAGTGATCCGATGTCCGTGTGATTAATCGCGATTGCGACCTCGCGCCTCAATCAATCAATCAAAACATTTATTTTTAATTCTTATATACATGTATGGCCTCGCCAGCTCACGTCCCGGGACCAGTCGATCAACCGTGACGTGAATCGTCGCGGCGGATGAAAGACTGGACGGGGCGTGTCTGGTTCGGCGGCTAAAAACAATTTGTAAAGGCAACACCTTTCGCCGCGCAGGGCGAATTAAAATGCTTAATCTACTTTAAAAATATTCCTCTTCGAGGAATTTAAAACACTAACATTATAAACACTAACACTTGTGGAAAAAAACACTTAGAAATTTTGATGCAGGAAAAGAGAACTAAGCAAAAAACCCGCTTCAGACAACTACCGCAGGACATCCCAGATGCCAGTATATGATTTAAAAAATTGAGATTGAGGTGGGTAATTTTGAATTTTTTAAAATTTAGTTCTGTAATGGATAATGAAGAGGAATTTAGAAACAAAAATAAACAAACATAAACGAAGACAGGGACAGAAGAGAGTCGAAGGTTTTAAAGTTTAAATGATAGAAAAGTTAAATAGAAGAAGTTGTGATAGATGGAAGGTTGGTTAGAGAGGTTGCCGGAAAATGGGCAGCGCCTGGTATGGTAATTTGTGTTTGATCCGAAAGGGTGCATTACGCTCTCTAATTCGTGTAATGTTGCGGGTAAGCGGACTGTCGCCCAGTTTGAACGCATAAAACTTGTGAGATATTTCCTGAACGTAGTCCGCTATTGGAGTTAGGTCGTTACAGCGTTCGTAGAGGTCTCTTAGGGAGGTGTATCTGCTAGAATTGGAAATGAGGCGCATAAATTTGTATTCTAAAACTTTTAGTTTATTAAATGTCGTGACCGATGTGCTGCACCACACCGGTGCCGCGTATGTGATTGCCGGCCTGACCACCATGGTATAAATTAATTTTTTGTTTTGTCTGCTTAGTCTGCTACCCCTGACCAGGAGTGGATACAGACTCCTGGACATGGAGTAGACTGTCTGTATGGTCTCGTTGATGTGAGTATTGAACGTCAGTCTTGCGTCCAGTCTGACCTCCAAGTACTTCACACGCCTTTTAATTGGAATTTGGTTTCCCCCCATCAGAATTGGCGCTAAAACTCTATTTTCGGTGAAGCGGCGTGTGAAGACTATTGCTTCCGATTTCTCGGCATTTACCCGAATCTTCCACAGGCCGTAATACGCCGTGGCACGGGCCATGTGGGCTTTCAGCAGCATGTTTGCCGCTTGAGCATTGTGTGAGTGAGCATACATTGCCGTGTCGTCGGCGTACTTAGCCAGTTTAGTGTTCGGGAATTCCAGGAAATCGGACACGTATAAATTGTATAGTTTCGGTGACAGGCACGACCCTTGGGGGACTCCCGCGCGAATGTCCCGCCGTGTTGATAGTTTGTTATTCACTCGGACTTGCAGGGATCTACCTGTTAGGAACGAGTGAATTAGTTTGATTATGTACGTCGGAAAGTTGTAGTCGTGCATTTTGTAGAGCAGGCCCGGGATCCAGACGGTATCGAAAGCCTTCTCAATATCGAGGAGCACCATGACGGTGCTCTTCCCAAGGTTGTATTGTACAGCGACGTCGTTAACTATCCTAGTGACTTGTTGCACCGTGCTCCGACCCCTCCTGAAGCCGAATTGAGACTCGTCGTTGATGTGAAGCTCATCCTGAGCATGGTCTAGTCTGATCAGGACGAGCTTCTCCACCAACTTGGAGATCGCCAACAGCAACGAGATAGCGACCTCGCGCCTGAACCCACTCGGCTATCGACCAGACAATTCGGGTAATACCACTTTTGTTCGCCCTAATTTAGAATAAGCTTCTATTATTTGATGTTCTAACTACCTAACATATATAGATAATTTGGAAGGAATATAGCACAGATTTTTAAATTATGCTCATTTTAGAGTGGATCCTATAGGATTTCCCGAATCTGAACTTCTCATAAATTTCGATTTCGACACACTCAAACACAGGCGCACAAAAGCTTGTCTGATCTTATTACACAAGATAATTATTCATAACAATATAAACTACTCAGAAATTAAATATTCATACTCCCGGAGTTGAGACAAGACAGACAAATCTATTTGATCTGCACGAACAAATATAAAAAAGTCACTCTCTTCACGATATGTGTAAAAATTAAATTAATTTAAATTAAAAAAAAAAGATGGATTTATGATTGATATAATTCGTTGCTTCTTTACTGTCGGTTATTCATATTTTTCTCATCTGTTTGTACATTTATATTTAATATATTTCTTGCTAATTTATGTTTATTTTTTAAATTAAATGTATTTTTTTCTTTTCTTTTTTGTGTATTTCTCCTATTCTGTAATTGGTTCGCACGACCTTGCGATTTGAAAGTACGGATTTGTATAGGGATTTTTCGCTGCGGCGGGAACATACCGAGAGCCGTTCCCGCGTTTTTTTTTTCGGGGAAGAAAGTGACTTGGCTACTTTTTTATTCTTTCCCCGATATACACTCAGGGCCTAAGGACTGTGTTCAAATTTCAAGTCGCTAGGTTGATTAGGGGAGGGAGAGGAAATGGCAAACCTAAATGAAATTAAAACTTCTGTAACTTCCGCAATTTTCTCCGCAAATCATACAGCAAATGTGACAATGTGTACTAATATGCCTACTTTGAGTTCCGCTCATGTATTTTCAATTTTCGCCTAACCAATTTATTGTTATTATTCTTAGAGAATGTCATTTTTGGCCAGGAAGGAAAAGGTTGGGGGATATTTTTTTTCACCATCGAATATGGAACTTTTTTCTCTTCGATTTAAGCTCAACCAGATTGCGATCGGATGATTAGGAGGGGAGAGAGAGGCCCGCAAAGTTTTTGCCCTGTAGAAGGGCAAGGCAAAGGGTCAGAAACTTAGGCCGGGCGTATTTCCCAGAGCAATCAATTCTCTTTCAATTTTTTTTTTCCCGAAGCTCTAACTTTATTAGGGCCTGTACGCGCGCGTAATTCAGCAATTCAGCAGCTTTGCAGCGAGATGCCGGGGAAGGAGCCTAGCGCTCTCACTTCTCTCCTTTCTCTCTCACAAATACACGTCCCACTCCGCTCGTCCTATAATATTCACGGCTAGTACCATAATGATTGTCATTATGATCCTTGTAACATAAATAACTATTATGGTACTTTGTATTTTTCTATGTGATCCATGATGAACTGTACTTACCTCTAGAGGTAATAGAGGACCACATTCCAATAATCATTCCTGTTATGGTACCAACTGTACAACTTTATTTAAGGTCTCTAGTTTATCAAGGCGTAAACCAATGATAAATACTGACAATTGAAGTTACGTTGTTCAAGAACAGGTGTCACATTTCAACTATTAATAGCCTCTAAGTCGCCGCATAGTTATATTTTGCACCAATAGTTGGCTGTATTTCATTTCCAAAAAATAAGAAATGATTTCAATAAAATTGTATAAGTATTTCAAAATCCCCTGAAACTTAAAATGCACAATGTTTGAATATTTATTTTAAAAACTCGCAAGTAATACGCTAGTTATTCAATGTCAAATGAAAAGCAGACTCATTAATATGGAAAACAGTTTAATCGTTGCCATAGTCACTGCTTGATATTTACGTTATCAAGCAGTTGCTTATAGCCGGCTTGAATTATAATAATAATTATAATACTAACGAGTTTCAATAATAAAATTTTACTGCAACAACGTCCATTTGACGTAAAATAAAATTTTTAAAGATATAACGTGCGCTTTTCTTGATATTCAATTTTAGCGTTTAACGATTAAATTTCTTTTTTAAACTTTTTTTGTGGTAATTATTAAAATTGTTTATCTGGTTATAAAATGCCAATTTGATTAAACCAAATGGGTATAAGAACGAGCTAGTTTGCGCTATTAGTGATGCAAATTAAGCGGTTTCCTTGTTAAAGTGTTACGACTAGTAATACAACCAGTGAAAAAAGGGTGATTATACACCGCTTTCGTGTGAGAAAAACGAACTCATCCTATTGAAATATATTTTTCAACGTCGTTTAAAGGCCTAACTATACACATTAGATAAATCATTAGTAATAGCATTTATAATAGATGTTTAGAGAAGGATGGTATTTGTATCTTTGTTCAAAGTATATCAACATAGCCAAAAATATAAATAGTAGTCTATATACCGGATATAATTCATCAAATTCTGCTTATATTATACGAAATAAAAATCTGGATGTGCAGAAATATTGTAAAGAAAAATGCCTGTCCTCAAATTTAATATTATTAACTGATTGTTTTTTTACAATTGGACAATTTTTTCTACATTAGCAATTAAAGTTTAAGAATAAAGATATTTATTTATTTATTTCAACTTTACGTGCCACGACTGCATATGGCCATTGGCACATAGATACAAAAGTATGTACAAAGGTAATAACTGTAAAGGGTTTATATTAGATGGTACATTTTGATATCATGTAAGTAGTTAATTATATTACTGAAGTCGTTGGGCGGGCTAAGGTCTTCTTTGAGGTTTCCTTTAAGGTTGTGGCGTTGACGGGCTTCGGTATACAGGGGGCATTCCGAGAGAATATGCTTCACTGTAAGGTGGTTATTACAATGGTCGCATGTGTAGCACGGGTGTGTCCAATTCTTAATCTTCGGATTATTATTTTGTCATTTCGATTCATGGCTGGTAGATTGTCTGAATTTCTTCTTGGATGTATCATGTGTAACTTAGTATTAGACTGGTTCCACATATTTTTCCATTTAGTTGTGATCAAACGTTTCATGTAATTTATTAGGTCTATAGGAAGTTGGACCTCCTCGATGGGTAAATTGGACTCCAAGGCTGCCTTAGCGGCTTGGTCGGCTCTCTCATTGCCGGTGATCCCGACGTGTGATGGTACCCAGACGATAGTAATAGAAATACCTTGAGCGGCGAGTAGGTGACAGATCTCATGAATGTTTTGGGCAAGAGAATTTTGGGTATACAAGTTCTTTATAGAATGGATAGATGCTAGTGAATCAGTGCAGATTGCCACTGTCTCGTTAGCAGCTGATACTACTACTACCATTAAGATTCCGTATAATTCTCCGGTGTGAACACTGCAATGGTTAGGGAGTAGATGTTTCGCTATAGTAGAATTTAGTGTGGTAACTGAGCAGCTGACACCTTTTTCGGCTTTTGATGCGTCGGTATATAGGATGTTATCGAACTTCTGTCTGTTGGTGATTTCTGAGAATGTTTGTTTCAGGATGGCGTGAGGAGTTTCGTGCTTCATATGTTTATTTAGAGTAGTATTGATGGAAGGTAACGTTTTAACCCATGGCGGTATAGTTGAGATGGGGTTAGCAGATGTCTTGACGAGATTGATGTCGCCTAATAGCGGTTTTAAAATTTGTGGGATTGAGTGGAGTCTTTTTGGAAAGTTGAGTGGTTGTATTTAGGTAGAGTTGAAAATATCAAAAACTGGATTGTTAGGGTTAGCAGATACTCTGGCCGAATATGACAGGAGGAGTTGTTGACGACGTAACGAAAGAGGGAGCTCATGTGGCTCACAGAGAAGAGATTCAATAGGACTAGATCTAAAGGCTCCAAGACATATACGAAGTGCGGAGGTGTGCACTGTATCCAGGCTTTTTAAATTAGATTTACTAGCAGAAGCATAGATTATACTGCCGTAATCTAGTTTTGAGCGCACTAAAGCTCTGTATATCCTAAGGAGAGCAAGAATAAAGATAGAAGCTTATGCGATTTCGTTAAGGGAATTAAGGTAGATTTAGAAATATTGTCAACATAGTAATTATTTTGTTAATAAAATCAACTAAAATATATATATCAGCATATTTTCTACAAAAGAAGCTTTCCAAAAATGTATTAGAAATTAAATATATCATAAAACTAATTGAATAAATAAAATCTACATTACTTCTAAATTAATTCATATCATTCATATTCACACTTCGTATAACGTATAAATTTATTATTTAATAGATATAAAGGATATAGTTTCATATTTCAATCACAATTTATAACCATGTTAAGCATAATCTTCATATAAGTCTACGTATATGAATAATGGTGAATAAGTGTTTGCAATTAATATAAATACTGAAAAATGTACACAACTGGGACTCACTCAATTAGAAAGAAACCCGTAGAGAAGCATCTCCCCGAAATGATTAACTGATAAGGCCTATTTTTATTTGTACTATTTTCAATTCTTGTTTATTGAGTCTTGTCTTTCGTTTTTATTAATGTTTGATTACATAGTACATGTAGTTATTTGATCTCTATTTTGTACTATCCATGCCAAGCGAGTATGAAAGTATTGAAAAGGTGGTAGCGAAAATTCCTTATTCAGAAATGTCTTGATCAAATTTGCAATTTCTCATGTACCCTCATGACTTATCATGCATTTAAGTTATATCTTATAACAAACCCTAATACTGCTTCAGTTTGCAGGATGAAAATAAAATAATGAACTATCTCTAAGTAAGAGACCTAAAACTACTACTGTTATCTCAGGGCTGTCGGGCGCTTCTCTAGTAACAATATGAGGTCTACAAGGGCATCTGCGTTAATAACAAGCGACTCTAAATATTATGAATATTGAAATAGATATAAAACAAAATATTAACCCTAATGTTGTGCTTATTTTCCAAACATATGGCTGAATATTCAATAATTTAGAAGATGGAACATCAGTATTTTTCCCGCCATAACTGAGGTGCATATGAACCGTTTCAGCGGATGTAATATGGTCCCAGCAGGATGGAGCACCACCACATTGCCGAATTGACGTCCACAAATCGGTGGATAGGGAGGCAAAGACAGCTAGAATGGCTAGGATGTTCTCCTCAACTTACACCTATAGATTTTTTTCTATGGGGTATGCGAAAAGTGTGGTATACAAAACTAATGTGACGCTCTTTTCTCGTACAGTGCGAGAACTAAGTCTGTCACTTTGAGACTCGAGCTCTCTTACTTGTTACTCGGGCGCCAGTTCAAGTTATAAGTGGTTGAACAACACTACCCACAAGTCGATAAGCGAGACTGAGCAGCTCAGTGAAGAATCGGTTGGTGGGTCAATAAAGGAAATTAGACTTTCACAAACACAACAGTAAAACGCAGAAATCCTATATTACAGTAATCCTATGGTTAACAGTCCTAAATAAAACAGAAAATCAAAATTAACACAAATTTATACACATAGGTTTAGGCAGTAGAGGGAGAGTAGCAAGCAATATTGTAATATTAGCGACAAAAGCGTATAAGCGGTGAAATTATCAAGTTTATGAGAAAACCATTATTAAGAAGACAGTGTACGGATACCAGAAAATGCAAAGCAAGCAGAATAATTTACAGTAGTGAAAACAGATTATAAAATAGACCGGAAATTTGGCTAGTGCTTGGTATCGGAAAATAAACAGTGAAATTTACAAGCTAAGTATAAAAATTTCAGTCAGTAACTATAAAAATAAATACTAATAATATTCAAACAGTGTGAAGAAAAAATAATATGAGATAGACCTGAAACTTGGTTAGTATTTCTAGATGTTAAATGCGACAGTAAGCTAAGTATTAAGTAATGGGCAGTTATTAAGAATTTAATCTAGATAGTTTTAATCTCGGGCTCAATAAAATTACTATCCCTTAACGAACAGTGTTGTGACTAAAGGTAACTTGGGTTGAGGAGGGTACACCAGCCGAACTATTAAAGTACTTGATCAGGTGTAAAGGAGCGACACCAGTCGACTTTTAAAGTACTTGATCAGGTGCCTGGGGAGAAGGCACCAGCCGACTTTTAAAGTGTTTGGTCAGGTGTCAGGGAGGAAGGAAGTTACAAAATAAACAAGTTACTATAAGTATCTAATTTAAGTTAAATATCAGAAAATTGTCAATCAGTTTAAGAGAAAATAAAATTTAATAAAAATAATCTATAATTGTACTAGCCAACTAACAAAGTCTCAATTCAAACAGTTAAGTATACAAATTTCAATCAGAAAATATGAAATAATAGAAATAATTATCAGGAATATTCAAAGAGTGTAAAATTTTCAATCAGAATAAATGCACTAGCCAAATATGTATACATATATATCAAAGTTTTCTTACTCTTTCCTTGTTCACACTGGGCAGATGGTAGACGTCTGGTAGCTTCGAGAATTGGAACAAATTCTTATTTTACAGGTCTTTACGGTCAGTTTTCTAGCCAGATTCCCACTCAGGGTATCGCGAGGAACCCCACGTGCTTTAGAATCGCGCATGGCCCACTGTATTGAATACATACTGGTAAATTATTATTGTCCATTGGTTAGTATGAATAAAGTATTCTGACTTTTGTAATGTATTGAATCGGTTTCAAATAATAATTCTAACCAACTACGAAAAAGAAACGGATTTAATCGGCCACAGATAACTAATTTTTGAATTAATTACGTCAAATAATAAACAATAATTCTGTTTACAAATATTTGCCGCTTTAGATAAATATTCAGGTATTCAAATAGTGAATATTTTCGAATAATATACAGTAAATCGCTTAAGGCGGTACAGAAAACAAGGAACATAATTATATAGAGTACAATTAAATATAAAATTTTATGCAGATATCCGTAACGACAAATTTTTCGTTACACTAAGCCACACGATATAGCAGACTCAAGGTGGGCATATCCAACAGAGAGAGAGAGAGAGAGAGAGATCCGATAAGGAAATATTTATTACTTTTTTTTAATACAGATATTGGTAAAAAAAAGTATAAAATTACCAAAGAAGAACTATGGCAGGTGTAGTGATATGAATTTTCACTCAGTAATTTCAGTTGTTTGCAAAATTAGTTAATTTAAATAAAGAAATAGTGATAATCTTCATATCTTAGTATTTTTAAAGTAATTAATTTAAATTAACTAATGTTACATTTTGTTCATCAATTTTCAGGATCCTTATATTCTTTACCAATCACTTGCAGAAATAGTTCATATATTTGTTACTAATATCATTACATTCAATTTTGTATTAATTTTTAAAAAATCAGTGCCTGTCGTATGTCTTAAATTTCATTGCACAATTAGCTAAACTTTACCACGGTGTAGTATATTAGGTGGCGCGACAAGACCCGTACGAATGGCTTCGTAAGTGTTTAGTTGTGTGTAATGCAATAGATGGCAGGACAAATAAAGTCTCGTCGTTACTTACTCATAGAAATATTAGAAATACAGTTTACATACATACATACATTTGTTTTATTTATATTTAAAGAGCCTTTTAGGTCGTTCTGTTTGTTTTAGTTTTTCCGTTTAGTTCTGTATATATGCAACACTACATGCATCAAAGAAAATCCGTCTATCTATACCAAGATTTATGCCTAGGTAATTTCAGGAGTATATTCTGGGCGCCATCTATTGAGTTAAATAGAAGCCAAGCACTTATGAAGCCGTCGAGTAACATGGCAAGTGCCATATTGTCACGACCCCCCTTTGGGGAAGCCGCGACTGACGGCCACTTGGCTTGTGAGAGAGGGAGATTGGGTAGTCAAAGTAGAGGACGAGTTTAAAACAAATATAATTTATTAACAAAATAACAACAAACAGTGTCACGGTATCAACAGGCACAACAATAATAGTAACAAATTGGGGGGCTCTTACCAACATCACTGATGTGGGGAAATGCGTCAGGATAAGGAGTCGCACTTCTTAACACTTAAGAGTAGGACTGTCTTAAGAATTCGACTGACGCCCGCGTTAACAAAATTCGTATTTATAATTTTACTACATGCTTATTTAGCAGGTTACCTATTGAGTACAAGTTCGTATTTATTGTTTGTTATTAATAATTTAATGTCAGGTCTTGTTCTCAATATTTGTTTAATATTATTGCAAAGTATATCAATTTAGAATTTGGAAAAATAATTTGTATCAATATGTAACCCACTAAAGCTGTTTTATATTTTTCTAAAATATGAATACTCCTTACGTAACAGTATGTCGGACAACCTATACTACACCATGAACTTTACTAACCAAACCTTAATCCGTTGTATGCTATTCTATACTATAGACAATCCTAAATATCCTAGAAACAAAGCCTGTACAAGGCACGATTGCACATGAGAAAAACATGAACACACAATAATTTCTTACGCGATCACTCATCGAATCCAGGGCAGGACATGCAGTGGGTGTAACAATACGCTTAACTTACTGCACTAGTGAAACCAAAAAACTTTAAATATACATATATAGCGTATACGATCATAATTGTAACCGTATAAAAACTAAATGCCGTATAAAAACTAAAAGCCGTCAAAAAGAGTCGGCATCTCTTTATTGTGCATGGGCGGAGGTTAATAGAAAACAATAAAAAGATGCCGACTGTTTTTGCCGGCTTTTAGTATTTATATGGTTTCAATTATGCTCGTATATACCACAACATTGTATGCGAATGGGTATGTAAATATACTAAATATTAAATTAGCGGCGTTGGTACAGACCTTTGCCGTACATATTAAATGTCTTATAAGATATTATTACGTACGTATTGTAATTAAAATTAGATTAAGTACAGTTGATATGTCAAAAACATAATAATTACTATTTGTAACCAACAAGTTCTTAATAGTGATACAGCATTAATCTAAACCTGTTTTACTTATAAATAAGAAATCTCAAACCTAATTGAATTTAATGGGAAATTTATCTTATATACCGCTAATCACCGTTTTTAGCCACAGGATTAGCGACCACCATAGTTTATACATTAAACTCAAAGAGAGGATGGAAATAAGTATTTTCCAAACGAAGCACTCACTATTTTCTGTTTAATTTAAAATGAGTTTTCAAAACAAATACGAAAAGCAATCTGCCTAAGCTGTACTTTGTTTGTATTTCAACTACCAAGACCAATTTAGTAATAAAAAAAAATATGAACCGAGAAAATGTGACAGCGACAGAATCTACTATGGAGAATAAATTAAAAACACACAAACTGTCAAAAGTTGTACCCTTACATAAGAATGGCTCTATTGACGATCCTGTCAACTACGGGTCTATCTCAATTATTCCTGTTTTTGCAAAAATTCTAGAAATTGTACTAAAACTACAAATTTTAATATTTTCAACAATCGCCAGTTTGGTTTTAGACCGAAAAAAGCACTATTTTAGCCAAAATTTTTTAGTAGACTTGATAAATGAAGGTTCGATGGCAGTAAATTTCTACACATTCAGTTCCTAGATTTGAGTAAAGCCTTTAACTGTGTGTCCCATAATATTCTAATAAGTAAACAAACATTTTATAAATTCTCGATAAAGAGTCTTCTAAATTCACATCATGAAGATAGATCTCAGTATGTACAGTACCAAAACATGAAATCGAACTTAATCGATACAAATATTGGGGTATCGCAAGGTTCAGTATTGGGCCCAATACTGTTCCTTATCTACATAAATGATTTACCCAACTGTACATCTGTACCTCATTTTACTCTCTTTGCGGACGATACAACATTAATCTACAACAATCATGATGCAAGCCGTCTCTTATGCAGCGTCAATGACAACGAAGCGGCTATTGAAGACTGGTTTATAAGTAACTAATTAGTGTTGAATAACAAAAAACACAATCAGACTTTCGGTTTAAGGCTTCACTCTCCCGGCAGAACAAAGTTTTTAGGTGTCTACTGAGACTACAAGTTGTCCTGGGAAAAACGTACCACCCACATCTGTAAAAAAATGTACAGCAATATTTTTTTGCTACGCAGCCTGGTGAATATTATTTCCCAGTCAACTTTACTAACAGCCTACCATGGCCTCATTAACTCAGCATTTTCATATGCAATTCTGGTATGGGGATACTCTGAGCATACCAAGAAAACTTTCTCAGTTTAAAGAAAAACAATGAGAGTTATTGCAGGCCTGCTATACAGGGACGATTGTAAGGAATTATCCATTTTAACATTGCCCTGCATATACAATATACATACTGCACTATATCCTTTGTATTAAAGAAAACCAGGATATAATAATAATAGTAATAATAATAATAATAATGGATGTATTAAGTATAAGTATAGCTAAACGGTACATTTTAGCAATATAAAAAGAAAAAGATAAAGCCAAGTATACAATTTAAAAAAAAAATTCAAAATTTTATTTCGAATCAAAGATGTACATGCGATACATCGTTGGATAGTACTCATCTAAACCTACAACTTTTGTCTAAAATATTTTTTGCTAAAACAAATAGAGAAAATTAAAAAATTATATTAGGGACCTAAAGTGGTACAAAACAATAAAGAACAAAATAAATTGAATTCAACTTTGGTCTATCATAACACCGGTTCCAATAAAAGAATCGTCGTATTTTTTTTTTAAAAGAAGCCTCTTTCCGAGTACTCTCAAAGTATATTTATGCAAGTTATTGCATTTGTTTATAAGCAAAAAAATTTGCCAAATTTTTAAACAATTCCCTAAGCTCTCCTAATTAACGGATTTTAATATCTGGATTTGAAAATTTGAGTGGTCTTTTATATGTTCAAAAATTTTCAACTTTCTAAATGCTTAGTTTAGCCTCAGCAACATTTTGAAAATTTGCAAATTTTCAAAACGAAGTTTAGATTGCAAAATTATTATGCAAAAACTAAAAATTCGATTCGAAATTTATTATATTAAAAAGTTTTCTTTAGCCAAATATGAAGGTCCTACGTATGATATAAGCATTTGAAAAAAAAAATCTACAATTAATTTGTTATTTAAAATTTTTTTTTCTTGCGATTTTTACTATTTTTGCAATGGTAAAAATGAATTTTTGGATTCGCAATCAACTGCATCTTATTGAAAATTTAACTACAAAACTTTTTCACTTCTATAACTTTTTTCTAAAAGTCATAGTTACTGAGATATATGAAAAAATAAGAAGAGAAAAACGGAATTATTAGTAATTTTTTTACATTTTGTTTAATAAAAAATTACGCCCACGTTGTCAAACTAGTGAAATTATCATTTCTTATGGTTTTTAGGAGGGATTAAGCCAAAAATCTGCTATACTACCCGATTCACCCAAACATAGGTGATTTTAGGCAGATACCGCCTGGGCTATATCTAAATTCTTCAATTTTAACCTGAACTTTCCACTATATTTCGATCACTTTGTGTATTTGCGTATTTTCACTATAGTAATCTGTTATTAATGCGTTTAATATTTTAGCAATAAAATTGGATGAGGTGTGTTTTATGCGATATATCTTTACAAGTACCCATCAAATGAACAAATAGTGTGGTTCATTATTGTTTAGATAAAGTAACAAGTTGCATATAAATTGATTTATGTCTAGAATAATATGGCTTTTAATTCTCAATAAGAACACATTCTCTTGGGTGGTCCTAATGTTTGATTAATCTATTCGCCGCGCACGATAGCCATGAGAATAATTTTTTATATTAATTTGCTTGTCAAATACAATAACGGAGAATATTGATTTTTCAAAACTAATAGTATTTAACTAAAATTCCGTACATTAACCGATTACACGATTTAATCTTGTGAAAAATAACAGTAAACCACGACTTTTAGGACAATATACATGTTCTCATCAAATTCAGAAGTATATTTTCAATTTTAATTTTAACCTTTTATTTCTGTTTATATTCCACCAGTGGCAGCCGAAAAAAAACGAAAATAGTTTTAGAACTAGAAACGCTAAAAACGCGGATTATAAGGTTCCAGCAGCTCTGCATCTCGGTAATTAAATACCTATTATTATATTGAAAGTATTTTTAATTCACCTCATCAACTTGGATTGAAACTCATAGCACGTCTGAGATGGACGTACCACCCTGTATCACACCATCTTAGTGCAATAATGTAATGTGTTATTTATTTAAAATAATACACTGTTCAACAGGTAAACACCCAATTACAGAACAAGAAAGTATAAAAAAAGCAATACATATAACTACAATACATATGCAAAATGCTTATAACATAATAATTATTTATCAGTAATTATGAAATGATATCGTTGCGTTACTTTATTGTCTCTAAATAGTATAGTCCAAGGCATTTAGATCAAAATCGCCCGAATAGCGGAAATTTTTAGGCACAGCAGATATCGAGATGCGGTTTTCTGCATTGTGTTCAGGAAGGTCTCAGAAAACGACTCTACATAGTCTGGTTTAGCCATTTTTTGAAAAATGCCTTCTGGGCCGGAAAATGCATTTTCCAATTGCAACATTACTTGCACCATTATAGAAACGACTGGAAACTCGGAAAAATCGCTAGGAAATCGTTACTCGGGGGTTTTCGGGGCTGCCGAACTCGATTCTGGCATTGGAATTACCCGGGGGCGCTCGGGGGCGGCTCTGCGGGGGTATCCGGGGGCCATTCTGGGGGGGAAATTGCATAGTCCATGAAAATCGCTCCAAACTCGTTACTCGGGGGTTTTCGGAGATGCCGAATTCAATTCTGGCATTGGAATTACCCGGGGGTGCTCGAGGGTTCCTCTGTGGGTTGTCTGGGGGTCATTCTGGGGGGGAGAAATGGCATAGTCCATGGGAAGCGCTCCAAACTCGTTACTCGGGGGTTTTCGGTGATGCCAAATTCAATTCTAGCATTAGTTTTCCCCGGGGGCGTTCGGGGGTCCCTCTGTGGGGTTGTCTGGGGGTGATTGGGGGGGAAATGGCAGCGTCCATGAAAATCTCTCCAAAATCGATACTCGGGGGTTTTCGGGGATGCCGATTTCAATTCCGGCACTAGACTTCCCGGGGGGTGCTCGGGGGTGGCTCTGTGGGAAATGGTAAAGGAGGAAGTGAAAAATCACAAATTATGAAAATAATACTTTAGTTAGTTAGTTTTTATTAATGTTGAATTATTCATTATAAACTTAAATTTTTAACTTAAATATTAAACATCTTGTTCAAACTCTTCTTCTTCCCTTTCTTCATCTTCTCCCCCTTCTTCATCTTCTTCCTCGCCACTATTCTCGGCCCCGTTGGAAGTGCCTTTTTGGTTTGACAAGAACAAGAAATTTTGCTTAAAATATCCTCGAGACCGGCTTCCTGGGTCATGGTGACAGGACTGAGTTCTCCATCCACCAATTCCCACCCCTATTCCAACGGATCTAAGGTTTCGTCTTGACCTTGTGAACCACACCGCGCCGGTCCCCGTGGTAACGATACTCTACTCTCTTTATAGCTTTGGCGCCTTTTTCAAATCCAGTTACGAGGCACAAAAGACTTCCAAAGCAATTGTTTTTATGATATGTGTAATATTTATTTATTTAATATTCAACCTAAGTTTTTATTTTTCATACCCCCGGGGAAGTCTAATGCCAGAATTGAATTCGGCATCCCCGAGAACCCCCGAGTGATGAGTTTGGAGCGCTTCCCATGGACTATGCTATTTCCCCCCCCCCCCAGAATGACCCCCAGACAACCCCACAGAGGGACCCCTGAGCGCCCCCGGGGAAGTCTAATGCTGGAAATGAATTCGGCATCCCCGAAAACCCCCGAGTAACGAGTTTGGAGCGATTTTCATGCACGCTGCCATTTCTCCCCCAATTCACCCCCCGCGCACCCCCACAGAGCCACCCCCGTGCAATTCTAATGCCAGAATCGAGTTCGGCAGCCCAGAAACCCCCCGCGTAACGATTTTCGAGTGATTTTTCCGAGTTTCCAGTCGTTCCTATAATGGTGCAAGTAATGATGCAACTGGAAAATGCATTTTCCGGCCCAGAAGGCATTTTTCAAAAAATGGCTAAACCAGACTATGTAGAGTCGTTTCCTGGGACATTCCTCAACACAATGCAGAAAACCGCATCTCGTTATCTGCTGTGTCTAAAAATTTCCGCTATTTTTCCTAACTTCCCTGGACTATAATCGCGAATTATTTTAGGAAATTACATACTTGCCAATTCTGATACTTTGTTCACATTTTATGAATTTCAAAGGCACAAGCTTCTACAGTCATCAGCATTTTTATTACACCACCCTGTAATTTTATGTAGGACAATATATATAACAAATTAATGGCATATTCGTGAAATATGATCCGTTACTAAAAAAAACAAAAGAAAATTCGATTAAGATATCGCTTTATATGCACAAAATAAGTAATGACCCGTTGCAATACATCCCGGTCCACATAAATCATAAAATAAAATTTATTGTTTCACTTCAGGCCTTTCGTGTAATAGGGGTCACCCATCGTTAAAATTTTGCGAAATAATTGCCACCTATTAAAACCGTCTAATAAATTTATTATTTTGTAATGTTTTCTGTGCATTATACGCCTACTATTTTGCAACTCTAGCAGTGGGTGGGTGATTGAAACAAGTAGATACATTGTCTTAAAGCAAATATTACATTTAAAAACTAACAGGAAGCTTTACTATTATGTAAGGCATTTTATCTACAATACAAAACAATTTCTCCGAGACAACTCTCGACAACTCGCACCATCTAAAAGTTATTAAGTTACTATAAAATATAAGTGGAATGGCAATCGTTCTTAAATTAAAGCATCATCCAATGCATATTGGTATTAATGATATATATATCATTAATACCAAGTTTTGCGGATTTATCCCATATAGTTGTAGGAAATGACTTTGATTTGTTTGCAGTGACAGAGACATGGCTTTCGAAAGATGTGCCATCTGAGGCTGTACATATACCAGGTTATTGTTTATTTCGAAATGATCGTGTAACAGGCAGAGGAGGAGGCGTTGCAACAAATGTGAAAAATAGCTTAAACCGTTCTAGAATTATGCTTGACATGGGTGACGATGATATTATTGAGCATGTGTGGGTAAATTTAAAACTAAATACTCAATCCTTGGTTCTAGGAGTTGTCTACAGACCACCCCAAAATAATGCTGCGCGGTGTATAAATGTTTTTGATAATATCTTATCATATTTAGCTCCCATGCACGATAATATTATCGTTACTGGCGATGTCAACATTAATTTGTTCAATTTAAATAATATTTTGAGTCAATGCTTTGGTGCTTACGGGTTTTCGCAAATTATTAACGAGCCTACACGAATAACAAATCATTCACAAACCCTAATTGATCCTATATTTGTTAACAACAGCGAGATTATAAATTGTTCTGGTACCATTAACGCAGATACACTAACAGACCATCGATTAGTATATTGTGAAATAAATATCAAAACTAATAAGCCAAGTGTTCTGCAATGGTATTCTCTTCGAGATTTCGCTATAATTATGTAATTAACCATATAGAAATAGCAGTTGATAATATAATAATTCCATTTGTAGAAGAGGCGAAAAACCTTGGCGTTATATTTGATAATAAATTAAGTTTTAACGCACATGTGAGCAACTTAGTTAAGAAATTTTATATATGTCTAAAGTTACTATATGCCAACAAACAGTTTCTGAATTTTAAAACAAGGAAAAAGCTGTGCGAAACGATTATTTTACCAATCTTGTACTATTGTGACACTATGTACTATCCATTTTTGGATACAGTTAACAAAAAACGCATCCAGAAAGTTCAAAATACTTGTTGTCGACTAATATTTGATTTAAGAAAGTTCGATCACATTAGCGAAAAATTCTCCGAGCTAAATTGGCTAAAGATGGACAGTACATGGAAATTGCATTTCTTAGTTTTTATACATAGAATTTGCATCACGTCTTCTCCTGCCTATCTTAGAGACAAACTAATTACTCGTAACCAGACGCACGATCTAAATATTCGTCACATCGACAATTTTACCATGCCGCATCACTCTACCGCAATGTTTCAGAAATCTTTTACATATAACGCTGTTAAATTGTACAATTCATTAAATTCAGAGATAAAAAAATATAACATTTTTACCTTCCGCAAATATTTAAAGTCACTTTTAGCAGCGCAATGATGAAACGGTTTTCATTGTTATTTATTAGTGTCATATGATTATTATTGTTACTACTTATTATTACTTTCTCATTATTACCTTCTAATTGCCACTGTTTTCACCTTTTCTTTTTTTCTCTTTTATATTATTTTACGCTTTGTTTATATCTACATACTTAACTTGTAATTACAGGGTTAAGTTGAGGAATAGCCTTTGGCTAAACTTCGCCCTTTAAATAAAGACGTTTTATTATTATTATTATTATTATTATTATATTTTCAATTCGAGTTGTGTATGAATATATCTGTATTCTGGAGCAAATATGACCACACACGTTTAACGAAGGCAATTTTCACATTTTCAAAATCATTTGTTCTTTTAGTGCTACTAAAATTGAGTATATGATTAAGGGGACAATAGGTGATGCGCATGATTTTATAACTGGCCTGCCATGGAAGTAAAAGAACCTATTGTCTACATTGTATTTTTATGTAAATAAACGGTATTTAAGGTTTATTATCAATGTTTAGTTTATTTTTTAGAAAGAGGTTTATATTTTTGGTGAAATATAATTAATAAATAATAATATGCCTTCTATTATTTTTGTGCCGTTGTTAACTGTGGTACTATTACAGCACGAGATGTAGGTGTCAAATTTTTTCGATAATATAAATATGAATTTTTTTAGTATTTATCACAAGAAGGAACACGAGAAGTTCCAATGCTTTCAATCATCGTAAATATAAGATACATATTATAGAAAAACATTGTTACTAATAATTTATAAATATTTACAAAAATATGATTTTAATTAAAATAATAATGTTTTCTCCACAGTCAGATTTAACATGTGATAAGACAGGAGTAGATAGATAAATGTTTAAATGAAAAAAAATATATAAAATATATTTTATTAAATAAACATAATTGTTAAATGCATTATAAATAAAAAGTTAGATACAATCATAGACCATTCAATGTGTATGTAAAAGCACTTTTAGAATATATAAAATTACATTATTATTTCATGATATAATATTTTGGGAAAGTCTTTTCTATATCCTCAAAATAATCTTCTAAACGAAGTGTGTATGAATCTATACCCGATAGAGATATTTTTGAAATATATCTTGATGAATTTTATCAAGCTGTAAATATCTACTCATCTCACTCTTACGTTGTCTAACCTGTCTTACAAATGTAAGACGCGAGGAAAATCTTTTCACATGTAAACATGCCCAAGAAATAGGTAGGTTAGTATTTGTTTAATCTCCAAGGTATGAATCGCGCGTCACCTATAGGCAGTGAGTAGATGGGGGGCTCCTTTGTCTCTACCAATTGCTATTATTTGTTCTCAATATAAAACAATATTGAACATTTTTTTATATGAAAAATTTATATTCGAAAAATTAATAACATTGAAAATATGCCACTCAGCTTTCTTAGGTATCGTATGTCTTTCACAAAAAGTAATTCCGTAGTGTTAGAAGTTGGCAAAAGTGTGTCCTATTTACAAAAATGGAAACGTAGCGGACATAACAAACTACAGAGGGATCTCGATCTTATCCAAATTCGCTCAAGTTTTTGAGGACTTGATATGTACTATGATTTATTTCGGGAGTTACGTTGATGGCCGTAACAACCCGTTTTTTAAAAAGAATTTCAATTTGTGGGGCCAAACTTGGCCTACAAAGAACGATGTAAATTGATTTTAAACAGACTTTATTATAATGAAGTTACAATAGAAAGTGAATCTTATTCTAGTCTGACATATATTTATAACATTATATAATCTGTGCTGAATAAGAGGTTTCTTATCCTCTTCGGAACTAGGTCGCTGCTAACTCGGGGTAGAGAATATAATTTCTACTCACCAACACGGTTTTATGGAGAAACCTTCCACAGTAACAAACCTAGCTTGTTTCAGAATCAGGTCAGATAGATGTAGTGTACACTGATTTTTCAAAAGTCTTGGACCATACAGATTACAAGTTGTTAATTAAAAAATTAATTTATAACAGTTTTAATAAATTACTACTACTAATATAAAGGTAAAGATGCAAGGTTTTAAGTCAAATGCATACCTTACAATATCAGGAAATTATACCAGATTCAACCTTGGAACCACTTTTGTTTATTATATTTATAATTTATTTTGACACATTACATACTAGATTACAGACATTTTTGTTTGTAAATGATTTAAAAATATTTACTGAAATAAATAACTGAGCATTCTTTCCTTTTATTTGGGTTTTCTACCACATGTATTATCCTCTTCAAAAACAAATCATGGAAATAACATGAACAGAATCTTAAAGCTGTGTATTTAACATACACAACAAATAAGAGTTCTTCGAAACAAGCTTTGAAAACGGAAAGAGACTACTTCCCGAAACGTCTGCAAAATACATTATTTCTGTGTTGATTCCGATGTATATTATTTCTTAAAAAATAACCTTTGACTGTTCCTTTAACGTAAACGTCACAGACGCAGAGGCTTTTTTCCAATAATTCTATTATTTTGTAGACTTGGTGATTTGTTTTTGAAGAGGATAATATATGTGATAGAAAACCTAAAAAATATTCGTAGAATGCCACAAATAACGTTCAGACAATAAATAATTTTAAAGACTATCGAACTTTAACATCAATTAAATAAAATAAGGTTTTAGTGTACGTCTAAAAAATTAAGATATGAACATATCAAAATATAAGGTAGTAACATAACTGCTTCTGGCGTTTTAGCTGTAAAATTGACCTCTGTGCTAAATTAGTGACCTATAAAAAAAAAGTTATTGTGTTTATTTGGACGTCTTGAATGACATTTGGTAGTTGCGCCACGTTCTACCTAGAGAATTTCGTGAAAACCGCGTCGGAAAGTCGTGGAAACCACGGATTCGCGATCAACTCAGTTTTTATGGCCCAAACGGGAACAACACCTATTGTAAAAGTTGTACATCTGTAAATTCTCTTAAAGGTCCTACACATTTTTTTCGTACGCCTAAACGTTTTGGAAATACGATGCGGACTAAGTGAAAAACGCATTTAGTTCCATTAAATCATTACGGTTCCAGTATTGTTGTCGTATTCAACGGCTATTCTGACAAAACAAAAAACATAAAAGCCGGGAACAGAGACGACGAACTGCATTTGTTTCGTAATCCTGTGCAGTTCTTTTCGACTCTAAATTGTATTTTGTAGAGAATATTAAACCGTTCACAGATCGCAAAGAATTTTCTAATGTAGATGCACATAAAATGTCGTCTTTTTCAATCGTGTAATCGAAACTTGAGTACGGTGCTATAATTTGGAACCCAATTCATAATGTTCGCATACAAGAAGTAGAGAAACTTCAAAAGTTTATAAAATATTTAGTCTTCAGTATTGACGCGAACGATCCGGAACAGCGCTATACAAATGATTTTTTATTAAAAGCATTACACTTAGAATCTTTAAAAAATAGAAGGACGCACATTACATTAGCATTTTTGTGCAGATTATTACATGACCATTTCATTGACATTGACTTACTATTTATGTTATGCTTATGTTATGTCTATTTTTAGTATTAGCACCAATTATATTCGATTAGTCCACAGTTAATGTTTTTGTATTGGTAATATCTTGTGGACACTTATATTGTCCTGTAACTGAAATATTCTGTTGTGCAATAAAATCTACTATTATTAATATTAATTTGGATTCGTCCATAAACTGAACCCCTGCTAATTTACTCACTCACACAAGTCTAAATCTTCTAGATCTAAGAAAGTGATTTGGAAGGTGTTCCACAAACGTTCTTCAAACCCAAACAAGGCTAACTATGAGCAAATTTCTTTCTTGTCATTCCTTTACTGTAAATATAATGGTACTCTATATCTGTGCAGGATAATGCATATTGCATGAAATGAATTAAACATTTCATTGTATTTTAAACTATTCATTATGTTCCGCAAAATATATTGTCCTCCGAGACTTTTATAATACATGTAATAAAGGCATATAGGAGTATTTTATTTATAAAAATAAAAATCGAACTGGTTCCGTATTGAAAACACGTCGACAGCTTCTATACGTGGGGCAGGTGTAACTGCCAAATAAGTAAAAACTATCTTGCTTCTATAAATTCAGTCTCACGCCCATTCTCTCGGCAGTTAACTTTAACATATTAAGAAAGAGTAAAGCAACAAGGCAATAACAAATAGCAGCTATAAAATGGCACTAAAATCATTGAGAAATACGCAGTGGCTGCCATTGCGCGGGCGACAATGGGCCTGAGGATGAAGCGACAAAAGAAATTAATGCGTTAAGGGGTTTTGGTTTTACTGAACCATATCTATAATATTGAATGGTTTGCTTATTGCTTATATAATGCAAACAAGCAAAATAGACAATCACTGAGGCATAAATAATTCCAGGAAATTAGATAAATACTAAAAAAAAAAACAAATAAATGGGACTATACTTACTGTATAACTGATTAGAAAAATCTAATTACATAACAAATTTTTTTTTAAATAATTTTGTAAAAAAATTTCTGACATTTTTTTCTTATTAGATAAGTATCTCCACTTCTTAGCCCTGGTACCGCCCTAACAAACTACAAAAGATGTTATTATAAGCAAACATAAGAAATTATCATTCTTTTGTGAAAAAAAGTCTACACATTTTTCCTTATTAGGTAGGTATCTCGATTACTTAGCACTACCTGATAAATTTGAAGCCTCTCAGTACAGTATACGTAAGTAATCATAAAAAATATTTTTAAAAAAGTTTTTTATTTAAATGCTCTAAAAAGTAGAAAATAAACTTTGGAGTAAATCAAACCCATCATTTTATTACATTATACAATTTTTTTATGATATAAAATCTTGTCGCGAGATTTTTCTATGTAAAGAGATTGCTCGCGACAAGCTTTTACATCATAAAAAAAAATTGTATAATGTAATAAAACGATGGGTTTGATTTGCTTCAAAGTTTATTTTCTACATATTAGAGCATTTAAATAAAAGCTTTTTTTAACAATATTTTTTGTATAATTTTTTTTGATATGCTGTAAACTCGAGATATTGATTTTGAGACGAATCGGATCATAAATGTTAAAGTTGACCGCCATCTTGAACTAAATTTTTTACTAGAAATTCGTAATCCGCGACCCTGAAAACCCTCAGATATCGATTTTGATCGATTTGGATCTAGATGGCGAAAGTCGTCAGCCATATTGGAACCGCCATTTTGAATTTCTGAATTTTGACCAAGAATTCATAATTGACGATCTCGAAAACTCCCAGATATCGATTTTGAGTCGAATAGGATCATAAACGATAAAGTCGTCCGCCATCTTGGAGTCGCCATCCTGAACTAAATTATTGACTAGAAATTCGTAAATGGCGAACCCGAAAACCCCCAGATATCGATTATGGTCGATTTGGACCATAGATGACAAAAGTCATCGATTTTGAGACGAATCGGATCATAAATGTTAAAGTTGACCGCCATCTTGAACTAAATTTTTTACTAGAAATTCGTAATCCGCGACCCTGAAAACCCTCAGATATCGATTTTGATCGATTTGGATCTAGATGGCGAAAGTCGTCAGCCATATTGGAACCGCCATTTTGAATTTCTGAATTTTGACCAAGAATTCATAATTGACGATCTCGAAAACTCCCAGATATCGATTTTGAGTCGAATAGGATCATAAACGATAAAGTCGTCCGCCATCTTGGAGTCGCCATCCTGAACTAAATTATTGACTAGAAATTCGTAAATGGCGAACCCGAAAACCCCCAGATATCGATTATGGTCGATTTGGACCATAGATGACAAAAGTCATCGATTTTGAGACGAATCGGATCATAAATGTTAAAGTTGACCGCCATCTTGAACTAAATTTTTTACTAGAAATTCGTAATCCGCGACCCTGAAAACCCTCAGATATCGATTTTGATCGATTTGGATCTAGATGGCGAAAGTCGTCAGCCATATTGGAACCGCCATTTTGAATTTCTGAATTTTGACCAAGAATTCATAATTGACGATCTCGAAAACTCCCAGATATCGATTTTGAGTCGAATAGGATCATAAACGATAAAGTCGTCCGCCATCTTGGAGTCGCCATCCTGAACTAAATTATTGACTAGAAATTCGTAAATGGCGAACCCGAAAACCCCCAGATATCGATTATGGTCAATTTGGACCATAGATGACAAAAGTCGTCCGCCATATTGGCGCCGCCATTTTGAATTTCTAAATTTTGATCAAGAATTCATAATTAGCAATCTAGAAAACCCCCAGATATCAATTAGTAAGTAAGCAAACGAGTGCGAGAAAGAAAACAACAAAAATTAGGAACAAGGAGGCGGATATACTACCCCAGCACGCTGCACACTGCAACGCAGGCCATCGGTATTGTCGCGGCAAACAGTATGGTACAATGCGGTCGTGGTGAGACTGGAGGTAGAGAAACTCTCATTCATGTGCCAATAATATAACCATCATCTGTCTCGCATTCACGGGTGATTTTTGGTTTATTTCTCGCACTCGTCTACTTCAGGATATATAAAACTACTTTTGTTTTGCCGAATTTGTATATCAATATGTCACTGAAGTTTAGTATCACAAATTTCAGCACCTTGCCTTCTTACCCTCTTGGTAAAGGTATTTAAAGAAAACCTTTACAAAATCCATGCAGGTGGATCAAAGAACAACTGCATCACTATACATAATTTCATCGCTTTATCTTACATTAAATGGACCGCGAACGCCTAGCCCAGTTGCATATTAATTTATTTAAATAGAAACACTCCTTCCTCCGTCAAATGTTGATTTCAGATTAACAGCTCATTTTAGATTAACTTTAGGCAATAAATGTTTACAGTACGCATGATGTTCTAAATACACAACATTTAATAATTGATTCCTGCTGTGTGAAGGATGACTCGAATTTTTTTAGTAGTAAAGAGAACGAATTAGATTTTTTTCTTATGCAATTATTTTTTAAACAATTTGATTCTAAATTTAATAAAGCAGGGGCAATGCCCTATGATCTCATATAACGATAAAATTGAGCTACGCTTACATTGTCTCCGATATAGACGATTGAATTGAATTTAGTTGCAAGAGCAGCTGTATTAGTTTTCCATGTCTCTTATCTATTAAATAAAAAACCTAATACATCCAGACATAATTACAATTAAGCAGAATTCAAACTCTGTTCAGTGATACTGCTAAAATTATTTCACTTATCAACCTGGTAGCCAATGAAATCTCATTCCCTTGCACAATCATATGTCATTGTCGATACGATTAGATTGGCTTTTGGCAATACCAACATGAAGTTTTATAATAATAATATAATAATAGTTTATTTCTATCCAGATTTTACAAGTCTTTGGATAATGTCTTACATATTTGAAAACAATTTACCTTTACAAAAGTTTAAAATATTTTTAGAAAATAGTTAAAATTTTTTGCCAGATAGAAAGATACACAAATATGTATACAAACAAACAAAAAAACATTTAACAGTGTATAAACATAATAAAACAAAACATATAATAGTTTATAAACATAACCAAACAAACTAAGAGCATGGTGTCTATACACGGAAATATATTTTTATTAGTTACTTATACTTAAAATATTCGCCCAGAGAGTAAAATGCCTGTTCTATTAGAAATTTTTTTACTATCACCTTAAATTGCCTGAAATTTCTTTGGAAGGTGATTATAAATTTTTATAGAATTAGTGGTCCATTACCAACCTGTGACAGTCTGTAGGGAGTAATCACTGGCCTGTCGCGTATCGTAATTACTAGCATCCTTACATTTGGGAAATTGATTTTTTTTTCTAACATGTCATAAACACTGGTATATGTAAAGACAATGTAAGGTTAGTATTCTATTATCTTAAAAAATAGGACGGTATAAGCTTAAGAAGGATGTATTGAGCATAGTACGTATGATTCTTTTTTGTAAGATAAATATCTTAAAGCCGCTTTACAGTCTGCTATTTTCTTTACAAATGAAAGAAATCTTGATTAAAGGCATGCGCACTTGAGAGCCAGCTGATCACGTTTGGCAATTTACTTGCACATTCCAACAAGCTGCAGATAATCGGTTCTGCTCGATTTTCTTGCAACTTATGTGCAAGTCTAGTGGATAATTTAGTGTTTTCCATGTTACCAATACAGACAAAAAGTTACTAGAAGTGTTAGAATATTACTTCATGTCGCGTAGCCCGATTAAGAGATTTATAGATGATAAAGGTAGACAAAAGCGTATTCATATGAATATTCTCGGCGACTACAATGAGCAGAATAAGTTAGGTTTGTGTATTATAATTATTATTTACTTTGTTTGATACAGTACAATTTATTTTACAGAGTTGGCAAATCTTGCGCAATATTATTGCAACTACAGAAATTGTCATGTAAAATGTATCGTCAAGAAACATTGCCTGCAAGAAATTTCCACTGCAATATCTTGCTTGCAAGAAAATTGCAGACTGTAACGCGGCCTTTAGAAATACTAGTGTAATTCCCCCAACATAAAAGACCATACGACAGTGATTGAAGTGTCCCAAAATAAAAAGTTTCTAATGTAGATGCATTTACATTCGATCTGAGTTGATTAACCAAATAGTTTTTACTATGCAGTGACTTTGAGAGATCATTTGCACGAACCTCCCAGGATAAATGACTACAACTGATTTAAATAATAAAAAAAATGTTTTAGAACTATGTATTCGACTGACACCAAGATGACATAATTTGAACGCAGGAGTTGGGAACTGTGTTAGTGTTGAGATGTTTCCAGAAGTGATGAAGGCAGATGTATCATCAGCAAATAATGTAAATAAACACGATTCTATCGGGGTGATTATATCATTAATAAAAACATTAAACAAAAAAGGTCCGGAAACACTTCATTGTGGAACACCGGCGTGGATAAGTACATTTTTTGAATAACTAAACTTGCTTTCCTGAAATATTGGAACAAACTGATACCTCCCGCTCAAATATAATTGCGTCCATTCCAGTGCAACTTCTCTAACGTCGTAAGAGTATGATGACCGGTGGCATCAAAAGCATGCGACGTCATAAAAATGCCACAAGGAAGTAATTTTTTATCAAAGTTGTTTAGCAGTTTGTCACAGAATGATAAGATTGCATCTTGAGCTGAATGATTTTTTGTGAAACCATACTGCCCATCAGATAGGAGATTACAACTGACAAAAAAAGAAGAGAATCTGATAAAGTATGCTTTTTCTAGAATTTTGGAAAAGATAAACAAGAGAGTCACAGATCTATAATTTTCTAAATTAGAAGAATCTTTTTTTTTATAAATAGGAACAATCATAGCTACTTTGAGTTGTTCCGGGAAGTAACCATTTTCGAAAGAAGAATTAATTAAATGTGTTAAAGGATCCACAATATACTCACAACTGCCCTTAATAAGAAGTAAGGAATTTCATCAGGAGGATGATATTAAATTATGTACTTCATTAGCAGTAACAGGAGTTAAAAGAATAGAATGAATGTTATGACAAATATTAGGAAGAGTTCGTTGTGTATCCTTTTTATTAGATTGAATCAGAGATTTGACAGACTCAATAAAATAATTATTAAAAGAGTCAGCAGCTTTACCCTGCTAATTATTGTTTGGTATTGCTTGAGAACTGTGGGTAGAGATTTTTTAACATTGACGTTCGAATTTTCCCTAATATTGTCAGCTTCTCTTATGAAATTGACATTGTAAACTGTTTTAAGGCATTAATATTTGCTTCATGTTTCTTTTTAAAAAGTCGTATCTAACCGCAAGTTGGAATCATTGCTATTTTTGAACAAAAAACGAATTTGCCTTAGAAGGCGACCTTCTTTATAAGTTCTGGGGTAATCCAGGCATTGGATTTAGGTTTATTTTTCTGTTTGATCGGTGTAAAGCCCTATATACAGTTTTATCATTGGTCCAATTTACATGTGTCATATTTTATTTTATGAAATTATCCAAGCAGGCAAACCAATAATTATTAGATACGTATGTGCAGGAACAAATGACTTAAAACAACATATAGGTAGAGATGGGTTAAACACACTTTATAAAAGGTAAAATGTACTTACATAAGGTAATCCATAACAAAGTAATGATAAGATAAGTTATCGGAAGTTAATGAATAACAAAATACTCCGAAATTTTTTTAAATATTTTTTATAATAACAGCTTTAGGTAAAAAAAAACGAGCTATTTCGGATTTTATCATATACTTCCGTAATCAATCAGAATACGTTAAATTTCTTTAAACCACTTCATTGGCCTACAAAACTATGCAATAACCTAGGACTGCATAAGTTAACTAAAGAAATTCAATTCTGGAAAACAAATAAATAATTATAAAATAAATATATAGCATAATAATAATGAGCAAATAATATATACTTATATATAAAAATAATGTTATATTGCACTTGCGTATATATGTAAAACACTGATAACATGATAAATTCATACTGTATACTAAATTACATAACTTTTTAGTCAAATCATTAATTTCTACTCACTAAACACCTCAATACCATCTTCTTAATCGGTATCTGCATCTACATATATTATTAAACACTTTTGATTAGGGCTGATGCCTTTTCCTAAGTCAATGTATTTATCTTCAGTTTTAATCACATGCAGAATACATTTTTGGCAATAACCTGGTGTTATTTCTCTCACTTCAGTTTTAATGACATTGATTACTTTGGCATCAAATTTGGGAAAGGTGTTATTTTTTCGAATGTTTCTTTTTAGCTGACTCCATTTAACGGGATGCAAAAAGGCCAAAACATCAAAAAAGTTTGTAAGATCTTTTGCAATACATTTCTTCCCCTGTTTTCGAGGGTGAGAAAAACGATGGTGATGATTTCAAGTTTTGAAACCCTTACGTACTACCCCTATCAAGGAAAAACCACCCCTATTTCCGGATTCTCCGTTTTGGACTTACGAGGCATTGTCGGATCGGGTTTTTTGGGGGGAATAATAATAAATTCAGTTAATTTACATTAGAGTATCCGGAGCTACCCCCGGGGGTTGAACCTACGACCGTAATAGCAATATCCCAAAAAATTAAAAAATACTGAGTCGACAAGGTTTTTTAAGAGTTTTCCATGGTAGGGATCATGATGGAGGTGCTATTTTTCACCCTATCCTTCCACAACTACCCCCAATGTATAGACCCACCCCCTGTCGGTCCTAAGCATGCGGAGATTCGTCGTATCGGAATTTTTATGAGAATATCAGGGAGACTAATGATTAATAAACCACAGTTGTCCTAAGCAGCCCCTGGAGATTGAAACAACCCCGCTCGCAAAACCGAAATCACTCGAAAAATGGGAAAAAGGGCTTCTCACGGGTTTTTGAGGGCGATTATCACAATGGTGCTATTTTTTATTCTACTCTCGTATAAAACCACCCCCTCTTCCATGATGTCGGTCTTAGGCATGCATGGATTCATTGGACCGGGGTTTTAATGAGAATATCAGGGAAACTAATTATTAATCAACCACAATTGATCTAACCAACCTCCGGGGGTTGAAACTACCCTGCTCGCAACACCGAAATCACTCACGGGTTTTCGAGGGCGGGAATCACGATGGTGCTGCTACTTTTCACATAAGTATTTCTTAAAATCCATAATTGTGAATGTGGTAATTTTTTTTAATATCCATCTGCAGATTGCATTATTTCAACAAAAACATTAATTACATCCAAGTGGTTGGGAGATATTCAATGCTAATATAGGAATTAATAGAGCCTAGAAAGGAGCTTCAAAAAATGTACTTTTCGTCTTGGCTCGTCCTGTATGTTCGAAAATAATTTCCAGTTATTTCCAGTTTTTATCTAGTTTTTTTTTTAAATTTCTAGCTATCGTAGAACAAGAGATATCGAGGTCCGACGCACTATTGCCGTACCTTGTATAATCAATTATAGTTTTCTCTGTAAGTAAGTTGTGCCACAGTCGAGGTTTTATTTGAATCTGTGATCTTTTGCCATGTTTATTTGCTTTTGTTCCCTTTGTATGTCCATGTAATATTATAAATTATTTATATTTTGTTGCTAAACATAATTATAACAAATTTTTGTTTTCTTAGACGAATTTTCAGTTGCTTCTATATTGAGAGACAATTGTTCATTAACTCATTTATTCTTTTACAACTAGTTGGTCAAACATAATTTAATAATATACTTAATTTAACACAATTTAAATACTTTGCTCCAATTTAAAGTAGCCCCTGAAATTGTCAAATAAATTAACTGAGAGAAAAAAGAAAAATCAAATGCCTTCATAAAATGCAGGTCTCCTATAAAAGTGAATGTCTGATGAAAATATGCCTGTGTTATTGTTTCTAAGAGGACACATTTACATATTAATGTGAACTGGTTTAAAGAATATTTGTTGTAATTAAAGCTGAAGAAATATTTGGAACATAGCACCAGAAACAAATATGATAAATGTACGAAAAATAACAATAGTCATTACTAATGTTAGTGTCAATCACCCATGAAAACTAAGCTTTAATTAAACATGGCAAGTCTACCATTCACTGAGATAACAAAGGTAGTTACCGAATCTGTTTTATTTCTATTAGGCATGTCATATATCATAGCACACACCTGATTTGGTCAATATCTTCCGTACTTCTCTTATGTAAGCGGCAGCTATGCATTTCTTTGATCGATTAAGAGGTTAACAATAAAATATGAGGCTAGAAGCAAAAATAAACTCATCGTTTATCAACTTAAATTATCTTTATTCAGATTCAAGAGAATGTAAATATGTGAACTACATTTTGCTATCACTTTTCTGCGAAGAAAGGTGAAAAATTTGTAACTGTAGATTTGGAAAAACCTCAATTATCTGACACGCCTAATTTCGGCTCGTTAAAAGTAGAATGAAGTTAAATTAGTATTAACTGTAAAAAGTAACTAACATGCCGCCAAGACAAATGTAGGCTAATAAACGAAATTACCGACAAGTATTTTTCGCTCCCTTATTTAATTATGTCTAATTTATTTACCTCGTTTGTTTCATACTTCATAATTTTTATGCTCAGTGGAGTAGGTGCTACTCAAAAATGGCTATAAAGCGTAATTTTTATACCATTAAGATTTCTTTAACCATCAATAAACATATAAAAGTCGGTCAAGCCAGATTTAACAACTAACTGATAAAACTGACAAAAAATTAATCTTTGTTAAATACAAATGTAACTTTAAAAGATGCTCGCCCATATCTTCTTGATCTTACAGGATAATAATATTAAGTTTGGATACGTCAAATAACGGGCCATTTGCATTAATTCGGCTGATTCTTAATTTTCTGTCTGTTCCGGTTTCACCGGAAATGATGCTACTTTGAATTTTTAAACAGAACACCCTGTATTTTCTTAAATTTTTTTTATTCAGGAGGTCATTTTATTTAAAACAGTGGCACAATGAGATAACAATTTTAATGACCGACATTTTTATGAGTAAGTTTAATTTTTCATCTAGGCGGCCGTGACTTCAAAAAAATGTTTTGTTTTGCTTCAATAAATAACCACAAAATACAATTATGTCATTACGTCGTGTGACATATGTGTCATAGGCTCCTGAACATTTCTGAAATCGATTTTCCAAAATAAGTTATTTTTTTAAAATAGCACCATATTGGTTCACTAGGTGATTTCAATAAAACATTTTATTACCAATAACAGGAGCAAACGCTCCACTGAATATTCGTATAATATATGTGAATTTTGATAAATGAGAACAAAAAACATGAAATTGCGGCCAAACTGTTGGATATTTTTTGCTAAAATTTGGCAGACTATTTCTTGGTTATATACGTTAGTTTCATCTAAAATTTCATTAAATTCGGTTTAATTTTAGCCAAGTTAACCGTAATTCGATTTTTGACGTTTTTTCAATATATTTATATACATATCGTGGGAGGCGGTGAACCGATTTTCACAAAATTGAAACTGAAGGTTCACTGACCATCGACAATAAAAGGGTACCAATTTCGTTTCTTAACTAGCATTTTAAAGAGTCCAAAATAAATAAAAACTGAAGAACCACACTTAAAAATGGCCAATTTACCCCTCTTTCGTGAAAAAAAGTGTTCCCCCATCAATTCGAAGTCGAAAACTCAGAGTATTCTTAGTTTCAAATTCAAATTTATTTTTCTATGTCGCATTGCTCCATGTAAAATTTTCATTATCGCATTATTTTGGGCTATTTTTACTCCATTAAACGTAAAACATTTAAATTCAGTATTTAAAGTACTTACGCACTGATAAATAACTTCATTCGTTCATTACATTTAAGGATAAACTTTGACAAGCCGCAGCAACCAGTATTTTCAAAATTTTCCAGTTTAAGAATTGAATCACACCTGTGTATGTTGTAAGAGAGTTATAAAAATAAACGATGTAACTGTTGCTACTTGTAAATATATATTATATCCGTTTTTAATTGATGTAATCGGCTACCTCATTCCAGTCGAACAAATTCGTAAAGTATAAATTGCTCCAGTTTTTATGCTGGGTTAATAATTTTATCACATGATTATTTTTCGAAGTAGATTATATTTAATGCAGTTATCCAGGTTTAGTAAAGTTTTTTCTTTGATTTCAAAAATTTACAATTTTTAATGTATTGAATTAATAATAGAATATAGTTTACGAAAAAATGTGAATGATCAAGTACAGCACTGTACTCACTTCGGCGGTAGATATACTAAAATTGGACCGATGAAGAGAAGATTAGTACTGCGTAAGGATGACACGCAAAATCGTGAAGCCTTCCACATTTTTTGCCACTGTTATGGAAGCAAAACATAATAATACATGTGGTAGAAAACCCAAATAATAGGAAAGAATATGACAACTGTCTCACTGACTATGCCATTTATTTAAAGTATAGGCAAAAAATAATTGGGAAGCCTGCCGGCAAAGATATGTGACAAACAGAAGTTCCAAATATTGCAAAATCCTTTATCTCAGGACGTTCTTGGCACCATTAACCGAATCAGATTTGGACATACATGTTATCTAGTCCATTTATATAAAATCGGAGTACTACCATCCTCTTTATGTTAACAGTGCGATATTATCGACGACCTTGATCACATTTTTTAAATAATTTAATCAGAAACTTAATCTTAAATTGTAATATCACGGCACCTTTCAACATTTTGAACCTACAATCTCTTAACTGTTTTTTCCAGCTTCTCCGTGATTCACTCTTGTTTGTATATTTTTTAATGCCCTAAAAGACCCCTGGGCGAGAAACGCGTGATCCTGTCTTTCCCACTGTTTTTCTTTATATTTCTATTAATACACTTGTGTCTAGCTGCATGATCTTTGATCCAAAGCCATTAAAAAAATAAGTACATGCATCTAATTCTTTCATCGGACTAATGAGATATTATTGATTATTATTATTACACGCTTATACAAACATAGTATTTAAGAAATTGGGAAAGTACTACTCTTGAATGGATCTAGAGACAGAATAGTGACAACACTATATGGCGATGAGTCCAGTTTTCAAATATTCTGCTGGGCAAAAATGTTTGCTTATCGCGGACATGAATAATCCTTTTTTAACTTCAAGACGCGACCGATAAGACGGGGCCCACGCTAAATGTAAAAATATCTTCAGGACAGTACATTTCTCCATGGAGTATCTTATATACTGTTATGATTTGGTCGCACATCTTTAGACGCCTTCCAGGCCACTGATGTCTTGTTTTAAAGCGAAAGACTATATCGCTACAGCTAACTGTTGTAGATATTGAGTGTCGAGTTGATAGTAAGATCCTTGAACGATATTTTGATCATATAAATTAGATGATTACTTTTTTAACGACGTTGGTAACACGCTCAGGACAGCGAGCGAGTCTGTTGCTACAGTCTCAAGGTCCCTTGTTCTGATACTGTTATAAAACCATTTTGCGTTGTTCAGAGAAATCAACCAATCGGAGAACCGGTATGCGATAAGCATAAGGTTACAGAAGACAGCAGTTTGATATCATCAGCGTAGGAAAGAGTGAATAATGCGCAATTGTGCGTTAAGACTGACCGTATATTAAACGGGATCGGGCCTAGTACCGAACCTTGAGTCGCGCCACTTAAAACTTTGCCTTATCGGAAGAACAGTACCCAACATGCATAGAGAATTCTCAATTACTCGAGAATAACTCCAAACATTTTCCGCGCACTTCAAAATGTTCAAGTTTGTGGGCATTTATCGAAGGCATGTAAAATGTTCAAGAAAATCATATCTAACGGTTGTTACTATAGATGCAGTAATTAACCGCCTGAAGTAAGTTAGAAACTACCAAACAACTTGAAAAAAATCCATGTCGGTAATATTATTTTTATTAACTAACAATTTCATTAAGTTTATACGATGAAACAGTTTTGGTTACTTTGATTTTTCAACTTAAGATGAATTAAAACTAATTTCATTCAAGTATTTACAAAAATATAGCAGAATATCATCAACATTTAGTCTATTTCATAATTAATTTTTACTGTTTAAAATATTAATACCATAAATTTAATTTTCGTCCGAGAGAGGACCCTACCTTCAGTTTGTTAGACGTACCTATGTGGAATTGACATTTATCCGTGGTCGTGAGCCATTAAATTAGCATCCCATCAACGTTTCTAATATAAAAACAGAATTCTTCTCAAATACACATCATGCAAAGGCAACATGATTGTATTAAATATTAATATATTCCAATTATAAACCTCACCGATCAATAATTTATTCACGTTACTTAGATAAGTGTTAATTAAATTCCAATAATAATCAATAGATTCATTCTGCCGGTATTCTATTATTGTCAGTATAGCTAAAAATTTTATTGTTTTGACTATTTTTGTAGTGTTTTGTAAATTAAATTAGAACCTTAAGGTGGGCATATCGAAGAGAGGGAGATCTGATAAGCCAATACTTATTATTTTTGGCCATAATTTTTTTTAATGATAATGGTGATGCCAAAAAAATTTTTGGGATCTTGACTTTTTATACATGACCTAAATTGCAATTTTATGGGCTCTTAAATCTTGTTTTGCCTATTTACCCTTATTTACCCCATTTACACCAGAATCCTTCAACGGAATTAGATCAAAATATAATCTAGTTCCAGATCTCATTATAATACATAAGTGTACCAAATTTCAAGTTAATATCATAAACGGTTCTAGAGTAAACGTGCGCACAAAAAAAGTTACAGACCGACAGACAGACGGAAATTTTTTCGTTCAAATTTAAAATCTCGACGTTTCATGACATTTTATGCCTATTTCACCAATTTTTTTGCGTTACTATACTTCTACTGAACTGCAGGATATAACACAATAACGAAATAACATAAAATAAAAATTCTTAGGAACCAAAATACACTCTTAATCATAAAAAACACTTGTAAACTTTTACAAAAATAAAATATGCAATAACAAAAGACGAAACAAAATAAAAAATGAAAACAATTCTTTTAAAAAATAAAAATCATACTTGTTTTTGTTTTTGCGGCAAATAATGCTTTTAAAAACGTCAAATAATGCGAATGAGTGAGAGCACGTCCAACGCGCACGCTCGGTAAAACTTTGAGAGCGCGCGCACTCTTTCACGTATCCGGTGAATCGGTGATTCACTCGTTGCATTGGTTGCAGAGTCGATTTATGTGAAGAGAGCACGAAATTTAGTATTTTTAAAACTTATTTTTATTTCCGCGGATTCGGGAAATCTCGACTGTTATTCTCCGGGAACGTGGACGATAAAAAGTGGCATAATTCCCGGGATTACCGGGACAGAAACCCTATGCCCAACATTTATTAAAGACAAAACATTTCATTTGCCTTGCGTCTGCGTCATACAGAAGCAAGACAAATGGAATCTCCAGAAGAAAATTTGTGATCAAAGCCTACATGTAATAGGGTTTTCCCAGAAAAAAAAATATTGCTGAAATACTTAACTCACGTAAAAAAATGATTTATGGCATATTTATTATCTTATTAATTTTACTAATAGTAACAAAAAAAAACTTGGCGCATTGTGACGTCAACGCCCTGAAATCCAATAACAGAGGTTGTCTCTGTTCAAGATTGTTTATTAATCTTGGTATCTGTTAACATAACATAACCTCTATTTATTGACAGCACTCAGCACTTTTCTACTTTAGGTAAATTATCAGCGGCACCTTTAACATATCCCTCTTCCAATTGATTCCATTTTGATTGTAGAATTAGTAAAACATAAACCAGAAACTGATAAAATAATATTTTCACTCCAAACAATACAAACATAAAAATATAAATTTAACGTTTTAGGTTAGTCACCTGATGTGTAATGTCGGTGAAGGTTAAACCTAAACTACAGTACAAACTATTAACGTCCGACGCTTTCACGAATAACTTGTGCGGCACTTATCTGGATTCTGATTGGCCAATATTTACGCGTCCACTGCTTTAAACCAATCACAGTACAAGCATTACAAATTGAAATTCTGAGAAATTTTAGAGGAAAGCTTTCTTTAACACACAGTTAGAATCTATTACAAACTAATTATATCCATAATCTCATTGGTTTTCCGGGTAGATACGTAATTCTGGCGCGTAAAAATGCCCGTTTTAAAAAGCAGTGAAATTATCAGCAAGTTGTTTTAACGATATTTTCTTAGAAATAATTCTTATTAGAAAAGTAAATTGTTGTAAATTAATAAAATGTCTTATTATATCATTTTCACGACACAAATTGTTAAAATAAAATTAGTCGGAAAACCCTATTGTTACATGAAAATGTGTATTACTTATTTAAATCACATTATGTTATTTAAAATGTTGTGCATTTTATTTTTCTAATAACAAGTAGCACTCTACTGGAGTTGCAAAATATGAATATTTCAATTGCTTATATTTTACTAAAATATAGATTTAATAGATTTCTTAATGTAAGAAAGTTAAAGTTATTACATAAGCCGCCAAGAATTTATTTTTTTTCTTAAATTATATATATATATATATATATATATATATATATATATTTTCTTAGTTTTCTGTTAATAATATAAAATTATATTTAATCTATGACAAGCAGCATATCTTCTGGAATTCTTATAAACAAGTTACTGAAGACATGGAATTTTCAAACTGTAATTTAGTATACACCCTGAATTAAATATCTAACTACTTATCTAATTCTAAATAATTATTGCCTGGATTTATAACTCTGTAACTCAATAAAAAATGTCAGACAGTTTAAGTTGATAGTGTATCTAATCAATCCATTGTCATGTACGAATAGTTCTTTTTCACTATATAAAAAAATCTTTGCCATATATGGGTGTAGGTAATTAATAGGACTTGCTAATAAAGAAGGAAATGCACAAATATTTTTTTTATTTAAATGGATATTACTTTGAATGATGATTGGAGGAAAAAGTCGCTTTTCATCACAGATAGGTGGACAATCAACAATTCTCGGGAGTATAATTTGAGATATAAAGTAATTTAAATGCTATTCATGCAATTGCTATTATCGGGAACAACCGCGAACTACCAGTGGATATTGCAGAACGCTGAGTTATCGATATAGCAAGCACGCAGCATGTATTATTGATGGTTTTGTCATTAATCCGTGCAAATATGGAATTGTGCAGGCGGAAACTGCTCACTTTTCACATAATTCAAACATTTACTTGTTTCAAAATCAACCTGCTAATGGTTAAAATGATTTAAATGTCTACGTCTTTATTCTACCTCAAATGATAATATAATAAACCAATCACACGAGTTGTTTTAATAAATACAATTTATACTTACACTTTCTCTGTAATTATTACTTATTAATGTTAGAAATTCAATATCAATATTAGAATCATGTATATGTCCGGTATAAGTGTTTATTGAGGTACAGCGAATAATTTTTCATTAGTTTTTTTGTGGTACATGGAAATTCTCTAAAGGAAAGCTTACGATGTTAACAACGAGATAATAAAGCTATATTTGTAAAATTAAATTGCGTAGAGTTCATTGTTTCTACTGCAATTTATGTCAATTTTTTAAGGACATGTCTATTATCATAAGTTTATTACCGTAATACATCCGTTTTTTAAAAAATAGTATATTACTATGCATGATCAAAGCGATTTCAGTCCTCAACAATATTTTAGTAATTTTACTACTTCTAATTCAGCAAAATATAACTAAAAATGAAAATAAAGAAAGCGTTTGGCGAAGGGAAGGTTTTTACTGTAATTTGTTTTATACGATATACAGGGCGTTACAAAGATAAATTTACATACGACATCTATAGACAGAGGGCATTTTGGTGGTTCCACCAATCATGAATGTATCTATAATAATAGTAATAATAATTTTATTTCATTAGACTTTCAAGAAAAGTGTTGGAATACAGTCAAGAAAAAAAAAATATATAAAACCAATACTAAGAGTATATTTATATATTATAAGACATTTTGACAAGTTATATACAGGGTGATTTTTTTTGGGCGTCTATTAGAAGTATATCGAGAAAGAAAAATGATATGGTTCGATCGAATTTGGCTATAGGCCTAACTGGGTACGATCTATTTAACGAAAATATTTACAAAATGGTGGCATTTCCGGTTATACCGAAAGTTGACCCCAGCTTCGTTATTTTAAATGGAATGCCCCCATTTTAAATTTTTTTTAGATTCTGCAGTTAATTTAAGAACATTTCGTTACAGGTTTCCTATAGCTAAAATTAATATTTCTGGAGATATTAATTTTTTTCCTAAAATTTTGACAAAAGTTGTATAACATCAAAATTAATATCTCAGTAAGAATAATTGATAACATGTTGATTCTTCTATGAGGGTAAGACAAGGTATTGGAGTTACTTAGCATGTAAGAAAATTATCGAAATATCCACTAAAAAGTTTCAAAAATTGTTGACATGTCGTCCACACAAAAACAGCAAAAACTCATTTTTTTTAATGGCACCATATCTAACTAAATGCACAATTCGATAAAAAAATGCGCATCTAACTCTGTATCATGTTACTATTCCCAAAATATATGGTTCTTTAGATATTTGCGATTTTCTAATTTTACCAATGAAACGAAAAAATGAAAATTGTAAAATTTATTAATAATAAAACTTTTATAACAAACATTAATTATACTGTTCAATATGTTGCCCATTAACCTGTACACATTTTAGAATCCGATTATTTACTGAGTGTGTAGTAGCACTCCGAATTTCATTTGGGTCCAAACTTTCAAATGCTCTTTAAACTCTATCTAACAGTTCCTCTCGGTTAGTTACCGATAGACCTTACTCTTTATATGGCCCCACAGGTAAAAATGCATTGGGGTCATGTCAGGAGACCTGGCAGGCCAAATCCATGGACCCAAACGGCTTATCTACCTGTCATCGAACATTTGATCCAATTCGTTACTAACTGGTCTGAAACAATGACTTGGAGCTCCATCGAGTTGGTGCCAGCATGAAAAGTATTGATTAACGGGTAAATTGTCTAAAAAGTTCGTTATGACAGTTCTTAAAATTTCTAAAATATCTTGGTGCATTCAAATTTTCGTCGTAAATGTGGTAACACAATTTATTGCCCATTAACGAACAAAACACATTAACACTAAATTTATATTGAAAATTCCTCGGTCGCATAACATTGCCCCAAAGAATGCGAATTTCTGCGATTGAAAACACCTTCTTTTGAAAATTTTGCCTCATCAGTCCAAATAATTTTTTATAAAAATTGAGGGTCTTCTTGTGTTCGGATTAATATCATTTCGCAAGATTCTGTTCTTCGCTGTGGATCTTCAAGATAAAGTTCTTGCACAGTAGTAAATTTAAACTCATGGAATTTATGATTCACTAAAATCTTCCGAATGGAACTGTAGGAAATGTCCAAATCCGCTGCCACTAAACGAATCGAATGATTGGGATTTGCATAGAAATAGGCCAAGACGTCAATTCCGTTATTTTCATTTGATGTTATAGGTCTGGCTAGAGCTCCTTCTGCGTGTCGACTGCTAAATCTAACAAAATTGCTTTGCAATCTACTAAACTTTTGTGGATTCATCGATGGTAAATCAGGATACGTTTCATTAAATTGTCTGCATGTTCTGCTAATTATTTTGTCACACTGTACATGAATGTTAAATAAATTCAAAATATCCGAGTATGAGTAATTGTTTGCCATTTTCCCCACAGTAAATCAGTACAACACAAACTACGTGTAATGAAATATTATTTTAGCTATAGGAAACTTTTAACGAAATGTTCTTTAAATTAACTGCAGAATCTAAAAAAAAAAAATTGAAAATGGGGGCATTCCATTTAAAATAACAAAGCTGGGGTCAACTTCCGGTATAACCGAAAATGCCACCATTTTGAAAATATTTTCGTTAAATAGATCCTACCCAGTTAGGCCTGTATTCAAATTTTCAGATCGATATCATTTTTCTTTCTCGATATATTTCTAATAGACGCCCAAAAAAGTCACCCTGTATAATAAAATATCAATGGCGGGTGAAATATAATAAGATAGAACTGACAAGCCAGCACTTTATATTGATATTCCAATATTTGACATTTTTGCTAATTTCAGACAAAGTTACTCTTTAAATATTCCTCAGATATTCATTGAAGTTAATTGAGGCGCTGTTATACTTCTGGATCTTTTCCGCGTAGTTTATAGTCTCCTGATTGAACCACAGTTGTTTAACAACTTACCGATAGAATAGTATCAACCACCTTCAGGTACTGCTGCTTCTTGTTTGAATTGAGCAATACATTTTTATATTAGAAAAAATTCTATATGGTTCCCCTAATTTTCAATTTCTTCTCTAGGAATTGTCTTTTTTATTATTTATTTTATTAAATCATTTAGTATACAGTTCTATGCAAACGTATTGCTCTGCACTATAGCATATTGTCTAGGAAAGATCAATGATACTCGTTATACAACTTTATGATGTACATTGTTGTACACTGTACATATTCCTAATAAAAATGCTAAATGCTGTAATTAAAGAAATACGTAATTATATAAATAAATAACACAGGTTAATTTATTAAAAGTCACATTTTTTAACTTCTTTTAATATCATCATTACATTCAAGGAAAAATAAGAATTGTATTTATTTTTAAATACATATTAATTGTATTAATTGACATTAGTTGTAGATTTCTTCTTCTTTTTATTCACAACGACTTGATAAACTTCTTGTGTTCCACAAATTATTCTAGCTGGTCTCCCTTAACTTTATGTCACACCTAACAGTACAATACCACTTGTCGTGGTTGTCTGTTAATTGCATAGCAGCAACAAAGTTATTCTCATCAACTAAAGTCTGGCCGAAAAGAGTAAATCGTAGAGCCAGGGGTGTGCGGATTTACAAATTCCATAATTCCATAATATTTGGAAAAAATGAAAGCTTTCGGATTTTGTTAATTATGCTTGAGCTACCATGTCTTAAATTAAAATATTATGGATGGATTTTTTGTTTTGTTTTATAAAATATGAATAATATTATTATCTTTTATGTATCTACATAACAATAATAGTTTTATGTCCAATAATAATCATTAGTTTACATTTGAAATAAGAATTAGTAGGAATTGTAAAATAGAACTTAAAAAAAAGTCTAAAAGTATGTATTATGTTCTTGCCCAGACTATTAACATGAAGATTTAGTGAAATATACATACATTAATATATAATCAGTTGATATACGTATACACACCCATAAATACACTTATAGACACACACACTTTATAGACATATGAGCGACATATAGCAATGGAATAAATCAGAACTAAAAGAAAGAAAACAATGAACTAAATTTAACAAATTAGGAACTTGGGTTGAGTTTAATGAACAATCGTATACTAACTAAAAATATTGTGTATTTTAAATGCATATTGAATCTTTATATTTGTTATCTGAGTAGGCAAATTAAATGGCTATAGATCTTAGGACCTAAGTAAGCATAGCTTTTCTGTCCTACTGCTTTGGTCATAACCGGACTTAAGTATGTCTTGTCTTTATTTCTTGTCTCGTAAATATATTCCTGTTTTTTGATTAACTTCTTGTTAGTATGTATAGTATTTCTCTTAATTTTTTAAATTTGTAAATTAGGCGTTGTACCTTTTTGGATAATATAATTAATATGAGAGCCCCATTTTAAGTGAGAAACAATTATTAATCCAAGTATTTAGCTTCTGTAGTACTTTTTATTCCAAACTGATTGTTGACGTTAAGGACTTCCAAATTAGGTAATGTAACTTTACTACATGTCAATGGCAAATACACGATTTTGCTAAAGTTAATGGTGAGTAATTTATGGTCGAACCAGGCATGAATATTCTCCATATCTAATTTTATTTTAGTCTTTAGACTGTCCTAGTTTTCGCTAGAGTAAAAAATGCGTAAATGATTATGTCACCACTGCTATCTACAGAAAATAGACCGTTCAAATATATATTAAATAGTATCAGACCCAATACCGTGCATTGCGGTACTCCTTATTCAATTACTTCCACGTCCAGTGGAAGTATAGTAACGCAAAAAATAATTTTTTTTTGTTGAAATAGGGTTAACGTCGAACTTTTAAATTTGAGCGAAAGAAAAATTCCTGCCTGTCGGTCTGTCTGTAACTTTTTTTTTGTGTGCACGTTTACTCTGGAACCGTTTATGATATTGATTTGGTACACTCATGTATTGTAACGAGATCTGGAACTAAATTATGTTTTGATCTAATTCCGTTGAAGGGTTCGGGGGTAAATAAGGGTAAATAGGCAAAACAAGCGAGTAAAAGTCCATAAAATTGCAATTTAAGGAATATACGAAAAGTTAAGGTCTCAAAATTTATTTTGGCATCAGCATCCCCTCCCCTCCCCTCCCCACTATCACCCCAATACCACCCTCACACTATCATGAAAGGGAGTAAAAAAAAAGAAAATGTGATTTAATGTATATACAAAAAAGAAACGTCTAAAAAAATTTCTTAGTTAGCTACTCCCTCTACCACCCTCATTGCCACCTCCACCCTATTATTAAAGGGAGTAAAAAATTAAATTGGGATTTGGACCAAGGGGATCTAAAATTTATTGCGGCATTAGTTACCCCCTCTACCACCCCCATTTCCACCCCCACCCTATTGTTTAAGGAAATAAGAAATTAAATTGAGATTTAGTGTGTATACGAGAACTAAGGACTAAGGATATTTTTTGACATTCTACCACCACCACTCTATTATTAAAGGGAATAAAATATTACATTGGGATTTAGTGTGCATAAGACTTGGCTTCAAAATCTGGAGGTGGAAATAGTGATTCCTTTTTCTATGGGAGCTAAATGTATTGTTTATTTTAATGCATTGCAGTCTATCCGAAATATAGCTTCTAAATAAATTTAAAGTTCAACCTCTTATTCCCATATCTTCTAGTGATTTTAAAAGCAAGGTATGACTGACAGTGTCAAAAGCTTTTGACATCTATAAAAACACATAGAGATGGTTTACTTGTATCGAGAGCAGTGTACATTTTCGTAGTGAATTGCAATATGGCGTCCTGGGTTGAGATTGCTTCTCGAAAACCAAAATGTGTTTCAGATATTAATTTGTCTTTATTGATGTACTCACATAACTTTTTTTTTACTTTTTCGAAAATTTTAAACCTATGGGCGCCACTGGATGACGAGCTACCCAAACAGCTAACCTTCGTCTATAAAAGCACGTTCACACATTCAACCCATTTGGTCGACTATGGCAATTACACAGGATGTCCTAGTCGTGGTTTTCATTTCTGATAGGAGTCAAAAATGGATAAAATTTAATATATTTCTATGGTAGAACAAGGTGCCGCTTCAGTATTAAATAACAGTTAAATCCTTTGATGAGAAAGGCGCTGATTTTTTGCTCTACTATGTACTTTTCTTGGCTCCACTATACTTGGGACATATTAAGTTTTTAAATTAATATCTCTTGGTTGGGCTTTTAATTTTTTTGCCTAATTTATTCATATAATTTAGCATCGTAGATGGCCTTACATTTATAGATGGAAAGTGATTTAGTGGTCTTAAATAGATCTTGGTGGCCTCTATCTTTTGAGGTCAGTTTGATTTAAATCGGACAAAAAAACAAATTATTACGCTGTTACACTCATAAATGAGACACACTGTAGAAGTAATATTTGGTAATTCATTGACTTTTGTTTTTAGTAATATATGGTCAATGCAAATTTGACTATTGTTAATAGCTCTTGTTGACTTATTTATATACCGATATATGAATAAATAGCTTTATTTTGTCTTTCTAAAGTACATCCTTGCAACTTGAATAAACAATAAATTATGTACCGATATAATCCGGAACAATTTTTTATACAGGCATGCCTTATATATCCATTTATAATAAGTATGTCTTTGTTAATTCAGAAACGTGTTCGAGATTTATAAACAATATAGAACAGATTCAATTATTTAAAATTCCTCACGATGACAGTTTGAATAATGACCATAATATTTTTTGTTCGTCTCACCTTTGAAGTCGATATACAATTATATTGTTTAACAAATTATACTTTTCCTGTTCCTGTTTTGCCTTGTAAGTATAACTGAGTTAATCTGTAGAAAATTTCAATCGAAAATAATAAATAGCGACAGTACGTGGCACTCGTTAATTTTCAGATCATCCAACTGTGCAAAAGCATAGCAAAACGCCATTGTTTCTAGACAGCGTTTTCTGTCGAATGAGTTACGGTCGCTATAATTTTTTAAACTCACCTATCCAGAGATAATGGATGGGCTGAATATATCCGCGATACAAAATACTGGAAGCAATATTTTAGAATGGGTGTTTAGCCTGAAAGATATTTGTAGCAAAATTCAATTTTAGCTTAGAGAATGGCAACTGACGCCACAATAGGACTGGAGCAGCTGATCATATGGCAAAAAGAATATGTTTAAATGTTAGTTCATAATCTAAAACTTTAGGGTGTTGTAATACACTTTTAAACGTTTTTTGGTACCACATTGTTAGTGTTTCTAATCTGCTGTACGTTTCATTATGTTTTGAACTGGTCTTCATACATTTTTTTTTCTATAAAACCTTTCGCTTTCAAATTATCGAATATTTTATATTTTTAAATTTTTCAAGGTATAATTTAGATTAAACCCCGTATATTTTTCTGTTAATTATTTAAACTGGTGACCCTAAGTTTAACTTAATAATATAAGGTTAAATAGTCCGTTAAACGTCCGATTGTAATTTGTTTAGCCAATAAATAGAGTTGGTAGAGTTGGGTGTCCCCAACATTTCGCCACATTTGTGCCGCGGGTGTCAAAGGGAGGAGAGGGAAAAGACATATTAAATGTATGTGAAAATGGTTATTCGAAGATAACTCCGTGGCGGCTTTTGTTCTGACGAAAAAAAATCTTTAAACCAGAAATGAAGAGGTCATGAAAATAAGCAAATTCTGCTCTCAACCTCATCGACATCAGACCATCCCGTCCCGCGAGATGTCGCGAATCCAAGGTGTAAAAATTAAACAAAAATTATTAATTTTTTTATCATGAAGGACTCAATCCAGAAAAAATTCTCCCAGAAATTGAAAATATTCTTTTATATAATTTTCCGGATAATGAACCGGATAATATGATTTGGATGCAGGATAGACCTCCTCCACATTTCCAGTATGGATAGGAAATAATGGAACTATTAAATGGCCACCCAATAGTCCATATTTTACCCCACTAGATTCATTATTATGGGGATTTTTAAGGGGCATTGTTAATAAAAATAATAATTGCTGTATTCCTGCTGTTAAAGAAGTGATTCAGAATTAAATAAATAGTCTAAACGTTGTCAATAACGATATCATCTTGAGTATTTTTCGAAATTTAAGAAGACGATATCAAATCTGCATCCAAAATAACGGTGGCCATATCGAACAACTTTTATAATTTATTATTTGTATTTTAGTCCATTAAAGGGTCGGGATTTATGACGAAATTACCGAATGTTTGCGCTTCCAACTTGACAATGCCCCCCCCCCCCCGTTTTTGAGGGTGCTGAATTGATTCCCGGGGTCAAACCAATTTTTCCACCTTGGCAACCCTCTCAAATTGGCCAGAAACCGCACTCAAAGTTCCCTTTTCCGTGAACCCGTTAATTTTACCCACTTTTTCGACTAATTGTTCTCAGCCACCCCTACCCCAGGCTTCCAGCCCTTGTATGGGGTGGAAAATTATTGATATTTGTTTTTGTGAGAAAGAAACTTAATATTTTTCGTTTGGCGTTTCTTTGAGAACGGTGGTAGGTGACCAGGGTTGTGTAACCCGCCCCGGGGTGGAAAATCAATTTATAAAAACACTTTTTTTACTAAAAATATTTTTTGTGCTATTTTCTTAATTATAGATGAAAAAAATTTCACCCCCTTAGAGGGTGAAGACAAACCTCGGGGATAATTACACAATTCTAATCACCTTCCTCAAAGAAACGCCTCCTACAAAATATTAATTTTTTGTTCACAAAAACAAATATCAATGTTTCACCCCTACAAGGATTGCAAGCCTGGGCCTTCCGTTCTACTTGAGATAATAACAATTTACAATGTCTGTATTAAGGGTGTAAATTCTATAATTTATTAGATGAAGATATTAAATCCTCTAGCAGTATACATGTTTTTAGAAGGAAACTTAAAAAATTATTGCTAAACAAAAACTGTTACACAGTCAATGAATTTTTAAATTAATTGTATTTTAATAACTCCTTTTTCCATGTTATTGTTTTTTTTTCCTCTTTAAATTCATATGACATAAATTTAATATGTTTTTATAATTATTTTAGGGTATGAGTAAGTCCAAAAATATCTTATATATTTTAGCCACATTATATTATAGTGTATTGTTTTCTATTTTTGGTACTGTTTTTTTTTTAAATATTTATGTGACATTTTCTTCATCGACCTACCTTCTTTGTGTACATATGTTTTTTCAATTGAGAAATAAAGATTATTATTATTGTTCTATACTATAGTTGTCTCGACCATGTCTCGGTTTGTTGCCGGGACTCAACAAAAGTCCTAAGGCTTTCCTCTATGTAATAACTCTCCGAAGAATATGGGCAGACCCTAACAGCGCGATCTTCTGCACCTCATATGCGCTTGGTTTACCCGGATTTTGCTCCAGATGTTTATGGAGTCCTTTCTTAATGGTTCCCAATGATCCAATTACTAGTGGCACTGTTTTCGCTTTCACATTCCACATCCGTTGTACCTCTATCTGCAGATCCTTGTATTTAGAGATCTTCTCGGCTTCCTTGACGATGATGTTTTGGTCATCAGGGACGGCGACGTCGTTGAGTAGATATGTCTCTTCTATTGTGGATCACGATGTCTGGCCGGTTGGCGCCAATAATTCGATCTGTCCTGACACTGTGGTCCCACATGACGGTACTGTCCTGGGTGTTGATGACTGGTTGAGGTTCGTGCTCAAACCATTTGTTTGACACATCAATGCCGTGTTCCTTGCAGATCGCCCAGTGAATATAGCTGGCTACCTTGTTGCGTCGGTGTGTATATTCAGTGGCAGCAAGAGTAGTACATCCAAATAGAATATGGCTGATGAAATTTATTCGAGCATGAGCAGCGATCATTATGCTCTCAGTTTCTACCTTCAAGTCAGAGCTGCACAGTCATGCTACACTAGCTTCTTTATCCACTTGTATATTGTCCAGGTGTTTGAGGAACTTTCCATGCAGTGGTTTGTTCTTGCGTAATTCAAGTATTTGTTCTTCTATTTTGTCCTTCAGTTCTCGTGAGTTTCTTGTTGCATTTCCCTCCGTTAACTGACCCTGTGGTAGATATCGTGTGCGGATGTTGTTCGTTATTATTATTATTAGTCGAAAAGCTGGTGAAAATAAACAGGTTCATGGAAAAGGGATCTTTGGGGGTGGCTTTTGGCCAATTTTAGGGGGTTGCCGAGGTGGAAAAATTGGTTTGACTTCGGGAATCGATTTAGCACCCACGAAAACGAGGCGGGGGCGTTGTCTACTCCGAGGCGCAAACATTCGGTAGTTCATCCAACTTCTTCAATGGACTATTTGTTGTTGTTTTGTTAATATTTATAATAACTAAAGATTTGAAATAAATGAGTCTTGTAGTTTTTTTAATAATTTATTAGTTTTCCGTGTTCAATAACTCGATTAAAGCTAGGACTGTCATATGTAACAGTTTTTAAATCAGAAAAAAAAGAGTAATTCAAAAATACAACAATATACACATACAGGGCGTTCGGTTTAAAAAAATACTATTCCTTCCTGTATCCCTCAATTTCTGCCCGCCACTGTGCTTTCTTTGTCCCTTAAATTGTCATTTAAGTTGACGCACTTCTCCTTCAACTATTCGATTTTTTGTAAATAAATCACAAATAATATTTTTTGAATTTTAGCACTTAAAAAAATGTCAGTGTGCTTTGAGTGCTGTAAATAAAATATGACGTTTTGTTCTAAGGGACAATTTTTAGAATTCTATTACCCTTTAAAGACATTTTGCCGAAGTCTAACAGTAAATACAACTTTTATCCAGATGAAATCAAGAACTAATTTTAATATTAACAAAAAAACTAACTTCTTATTTTTTTTATTTTTTAATACATTTTAGCGTCTAAAAACCCCAAAACATTTGAACACCATATCCGACAAGCGCTTAGACAATTATGTTGCCATCATCTGGAGAAGATTATTGACGTATTTTGCACTAGATCTGCTAGTTAAGTTTTCAGTCAATATTTACTACGCAAAAATTGTGGAATAACTTTTGCTCATTCCTACTCTGTAACTAAAGATCTAATCTGTTTGGATAACTGTATCTTATTAATTGAATAATTATATATAAATATAGTGTCTCCGTTCCCGGTTGCGAATAGTTCGCTTAGATTTTAATAAAAAAAGCTGAGTTTAGTTTAGCTTATACTATTTATGTCGACATAGACACTTTTATTTGAGGTGTGTCGCGGCTTGTTTTATTTTGCCCTAGAGTTATCGGAAAAAGACTCAAAAGTAAAATATATAGTCTGAGGTTGGCTAAAAGGATTCCTTTTTAGCTCATACGCAAAGGAATGCATGGTCATTAATAACCTTTTTTATGAACTTACGGATGAGTGTATAGTGAGCTCTAGAAGATATAAATACATGGGATATTATTCAACTGTAAATATAATTATGTTAAAAATGTGGAAACGGAGTTGCAAATATTTTGATATTAATTTAATGCACGTGTTTCCTTTCCGGCTTGAATTTAACAAGAGAATTTATACATATTAATTATAATTATATAACTTAGTTGTTAATGTTTGATACTACTGGCATTCAATTTATATCACTTAGTGTGACAATGCGATAATTAATATATATATGGAGAAGGCAGAGTAGGATTCAGGATATTGGCGATACGGATATATAATTTATACCCACAATTTTATTTGTAGCTCCTATAATCACGTCAATACAATGCTTGGGGAGGAGTTACAAATATCTCCTTAAAATGTCTAGAAATTGTGCAAATGTCAGTAGGTAATCATAATTGTGTTGAACAATGATTATCTATATTTACTCCAAAAATTTTTCCTCTATCGTTCCTAATAAATACGTTTAAATTAGTGCACCTTAAATAAATACGTACATTGTAACAGCGTAGACATTAATAATCCAGGCATTAAAGACCATATATAGCATCGCTCTTCATATTTTTTCCCGTAAAATACGTCAATCAGAATGTTTTCTCCTGAGCTATGGAAAGAATTGACAATAGGTTTGTTGAGGGTTTGTGGAATAATAATGCCATCACCAAACTTAGCGATAAGTTGAGCTTTAATTGTTTTAATGTGTGGTTTATGGTCACATTTAATTTGATGTGCAAGTTGTTTCAACGAAATTGGCATTGGTGCTTATTTTCTTGCAGAAAAGAAAAATACGTACTTCCAAAAGCCACACGCCTTGGAGGTTCTTCACATTTGGGTTTTGGAATTAGAGAAAGCTTTCCCATGCAAGATAAATGACACCGAACTTCTTTAGCCACCAAATCGCATTCCACAGGAGTCAAGCGATGCACAATTTTATCACCTCAGTCATCTTTCCAATTTTTCTCAAAATCTCTGGTTTTATTCCGCATATTTAAGTGACTCACATTGTACACAGGGTTCCGTTGCTCTGGAGGCAAATGACGTTGCTGCTCAACATAATTATCCGATATTGAAGCACCGCACAAAAAAATGCTGTTTCGAGGGGCGTGGCAGGATAGGGATTGCCCTAGAAGATCGAAAGAAGAAGGAGCAACTGTGCGTGCAGTTGTTGAATGATATTTAAATGTGTATGTGTTTCGGGGCCCACTCGCTCCCCTCCCGTTCGTCGTAAGTCAAAATGCCAAAGGAGTTTTTTAGTTTCAAAAAACAAAAAATTATGTTCATGTTTTTTCTAAAAATTTGAGAGAGTCGGGGGGAATTTTTGGCGGGAAGTTAAAAATTTGGATTCAGCGAGTCAAAAAACATGTAGTAGTAAACGTAATAAACCAATTCCGGAAATGCCATAAATTTTTCCAGGTAAAATTCTCTAATGCCTGGAGGATAAGTAGTAGTTTTAAGAATATAAAAATCTAAAAGGACCGGATGGTATATTCCCTTTCATCATCAGAGAACCTCGTACCAAAATATTTAATTTATCACTAAAGCTCGGAAAAATTTGGATGCCGACATACTAGCTGACGTGAGTAACACTGATTTTCCAAAGCCTTTGACAGAGTTGGCCATCGGAAGTTACTTACTAAACTTCATATCACAGGCCTCTCTTCCTTTTTTCCAAAGTTATTAAAGGATGGAACACAACATGTAGAATCTCGCTGCTTCAAGTATATCGAAAAAGGCTTTTTCTTGTGTAACTGGTTCCATTCTAGGTCCTCTATTGTTCGCTTTATTCATTGATGCTATAGTGGATACTCTGGATGTTAACATATATGCCGATGATGCAAATTTTACAAACCAAATTCGGTATAATAAAAATATCTGCAATATTTACGTTGTATACGTACGAGAGGCTGGATGTGAGGATTTTATAAGAAGCACATACAACACAAGCATACTCTAGTTTACTGCGCACATAAGCATAATGTAATGCTTTCAAAATTATAATGTTCTGAATCTCCTTGGTGCTCCTGATTACAAAACCTAACATCTTCTTTGCCTGACTGCAAACCTGTTACATGTGAGGAATAAAAGATAACTTTTGGTCAAATATAACACCTAAATCTTTAACAGCAGTTACTCTGCTTGTGTTTTAGTTATTAATTTGATAGTTAAACTCGGTAACAGTTAATTTGCTGTCTTTACTGTCCACTTTCCTATGCTGATTTTCAGGTAATTGTTAGCACACCACTTAACTGCTTCATCAAGACTATTCTGAAGTGACAGATAGCTCTCGAAGTTATTTACGATATTAAAAATTTTCATCTGCATATAATAATTTAAGCTTGAATGGTCATAACAAGGTCGTCGAAAAAATAATAATGGGCCCAAATTACTTCCTTGGGTGACACCACTCATTACTGCATGGGGTAATGATCTTTGTCCCATGTAGTCGACATATTGTATCACATCAGTTAAATAAGAGTTAAGAAACATTATTAAATTATCCAAGATCCTGTAAGACCATGCAACTTGTGGAGTAAAGTAGGGTAATCCACCTGATCAATAGCTTTTGTTATGTCCGTAATATATAACATCAACTTCCTTTTGCTATCTAGAGCGTCAGAGGTATATTATGTAAAATTGCAAAAATTCGTATTAATACGCTCTTTCACAAAACCATGTTGCTCTACTACAATACAAAGTAATACGTGATTGGGCAAATAACATGCAATTTGGCGAAGTTACAATACGTCGATAATTTTCTATTTGACACTTATCACCTTTTTTGAATACACGAACTACTTTCGATAATATCCATTTATCTCTAAATGTGGCAGATTTGAGACAAAGATTGTAGATAGATATAACAGAGGGGCTTAACAAAATATTAATACAGCCCTTTGCAATAAGGGCTGATGCTAAATCTGCATCCATAGTTAATTTAAGTTTAAGTTTCTTCGTTATTTCAAGGATGTCGCTAACACTCACTTCACCAACAGAAAACACATATGAATCAGTATGAATGATGGTGATTCCAGGTGATGGTTTTAAGTACACCGAGCTAATGTAAGAAGAGAAGGCGTTTGTGATCCCATGAGCAGGATATTTCATGCCTTTATACACCAGTTATCCAAGTATCCTTGTACTACCTTTTCTAGCATTAATATAATTCCACCGTTGAGAAGGATCGTGTTCCATGTTGTTTTCAGCTGCATGGATAAAGTTAGTTAAGGCTTTATTAATTTCAACCTTGACCGCATTTCTTAGGATACAAAATCGTTGTTTGTAATATAGCAAGTTAGTACGGAGTGTCTAGCGGATTAAAGTTTAATATTTATTATATTTAATATCTGCTAGATAGACAAACGACATATTTGTTACTATTAAGATTTTAAGTCAATTTTCACATATCTCGTATAATAAGTCGGAATGGTGAAACAGTATATCTCTTCCGCTAATGTATTAACATTTTAGCACTTATATTTTATGCGTAAAAATTATAATTTACTGCAAGATCGGCTTGATATATTCAACTGTAATATTCATTCAGTTAAACTCTTCATTTAAAATATACAGCCTAGTAGTTCTATTTTATTAAAATCTTTTTACATTTCTTGACTGTGATGTTCTCTTCCTGTATGGTCACCTTTCGGATGGTTGTATCCAAATAAATAAATAAATAGATACATAAACTAATAACTGCACTGATAATAAATTTTTAATAATCGGTATTATTATAAATTTTAATACCTTGTATATCTAATACGAAGAATTTTTGAGCTCCTCTTAGAATGTTTTTTTTTAATAAGGTAAGGATTACAATCCAAAAATACATTAGCTTCAACAAATTACACACTGCATAGGAAAGTTCTGAAATTCCATATTAAGAATTGATGTCAGCTTTTTACCTATCAAAGATATCGTTTTTATTTTATTTTTGATACAGTTATTCATAATTAATTTCAGGCATTCCCTAATATAAAACAAAATTAATTAACGTAATAAGAAAAACAAACTATTTAAAATATGTATTTTGAATGAAGTGTAACAGGTCACTGTAAAAAGAACTGTATATATAAGTAAGAATAACCTTCTCTTCATTTGACATCATAATACGGGTCCAACATACCATTCAATATAAAAATAATACGTAGTTATAAAGTGTTTACTATAATTATATATTAAAGACTAGAATGAAATATTTATTTAGTGGCCATTTCTTTGAATAATGCACAAAATAATACTTATTATAGATTAAAAAAAATAGACACAAAAGGAGTATCACAAAGGCAACAAAGCTTTAATATAAACCGAAAACTACTGTTAAAGTCAGTTCAAGAACTTCACTCATTTATTCACTGTATACAAAAAATCCTTCTTTTGTAACTTTACAAACATTTCTTAGATAGACATGAATAAGTTTATAACAATCCGGTCAACGCATAATTAAATTTGTAAGTATTTGTTTTTTCATTAAATAATAAGTAGGAAAATTATTATCAAATTATTACATAATAACTGTTCTATGCCTCAACAAAATAATGATGTACTTATATGGTTAAATTCACATCTATTTCTACTGTAAAATCACGTTTGTTGACACGTGCTTTACACAAAAAACAATTTAAAAAATTCTTTTCGCAATTAATTATGTCAGGCTATGTTAATATCAAACGAATTACTTAATTTGCCAAGTGAAGCAATATGGCTAAATATTAGTTTACTTCTTAAACCTGACTGATATTAAATTTTTACACTTTTGTCATACAAATTTTAATCCAAATAGAGAGAGATTTGCTATATGCATTATATTAAAAACGATTAATACCAGCACGTGTTATGTTGCAAGCACGCTTGTGTTACTGTCTATTTAGCACTGGATTCGTCCCTTAGCTCCGATCCTGGCAATGTAGTTGGGTAATAGATGTAAACGTGTAGTACTTTTTCAAAATGCCTTCAATTTGCATTTTGTGTTTTGTTCAATATCTCCGAGGAGGATTAATGTTATTATTTATTTATTTATTATCAATATGAAGTGGTATGAAATGGTTCAGGGGCTTCAAATTTATATCAATAGCGTAAACAATAATGTGTACAACTTTTGAATGGTCTTTTTATTTTTTGAGGCAGTTCATTTTTTCTAATTTATGATTGATATAGTGAAACAAGGGGAACTGAAGCAGCAGATGATGGAAACACGACCACAAATATTTTTTATCTTTAGCAACTAACTGTAAGTGACCATAAATGAGCTTGAAAAAATTTTATCAAGCAAAGTATTATAGTGTTTGCTATTTTTTAACAGTAATTATGGAATATTATTAGCAGCTCTAAGATGGGAAATTCCGTTTTCGCAAAAGACCAAAAAATATAATTCATTTACCGTTAAGTCCTTGAGAGTGCTCTGACCAATGCAATTTTTTCAACTTACATTTTTTCAAATAAATCGCAGTGGTTACCACAACAATAAACTGAAATGTACAAAAACCTTGGACACGACAATGTTACCGATTGCATATTTACGAATAAATTATATCATTATTCCGAGAAGTCGATTGACAAATCATTTCTTGTTTCAAATGCAATAATTAACTAATAATTAAATCTGTAGAATTGTAATTTGTATAATTCTATGGTCAACCGATACCATAATTGATTTATTATCGACAAAGTGATCTATTTATTATTTTCATGTACCTCACGCGGAATGTAAAATTTCAGCAGCTAGTTTATAAAGCTAAAAAAAATATTAGTAAAAATATTTGTATATATAAGTTTTCTTTTGCTCTACTTTAAAATAATGTTTTCTGGTAAATTCGTATTTTTTAAATTAATTCTTGATAATCTATTGAATGTAAAACTAACTTTAGACCTCACGAGTCTGTAACTATTAGTACTATCCAAGGACATTTTATACATGACTAGCATTTAAATAAAGTAGCTCTAGCAGAAGTTATACCTTGAGACACGATAAGCCATTTGTTCTGATGGTAGCTGTCTCGGCTAATATTTTATCACTGCTATAATAAGAATGCCTAATTATAGAGCCATACTCAAGTTGCGACCGGACTTAAGAAAAGCATAAAGTTTTTAATGAGTCAATGTTAGTAAACGATTTAGAGTTTCTGATAATAAAACCATACATTTTATTTGCTGCGTCAGTTTTTATAGCAATACGTAAAAGTAAATTTATAATCAAAAGAATACTAAGGTCTTTAGAAATATCAGAACGAACAAGAACTAAGTTACCAATTTTATAATCATAGCGGTACATTGATTGTTTCCTGTTAAAGGAGATAATATTGCATTTAGACGTATTTAAATGCAATTCATTTGCAGTACATCAGACTGCTAAATGATCAAGGTCAGATTCCAAGGCAACGCAATTCTCAGTACAGTTTAATGTCAGTAAACAGTTTTAAATCATCAGCAAATAAGAGTTTATGGCACATAAGAATTTCGTTTAAAACATTAGTAAAAAGGAGAAATAGTAACGGTCCAAGATTAGACCCTTGCGGTGCTCCAGATTTTCATATGTATATGAAAGAGTTATAGCCATTATATGAGACATATTTCTTCCTTTGACTTAAATAAGATATAAGAAATATTTGCGCTGAAAAAATAGTAAAACCAAAGCTACCTAGTTTATTTAAAAGAACACAATGGTCAATCTTGTCAAACGCGTTTTTCAAAGTCAGTATATATTACCTCCACCTGCAATATCTAGAATTTCACATATAAATTGAGTGAATGTTATTAAATTGGTCATACGGTCATATAAAACGAGTTCTAACAATTTCGTAAAGTTGAGCAGGACAGAAATCGGCCTGTAATTGTCAATTAAGGTTTTATCACCGTCTATAAATATTGCGCAAACTCTAGCAGTTTTCCAAGCTTCCGGAAAAGTCTTATTTTTTTAATGAAAAGGGGACAAAAATTGCTTAGCATTATGTGGAATCGTTGATTACACTTCATTGATATAATTTGCACAAGCAATTCTTGTTTTTTATTTAATAACGCTTCCTAGTCTCTTAAAGTCATCTAGATATGAATTAATACCTGTTTTTTATACTTTTTAAATAATTTAGCTTTTTTCTTAATGTGAGAATTTGAAAGTTGTAACAATAAGAATACTTATGTTTGAATGATTTGTACAAAGGTACATGAGTATCAAAAATCGCGTAAGCCTGGTGTAAAACTCATCCAAATTCAACAAAAACAATCAATCCATTTGTAATATTGAATTAATGCAGGAAAATTGGCTTTTTAAAATTATAGCATTTAGCATCACTATTTGGTAGCATTTTAGATTTTTTCACACATAAATTAGTTACTGTTTATTATTGCATTATCATGTAAGACTTTACATTTAATATTAGACAACAGTAAATCAAGTAATATGTGAGAAACATTTGGTAAGTTGTTAAATTGTCAAAAGTCAAGAAAATTTATAAAACTATTAATTACAAATATATTCTGTCAATGATTAATAAAATTGGGGACATTAAAGTTACCAGCAACTATAACACTTTTCGTTTGCAGAAAATTAACTTGTTCAAGTTTCTCAAAAACAACTCAAACTCCTCAAATGAAGTTGAAGGTGGAATATAAAATATATTATGTGATACAATAGATTTACAGGCCAGTATAAGTATATCAATTGAAGGAAAGTTAATATTAAAAAATTTAAGATCAACAGCTTCAGACTGTACAGAACTTTTTATACACAATAATACACCACTACCAGTTGCTTGACCAGTCAAGGTGAAACTCCGATTCCTTCGGTAGACTTTGTACTCACTCGGAAACAGTTCACTCCTTAAAACATCTTCACGCAGCCACGTTTCAGTTAATGTCACAATGTCGAATTCTCCACTGGACACAGCCGCGAAAAAGTCTGACTTGGAATTAAGTCCACACACATTTTGTTAACAACAACATATATCAGTGATTCCGGTGGGTTTAGCTAGTTTAACGAAGTTATCTTCGGAATTCCATTGACATATTTAATTTAATATTGTTTTCTTCAGCATATTTGCTCCGATTCAATTCAACTCTCATCTCATCTCAATTATAAATAATCATTAAAATATTATTATTATCATTATTAATTAATTTGTAAGAGAAATTGTGACAAACACTAATTTAAAAAATTTTATAGTTCAAATATTTCGTATGTCGATGTCGTCTGAAACTACAAAATGGGCTCGTATTTAATGGTGGCATTAAAAGATAAGAAGATTCCCATGGATTCGCCTAGGAAAATCTTACACTAATATTTTTGTAAATATTGTAGGTCAATCCAGATAAATCATTTATGACAAGAGGCAACGATATTTCACGGCTCGCAACTTTAATCGTGAGTGAATGCGTGGGTGTTTTCCTACTGATATGTATGCAATTTTGCACCCTATACAATCATACGGGCATAAACCTACTTTATTAAATCTTAGAATCAAGGTCAAACATGTAAAGCAGTATATTAGCTGTAAATTTACATAAAACGACACATTAATCATCATCTTCATGCTTGTATATGTTCAGCTTAAAATACGGAAAACGTCATATCACTTTATAGGAAAGATCCTTTAGCTTCACATTAATTGGAATGGATATATTATACCGTTATGATCGCCCATCAGTACATTCCATATTAAATTGAATATGTATTTTTGACCCATCAATTATTCGACTATAAAAAGTAGAAGTGTAAGAGCTGATATTATGTTTCCTCGCCTCGTAAATTTGCGGAAGCTGCGAATTGTTATGACACTACTACAAATTAAAATAAATCAAACTGTTGCTCTTGATTTTCTCTTGGCGTTATGTAAATGTATACGGAGTGTTCCAACTTTGAATAGCAGGTTTATACTATAAGAGATCAACCAAGAGAATTATAAATAAAATGCACTCGCTTGAATAAAAAATTTCAAGATCATACTCAACGAGTGCATCATTCGTTGAGTATGATCTTGAAATTTTTACCAAGGAAGTAGTAGTTAAAGTGACTCAAATTTCAATATTTTGGGGCACAAAATAAAAAGTATTGAGTGGTTTTATATGCACTCATTTACGTTTTTAATGAGATGGACAATATCAACTTGTGGTATTATCCCAAGCCTCTTGGATACGAAGCCGAAAATCGCTAAGATTGTCTGGGTTAGCATAAACGATCCATCCTCCCATCAGTTATATCCTAGATATCTCAGAAGAGCCAAATCGGGTGACCGTGCAGGCCTAATACCATCACGTGAACTTATTGTCATAAATTTGTTGTAAGCCTTGTAAATTCAACTTTTGCTTTTCACTGATGAATGATAATATTGTCGATAGAATCATGGAAAATTGAAAATCTACAATTGTTTAAAAGGCAAGGCTATGAAGCCAAATTAATGAAAACGATGACGTTGCTGTGAATATAAATAGTAAACTTCAATACACTAATAAAATTGAAAAAATTGGTAACATTAGTTTGTTGAATATAATTTAATTATATAACGAAAAATTTAATCGTAATATGTCGGCCACCCTCAATATATCCATACCATAAGTTTAAAAATGTACTAAAATAATACTTATATAAAAACAAAAAATAGTCTATGGGATGAATATTAACATCAATATAGCATCTGAGGTTAATTCTTCTTATCGATTTTTACACGCCACCACCCCTCGAAATTGGATTCACCACCTCTAGGCCTTTACCAAATTGTTGTTGAGAATTTTTAAGTAATACTGTTTTTGAATACATTACTAAAAAAACATAATTTGCATTAATTTATTCGAAAAGTTAAGTTATCCACGAGAAAAAAATTGAAGCAGTTAATTGTCAAAAGTGACAAGTTAAGATGCAGGAAAGTTATTACAGTGGCTAGTGTTAATAGTCATGGAAAGCCTAACTGCAATAGAGAAAGGAGAAATTGTACATCTAGAAACAAGCATAATGGACATGACATTTTGAGAAATAATGAAAGTGTTAGAAGATGACGGGAAAAAACAAAATAAAGGCTTAAAATCTAAAAAATTTGCATACATTTGAAGTGGGAGATGAAGAAAGACTATTAGATTGAATCTATCTAAACAGTCCTAATTTTTTTAATAAAATTTTTTTTAGCGATGAAGCCCACATTTACCACAAATGGGGTGGTTTCAAACCAAAATTCGTCATAAATGCAAAGAGACAATATTCCCAAAAATTTACGTTTGGCGCGGAATACTAAATGACAAAATAATTGATCCATTCTTCTTTAAGGGCAATGTGAATGAGAATGTGTTTTTATATTTGCTTGGGAAAGAGTTTTGTAACGCATTAAATGATTTATCACTACAGAATATCCCCTTAATTTAAAGTTTCAGTTAGATGGACTATCTGTCCATAACGAAGATGGCTAAATGAACATTTTGAAAATCGTTGGATAGGGCGAAACCGTCTTTTGATTGAGTGGCCGCCGAGATCGCCAGACTTGATGCCACTAGATGGATCTTAATAAAGAAAAAAGTTTACAAATCAAGGCCACAAACAAGAACTACGGGCTAGGGTAATGCGTAGAAATTACTCCAGAACAAGTACGGAAGATTACTATGGAAGTGCGTAAAAAGATTGACAAGTGTATTAAAATAAATGGTGGATTGGTACAAGTGATAATAATTTTGTAGACATTGTACCGGAATTCCCTATTTTTTGTTTCAGTTTTGTTATAAATTTCCATTTCTTTTTGACGTAATAATAATGTTACTAGAGTTTAATTTTATTTCAATTTTACTCACATGGATAACTTAACTTTATAAATAATAAACTTGTGGAAGTACTGTGCATTTTTAATAATGTCTACGAAAATTTTCTCTTTCATTACACCTTGTCAACCTGAGAGGTTGTGATGCCAGTGCAAAGATGTCGTAATTTATTCAAATATTACAAACGTTTTCCAAGAAATAGTAAGGTGTCCGTTCATCAGGTCTGCATCCTGTACAATTAGGGTCTTCCACAACTCACACAAACTATAGATAAATCTCAAGTTTACAGACAGAGATCTCTTACAGCTTCTACTATTTAATTGAAAGTTTTCTGTCTCTTACCTACTAACAATGCTGACTTTGATAAGTGCCATCACACTTCAGCTCACTATATTCAACGCCTAACCTCTTAGAATTTTCCTTCAGCAGACTTACGTATGAGGTCATCACAGTCTTACTTTTTGTGGTGTCTGAAATAGCACTTGGGCATAAGATAGAGCTGAGGGATATTTTTCTTCACATTTTCCAGATCAATCGAGCCACCTGATGAACATATAAACATAAAAAATAATACGAACCTTAAAAGAATATGGGTCAAAATAAATGAAGTTACACAGATATTTTCACAACAATTATGAATCATTTATGACATGATGTCGAAGACTGAAACAGAAACTCTATATTTTGTATCTTTCTGGCATTTATTAACTTCAATAGCGTCAAATAAACTTTGAAAAAACTAGCTCTTTATTTAATATGCTATAATAATATGTTTCTAAAATCGTAAATTGCACACTATCACTTAAAACAGCTGTTAAAATGGCACCGAAACAACAAAAATATAATAATTATAATCACCGAGTTGTTTTCGAATTGCATAATTCAAAACCCAAACCAGTTTTGATCAGGTTCTCGGATATTAAAATAGATTACCATATATTAGCAGTTTTTTTACATCCTGTGTGCAAGTTAGCACGAGCCTGGGTAACAAGAAATTATTGGATGAGACTTCATTAAAAATACGCATCCGCTCAGCTATGGGTGAAATTATATGAGGAAATTATCCATTATTTTAATCGGATTATTATACTTCCAAATTATGTGTGCATTTAATATCAACGGTTTAGCGAGGCAATTCATCAAAAATAGCCACTGTTCAGATCTTCTTTAGATAGTGCGTGTGATAAGTGAATAGATATTGATGCTATTTAAATGTATAAGAAAATGTAACTAGGAACGACTAAGATTAATTATTGTATTTATACCATTCGAAATTGTCATGCGAGAAATTCTTAATTGCAAAAATTATTTTAGAAAGCAGCAAAGAAATGCTTAGCACTTGTTCGAAGAAAACAAAAATCATTTTTAGACGGCATGAAGAAAGCTTCTTCTGATTACATAAAACAAAAATTTCTTTTGCAATTTTCTTAAATGGTCATTTTCTGCTTGATATTTTGATTGATACATCTTTTGATATTGACAAAAGATTTTTTTTTCTGGATAAGATTGCCTCCGCTTTAGATATATTTTTGCCAGCTAAGTCCAAAATTTTAAATTATGAGAAAAGAACTAACGTAAATAGGTACACTGATGATTTGAGGCTAATGAGAGAGTCATTACATTTTCTTCTTGATATTTATAAGAGTAACCCTTCTGATGATTTGGAAGATTTAATTAAACACAAAAGACGCATTTACAAAAATGAATTAATAAAAGTCAAGAAAGCTGCAAACGACAATTATATAAGTCAAAACAAAAATCAGCAAAAGGCAATGTGGAATCTGATTAACAGAAATAAATGCAAGCAAGATAAATCATCAGAAATTATCTCCTCTAATGAATTTAATAACTATTTCGGGAACATAGCACAAAACTTAATTAATACCTTACCACCTTCTAACGAAAATTTTGAAAATTATTTTAATAGCTCTGTGGTAACCAGAGCAGACGGGGAATTCACTTGCGAGGAAGTAACTTTTATTCAAGTACTTGATGTAAATGAAAATTTGAACAACTCTAATACTAAAGATCTCTATGACATTAACCTAAAAATTCTTAAAGGTATTAAATATATTGTTGTCGTTCCACTGACTAAACTTATCAATCAATGTATCAGAAATAATGTCTCTCCAAGAAGCCTTAAATTGTGTTACTATTTTTCAAAAAAAACTGTGTCGACGACCCTGCAAACTATCGACCGATTTGTATTGTGCCTTTATTTGCAAAAATCTTTGAGGTAATTTTGAAAATTCAAATTAGTAATTATTTTGAAAGTTCCAACTTATTTAATAGTTGTCAATATGGATTTAGAGCAAAATTTGGACAATTATTAATTAATTCGTTAATAAACGTAATAAATAACGGTTTTGAAGCCAAAGAGTCTGTACACGTGCAATTTTTAGATCTTACTAAGGCTTTTGACTGCGTTTTCCATAATATTTTAGTCAGCAAATTGAAATTTTATACATTTTCTCAAGCCAGTGAAAAATTTGTAACATCCTACTTGACTGATAGATCTAAGTTTGTCTATTTTAATAACGTCAATTCAGATCTAATTAACACTAACTTTGGCGTACCCCAGGGTTCTGTTTTGCATCCGATTCGATTTCTTATTTATGTAAATGACTTGCCTAATAGTACACCTTTAGCAAAGTTTACTTTTTTTGCAAATGACACAACATTAGCCTATACCCACAATGATAACGAAATTTTGTTATCTGAGGCACAAAATAGTCTCTCTTCAGTACATAAATAGTTTTCAAGTAATCAGTTAACCCTAAATAAAGATAAGACGGAGACAATGATATTTAGTTTAAAACATATTTCCTCTCACAGTCGAACTACCCTCACTCCGTAAAATTTTTGGGTGCAATCTTAGACAGTAAGTTAACATGGGAAGAACACACGGTTTTTGTCTGCAAGAATGTATCCCGTATCATCTTCCTACTACGCAATCTAAAAAATTGTTTGTCACAGTCAACTGTGTTAATGTTATATCATGCACTGGTTCACTCCTCTATAACGTATGCTATCTTGGTGTGGGGCCACTCGGCACATACTCCCACAGTTTTTTCGATGCAACGAAAAGCTGTGAGAATCATTGCTGGTTTATCATTTAGAGATGATTGTAGAAATTTTTTTATAAAGCTCTGCCTTGCGCATGTATACTGCAATGTCTTGTGCATATAAAAGCCAATTTATATAATTACACAAAAAATGAGAACATACATAATTATGCAACGCGCAATAAGAGTAACATACGCATGGATATTCTTTCCTATTATTTGGGTTTTCTACCACATGTATTATTATCAATCCTCTTCAAGAAGAAATCACCGAATCTACAAAATAATAGAATTTTAAAAAAGCCTCTGCGCCCGTGACGTTTACGCCAAAGGAATACTCAGAGGTTATGTTTTGCAAATAAATAAACACAGAAATAATGTATTTTACTGGCGTTTCGGAAAGTAATCTCTTTCTGTTTTCAAAGCTTTTTTTTGAAAGAACTCTTATTTTGCTGTGTATGTCAAATACACAGCTTTAAGATTATGTTTATGTTATTTCCATAGATATTTACTACTTTCACAGAACATAGAACTGATGATATTCTCTTTTAGATAATGTTGAGTTTGTTAAGTTCTTCTTTTAACATTGGTAGCCAGGTTGTACAAATATCTACAGAACAATTCGATACGCACTTATCTTGATTAAATAAGATTATTGCTGATTTTTAATTTTTATTTTTTTTTGGTAGCTGCTTCTTTTGTTAAAATTTTTGCCGAGTCCCAGTTTATTCTATGTCCGTTTTCCCAAGCATGTTTATAAATCTTTGATTTCTGAATTTCATTCTTTCTAATGTAATTCTTGTGCTCATCTAACCTCACACTGAAAGGTCTGGATGACTCACCCACATAACATTTATCACATTCGCACGGGACAACTTTCAGACAATATACGCATGGATTTTTCACGTCTTTCGAAAACCAGAAATGGGACTAGCTACTACGCAATAAAGTTTTTCAATGTATTACCGAATGCTATATAGGTACTTCACTTTACACGTTTTAAATCCGTAATTAAACGTTTCTTACTTGAGAATGCATTTTACGATTTTGATGAATTCCTGCTGTCCGATTTTTCTCATTTCATTTTTAAGCATTATTAATGTAACAATTTTAAATTCTTTGTGTGTGTGTATGTGTGTGTGTGTGTGTATATATATATATATATATATATATGAAGTGTTATTGTACTTCCGGGTGCTCTCCCGCGTCGATGGTCGACTCCTCCAGGAGTCACAGTTGTCTAAACGACGTTTCGTCAGAATCGCATCTGCCATCTTCAGATTCTCACTGAATGCTGTCTACTGCTGCTCCTCGTTGCTCGAACTGAAGTGAAGTTCAGTGAACTTCTTTTGCTATGTCAACGAAGACGGATAGTGACTATTTGTTGCATCTAAAGAGTTGTATATATGTGTGGTTTAGTTAACTATTGCATCATCTCTCTACCTACACATTAATATCTCTTTTAGAATGTTTGCATATATTTTCGCAAGACTCGAGAGTAAAGAAATTTGACGTTATTTAATAAGGTCCTTCTCGCCATCGGATTTAATAAATGTTTTGTAATAGCTACTTTGAATGCCTGAGGGATTTTTTTTGTGCAAAGGATGTGTTTATTACATATGTTAGCGGTTTTGTTATATTATCAGCTATTTTTTTAACATTTCAGGTGTGATCTCATCAAAGTACAGGTGATAAAAATTTTATTATTATTATTTGGCCTAATCCACGTATGATGTGCGCCATTGTTCACAAATGACCTGAATGATTCTTGCTCACGAAATTGATTGTTTACAACTTTAGACTTAAACTAGTATGAACAATTGTTTTTACAAATGTTCTATAGGTGATAAAATGCTATTTCTTGTTTATCCGGGTTTTTTTCTCAGAAACTATACTACGTACTTGTATGTATAAGACTTTGATGAAGCTAAACCCTAATCATATAATTTGTAGGTCATAGGCCATTTCACTGTTCATAACGCCAATTTCAATTCGGGTAAACAAAATTCCCATCAAGAGGTGCGTGAAGTACTTAGGAGTCAGACTGAACCAGCGACTGTCGTTTAACACACATAAATGAGTCTACTCTCTGTCCAGGAGTCTGTATTCGCTCATGGTCATGGGTAGAAGAGTTAACCGACAAAATAAAAAATTGTTGTACACAATGGTGGTCAGGCCGTCCATCACATACGCGGCGCCGGTGTGGTGCAGCATATCGCCCACGGCAATGAAAAAACTAAAAGTGCTCGAGCACAAATTTATCCGTCTCATATCAAATTCTGGAAGGTACAACTACCTCAGAGACCTATACGCACTTTGCCATGACATAACCCCAATAACAGATTACGTCCAGGAAATCTCTCAAAAATTCTATTACCTTAAACTGGGCGATAGTCCGCTAACACGAAACATAACCAAATTAGACAGCATAATGTCCTATTTCGGATTAAATACACCCTACCATACCAGATGTTACCGATCTTCCATCAATTTGTGGAGCCAAACTTCAACAACTATAACTTCCTCTTACCCTATCTATATTTACTGATATTTCATACCTATTAGATCTTTACATTTTTCCTATCCACGTCTTCCTTTGTATTTGTTTCTTTTTGTTCCGTTTCTTTATTTTCCTTTTGTGCATTTTTGTTTTTCTAAATTCATTTCACTCCAAAAATTTTCACCAAAACAAAATTAAAACCAAAATTTTTAAAATCAAAGCTTCGGCCAGCCACGCGCAGCCCAGCATTGATATACCTCGCGGGAAGGCACCTTGTACAAGTTGAGGTGCCAGTGTCAGAATCAAATTTTAATCAGTGATGGTACGTCAGTTTTTAAAAAGATATAGTTATAAGTTTTATTAAATCTGTTTTCAGACATGTTTTAATTTTATGACCTAATTTTATCCATCTGCAATGGAAGGTGTTTAGGTTAAATTGTTTTTAATAGTCTTTTAACTCCTCCACTATGAACAACGCGGTGGTTGCACGGTCGCTCGCGGGGTGGGTTCTGGGGAGGCAGATACAAATTTTAATTGTTAATAAAGTTGTATTGAATTAAATTGGTTATTCCGCTATGCTGACAATTTTAGTAGGAATATCGATACAATGACTAATATTAACAAACTAAAGCTCTCCGGTCTTCTCGTGAGATCCTAAGTCGATAAAAAACAATAATTCAGATCAAACATAAAATTATTAAAAAGTGGATACTTCCTGTATGTAACATATTAATTCTTAAACATTTGCCACTCTGTTTTTGATAATAATAGCAGTTATATTTCTTTAGTGTCCATGAAGTTCATGATCTAGGAAATAAAAATTTTTGTTCAATTTAAAACTGCATTTTTATAGCGTCACTATGGCAATTATTCTCATACATGGGTACGATTCGGTGATATGAATAGTTTTATGTTTTGCTTATTAAACTGTCTATTTATCTTTATATCAAATACCTTTAGTTTTGGAGTAGCTTTAACTTGCCGCAGTGATAATTATATGGTAACCACGTTTTAATGAATACTTAGGTTATTTTGATAATAATTTGTAGCTGTTCTCTTCGAATAAAAATTTGGTTGTTACATGTCTTATAATTATAGATATTATGAACAAAGGAACTATAATTATAGATATACAAGGAATATTGAAAGTGTGAAGAAATTGATGTAGGGTAGCTGTAAGCGACACAGAACTTCTATTTGAATGATCCGATGAACTAGTGATTCTTCTAATTACTTGTAGTTACAAAGTGGAATTGAGGCCGCAATGCTAAAATTAAAAAAAGCGGTACAATATAGTGCTGGGAGTAAAAGAAACTGGATTCGTTAAGTATTAGGTAGTATCGGTTTTCTTTTCTATTCGATGCTTGATATGAAAATAAACATACAATTAAATTTTGAAAATAATCTGTCCATGGCTTAACTTTCTATTAATAGTTTTTTATTGCAAAATAGGACACTTTTTATTCGATATCGATAGTGCATATTGTTCTATTGGTGGGACTACTGTCAGAGTATATAAATATCAAAAACGGCAGAACCTAAATAGAGGTTTACAATATGACCCACTCGTTAAATTATAACACATCTTTTCAACTAAAAAAGTGCTCAATATAATTATATCCTGTTCATCCAATAATTCCTCTATGGGCTTAACGATATCCTATATACTACCTTAAAGATATTTCTGAATTATTGTTTTGCCACTAACTCTCTAGTGAATGTATTTTTGATCATTGTTTCCAGATGAATTAAAACTTGTTTTAATTATTTCCATCTAACGAACCTAAGCAACTACGGGTAATTTTCAAAAACAATTGAGAAATCCAATCTTCTTTCCAATTAACATCTTTTTTAATAGCTCAATATCTTATGTCGTCTAGACAATACTTTTTCACGAATAAAAGCCAAGGCAAGATGCTATCATTCCTTTTGTGACAAAACCTTAATGAATTCTCATTGTAAAATTAAAGCAAGCACGTTCCTGCTTTACAATAGTAAGGGTCATACCTAACTGGAGGTTAGCAGTTTGTTCGAGTGACATTCTGAAGCTGAAGTTGCCATCGGAGCTGAAGTTGCCATCCCTAAGGTAGCGTTTTTGGGCCCCATACAGTTTAATATTTTTATAAATGATATAAGTAATTCTATAAAAAGGCTCTTGTATTATCCTATTTGCGGATGACACATATGCAATCATAACGCCAAATAACATTCCAAGAGGAAAAATATGTTTGTGCGCGAAATGACGACAAGGTGTCAAAATGACTGCCATAATTTTCATCAACTCAACTTCAACTTTATGTTCAATTTCACAATAATTATTGTCACACATTTGATAGCTCGGTGATGGTATAAGGTTATGTATTCGTGGTGTACGCCATGCAAGTACATGGTAATGTCGAGCACTAATTCTAGGAATTATATAATTAATTTTATTTGAAAGATTAGTACAATTCAAATTATTATTTACAATTTTAAAGAGGAAAATTATGGAGTTAGAAGTTCTTCGATTGCTGAGACTGTTTCAGTCAAACATTTCCCGCAATTCAATTCATGGAAATCCTCTGGGTGGATATTCACCGTTAAGTGTATACACAGCAGATTTTAAGAACCTACGCTGAACTTTATCTAGTTGTAGAATATTGGAACTGTAAATTGAACTCGGCAGAATAGAAGCATATTCAAGGTGAGGTCTAACGAAAGTTATATAAAGTAGCCGATGCGCGATGTGTGGATATATTTTTGAAACTTTTACAGTTACGTATCACGAAACCAAGAATAGAATAGAATAGAATGGAATGGAATGGAAAGGAACGGAACGGAACGGAATAGAATAGAGCAGAGCAGAGCAGAACAGAAGGGAACATAACAGAAGAGATATAGGATATAGATAGGATAGGATAGAATAGAATAGATACGAGTAGAGTAGAGTAGAGTAGAATAGACACGAGTAGAGTAGAGTAGAGCAGAGTAGAGTAGAATAGAATAGAATAGAAGGTTTTTAAAAGCGGAATCAGTTGTCATTTCTATATATTTATTGAAAGATAATTTTGCATCGAAATATACTATAAGGTTTTTGATGAAATCAGACCTTTGTAAACTGTCATTGCCAACCTTAAAATTAAACACGTACGTATTGGTTTCTCTGCCAAATGACATTACATTACACTTGCTGGCATTAAGAGGTAAATAGTTGTCATTGCACCAATTATGATGATGATATTTAACCAGTCTTGAATATTAAAACAATCATCAATTGAATCAATTAATCGATATATTTTTAGATCATCTGCATACATTGGGAAATGAATGTTATTATCGAAGCCCTTCAAAATATCGTTAATAAACATAACAAAGAAAAGTGGACCAAGCGTCGACCCCTGTGGCACACCGAAACTGCTAGATTTATAACTTCGGTACTGAACAAATTGATATCAATCCTGCAGATATGATTCAATTAATTATAATAATGAATAAAAAGATCGAAGGTGTCTAGTTTACTAATCAAATTACTATGATCTAGGCTGTCAAAAGCGTTGGAGAAATCAATGTGGATAATATCAACTTGACCACCTCTATCCAGACTTTCACAAAGAAATCGTGTTTTGTACACATGGTTTGTGACAGTTGACCTAACTTTCATAAATCCCTGTTGATCGGTGATATTGTGCCAGAGACATAAGAATATATGAAGGAGTAAAGAATTACTTCAAAAATAATTTCCAAACTTACAAATGGTAGTATAGTAATTGGTCTATAGTGTTCATTATCTCGTTCAAGTAATCTTTTTTGAGTACAGGACACAGTGAAGATTTAGACTTCTGAGGAAAACTTGTACTTCTTAATATTAGATTATAGATAATTAATAGTGCTTTGAAAAATGTAGTCGCACAATCTTTAACAAGAAATGCAGGAATTAGATCGGGATCCATAGTCATAATGGCATTAGTTTGTTTAATGGCCTTATTATCTCTTCCTCAATGATTACAGACAGATTTAAGATATTGGAGTTAATCTTAGGTGTGTTGTTAAAATTATCGATGCCGGAATTGGGATGTGTGAAGGATTTCGAGAAGAAGTCAGCAAAAATTATTATTATTTGATTGCGGGCTTTCATAATTTGATTTTCATAATTTAAAGATGAAGGGATGGATGTAAAAATTTTTCCTTTAATAAAACCTCAGAAGTTATTTGGATTGACCAGAATGTTATTTTCAATATTGGCTAAATATAACTTATATGCAATAATACATTTTTATGGCACCGGAGCAACAGCATATTACGTACAATCTGTAGGTAAAAACTAAAGAAATTCAAAGGCATGAAAAGATTAGTCATTCAAAAAGAGCAATTGGTACATGATTATAGACAAATTGCTGAGCAAGGTGGTGTAATATTTAGAAAAAAGAACACGTTTCGTAGCGTTTTGCATGATATTTGTACAGAAATGAAGAACAAAGTATCTGACTTAATTTTTAACTTTAACCTTTTAAATGTGTTTTCATCATCAAGAGTGCCTTGTAACTTTTATCTTTTTAGCACTTTGATTTTTGCCTAGTATCGTGTATTATTTGACCATTAAATTATGCGGGGTAGGAGCCGGAATTTTTTTGTTTCTTGGGTACATGTATTAGAAAATAATCATATAAGTTGGAGTGCAACGCGTCTACTGCAATATCCACGTCGTTAAATGTTCAATACGTGACCAATCAGTGAGTTGCAAGTCCCTATACAATTCCACAAAGTTTTCCTTTTTAAAGTTGAAGTCAAAGTTGTTTTTTTGAGGAAAATTATTATTACTAGACTTTTGAAAGTCTGCCTGGATTAATATAGCTGGATGATAGTTATCCTCTTTAAGCAAAACTTCAGATGCTTGGTGAACAGAACAGCTCCTATTGAGGAAAACGAGATCAAGAATTCCATCATCTGTATTTGAAACATAATTGTATTGGTTCAGATCAAAGGACCACGGTACCAATATGGCTCCATTAAAAAAATTTGATGGATTTTATTTGCTCATAAATCACATAATTTAGTACTTTCGATGGGATTTCGATTTTTCTAGCACTACACGGGTCAATTATAACAAATCGGAACGATCATGGCACACTTAAATGGAAAACTTGAAATTTAAAGAGCCTAAATTAATCACTTCACTTTTAATCAAAACGCCAGATTCAAAATTTTTAGAGTTTACATCCAGAAATTGTTCGAATCATGAAGTTATACACTAATTACGCCAACTGGTGTAACCGAGTAAATTAGAATGAAAATGATTTTAGTTATCAGTATAAACCATGAATTCAGATAATATTCAAATCAGATTCGAGATTACCGAGCAGGAAACTTTATTAAATGCAGTCTAACCACATCATAAATAATCGACTGGAGCTGCTCCTTTGAAAGGTCATGATAGTCGATATTAATTTGTTTTGAAGTTTAAATCTGCAATAATGTTTTTTTATAACACCGCACGTAATTTGTAGAAGTCTTGCATGCATAGTGGATTATCATAATTTGTCAAACGTGTATAGTTCTTAGTGTAATTAGATTTGTGTTCGATAAATATTTATATGAATAGTTACGTTACACCGTTATACGGATTTTTTATGTTAATGTTAGTATTTAAATTGACCTATTAGTTGCCTGTAACATTATGGACGTAAATGTTCTGAATATTGAGAACAAAATAATGATAAATCGTTTGTCAGAATAGTGCGCACGATTTTTATGTATACTTTTTCATTTTGTGATTTGTTTTTAAAAAGTGATCAATGCGATGTCAGATTTTGTTATGTAAATATTAAGAATTTGTCAACTACAAAATCAGATCGTGTTTTAACCCACCTTAGCACAAATGCCGTAGTGACTGCGGTAATATTTTATTTCAAAATTGAAGCGTCTTGCTGTGCTGATAAAATTAACAACTGGGGCATACAATGGACTTTTCATAAAAAATACAATTAGTGGAGTAAATGTGCCAGAATATTACAGTCGATAAGGAAACTTTTGGGAGCAAGCAAATTTTCTTTTAACTTATAAACACTAAAGACAATAAAAAGTGCGTTTTTCGGTTTCGGAATGTTCCGCGTATCGTGAACGATCCATCTTTTCCCGTCTGAAGGACTTCGATTATATTTTCTAAAAATGAATATTAAACGTTCACAAAAAAAAATACTAACACTTTCTTAAAATTAAACCTGAAAAGGAATTTTGAAAATACAAGAGAAAGACAATATAAAGTTCAAAAAATATATATTAAATCTCTTTAAAAAATCATGTTTTACAAAAACGCTCAAGAAAAATGTATTGACAAACTATAGTCTGGCCCGTGTACAACACAGAGTGAGGAACAGAACGACTCATAATGTACCAACTACCATCTAATGTGCGGTTTATAGCTAACGATTACACAAAAAGATTCAAGAAAATTTTTGGTGGGCTTTTGCTTGCCTCTCTGTTTACGTATTATCAGTTCAATAATAATTTGGTTTACTGCTCAGAGTTTAAAAATGTTTGAATCGCAACGACTTTGAATTATATTGTAGCAATTACATATTCATACGTTCAGGCAAGGCGGTCCCATGCACATCTGAGTACATGGTAAAAGATACTTTTCTGACACTGAATCACTGAGGAACCGGTTTAGGGCAAATCACCCTTGTCGCTAAAGACTATTTTTGCTAAAACTCTCGAAATACTTGGACTAGAGACTGGATTAACTTGTCCTCATATTTAACACAACGCATGAGTTGCAGTGCTGCACAACGTGGATTCGTAAAAGGGTTTTGAATTTTGAAATTTCCGAAATTAAAGTCGATTTTAGTTATACTTTCTAAATTTGGTGGTCGGGGCGACATTACGTCCCCGGGCAGCGACATTTACTACACTTCCTAAAATTACACTCCTTGATAAGTTTTCAAGATTTTGGCATAATAAACGCTCCGTACAGCGAAAATATGATTTAAAATATAAAAACCTCTTCCAATGGCATTTTTACGTGCAGCACGCTTTTCATGCGAAATGTTTCCGGATTTTGTTACAGTTTCGAAAAGTTTATCGAAGGTTTTGGCGTGTTTTTTAACATATCCTCACACATCTTTCTTTATTTTCCCATATGCGTATTATATAAGGAAAGTATGGTGATCGTGCAAAAATTCGATTTTGAGTTTTTGATGAATGTACACTTTTTTAAGTCACCTGAACCCAAAAAAGTGTTTTTAAGAAATGTCTGTCTGCCGTCGGTGGTCGCACCTAGAATCCAGCCTACTAGATCGATTTTGTTCAAATTTTACATATGTATTCAAGACGGCTGCACCTCGAAGAGAAATCGCAAAATCGGTCCTAGCTCAAATGTGGTGGGAGTAAACCCCTAAAAACAACTTTAACGATTTTCATTAAATTTTATTCAAATTTAACATATGAATACGATAAGGTAACATGACCAGTTGCACCTAAGAAATGCAGGGAGGGAGGTCGCGGAGGGCAAAGAGTTAAAACAAAATGTTTTAAATTTTAACAAGATTGGTTGAGAAGAAATAGAGATTTGACGAGGAAAAGATTCGATGCCGGGAACAGGGTACATTAGTTTAGTCTACTCCTAAGCCCTTTTTCACACTGAACAATTTAGCAGCGCGATCGAGCGTGCAGTTTTAGGTAGTCGCGATGTCTCAACCGGCTCGTGTCTTTAGATTAAAACCGCGCGACTGAATCGCATATCCTTTCACTCAACCGCACTACTAAATCGCGCTGCTAAATCGCCCAGTGTGAAAAGGAGTTAAATGGGAAAGTTTGTCTTATTGTCTTAAGCAATGAAGGATATAGGGCTATCTACAAATGGATGGGGGTCTGTAGGCAAAATTGGTGTGGAGGGTTGCTCAAGACAGGTGATATTCCAGATTCCCTAGCTTTCTGGATTCTGGGGTGTAAATCATGAGGGCCTTTTTATTTACATATGTAGGTAATGCGATACTTGAGATCAGGCCTCGCCCTCCAGAATGGAGCCACTTAGGGCCCCAGTGTTGTTTAGGGTTCCGCCCCCCCGCTATCTGAAATAGCCCACGTGCTGTCAAAATGCCTGTGGGTCCTGTAGTTATCTTCACTTTGCTCCCAGACCACATAGGTGATCCAAACCTCACAAAAACAAAACGGTATAACTCCAGAAAGATTAATATTAATAATAATCATAATAATCGTCCTTACTGATACAAAAAATTACAATTTTCGGTTTCAACTGCCGGTCGTCCAAAATATGCTCTGTGGGGTATCAAATGAATCGTTTCAATGTCTGAATCTGAATTTTACTATATTTTCGTTCTAAGTGTTAAAATGGCACTTAGAGCGTAATAATTTGAATTTCAAGTAAAAAATCATGTTTCCGGGTTCGAAACACGTCGGAATCGGCTATAAAATAACAACTTCCGGTTTCACCTTCCGGTCATCCAAAACATGCGATGTGAGGTATCAAATGAGTCGTCTCGACGTCTAGAATAGGAATTTTACTATATTTTTATTCTAAGCGTATAAATGGACAGTGCTTTTCCATATTTTGATAAATAAAGGCATTTCAGACCATTTTAAAATTTCTAATGACATTTTAGAGGTGTCTACTTGTGACATAACAAATATTTTTTGAAAATTTGTGGTTATTAATCATGCTGAAACTAATACTGAAACCCGTTTTAAAAAACAATTAGATAAAAAAGTTGTCCGTATGGTGCAGACTTTTTGGCGAACATTGTATATTAAAAATCATATGGGTCCGATAATAGAACCTTGAGGCACCTTGAGGTAATAAAGCTGACTTTGAAATTTTGTTATGGCGAATTGGTAATGATTGCTAAGATAGGAGGCGATTAATTTTCTACTGTTTTCGTCAAAACCGTAGCACTTAAGTTTAAAAATATTCTACAAAATTTAGTACAGGCCCGTTTTAAGGGGGTGATGAATCTAGTGGCGTGCGTAGATTTTTTCCTAAAAAATCGCTAATATGAATTATTAAAATTTTACTCCTAAAAACTGACATAGTAGGCCTTGGATTTTGTAGGAATCTGGCGAAAAAACTACTTTGCCGCAAACGTAAAATCTTCCGTCAGGAACTTTATGGCGGAACTCTTAATTCGACCTTAGAGTCCATGCCATACATGAGAAGTAGTACTACACAACGTCGGTTCGTAATAAAGAATTTTATTTGAAAGTACAAGTCCCTCTTCGAGATAGTTGTTTAAATTACACCCCGTGGAACGGATAGCTTTCAAAAGTAAAATTTTTGTTGTAGTGCCGAAAAATAAATCTTTTGTTTTAGTTTCCAAAATTTCACTTTGCACTCATGTCTCGAAAACTTTCATAGTTTATGTGTCGCACGCGGTTCATGCAAAATATTTTCGTTCGTGCAAATCGAATTTCGTTACAGTTCCAAAAAATTCCCTTCGAAGAAAATTTTTGCTCGGTTCAAGCAAGATGACTTTTGATATGATTAATCTTTCTTTCACATCCACGCATTGGAGCCAAGCTCAGTTAGTTCTACGCAGAGCCAACGTGAATAAATGACCATACATTCAAAAGACTGAATGAGAGGATGTCCAATGTGTGGCCGGCAACACGATATTGAAGCAAATCTTTTAATGCTTTGTTGAAAAACTGACACACGTCAGAAGACTTCCAATATTGGTGCACATTAGACTATTGTTGGTTCCAATATCGCTCCCAGAGTGTGGAGCCGGCGTAAGATAGAACTAATCAGAACTATGAGTAGTATTTTTGTTTACACAGTTGCCATTATTACTAGCAGTCAAACGCTTTACGTTGTTTCTGCAGCATGTAAATAGTTAGGCTTTATTATGAGAAACTGTAAAAATTTCCAGACTATCTGAACCTTTAAATTGTTGTATTTCTCATACGTAAGGTCAAAACTTGTATACGAGACACTAGTATGGTACCCTACTTATCAATGTCATGTAGATAATATTGAGTCTCCACAAAGAAAGTTTTTGAAATATTAATCACTTAAAGAAGATGGCACCATACCCTCCGCAAGGAATAGAACACAATTTATTGTTAGACAGATTGTCATTTTTTGTGTCTAGATTAGCAGGTAAACATAATTGCACATATATTTGTGATAGTTCGAGAACAAATTATTTAGTCAGACCATCAGTATTTATTATAAGCAATAATTTTAATAAAATTTGTCAGCTATGTGATATTTATTCATCAGAATTCTCTTAATCAAATTGTTCCCGTCGCAAGTTTGAACTTATAAAACACGTTTAGGTAGGTACTTTACTTTTACTTATTAGCTATGCCTCTTCATTCCCCTTGGTACTTCATGTATTAGTATTATTTTTGCTTATTTCTCTCTCTAGTTGGAACTAAACTGCTTTATTATTATTATAACGATCAGCTATAGCAGATCGTTATATTGGGCATATTCAGCATTGAGCAAAAGAAATGATTTCTAAGAATTTACTAACACTGAACCATATTACGGGGGATGATATCGGTTTATTAATTTGTGTCATAAAAAATGGCATATATTTTAAGGGGGCTCGAGCATTTTTAAGAGCCACATCTAACCCTTCTTTAGGTGGTCCCGTGTACCTTATACGGGTTTAAAATTAATTTTTAATAATTCTAATCTTACACATAAGGATCTAGGATAACTCAAGGAGCATTTTAAAACAAAAATTATTACTTCGGAAAGGCTTCTTTTTCTTTTAATTATTTGTTCTTTCATTACGTTTCCTTTTTCCTTCATTTTCCTGTTCTAATGCTGCAGAGCCAAGTGGTATATTATACTTTTACAGCAGTTTGAAGTTTAATAGTATTATATAAATAACTCTCTATTACTACTCTTGACCAGAGTTTAAGTTGCCAATAGATGGGATGAATTTTTAATAAAAAAAAATTAAAGCTTCTTAAAACAAATTTTCTATCTAATATACATTTTAAAAGGATCTAACCACAGAATCAACTTAGTGGAACGACAGCTAATTAATTAGTTTATTTGCATAATGTTATTAAGATTTTGTTAATTTCCAAATATGGCATTTCAACCATTATATAATAGAAAAAACGTTATATTATTGACATTTATAATATAAAAGATGAAAACGTTTATTATTGAACTTTATGTTATAAATTAGCAAGAAAAACCTATCACATGGAGACAAATAAAAAGCTTGAATAATGCTTCAGCCCACAGCTAATTATATCAACACAACTAATTAAATTATTAAGTTTTGCAACCTATTAATTTTTCTTTGTGGAATACAATTATTTCTTCATATTTTTCTATGACTCCTTGACATTTAAGACAACCATTTGTCACAAAGTTATTGTAAACAGCTTCAAGTAATTTATAGGACACGGTGATAAAAGAAGTTCTAAATGAGAATGTCAATGCGAAATTTCTGTTTTTATCGGCTTAAAACCTTAACTGTAAAAGAAAGAAGCTGTCTTTAAGTAAGTAAATAAATAGTGTTTTAAAAATAAAAAGATCTCTCAAGTAAAATTCCTGCGATGAGGATTTCAAGGAGGAGTTGCATTTACATTTCTTACTGTCATTACCTTTCATCGTTGGATATCATTCTTAAGTTAATAATAATGACGGAAAAAAATGACCCTGTAACAGAGGAGTATCTTAATACTATGGCAGAATATGGCTTTATATCAACAATGAATGTATATACCCGGACACAGGGAGGCTCAAAAAGTTGCATGGACCATTTGTTTGTTGACCAAATAAGTGAGAATTATGAAGAAATTTCCCCTGTGGTATATAAATCCTCAATCATGGATCATTTCTCAATACTATTGGCACTCGAATTACATAGTGAAATGTAAACAATAACCATATTACAGAAAGATGGACTGTAAAATATACGGATTATGAAAAACTGAAATACAAGTTAAGTGTATCCGATTGGGATGATTTATACAATATACCAGTATTGAGTAAAGCAACAGAAATTATCATAAATAGAATTAAAAAAAATATAGGCCAATGCACAACTATTTTAAAAAGAGAACAGGAATTAAGAGAAACCTATGCGCTGCTGTAAAATTAAATATAAACAATGCAATCTATTACATATTATGTTTATACAGAGCCCCAAATTCTGATATCGCTACTTTTTTCCTACAATTTGAGAAGTGTTTAAATTTACTATTTAATAAAAATCAATGTTTCAAAATAATTATATGTGGCGATTTAAACATAAACTTTCTAAACAAAAACAACGAGACTGCTGAACTTATGGATCTCGTTAGTTCTTTCTATATTAACCTGTTTTTGATGAGCCTACCCGATTTAGTAATAAAAGTAGTACTACCATTGACTATATATTGACAAATTTTAACAATGATTTACTTGGAAAAAGTGTAATTCAGACTGGTATCTCAGATCACTCTGCTCAACAAATAATTTTTGGTTGTATTGCTGACGGGATTTCGGAGCCTTATAAGTACAGATCTTTCTCTAGGAAAAATATTCTCCAGTTTAATGACTATCTTAAATCTAAAAGATGGGATAATGTTCTTAATGGAATTAACGTTGAAAATAAATTTAAACCTTTTTATGAAATATTTTTATATTATTATGATATCAGCTTTAAAATGGTAACAAAAAATATTCATTATTCATCTGACAACAAAAATTGGTTAATAACTGGAATAAAAATCTCATCTCAACGTTTAAAGGAGTTATTTCGATTGCAAGAACTAGGTATAATTGAGAAAACATATTACACAAAATACAAAACTACTTACAATCGTGTCGTAAGACAAGCAAAGAAAACATATTTTGACAATATTATTTTGAATTCTGAAAATAAATCGAAAAGCGTTTGGAATATTATTAACACATCTATTAGAGGATCAAATAAGCAAATAAAAAATAATACTTCTACCATGATGATTAATAACCTGGAAATGGATGATCAAATTCAAATTGCAAACGAATTTAACTCATATTTTATTAATCTACCGAAGTCCAAACAAATAAAAATAAACTATGATATGAATATCATGAATGAGTCAATTATTGTTCTACATAATGTTACCGAATCCGAAATTATTACCGTCATAAATAATCTAAAAACCTCAAATTCAACTGGACATGACAATTTTTTTATAAATATTATTAAACAATGTGCCCATTTACTTGCTAAACCCTTATGCAATATAATAAATCACTGTTTTGCAGAATGTCATTTTCCGTATTTACTGAAAATATCGAAGGTAATATGTCTTTTCAAAAAGGGTGACTCTAAACAAATATGCAATTATCGTCCCATCTCGCTGTTATCAGTTTTCTCTAAAATAACTGAAAAATTACTTGCAAATAGAATTGTATTTTTTCTTGAGTCAAATAATAACATACTACCACCTAATCAACATGGTTTTAGGAAAAGACGATCTACAATTTCTGCTCTACTAAGTTTTCTAAATTATATTTATGTAAATCTTGACAAGGGTAATAAAGTCATGGCCTTATTTGTTGATTTATCTAAAGCATTCGATTGCGTAGACCATGATATTTTGCTCAAAAAAGTGGAGTGTTATGGTTTGCGTGGTCAGTGCAATATGATTTCGCATACCTTCTTAACAGAAAACAGTTTGTTGGGTATTATGGAAAAAGATCCCATGAAACGGAAATTGATATTGGAGTTCCCCAGGGTAGTGTTGTGGGCCCACTTCTATTTTTGTTATATATAAACGATGGTGAAAATTTCATATCCACTTTTTACTGTGTTTTGCTGATGATATGTCCTTTGTCTCATGTAATCACAATTTAAATTTAGTATCTGAACTTCTGCAGGATAATTTGTTTTCTCTTTTTAAATATTTTAATTCAAATAACCTGGCAATAAACCAAGAAAAAACGTTTTCGATGCAATTTCATTACTGCTAACTATATATCTAGTCCACTTATTAAACTTCAACATAAAACAATCCAACAAGTTACAGATTTTAAGCTACTAGGTATATATGTTGATATGTCATTAAACTGGAAAGTTCACATTGACTATATAAGCAAGAGGTGTGCAAGTATTTGTTTTGCTCTAAAGAGATTGTGCCAAATTTCAAGTAAAAATGGTGTTAAAATATTTTATCATTCAAACTTTGAATCAATAATTAGGTATGGAGTGATTTGTTGGGGTAATGCTAGTACAGCTAGCCGTGTATTTGTGCTGCAGAAAAGAGCGTTACGTTCTATGTACGGTTTGCAGTTTCGTGAATCCTGCAAACAAACCTTTATTGCACAAAAGATTTTAACATTGCCCTGTTTATATATACTTGAAATATTAACTTTTGCAAAAAAAATTTCAATCTATTCACTTTTCAAAATATCTCTCATGAATACTACACGCGTCACGGAGAAAATTTGCAGCATACATTACACAGGCTAGAACTTTATAAATCCAATCCTTATTATGTCGGTACGGTTCTGTATAATAAACTAGATCTAAATATTAAAAGTTCGTTCAATTATTATGAATTATTATTTCTAAATGTTTTGTATAAGCTAAAGTACACAATAGCTCTTTGTATTAAACTTTATCGTGGCTATACGGGCTACGTTCCCAAAGCCATATTCCTTTGGAAAAAAAAAAGTATTAAAAGCTGCAGTATTAAAAAATTTATATCTACTGTTAAAAATATGTTACCCACCAATGCCTTCTATAGTGTAGATGAATATTTAGCTTATTAATTTCAATTTATTTGTTGTTGTTTGTACTATTTTTTCTTTCTTTCTTTTGACTTATCCTATATCAATATCTATTGATCTTTTGGATTAAAAAAATTACAAAAAAAAAATGTTGGATAACTGAAAGATTGGTAAAATCAATATGCAAGAAAGATAACCTATTTAAAAAACTACAAAGAGACCCAGAAAACACCGAATTAGCAACAGAATATCGGATGTATCGAAATAAACTATCACAAAAAACATTCGAGAAAAAATAAATTATGATGAGATGACAAATATATTGATACAAAAAGAATGGGACTATAATAGTAGCAATGTGAATGTTGTATCATCACAATTTATTAATAATATGGTTGAAGCTCTTAATACGGTTGCTCCACTTAAACAAAGCAAAGTTAAAGAAAAAAAGAATTTATGGATTAACAATGAATGTAAAGAGGCCATACAAAATAAAAATGCAGCTTATAAAAAATTTCTATATACAAAAGAGGAGCAAGGCTGGAATATATATAAACGAGAGAGAAATGCCTTAGTAAATAAAATAGAAACTGCTAAATGTAATCACTATGAGAAAAGCATTGATAACACAAAAAAGAATCCTAGACAAATGTGCGCAAATTTAAATGGATTAATAGGTAATAATAAAAAAAATTCAACCTCTCTAAAGACATTAAATTGTAATGGAGTTGAATATAATGATATAGATGAAATTACTAATACACTTAACACTTATTATGTAGGCAGCATAGAGGATGTGATCGTTAGCATTGGTGTAAATATTGTTGATGAGGAGAGTGTGTTAGAAACAATACCTAAAATGAACTGCACCATGTCCTCTTTTGATTTGATTTCATTAACAAATCTAAATAAAATTATAAGCAACCAAGCAAGAAAATGCAGTACTGATGAGATAGGGAAGGAATTAATAAAAAAACACTTTTCATGTAATTGGTTATCCCCTACTAAATGTTATCAACCTAAGTCTTGAAAAAGGTATTTTTCCGGAGTGTTTTAAGACGTCCACGATAGTACCAATACCAAAAGTCCCAAATACTAAGTTAGCAGAGTATTTGAGACCCATAAATATGCTTCCCTTTTGTGAAAAATTACTTGAATTAGTAGTATTCAATCAAGTAATACAATATATAAATTCAACTAATATATTGTGTACTTGTCAATCGGGTTTTCGGGGAAAACATTCATGTGAAACAGCTTTACAGTTCATAATATCGGAATGGAAACAACAACTAAACAAAGCGGGAACAGGAATATGTACAGTATTTATAGATCTTAAAAGGGCTTTCGAAACGATTGATAGGCAAATACTATTATTAAAATTAAAAGCCTATGGCTTTTCAAATACGGTGCTGCATTGGTTTGAGAGTTATCTTTCAAATCGTAAACAGATAATTAAAATAAATAATAATAAATCCGGACCTATTGTAAATAACTCTGGAGTGCCCCAAGGAAGCGTCCTTGGGCCACTGATGTTTACACTCTATATCAATGACCTCGGGAATATTTTGAAAAAATGTAAAATCCACCTTTTTGCAGATGATACGTTGATATATTATGTTGATAATGATTTCAATCAGTTGGTGGAGACATTAAACCTGGAATTAAGCCACGTCTCAGATAAATTCAAAGAAAATAAGTTAAGAGTAAACAAAATGAAATCAAAATGGATGTTTATTGGTTCAAATTGTTTATACAACTCTTTTAAAGAACTAAATATAAATGTTATTTTAAATAATGAAAATGTGGAACATGTAAGAAATATGAAATACTTAGGACTTGTTATTGATAGAGAACTAAAACTAAATGATAGGTAAAAAAATTGGTTTCTTTAGAAGGGTCAGTCAGTGTTTATCAGTTGGAAGTAAAATGACCGTATATAACGCTCTAATCCTACCACACTTTACATACTGCTGTTCATTAATCTATACCTCAAACACTAACACGGAAAGACTACAAAAACTTCAAAATAAAGCAATGCGAATTATTTTAGAATGTAACATGTATACAAACATTAATCTGATGCTAAATGTCTTAAACTGGTTTGACATTAAAACTTATTTTTACATGCATACAATGATTTTTATTTATAAAATTGTTAATGATTTACTACCAAATTACTTAAAAGATCAAATAAATCAATATAGTACTAGGCAAAAACATAATATTTATATTAATACAACTTCTAAAACCAGTTCAATGAACAGTTTGTTCCATTCTGGTCTCATCCAATATAATATTTTAAATAATGATATAAAAAATACTAGTTCTGTAAAAGTATTCAAAACAAAACTTCAAAACCACCTTAGCTCATTAAAGTAGATTATTTTCTGCTAATGTAGACTGTAGACATAAGTGTGTAACACTAGATTTAAGTTAGATATAAGTATGTAATATTAAATTAAAACTGTGACATGTACTATCCTTGAGATAAATAAACTTCATTCATTCATTCATTAAACTAAATGATATAATCCAAATAACTAAAGCCAGTTACTATAAGAAGAAAATAGAAAGAAGCAAAGATAACTGCAAAGCACTATGGAAAACAATTAAGGAAATTGGCAGAAAAACAAGGAATTTAAAAAATTATAGATACAGAAGGAACACAAGTAACACAAGAAAAGGAAATATGCGAAGTTTTTAACAAATTCTTTATAAATATCGGTAAAGACTTAGCTAGCAAAATCAAGCTGGTAAAAGGAAATAAAAGGAATGCCATATTCAATTTTTTTAGTGCAAACTATTGAAAAGGAGATCAGAAAAACCATTCTAAGTTTAAAAGATCATAAAGCCCCTGGCGTCGACCATAAGACTTTGTTTCATTAAATTTGAATTTGTCTTTCAAAAATTTACTGAAATGTATAACAGCACTTCCCTCGAAAACTGTTGGAGTTATCAAGTTCCACCAAGTGTACCCTTTATACGTGGAAATGACGCCCTCATTAGATTTTCTGGTCAGAAATACCACAACGGTTTGTCAAAAAAAACATGAAAAAAATTCATCATCAGATACAGGTTGTGACATGCCATCTTCCGCCGGTGTCCGCAAGATCATAAGTAGATAAATTCATCAAATTTACCTATAGTAGAAATTACCTTTAGCGATAAATGTCACCACGCTTAATATTGGGTGCGAATTACCACTTTAAGCTTTTCTCCAACAGATGGCTCTCCGTAGAAAATATATAAATTTATTAAATAATGGTCTATTATTGTGTATATTTTAGGGCAATTTACAATATAGATTATTGCAATAATTAGCGTATAAAAATTGTTTACAAAGTAATAGTGTAAATATGGTTAATGATCAAAAGTCCATAAAAATCGATTCAGTCTTTTACATTTCACAAGTTGGTACCCTGACTGTCGAACTGTCAGCTGTTGTCATTTGCTTTTGTTTTTGTGAGTGACCAAAGGTTATAAATCACTAAAATTGCTTAAAACTCTTTCTTTTTAAATCAAGAATTTGAACTGAAAACTCAGCTAAGGATTAATTTAGTTAAAAGGCACGTGATTGCTAATCGGTTTAATACCGGAATCAGTAACTAGATTTAACCTAATATTTCAATTTATATTTTGGTTTGTTTAAATTGAAATTTCGAATTATTCGCATAAATAAGCAAGTTATCGTCTAAAAGTAATATTCTAGGTAAGTTTGAATGTCTTTGATTTATTAAAGACACGTGCTCACGTTAGCGGTTAATCTTGAGAATAATTTTGTAACTTTAATTGTAGCCGATTTGGGATAGGCCAGATTTTGAGCACAGAACTTGCCTACTGTTCTGTTATTTTCGGATTATTGGATTTTTGGACTTTGGATCATTGGTACACGAGTTTTGGTATACGATTTGGCCCTGCATTTTGATTTACACATTGCGATTAAGAGAAACTTATCTAACTATTGTGGAGATTTGTGAAACCTATCAAATTGCGTTGTGAATACTTCTCCTCGATCAACAACCTTCAAGTCTGGAACGCCGGGAAACTCACCAATTTTTTTGTAAAAGCTAAGTAACAACTGTATCTCCTTTTTATTGTCAAATTGTTTCAATTTACTAATCATTTTTCCATAGCGTTAACTTTAAACCTTAGACTTTGCTGTATTATTTTATTGTAATATTTTTACCGTTAAATTTTGTATACTGACTTTTATTGATTTTTATAATAAATTGTATTTGTTTTTATTTGTTCTTTTATTTTGTCACTCTCACTACAAGGATTTGTAAGATCTGGGACCTCGTTTACTTACCCCGACTATAGGTCGTAATAAGGTCCTGTGGCACATTCTATGATCTAACGCGATTTAATACATAAATTATTGTTTCTTAGAATAAAAAAGTTCCTCTAGCAAATCAAGTCAAGATCAGTCAAGAGGCTGTTGAGTTGTTGCAAAAAAAAGAAAAAATAATTTGAATTTTGACACCCTGTGTCTTTATCCACAGCAACATTTGGTTATATCCTCATATTTTGGCCCAAAGAATCTACCCTGTATGTATTTGTATTTATATCTTGCTCTGCTTGCTATGTTCCTACTCTGTCATTGTAATATAAAATCTCTTGAGGTTGTAAAATAAGTAAATAAACAATGGCTGCCCCCACTAATTAAATATTACTCTGTTGACAGGTGTTTTTTAATTAAAGAGCAGCACAATAATTGTACAATTTATACTTGCAATATTTTATTAGCAATGCGCGACAATTCTTCTTATATAATACTCCCTGAACCCACTCGTTTTTGTCCTTTAAATTTATAACTTTACAGGTGTGTCAATACAAAATATAAAAACAATTCTAATAAATAATAGACTGGACAAAGCATAATATATTAAGTACTTTTAAGTAATTAATCCCGTATGCTCTTTGAAAGTGGTAGAGTAAGACCTGTGAGCCAAGAGTTGAGTGATTTATAATGGGAAACACCTGGCCGAAGGGAACTAAGTACTGCCTCTGCAAGGCAGCAATTACCAACATTTAGCTATGATGAATAATGCTCGTTAGGTAGGTTCACACATACTTGATTATACATGGCCAACGTGAATAATCTAATTATCATTATTATACACCATTAAAAACGAATAAATTGATTTTTTACGAAAATTAATTTGATTTAGTTCTCCAAATCTGTGCTCTCGTGTATAATTTAAAATAAATTTGGAATATAAGTAGTCCGAGAGGGCATATATTGGGTCCAATGTGTGCTTTTTTTAAGAGTGCTAATCAACGTTTTTATTGAGCAATACTACTACAATTTTTGACAGCTAGTTAGCGCTACTTTTACAGTATTTTTTAGTTTCACAAATTAGTTTACGCTTAGCGAAAAGCTACTTATCGTTTCAAGTTGTAAATAGCTAAATAATGAGTGAGTTTTTTTATGCAGAAAAAATCATATTTGATGCATTAAAGTTAACGCTTATATCTGAGCACCGAGTTTTAATGACTTCTAATACCATTTAACCCATTTGAATTCAATATTTTCGTTTGCATTAAAGGTGTTATGAATTTACAGTAGGTTGTGGCTTGGTTTATTTATTCAAAATAAAACAAAAAATACAGTTAACACGACTAGTTACAATTGAGCATTTAAAGGGAAAGGGCAACGTAATATACAAGGTTTTGATTGATCGTTCTACAACTTATAATTTTTGAACTAATTAAGAAATCAAAACACGCAAATAATACAATGTTACTTTCTCAAACTACGTTATGACGTTTACAAGGAAACACAGAAGCATCATTTTACATTAGAAAAATTAAAATGGGCCGCTCTAAATATAATTTTTTTCAGAGAGTAAAATTTACACAACATTTGAAATTATCAACTAATCTCCCTAGTGCTTGAATTATTTCCTGAAATTTTCAAAGGCCAAAGGTTTTCATCTTAAATGATCAATTAAATGATTTGTGCAATAGAAACCCGTAATTGTCTTAGTTTCTTTCTATATGACATAATCAATAGCCCATATAAGTATGAACTAATTGTGAAATAAAAAGAACGCAAGTAACACAATTGAAAAATAGAAATAGTGTAGGTGTGGACGGTATTCCCACTAAATTAATGTAAGCTGTTTCGGAAAATACATTATACTTTAGATTATAATAGCTATGAAGAGAAAATAACAAATACGGTGTATTTAAGTTATAGTAAAATGAGTTATTTGACCGAATTTTTCCAATTTCCCGTAAATTGAGAAACCCAACTAACCAATTTCTTTGGCTTCAATCTGATTAACTCTACTTAATTTGGTGACTGATAAATTAAAAACTATCATAAAAAAAGAATGTGATGACAGAAATCACAAGTTCTGTGCTTCTGAATTTGTCAAAGGTTCTTGACTGTGTGTCCCATGAAATGTCAATCAATAACATTGTTTTTAATAGTAGCACACTTTTATTACCATTTTACCTTACCGAGATAATTCAGTACGTTCTCTATAATGGAATTAAGTTCGATTTATATAGTATTGAATCTGGAGTTCCACAAAGTTCAGTTTTGGGACTCCCACAATTTCTAATACATATAGAAGACCTCCTAAATTCAATAATAGATTTTTTATTAATAATGTTTGCTGATCATATTAAAGAACACGCCAGAACCCTCGATAAACTTTTCGAAACTGTAACAAAATCCACGCATGAAAAGCGTGCTTCACGTAAAAATGCCGTTGCAAGAGGTTTTTATATTTTAAATCACATTTTCGCTCTACGGAGCGTTTTTTATGCAAAATTTCAGAAACTCATCAAGGTGTAATTTTAGAAAGTGTAGTAAATGTCGCTGCATGGGGACGTAATGCCGCCCCGACCACCAAAATTTAGAAAGTGTAACAAAAATCCACGTTGTTAAGCGCTGCAACTCATGCGTTGTGTTAAATATGAGGACAAGTTAATCCAGTCTCTAGTCAAAGTATATTGAGAGTTTTAGCGAAAATAGCCTTTAGCGACAAGGATCCCCTATCATTTCCTAGCAGTCGATTTTGATGGGAAAATGATGGGTTTTAAAGGGATTTGCCCTAAACCGGTTCCTCAGTGATTCGGTGTAAGAAAAGTATAGTTACCATGTACTCATATGTGCATGGGACCGCCTTGCCCGAACGTATGAAATTGTAATTGCAAAATATAATTCAAAGTCGTTGCGATTCAAGCATTTTTAAGCTCCGAGGAGCGATCAAAATTGATATTGAACTGAGAATACGTCAATAGACAGGCAAGCAAAAGCCCACAAAAAATTTTTAAACGTTGAACTTTCTTGAATCTTTTTGTGCAATCGTTAGCTATAAATCGCATATTGGTGGTAGTTGGTACATCATAAGTCGTCCGTTCCTCACCATGTGTTGTACACGGGCCAGACTATAGTTTGTCCAAAAACATTTTTCTCTAAGTTCTTGTAAAACATGATTTGATATATATTTCTTAACTTTATATTGTCTTCTTCTTGTGTTTTCAAAATTCCCTTTCAGATTTAATTTTAAGAAAGTGTTAGTACTTACTGTGTTGCGACGTCAAATTGGTACCATCAGTGAAGCAGTTAAGCATAAGCGAACAGTAAGTATAAGTTTTGTGTTATTCTCCATCTGAAACAGTCATTTTGAACCCATATTTGTAAACGTTAATATTCATTTTTGGAAAATATAGTAGAACTTCAGACTCGAAAAGATGGATCGTTCACAATCACTGTGACCTATTCAATTACAACTGGCTCATTGCAAATAAATGTAGTCTAAACGTCAAAATAACTGAAATAACGATTCTTGCTCTACGAAGATTGCATACCTTTAATAATCCTCAATCTGTAAAAACTTTAAGACTGCACCTAGACTAGACCCTAAATTAGAATGCCATCAACAAACCAGTTATGTTTGTGGCAAAGAATATTATACGCGTCTTTCAAATCAATAGTACACATGAAACAATTTTTTTAACATTGATTTTGCAACTATACGGTTACACTTAAAATGTCCGTAGGTTAGGAGAAATTATTCAATATTTTAAGGTTTAAGTGAGGCGGTTGATTATATACCTACTTAGAAATTGATCTTCTATTGTATCTCAACCAACTCTCCTTACCTTATTTGGTATTATCATATGGGATTTTTATGACGATATTTTTGGGCTATAGAGAAGAAACATACGTATCACTGTTGGACTAAAATTCAGAGAAGATTGTAAAAATTCGTTTACAAAACTATATATATGACGGCACTACAATCGGTTTATATAAGGCAACGTCTTTTATACGTTAAAGCCAATGCAAAGTTATATCTAAGGAGAAGCCAAGTACACTTATATTCTACAAGAATATCTGTAACGTAAACACAAACTACTTAACACTAAAAACAAGGGATGGAATGGGTTACTATTATATTAAAAACTTAAAATGTTGTCTCGGAAAGTAAAAACATTACCTGAAAAAGAAACCAAATTGGCCATAAAAAAATATCTCTTGTCAAAAGAATTTTATAGAGATACAGTTTTTAAATAAGTAATGTAAGTCTTATTTAGAAGATACCAACTTTTTTAAAAATATTTTATATTTTTAACGTTATTTGTTATGAACATGATCATCCTGAAAGCTTCTTAAGAAGGATTCTAAAGACCTCTGAGGTTTTTAAAAACGTCAAATCAAGTTTGACGACCACGGCAAGACCCGGTAGTAACTACTTCATTAGACAACAGCCTTGAAAACCTGGATTCTACTATTGTGTTAATTTGTTTGATCTTTGGTTTACGAAATTAATAAAATTAATAATTTCGAAAGACCACAGATAGGCCGACAATCCAAACGTAACACTATACATAATGCTTTCGCTGATGAAATGTTATTATTATTATTATTATTAGTCGTTACTCGAGTCCGAGTATAAAAATGTTACAGTCGATAGATTGTGTACAATAAAAAACAAGTAAAAGGTGTAGTCTATTGTAATTCCCATTCATCTACGGTGCACACGACTATGGCTATAGAGGCCAATTCGGGAGAGCACATGTCGACCGCAGTCAGGACAAACATAGACCTGGTTAGGTCTTGGATTCGGCCTTCTTGCAGCAACATTTCCTTGATAGCTGGCCACAACCCCTCGCAATTCGGTTCTGTCCGCTGCAAGTAGTTCCCATTGCTCGTCTGCAATACCGCAGGATTTTAGATTTTCATAGAGAGCGTCTTTGAACCTCTTTCGTTGACCGCCACGCCTTCTTCTACCGCTTAGCAATTCACCATAAAGTGTACATTTAGGAAGGCGGTTATCATGCATACGATGAACGTGACCTGCCCATCTTAGGCGTGCTCTTGAAATAATCACCTCAGTTGGAAGGCTGTTTGCTCTCCTGAGTACTTCCACGTTTGATATGTGATGGAACCAACGGATTTTCATCATACTTCGGAGCTGTCTTTGCTGAAAACGTTCTAATTCTTTCACATGACGACGGTAAGTGACCCAGCTTTCACATCCGTATAGCAGTGTTGGAATAACAACTGCTCTGTAGACAGCCATTTTCGTTGACAAAGCAAGGTCGTGGTTGTCAAATACTCTCTCTCTAAGTCCCCAGAGTGCTCTAGATGCAACGTTAATTCTATTGCGAATCTCGCTGTCCATGTTTGCTTTGTCATTAACAACATTGCCTAAGTAATTGAACTGATCCACCACTTCAAGAGAATTTCCGTTAAGTGTAATGTCTATTTGGTTCACTTGATGAGGAGTTGACATAATCTTAGTCTTTCCAATGTTGATTTTAAGTCCCAAGGAATCATAGCTCTGGGCATACACATCTAAAATTTCTTGAAGCTCTTCCGGCTAAAAGTGCACAGTCATCCGCATACTGGAGATCACAAATGAATCGTGTGCGTGTCTTTGTGAAAGCTCTAAAGCGCCCTATGTTAAAGAGACCGCCATCAAAACGGTATCTGAGACCTATTCCTCTGACTGTCAGTTTGTTGTCAACAATAATTGTTAGAGCAGTGGTAAACAAATTAAAAAGTAGGGGTGCCAGGACACATCCCTGCCTAACTCCAGTGAGGGTTTGGAAAGGTTCGGTTGCCTCATTATTATACATAACCTGGGCGTTGTTGTTTGTATGTAGACTGCGACATACTTCCACAAATTTTCTAGGGATACCTAAGCGGAACATAATTTTCCAGAGCACTTCCCTGTCCACCGAGTCAAACGCCTTGGCTAAATCAATGAACGCCATGTGAATTTCTCCTTGATGTTCAAGTGCTTTTTCTTGAAGCTGTTTAAGTGTGAAGATTAAATCCGATGTGCCTCGGTTTGGTCTAAAGCCACTCTGTGTTTCAAGAAGTAACTTTTCCATAACAGGTGTTAGCCTATTTGCCATCGCTTTAGTGAGTATCTTCCCTCCAACAGCCAGGAGAGCTATACCCCTGTAATTTCCACAGTCCGCAGCGCTCCCTTTATTTTTGAAGAGGTTGATTAAAAGTGTATCACGAAACTCCTGCGGAGCTTGACCACTTTCCCACACGACATCAAACAGTTTTTTGAGGTAGGGTATGAGCTCTGACGACACAGCTTTAAAGATCTCAGCTGGGAGTGAGTCGGCGCCGGGAGATGTGTTATTTTTTAGCTGCCCAATGGCGGTTAAGATCTCTTCCGTTGTTAGTGGTTTATCTAAGTCTTCGAAGGTGTCATATTGAGGGATAAGATTTATAATATCGTGATCGGCTTGACTTTGCTGGTTAAGAATGTTAGAGTAGTGTTCTTTCCATCGGGCTCTTATTTCCTGGTCTTCTTTGAGGAGATTTCCATTTAAATCTTTAATAGGGCGCATATTTTTCCGACTGGGGCCGTACACTGCTTTTACTCCTTGAAAGAAATTCCTGTAGTCGTGTGAATCGGCGTACCTTTGAATTTCTCTGGCCTTGCTTGCCCACCACTCGTTCTTTATTCTTCTGATTTCGCGTTGCGTTTCATACTTAGATTGGGTAAAAGCTTCTGCTTTTGATGAGTCGTTGGGGTGGTTGATAGCGTTTTGGAAGGCAATATGTTTGCGGTCAAGAAGTTCTTGTGTAAAAGCTTCATTATCATTGAACCAGTCCTCCTGTTTTTTACTTGCTGCAGTGCCAAGAATTTTCTCACTCGCACTTTTTAAACTGTCTTTAATTTGTGTCCAGGTAGCAGCGACATCTACAGAATTGGTTTCTTCTAGTGCACTCAAATTCTCTTGAACTTTTTGCTTTAGCTGTTCGACGGTTTGTTGGTCACGCAATTTACTAATACAGAGACGGAGTCTACGTTTTACTTGAGTTCTTCGGTGTTTGGGTCTCATAACAATTTTCATTTTAGAGACAACAGGACGATGATCGGTCCAACATTCGCTATCAATGCGCGCCTTTGTAATTTGGACGTTCTTGAGATACTTCCTACGTACGATAACATAGTCCAGTAGATGCCAGTGACCTGATCTGGGGTGACGCCAGGGGCCTTTAAATTTATCCTTTTGTCGGAAAATGGTGTTTGTTATAACTAGATCATGTTCGGCGCATTTAGTTAGGAGTAGTTGACCGTTAGCGTTCATGTTGCCCAAACCGTTCTTGCCTATGATGCCTGGCCAGGTGTCTGCATCTCTCCCTACTCTAGCGTTAAAATCGCCAAGAATAACGAGTCGTTCCGTTTTAGGTATTCTACAGAGGGTTTCTTCCAGCTGTTGATAGAAGCTTTCCTTGGTTTCGTGACTTGCATCCAGAGTGGGAGCGTAGGCGCTTATTAGATTTACCGCGTTGCCATCTGATAGCTCATAGGGTAGCAGCATTAGACGCTCGGATAGGCCTTGTGGTACTTGTGTTAAGTTGGATACAAGTTGATTCCGAACGGCAAATCCTACTCCATGTTGTCTTCTTGAATTGGTGAGAAGACCTTTCCAATAGAAGGTGTAGTACTTTTCTGTGAGAGAGCCTTCCTCCAAAAATCGAGTTTCGCTGAGAGCTGCAACGTCAACATTGAGTCAGTGAAGTTCTCTATCTATTAGAGCAGTTCTTCTTTCAGACCGATCGGTGCGAGTGCTGTCGTTCAAAGTACGAACATTCGAAGCGCCGTAGATGAAAGAATTAGTTTTCTTGGATTTAACTTGTCGGTGTTTTTTCGATATTCGATGAGGTGTCCCTGTGATGAAATGTACTCTTTTAGTAATTTTCTGTTTATATGAAGTGAGGGCAATTCCCGCTGAAGGATCGACTCTTAATAGAAAACTTACTTATTGTACTGCACGAGTATGCATATTCGGACAAAAGACTATGTATTAATTTGTTCTAAAATATTGATTTCATTATATAAACACTTTCAATTAAGTACATTCAATTATATTATGATGATCGTAATCCTCATGAGTTGCTAAATATTTTGATACCCTATTCAACTAAGATATTCATATTATCTAAACATTTTACACTTTTGCGCAAATAATTATTTTAAATTAGGACAAGCGCCATTATACTACATTATATAAGACAATATATCCGCTATAAATCATGTACATTTATAGCAGTTTTATATTATCGAGAACATTTTGTATTCTGAAGTGTTAATTATCCGCGAGATAATACTATTTAGTACGTTTATACATTGCACATTGTTAACGCTAGCCAACAGCTATTTTCGCTATAAATAGAAGTATTCAAGCAATAACTTTTCTAGTGATGAGTTTTTGTACACGTCAATTATCGGATGATTGGTTTAATTATAGCCGAATGACGGTTCCTTTGAAAAAGTCTTATACAGAGAATAAAAAATATGTAAAACTTTAGTAATACTCATACTCATTTTATTTGACTACGTTACATACATATCAGGAACATTTGTAGCAGATCATAGTACAATCATCGTAGATAATGGTAAATATATATAAAGTTTATAAAAAAAAACAAGACTAAAAATGTAAAATTAGAGTCAAATACAATCTATAAAATTAGAATTTGATTTATTCACGATCAATTGAGGCGCCAACAGGAATAAAGCTTGTGGCACAAAATATACATAATGTGACTTATATATACTCATTATCACTTTACTATACCAGTCAAGTATATTTCGGGAAATAAACTAAACAAGAATACAAAAAGACATGCAAATCACAGATAGATGCCATGATAAAAAAAAGGTTGTTAATTAAGAAAAGACCAGGGTTGCGTCTAAACAGCCAGCCACGAAATAAAAACAGTTTCTTAAGATAAGATATTTTATTTTTCATTTGAAACAGTTGTAATTAAATAATTTAACATTCTCCGGCAATTTATTATATATACAGGCTGTCCATTTTATCAGGGCACTCGAGAATATCTCACTTAATATCGGTCGTACAAAAAAAATTATTTTTACGAAAATTGTGCCGATTTATAAAACCTACAAAATGGTTTAAAGACATTTCAAATCCATGGCCTACTTTAAGAGTTATGGCGGAAAATATCGAAAATGTGAAAAACGTCTAGGCCAAATATCTCCGTTATTTGAAGAGATACGAGAAAAATTCTAAGGCAAAATTTTCTTGCAAAATAGAGTGTTTCAACGAGGTTTTATGTAATTTTTTTCAAAACCGCTGTATTTTGAGATTTACTTTTCAGGCTGTTAAAAAAATTATTTTGAAACGGGCGGGAAATGGCGCCATTAAATAGAGTATTTTCCTCCCTTTTCAATGATATATAATATGCCATATTCATTCATTGGTACTACGTTAGTAATTATAAAAACGTTTTTTAAAATCAATAATTTTTTTTAACAATTACACAATTAAGAAGAATAAAGTAAGACTGTGGAATGAGGAAAAATAGGTAGTTTTCAGAATTTCAGGACATAAAATATTTTTCATTTGACGGAGCAAAAAGTTCACACTGGACAACTTCCTGCCCAACTGATTCGCGTGAGAAGACCAGGCCAGCTTTTCATCCAAAGTGACCCCCAGTAATGTAACACCTTCAGTGCTATTGACATTTGAGGAAAAAATGATATTCTCTGTTCTCCTCTATTTAATTTAAGTTTATTTGCTGTGAACCAGTTCTAAGCTTTTTCATCTATTTCTTTAGCAATTTAAGTTAAATTTAGCAAACTTTTTTCAGAACTTAACAAAATGGTATCGTCAGCAAAGAGAACACATTTTCTGGGAAGCAAATAATTGTACAAGTCATTAATATATTGTAATGTAGTATAACAGAACAGAACCTTGTGGTACACCATTCGTAACAAACTTAGTTTCCGATGTATTATTATTAACTGAAACGCATTGCTTTCCATTAATTAAATAGGAACTGAAGAATAATAGTGGAACACCTCTAAAACCAGAGTATAACATTTTTTCCAGCAAAAGGCAATCACCAATTTTAATAGAACTTGTGTGGTTAAGCAATTCTTACGAAAACCCAACTGACCCTAGAAAGAAGGCAGCACTCGTCTAGGTACTTGATCAATCTGGGTTTTAAAACTATTTCCATGATTTTCGACAAAATAGGAATAACGGAAATGGGACGGTAGTTACCTGCAGCATTTAGATCTCCTCCTTTCTTGTAAACAGGTATGATTTTTGAAATTTTAAAAGCGTCTGGATATACACCTGGGCTAAAACATGCATTTATCAGTATTGTTAATACAGGCAATTGTACTATTTAGCTCATAAATATCAACAGTGAGAGAATTATTTAAGGATCCTGTCACTTCTTAGACTTGTTCGGTAGTGACAGGCTGAAGAAAAAAAGATGATGGCGGAGGATTAAGTCTTTTATTAACTCCGTAGCTTTTAGATTTACATCGGGTAGTTATAAAATTATATCATTTGCAATTTCCTAAAAGAATTTATTAAAAGCATTCTGCGATAAATTAGACGTACTTTTCTGCGACCTGTTTTTATTTCGTTCAATTTTCAACTATATTTCACTTTATTTTCGGATGTTGAGATGAACAGGCCATAAGCTGATTTTTTTGTATTTGCAATAATAAGTTTATAATCTTTACGACAGTTGTTGTACGCCGTTAAAAGTTCTGGATCTCTACTAAGATTACAAACATGCTTAATGGCAGATAACGTATCCCTCGTTTCGAGTAATGACTGGTCATACCATTTGACTGAGGTTTGGAGATTCTAGGATCATATTTGGTTATACATATAATATTTTTGTAGGTATTGACAAGAAAATCCGTGACAAAAGTTAGGTGTGACGACAAAACTCCAGTCAATAAGGTAGATCTAAATTTGTTAATACTATCCCTGGCGATCCTTCGCCTACAGATTTTTTTAAGAGGAATATCTGTCATAGAATTCTTTACTGTTATATACTGCCCAAGATAATCTGACAGATAGGGGTCTACAACACCCGTATCATAACTATATTCCACCAAACTGGTTAGAATATTGTCAATGCACTAGCAGATTGCTGTGAAATCCTTACAAAATCAGAGATTGTTATATTTAAGCCATAGGAAGTAACTAGATTAACCAATTCGATGAAATAAGTTGAATTATTTTTGATGTTCACATTAAAATCACCAGCCAGTATGATCTTTTTACCACTGTCAACAATCATCCAAATCAGACCTATAAAGTAAAATAACAATGTTCCGACAATTTTCACACAGCAAAATTCACAGTTTATTTCACTTGTGAAAACTATTATATTCAATTTTTTATTTAGTAAATTATTTTTTTTAATGGCAGTACCGCCATGTTTATGTATTTTGCTATCGTAATAGGCCGCTAGGTAGTAGCCAGGTAATCTAATCATATTTATATATTGCTAGATTCAAACAATATGTTTCATAAAGTTTTGAAGGTATGTTTTCATGAATAAACTGTGGGAGGTTCAGAAGTTTTTTTGTTTGGTAGTAGCATCGACACCGAGGTTCTTAGCAATTTCTATGCACATAGACGTAAGGAACATATTTTCAAACAATATTAGCTTAAAGTAGATATAAAAAGTAACTAAAATTCTAAGGTATTTTATTACATCGAATAGTAATAAAAATCAGCTTAAATCCTTGCCTTTTTCTATAAGATGGAGATCACCTTGTTTATGCAGCCGCTATAGCTTGCAAGACGACAACGAATTCTATTTGAAAGTGTACTTGGGAAAACATTGGTATACAAATTACAGTTTTACAAAGAACTGTTTAGTCTTTATAATTTGTCAAATTGTTAGTTGGAATGCCAAAGGCAATAACCTACTCTCCCTTTGCGCCAATAAGTATAATGGTAATGTAATGTAGCAGAGAAATTAAATGCCTTGCGAATTAATATTTTTTGATAGCGTATAATTAACGTACTGTTTATTAGGTGTAAACTTCGTTCGTAAAAGTTGCGTTTATGTAGGCCATTAATAATATTTTAATAATCACCAGTCGCCAGCTGCTTATTGGAACGCAGATGTAAACGGATGGAACCAATTGTCACCAATAAATACGACAATATAATAAATTAGCCTAATTTCATATCGCACCTTCAAATGACTTAACTGGATGTGGATGTAACTAATTATATATCAATATCCTGCTGATGGATTATAAAAACCTGTAGTATATAAATCACTACTTCCTTGATGCCAAAAGAAAAACAATAATAATTACTGTTTTAAACACCATCCCCATGTGCTGTTAATGTTGTTAACTGCGGACTAAAGAGGCAAAGGCAAAAATTACAAAATTTATGAGTTTCTAATATAACTATTATAATGCATGAGATATCACTAATTAGTAATATATACTAGTAGAGTGCCCGGGCCCTCAGAATGTGTCATTCTGTTGGCACCTTAATTTGAAAATGTACTGACCATCATAACTCATTTCTAATACCTCATAGACAACAAAAATTGCAGTTGTCAAAAAATCGTCTTGCGCAGGAGGTGAATGGGGTGAAATTAATGAAAAACACCCTAAATATTTTTATTGCATAATTTGATCCTCTGAAATGGATTGAACCTCGTAAAAAAAATCTGTATCTACAATTTATTTGATATGCTTAAAATAATTTATTTCCCGTTTATATTTACATATGTTTAAAGAATGCCGCCGAGAAAAGTGTTGTTTGCTCAAAACTTGTAATGTTGCAATTTCTGATTTTCGTTCAACTTGCATTATCTCCGAAATTAGTAATTTTTTTCCAAAAATACTTTTAAATAAAAATTATGGGCTGCTCTTTCAGGATGCTGCCGGTTTTTTATTTGAAGCAGCGGTTACTGAGAAAATGGATATTTAGATTGCCGATTCACGCAAGTGGGACGCGAAACGCTTATTACATCTCCACGTTCGAGGTGTAAAATAGCTTGCTGATAGAATCCAATGCAATATTTCTAAGGAAATATAATTATTCACGCTTTACTAATTGGTTCTAAATGTAATATAATTGTAATAATCTGCAGATCTGTGGTTACATTGAGTGTGTAAAGGTTGGAATAAATCCCATAAAAACATTAAAAAGCAATCGATAATAAATGAGTTACTCAGGCCGATTTTTAAATACAGTCCTCTATTTTATATACATAAAAAATTCTAAAATTCTTAGAAGAAATTTTAGAAAAAAGTGTGCTCTTTTAAATGGCATTATCAGAAATTGATTTGCCATTTAAAAAAATTGTTGGCAATGTTATAACTTCTCGAAAAAAATGTAAAAGCTTATTTTTTTTTAATAAATGCTCTATTAAAAGTTCTGAACATTATAATGAAGAGAAATAAAAGAACAATATTATTATTCGGTATCTGATATCTCTGAAGAGGTTTCTTCATCGGTACAATTTTCTTTGGCAAGCTGAGTACTATTGTGGCAAGTTAATGGTTGTGCCATACACTTGCAGGATGCTATGCACGGAATTTTCCTCTTTTTACAAGAGCACTGGCGCCCATTACAACCTGTAAATATAACTTTCGATAATTACGTTACTGTTAAAAATAAATAGAAACTATATACCTTTTTTGCATTGGCAAGTGAGACAAATAGTTTTGCTTGGTGGTAGAGAAGGTAGTATGGTGAGGAGAGGGGGATTAATCTTTCGTTCACTATTTTCCATCCACATTCAATCGGGTCCAACAAATTTGGCTGTGGGTTTAAACAGTTTAACCAAATCTGCGTTTGGTAGTTAACCCTAAGGCAATGTTGTCTTAGACCATCCTCGGTCTGTAGAAGCTAATTTATAGTTCGGGACTATGCTAAAAGGTCTCGTAGTAGATTAGTGTCCTTAACTTCTTCATTTTTATTATATAAACGTATTAAAAATGACTCCATGTCTCTAATTTCTTCTTCTTTAATAATTGTTTGCAATCGTCGCCCAACATATTTTATGCCCATGCCTACAAATTGGCTTGTAATGTCACAGGAAGACTGTGCAATAATTGGTGGCCCATCTCTATATTATGAACTGCAATGAAACGTCTAGAATCCTTTGTCCCTACTCTCAACCAGATTTTCGAAGTAAGTTCATTTTTGAAATGCGCCAGTAACACCAAGACATCGGTTTCTTTGCAGCCTATTATTATCCTTCATTTTTAGTAGATAAAAGGTGCAATAATATTCTGATGTTTACTTCTTCATGCGATGAACACAGATATTGATCATCACATACATAATTAGTGTATTCATATATATCATTAAATCCATCGGATGTACCAAATTTGGTAACATTATTACTCATAGAATATTCATAATAGTATTTAGATAAATTTGCTATTTGACCTTTGTTATATACAGAATGGATAAATAAATGCCACTGTTGAGGTAGAAGAGTAGCTGGGTTATCGATGATTTACTTTACTGTACTGCACTGCACAAGTTAAGAGAAACACTATAGATAAAACCGCTGCCCAAGGAATCACTACTTCCACATCTAGATTTTGTATCCAAGTCTTATACACACTTAATCCCAATTTAATTTTTTACTGCCTTTAATAATAGGATGGAGGTGGTAGAGGGGGTAGCTAACGATAAAAAAATTTTTGGGACGATTCGTTCTTGTGTACAAGCTAAATCACATTTTAATTTTTTTTATTTCCTTTCATAATAGTGTGGGGTGGTATTGGGGGTGATAATGGGGGGTGGCTGATGTAAAAAAAAATTTGAGATCTTGACTTTTCGTACATGCCCAAAATTGCAAGTTTATGGACTCTTATCTGCTTGCTTTGCCTATTTACTCTTATTTACCTCATTTACCCCTAAACAATTCAACGGAATTACATCAAAATATAATCTAATTCCATATCTCGTTGTAATACATAAGTGTACCAAATTTCAAGTCAATGTCATAAACGGTTCCAGAGTAAACGTGCGCACAAAAAAAAGTTACAGACAGACAGAAATTTTTTTCGACGTTTCATGACATTTTAAACCTATTTCAACAAAAAAAAAATTTGCATTACTATACTTCCACTGGATGTGGAAGTAAAAAATATTGTCAATAATGTGAAATATTGAAAAATACGCACTTTTTAAATTTGTATTGCAAGAAATAGGTAAATTCGAATTATTATACATGTAACATGCTGATTTAAATAATATACCAACTGTATTTTGGAACAATAATAGCGATCTCAATATAGGCTTCTTATTGGAGAAATGAATTGAATGTGGTCTCGGTGGCCAGCGCGTTCTGCTTTCTGCTTGCGTGTATCGGCAATCAAAATATTCATTTTTTCAGTAGCCGCTGCTTCGATTTGAAAAAACTAAAAACCGGCAACATCCTGAAACAGCGGTCCATAATTTTTATTTCAGAGTATTTTTTGAAAAATTTACTAATTTGGGAGATAATGCGAGTTGAACGAAAATCAGAAATGGCAACAACAAGTTTTGAGCACTTTTCTCGGCGGCGTTCGCATTTAAACACATGTAAATCTAAATCGGAAAAAAATATTTTAAGTATTTTTTTTTCTGAGCTTCCATCCATTTTATCTCATCAAACTATGCAATAAAAATGTTTGGGGTGTTTTTCATTAATTTCACCCTATCCACCCCCTGCAGAGGACGATTTTTTGACAACCTCAATTTTTGTTATCTATGAGGTGTTGGAAATGATTTCTGATGATCAATACATTTTCAAATTAAAGTGCCAACAGAAATCATTTCTAGAGGACTTTTATGCATTTGGGAACTCTACTATACAGGACGTTTGATAAACTATGGAATAGCTTTAATATGATCAAATATACTGGTTTTGAAGAATGCATGATCCGAACATGATTACAAATATTAATTTTTCTAACGTCATCAACAAATCAGTGATTTACGTCTGACAATCACTCCATTGATATTTTTTATAACAATTTTTAATGTTTGTAAAGGGCTTGAGTTTTTATATAGCTCTTAATAATATAGCTGTCAGTTCATGAACAAGATTTGATTTAAATGACGATTATTTATTTACCTGGATCCTAATAGCCAAAATCGAGCAGGTGTTCTGACGAGACCACTCCGCTTCCCGAAGACTCCAAAATGTGGCTCTCCATAGTACTCCGCTGCAGTGCAGCTCCTTCAATAACAGTAACAGTAATATTAATTATAACTTCTGTCGTACATAGTTCAATAGCAAGTCTAAAAAATAATGATGCAAATATCTTTTGTAAATTACCTCAAATCGAATGTGATTCATTAAATATCCATAAACCTTAACTCGCTATATAAATATGTCAGTAGATGATTGAATTTAGTGCTGATGAGAAAGACCTTAGTCGGCCACAAGTACTCTGTATAATAATTACTACTAACCCAATATTTAGCTCGCTTGCGAAGTTTTAACGATAATTGGGGTTAAGAAATTGTCACAATAAAATACATAATATTTTATTACAACGATTTATTACTTTCTTTTTAGATTGTATGTTATGTTATGTATGTGTATACCTCTTTACCGGAAGCCAATAATAACCAATTTTAATCAGTTTAATTGGTTAAACACTAAAATGGTCAACACAGGTGTAATAAAATATATTTATTCTTTCCGACATTAATGGTCTCATTAGCAAGTCATATTCGAGATGTTGCATGCGTTTTTGTTATATATCAGAATAAGAAGATGACAAAGTAATTATGTCAATTTCTATATAATTTGATCTTATAAAGCACAAATTTCTTACCAAATATAGCACCTACATATTATGACGGCTGGTCGCTCACCAAAGATACATATAGTATCGTTCGAAGCTTCCCTGCAAATAAAAAACGCAACAAAGACTTTACGACCTCATTATTTATTAAGTATTTATTAAGTAAGTTTTAATTAAGTACTTATTAAGTATTAAGTATTTATTAAGTAAAAAAAAGAGTTGGATAACAAATGCCTTATTAACATCTATTGTTAAAAAAAATAAAATGCATAAAAATATTTTAAAATATCCTGAAAATGAACGACTGAAAACTGAATACAAAAGGTACAAAAACACATTAGAAAAATTGATAAAGGAAACAAAAATAAATTATTACAAACAGCAAATAGTCAATGGAGTAGTATCAGCTGACGTCACAATCAAGCTGCAACTTCAGTTAAGTGAACTCGAAAGTTTTTGTGATATTTACAGTCATTTAATTATACCAAGTTTTAAGGTATTTTAGAGCTTTTTGAAAAGCTTTTTTTGTGTAAAATTAATTATTAGTGTTCCCTTTTACTAATACGTTTGGTGATTTGTTGAACTGGCTTTAATTTTGTGTTTTATTTGCGTTTTTTAACGGGCGTGTTTTTCTCTGTACTGTCAAAAGGTTTTTATTTTCGTAATGGTGAGTTAATTTTAAGAATTAGGAATGTTAAATTTGTAAAAATTTGATCTATACACTTCATTTTAGGAGTCACCAAATTATATTTCTAAGTTAGAGTATATTAACGGTGTTGAAGTAGTATAAAGGTAGAAGATTTAACCGTATCGCTAAATGATATCCCAAAAATTTCTAAAACTGTGGGGATGGATTATATGTTATTTCGAACGAGCCCTACGACCATAATGACCAAGTTAGATGCCTTTGCTCAGCTTGCCTGTAAATGGATAGAATTTCTGGATACAAAAAAAATTAGCAAGCGATATCTCGTTGGGAAAGTAAGTGTAGATTCTATATGAATAATATGAAATTCAAAGTTTATTATCAAAGTATACTGCTTATGTCTGTAATGTGTCATCACAAATTACTGCTTTTCAACATTTGTACATTATTAAAACAGATTAAGGATGAATGTAATTTTTGTTTTAGGTTAGGCATTCTCAAAGATTACCAGAAGTACCGTTTAGGATTGTTGTATGAGGATACGTCTGTGACGGATGTATTGGCTTATTGAATAGAACTCAGTAACAAGAACACTGATAAGGCTGTAGTATTAAAAAACAAGGCCAGATGCTTAGAGTATGCAGTGCGCTTTGGCATTTCACAAAGATTTTTATGTAATCTATACATTTGTAAATTATGCAGTTATGACATTTAAGAAGTTAATGGCTTTATATAACGTATATACAGATGTATGTTTCCTAAGTTTACATGTAGAATATGTTAATAAAAACAACAAAACCACTAGGTATTGCAATAAAATAAAGTATTTTGCTCTATACTGCTCTATCTACATTTAATATATTCATCGTTTTTTCTTCCTGAATTTAAAAATGTTCAGATACATTGAAAATTCAACGAAGTTTTTCGAAAAGTTAGGGTTTTATTTTTCATTCTTCCATGTATTTTGCATTGTTTAGTACACTCAGTTTAAAATCTGATTTGATCTTAAAACCTACCTTCATTTATCAACCCAAAACTATGTCTATTCGCACGTTACTGGAGGAGGATGTAATCAATAACCATATAACTACATATTCAATCAAGTTTTATTTGTGTTATTAACAATACTTTTTTACACAAGTCAATATAATAGAATACATGTTAAAATAATATGTAAAGCATACTAAAAAAAACGTTACATATCACCTTAAGAACAATCTACACTAAGTGAAATTTTAAGAACATTTATGCATCCTATTTTGATTAAATAGGCAAATTCACTGTCAACATTGCAATATTATGTTATAAATCATATAAAAACTATCATATACCTAGGTACCCATAACAAAATGTTTGGAACTTTTTCTTGCATTTTTTATTTTCAATTCGAAAAAATCATCTCTACAGAACGCTGCTGGGCCGAGTACGTATTTCTATTCTTGCAAGCTCTACTTGTCGTCTGGTTTGAGCAGATGGAAATCCCAAAAATCTGACTGTTCTTTTTCGATTCCATCGATTAGTGCACACAACAGCCGCCGTCGACATTCTGTTTCTAAAATGGTAACAAATTCAAACTCATTACAAACTTTTGAGCTTGAAGTACAACCCTGCCAAAAAATGCTCATAGAAACAGATAAAAATAAAGCTATAAGGTTCTATGAGACCGATATCAGTTTTTGAACGAAATTAGTCGATTCCACATACAGTCATATCAATAACCATAAACATTTCAAGAGATATTCTTCCTCAATATGATGGGAAGTCGTTGTGCAATAGAATGGCATAGAAACTCATATGCAAACCTGTTATCGTCATCTACATAGATCTTCGTCATGTTCATAGAAAAATATACATTTTGAACTACTTTGGACATGTTTCTATATGCCATTTTTGGCAGGGAATTAGTAATATTGTCGGAAAATATAAATTTCATAGCAATAGATATTAATCTTTTACAAAACCATTAATATTAGTAAATAGAAATTACTACTACCTAACCTATTATATTCTGTCAATATTGGCTTATACCAAATCTATGAATACATATATTAAATGAATATTTAAGCAAATAAGTTATACAATATACCTACTTAACAAAAAAATCGAAAAACTAAATTATTAGCGTTATTAATGCTTATATTTACAATTTACGATTTAACAGGGATGTTAACATACCTGACAACAAATTTTTCTTTTCCAATAATAGCACTGATACGATATGTATCGAAATTTCTTTCACACTAGGCTTTTAAAAAAACGTTAATAAATGTCTCCACATGAATTTGTTACTAAAATTATACACCACTAATTTTACAATCGATCACAAACTAAGACTTGCTCTTATGTCAAATTTTTCAACAATCCACTTAACCAATTTCATGATGACGTCACTGATACTACTCCATTGTCGAAATAATACAAAACAACTCTGGAACACCGTAAATGAGCTCACTGAGGTAAAAACTAAAGAAAGTCCAACAACTGTAACAACAGAAAATGGTAACGTTTCGGATGCAAAAGAAATTACTAGCCTATGCAATACAAAATTTGCAAATGTGGACACTGAGTTAGCTAGTAAAATTAAAATAAAAAATAATCAAGGTAATTCTCGAATTGTCAGCCAAAACTCTATCTTTATAGCCCCAACAAATCCTATGGAAGTTAGTCAAATTGTTTTACAATTGAAAGGTAAAAAATGTGCTGGAGTTGATAATTTAAAATCTGAAATTTTAAAGGCAGTAGTTGATGATATAAGAGAACCACTTTCATATATCTTCAATAATGCCATTGAGAGTGGCTACTTTCCAGCCGCCTTTAAAACGTCATTAATCATTCCAGTTCACAAAAATGGTGATAAAAAAATATAGGAAATTACCGCCCCATCTCACTATTAACAAGTTTATGTAAAGTTTTTGAAAAAATAATTAAAATAAGACTAACACGCTATCTTAACAAATATAAACTAATTTCGGACAATCAATTTGGTTTTAGAGAAAATATCTCCATGGAAGATGCTATTCTGAATCTTACATCTAAAATATACTCTGCTCTAGACAAAAAAGACTGTTTATGTCTATTTATAGATTTGGCAAAGGCATTTGATACTGTCAGATATTGCTTACTTCTCCAGACACTAGAAGATATAGGAATCAGGAATAATTGCTTAAGTTTATTTAAATCATATCTAAGTAATAGAAAACAATATGTAAGAATTGGTAATGATATCAGCGCATCTGAGGTTATAAAATACGGTGTACCGCAGGGCACAGTATTGGGCCCCATTCTGTTAATAATTTATGTGAATATTCTCTTTTCATTAAATGGTGAAGGTGATATCAGTTTTGCTGACGACACTGCTATATTTTATAAAAGTGATTCATGGCAGCATTTAAAATAAATTGTCGAGAGAGATATGGTGAATATTAAAAGCTGGTTTGATTCAAAGTTATTAACTATAAATTTTGAAAAGACCCTGTACATACCATTTACTTGTAACAAATCTATAATACCGCCTTTTAATGAATTAAACATTAACAATGAAGGGGAAATGTTCAGGGCCCTACCTACTACTAATATTAAATATTTGGGTATTTATATAGATCAGTATATGAAATGGGATATGCAAATACTATACTTAATTAAGAAGCTGCGTCATATTATTTATAAATTTAAATACCTAAATAATTTCCTGGATTCTAAACAACTTTTAACATTATACTATTCCCTAGTTCAAAGTCATCTTACGTATGGTATCACAGGTTGGGGAGGGGTAGGAAAAACACTTTTATTTAATCTAGAGGTTCTCCAGAAAAAAATTTTGAGGATAATATTGAAGAAAACCATCGTATATCCTAGTAATTTATTATTTACTGAAAGTAAAGTCCTAGATGTCAGACAATTATTCTTTCAAAGTGTGAACATAAAGCAATATGTAAGTAAATCAACTTTACTACAAATAGATCTTGATTATAACACAAGAAAATGTGCCAAAAATTTATTACGCCTTTAATGAAAAAAACAATCGGACAACGAAGATACAATTTTCTTGCCCCAAAGTTCTTCAATGTACTTCCAGAACAAATAATATATGAAAGAAGTTTTAGATTGTTTAAAAAGATATTGAGAAATTTTGTTCTGGAAAATACAAGACATTTTATACACCATTTAATAGATGGAAATTGAAAAGAAATCTGCGCAAATGATGTAAAGTATATACGACCGGAATAGAAACCGTATAAAAACTAAAAGCCGGCAAAAACAGTCGGTATCTCTTTATTATACATGGGCGGAGGTAAATAGAAATGATTGTCATAATAAAATGTTAAAATTGTATTCATTTTTATTATTTTTTGTTTATTAGGTTCATTTCGCCAATAACATATTTTTGAGGTATTATATCAGTTTTAGATATAAAGTCTAAATATTTAAATTTATTGGTTTTAGTTTTAAAGTTATATTATACTGAAATATGTTATTGCTCAGTAAGGACCAACGAGAAGGTATGAACATATCTTGCCAGGAGGGGATGGGACAGGTTAGATTAACGAGGGGCAACGATTTTAGTCAAAAATAAAATAAAAATTTAAGTTTCTTCTAAAATAAAAACGTATTATTACGAATTATTATATGAAAACAAAAATAAATATTTATATACTTATATAAAACATAAATAAAAACAAAATTAAAATATTTCTCTAGAATGAAGTAACTTAAATTAAAATTTCTTGTCAACTAAATAAAATATATTCCACGAAATGTAACAATAAAAAAGTGAATGAAAAAATGAAGAAAAGTTAAATGTTAATTGTCGCGTCCGAATCTTCACTTTCTGAGGAGGAATCATTATCTAGTTGAATTAAAATCGGCGCACTAGGGGGTAGCGTTGGATTTTCTTCTCCAATTACATGCCTAACGCAATTTTTCCATAAATCAGTATTATTGTCAATGTCATTTATTACTTCTCTTATATGATCAACTACTATCGCGCTTAACGTTGGAGAGTTATTACATTTTCGTAAACGTACTTTTAGTGTTCCCCAAACCATCTCGATAGGATTAAATATGCAATGTATGGAGGTAACCGCAAAAGTGTATGACCGTGTATATTGGATAAGTTATCAATAATATATTCCTATTTCCTATTCCTATTCTATTCTTTTATTCTTTTCAGTAATTCGCGTTTTAGTGGAACTTTTACAGGAATTTCCATGTTTATTTTTCTCATGAATTTTAAAATGTCTTCCTTTTTTTGTGCTGTTATTTGGTATTTTATTTAATATACGCGAGTGATAAGAAGTATTATCTAATACAATTACCGATTTTGGCGGAATATTTGGTAGAAGCTGTTGAGAAAACTATTTTTCGAATAGATCGGCTGTCATGTCTTCGCGATAGTCTGCAGAAGACTGCGATATTTTTTGGCCGACAAGAGCAACGCATTGGGTACAAACCCATTTTCACTTCCCGCATGAAGTATGATAACGCGTTTTCCTCTAGAACACGGAGTATTTAAAACACAATTGTGCGAACTATCTACCCAACCATACTGAACAACATCATGCGTGTCAAACCACGTCTCGTCTAGATACACTATAGGCCTGTTTAGTTTACGATATTCTCTAATTTTTTCCAAATAATCTACTCGAAGTGAAACTATACGTCGCGATTCCATAATTACCATACGATTGTCAAATTTTTTATGTTTAAAACCGCATTCTAATAAGACATTTCGTAATGTACCTAAAGACCTATAATTATAATCAGGATAATCGCTCAATTTTTCTTGAATCATTTTTAACGTAGGAACTATATTTTTTTCATACATATTATAAATTATACGCCGTATTACATCTCTAGTGGCATCATCAATATTTTTTAATTTCGTATTTTTCCGTTTCCTCTTTGCGCTGTGATCTATAACATCGCCTTCTTGAATTACGCGATAAATTGTTGATTTTGATATTTTAGTTAATTCGTTAATACGTCGTATTATTTCTTTCTCACATTGTTCAGGATTTTCGCTTTTCAAACATTCATGTATATTTAAAATAATACGTTGACTTTGTACGTGTAAATCTTGGTTTTTAAACTCTAAATTTATTTCGGCTTTTTCGACAATAACCGGTTCAACTATTTCGGGATTTTCGGGCGTTATTATATCATCCTCTGTTTCAAATGGTCTCCAGAAAGCCATGGTAAATTAGCAAATAATTAAAATATTTGACCTTTTATACAGTAGTAAATATTTATAAATAGGAACAGTAACTAACTAAACTCTTATGCTTGATATTATAATAGGTATTTATGCACTGCACTGGCACATAGACAGCACGTTGTTAGACTTCCACGTCTGATAAGAAACGATTTACGAGTTTTTTTGTGCTAGTAGGCCTGTCCGTTTTATTACCTTTAAACCAGTGCAGTCGTAGATGGTTCATTCAGGCTGATTACAATGCCAGTCTCGGACTCGCCTGCACAGTTTCAACTACCGTTCGAATCTCGATACCATTGCCAAATATATAGGACAAAATATCAAGTTCAGTGCGCACGGTCCTGTGCTTTAAAACTGACTAGTTTCAATTTTGGCCGTATTTACTATAGCACTATGCTGTAAATTAACCGTTTGTGGTTCATGGCTTTACATCACATTATTATAAATACTTGTAAACGGTTACTCATATGTTATAACAATGTTCATAAATTTACTATTCTATTCTTAAGTTGTACAAAATCAATTCATGCTATTTCCATAAACATTATCATTTTACAATTTAATTTCCAAATGTACGAGATCCTGACTGACTGTCTGCCTCTCTATCTGGAATATTTATGTGTTACCTAGCAAATTGTTTATTTGTTATCAATGTTGTTTTAATTTGTAATTAATATAAAGTTTTTAAGTAATGTATTTGTTTGTTATATATTAATATTATTGTTATTACCACATGTACTATAACCCAAACAAAAAGCTTTATGGGATGTTTTTAATTATTTACCTGTATATTGTCATTTCATGTAAATTTTCTGTATTTCTGACTTATCTGATAAATAAATAATTATTATTATTATTTATTTATTATTTAATTATTATCACCGGAGAACCAGTCGCTATGATGTCATCGAACAAGCCGACGTACATCAAAAACCTATAAAGGTACAACTGTCATAAAATTGCCAAAGTTCATGCCTAATTTGGAATACGCTGTTCGTTTCTATGCGAGTGGTCGGTATTGCATCATTCTTGTCGTAGATAAATGAAACGAAAGTCTGGTAGCCAGATTATGAAAAAATATATAATATAATATATGTTTAAAATGATTCGCTGGAATGAAGAGTAACATTTTCAATTAGTACATTTTCAAGTAATTTTGTTTTACGTAACAACGTTTACTCATTTAAATCTCATGACACGACTTCTACAAGAGCTGTGCGAACGTATACAATACAGGAAATGTAATTCAAATTCAAATTTAAATGTGTTAACAAATTATCAATCATGATCTCTGATACGGGAAAATGTATTATCGTTACGAAATAAACTATAAAGATAGTAATAAAGTTATTTACTGTAATGCAAAAATTAATTACTCCGGGCGAAACACAAACGTGTGGGCTTGGGGATATAATATAAAACAGAATAAATAGTCATTACCGGCTAAAAGCTCAACTGCAGGACGGTAATTTATTCTTCTGTCAGCACATTGAAAAAGTTTCATTTGTGTCGTTACATGTGTAACTACTTTGTCCGTTTTGCCATCAACTACTTTTTGAAATGAATGCAATTTAGATAACTGTAAACCTACATGCTTGTTTCCTGAAGAATGATTTAATGATGCAAGACTTACCAAAAAAATAACAAATTGCCGAATATGTAATATTCTAGGTGCCATAAAAACAGATATAGTCGAGTCAATGAAGCGTCAAAATCCTTAAAACTTCTCAGTCCTCAGGGACAGGTCCAATTTCGATGATTTTTTTAATTAAATGTTTGTTTTTATATATTATTTGAAACCAGAAGTATTCCAATGTGTGCAATTAAATATTTATGTTGTTTAAACAATATACACAATTTATGCAGTCATTAATTTTTTTCATGGTATTTATTAACTTTTAAATAGTAAAGGGTTAACAGTTTTGTTTCTTTTTATTTTATAATTCTTAAAAGCTTCAAATTATATGAAAATTGTCAAAAAAAATGTATAAAAAATCATAAGTTTTATTAATTTTACTTAAGTATGATATTTAATTTATCTAATTACGTGCAGCGGCTGAAACTTTTATGATTGAAAATATAAGTGAAGAAGAGCTTTTGGTATGGCTATGGGGTCTGCATTATCACCAATTTTAAGCAACATATTTATGGAGAACTTTGAGAACACACATGTTCAAAATTGTATAAACAAACCGGTTGTCTGGTGGAGATATGTTGACGACATCTTTGCAATTTGGCCTCATGGTGTTGATTTACTAGATAGTTTTTTAGAAAATATAAATAGTAAGGAACCGTCTATTAAATTCACATTAGAAATAGAAAGTAGGAATGAACTACCGTTTTTAGATGTTTTAATTAGAAGGATAAATAATACAATTGAAACAAGCGTTTATAGAAAACCAACACATACTAATAGATATCTAAATTTTAACTCAAATCAGTCAATAAATGTTAAAAGGGGTGTTGTAAAATGTTTATACGATAGGGCCAAAATAATTTCATCTAATAATGAAATATTAAATAACGAGAAAAAATTTATCAAAGAGGTTCTAGTACAAAATCAATATCCTGAAGCCTTTGTTGATAGAATTTTCATAAATGTTGAAAATAGGGACAATCAGGTACGACAGAAACCTGAACGTCATTATACAGCAATAATTCTTTATGTGTACGGACTATCGGAAAAGCTACGCCGTATAGGTGACAAATTTGATGTTAGGACGATATTTCAAACGGGGAACACTTTAAGATCTATTTTAACAAAAACAAAACCGATAAACAGGGAGCAGAATTCAAAAAACTGTATTCACAATATCCCGTGCGAATGTGATAAATGTTATGTGGGTGAGTCATCCAGACCTTTCAGTGTGAGGTTGGATGAGCACAAAAACTACATTAGAAAGAATGAAATTCAGAAATCAAAGATTTGTGAACATGCTTGGGAAAACGGACATAGAATAAACTGGGACTCGGCAAAAATTTTAACAAAAGAAACAGATACCAAAAAAAGAAAAATTAAAGAATCAGCAATAATCTTATTAAATGAAGATAAGTGCGTATCGAATTGTTCTGTAGATATTTGTACAACCTGGCTACCAATGTTAAAAGAAGAACTTAACAAACTCAACATTATCTAAAAAAAAAATATCATCAGTTCTATGTTCTGTGTAAGTAGTAAGTATCTATGGAAATAACATAAACAGAATCTTAAAGCTGTGTATTTGACATACACAGCAAAATAAGAGTTCTTCAAAAAATAGCTTTGAAAACGGAAAGAGATTACTTTCCGAAACGTCAGCAAAATACATTATTTTTGTGTTTATTCCGATTTATATTATTTGCAAAACATAACCTCTGACTTTTCCTTTGGCGTAAACGTCACGGGCGCAGAGGCTCTTTTTTCCAATAATTCTATTATTTTGTAGATTCGGTGATTTGTTTTGAAGAGGATAATAGTACATGTGGTAGAAAACCCAAATAATAGGAAAGAATATTCGTAGAATGCCACAAATAACTTTCAGACAATAAGAAGAGCTTTACAGCGCAGGTTTTCACCTTATACACTGTATGTAATGAATCGAGATATAAATGTTTTGTAACACTAGTGTCGAAAGACAAAAATTATACAAGTCAGTTCATCCAACAGATGACGCAGCGAAGCAACACATCAAAAGAGTTTATCTTCAAGTTCAGCAATGGAAAAATAATTCTAAAATATCTCACGACCATTGGGGGTTGACAGAAAGAAAATTATTTAATGTCAACATTATTGATGTATAAGGGTAATTAAGGATGCTAAGTGTCGGGATATCTTTATTTATTGCCCTTAATTACTCTTATCTTTACGTAAATTACCCTTAATCACCCTTATTTCTTACATGATTTACTATTGGTAATCTTTAAAATTCAGTCATGGGGACTTGGGAGATTGACATGACTTGGAATGAAAATCACAAAGATACAATAATTGTGGATGAGGACAACATCTAGTAATAAATACAAATATAATGTCTGTATCACTGCCATGGGACTGGTCGAGTTGATATTTTTCAATAAGTTTCTTAGGTAGGTACTTCATCATCTTTTTCAGTGCGTCCAACTTCTCCAACATCACAGCAGACATTTGTATCATAAACTAATAAATGGTTAAGTCACATAGTTCACAAGTCAACCTTTCGCCGTTGATGCCCATCGTTAAGCTGCAATTTGAAACACGAAAGCCGAAGTTCCCCAAGTAAACCCGATTATATGCGCTTATACTTCACGATGCTTTTTTAACATACAGCGCATTGGATGGTTCAGTCCAGATCGGCTTTGTTGGTGCTAAGTAAAAGACTGTAATATGGTGGATTTAAGTAGTACATTTCCTACTTTGATCATTCACTTACAAGGTTTTCAATATAAGGACAATGAGTTTATAGTGAAAGAATTGGTTGCTGTCTGCTGTAACACTAAACAACAAACACATATTTGCAAACCACTATATCCATTCTCAACATTAACAAATGGTGAAAAGGCACAATATCAATGGTTGGAGCATCATTTTCATGGCCTTAAATATTTGATAATACCAGAATGTCTGAACCTTACCCGTATAATAATTGCCATTGTGCTCTCACAAATGTTCACTTTCTATACAAATGTATTGTAGATTTGAATATAAAGGTCTTTAGTTATGGGCAATATAATGAATGTATTATACTAATCCTTGTTGTATTTTTAAGCTCATCATAATATGAAAAGTACAAACAGTAGGTTTTACAGCATATCACACTCACCTCATTTGTGTCGTCAGTATGTTAAGTACATAAAGTGCATAACGAGGATACACTGCAGTAGATAAAAGGGTACTGAAATTCACTAAAACGTGACCACCATCCAGCACTCCTTTCTATAAACTAAAAACCATCTCTGTAATAAGACAAGCAGGCCGCAAATGTTCATTAGCATAAGGATAAGGCAGGTAAAGTAACCCGGCAGGTATATGATCAAGAATGTATAATAAAATGAATATTTGTTATCTTATCATAAAAAAATCACAAAGATACTATAATTGTGCAATAGGACAATGCAGTAATTACATGTATACGATATGATGGGCATGCGAGCGGGCGGACGGACTGTTGCACCATAACTGCCTTAATCACCCTTATTTTTACCTGCATTAGCCTTAATTATCCTTATTATTACTGTAATTATCCTTGATTATCCTTATTTTACCGTACTTATCCTTATTTCCAATGTAAATATCTTATCCATATTTTTAACTTAATTTCCCTTATTTTTACCCAAATTACTCACTAATTGCCCCTATCCCTTGGCCTTTTGACTTTGACCCCATGACCTCTGTCCCTACCAAGCTAATGAACTCTTAAAATTACTCTTATCTTCACCTAAACTATCAGTAATTACCCTTATCTGTATCTAAATTACCCGTAATTATCCTTTAATTGCCCCCCACCGCTCTAATTTCCCCCATCCACTACAATGGCCCCCACCCACTCTAATTATCCCCGCCTACTACAATAGCCCCATCATTACACCATCACTCTAATTCCCACTTCAATTTCCTCTAACCATGCTAATTACATCTCACCACTCAATTACCTCCCACTACTACAAATACCCCCATCACCGCTCCTAGACCCCGCCCTCTTACGTCGCGCCCCCTAAGCCCCGACCCCTAATTACCTCCCACCACTCGAATTACGCCTCACCCCTAAACTGAACTTCAACCTGAACCCGCTCCTGCTCCGTAGTTCTCTCATTTCCATACTGCTAGGTACTGTAAAGGCATATAATGGTCTAGATTACACAAGATATTATCTAAAGATCCTCGAAGCTCAATATAAACCTTAATCACAGAAGGTGAATGTTATTCTCTACCTGGAAAATATGTTCCATCTTTAGTAAATCCTAATAAAGGCCAGGAAACTATACGGAAACTTCTTAGAGTATGCTTCCCTGGATTTAGAGTTAATAACTAATCACCAGACACCTCGCAAAAACAAGCCCAGAACCTCCCAAATCTGCAGAAAATTGAAAAGATTATCAACTCGATAACGTTGCGAAAGGGAACAGATATTGTATTAGGACATTTTTTCTATTCAGACAGTCTATTCAGTCTATTCTATACACAGACTGCGTTTGATATCCAGATACAGCTTAAAATAGAATACATACTTGAGAATTATTTAAAGTAAGCTTTATAATTATTACTTTGAAAATTGGGATAGTCCTTAAGACGGATAATTCTAATGTACTTCGTACTCAAAAAAGAAAAGGAAAAACTATTAAAGAAAAATATTAGGCATCAAATATTGTTAACTCAGTCTCTGCATTTGGATCAATATGCCTACAGAGCAAAAATTTCAATAGAAACATCATCACACCAGCGACAGAACAGAAGCATAGAAGAAGAAATTGTTCTATGAAATTAATTGCAGGAAAATACACGGCATGTACCGGGAGAGATATTAATAATTCGAATCGTATGGTAGTGATCGCAGAGAATTGTTTTGTCTTCTCTGCTGTGGAACCTTGATATGGAGGCTTATAGAAATAGGTGGAGTAATACATTGACCGCCAGTAAGGCGTTCCTAAGGTAACATCAAATCGGAAGGTGCTGTCCGAACTGGTATTGGAATGTCAAGAGAAACTAATTACCCCAGCGGACCATAATGATATACCTAACCTTTTTGTAAATTCTTGACACTTTGGAATCGAGTAGGGAAAAAGCTGAGGAGCTGTCAAGAGAGCGATCATTGATTCCATGTATTAGACCAGAACTGGCAAAGGAAATGCTTTATCGAATGGAGATATGGGGTCAAAAAAGCTAATGAAGCAAAAATCAGCACAAGTAATATTGAGATTACCATCTCGTGATAACTGAGCAGGAATTACTTCAGCAGGTATTATATGTGTAACATTTTGACGATTGTATCCCTAATTTCCATAGTTTATACACTTTGTTTTTATAATATCTTTGTTGATTTTATGACATTTATTTCTGTAACCAATATTACAGTCTAGATGATATATGAAATCTCTAAAATGTATACATTCGACATTTTGTAAAATCTACGAAACCTGTACAACCTAAAAGATCTCCACATTAGGTTTTATTTAATTTTTCTTAACTCCCGACTAGCGTTAAGTCTCCCGTTAATAATAGGAGATAGCAAAATTTAAATAATTTAAATGTATGTAGAAACAGAGCAACTAAATGGTAGCTTTATAATTCTCGTTCCAATTGAGTAAGTACCTAAATGTCATAATTCAGAACCAACGGCGAATAAAATAAAGCGATTTGACACTAGCACTTTACATAATTTAGAGTGGAAACAGAAAGCCACTAAAACTGCCCGCTGCTATTCTTTATGTTCAATGTCTAAACTCGCTAATAATTAAAATCAAATATAACTCTAAAATGATATGGGGTTGTGGAAACAAGTAGGTAGTTTGTTAGCTAGTTAAATAACTGAATATTTCTTTATTTCAATCTGAATCAATTAGTACAATGTTTATGTCATTTAAGTGTCATAACAAATGTAGATAAATATTTTAAATTAACTCAACCAACGTGTAGTTTGAAAAGTAGACTATTAAACTTAATTGATAATGATATAGAGATTTTATTAATCATTATCTTCACTTACCACATGCTTACCTATAATTATTCACGTCCGTTATTAATTATTTCGTCATTGTTGGTATACACAAATGTGTATTGTAGACTGTAATGGCCGTAATATGTCTTGTTCTATTTCAAAATATCTGATGTGGCTAGTACATAGGTTTCTTACACTGGAGTGGAATATTTCCCAGTGCCTGCTCCAACTAGATTAAACGTATTATTTTTCAATTTTTGACCCTTTGCTTTAAATAATCGTATATTAAAAATATCTATATTATTATGCAATAAATTACATCAACATATATACGAATTTGTTATTTATAGGAAATTAATTTTAACTGGCGATAAATTAGCATTTACCTAATTTGGCGACGAGAATCATAAAGAATTAACACATACTAAGTTTTACGGAATTCTACAACAATTGGCTTATGAATTCCATAAACTCTAATCAAATTAAAATTGCCTATCAAACTAGAAAAAAACAATATAAAAAAATGTGAAAGTATCCAAACAGAAATATTTTAATTATAAAATAGAAAATTCTTGAAATATAGCGATAGAAACTTATAAATAGCAAACTTAGTAGAAATGTAAAAAAAAAATAAAACTATTATTCTTAATTACAAAGCGCAATATGTATCTGGACTTTATGAAGTACGTGAACTATTTGCTCCCTATTATTCCGCCATAGCTGGATATAAGGTAGCGGAGAATTTCGGGCAAATATGCCATTCCCATGTACTTTAACTAAAAAGAAAATTAAATCGGAAATTTCTTATTGAAACCGTCACGGAACAAGAAATTATGAATATAATAGTTTATAGAATTAAAATTTATATGGCATTGGTGGCATATCCCTTATCCCTTTTTGCGTTAAATCATATTAGCGCAGTAATCATGTTGTTTGTTCTCTAGTATACTTAATAAATCAGTCATTTAGAAAAAAAATATTTTCTTAGCCGCCTCTCGAGTTACTGAAGTAACCCCCTGGAAAATCTCAAGGATCTTGTGCTAGGTAAAGAGAGACAAGGCCCTACAGTTTATTATGAAATCCGAATCACTCTTGGGGCATTTTCTTATAATGAAAAATTGTTTCGCCTTGCGGGTATCGAACCCACTTCGATAGGTATACTCAGTTTGCTAGCCAGACGCTTTAGCACACTGAGTTACCATTTTACCAGGGTTATTTTCTGGACATTTTTAAATTTGCACTTCCACTTTTTAAGAAAAGCTATCCAGAGAACATCTTCAATTATAGACAAATATCTGTACTTAGCGTATACGTTATTAAAAATAACAGAGACCTTTTCATACCAGTATCCTCAATTTTGTGGAAAAAAATAATATTTTGACGCCATCATAAAACGGAGTTAGATCAGGCAGATCAATTGAAACAGCTTCTTGTCATTTATTTAATTGTATATATCCCTTCTTAGATGCTGGTTAGTATGTTGTATCAATGTTTTTGATTTACCTAAAGCCTTTCATACTATTGATTGCGAAATGCTGATATTAATATTATATCATTTAGGAATTAGAAGTACTGCCTTGAGCTGCATCAAATTTTATATGGAGAGCTCTCCAGGGATCCGTCCTAGGGACCCTATTATTCATAGTATTTTGTAAATGATCTTCCAGATTATCTCGATTATGTGAAAAAAAATGGACATCTTACTACTTCTGCAGTGGCGACTAGTGTGGAAGGAATTCAATTAGAGGCTAGAAATATTATTAACATAAGCGCATAGAGTGGTGTTTGGCACGAGAGATTGGAGTGCGAAAATAAATGTTATATTATGAAATTTCTTAAAGTAAGTAGAAGTGACATTATGGCTGCTTAGTTGGAAAAATATATCGTTTTGTGATAAGAAAGGATAAGGTTATGAACCCTGGTGATTGGATAAATGCTGATATTTGTGGTCCGTTGCCTATTATCTGAGCTGGTGGCAGTAGATATATGGTTTTAAACTTAATGGATTAATTTACAAAGTATTGTTTGCGTATTTTTTTAAGAAAAATCAAGTGAAGGAGAAATTAAAACAGTTTCTGTTTGAGGCTGTAGCATTTTAAAATACTACTGTGAAATTTGTGAGACCATGAGTATGCAACCAGGTGTACACTCAAGCGTACCTAGTGTTGCATTACTCATAAAACGACAAGATCAACCGATGAAAGTTTCTTAATAATTACTTCAATTTCACATTATTATTTTAGTATAATTAAAGTATCATTAAATTTTTGGCAGTAAGGGTTGTTTCCTCTTTTATGTAAATAATATATTTCCTCATTGGTTGGAAACAGGAAGTCTGCTGAGACAAAATTTATGTTGGCAGCACGGAAAAGACGTCAGATTTCCGGGGGGAAAGATGGCGAATTTCTTGTCTTTATGGGGCACGTGTGCGAAGAAAGGAAGCTTCTCTTTTCGTTGAGCTCAACCCAGTTTTGTTTTGGGCATTTTGTGAACCAAAGTTTAGTATTTCTTTTGTGTGGAAGCTTGGTCATATGTTGCATGAAAATTTTATTTTCGAGAAATTTCTCTGTTTTCTTTTTGTGAAATTCATACTGCTACTCTCTACTTATAGGGGTGAGTTTTTTGTATTTTATTAGGTTGTTCTTGTACTACTTGTAAAACTTACACAGGTTTGGGACTGGCTATTTTTTGGATTAACCTATCTTCAAGTCAATTTTTGTGATCTGCCGATGTGCCAGCCAACAACTATATGCATGGAATCATGTGCAGCCAGTGGAGCAGCAATTAGAACTCTCAGAGAACGTCAGAGGAGCCTCCTTACTTGGTCTCTAGCCTGTGTGTACGTATTACACCACACCACAGGTAATTAGGACTCCCTTTATCTCGGAAGGTTTTAGAAGAGCCTTGTGTGGGAGGGGGCTATTCATTCAGAGACAAGGGGCACACACCTAATATCTGTGTATAGTGGAAACATCCCTTTCACAGTATTTTCCACTGCATAGCAGAATGGCGCCTCAGAAAGTGAATACCGCGCACTTGTGGAATCAGCAAGGACAATGCTGATGCTATAAATCTTCCGGAAAAGTTGATATTGTACAAGAGAAAGGTACAATCTTCGTAGCAGAGATAATCTGCAATCATCAACCAAGTTTGAAGATTGTGCTATGTTGGCAAGGCCAGTAGGTGAACATATTATTGACTGTCGCTGGGATTATACTTTCAAACTTAATGATGACTGTGTTGAATGTTACAAGGCTCGTTTTGTTGCCAAATGTTTCTTGCAACACCCGGTGTTGACTTTTATGAGACTTTAATCAAACAGTGAGATGGGAGGCTGTAAGGACGACCCTAGCTATCTGTGCTAGGGAAGGTCCCAATTCAATTCAATTCAACCTAACTTTATTAACATTATAATATAATTCGTACCTCCCCAGAACCCATTCCGGAAGGTCCCAATTTGCTTCAATTTGATACGTATGGAGATTTGGAGTAAGTAGCCTGAGAAATTCGAATTTGGAAAGAGCAAGGTGTTTCGTCTTTATCAGAGCCAGTGTATATACTGAGACAACCACCTCGGTGTTGGAATAAGAAATTCAGCAAATGTCTTAAAAGATGTAACTTACCACAGAGTGAAAATGACCTTTGTCTCTTTGTAAACTTAAAAAAGACGCCAATCGCCATGTTGCATGTAGATTATGGACTTGTGGTTTCCAGCAACAAAGATATATATGTTAAAATACTTGCAGAAACTTTCCAGGTACATATTACTGAGGCGAAATACTATCTAAGATTACAAATTTTTCAATTAGAAAATAAATCTATTTTTATAAAACAGGAAGCGTATGCTAGGAAAGGCCTCAATAGATTTGGTATGACAAATTTAAAGAGGTGAAGGTTTTGACTTGTTAATTAAAGACCTGAAGAAGAAAGTTTCCTACAAAGAGGCCAAAAGATCTTTGTTATATCTGGCTATTCTTTCAAGATCAGATATCTCCTTCACTGTGAAATACCTTTCTCATAACCTGGAATGTCCTAAGACAAGAGACTGGAAAATGGCAAAAAGAATCTTGAAATGTTTAAAAGAACATAATGTTAAGGTAAATATCTTTTAAGAAACGCTAAAAACTTAAAGGTTTCTATTATGCGGACTATGGTGAAGAGGAGATCAACCTCAAAGTATTCTTTTCAAATTTTCTGGAGCCCCAATCTTATGGTCAAGTAAGAAGCAGAAATGTGTTACTTTATGAACAACTGAGGTTGAGATTGTTACGGCGAGTTTGGCTGTGGGGGAAGCTGTTTGTCTGAAAAGAATTTTCAGGTGATCAGTTGTTATTTCTCGCCTGATCCACTACCATTTTTGAGGATCGATAACCATAGCGCAATAAAACCACTCAAAAATCAAGCCTTTCATAGCCGCTCTAAACACATTGACATATGAATGAAATTTGTAAATAAAGTTGTTGAATTTTGAGAAGCGCTGGTACAAGCAATTTTTTCCCAGCAGGCCGATATTTTTAATAAACTACTTCCTAGGCAACGTTTAAAGCCTTTACGGGATCTCATTGAAATGAATACTAGTCATACCAGTGAGTAGTGCGATGTCTGTCAGTGAATAGTACTGTAGCTAAATGTTGTATTCGTGATTAATAAATAATGTAACCTATATAAATATTTCATTTTTTGGGAAGATAAAAATTAAATTCATGTATGGCAACATGACACCACAATCAACCTTATTGTTGTCATCTCTCAGGATAACAGCTTCCAATATTTTTATTGTATTATTTACTATCATTGTCATTGGTAATATTAAGTGAATAAAAGTTTTTTTCTTAATTTTAGCAGTTATATGCTGCTTAAGGTAACAGAAAGTAACATAAATAAGCTTCCTTTTCCTTTATTATTGATGCTAAAGCAAAATTTTATAACTCTGTCAGTTCTGTTAAGATGTTGACAGTAATTTCTTTGATATGGAAAACAACTTTAGAACTAACGGAACTTCAAGATCCTTGAAGCAACTATAACTTTTCAATATTAAGTGAAATATTGACTTCTGTGATAATGTTGAATGTTGTTTTCTATTGTTTTGAAAAGCTGTGTTACCTAATTCCATATTTCATGTAAAATATATGGCATCCATTTATGTCTTTGTACCTCTATCTATACCTAAGTATTTAATACATAATATAATACATAATTATGCTTATCGTCTATATATTACAATAATCCATTAGAAATTCTTGATGCCAACAAAAGGTATATGGTTCACTATAAAATAATTCACTGTGTTGATAAATAGGCGCAGTTTACTAAGAATAAGAAACGCTATTTGTTTTATAGATCAATGGCAATGTTGCTCGGGCTTATAACTGCTTTTGTTCTGATAAAACATTATCGTATAGTTGTTGCACATTGAATTATCAACGTTAATGTTCAACGTGTCTCATGTGTTTGCTATCTGCAACGCCATTCAGCGCAAAAGTTTATGGGATCTTAAGGAGATGAGTAATTACGACATTAAATATCGCGTTAAGGAATAATTTGTGTGGAGCGAAGTTTACATAACCTGTCGATTGATGTGGCCGTAATTCTATAGATTTTGTGAGAGTAATCAGCTAAGTAGATGTAAATTGATTAATTTGGCTGTGCAAAATTAGGAGAATCATTATAAATTCATTGGCGTGATCTATAGTGTAAGAAAATTAGCAAGAGATTTGCCACTGTCAGGAATCCCTTCAAGTTATCATTGTCGTTTATACGATCACCCCACCCCCCTCCTTTTACCCAACATCCTGCCAGTGTATACTACAAGCTAATTTTCTATGTGGCTTCCCCGCACTCATTGATTATTAATGATGTTTATATTTTTGACTCTATACTTCATGATGAGCAACATAACCTTTGTTTAAACCGAACTGGGAGACAATAACAAAAAGCGCTTTACCGTTATCCCCTGCACCTTCTAACCACCCTTACGTTCTGATACACATTAAAAATTTATGAAATCGTGTAAAGCTTTTTACCCTTATTTATTTTATCTTAATAGATAATTTCTCCTATTAATGTGCATTGATGGTAGAGAATAAAATATAACAAAAATCGCTTTACTGTTACCATAACAAGACACAGATTAGAAATTTATGAAATCGTGTAGAGTTGATTTTTACCATTATTCATTTTAACAGACTAAATTTTTCTATTTTTTTTTATTAATAAACACTGATTTATGTTAAGGAATAAAAATATTACCGATAAGAAATTTCTAAAATCATGTAGAGCTTATTTTAAACCTGATTTATTGTGAAATACATTTCTTTAATGCGTAATGATGGGCAAAAGCAAACCTGCAGGTTATAAATTTTTGAAATCATGTACAGTTAATGTTTCAGCATTGTTTTCATAACAATACAACCAAAAATCCGAAGCAGACATTTGGCATCTAACACGGGACTTGTTGGAGAGAAACTTTATTTTCCAAACGTTAGTAAATAGTTGATTACTTTACTTGAATTTCTATTTTAATTTTATTTCTAGTAGTACTACCGTAATATTGGTACCGCTTTTGCTGGCTGGGATACCCATTGAATTATGCAAGAAAAACAGCAGCACATAACACAGTTCATATGTAATAGAAAAGCTACTCATTTTTTCCACCTACAAACAATTCCAAAGAGTTCCCTTTACATACGAGAATACAATATATAATATAATACATGTATAGTCTAGCTCAATAATACCGGGTACTTACGATATCTTCCGGCCTTTTCTGTCATTATATGAACCTTAATGCCAGAACAGGAAAGAAAATATCGAAAGTACTAGGTATTACTGCACTGGAAATAATAAACTAGTGCAGCACTTTCGAGTCAAGAGTGAGTAAGTATAGACTATCTACACCGAATACAACTAACAAATACAGTGTTTCAGTTTCGAAATCAACAGTATATTACTCTTATTTGGCGTTTTTTTTTTCGGAACTGCAGCATTGTTCTGTCGGCAGTGTTTCACAGTGTTTCAGTTGGAAATAACAACTGGATTTTTTTCAGCAGGGCCGCTACATTTATGAAAAGGAAATTGAACCTTTATACTCACGCACTTACATAAATGTCCGATGCAAACGTAAACTCTACCGACGATCTCCTAAAAATATGTAAAACAATATGTGTAATACTTAGAAAACATCTATTTCACAACATTTCCGGCACGTAATTCGACACGACACTCAATGTGTTTCCGCGATTAAACATTTTGATTTTTTACATCAGATAATTACAAATTTGATATTTCAGATATTAACATATTTTGGTGTTTTATTGAGCCAAAAATCCGAAATCAAAACTGTACAAATGTGATTAATATTTTGTATTATTTTGACAGATCTCAAAATTCAAACATCAATAGCAATGCCGTAATAAGATAACATGTTAAAGATAGGTATTTATTTGAAAGATAAAACGATGAAGAACTCATTTCGCATGTAATTACCAATGTTAAATGATTATGTTTCTTTTATAAAAGAAAAGAAACATTCACTTGTATTGATTTATCCACAAATTTATCCACTGTTTGAATTAAGTGAGTTAACTTCCGTATCCGTCGACCGACATCACTTCTTTCTAGTACACTTTTATAACCGGAATGGCAAATCCCAAAATTTACTATCAATATCAATGCCGGAATTAGATGACAAGTTAAAGACAGGTATTTATTTGAAAGATGAAATGATAAATGATTTTGCATGCAATTAATAATGTTATATTATTTTTTTTATATAAAAGAATAGAAATATCCAGATGGCGCAAAAAGCAACATCTTACTGTATATAAGCCCCGGTCTCGTTTCTCTTTAGCATGGGAGAGAGAGAAAATTAGCTACGAAATCCGACCGAGTGTCTTGATAAAGATGAAAATATACGACAAAATGCAATGATACAATTTCACCACACACTTTCAGGTCTAAACCCAAAAATATGAATTCTACGGATAAAATTATGATAATAAATGTTGTAGAGAATCAAGTTTTTTCACGTTTAGTCATCACCATTTTCACTCTAAAGTTGGAAAATAGCAAGTTATTTAATAAGAACGAAACTAACCCTTCAATTCAATATGGCGGCTAACGCAACAGAGTTGGAATCCCGTCAATTTAGGCTACCATGGTCCTTTCTAACGATAAAGAAACATATCCAGGCATTTGTAAAATTTCCAGTGTATATGACAACACAAGTCCAACTCCTAACTTGACCGACAGGAGGGATGCCGCTCGAGTAACGAATTACCCCACAGGAATCTCTTGTAGCTAAAAGCATAGAGTGAGAGCCTCTTTATATCTAAAGTCGGTTGTCTAACATGTGCAAAAACAAAGCAAAATGTAAATGTTTTCTGATGTACACACGGATTAATAATTTGCATGTTCATACTTGCTTGTAATTTCTGGTATAAGTGTAAGAATAGCCGCTAGCAGAACCTCGCCCTTTAGTGAAGTTGTTACAAGCCAAGATAAATACAGGAACTTAAACAGTTTATGTTTTCTTGGTATCTAAAAACACCTAATGGCCATCTTTTACTGAACTAATTAATAATAATTTATTAACAGTAATAATATGCCAAGGTAGCATTTATCTTTTGGAATAGCACAGCTCTCCTTATCTGCATTTCCAGCTCACAGCTTACTTATTTTCGTTCCTACTCTATGCAACTGGAATGTACCTCGAATTACTGAAATTGTTAGGTGTAGTTTCAAATTATTTAAACGGATACTGGGCTTTGCGAACATTTAATTTTTTAAGTAGAAATATTTAAAGAAGATTAATAATTTATTAAACAGTCACCTTAATCATTTTAACCAAATTAAAAATTTCTAATTTTTTCAAGGTGAAAAAACAAGCCCATCAAAAAATTTTATTGCGATGTCTCTAAAATAGTAGTTGATGAAAAATTTCTGGACTGGACAGGACTACTGGACTGGAAGATAATACAATCAACTTATGTGGGAGATACATACCTGTTGTATCAACATATAAATATCTAGGTATTTTCCTAGACAGGAAATTTCTTTGGAGTACACATATAGACTACATAGTAAAACCGTGTGAAAAAGTAATAAATTTCTTGAAAATGTTATGCAAAACTTCGCTGGGAGCTGATCAATTGGTGTCATTAACTTTTTATAGGACATATCTACGATACATTATTGATTATGGCTCAGCTTGTAAATCTAGATTTAAACTGTTGAATTTAAATTTTAAAGAAATTACCACCGGAAAAATTTATTTCAGAGAAATTTCACATAAATCCAGATCATTTCTACATATAGAGGGTATCCCAACCAAAAGTAGGCACCCTGAATAACTTTGGAGATAAATTTTTTTTAAAAAATGGCGAAGCACGGCGACCTTGTTTCCAAGGGGGTCATATTTTAATGTAATACTTGTACACCTATCATCATCCCTCTACCCTACAGGGCCACCCCCTCAAAAATTCAAATGGCAAGGGGGGGTCGAGTGATACATCTTTTGAAAGGTCGTTCAATTCCCTACATAACTGTATATTTTTTAAACTTTTATCGATTCGTTCTTAAGAAAAGTAAATTTTGTTTTTGATGATTATACACATTCGAAATCGTTTAAAAAATGTGAAATACACGCCACTGTGTATTGGAATTTATATAAAAAAAACTACAATATGCTCTCAAATCAACACGAGTTTTTTCGGCAAGAAACATTTTCCTTGCTCATTTAGTTTTAGAATAATAAAAGACTCACAAGTATTTGATAGTCCTTGAGCATTATTTTTTTCACAACCAATTTTAAATCGAGATACATTTTGCCAGAGTGAGTTCCCAAAATGCTTTGTACTCTTCAGGATAGAACAGAAATTGTCAGCATTTATTTTAAAAACGATAATTGTGCTAGAGCTACGAAGCGCATATTCAATAGAAATCACCCAGGCACAAAGGTTGGTTCTCAGTAGGTTTTACAATTATTGAAAAAATGTATGGAAACGGATTCTGCAGGAAACAAAAAGCATGAACCTCAGCGACCGATTAGGAATGAAGCAGTCGAAGTGGCAGTTCTACATCATTTGCAGATGGATAATACCCAATCGATCAGGAAAGTAGATGAGGCTTCCGGTGTATCACGAAGCAGTGTTCATCGAATTCTGAAGGCCCACAAATTTCATCCATATAAATTTAAACTGGTACACGAATTAAATGAAGATGATCCCGATCGTTGGTTCGAATTCTGTGAGAATTAAACGGTAATACCAATCTACTGTACAATACATGTTTTTCTGATGAATCGACATTTTACTTAAATGGGGAGGTAAACGGACCTGACAATTTAAATGGCGAAAAGTACCTCGATCTGTTAGAAAATAACATCTACCCAATGATTACCCAAATCCTCGAAGAAGACGATAATCCTTTAGAGGGCAATTATTTTTTCAATAGGATGGGGCACCCCCACATTTTGCTATAGCGGTCCGTCAATTTTTGGATAATCGGTTTCTTGAGCGATGGATTGAAAGAAGGAGGTCCTGTGGAGTGGCCCGCTAGGTTACTCGATTTAACTCTCTTGGATTTCTTTCTGTGGGAACATTTGAAATCGAAGGTATTTGCAACAAAACCCGCATCTCTGGAAGAGTTACGTGAAGGAATTTTTCGAGAATGCCGTTTATTGACTCCAAATGTGTTCAGAAATGTTCGTACAGAATTTCAAAACAGATTATACTACTGTATGGAACTCGGTATTTTGAACAATACATACGATAATTTAAACTGCTTCTTTTATTTTTATTTCCCGAACCTAAAATAATGAAACAATTTATTTCTCAGGAACGAATAGATAAAAGTTTTAAAAAATACACAATTATGTAGAGAATTAAAAGACCTTTCAAAAGATGTATCACTCGACCCCCTTTGCCATTTGAATTTCTTGAGGGGTGGCCGTGTGGGGCAGAGGGATGATGATACGTATACATGTATTACATTAAAATATGTCCCCCTTGGAAAGTTATTCAGGGTGCCTAGTTTTGGTTGGGACACCCTGTATACAGATGGGTCAAAATCTGAAGAATATAAATCCTGTGGTGTGTATATTCCACACTTAAAATTTTTAGCGCAGAAGCAATTGCAGTAGTCAGGCACTTGAGCTTATTACCGAATATAATATACAAAATACCATCATATCTACAGATTCTTTATCAGTGATCAAATCTTTATCAATGTTAAATAGACCAAATAATAATAATATAAATATTTTTATTCTAGGAATTAAGAATTATTTTCTGCGAAAATTATGCCAGAACAATTACAACGTCAAGTTTTCACGAGTGAAAGGAAATAGAAGTATCGCTGGCAATGCAAGAACAGATTATATAGCAAAGAATTATAACTATTTCCAATACCATTATATACAGGAATATAATCCCGCCGATGTGTTTCACGTTATCAAAGGCAACATGATCGTAAAATGGCATGAAAACTGGAAAGAATTCGGATCATGAAGCAAGTACTTTAAAATATATAACGACATCCCAAAAAAAGCATGATATGAAAATAGTCAAGCAAATAAGAACATGATAACTACCATCGCGAGACTTAAATCCAATCATGAAAGATTTTCTGCTCAATTATTTAAAATAGGTATTCTGCAATATGCTAATTGCATATGTGACGAAATTGGGGTTTTATATCACATTATTTTTAATTGTCGAAACAACCAAACACATATTGAGTGGCTTTCTAAGAAACTAAGAAAAAAAAAGAATAAAAGACCCAATGTGGCTACCATCTATATTAATTACAAACAACTTTGTTATATATAAATTGATCATAGATTTCCTATACAAAATTAATTAAAACATGTAATTAGTATAACGATTAGTATAACATATAGCTTAGCTTCGTTTCTCCTACTATCTAACCTATGTTTAATAAAAACCGAATTAACCGTGGTCTAGCTGTGCATGTCGAAAACGCCCTGAACGACCCCTGGGTAAGAAGAATGTATTCTTCGTTGTTAATTCTTTTGTTATTCTGGTCCCTAGTTCAAATTTCTGTGTGGTTAGGGAAATAGGTATCATAGATGAATATGAAAACTAAAATTTATAAAATTTACGTGACTAAAGACTAGTTTCCAAGGCCAAAAATCTAGAGGGGAAAAAAACTACTGCAAGGCACACGATTGTTATGATGAAATTAAAATAATATAATAGCTGTTTTTTGCATTTTTCACGAAAAAAATGTTTTCACCCGATTCACTTGCGATTACAATAGATGTAATATTTCTTTATTGGGTGGCCGTGTAGGGTAGAGGGATGATGAATTGTATACAAGTATTTCATTAAAATATGTCCCCCTTGGAAACAAGGTCGACGGTTTCACCAATTTTTCAAAAAAATTTTGTCTCCAAAGATATTCAGGGTGCATACTTTTGGTTGGGACACCCTGTATACTGATGGGTCAAAATCTGAAGAATATAAATCCTGTGATATGTATATCCCACACTTAAAATTTTTAGCGCAGAAGCTATAAGTTAATAAACACCAATATCAACTAATTAAATAAACGAGTTACCTATATTTTCACTTTTTATTGGATTTTACCTTTTTATCGAATTTATACGAAATTACTTTACTTTAAATGTAGCAGACAATACTTAAAAATTACCATAACCAAACAACTATCAATAATGTGAACAAACTAAATAAACAAATCGCTTAGCAGATTATTAATTTCCCCATAAACGGAAGAAGTGAACATTCACTGCAGCTGTAACATTTAGCATAAGATACTTTTGACCAAGTACTGTCTTTATCATCAGATACAAAAATTTTAATGTTTCAGCCACTTTCTACAATTATTACTTCCTGTATACTATTATATTATTATTTTAAGGAAACTGGTATTTACTTATACCGTGAGCCATAAATGACTGAAGTGATTTGCGAGGATGGAATAAAATGATTGATGCTGAGATCCGTATATCAATGTTCAATTTGTTATAATAATAAGAGTCGAACATTATCATTACATTATTTAACACTAAGTTAGTTAAAATTGTATGAAATATAATTTTCTTCTAGAAGGTACAAAACAGCCAACTTATATTGTCATTTGTTAACACTTCTCATTGTTAAACTTTATATACGTAATTGCAGATAATGTAGGTGAAAAACAAAACATTATTTTCCGGTAAAAATACTAAAAAGCAGCTAATTTGTTCACTTAATTTGTTTACAATGATTGTTTTTATTAACTTTCTTCAGTTTTTTACCAACAAATACTAATTTGTAGATATTCTTTCTTCAATGAATAACTTTTCTGGACATGAAAAATGGTTAATTAATTCCTTTAATCAAAATAAGATTGTTGTTTATATACATTCTTCCTGTTGTTTTTTTTTGAACGCAACAATATGAAGTTCAATAGTTCAAGTTTAATAGGATCTTTCATATATCAAGACAAAAATATAATTAAAGTCACTTATTTTAGGGTTTTCTACCACGTTTCCTATCTTTTTGTTCTGAACTGTATCATTTGGCAAAAAGCATCCTCTGTCTGTTAATGTGGTGTAAACATCACAACTGTAAGGCGTAGGGGTTATTTTCCAGTAACATACTGGATTGTTTTGTTATTTTGTGGAATCCGCGATTATTTTTAGAAGAGGATGTTGTGAGAAAACTCAAAAAAAATAATGTAAGAGATTTCCAAACGACACTGGACGACTCTAATGCTACCCAAGCAACATTTTACCGACTACTTTTTTACTAATTCCAACGCCAAATTAGTGCAAATAGAAGTCGTATGGTAACTTAGATATTATAGTCATGAATTGGCCTCGGAGCAACGTTCCATGGACCTTGCAAACCTACTACTTTAGTTTGGAACACCTACCAACGTTAGTTTGACGTCAGAAAATGACTTACTTAGCTTTGGTGTGTTTTTAAGTAATCTTGAAAAAAAAAAGTTTTCTTAACCGCCTCTCAAGTTACCGAAGTAACCCCCTGGAGGATCTCAAGGATCTTGTGCTAGGCAAAGAGAGACGAGGCCCTACAGTTTAATGTGGACTCCGAACCACTCTTGGGGCAATTCTTTTAATGAAAAATTGTTTCGCCTTGCGGGAATCGAACCCACTTCGCTAGGCAACTCAGTTTACTAGCCTGTCAATTCAAATTCAAATCAGCTTTATTAAAATTAATGTGTACAGTAAATGTGCCTCCCCAGAGCCCATCCCGGGACCGACCCTGCAACCACCGCGTTAACGCGGTGATGTATCGCAAAGCCGGGCCGAGGTGGGACTGGTTTGGCTAGGTAAAAATTGAAAATGACAAAAAACTTAAACTCCTTTTACATATGTAAATAAAATTTGACTGACGCTGACTCCGTAACTTGCACGGGGTGCCATCCGCGAATTGCCCCAACTACGGGTTGCGCAAGGCAGGCCTAAACTGTGAACTAGCCAGTCGCTTTAACACACTGAGCTAATCTTCCTACATTGATTAGATGTTAATAACTGACTAAATAGGACTGGTTAACTTATAGGTAATTTTTCATCGTCGGTTAGACGTTGGCAACTTACCGTCGCTGTTAGTAAAGATATTTGCACTTGTCACAATCCTAAGTCGGAATTAGTGTATTTATTAGGAACTTTCACGACAAATAGTCAAATCAAGAGAGTCGTAAATAATAAATACCGACCTCGCCATATTTATTGATCTATCGCAATCAAGAATAGGCGGCCATGTTAAACAAATGTTTGCAAAGATTTTAGAAACATTAAATTTATAGTTTAAAAAATAAAATACGCTATGAGAAGCACTTATTTATCCACTAAATTTTTTATGCGATATTTTTCAAAGTATTATTATTTTTTAAAGAAATTTAAAGTATTATTTTAATACTTTTAAGATAAACTTAATTCTTAACTATTTTTTTGTACCTAGCCGACATACATTTATCAATAAAATATGTTTTGTTTGAATTTTGGTCTTCCCTTCATACAAAATTTCAACTTAAAATTAACGTACTATTCTAAATGGTTAAGATATTTTATGATATATCCATGTTCTAAACAAATGATGACAGGTTAGGTAGACAACGTTGGTTGGTTTTATTAGAATCCGACTCTCTTGCCAGATTGAAGCCCGAATATTACCGACGTACGACGTAATAAAAGGACACGGACACATAAGTTTCTATATAGTTGTCTCAATCCGACAGCAAAGTCGAATTTATTTTCAACTTATTATTAAATTTGGCGCGAATCAAGTCGGTGATTGTGTTAAAGAACCCGCCAAAACCCTCGATAAATTTGTCGAAACTATAACAAATCCGGCTTATTTCATATGAAAAGCGTGCTCCACGTAAAAACGCCGTGGCTTTTATATATTAAATAACATTTTCGCTCTACGGAGCATTTTCTTACACATAAATGTCAAAAACTCATCAAGGAGTGTAATTTTGGAAAGTATACCAAATGTCGTTGGGACGTAACGTCGCTCCGACCACAAAATTTTAGGAAGTATAATGAAAACCGATCCTTTTACGAATCCACGTTGTGCAGCACTGCAACCCATGCTTTATGTTAAATATGATGACACGTTCTCTAGTCTCTAGTCAAAGTTTTTCGACAGTTTTAACGAAAATAGCCCTTAGCGTCGAGGGTGACTTTTCACTTTTTAACAGTCGATTTTGGCGCAAAAACGACGTGTTTTCCGCGTATTTGCCCTAAACCGGTTCCTCAGTGATTCGGTGTCAGAAAAGTATCTTTACCATGTACTCAGACGTGTATGGGACCGCCTTGCCTGAACATATGAATCTATAATTGCGACAATATAATTCAAAGTCTTTGCGATTCAAGTATTTTTAAGCTCTGAGGAGCGTCCTAAATTATTATGGAAACTGAAAAATACGTAAATAGATAGGCAAGCAAATGCCCACCAAAATTATAAACATTGAACTTTTTACTGAATCTTTTTGTGTAATCGTTAGTTATAAAACACACATTGCATGATACTTGGTTACATTGTAATTCGTTCCGTTTCTCACCATGTGTTGTACACGGGCCATACATTTTCTTGCACGTTTTGTAAAATCATAATTTTTTAAAAGATTTAATAATACAGGGTGTTGCATCATGAGAGGGACATAGCTTAATAGGAGGTAGAGAACATCAGTGGTAACCGGAACCTCCCATAGAAATGTCTCATTGGGCCTTCATTACGAAGTTACAGGGTGTTAAATAATTTTTGGCCAAACCTGTTTTTTGTCATAACTTTGACAGGGAATGAAATAACGGATTCATATTTGGTACGGCTAATTTACTAACGAGCCTCAAGAGGTACATGTATAAAAAAAAATATATCCAGGTCCGGACTCACTATAATTTATGTTTCTTCTTTGCATCAATAAAACATCACCCTTAAAAATGTTTTCTTAAAATGTTTTCTTAACCGCCTCTCAAGTTACCGAAGTAACCCCCTGGAAGATCTCAAGGATCTTGTGCTAGGTAAAGAGAGACGAGGTCCTACAGTTTAATGTGGACTCCGAAACACTCTTGGGGCAATTTTTTTAATGAAAAATTGTTTCGCCGTGTGGGTATCGAACCCACTTCGCTAGGCAACTCAGTTTGCTAGCCAGACGCTTTAACCAACTGAGCTACCATTCCCCTGTATATATTTTTTTGAAATTTCGATACGATATTCGAAAAGAGCAAGAAAAAACAAACAAAATGGCCTATTTCATTTTTTTGTTACACCTTCGTGGTTATTTAAATACGTTGTTAAATGTGCAAGAAAATGGATTACAGAACCCTATTAAATGAGAGGCACGTGAAATAAATAGTTTTATAACTAAAATTTGCAAAAATTCTATTGAGCCTAGGTGGTCTGGGTGAATCCTAATTCCGGCACGTTTTAAAGGTCCATTTTGGTAAAAAACTGTGGTCCTAATAAGTAATCGGGTATGAAATAACAAAATTTTTAATCAATCACAGTAGGCTTGTTCAAAGAATAAAAGTGACAGATAATTTAAACCATTTAGGCCTAAGCAACCAGTTACTTTGATCAAGAAAATCATCAACATTTTATACTTAATAAAAATTGGAAAAGAGAACAAACTAAAATCTAAATAAATAAAATATTTTCCATTCAATTAACAATAAATAACAAAACAATAACTAAGTGTGTTTAAAAATAAAACGTAATTGACACTAAAGTAAATTTTCAAAATGTCCTCCCCCACATTCTGTGCATTTTCTTGCGCGTTTAGAAAGGTCACCAATTGCTCGACGTATCATTTCTGGATTATTCCGTATTTCGTCGCAGGTTGTAACGATGCGCTGGATTAAATGTTGTCTACTTTCAATTTCAATGCTATAAACCTCGTTTTTTAAGTGGCCCCATAAAAAGTAATCACAAGGGTTACAATCAGGAGATCTTGGTGGCCATTCATGTGGACCCCCGCGTCCAATCCATCTATTAGGATACACATTGTTTAAGTGTTCTCTTACTTGAAGGTTAAAATGTGGTGGGGCTCCATCATGCTGAAACAACATGCCTCTTATACCGATATTTTCTAACATATTCGGTAAAATGTTTTGAAGAAAATCAAAGTAAATTTCACCATTCAATCTTTCTTCAAAAAATGTGGCCCTATCAAATGTCTATTCACAAGTCCGACCCAAACATTTACAGAAAACCTGTGTTGCGAACGGCGTTGGCGTACCGCATGTGGGTTTTCCTGTGCCCATTTATGATTATTTCGTGAATTGTTTACTCCATCCCTTGTAAATTGTGCCTCATCCGTAAATAAGGTTCTGTAAATGTCTGGGCGATGGTTAGACAACCAATGACAAAATGCCAGGCGGGGGATATCGCCGCCTTGTTGAAGACGCTGTACCTGCTGGATATGATATGGATGGTAACGTTCGCTTTTTAGGGTTCTCCATACTCGCCAATGAGGAATACCAGTTGCCAAACTGATTCGTCTAGTGCTCATATTTGGGTTTTCTTGAACTACGTTTATAATATTGTTTTGTTCCTGCACACCTTGTTGTAAAACACGCTCCACAACTGTAGAAGTAGGAAACTTTCCGTGTTGTCTTGCATACTGGAACACCGTACTAAAGGTTTTATGATTAGGACATCGACGACCAGGAAAACGCAGCCGATATTCTCTTTCCGTCGACCTACCATTTCCATTACAGAAACCATAGATGAATATTATGTCAGCATATTCCACGTTTGTAAATTTTACTGGCATAGTTAAAATATTTTCACAAGTTTTCACTAACTAAATGCGGATTATTGACACATTAAATTACTAACAAACAATTATTCAACTGTTTAGGAGATTTCTTTTTATTATCTGTCACTTTGAACAAGCCTACTGTGGTTGATTAAAAATTTTGTTATTTCATACCCGATTACTTATTAGGACCACAGTTTTTTACCAAAATGGACCTTTAAAACGTACCGGAATTAGGATTCACCCAGACCACCTAGGCTCAATAGAATTTTTGCAAATTTTAGTTATAAAACTATTTATTTCACGTGCCTCTCATTTAATAGTGTTCTGTAATCCATTTTCTTGCACATTTAACAACGTATTTAAATAACCACGAAGGTGTAACAAAAAAATGAAATAGGCCATTTTGTTTGTTTTTTCTTGCTCTTTTCGAACATCGTATCGAAATTTCAAAAAAATATATACAGGGTGATGTTTTATTGATGCAAAGAAGAAACATAAGTTATAGTGAGTCCGGACCTGGATATATTTTTTTTATACATGTACCTCTTGGGGCTCGTTAGTACATTAGCCGTACCAAATATGAATCCGTTATTTTATTCCCTGTAAAAGTTATGACAAAAAACAGGTTTGGCCAAAAATTATTCAACACCCTGTAACTTCGTAATGAAGGCCCAATGAGACATTTCTATGGGAGGTTCCGATTACCACTGATGTTCTCTACCTCCTATTAAGCTATGTCCCTCTTATGATGCAACACCCTGTATATATATATATTTTTGAACTTTATATTGTCATTTTCTTGTGTTTCAAAATTCCTTTTCAGGTTAAATTTAAGAAAGTGTTAGTATTTACTGTGTTACATTTATAGTGTTACGACGTCCAGTTGGTACCATCAGTGAAGCAGTTAAGCAAAAACGAAACAGTAAGTATAAATTTTTGTATTATTCTGTCTGAAATCAGTCGCTTGGAACCCTTCAGGTGAACATTATAATATCCCCTTTAGGAAGGGTAATAAAAGTCCTTCAGACGTGTAAAGATGGATCGATCACAATTGCAATGATGATAAGTCAGTCTCCAACGTCGTAACAACTCACATTTTATTGACCAATTTGGTATAGATACATGTTAGCGCGACGTTTTGCATGCCTACGTCGCACACTGACTTCTAGTTCGAAACCCTAACGTTGGCTCGACGTCAGATTGTTCTTTGGGTATACGCTCGGCGCTGTATCTCAGCTGGATTGCTGATATTACTTTCTTTCCTATTTTATTTAGAAATAATGAGCTCACTCTCTCACTTTGGCTTCTATAATAAGCTGGCAATTTCTGAATAAACAATTTTTGGTAATTAAAGTGATATGTTATTATTTTTATTAGTTCTCTCTGATGCACATGCCGCTATCCATTGGAAATTTTTGGAACAAATTAGTTCATAGGATTTTATAGAGGAGTTTGCTACTAAAAAATATTATGTTTTAGTATTCCGTCCTATAAAAGCACATTTGAACTATGCTAAGCCCAGTTAGGCTGTTTATTTTTCGATTGCAACAGACACTCGACCGCTAGATGACGCCTGCTGACTATTTTACATGTCGCTATCCCAAAGATACCGAAATGTACTAAATGGTCAAGTGATCCTCGTCTCGGTCGTCACATGCCTACCTTGCACTGACGAGAGCCAACAGCTCGAAACTGCAGTCTGCAAGTGGTCTCTGACTGGCATGAGAGCTCCTTTAAGTAGAATCAGTCTTTCGGCTGGTATTTGTTGCAATCGAAGCATTAGCGTTTTGATGGTAATATACAATTATTACACTTAACGCGCCAAGCTTGTAACTTGTAATTCAGCGCTCGGCGGGGCACATAACCCGAAGGTAGCTGTTGGTTGCAGTCTGGTTACGTTCCTTATAGTAAAATAAGGATTTTATAGAGGAGTTTGCGACTAAAAAATATTGTTTTAAATTAGTTCATAGTTCGAAAATCTGTCGGTAGACACACTGACATGATTTATTATGTCAATAGTTGGAGCCACATAAATGAACATTTAGACACTATTTACTTATTTTGAGTTTCTGTGCATTTTCCTAAAACAATAATTCATATATTAGATCAGCAGATTCTATATTTTGTTATAGACCTTACTTCCAAATACCCCCGTTTCAACTTTTTCATAATCCGCCACCTCGTTTTTGGGGTATAAAATGGTAGACATATTTTTTTCTCCCTTAACATTTTAGAGATAATTTTGTTGAAAATACGAGAAAACAAAAAATCTAATCACGAGTGCTTTGGAACCAAAATAGTCAAAATTTATGTTGGTCCGAAACATCTTCAAAAAGATGTATGATGGATACTTCTCCACAAGATTTAATTCTTTGGAAGCAAAAAACTTACCAAATTCAAACAGCTCTAGATTATTCAAAAATGCATGAAATAACGTGAAATTTTAATCGCATGTCAATGAAACACTATATATCAATGTTCCTACTGTTCTGATTTGAACCGCCTTCCCCCTTTTAAGTCCCCAAAAGTACCGTCATTGCTTTAATTCTTAATAAACAGCGCAATTTTACATTAAAATTTTGATTTTGAAAAAGTAGAAAAGGAATGTTTGAGAGGTAAAACATGAATGTAGAAACTTATAAAACTATCTGCTGGTCTATATTATGTTCAGCAACTGTCCTAGGAATTAAACACTGAAAATAAATTTATGACATTCGCCCTAACAGTTAGTGGTCAACCAGGCAAAGATAAGTTGTTTATTGATAACAACTCATGCAATAATAATGTGATTGTTAATCGATAGATAGGATGAATGACATAAAATATTTAGGTATAGCTGTTGATCAATATCTAAGATGAAACAAACAATAAGAGTATGTCGTGAAAAGGGTAAGACGATTAATGTACAAATTTTATCAATTAAGGGAGATATTAAACAAAAAAAACCTTGATTATCACATATTGTAGAGCTTTAGCTGAACCATTATTAGGTATGGAATTAAAATCTGGGGTAGACTATATAATAATACTCTAATATATCTTGAGATTATACAAAACACGATCATAAAGATAATATGTAAAAAGAGAATACAATTTACTACCGAAATTCTGTACCAAGAAGTGAATCTACTTAGCAATAGAAAATTAAATACTTACGTGTCCTTAATGTGGATGTTTAAAGTTCAAATGTATACTCTAGAACATTCGAGTAGAAATCTCTCTCTGTTATAAATCTCATTCGCAAAGGTTTATATTTTTCTTGGGGCCCAAGCTATACAATATGTTACCTAAAAGCATAATTTAGAATAAAAAAAAATTGTAAACACAAATTATCTTCTACTTTCAACACTGTTTTAAATAGCATCTGTTTTACGTACCTGTAGCATGATAAACATATCATTGGATACATTTTCTCATCTGCCGTTTTTCCAAATAATATAATAATAGTAATAACTTTTATTTGCAGTTCATAACACAATTATTAATTTTTACAAAGAAGAAAAATGACATTTTAACTTAGTTATGTGCTACAAAAGGACTGAAAAACAATAAGCATTGATCTAAGTTTCAGCCCCAATCCACTGACATTAATTAAATAATTAAATGTTAGTCCTTAAAATTAATTTACAATACAATACCTAAATATTTAATTATTCACTAAGTAAGAGTAATAGAGAAGAGAACTACGGAAAATCTTAAACTAAAAATTATATTTGAAATAAACAGGTAACAATTTAAAATGTAAGGTATAAATGTATGACTTGGTTTCATTTAAGGGGTTAAGAGAAATTTTTTGTACATGATTTTAAACTTAGGAAATTTAAAACTTTTGTAATCAAACGGTACTTTATTGTATAATAAGAATATGTTATATGAAAAGCATCTACGGCATAAAGTAGTTCTATAATGTGGAGGTGATATCAGCCCTCTGAATCTCAAGTTCAAGGTATGGACGTCACTGCGGTATTTAATTTTATTATATAAATATGGGGGGGACTTATTTAAAACGATATCATGATATACTGTAGTACAGTGAAGCTTTCGCCTTATTTCCATATTTAACCATTTTGTATCTTTTAGTTTATGTGTAACATGTTCGTATTTCCTAATACCATATATATACCTTAAACAGGCCTTTTGAATTTTCTCAATTTTTTTAATGTTTTCTTTATCCAAGCAAGGACCATATACGGCATCACAATAGTTAAAGTGACTCAGCACTAGCATATCAGTAATTTTAATTTTAAGGGATTGAGATAGAAAATGATGGTGAGGGTATAAATATTTTAGATTAGCGTATGCCTTCTGTGTACTTTTACTTATGTGTTTTCTAAATCGTAAATCAGTGTCCAGCTCAACACCACTCTAGTACATACTTAAGCCCTTGTCACCTACTGTAATATTTATACCTGCTTCAACTCGCTCTTTGTACTTTCCAAATATAAGAACAGATGATTTTGTAGGGTTTATAGTTAGTTTATGACGCTCAGACATTTTCACTAGTTTTTTTAGATCAGTATTAATGATGCCATTAGCCTGATTCAAATCGTCATGAAATCGTCAATCGTCATATCACCGTGTAATCCATTCATCTGCCTTATTCTGTTGTATTTATTGTTTTATATTTATGTATCCATATAGATTATATATTTTAAAAATGCTGCATAGTTAACACAAGCTCCCTGTAAGCAAAAATCATGTAATATCGAAACTGAATAAATAAATTTCTATTCTGTTCTGTTCTATTCTATGTTATGTATTTTTTGAATAACCACATTTTTCAACTGAAGAACTTTCTTTCCATTGCGTTTTATTATATTACATATGTAGATACTGATAATACGAATTCTACAGCCATGAAAACTTTTGCGAGAATAGCCGCCAATACTGTTAACAATTTTTAATGGTTTAAGCATCCTTGATACTAGCATATTCGGCACAGCAATTTTAAGCAAAATTAATTACCCGGCTCGAAATTTGAATCTAGTTTAAAGTTTTATTGGGATAATTACCTCGATTGAAGGCTTGAAATTAATATTATGATTATGATGAACTTGATGTTCAATTAAATTAATCAGCTAATCAGATATGCTACTGGAAATTACACATATAATGTCATAAAAAATATGCTAATTAGTATCATTCCAAAAGAGAATGGCATATTAATTGAGTATCCAACATTTGATTAATTTGCGATGTAAAAATTGATATCTGTTAATTATAACTATAGATATTTTGTGATTAAAAACAAGATAATAATTTCATTAATTATAACAATGTATCTTTGATTTTTTCCCGTAACTGTGCCATTTTAAAAAGGAGAGTTTATATTTGTTTCAAACGAATAGTTCTATACCATTACTGGAAGATCGAGATTTATGTGTTTTTCAAATTTTCGAGGTCACTATCAAATGTATTCTATTTTTTTTACATGTAACGGTCCATTTTTTAGCGTGTGTAAATTTAGCCAAATAGGGGCCATCCATAAATTACGTCACATGAATTTCATGATATTTGGAGCCCCCCCTGCCCTTGTCATAGATGGTCACATATATGTGACTCCCCCTCCCCTGCTGTGATGTCACATATTTTGAAATTTTAAACTTAGAAATTAATTAATTTACGATATTAATCAGTATACTGTATTGTATTATCAAAGTGTAAACCCTAGAAACTTTGCCAGCGAAATAAAGACTTTCTGTGGAACTGACCCTTATCTAGTATGGGAACCCTTAACGAATTAAGGGTTAATCTATCCATTTTCGAACTATACATCCTTCAAGTGGGTATTTATAAGATTGCTGTCAGTGCCTAGTTATTGTCTCAAGTGACAAAATGCAACGTAAATTGTAAGTATGTTCTAGTTAAGTTCCCTGAATGGTTTTTGGCTTTATTGGCAGCATTTTCCCAGGAGTCATCCTCAATCAGAAGAACAGTGTCATCTGCATATGCTACTACTTTTCCAATTGGTGGAAGTTGAAATAATTCATTTATATAAATATTAAAAAAGAATCGGCCCTAGAATCGTTCCTTGAGGAATGCCATATACATTTTTTTATACATTTATTTAACGTCGGCCTATTTCCGCTACTGAGGCCTAACACCGACGCCTGTAGACGAGCTACCCCCAACCAGGAATTTTGCCGAACCTCTTCCCTTAAGAAGAGTAGGGACCTTTTACTTGCCTAACATTTAATAGGCAAGGGACCGACGGCTTTACATCCCCTCCGAAGGATGGTATATCTCCTATACAACCCTCGCCTAAGGTTGTACAGCTTCCGCGCATACACTGATATACAAGCCGCTGGACGATGTGTGAGGCGAGGACGCGGTTTCTGTTGGAATGGTCACCCATCCAAGTACTAACTGCGCCTGTCGTTGCTTTACATCGCATACCTAGTAAAGACGCACCTACGCTCGCCCCAATGCCATATTTTATTATTTTTAAATTACTTCAGCTTTCACCAATTTTTACACATTGCTCCTTATTTTGAAGATAACTTCTGAACAAGTCAGTAACTATACCGTACTCTTATACCTTATTCGTTGAGTTTGTTAAGTAAAATGTCATGCGACACTGTATCTAAGGTCTTGGCCAAATCAAGAAATATTACGATTTGTTTCTTATTAATGTTTACGGTATTATATACCGGGAACTGAATCGATCGATATAGAGAAAAGTACGCATCAGAAACTTTTGAAAGTTTAGATAATTACTGATGTCGGTGTGGCCAATCCAACTAAAATAATTACAAGCAGCTGGTATTTTAGGGTTTTCGAAAAGAGCATAAAATTCTGAGTCGAAAATATGTAGCATAATCCTATACCTAAACCTAGCCGTTTCAGAGATACTTGATATTTTATAGAAAATTTGACAGGTGCAACGGTTTGCAAGAACCGTTATAACTTCCTTCGTGTAAAAGATCTTCATTTGCTTCTCGTCACATACAAAGAACACAAGGAGAACTACGTTCTACATCTGAAATAAATTCAATAATATCATACCAAGTGTTCCGTTTTTCGCGTTACATTTTGTGAACTTCAAACCGCGAAAATTTTTTTAGGTCAAATGGAATACCCTATATTTTTTTACGTCAAGTTGTGTAAAATTGAATTCCCTTTTTTCTGATATTAGCATTGTAGGTGTTAAAGTTACAACTTTTTGAAATATTTGTGATTTTATTAGAAATTCATGAATTGTTGTAATCATTGACTTCATCTTCGATAAGAAAGGGTCTCATAAATGCACTGAAAAACAACATAAACCCTCAGGATCTCATTACATACGATCCATTGTATGTAACTATATTGTTATAGAAACTCTTAAAGTATTTGAACTATAACGTATATAAATTTATATTGTGCTGCCTTAAAAGGTCGCATTTCATTAAAATATATTATTACATTCGGTAATAAATTTGATTTACTTCTCATCGTAGTTAATAATTAAGTTAATGAATGTATTTAGTATTCCATGATTCTTAAGCATTCCTGTCGTAGAGGCACGATTTAAGATAGCTAGTGTTTTATTAGAAATACTGTTGACAAGCGGACGTTTACTAATTAAGATAAGTTAATAACTATACAACTGAATGTGAGTAAATTCTCTAGAGCTCAACCTGCGGGGATTTAATTCCATTGGCAAATATTTGTGACGTGTTTCTGCGGCTAATTATCTAACCGATCTATGGCACTAGTGAAAAATAACATGATTGGTGAGCTAGTATTTTTTTAAACAAAGAAATCAATAAAAAAAATAATTTTTTTAGAAAAATTTAAATGAAAAATTGCGGTCGATCGTTTTAGCAAATAAGATCCTAATTTAAAAAATTGCCAATGACTCATTTTTAGTGTGGTGAACCTGCTTAGTTGTTATTCCTTTTACAGAAATGATTCACTTCGTAATACCGACGTAAAACTTAACATAAATGTGCAGTTTTTTGTGACGAACACAATAAGATATAATTCCACCGTGGAAAGGTTTATTTATACCTACCATCTAAAAAAATTGCTCTCGAAAACGATTTTATGCGACTGATTTACAAAAAAAAAAAATGCTATTCTCTACTATTCTAAGAAATTTTAACCATTTTAATATGAAAAAATATAAAATGCAATGTACATATGTTCATAACCTCTAATCCATAACCATAAATTTTCTTTCGATAGTTTTAACGGCGATTTTATTGTTTTTTTCATAATTACAAACATTTAACGCTAAATTTCCTTGGCGGACATTTTAAGACACCAAATTACACTCTTTTTATAACATAAGTTACTCTGTATCTCCTATATTAGCAGCTTGCTAACGGCTAGCGCAAATTGGACTTCCCATAGTCAATAATTAATATTACTTTTTTGAAATCTTCCTAAAATAATAATCAATTTATTTGGCAAGATTGAAAATATTAATGTATAATTATGAAACCAATAATTATCTTGTCTTTTTTGATAGACACAAAACATGATCCAAACGGATTTTGCTCTTCTGGACCTGCTACTGTGTCAAAAACCGTTATAATTATTTGCTTTTCAAATATTACTAACTGTAACAAATTGATTTCATATTATATTACCAATTATGTTATTAAGTTACCTGTTTGTGTTTTATATTTCGTTATTAATTTTTTCAACAAACACGTGCATTTGAAACTTAAAAATGTTATCCGATCTGTATCCGAACATGATATTTAGAATTAGTAGCGAATTAAAAAATTGGTAATAAGAATCTTAAAATGTGAACTTACAAAATTAGTTCTAAAGTGTGTTGCTGACGCTAATGTAGCATTTTCACATACACATGTTGTATTTTAACTTCTGGGAGGTTAATTAATATGCATTAAATCACAGTGAAGCAACAAACATATACCTGGTGTTAGAAAAGTATGGGAACGGTGGAAAATCTCGAACAGTTTGCATCAAATTTTGGTCTTCCAGATTTTGGCCGATTTTTATTTGTCCTTGTGTCTAGGAATCGTTTGATTAAAATCACAACTTCATCATAGGACCTTTTTTTATCGCCCCACCCTCGCATCATTAAAAGAGAAACTCTCTCTTCCTCGGTTAAAGTAGCCATTATGCAGAAAAAAACGCGAGAACTAATGAAAAATGAAACAACTTTTTCCGTACAAAAGTGCGCTCCTGCCTCTACAAAAGTTGGAAGGAACTGAACTTTCTCGTAGAAATTTCACAAAACAAATACTGTTATTAAGAACACTTGAAAAAAAACATTCATAAAAACCAAGATATCATAGATATTGTTTTTTAAACTGAATGTCTTTTTGTCAACACGAGTAGCTAGGGTTTGTAAATATTTACAAACTTATGGACGCTTAAGGTTTATTTCAATTTTGTGCGATTGCAGCGACACCTTGCGAGAATCGAAAAAAATCCCCGATATAAAATTCACGTATTTTCATTACAAATTTCAAAGTTGCCCCCGCCCCACCCACTGGGTAAGGGTGGGAGAATCGAATCCAATGTCATTGGATAGATTTCGTAAAAATAACAAATACGTGTTTTTCAGTTTTTGAATTGGACGTTTTTTTATGGGCACAAGACGCTACTCTTGAAATAGTAATGTTTTCTTTTGTGATTACAGCGACACCATGCAAGAATCGAAAAAAATGTCCGGAATAAAATTTACGTATTTTTGCCGTAGAATCCGATATAGCGGTTTCCATTTCAAATTTTAAAGTTGCCCCTCGCACCACCCACAGGGTGATTGTATGTGATGTGTTCCAATATTGGAATAAAAATTGATTCATTATTAAATTTATGTCTGTGATTCCATCACAATTACCTTTTAAAATTGCCTTTTTCAAAATTTTTACACTACTTTACGCCTGACCATTAGTTTCAGGGTTATATGGTGCTCCTGTTAAATGTTTAATGCCACTATTAGAAAGAATATTTTGAAAATCTATAGAAGTAAAAGCTGTACCATTATCAGTACACAATTCTTTCGGTAAACCGTACCTAGCAAATAGACTACATAATATTTTAATTGTTAAATTTGTTGTGAAGTTATTTACTACGAAACATTCAAGCCATTTTGAGGTAGCATCCTCAGCACACAAAAAACATGGAACATTTTAAACATGGACCAAAAAATTTTGCATGAATGCGTGTTGACACTTCTTTTGGCCATTCCCATATAACTAGGGAAGATTTTGGTGGATTATTTGCTCAATTTCTTGTCAATGGAATGCCACCACGCATATGATCGTGCTAGGGATTTCATTTTAACTATTCCCATATGCGCAGAATACAATTCATCCAAAATGCTCTTTTTAAATTTTTGAGGAATGATTACACTCTATAACCCCAAGCAGTCTTGCTCGATCGTTCTTTTTTTTTAAGAAAAAATAAATTCAAATCAGATGAGGGACATTTATTTGGCCAGTCATTACGAACATAAAAAAAATTCACTCAATATTTTATCTTTTGAAGTTTCTTGTTTGATTTTTTTTAATTTAATGAAAATTTTGACTCATAAAGATCAAATTTCAACAATGTTCTGATTATAAAATAAATGATTTTGTTATTTGTACTATTTTCTAAAGAATTATTAGTAATAGGTAACCTTGATAAAAAATCAGCGTTATTTTTGACTGAACTTACATAATGGATTTCATAGTCAAATGCAGACAAAATATGAGCCCAACGTTAAAGTCTGTTAGCTGCGAATATTTGTATCCCTTCGTCGGATCATAAATATGTAAAAGTGGTTTATGATCAGAAAATAATTTAAAAAAAAATCCATATAAGCATTGGAATTTTTATTACACCAAATATTATTGCGCATGCCTCTTTATCTATCTGGCCATATTTTAATTCTGAAGAATTAAATTAACGTGAAGCGAATGCTATTGGCCTTTCTGTATTATTTTCGTATATTTGACTAATAACCGCACCTGCCCCAAATTGTGATGCGTCTACGGTTAATTTAACTATTCGATCAGGATCAAAATGTGTCGGTACTGCAGAAGACATTAATTTTTTTTATATCTTTTCAAAACTGTCTCAATCATGGCTACTCAAGTATTATAATTTAACGGTTGAAAAAGTAAGAATATCTCTGGAAATATCGATTTTAGATACAGGACATTATTCACAAAAATCGCAGAGAATTAACGTGTTAAATCAAAAATACAATAATATATAGAGTCTTCCATTTGAAAAAATTGAGAAAATTCACTTTGAAATATCCTGAATCAGCGCTAATATAAAATACACCCTGTATAAATATAATGAATATATGTTCGTGTCGTGTATCGTTCTAGTACATCTCTTGTCCATATAATAGGCCCTTTCAACATTTTTCTTTTATTATTTTAGGAATCGAAAGTAGAGCACTTTTTATGGCAATTTCCAAATTTTTAGGTTTTTATTCCGCCGTTTAAGCCTTTAGATAAATTACCGAAGTTATTGTGTTTCTGTACGCAAACGGCGTTTGATTGTTAAATTACATCTTCTTTATCTTCTTGCTTGTTTACAATGAGAGAAGAAAAGCTTCTAATAAAATATTACAAAAGGCTTAAAACGCAAAAGTTGTGTCACAGGGATGAAACATGGGTACTCCCATGTTTTCGAGGTTCCCACCCTTCAGCAACTACCCCTAAACTCGAAAAACCACCCCTATTTTGCGTTTTTTTCCATCGTGAAATTTAACCATTCAACATATTATCCACCTTCGGGGTTGAAATTACTACCACCCCTAGCATTGAAATCAACCGAAAAATATAAAATAGTGGAAAATGTTTTTACCCGTTTTCGAGGGCGCTAAACACGATGGTAAAATTCATTTTTCTCCCACCTTCCACCAATCACCCTTAAAACCACCCCCTTTTCATATTTCTTGATCCTGTGCATGTGAGGATTCGTTGGATCGGGGTATTTAATGGGATTTCGACATTGTAAAGGGAGTTGAGTGACGAGACATGCCACCAACCCCGGGGTTGAAACTACCACCACCCCTAACATTGAAATCCACCGAAAGATACAAAATAGTCGAAAATGTCTTTTCTTCGTTTTCGAGGCTGCTAAATACGATGTCTATACTATTTTAGTCCCCATTCTGAATCAACCACCCTCAAATCCCCTAAACCACCCCTCCCCTTTCACATTTAGCGGTACTGGGCATGCAAGCACTTTTTATTATGAAACTGTGCATATTTCTAGTCCCCACATGCCCAGTATCAAGAAATATGAAAAGGGAATGGTTTTAGTGGTGGTTGGTGGGGGGTGGGGAGAAACGAATATTACAATCGTGTTGAGCACCCCCTAAAAGGGATAGGGGAGGGGGTAGTTTAAACCCCGAGGCGGATAAGATGTTGTATGGTTAAATTTCATACGGCCTACCCGAATCCTGCCCAAAAAAACCGATACACATGGCTACGATGAAAAAAACGCGAAATAGGAGTGGTTTTTCGAGTTTAGGGGTAGTTGCTGAGGGGTGGGAACCTGAACAATATGACCATCGTGTTTAGTGCCCTCGACAACGGGGGGGGGGGGCCCATGTTTCATCCATGTAATAGAACTTTTGGGGTTTTTTCAACTTTTTCATGAACTATATTTTGTGTTTTCTGAGTGCCGTAATACTTCCTGAAATACCTCAGCAAAACTGTTTGTGCCTTTTGATCCTGCAACTAGAAAAGTTTGGCAGAAAGCTATGCGTCGGGATGTTTTGGTTCCGACAAATCCCATGTTTATTGCTATGAGGATCATTGTAACGCATTTAAATATGCCAATGTGTAAGCAGACTACAAAATATATGATATTTATAACCTATTTTAGATAAAAGAAGATACAGAAAATTATATACATAAAAACAATGATGAAAGGGAATACTGTGTAAATTGGAAGAAAACACCTTTTCGATACAGCTTATAATGGACTACTGACATTACATACTACTGTAGCAAACTCGGTCGCGGTCATAGGAGTGTTTTCGCAGAATGACGTCACGAGTTGGCGAAGCGCTTTGTACTGAAACCCAATCTTTAACATTGAATATCTAAGGATTGGATATTATTATGAAGCTGAAATTTGAACAGCTTATCTAGATGATCGAGTTCTATTGAATAAGATAAAAAAAATAACGAAAAAAATAATTATGGGTGACAAACCCATTGCAAAATAAATCTTCTTAATTAATAGTAATGCACATACAGCGAATAAATTTGTTAAACCTTGTCCCGACCAAAATTTTCATATTTTTTCGAATAACTCGGCAACGCCACGTCAAAAAATAAAAATCTGGAATTCGTTAGAATGGTAATTTTATGCTGAATTCATAAATGTAAAAATATATAGGGTGTTCTATGTAAAAAAAATGACCTCAAAGTTGCTCCTGCTGTAGCGAGTCACCCAGTATATTTCAAATATTTTTAAAATCTACACCTTTTGATACTACACTATTTCCATAAAAAAATAATTTTCCGAAGTCTTCTAATAAGGCCAATATTGGACTTTGATGTACTTTCGGGACACCCCGTATATTCCAATGGGTGGTGCACATTTGGTATAATTACATCTTTGAATTTTCCATGTAATATTTTTTCTCATCCTATAACTAAAAACCTTTGAATGGTTGTAGCTAAATAAATAAATAAATAATTAAATCTGGTCGATAGCCGCATGGGTTAAGGCGCGAGGTGGCGTGGTAATCGCGATGAATTACACGGGCATCACACCACGGGTTTCGAATCCTGGCTCCGGCACTGCCACTGTCGGAGGAAATGGTTGTATGTCCGCGTTTTTTCAATATGTAACTCCTTCCGCACAAGCTCCTGGCTTCTGGAATTGGGGGTTGTCTAATTTCTGTGGTGTTTATTTATTTAAATAAATAAATAAATAAATAACTAAGTAAATAAGTAAGTAAGTAAGTAAGTAAGTAAGTAAGTAAGCAAGCAAGCAAGCAAGCAAGCAAGCAAGCAAGCAAGCAAGCAAGCAAGCAAGCAAGCAAGCAAGCAAGCAAGCAAGCAAGCAAGCAAGCAAGCAAGCAAGCAAGCAAGCAAGCAAGCAAGCAAGCAAGCAAGCAAGCAAGTAAGTAAGTATGTAAGTAAGTAAGTACGTAGGTAAATAAATAAATAAATAAACAAAAACAATCAAACAAATAAATAAGTAAATGCATGAATAAATATTTTCTACGCTTAAAGAGGGACTATCATAAACAATTGCCATTATAGTCAATGTACATGCTTTTTATCTTTTAATTTCATATGAATGATTTTCACTCAGTTTATTTATAACATTGTTCTAATCAACTATTTTGCTACAAAAAACCTGTTGCTGAAAGAAAGTATTACAAAATAACTAAACAAATATATTAACTTATAAATCAGATTTACTAATAGGCTTCATTAAAATAAATAGTAAAATAACATATTATATATTATTAGCAGGTGTAAAATACAAAATTAAATCAGGTTATGTTTTACGAGTCTCAAAGTAGACAAGATAATTATTATTTGGTAGACATAATTTAATAAGACAAATATTGTGAATAAATTGGATATTGCCAAAGAAGTAATATTTATAGCCATTTAATAATTGTTCTAAAATAAAAAAGGTAATTAAATTACATAATTGTCAAGATTTAGTAGATTTATTAAACAGATTAATTAAAACTAATATAAGAAATAGAGATACACGAGAGTGTGCAAAAATGTATATGAAGGCAGTAACACACGGAGAGCTATACTATAATATATATTATGAGGAAGGAACGTGGTGAATTTGCACTTTTTAACGAGATAGATGATGAAAAATTTCTCATTGTTTTCGAACAGATATACGTAGGTTTACAAACTTCATGAATTAATAAATAAGGTGACATAATGAAAAGAAAATACAAAGGTTCTTCAGTAGAACAAATGTATGTGTGAGTGCAATTAGACGTAAGAGGGGCGAGATATATCATAAATAAAATATCGCACGGGCAAGAGATATGCCGACCTATGTAAAAATATATCGCCCGACTAGAAATATGTGGTATCATTCGGTACGTTTTGCTTCATTTAAAATCGTACTGAACTGTATTTTTGTAATATGAAATATGATATGTATTATAGTATATCTCTCTGTGTGTTACTAGCTTAAGGCGTTATTACGACCTATAGTCGGTATAAGCAAACGAGGTTCCAGATTTTACAAATCCTTGTAGTGAGAGAGGACAAATAAAAGAACAAATAAAAACAAATACAATTTATTATAAAAATCAGTAAAATGTAGTACACAATATTTGAAGGTGAAAATCTTACAATAAAACAATACAGCAAAGTCTACGGTTTAAAGTTAACGCTATGGGAAAAACAATTATTAAATTTAAACAATTCTACAATAAAAAGGAAATACAGTAGATTACATAGCTTTTACAATTATTTGGAGCTTCCAGGCGCTCCAGACTTGAAGGTTGTTGATCGAGGTCCTCGCTGGTGGTAGAAATCTTCACAGCATAATTAATAGGCTTTAGAAATCTTCGCAATGTTTAGATAAGGTTTCTCTCAATCGTAATGCATAAATCAGGACAGATTCGTATACCAAAATTCGTGTACCAAAAAATAGCAAATGATCCAAAAATCCAAATATTCCAAAAATAACGTGAGCATGTGTCTATAATAATTCAAAGAAATTTAAACTTACCTAAAATACTACTTCTAGGCGATAACTTGCGTATTAATCCGAATACATCTAAATTTCAATTAAACAAACCAAAATAGTAATTGAAATATTAGGTTAAATCAAGTTTTTGATCCGGTATTAAACCGACTAGCAACCAAGTGCCTTTTAACTAATTTAATCCAAAGTTTTCTGCACAATTTCTTGATTTAAAAAGGAAGTTTGAAGCAATTTGAGTGATTTTATAACTTTTGGTAAGTCAAAAAAACAAGGAGAAATGACTAAACTGACAGTTCGACTGTCAGGGTACCAACTTGTAAAATGTCAAAAACTAAATCGATTTTTATGGACTTTTGATCATTAACTATCTTTACACTATCATTTTGTAAACAATTTTTATACGCTATTGTAATAGTGTATATTTCAGATTTCCTAAGGTATACACAATAATACACATCTATTATATTTTCCTAGGGGGAGTCATCTGTTGGCGGAAAGCCTAAAGTGGTAATATGGATAGAATATAAGAGCGTGGGGACATTTATGTCCAGCGTAAGATGGCATGTTACAGCATATTTAATCGATTCGAAACTATATTATACAGCGTTTCCCATTTTTCTTCACGATTTCAATCTAGTCCGGTGTTATCATTGCGACCAAATTAAAAATAATTTTCAATGGTGCATTTCGTTAAAAAAATTTTCAACTTTTGCAGAAGTGATTTCTAAATAACTCATTATTTCTAAGCAAGTTTTGCATTACCATGTGCATGTAAGTAACTAGTAGATAGCCAAAGCGGGTACGGGACCACCAAGTAGACGAACAACACCGGTTGCAAATGACGTTATGAATTGGATGGCATGTGTCCATCAGGTTGTAAAACAGATTTTAAACAGCTATAAACAGGTTTTAAACAGATATAAACAGGTCTTAAATCACAAAGACACTTGATTGGCTCATGCCATTCAGTTCATGACATCATTTGCAACCGAGTTATTCCCCTACTTGGTGGTTCCGTACCCGCTTTGCTTATCTACTCTAGTTACTGCTTGCTATATTAAAACTTTATTAAATATTAGTATTGTGGATAAACAGCACATTTCAATAAAAACTATAGCTTAAATCTACTCAATTTTGCAAAAAACGCTAAAACTTGTCAGAAAGAAATAACAAGGGGCACAGAGCCACCTCTACAATTATTTTGATGAGTGATTTTATTTACCATTTTATACAAAATATCTATTGTTCCTTTACGTTACGTGTCATCAACAGTTATTTTTAACGTATTTCGTATTATCGTTCCAATTTAGTTTTCAATCCCTTTAAATTAATTTATCATTAGTGATCCGCTTTATTATGTCGCACTATATTACGAAATTCCAGCGCCCTGTGAAGGGACGAGTGATCTAAAATAATAATATTTTGGTTCGTACTATCATGCAGGGTATGTTAGATAATCGAAAATGCGAGAAAGTTAAATAGCAGGATAAGCCTCTGAAAAGTGCCTGCGCTGCTGTAACAGTGAAATTATGCTCGAATGTTGTATTTTACAAAGGTGAGTCAAGCTGCAAAGTTTTCCAGTAAGCGTCTGAGAACCTCCTTCAACTTTTATTGTGCGCAATCCTGTTTAAGAAAACAACCCTATGCTGGGTGGGGGCGTTTTCGTATGAGGGCTATTTTTATCAAATCAAAATATTTTGTGTATAAAAACCACTTACTTCAGTTTTTCAAACCTCAGTCAATACGATGAAAGCTACCAATAAATAATATCTAACAAACAATAAAACAAAAAACATGAAGAAATCTTAAATCATATATCATGTCGTGTCATGCCATGTCATGTCACGTCATATCATATCATATCATATCATATCATATCATATCAAATCATATCATATCATATCATGTCACGTCATATCATATCATGTCATGTCATGTCATGTCATGTCATGTCATGTCATGTCATGTCATGTCATGTCATGTCAAGTCACATCATATCACATCACATCACATCACATCATATCATATCCATTCATATTATTATTATTATTATCCGCAGCTCCCAATCTATTGACTTTAAGCACGCACATTTATACATTTTTATAATTTCTTCGAGGGGATGTTAATGACCTACAAAAATGTGAGGTAGTCCATTTAAATTGTAGGGATTGCTCTGGTGATGAGGGAGTAGAGTTAATCCTAGTTATGGTCATAGAAAAGTGTGTGTCCCTAGTACTTCTTTTGACATGATATAAATAAATCCAAATTTATGTAAGGTGGATGGTTTTCATTTAAATGTACTGTATTTAAAGGTAGTTTATATGATCACATCAACCTGACATCTTTGAGAACAGTTCCTTAACAAGTGTGAAAATAAACTTGATTAAATTCTAATGATGTTTAGAAAAGCATACCATAAACGATAATATCTTAGAAAAATTCTTAAAAAGTTCAATAGAACCATCAAATTCTTTGTTGAAATTATTACATCTTCATTAATATCGGCAAAATAAATGTGTTGTGAATATCCCAACAAAAGATTTGTACTTTTTCAGCAATTTGGCTTTTTACTTAAACAGGTACATCCTTACTTGACAGACTGTGGCAGTTTCCAATTTAGTCCCACTATATTTATTTTTTACTTAGGGATTAATTGAAAAACATGATGTATTAACTAAGCAGAGTGCGTTGAGGCTAACGTTATTTTTTCTGTACAATGCATACTTAAACAAAATTTCAAAGTCATCCATCCACTTAAAATTACCAAGATCTCAATTACTTGAATTAATATGATCTTTTTTGTTATGTACATTGGCTACATCTATAAATAGTGTAGTAATTACTGTTGATTTATTCTTCATAATAATAATACTGGCTTGTACGCACTTAACGCAAAATAGAAAATGTGTTATGCAACGTTAACTCTTGCAAGTTTATTTCGTAATATGGGAAAAATTATTTCTGATCTAGCGTTTCTCCGACATGATTGAAAGTATTGCATAAATTTAGAGGGAAAATTAATGAAGTGAGAAAATTTAATATTGGATAAATCTATGCATGATTTACTAATCCATCTTTATCTCGAAGATAGGCAAGATTTTTCTTTTCCTTGCGTGTTTATTGGTCACTTTTTGAAGGATTGATTTTGCCAAGTTTTAAATTAGTTTTATCTTCACACAAAATTAACAAAGCAAAATTATCCGTGTTCTCTAGGTTCAATATTTCCTTCATAGGTAATAATAGTAATAGTCTTGATTTGTTTTGCATGGTGATAAGAGAAAAAAATACACAATATACAGTACGTCCGCCCAACTAAGGGGAGTTCTTTATATAACATCTTTGCTGTCAAATTGCAGCCCCTTAAAATGCTTCCTTAAAAAATGTTTTAAATTTGTTTGCCCCATAATATCAAATCCCAAAAAACTAAATATATGGTTACATACAGCTAGTAGGGATAGTTGAAATGTGCTTTTAGAGGGCGGAATATTAAAACATAATATTTTTTGTTGCAAACTCCTCTATAAAACCCTTATTTTACTATAAGGAACGTAACCAGATTGCAACCAACAGCTACTGGGCGGGCTATGTGGCCCGCCGAGTGCTGAATTACAAGTTACAAGCCTGGCGCGTTAAGTGTAATAACGACCAAAAGAACAGTGATTTTACACGGTCGTGCGGAAATTACAATAACTATTAACATTCTGTAAATTTATTAGCAGCTAGTAATTTTCAATTTACATTTTTTACAGGGCAATAAAAAACTCGATTTAAAAAAACTAACAGTGGTTTTACCTCTTAATTCAGCCACTTCAGACAAGTTCTTGATCCCAGCCAGTGAAGGCAAGGAGATAACTCAGCCATTTAAGGCAAGGTGAGTATTTCGGCCAGTTGAGGTAATTAGTTTACAGCTTAACTGCTACACTAGCAGGTTTTAATTTCAAGATTATAGCAGGTGTTCAAAATCGTGCCCATTGACTTCTTGGCATCTTGCAAATTTTCAATAGCACTTATTATCATTTGAGGTGGTATTTCTGCAAAAATGTTTATTATGCGTTACCTCAGCTCTACCAAATCACGAGGTTTAGTGAAATAAATCTTACCCTTCACGTAGCCCCAAACAAAATAATCAAGTGGCGCGAGGTCGGGATATCTCACTGGCCATTCAATAGTTCGTCTTCGATCTATCCATCGATTTTCGAAAGTACCATTCAAATAGTCCCTAACAATAATATCCCGATAGTGTGGAAGAGCCCCATCTTGCTGGAACCAAATATTAACGAACTCATCACCAGCAATCTCTTGTATTGCGGGAACTATTTGATTTGTCAACATTTCCAGGTATTTTTCTCCATTCAAATTTCCATCTACGAAAAACGATCTTTTGATTCGATCCCAGAAATCTCCTGCCCAAACATTTAATTTTTGTGGATACTGCGTGTGTGTTTCAATCATCCAGTGAGGGTTTTCGTCACTCCAATATCTGAAATTATGGCGATTAACTTTTCCACTGAGTTCAAAAGTTGCTTCATCTGAGAAGACAAGTAGAGATGACAAAAAAATTGGGTTTTGGTTACTCCTTTCCATCACTAATTCACTAAATTCAAGTCCCCGATCAAAATCATCTCATTTAACTCTTGGTGAATTTTGTAAGGATGAAATTTCAAAAGTTGCAAATTCTTATGAACTGAAAATGCACTCATATCAAGCTGTTGACTGGCTTTTCTGATTGATAACCTTCGATTTTCCACAAATGCCTGGGCCACTTCCATTTGTCGAGCTTCCGATGTTTCAGATTTTGGTCTTCCAGGTTTTGGGCGATTTTTATTTTTCCTTGTGTTTAGGAATCGTTTGATGGTACGGGACACAGTAGATTTCGAAATTCCCACTTGATCTACACGGCAAGTTTCGTTGAATAAAATCACAACTTCATCATAGGACCTTTCTATATCGCCCCACCCTCGTATCATTAAAAGAGAAACTCTCTCTTCCTCTGTTAAAGTAGCCATTATGCAGAAAAAACCGCGAGAACTAATGAAAAATGGAATAACTTTTTCTGCACAAAAGTGCGCTCCTGCCTCTACAAAAGTTGGAAGGAACTGGACGTTCTCGTAGAAATTTTACAAAACAAATACTGTTATTAAGAACACTTTAAAGAAAACATTCATAAAAACCAAGATATCACAGATATTGTTTCTTAAACTGAATGTTTTTTTGTCAACACGAGTAGCTAGAGTTTGTAAATATTTACAAACTTATGGACGCTTAAGGTTTATTTCAATTTTGTGCGATTATTTGCGACCTTGCGAGAATCGAAAAAAATGCCCGATATAAAATTCACGTATTTTTGGCCGTAGAAAAATAGGGATTTTCGTTACAAATTTCAAAGTTGTGCCCCGCTCCACCCACTGGGTTAGGGGTGGGAGAGTCGAATCCAATATCATTGGATAGATTTCGTAAAAATAACAAATACGTGTTTTTCAGTTTTTGAATTGGACGTTTTTTTATGGGCACAAGACGCTACTTTTGTAACAGTAATGTTTTCTTTTCATTTTTTGCGATTACAGCGACACCATGCAAGAATCGAAAAAAATGTCCGGAAAAAAATTTACGTTTTTTTTGTCGTAGAATCCGATTCCGCAATAAAAAAATAGGGGTTTCCATTTGAAATTTTAATGTTGCCCCTCGCCCCACCCGCAGGGTGGTGGGTGGAGAGGTCATTCTGGTATCAGTAGATAGTTTTTTGAAAAATTCTTGACACGCATTTTTTTATTTTTCGATTTGATGCAAACTGTTTGAGATTTTCCACCGTTTCATACTTTTCTAACACCCGGTATATATAAACTAAACGGGCAGGTACAGTATACCATGCACCCAGCGATACAATAATACTACACATTAAATACAAGGCTAAGACATGTCTTCCATTATATGGCCCATTAAATAATAAAAAACACACAAATATGTATAAAACAGTTCCCCCTCTTAGACAAAAAGAACTTACAGACTACAAAAAAAAAATGGAAAATGGTGATATTTTACATAGATACTAAAACACACTAGGTACGTAAATGATTCTCTCCAACTGCATTGGTCAAATGGAAGCACAAAACGGTGACAATTGTGTTGTTGAAGGATTCCTCTGCAAGTGATGAATACTAAAAGTGGTAAGTACTTACAGTTGTCAAGAGTCGCACAGGGAGAACAACCAGCACAGGTCAAGACACCACTCAGCCCCGCCACGATTCCAGGCGCTCAGCAATAGTTGCCTGTCTAGCAATGAGGCAGAAGCACCTGTCTTCGATGGGTACGTAGGTAGTGCTCCATTCACTGACACATTCGACGGTTCCTTCTAGGCCCCCTTCGGTAGGAAATGTTACACACTAATGTTACCAAGTTACAAGCGGCCAAAATCCATTTTCCAGCAAAATATAGACAAAAAGACGACCATGCAAAGGGGATATTATAAGGTAAAATCTTATTTTCCAGTGAAAAAAAATGGGTTTTTCTATCGTACTTAAAAGAACCCTACAAAAAACACAAGAAAAGGAGTAGCTATAGTTCGAGATCTAAAAAAACTACTTATAGTTTCTAATTGTTCTTTTTCTGACCAAAAAAACAATAGACCAAGATCACTCTGGTACAAATCTCAGTATTCTGGACGCGAGTGAGTATTTTCTACTACAAACTATGGGCATCACCAACCTCATACGGTTCTTAAGTGACTTATGCTTATAAAACCGTTATTCAACAAAAATTTAACAACCAATCTTAACTAAATCACATAAAATCACATCAGCGTGCCTTGAGATTCAAGATTCACTTGATCAACGGCCTCTGAACCAGTTTGTCATCTGTCAATAGCCTAACGCCTTACGCGGTCGACCCTCTAACTATATAAATTTAAAATAAACGCTATGCAACCAGTAATACATGTTACGAATGATGGAAACAGAGCATAACAGACTTACAGAATGCACTAAATACAATCTTTTGCATTACAAATATCTGATAACATACCCTCCATTAAAGTTTTAATAAGTTGAAAGTCATCAGTTGGTGGTCGATAAATAAAATCTAAAGTAATCCTAACTTAATTTAACAACATTCTCCTTCAACAGAAAATTCATTAATATTATATTTACTAACGTCATATATGAACTTGTTATTTTTATAGATAGCAACAGCGCCATGTTTTAAATGAGATCTACAAAATAAATTACATAGACCAAAGTTCTTAAGTTTAGTTTCATTTAACTTGTCAGAATTTTCTTCTTCATGCAATGCCTTATTCCCACTTACTTTATTTAAGTTAATATTCGGCTATCTCTAGATTTGCGATATGTTAATCGTAAGATGCTTTCTTTGTAATTTACATCATGCTTGTAATTTTTAAACAAATCTTTATAGATCTGGAATGTTTTGTCAGAGATTAGCCTGACGTTAGCCAAATATGTATGCAGTTTATGTAAAGTACTGATTGAACCAACCTACTCGTGTTTTGTTATTATTATAGAACATTTTTAACTACAAAATGCTAAGGTATCAAGACCACCATAATTGATCATTAAATTAGACAACAAGCCTAAGGTACACATAAAACATGAATGTTTCAGTTGAAGCCAAAAAGGGAAGCACGTAATTTGGTAATACTACTAGATGTTATAAGCCTCCTAAACACTTCTCTAGCAGTATCAACGCAAGCTTAACAATGATGTATTAGTCTAAATGGTCCGTCGGACACGGTTCAATTATACCAGCCTCATAATCATCATTTTTTAAATTTTGTAAATCATTCTGACAATTATTTTTACGCACTCATCTCATTTTCAAACTAATTAACAGACCATAACAAATGTATTTTTGAAATTGCTACTATTGACTTGGACAGGTTAATTATTATTTACGTTATGTTTCCTTCATTATTTAAATGGGCAAATACTTATGTTCACCGTCAGTAAGTCGTGTTTTAGTTTAATTTTATTTTCAGCTGATGAGCAATGCGGAACAAAATCCAAGCGAAAAAGTACCTAAAAGAATTAGCTCAATGAATGCCTATAAGGAAATATAACCAACTGATTGCAGTGCAGTTTTTATATTTCAGTAATTAATATGGGGAAATTATAGTATTTCAGTAGAACAGGCGATATTCGTTTTTTCCTTTTACGTTCAGGAATAATCTTCGTTTCTTGTAAAGTAAAACTTAGTAATTATATACGTAGATGTACGGGTATGATGATTAGAGCGGACACTAACTTGGTATATTTTTAATAATGTCATAAACATACATTCTATAATTTATATAGTGTATTGTGCAGCGTAACACCACATAATTATTTGTTCTATATATTTATTGGAAAGTCACGAATCTGCGTTTAATTTACCTTAGAGCAAATGGAACGTCGCAATTTTTGTGATAGATGAAGGGGAAAATTTCATGTTTTAAAAGTTAATCAAATAAAATAGCAACTTAAAGAAGAAAAACGTACCTGTGAAAGAGAAGATTCAAACTGAAAATTACTAAAACTACCAAATAAAATTACTCATAATCATAGATTAAACGACTTTTTTTTTTATACATTTATTTTAACGTCGGCCTATTTCCGCCACTGAGGCCTAACACCGACGCCTGTACCCCCAACCAGGAATTTTTCCGAACCTCTTCCCTTAAGAAGAGTAGGGATCTTTTACTTGCCTAACATTTAATAGACAAGGGACCGACGGATTTACATCCCCTCCGAAGGATGGTATATCTCCTATACAACCCTCGCCTAAGGTTGTATAGATTAAACGACATACCTGTAAGGAAGTTCCATCTTAGTTATACGAGTAACCACGTCCGAAGTAGACCAACTTGTAGAAAACTTTAGAATCGAGTTTTCGCCCTGGTCTAGCAGATGCGGGTAAAATATTTTGTGAAATACATTATTTAATTTCTAAATACCGCCAGCATCAAGTGTATCCCTTGCATAACTAAACAGTCCAAAAAGTGGCTGAAGAAACCAAACCTGGAACATGGGTTTTTGGATCTGACTTTGGGGATAAATGCAAAGCCACCCAAAATATAAAGAAACTGACCTTGGACATTAGTAGTAAATCTGGGAAGAAGCCCAAATATAAACCAACTCCCCCCACACACAAAAATGAGACGCGGAGAAGAGGATACGGAAGTCATGGAAGAACTAGGGACGTCAGCAGGTGCCTCGATAGGAACGGAGGCGCAACATACGGTAAAGTTAACCTCAATTTTATAGTCCGACTTGTATACGAACAGAGTTTCAGCATTTTTTGATTAATGGTCAAGTACCACGAAGGATTAGTATTATTAGTTGGGTAAAGGGATACAAAATACTCTTACCCATACACCGACATACAAAAACTCTGCCTGGTAATAATACTAGGGCAACAACTGAACACGCTAAATTAAAGGACAATATAGATTACATTTTAAAGACATGAGCTATTTCTTGGTTGATAAGCCTAATGATAGCCATAGGTTTGGTCTAAATTTAAGAAATCTTAATAATTTTATTGAAACCAGTCAATTTAAGTTATTAAATATTAAGTCGGTAAAATATCTCATTTATAAAGACTATTTTATGTGTTCGGTAGACTTAAAGGTTTTTGTAATCCGCATACACCAAAAGAGTAGAAAATTCCTTCGTTTTTAATTTGATTTGATTAATTTGTTCACCAAGAACAAAATAATACCCATTTCGATCAGGGAAAACAGAATTCCTACTAAGAGATGCGTGAAGTACTTGGGGCTCATGATCAGAGGTAGCAGACTTAACAGACAAATTAAAAGAACTGTTGCATACAATGATGGTCAGGCCGTTCATCACATACAAGGCGCCGGTGTGGTGCAGCATACTGGCCTCGGCAATGAAAAAACTGTATTTTTACACAAATATATGCACCTCATATCAAATTCGGGAAGGTACACCTCTCTCAGAGACCTATACGTTGCAACAACATAATTCCCAGATCCAGCAGATCCCTCAAAACTTCTATTCGTTCAAGCTGGGCGATAGTCTACTAACAAGACATATAACGCAAATTAGACAGCATAATGCCCCATTTCGAGTTAAACAAGTCGTACCAGACATTACCGATTTTCCGGCAACCTCTGTAGCCAAACTTCAACAACTATAACTTCCGCTTACTCTATCCACCTTTACTGATATTTCACACCTTTTCTATCTTCAGGTGTTTTCTGTCCCCCTCTTGCTTTCTGTTTGTAACCTTTTACATTACATACAGTTTTGTCTCTAAATTCATTTTTCGTCACAAATCTTTAATAAAATCAAAATTTTTGAACTCAAAAATTTTTAAAATCAAACTTTAGGCCAGCCTTGCGCAGCTTAGCGTTCATACATTTCGTATCACGATTGAGGTGCCTGCGTCAACTATAATTTTTTTTAAAGGAAAGTGCATAGTGAAATAGTTTTTAAAATAAGTGTGTAGTTTAGTAAGTTTTTTTTTAATCTGTTTTTTAGATATTTCAATTGTATTACCTATTTATCATTTGTTTTTACACAAAAGGTGTTTAGATTTAATTTTTTCCAATTGTTGTTTTCGCCGACCCAGACCTGTTCCGTCCGACCTTACAATCCGCCACCGCTACAGTACGGTGGTTGCACTATCGGCTCTCTGTACTACTTAATTTAAAAAAAAAAAAATGTTTTGAATTGAATTGGAAAGGTTCAGAACTGTTTCAATCATCACAGGAGCTCTCAAATTCAGTTTTATCCTTTTGTTGGATGGTACAATAACTGTTTTGCTCGAATTGACACGAATTCCCTCTGATGAGCACCAACATCATACTTTTGTTAAAGACAAATCAAGATATGCATTGTTAAAATCCAACTTCACCATTTTGTATGTCTTCCTATGTACATCGACGTTATTATGAACCTGAAATATTCTTGATACTGATATGTGTTTCTTTATAGAATACTGCAGTTTTATTTCTGCCATCTTCAACAACAGCTGATATACTGGCTATGTCAAAAAAATGAAAAGTAACGGTTTATTTGACACCTCATCTTTGTGACTCGCTCAAATAATTCAGAAACATGAATAAAAATACTATAATTTTTATCTCTTACGCGTAATATGATACAATTGACATAAAGGAGAACAGTGTTATGAGAATATGGAGCATTCATATACTGTTTATTAAATCATGCAGCCCTTTCTGATGCACTGCATATGCTTTGAATTTAGAGAATTGAATGAAATAAAAATTAAAATATCTCGAAAACTAAAATTAGTTTTTAATAAGTGGAAAGTTACTAAATAATCTTGATAAATTGTATATGCAAAGTTATTAAGTAATGTAACTGATGAAAGTTTACTAAGTATATTTACTAATGTTATCATCCCCGTCTATTACAAAAATTCAAATTTTAGTGAGAAAATACTTCTTAAAGACCTTGGTCAGTTTATTGATCCAACAATTATTTACACATAGAAATTAAGTTAAAACTGCACATAAACTGCTCTATTTTTACCTTCGAGGCAATTGCCATATACAAAGCTTTAAGCTATATCAAAGAAACAAGCTCAAAGGAAATATTCATTCTGTCTGACTCCCTTTCGATTCCTTCAGCTGTTAAATATACTGTCTCTTTTTCATGCAGAACGAACCCATATATATATTGAAAATGAAAGATGCCATTTACAATATTACATAAGCTAGTAAATTCGGCACATTTGTCTGGGCCAAAGCTCATATAGGATTAATACATAATGAACACGTCAATATTTTGACCAAAAATGCCACCATTAATGGGACTCTATTAGACCATAAACTATACCTAACTGATTACTCTAATTTGTATAAAGTTCAATTAAAAAATAAATAGATTCACACCTGGGAACAATACGTTATAAATAACTCAACAAAGTATTGAAAAATTGGCATGGCAGGTTAAATGATCCACGAGAATACATTATCACTGTTATTAGACTAAGATTTAGTCATGTGTGCTTTCCCGCCCAATTATATAAAATTGGTGTAGTCACATCGCAACTTTATGATCCATGTGGAGTTCTGGTTGATCACCTTTTCTTCCCGTGCGATAAGCACAAAACTTCTACAGATTGCTTTGTTAAAAATATCTTCTCCTGTTGCAATATGATGGCTCCGTTCAAGGTAGACAATTTACTTGCTATAGGTAGCAAGAAAACAGGAAAATCTATGAGCTAATCATTAGTTTTTTGATAGATATTAATATCAAACTATAGGTTAGATTTGTTTTTCTTATGTTTTTACCTTACCGTGGTCTTTTTTTTTGTGGCGTTAAGCTTGTGTCCTGACAGACCTCTGGGGCTCAATTCCCTACTTCGTTGGAAAACGTTCCCACGAAAAAATATACCCATGGCTATATTTTCATGGTATCATTATTTGGTAGGCCCGAATGAACTTGAAATATACTTTCTCATGAGAACCGTGATTGTACGTATGTCTGATATTAACTCGATTCATTTCATAAATCGACCAATAGCATTAAAGATGCTGGTGATGTTTTGAAATTGTAATGTTGAGAACAGTGAAAAGGATTGATACCTAACCACCGGATAACCTAACCTATAAGTCAAATACAGCAAAAACAGTTTTTGTTGAGTAGTTTTAGTAGTACAAAACTTAAAATATTCCTTTATTGTTGAGAACGATCCATCTTACTGCGTCTGATGAACTTTTACTATACTTCCTAAAACGGATATTAAAGTGTTCACTAAAAGGGGTTTGAAGAGACTGCTTCAGATAAAAAATACAAAATACTTACTGTTCTTTTGCTTAACTGCTTTCACTGAATGGTATCAATTGAACGTCATGGCACTGTCTTAAATCTACACTCTAAATAACTAACACTGTAAATGCTAATTCTTTCCTAATTAACCTGAAAGGAAAATTTTCAACAAAAGTAAAAGATAATATTAAAAGTCAAAAAATTCAAGAAATATGTTTACAAAATTTCATGGGTCTAATGTTAACAAAATGTATAGTTTTAACGAATTTTGGTCCGCATACCACACAGGGCGAGGAAGGGGATGACTCAGACAGTGTCTCCAATTACCATCCAATGTTGTGGTTTATAGCAAACGATTACACAAAAAGATTCAATGTAAAAATTCAATGTTTATGAATAGTTGGGCTTTTGCTTGCCTGTCTATTTTACGTATTGTAAATTATCAATAGTAATTTCGGTCGCTCTTCTAGAGATTAAAAATGTTTGAATCGCAACGACTTTGAACAATATTAGGGCAATTAGTTATTCATATGTTTAGGCAAGGCGGTCCCATGCACATCTGAGATATGGTAAAAGTACCTTTTTGACACCGAATCGCTGAGGAATCGGTGTGACGACTGGCACGAGAGCTGCTTTAAGTAGGTTCAGTCTTTCGGCTGGTGTTTGTTGCAATCGAAACATTAGCGTTTTGTTGGTAATATGCAATTATTACACTGAACGCGCCAGGCTTGTAACTTGTAATTCAGCGCTCGGCAGGGCACATAGCCCGGAGAGTAGCTGTTGGTTGTAGTCTGGATACGTTCCTTATAGTAAAATAAGAATTTTATAGAGGAGTTTGCGACTAAAAACATTATGTTTTAATATTCCGTCCTCTAAAAGCACATTTGCAGTATGCTAAGCCCAGTCAGGATATTTATTTTTCGATTGCAACAGACACTGGACCGCTAGATGGCGCCTGCTGACTATTTTACATATCGCTATCCCAAAAATACCGAAATGTACTAAATGGTTAAGTAATCCTCGTGTCGGTCGTCACATGCCTACCTTGCACTGACGAGAGCCAACAGCTCGAAACTGCAGTCTGCAAGTGGTGTATGACGACTGGCACGAGAGCTCCTTTAAGTAGGATCAGTCTTTCGGCTGATACTTGTTGCAATCGAAGCATTAGCGTTTTGTTGGTAATATGCAATTATTACACTTAACGCGCCAGTCTTGTAACTTGTAATTCAGCGCTCGGCGGGGCACATAGCCCGGAGAGTAGCTGTTGGTTGCAGTCTGGTTATGTTCCTTATAGTAAAATAAGGATTTTGCGACTAATAATATTATGTTTTAATCTACGATTAATATAATATAGGTTATGGCTATTATCGTTTTATCACAACTTATAGAATATCTCTTTCTATGGACGCTGTGTTTCATTCTACTCGCGGAGTGTGCATAATCTGTTACAACTATTCCATTGGAAATATGAATTCCTCAGCCTTCTATCACGTGAATATATTCTCACACTTTTAGTCGGAAAATATTCCTATGAGTTTCATCGAGAATATAAAATATAAATTCCCATGGGAAAGTTCTGTTTTTCCTATTGGAATAAAATCGAGAATTGTGCTCCTGGACGAGAAACGTGTTTTCCTGTATTTTCCGTCATTGCTTTTCCTCACTCTATTTCATTTTGTTTTAGGTTCATACTAAATCTAAAATACTTATGTTTCTACTACTTAACGTCTGCTACATTTAAATTAATTCATCGAAGATTTTGATTGAACAGTTATCATTTCGTGCCAATTAAAATCCATTATGTCATCTAGTACTATACAACATCTTGAAACAAATTACCAGTTCTATTATTATTCTAGATGTTTTTTCATGATATGCAATGCAGACCGTGTCTAAAAAATATACCCCGATAGTCTAATCACTATTTGTTACACATCCTTGACCATAAAAATTATTTAGGAACATCAAGACTATATAATTAGCAACAATAAAGTTTTGGCAAATAACGGCAGTCTGCAACAATGCAGCTATTTCATTACAAGTTTGCGCTCTTTGTAATATGCCATCGTTAATGTTTATTTAAAAATGTGCGAATAAAATAAATTAGCATTTATTACAATTTTTAGTTTGTTTAGAAGCTTATGGCTAATTAATCAAATCAAGCGTGGAACTAAAGTGACAGCGTTGAAAATTTAATAGTAAATTATTACGTTAAAAGAAAGGCACATCATCTCCCATAACCCAATCAACTTATTTATTTTATTAATAGGCACTTTACATTTTCTGCTAAAGATATAAACATTGACGCGTAAAGACATTAATTATATACAAAATATGGCTAATATAATGTCTTCAAGAGTCTCGCCAACAAATGAAATAAATTTCTTGACCGTGAGAGAGGATTCTAATTGTTTCCCTAGCTTTGAGGATTTTCTCAATATTATACATCTAACACATTGCCATGGTGAATTTCTTGAATTCATTCATTATAACAATAATAACAATAGTAATAAAAATGATAGCGTATATTCGCCAAATAGTTGATGAAAATGTGGTCCATTTGTGAAATAGAATTCTGCTACAGATATTACTCTCAAAAAATCTACTAGAAAAAATTAAAAGAAAACTCCATGGATAACAAATGCGCTCTTAAAATCAGTAAATAAAAAAGTTCTATGTTTAAAAAGTTGCAAGAAATCCCACAGAACATTATATTAAGAAATGAATATGAAAATTATAGGAAAAAGTTACAAGTACTAATCTGCAAAACTAAATATCAGTACTATAAAAACAAAATAAATGAAAACGCTAATGATTCGAAAAATCTTTGGAAGATAGCATTGAATTTAGAAAAAGTACAAAAGAACCGAGCGCAATGAGCTCAGGCAAGTCAAGTTCGTCCCGTGCGCCGCTATACGAGCCACTATAGCTTCCCTCCTCAGCTATAACCAAGTAAAAAGGAGTTTTTATTTTCAAATAATATAATCTGCCCTCGTGCATCAAATCAAAATTGAATTTTTCAAATCATAAAATCCAATATTTTATTTTAAATGGAATTTCAGTGTCGAAAGAATTTACTTTAAGTTAAATCGTTCTAAAGCTTTGTTCAGTTATAATAAAGGCTCCCAGGATCTCTATTAAGCTCTAAGGCTCCAAGTTATGCCGAAATCTTTTTATTTTACAAAAAAGGGAGTGCTTCCGTGTTCACAAGGAAGACCGCGTCCTCGCCTCGCATCTTCCAGTGGCTTGTATAGCAGTGTAGGTGCGAGGCAAGGATTCTATAGGGGATATACCATCCTTCGGAGATGATGTAAAGCCGTCGGTCCCCTGTCTATTAAATGTTAGGCAAGTATGAGATCCCTACTCTTCTTTAGCGAAGAGGTTCGGCAAAATTCCTGGTTGGGGTAGCTCGTCTTCAGTCGTAGGTGTTAGGCCTCAGTAGTGGAAATACGCCGATGTTAAATAAATGTTAAAAAAGAAATGTATCCTTTTTCAAGTTCTGTGTAAGTACTGAATATCTGTGGATATGACATAAACACAATCTGAAAGCTGTATATTAAACACAACAGCATAAAAGAATTGTCTTCATAACTTTGAAAAAGGAAACAAAGTTTTTCGAAGCGTCAGAGAAATATTTTATACTTATTTTTGTTGCAATTGACATAAACGTCACGTGCGTTGAGGCTATTTTTTCAACATACTGATTAATTTTGTTATTTTTGTAGAATTGTGATCAAAAGATATATGTGGTAGAAAAATCCATAAAAATTAGAAATGAATATGAAAAGAACAAAGAATTCACAATTAACGTCTGAGCAGGAAGGATTTTTTTGTGCTATAATTACCTAGTATTGGTATGTATTCCTAGGTATTGGGTCAGTTCTTATGAACTCATCTATATTCATATTTTATATATATATATATATATATATACTATCGTGGTTTTTAAGAAATAAAGTTAAAATGAAAGTTCTAATGTAAAACGGGAGCCAGATGACCAAAGATCATCAAAATTATGAAATGTTCCTATAATTTTAGCACTAGAAAATTTTTATTTAACTTTATTTACTCATGCACTTACATATTCAGTTTTATCCTTTTTTCCCGTTTAGGTTTAACAAAAGTGTCAGATTGACGTTTCCTTGCCCTTTTAATTGTTTTGTTTTCTTGAAAAATTGGGGTTATATTATAATTTCGATTATGAAATATTCGTAGGTCTGTCTAGACTGGCTGATTATTATTTACTAAACACCAAATTTAAATCTAAAACTGGCTAAATTTGACGTTTCTCAGTGATATTGGCTACCTTGACTTGAAATTGTTATTATGTAATTTCTTAAACTTGGAATTATGTTACTATTAATGGATGAATCTTTAAATAAATAATATTATGGTATTGCTTATTTTCTTATGTTTAATTTGATACCCAATGTATACAGATTTATTGAAATTTTTTTCAACTTTAAAATTTTCTGAAATTTCTTACATACTTTCTTAAATCTAATTAATATTCTAAAATTACCATTTGAAACTTTATTAATGACTTATCTTTTTACATTTTTACACAATAAAACTTATCTAACAAATTTTATTATCACTAAATTTGCAATATGAAATATATTTTTTTTATATCCTGGTGGCATTTAAATTTTTGGTTGTCCCATTTTTTATGGAAATCTTTGGAATATGCCAAGTGACTCTTATTGTTCATTGGACATCCCCTTTTCACCTCAGCGTAAAATTTTTACAAACTTAACCCTATTTACAGAATTATGTGGACAGCAACGTCGACGTGACTATATTCCGAGTGTCTGACCACATTGAAGCTTGGATTTTCAATCCCATAGGTTTTAAGGTATTACTAGGTAAGTGTACTAGTGTACTAGGTAATTGTTTATCATAATATTTAACTTACTTCAAACAATTTATTGTCTTTGTTCAAAATCATTTATAAGGACTCGGCCACCGTTGTTGAAACTTACCTTTTGTCACTTTCTTGTAAATTTAGACACACTAGAATGTTCTAAAACTTTACTTGTTACTCAATTTACTTAGTTTTAATAGTTTTTGATTTAATTTTCTTTATTTTGTCCTTTATTGTACCTGAAATGTGGAATTTTAAAACCTTGCTATACTTTTGGCTGGTTTTCTACATCATGTGGCTGAGCTCCGAGCTACCTTATACCCTTGTGAACACTTGCGAATATTTATGTGACACTTTCTATTTAGCTTATTATTGATCGGTGATAAACTTTTGTAAGTACGCTGTATTATACATATTTTTATTTTTACGAAATTTTGGACAACTAAAAATTTAAATATTAATTTTTGTGTCTTACTTTAATTTCTCAACTCGTGTGTACTGTTTTATGATAATGTAAATCTTTAACAATTTAAGCTGGTTATTGTCTCTGCTTTCAAAACACAACCTATATATTTTGATTTTTACCTTTAACTTTAACATGAAGCGTTTTTTTCCTTTTGTTACGTTTCCTTTATAATTTGCATTGAATATATCAAATTTTGACATAATGGTATGGGTGACCATGACAATGCTCACTGGCATTCAGTGATATTAACATGTAATCGAACAGCATTAGCCTTATCTATAATAAGGAGTAAAAAAAACTGCATTTGTCTATTTGTCTAATCTCTCGTATCTTTGTTGTTTGTATCTTAATTATCCTTAAGCTCAATAAGAGTTGTAGACTAAATGTTTATCGAACTAACCAGGTAAGTTAATGCCATTAGAAATCTTCTGTATCCAATGCTTAATTAATATTATTGAAAACGCGATGTTGCAGATTAAATAGCTTATCCTAGTCTAAAATCGTTGACCTGCGCATAATCTATATATGGATCATCACTTCTATAATCACCTTAATAAAATATCGGAGCTATCGCCTTCAAAAATCTTTAAAAGAAAATTATGCTTATCCAAATGCGATCTTCTGTACCACAAAACGGTGCTTAAGCTGTAAAGTGCAATGGACACCCGATCCGATTCCGATAAAGAAAAAATACAAGACTAAGGTGTATCATCTATCTTGAATAACTTGAGTTACAAATAGAGCGAGACTGTATATGTATCTGGTGAACCGTGAATGTCTAATAATCAGACCACGTGAAGACAATTCGTTAAAATAAATTATTTGTCAGCGATTAATTGACTTTGTGGTAAAATACCTGACGTGCAGATTGTTCAAATACTAGCTAATAGGAGAAGATATCAGGCGTAAATTTATTATATACATCTTTCTATTTTAACACGCAATAATGTGGTAGCCGCTATGTATATATAAATACTATAACTTTGTACTGACAGTAAAATAATTTAATGTAACAAATAATTAGCGAGGAAAATGTATCTCTCCAACCGAAAAACAAAAAATTATTCATTTACCAGCAGAATATAAGTATCTAACTCTGAAAGTAAACAAAGGTTTTAAAAATTCACAAATATAACTGATTCACAGACAAATAATATAATTGACAATAAAAAAGCATAATTATTTAATACATTTTTTGCTAATATTTGGTTTAAATTGTTAAATAAAATAAACCTAATAAATAATAAAGACACAAACTAAATAATGTAAAAGCACAATCTGCATTCCTATAGCCCGTAATGAAAATGAAATCGCTACATTCATATCAAAATAAAAAAATAAAATCTTAATAAAATCCGTATATCAAAAATTATTAACTTCACTTTTAAGTATTATAAATTTAATATTTCAAACGGAACTTATTCCTAAAGATTGGAGTCTATAATTCTTCACGATTACAAATCCGGATACAAATGGAATTTGACCAATTATAAGACAATTCCTTTAAGTAATAACTTTGCCAAAATCTGTCAATTATGTCTCCAAAATAGACTAGATAATATTGGAATATCGTTCCATATTGTGCGAGAGATAATGCGTCTAGTCGTTGCTCCATTTTTGAGTTCGAGTCCCAGCTACAGCAAATTGTAATGCACAATACAATACGAAAAAATAGAAAAAATAAGCAATCCCAAGCAGCATTTCACCGACAACCGACTACTTTCTTACCAATTCCAACGTAAAAATTAGTGCAAATTGTAGTCGTATGGTAACTTAGATCTTATAGTCATGAATTGGCCTCGGAGCAATGTTCCTTGGATCTTGAAAATCTACTACTTTAGTTTGGAACACCTACCAACGTTAGTTTGACGTTAGAAAATGACTCATTTAGGTTTGGTGTGTTTTTATCTAATATTCCAACGTTGATTAGACGTTAGTAACTACATAATAGAACTAGTTAGCTTATGGATAACATTTCAACGTCGGTTAGGCGTTGGTAATTTAACGTTGCTGTTGGTAAAAATATTTGCATTTGTCACAACCCTAAGTCGGAATTAGTGTACTTATTTGGAACTTTCACGACAAATAGTCAAATTAAGTATGTCGTAAAAATAATAAATACCGACTTCGCCATATTTATTGATTCCATCGAAATCAAGAATAAGCGGCGGTGTTGGATACACATTTGCAAATATTTTAAGAACACTAAATTTATACTTTAAAAAATAAAATGCGATATTTTCCAAAGTATTTTTTAAAATTTTTAGGTGTACGCAACGAAATCATTGAGAAAAATCACCCACCAGTTATGAACGTAAAATTTCATAGCCGAAACCAGTAGACAGTCAGAGTCAGCTGTCAATAGATAACCGAGGAGCTGTTTATCCTGGTTATTGGTTTGTGCATGAAGATTTTCGAGGATACAGGTATCTTACTGATAAAACTGCAATTATAAATAAAGAACCCTATTTGTATTTTAATTCTTGTATTGAATCATAGATTTTATTGACCAATTTAACTTTTTAAAACTGACACTAGTCAAAAGTATTCACGAAAATATTTTAAAACACAACGTAGGGCAAGGTTGACTGAAATTTAATCAATAATCGTAATTACATTGTATTGTTTGTCCATTATAATATTATCACCTGAATAAAGGATATCATTTGTTATATTTTTGATTGTATTTTTGAATACCATCGTTTATAATAGCCAGATTGAGCTAGATCCAAGGGAACCTGCACTGGGAGAGATCTTCGTACTCTGCGGGACTCATGCTTATTCTAAGACTGTGATTTTTTGTGTATACCCTTTTGCATAAGACAATGGCTCTGTAGAAATTTCTGACGTATATTTTTTTCATTTCGATCGATTTATTCATTAATTTTGGGGCACCACATATAATATAACAATACAAACATATACTAACATATAGATTGGAGAAGAATAAGCTCTATAGTTTGGTAAGGTAGAAATAATTCGGCCGAGCTTGGAGCCTTAGAGCTTGAGGGAGACCCTGGGTGGGTCACACGTAAAACGTTGGACAGGGCCAAACGCTACACCCTGTATAGCCCTGGAGTAGGTTGCTTCACTTGAAACTTGTCTGTTTAGCATTTTAGTTAAAGTTATTGTCTTTGGCAAGGTCCAAAACTTTACCCTGTATTTACTTTTTGAAGTAAAACACTCGGTTTAAAGGAACAATAATAAGTTTGTTTAATAACACTGAACAAAGTTTAAGAAACGGTTTAAATTAAAGTATTTATTCTACACTGACTTGAAAGTTATTTTAGATATGGGCATTAAGTTATATTTAAAAATAAAAATGTATTCACGCGCTGGTTATTGTTTTATATGGTTTGAAAAACTCACTTTTGATTTTTCAAAGTTCTGTCATTATCTCCTCTAAGGCGCACAAGTTCAATTTTTTCCTGTACATTTAGATTATCCATAATTAACTACAAGCTAATAAACTAATACTTGACAATAACTATCGATTAATTTTATAATTCAATAACAATGAATATGAGAATATGCGAATTTTAAAGATTTGATATTTGACTATAAAATTTGTTTTCCATGGCACCCTATTATTATTACTCAATAAAAATGTAATATTTATTAAAACTATTCACTTAATTTATCTTTTTTTTTTATTTTTCATGGGCTACTTCGATTTTTAGAAAAAATCAAGTAAAAGTTACTATGAGCCTACATTAATTTTGTCATAGCTCTGTCATTTTTCAATATTTTTTCATGAAACTTAGGATTTACCCATTTGAGAGGTTACTGAATCCTGTTTCAATAAAAAAATCGCTAATCAAATTTGTCCATTTTCGACAATGAAAATAAATCAAAGAAGGCTTTGAAAATTGAAATTTATCTATAAATTTTTGTCATACAGTAGAGTTTTCGATGGTTTATCATTTAAAAAAAAGCGTTAACATAGGATTATAAATACATTTTTTACAGAGAGGTTTCCATTTGAGATGGGTCAAACTGTATTTTAATAATATTTAGTACGTGTAACTTTCATAAAAAATATTGCTCCATTAATCTGTTGGCTTTCTAGAATAAATTACTTTTCAAATGATTATAAATAGGAATTCAGAAATATGAAAGATATTTTAACAAACTGGATAATTCTTGTACACCTTCTTGATACAAATCAAAATATTTATATTAATAGTAGCAACTACTAAACATCCTTTCAGTTTCTTGTACAATAATTAACTGCAATAATTCCTTAGTTGCAATTTGACACCAGGAACTAATACCAAAAAATCAGAAAGATATGAAGATATAGCATTATATTATTAAGTCGTAAATATGAGATGTATGCTAATTTGAGCCTTGCTTTTATCAGATTCAGAAATTGTGAAGACTGTGGAATATTAAATGACACCATCCTTTAAATTCAGCTATAATTTATGCATTATGTATGATTTCGACATGGTAATTACACAGTCCATGTGTGTTCCTCATATTCCTGCAACCATTAATTCAATTTGTTTTACAGTTTGATAATCTTCTATTCAGCGGCGTAGGAAAATAGTTCAAGATTGGTGTGATGTTTTAATTTAAATATTTCTTGTGTGGCTTTATATAACTATCAAAAATGAAAATCCCAAGCTAGAGGAGCAAATTTTGTAAAACAACAAAATTGGACAGCCATCCGCGAACCATTTTCTGGTTTATTGGTTATCATCAGCACGGAGCAGACTGAGAAGCTGCCCTGCGGTTGTGAGTTCCCAAATATCACCTTATATGTGCTGAGTAGAATTGAGTCAGCGACTTGTAGCCGCGAATCTTTATATCAACGCTTATTGACCATTTGGAGGGTCCTGATAGAAAAATTGTTTTCAAATTTCTGCCTGCACATTTTTGATAAATGTATGCGTATCAGGACTTCCAGAACAATGATAGGGAAACCTTGCTAATATTATATAAGTTTCTGATCGGTCCCAAAATGGACTATGGCTGTATAGTTTACGGAGCTACATTACCATACAGATGAAAAGTGTTAGACTTAATACAGGCCATCGGTTTAAATTTTGCACTAGGTGCTTTCGTACTAGATCATTCACAGTACCATATTGATATCAGGGATTTCTTCTTTAAACAAAGAATATTGATAGATAAACATCTAAAAGGAGTGCTTACTTGAAACAACAATAACTATTTTCAACTCCTCCGATATTTTTTAAATCCGTAAACACACTAGAGGATTAGATCTCGACAAGATTCCATTAATTCCATTTTAACAAGAATCAAAGCAAACTATATTTGTAACTGGACAGATCTCAGTGTCTTTCATCAGTTTATAGACTACTGAGCACTTCCAATTTAAAAAAAATATGCGTATATAATATCAGATCCCATGAAAACATGCAGAAACAGGATATTTTGATCCAAAAATAACTGAAAGCAGAAAATATCGTATACAGGATTGGAAGATGGTGTTTGTTTCATGTCACTGTGATAGTGTTAATACAACTTGCAACCAATGTTTTATGGCATGATGCAGAAGCAAGACTATGTCTTCCCTTATAACTGTTATACTTGTATTTTTTTATGATGAAACTGCAGCACGAACGATATCCACATCAGTATCCTCATCTGTGTTGTGCACAGTACACCCGTGTTTTGTCAACAGATCGTTTACAAGGAAAATTATTACATGCTTGTTGTTCTCATTAGTCAAGAATTGATCTTTCTTGCCAACTAACTTCATATACGGGCTGAAATTTATATTGCTACAGTTGAAGCGTCTTATGACCTGATCATAGATAAGTCACTGTAATAGTCAAAACAATAACAGCTTTTCCATATATCTTCCGAATGAAGTGAATATAAGAGTTTACAAGGTTCCCATACGTCTCATTGTTACGTCATGATATGTAATGTAAGAGAGGTCTACTATCCAAACTATACTGATTTGTAGATAGCCACATTGTCTTCTGGATTTTTGTAAATTCTTATCCTCCTGTCAGTCACATACGTTTTTTTTTATTAATAATGAAAAATGAATACGAAATACGAATAATCAACAAACAATGCAAGCTATGTTTAATATGTGAATTGAAATGACAATTATATCCTCTTTTATATATTAGTGTTGAACTATAGGTGACAATGTGGTTAAAATTTAAAATTACAAGTAATGTTAATGACTAAATTTACTCGACTCAATAAAAATAATTAACTGAAATGCTACTGATAAGTGAACTTTCTTTTATCTACAAAACAAATGCAACAAATCGACTAATGATTTCTGTAATTTTTTTGTTTTGCCCTTATGTCTTAGTTTGCATTATTTCTGTATTACTTTTTGTGTGTATTCAAAGTAACTATTTTAACACTGATTGCGTACAATTATTCGTGTTTACATTTGATTATTATTATTTAGTTTAAATGTGAATTATAATAGGACTATAAATTATTAAACAGTTAGTGAGTTGATAAGCTTCAAGTTATGATTTGCAGTAGATGCACTAATTATGCTTGGGAGCGTCCTTATTGCCAACCAGTTTACTATGTGGGATGGGATAGAAGTTTCACAAACACAATTTCCATATTTTGAAACGGAATTTTAGAATATAGCTTAACTTGCAAAAATTTACTTTTTATATCACTTCCTAAATGTCTTTTATCAGGTTTAGAATACCTATTTATGGAGCCTTTGCTAAATAGATAAAGTCAACCATCAAATCGACATTAAACAGAATCAATTAAGGGCGATATGTACACTGAATTAGCTTCTTTTTACATAATAAATCATTCTAAAAGCTAATGTTAATTAAAGTGGTTATAAAAGCGTGACTGCTATTTGTAACATTAAATATTTTGTCGGCTTCGTATTATCTTTAACAGCGATCCACAATGGTTGCTAAATTGATTACATAAACGTTGTTGAATAGTTTTAAATACTATTTTGTAAATTTTCTGTCGATGAAGATTCGACGAAATGAAAAAAAAAAATGCAAAATTATGTAGTTTTTAAATTCCTTCTTGCAATGTTTATGTCAAGCATATTACTGTATTTACTAGGCACTTTCTTAAAACCGTAAAGATTGTTATATATCGTATATTAGTCATCGAGTTCTGAAAAACTTTCAAAATATTCGCCTATTTAGCTGTCTGCCTCTCTGCCTGATAGTCTGTTTATCCATCGTCCGCCCCTCAAGCATCTAAGAGTCCAATTGTTTTGAAATTTGCACAATGTTAACTACATTAAGAACCTTATTACTTTTGAAAAAAATCGACTGGCAAATAAAAATTTATGAAACATGTAAAAAATATGTACTTGATGAATATAGTAGCCTTTTGATAAGATTGCACAGGAACCAAACTATTGCATAGTGCATAGACTAGCGTCACGCCAACTAAGCTGATATAATCAGGAGATCACTAAATCAAATACGGAAATTGTACCTGAAAATTATTTTCAGAAAATTGAGAAGAATATTCTATAGAATGTTAAAAAGTTATATAAAAATTGCAATAAACAGAGGATGAGCATAATATTTACGCCCAGTTATTGATTATTTTCAAGTACAACAAATACCCTAATAATTGTACTCTCATAAATTGAATAGTTTTTAAACTTCGCTTTAGATTAAGAATTTGTTATAATTTAATTTTTAGCGTCCCTAGCGAGATAATTTTGCACCTCAAGCAGTTAATCTAAACAGTGTCCCTTGTCTCTAAATGTGTAGCCCCCTCCCACACAAAGCTCTTCTAGAGCCTTCCGGGATAAAGGGGGTCGTAATTACCTGTGGTGTTATTTATTTATTATTTATTATTAGTACTTATAAGAGTGATTTTAAAACAGTCAAGTGCGCAGTTCCTCAGGGTACAGTCCTCGGGCCATTACTCTTCATAATATACATTAATGAATTGTTTAATATTCCCAAACATATGTCTTACTCTTTGCCAGCAGAAGTCGAGAACTCCCAAAATTTGATTCCCTGGTTATGAAAAAGAATAAGTCAGAAATGAAATTAAAAATAGTTAAAACCATTCGGAACCTAGGTATAATAATAGACTGTAATATGAGATGGGACGAACATATTCAGGTATCAATGGAATCAATTGACCATCCTCATAACACGAAGTACAAAGTAGAGTCGGTGAAGATTCCAAAAACTGGCAAAACAGTTGGTCAAAGAAGTCAGAGGTACTTATGCAGTGTAATATACAACTCTCTTCCTAATGATATAAAGACAATAAACTCGTTGAAATTGTATAAAAAAAGAATTAAACGTTGGCTACTAAGAAATTAATCGAAAAACATTTGATTTTAGATCGTAAAAATAACTATGCGTATAAAACATTTTAGCTGACATTATACTACTTACGTGCGTGCGTGCCCTATGCACTCCTTTCTTCAGTCAGGGGCTTTTGTATCTGAAGTAGAGAATTATTTGGCGATTTACAAGTCGACAATTTCACCGGCATTTGTACTAAGTATCATTACCTGTTAATTTCCCTGCGTTATTATTTAAAATTGAGTTTACATTTTGGTTCAGGGGGAATATGGGTAATTCTCTTATTTGTGGTACTAAAGATGCATTAGATTTTATGAAATATTAGCTTTGATTTTAATATGATAAAATTGCATTACAATTTGCTAGTTATTATTTTCAATAATCAGATTAGGTAAAAGTTCACATGCTGAATATCTTACTAGGGAGATTTGCTGAATAACACGTTTAGATTCTAGGAGTATATATTTTCAGAGTTTATACAATGAAAACCAACTTTAGCTTCAATTATACTTCACCTCAAAAATAGGCGTACCGTATGCCTATATTGATATGCAAGATGTTACCGGAATGTTTTCCTTTTAAATTATTGTGTGAGATTTCTCACCTGTGACTGCCTGGTTTTCTACGATTGTTTAATAACGATCCGTCACTTTAATTCCTTCACGCACTACAAACTGTACAGGCCAGCGGTCAGTGCTGGGTCAATTGGCCCTGTTACCTTGTTCTGATCGGAGAGGGTTACTTTTCGTCGAGTGCTGAATCGGGACGTCTTGTCTGTTGGAACTACATCTACCTACCCCGTTTTCCGTTATTGCACAGTCATATACAATTTGGCAGTTGCCGTTTGTGCAGTCAAATAAAGGATTTCCTCAACATTCTCTAATATTTTATATGAGTTTTTAATTCTAATTTACCATGTAAATTCTATAATGCATGAACATTACGTGATTGTTATCCTCTGTTTTGTACTAAGTTATATTTTATCATAGCGATTGCTAATACCATAATTTCAAACCACCATTTAATCGGCCTATTTTCCACATCCTTCAACCACAAAATAACACGGAATACTATTGTATTACCTGGTTCTTGTTATTGCATAACCAACACCAAAACATGAGTATGGTCATTATTATAGCGACGTAAATTGTAATTGTCTTAAATATTTGGATTGTTTTTGATTTCATGTCCGGTCGTTTGCCGCATCAATCATTATGAAATAAAGCTTTATTGACTTTTGTCTAGCGACTACTGTCTTTTCTTTCAAATTTACCTTTCTAGTAGTTATTCAAGTAATAAACTAAATAAATGGTTTCATTGCAATTAGACCAAGATGTAAGCAAACTTCAACTATAAATCCACAGTGCAATCTTGAGTAACAAAATCCAAAATAAATAACATAAATGTTTAACTAGGTTTCTCAATTAATAGACAGGGTGTTCAAGTTTACCAGGTATTTAAATTAAAAGAGTGATAAATTTTCTAAAGGTAGATAATATCATACAAAGAAACCACAATGCATAAAGAACTTTGGTAAATATAAAAGTTACTACACACACAACATAATTTAGGTTCTAAATTAGTCAATTAGTCAAACTAGAAAATCACGTAAATGACCAATTTCTTTAATTATCCTGACATAAAATTGAGATAAATAATTTCTGGGTGTGATTTAATAGGTTCTTGATTGCTTCATGATCAAGAATTTTTGCTATTAGGTAATTGGGGGGGGGGGGCATTTCACTGGTGCCGTGACCAGGATTTTATTAGTAATCAACCCACTGGGGTGAGAGCCAAAAAATACCAGTAATTCATATAAAAGGAACTTAATTCATTGTGGCCCATCAAGGTGCACAATGCGCGTTTCCTAAGCGATTGAAACTAATGCTCTAAAACTTGCGATATACTACGTCTTCGATCGGAAAACGCAAACAAAATCTGATTACAATAAGCCCCCAGCAGTCAGATTAATCCTATAGAAAGGACCACAGTGCAGAGTTGTCGTGTATCACTAGCCGCAAACTAGCTTCGAGCTTGTTAGCTCTCATTAGTACCGCATAGGTAAATACATGGCAACCCTACACCATTCTCCAGCCTATCAAATTACAGACGATAACGTCCGCAATTTGCGAATGGCTTCATCTGGTCTATGTAGTATTTAATTTACGATATTTTTATATTCATAATGATTAATCCACTTTGCGTTAGCTTTATATTTTGTTAATTATATTCTAGAATAATGTCTTCATCCACAACATTCAAAAATGACATATTTTATTTCTGTTGTGACAAATATTGAAAGGACCTAAGAAGCCAAACCATTTGTCGATTATACGCCAAGATATAAATATAGACACACTTACATACTATCAGAATAATATTTCTTCTCTTATTCAGTATGAGTTAAACGTGTCTGCGATATCGGTCGGCGAGATCGAAAACTGTTTAAATCTTCTACAGTCAAACGCTTTTGGCGCAGATGAGATTAATCTTAAAATTTTAAAATTAATCTTTCCCTATTGTAAATATGCCATTATGCACATTATGAATTACTCACTAGAAGAGACAACTTTTTCTACAATATGGAAACAATCGATTATAATTCCACTAGCTAAGGTTAACGTAGCAACAGAACCTAGTCATCTCAGGCCAATCAAATTATTAGCAGCAATGTCAAAGCTCCTGGAAAAGAGCATTTAAAAAATCAGAACATCCTTCCATTACAACAATTAGGGTTTAGAAAGCAACATAGCACCGCAATTGATCTGTTAAAAATATCCGATGACTTGGCAAATGCTATAGATAAGTCCAATGTTACATATTTAATACTCCTCGACTACAGCAAAGCCTTTGATTTAATTGATCATGATTTACTTCTGGCAAAATTGCATTATTATAACATCAACGTGCAATTGTTGAACTGGTTCAAATGCTATCTTTCCAACCGATCTCAAATCGTTAGACTGGACAATGTGTCTTTATCTGAACAAAAAGTAGCTTGTGGTGTTTCTCAGGGAAGCATTTTGGGACCATTAATGTTTACAATTTTCACTGTAGATCTTCTCACAATATTATACCCTAACTGTGGAGTCCATCTTTACGCAGATGATACTCAAATCTATATATCATGCAATCCAGTGCACTCCAGCGAAGCAGTACGAGTTTTAAATGAAAATTTGACAACAATCGTTAAGTGGTCTAATGACAGTGGTCTTATTATTAATCCAGCGAAGTCAACCGCGATGTGTGTAGGGACTAGTTCCATGTGTGATAAAGCTACCGATCATTTAAATTGTGATTTAACGTTGAATCAGAATCTGTTGACTTTTAAATTCAGTGTAAACACCTTGGTGAAATCTTTGACAATTATCTGTGCTCCGAAAATCATCTAATTGCAAAATATCGGAAATCCTATGCAAAATTAAAACTCTTCATAAATTTAAATAATTATCTTCTACCATCAGATGTTAAGTGGAAACTTGTGAATTCGGTAATTTTAAGCAATTTTGATTACTGCAGTGGTGTATATTATTGGCATATGACAAAGTCTTTTTAAAGCAAAATACAGATCTTACAAAATAGTTGCTTAAGGTACGCATACAATATCAGTAAAATGCACAACATCACTCCCTATTACATTAGCCTAAATTTATTAAAAATTGGAAATCGTTTCACTATGTCGTCCTCATGTTTGCTTTATAATATTGTTCATCAACATTAACCATTATATTTTTATAATCTTCTTGAGAGCCGAACTCAAGCACACAACGTCAATGTTCGTTCTTCTGACACTTATAGCATTCCTATGCATCGCACTAAAAAGTTTGAGTCTTGTTACTCCTATATGGCACCCATAATTCTAAACAAATTTCATGATATTTTTGTTTCCTGTCCTTCAATGTATCAATTTAAACAAAAACTAAAGCCACAGTAATGTGCTGTATAAAATAGGCTACTTGTATTTTGTTTTCGCACCTGTATATTTATGTTTATTTATTTCTATGTTAGATTTAAATTTATAGGGGGCTGAAAAATATGTTCTTGCAATGCCTTCCCCTTTTGAAATTGTAATTTAGTATATCTTTTCAATAAATTTTATTATTATTATTTTTATTTGTGGAGTATTCTAAATACATTATTTGGAAACATCCCTACATAATAGATTATTACAGTGAAAAAAGAAAAACCAGCAAACCGAATTATGCTGCAATTATCTCACAAGAAAGAACAATAAAAAGTGCAACACCATACAACAGTTTGAAGATCAATATAACATAAAGCAATGATAATTTTCTATAAAGAAAATATCATAAAATATTTATAAAATGGTTGGTACACCACCAAACAATAAATAGATATATTTTATATTATATTCATAAAACACACTCAGTTTTCTCAGGCTCTGCTATTGGAGAAAAAAATGCAATAGGTCATCACTAACATGCGTGCAATAAAAAAAATGACAATCCGCGATTCTAATTAGAATATCTGCTTGAGATCATCTATAAAAATTAATTTTTAAACTGCGATATGATTTAGTTCCCTCAAGAAAATATCCATCTACGGCCTTGCTGTTAACATTTTCTCAATGAATTATGCTGACCTTAATGGATAGGCGGCCGTAGCATTTAGCCAAAACTTCGTTCCCGCGACCCCAGGGTCAATCTAGCTCTTCTAATTGATGGACAGCCATTATGTTATATCAATTTTTGTTTAAATGTGTTGCCACTAAGTTTGTTTTTGATTAGACAAGCGCGTAAAAAACTAATAAGCTAATAAGTCATATTATTAAGGCATGTGAATATTTATCGGTAATCAGAGCTTATTTAAAATCAAACTACTAATTTATCAAAGGTGGAACAAAGTAATTTATCCAATGGATAATCTTCAGTAACGTGACTGTTACGAGAAAAATGTGAATGATACAACCTAACCGCTCTCTTGTTGTTATACTTTAGTTATCAATGCTAAAGATGCTAAAGAAAATTTTCTAAGGCAATTTAACTAAAATTAAATAATTGGAAATAGATAAAAATGTTAATAATTGATAACAACTGGAATAGAATAATTATAGTATAGTAACCCAAAAACAAATATTTTTTTTGTTGAAATAGGCTTAAAATGTCACGAAACGTCGAGATTTTAAAATTGAGCAAAAGAAATGTTCTGTCTGTCTGTCGGTCTGTAATTTTTTTTGTGGGCACGTTTACTCTGGAACCGTTTATGATATTCTTAAAATATGGTGCACTTATGTATTATAACGAGAACTGGAACTAGATTACATTTTGATGTAATTCCGTTGAAGAGTTCGGGGGTAAATAGGCAAAGCAAGCAGGTAAGAGTCCATAAAATTACAATTGCAATAAAATGTGATTTAGTGTGTATAATACAAGAATGAACGCCACATAGATGATATTTTGAGACGTGGAGAGAGATTGGCTAACGATCCAATCCCTCTCCACCCCCATTGCCACCCCCGCCCTATTATTAAAGGGAGTAAAATATTACATTCGGATTTGGTGTGTATAAGTCTTGGATATAAAATCTGGATGCGGAAGCACTGATTCCTTGGGCAGGCTTGTAATTTTTTATTTCTTAAAATAGAATTATCAATTCGGTATACTTATACACTTTTAGTATATAAGTATACTACAATTCTCTTTGCTAATGTTGCAACTTTCCAATTTTTTAACTTGGAAATAATTTTTTTTTTAGTTTTAAAATCGGCTAGAAAAAATATTATTTATTATAGCCACTTTCTCAACGGAAAGGTAATGAGAAAAAAATTTAATTAGTGATATTTTAATAAAATGACCACAAATTTTGCCAGAACAGTAGGTACAAAAAAAAGTTTAAACAATAATATTTTACTGTATTTTCTTTATTTTTTTTTTTATACATTTATTTAACGTCGGCCTATTTCCGCTACTGAGGCCTATCACCGACACCTATAGACGAGCTACCGCCAACCAGGAATTTTGCCGAACCTCTTCCCTTAAGAAGAGTAGGGATCTTTTACTTGTCTAACATTTAACAGACAAGGGAACGACGGCTTTACATCCCCTCTGAAGGATGGTATATCCCCTATACAACCCTCGCCTAAGGTTGTATAGCTTTCGCGCAGACACTGATATACAGGCCGCTGGAAGATGTGTGAGGCGAGGACGCGGTCTTCGTTGGAACGGTCACCCATCCAACTACATATTTCTTTAATTTAAAATGATAATTTTCAAAATGATTTTTTGTAGAACATTTATTAAAATGAAATTCTGCATCTTATTGTATTATTTGGATTACGCACTGTAATAGTTTTCTTTTAGTACTTTAGTATTTTATATTCAGTAATCCCAAGAATAGAAAATAGTGGGAGCTTTCATGTCAAAAAAAAAAAATTGAAACTACTTCCTTTCAAATATTGTCTGAAAGTTATTTGTGGCATTCTACGAATATTCTTTAACACTTTAAGATCTATTTTAACAAAAACAAAACCGATAAACAGGGAGCACAATTCAAAAAACTGTATTTACAATATCCCGTGCGAATGTGATAAATGTTATGTGGGTGAGTCATCCAGATCTTTCAGTGTGAGGTTGGATGAGCACAAGAATTACATTAGAAATAATGAAATTCAGAAATCAAAGATTTGTGAACATGCTTGGGAAAACGGACATAGAATAAACTGGAACTAGGCAAAAATTTTATCAAAAGAAGCAGATACCAAAAAAAAAAATTAAATAATGAGCAATAATCTTATTAAATGAAGATAACTACGTATCGAATTGTTCTGTAGATATTTGTACAACCTGGCTACCAATGTTAAAAGAAGAACTTAACAAACTCAACATTATCTAAAAGAAAATATCATCAGTTCTGTGTTCTGTGTAAGTAATAAGTATCTATGGAGATAACATAAACCTAATCTTAAAGCTGTGGATTTGACATACACAGCAAAATAAGAGTTCTTACAAAAAAAGCTTTGAAAACGGAAAGAGACTACTTTCCGAAATGTCAGCAAAATACATTATTTCTGTGTTTATTCCGATTTATATTATTTGCAAAACATAACCTCTGACTGTTCCTTTGACATAAACGTCACGGGCGCAGAGGCCTTTTTTCCAGTAATTCTATTATTTTGTAGATTCGGTGATTTGTTTTTGAAGAGGATAATAATACATGTGGTAGAAAACCCAAATAATTGGAAAGAATACTTACTTCCTTTCAAAATATGATAACTTTTATAAAATTTTAATATTGCCTAATTAAGATGAGTTCGAGAAGTGGATTTATAAAATTGCTCGACTGAGAAAAGTAGTCTTATAACGCGAGTTGAATATCAAAAAAACCGTGCGAAAAAATAGTCGATAAAAATTTAATAGTTGCAGCTAAAGGTAAATCTCAAGAGGAAATATATGTGCATTATGATGGAAAGTTTGATGGAAGGAGTGGAAATAGAAGATGATTCATGAAAATATATTGAAATATTTTCAAAAATTGAAGTGTACGAGGTTTTTGCTGACGGTTTGCTTGATTTGTAAGTCTTATCTTTGATATTTATAAACCGAGAAATCCCGAACTTCACAGGGTGCAGTAGAGTGCTTCTTGTATAAATGAACCAAAAAAGCAATTTTTTAGAATAATAGTATTAAAATTAAATGGTTTTATTTATAGGAATGGAAACATATACAGAATATCTCGGGAAATATTGTTTAAAAAAAATCCCTTATTTTGCCGATAGTTGACACAAATACCTTTAATTTGGTTCTTTAATCACCTCTATCTGATAAAAAGTAACCGAGACAAAATTGTTGAAAGTTGGGTACTGTTACACTCCAATTATAAACTACATTAGCTAGCGGGGAGTAAGGGGAATATGTATGCGTATCAAGTAAGTGATTATGATTTAACAATACTGATTCCAGTGCCTATGACATTGGAAAATCAGCAATCTTATACTACCTACCATTAAGCATAACAATAATTTGGTAATATGATTATTCAGAACAGTGGGGCTGAACTAGAAAAAAATGGATTCTAACCACTGATAAGAATAACATTGAAAGCAGCATCTAATCCATATCAAATGTAAAATTATCATGTGCTTGCTTGGGAGATTATGCTACTTCAAAATGTCATTTTGTGATAGCAAAAGTTTAACTCAATTGATGTAACAGTAATCGTCATTTTCCTCAGAGGAGAACGGACCAAGAACGCCATAAGAGTTCATAACAACGCAATTTGGGGCATGTACGAAAAGTCAAGGTCTTAAAATATTTTTTGGCATCAGCCACCCCCCATCATCACCCCCAATACCACCCCCACCCTATTATGAAAGAGAATAAAATAAAAATTAAATGTGATTTAGTGTGTATACAAGAACGAAACGTCTCAAAAAATTTTTTTGGCGTTAGCTACCCCCTCTATCACCCTCATTGTCACCTCCACCCTATTACTAAAAGGAGTAAAAAATTAAATTGGGATTTAGTGTGTATACGAGAATCAAGGGACTCTAAAATTTTTTTGGCATTAGCCACCTCCTCTACCACCCCCTTTGTCGTCCCCGCTCTATTATTAAAGGGAGTAACAAATTTAATTGGAATTTGGTGTGTATAAGAAAACCAAGGGCTTCTAAAAATTTTTTTGGCATTAGTCTCCCTCTATACCACCCCCATTGCCGCCCCCGCCATATTATTAAAGGGAGTAAAACATTACATTGGGATTTAGTGTGTACAAGCCTTGGATACAAAATCCGGATGTGGAAGTAGTGATTCCTTGGCCAGCGGTTTTTAAAATAAGCTTCCACCGCAAAAGAGCGTTGAATATTTGACCAACGCTCCATATTCACAACTAAGTCGAAGACCATACTGCCAGTCACAAAATATCTAGTTGATAGTCAGATTAACGTTAAATTAATTTATTAAATATCCTGATAATGCTAGCGAACAGTATGACAAAAAAAATCATATACCTAATTCTAACCTAAAAACGAAGAAGAAAAAAAGGGAAAATAAATTGAAGACAACAAAAAACGATACAACAGGGATACACGCTTCCCGTCCTGGGGTCTGTGAGGACCTTTTAAAAAAAAGACCAATACAGGGAGGACCACGGTTGACAGGGGAAAAATAACAGAGGGAAAAACATACGGTAGCCAAACATAATCTAAAGCTTAATACATGTTCCTTTTACGAAATCAAAAATATACGTATAAACTTTACGAGATACTAAGGACAATAAGAGGAGCATATTAAAGAGAGCCAATATATTGCAGTTTTGTGCAATATTAGTGATTAATGTATTAGAGGCATTTTGATATTTTATATCTCATTACATTATCATATGCATTAACTTTGAAAATGGATACTTCATTTTGCCGGACCCGGTACTTTGCAAGAACGCGTTTAAAATTAATTTTTTCTATTTATTGCCACACAAATGGTATTATTAAACAGTAGAAAAGACCATAAAAGGGTAAAGTTAATAGTCTATTAGTAGTTGCTTTCGTTTAAACCGTCTGTCAATCATATGACGGGCTTCTCTCAATATTATACGTTCTGTTCCACTTGTTCGTGGCAAATTTATTGACAGAATGTTGATTACAACCTTTACAATAGACGTGGAAGGCAATTGAATAATACGTGTTTCAAAACGAGACTGCCCAAGCCATATTGAGAGTTTTTAGTTAAAGCACGGTAAACGCAATAAAATACATGCATTTTTAATTAAAAAATATAGCAATTTTGGTGATAATATATATATATATATATATATATATATATATACACAGGAAACAACACAATATGTAAATTATATTTTATGCTTATTTATTATGTCAGTAATTTTCTCTAGAAGCACGGATTTTATTTTTATAAAAAATCTAGTTCTGCGTTTGCAGACAAGGTAGTGACAAATTATGTCTACAGTATTTTGAAACCTCATGTTCTGCTGTGATAGGAACACGAGATGCAAGTAATTCACTTGCCCTAACAGAGTCTGATATACCTCGATTTTAGATAAACCCATAAAAAATAATCAAGCGTGGTCAAATCGGGGAAATAGGCTGGACACTCAATTTGGCTGCGTCTACCGATACACCTATTGTAAGGAATTTGATTGAGATAGGATTTAGCTCCGTCCTGCCGATATCAAATGTTTGTGTGCCATACGTATCATCATCAAAATTGAACATATTTAAGGGGTAACTGTCGCTTCGAGAGGGTTGAACGGGAAAGTATGAAATTCTTACATTACGTAGAAAGTTAATTCATCTTATTAATGGAATTTGGTACCATAAGTTAGAATTATACATTTCTTATTTCATTTTGATCTTCCTAATGTCTTATTAGTAATAGAATAGAGTCGAGTAGAGCAGAGTAGAGCGGAGTAGAGCCGAGTAGAGCAGAGTAGTGCAGAGTAGAGTAGAGCATATAAGAGTAGCATAGGGTAGGGCAGGGCAGGACAGAGCAGGGCAGGGCAGGGCAGGTAGAGTAGAGTGAAATCAGTTAGAAAGTTACAATTTTTTAAATATTTCATCCCCTTGCTTCACCCCCTTAGACGGACTGACGAATAATTTCAATTACTAGAAAAAAATCCACTGCCATGTTAGTAAGAAGCCTACGTTGAAATTATAAGGCATCTACAATTATTTGAAAAACTACGATTTTTGAAAAATTTTATTCCCTCGCTTCAGCCCCATAAACGGACTGACGAATAATTTTAGCAGTTAGAAACAACTAACAACATTATCTATGACAAGTGTGAATTAAAAATTTTACAATTCAAGAACTGTTAAAGTATTTGTCGATTATTAACAAATTTTAAACTCCCTCACACCCTCTAAGATGATCTGACGAATGACTGTTAGCTGCATGAATTTATTTTATTATTTGCAACATCACTGCATAAATATTTTTATAGATTACTAATATTTCAATTTGTTTATTGATATATACCGTTTTTATCCCTTGTCACTCTCTTAAACTCCCTGACAAATGATTTCAATACCTACAAAATATCCATTATTGTTATGGTAACAGATCCACGTTAAAATTTTGACACATCAAGAGCTACTCAGAAAGTTAAGATTTTTAAAATGTTTCATCCCATCCCCAAAATTTTGAGAAATCAACAACAACTTAGAAAGTTGCGATTCTTTAAACGTTTCATCCCCTCGCTTCATCTTAGACGGGCTGATAAATTATTTTTAATAACTAGAGACAATCCACTGCTGTATTAGTAACAAGTTTACGTTAAAATTTTGACACTTCAATAAATAATTATTTAGAAAGTTACGAATTTTTAAATTTTTTGAACTATTGTTGTACTATTTATGTACCCTTTTCATCAAATATTTGCTTTTAAAAGAAGCAAATCTTATGAAAATTTACATTTTTTACATTAGTTAAGAGATATGAACTGATTGTTTGAAATTAAATAAAAATAGGTAAAATAGTTGGTATTATTTCATATATTTTCGTATTTCATGGCCACGACTTTATCGATTATAGTCCAGCATCAGAATGTAGTTGTGGATGATTTCAGACCGGTGGGACGCGTAAAGTTTGCCCGAAAATAAGCTCCGCAGACGAGCAAAGTAAGTCTTTTTTGGGCATGGCCCGCAAACCTATGATAGGCAGTTTATTAGACCAATGCACGGAGTTTGCCCTGGCTTGAAAAGCAGTCTTCAAGGTTCTGTGAAACCTTTCAACCTTACCAATACTTTGGGGTGATAAGCGGTCCTATGAATCCATATGAATTATGTAATCCTAAAAACTTTGAAGAATCGCGAAACAACGTTGACTCAAACTGGACGTTCTGATCTGTAGTGACAGAAATGTAAGAGAAACTACTCGACGAATGCAAGGGTCCGACAAGATCCATATGGATATGTTCAAAACAATCGTTAGGTACTTCAAAATTTCCAACTGGAACCATGGTAGAGTAGCGTAGAGTAGTACATAATAGTTACGTTTAAATTTTGTTAGGATAAAACTAAAGTTAAATTGGTTCTGGGCTATTTTATGTAAAGAAAAATTATTACTTCCATAAATAAATCGATTCGTTACTATTTTTATTTTTATAGGTCTTATACCTTACTCTTATATACGTTAACTCTCCGTTATTTGAATAAACGGTAATATTTTTAATCCATACAAGGAGGATACTGTTCAATTTTTTAGATTAGTAAAATGTGACTTACAGGAATCACGGTGACTTCAATCCGGAAATGATTCTGATGGCTCTTTTTGTGTAGTAAATATAATTACTCAGTCAGTAGAGATTCCCCAAAAAATTATTCCATATACCGAAAACTGCATGGTAAAGTAATTTCAGCATGTTCTTGTTCAGACCCTTGTTTGCCATAGCTCTCAAATAATAACATACACTATTTAGTTTCTTATTCACTACTAAAATGTATTTCTTCCAGTTTATTTGACTGTGCAGCGTAAAGCCAAGGGAATTTATTTCGTTGTATTTGTATTTTCTTATTTTATTATTGTAATATAATTGTATATTCTTAATTTATTTTCAATCTATTTTCTTTAGTTGATTCGCCTACCTCAAACGCAAAAATTATTTTTGAATTCCGCATTTATTATGCTGTTTTTATGTTGTGCAAATAACTTTTCTTTGACATAATTTTCAAAATTCTCAATAACAAAGCATGAAAGTAATGAATAATAAGTAACCGATTTTTATAGGGCTACTATAAAAATATATTCCCATAAACGTTGTTATCGTGATTCTTAAATGAGTTTAATAATTGGCCTGCACACTCCTGCTTAATATATCGTTTACTGCAGCGAAATAAAAAAAAGTCACACCTTATAAATGATCTACAATATATAATAACTTAATAATAATTTACCATGAAAGCCATCTGTCACTCAAAATTAATAAGGTTTTAAAGAAAGTGTCTTCATCTGAGAGGGCAATTTATTTTTTCGTTATTTTTAATATTTACATAATTAATACTGTTGCTTATAAAAAAAGTTATAATTATAGGAAGCTTGCATGTGAACTTGTAGCATTTTAATGTACAGAGAGGCTTCTGCTTCTTTCGCAGGACTAAAAGTTTTGCCAATTTTGACTTTACAGTGCTCTGAAATTGCTAATGAACTATCTGACACTGATTTTGAATTTATTTCAGTTCAAAGAATAGGAAGAAGAGGAAATAACAGCACATTATTGAATTTAAAGTGATTATCAGCTGAAGTTCCTCAAGGCTCCATTTTTGGCCCTTTGCTGTTCATAATTTACACGCAGATGTGTCTAAAGTAGTTGGATTAGTAGAAGAATTTTGTTCAAATGATACTAAACTTAATTTTGCTTTCAGGTGTTGTAACTACATAATATATGTATAGAATAAACCACCACAAACTCTTCGGGATTGCAATTACATATTTACGATGCCAAAATACAGAACAGCTATGTTTCTATTTTTCTTGTAATCTAGTACGAGTATATTAGCCGATGAACTTAAAGCATATTCTTAAATAGATTTAAAAAAATCTGTTGAATAATCAACGTCCTATAATTTCTTCTACAAATGGTATTTTTCCTATTGAAATTCTTATTACGACGTTTTATAATATATGTTTAGATTTATGACACATAAGTTAAATTAGAATTTAGTTGTTTTTTAGTGTCGCATTTTTAAAACTTTTGTTATTTAATTTTCTAATTGCGTTTTAAGGTCTGCCCATTATGTTTATTTAAGGTCAGATTCATCCGTTAATTTGTTCCTTATTTGGCAATTGGTTGTTTTTTCTATTACCTAATTATAAAATAAATTATTATATTACGATAAGTATACTTGCCTTAGTTATGACATAAATAATTCACTCTATTTTACATTATGAGCTACTGACATTATTTTCAGCTAGGTAATTCTATATTTTAATTAACTTGATAATTAGTTTCACAAAAACTCGCAAGTGAGCCTTGGATAATATAGGCGGAGTGCATGCCCCCGAAACGTCACGTTGAGGATAATTAAAAATACCTAATTAGACAACATCACATATTCCTGTTTCAATCATTTTTCAGTTTTTTAAAAATTACAGCTGCAATTACAGTATAATGCTATGAAGTTTAGGGGAATTTAAGGTCGATATTTAATTAACTGAGAGTCAACTTTAATGTTGGTGTTAAATAAAAGAGTTGCCTTAATTAATTCTGTAATATTCAAATTTCATTAAAATTATGGCGTGGACACCCAAGTAATATTATATTAATGTCAAAGGAGTGCTACACAAAAAAAATTGTAAAACTCTTTGATTCTAGTATGTATCATTGGAACATTTTGGAAACTTTTATATAATGCTAATAACTACAAATTAGGCACAGGTTTAAAAAACTATTCAGTTGTTTAACAAAGGATCTCGTACAGATTATACAGCGTGTCTCACTTAAAAGGAAGACATCCGGATATTTTCGTAGTTCTTTGAAATCCGGATTTGAGTTTTGGCACAATTGTAGTCCAGCGTAAACCATTAATAATAAGCTGTAGTTCAACAGTATATTTTTTGGACGAAAATAGCAAATTGCTGCTGTTGAAAAAGATACAGGGTGTCAAAGTTGTAAAGTATTTCTTTCCTTTTGCCATATCTCAACTACCTCTGTACATATCTTCTCCAAAACTGGAATGGAAACATTTCTTAATCTAAAAAACAAATCTTAGAAAAAGTCATGGACTCTCAAATTAACTGTTTTTGAGTTCAAATAATATTTTGCCCAAAAACAGTCAGGCTTCAGCTGGACCTATGCTCTTTCTGACACAACTGATGACATATTTAGAGCTTGTGATGGCAATAAAATTAGTACTTTAATATTACTGGACTATTCCAAAGTCTTTGACATTTTAAATCATGATATTTTACTTAATATGTTATTCATCATTCATATCTGGTAGAACACAAGGAAAAATTGGTAGTAAGATTTGCAACACGTTAACATTTAGATCCGGAGTGCCGCAAGGCAGCATATTAGGTCCAATATTATTCACCATGTATACCCTTTACTTTCATTAACCTTACAACTTTGTAATTATCATCTATATGCAGATTATACGCGATTATACTGTTCGTTTACGCCTAAAGATTTATAATATGCATGTAAATGATTAATAACGATTTAAATATCCTCTACAATATTTCCAAAGGTCACCTTCTAAAAATCAATCATGGTAAATCATCGGTTATTTTGTTTGGAAATAAAAAATATATTAATCCCGTTAGGGCAGAAGCTCAGTTTAAAATTGGTGACTCAATATCATACTGCGACAGTTCTAAAAATCTTGGACTTGTATTTCACTCTGACTTGCGTTTTAAGAGCCATGTAACTTACATGTTAAAAGAAGCTTACACCTCTTTAAAAATTATATATTGCCATAGACACAATTTGGGGAAGGAAACTAAAACCGTATTATGCGACTCCTAGTCTCGCACTCTCGAACATAACTTTTGAATACAAATACAAGCGGTATTTATTAGAAAGTCAGTAAGCTGTCTTCAGTTAATTTGTATGGGCGTGTGCGTGTGTGTGTCTGAGCATGTGTATGCGTATACCTGTGGACATGTACGGTATGCATGTGTATAGGTGCGCATCTGCGCATGTGTACTCGCGCACGTGTATATATTTAACCTTAATCTTGTGTCATCTTTCCTCACATTCCTCTCTCTTTCTTATTTTCATCTCCATTATACTCTGTTTCATCTCATTGTTACACTGATTTATATACATGTTAAGGCTTGTATGGAAGATCAGTCTCTGCGCACGCGATGACTGACTACTTGCCCTTTGTCTCTCAATTACAACACAATGTGAATCATCATATGTGTTAGCTAACTTTATAATTTTGATAGACAATAAATGTATTATTGTTACTATATTATTAATAATTTATACATCGCATCATTCTAGCCCGTGGAGGGTGCCTCATGAGCTATACCTGATAATGAATATTTTTTCTTACTCTTTTTTAAGAAACGTTCGCGTATAAAATGTACACTTTATAGAACTTGATAATTCCAACCATTTTCGAGAAAACTGCCGCAGAAGATTTCAGTAATTCTTTAAAAACAAACTCAATTCGAAAAGAACAAAAAACATTGTATTTATTGAAAGAATTACTGAACGGAAGTAAAACTTAAGAGTGGCAATTACGCAAACTCACTGATTTTATTATGAACTATTTGTTGCAACTTAGAGTAAATTTTCTTCTTCTTCTTCTTCCGTACAATTTTGATACCCTCTACCTTTTTTCACAGCAACAATTTACTGAAGAATATTTCGAGGTAACCATCTTAAATGTAATTAACAACCTGAGACAACGACGGCACCCTCTAAATGGAGTCCATTTCTGATATTTTGCTTTGCGGTGAAGACATTAATAAAAGTTGCTTAGAATCTAATTTTGTGCCCCAATACCAAATTTCATTACGAAATTCACATTTTTAGTCATTTCAATATTCTTTCAATTTCAGTTACGTAACCAAAAACTATGGAATTAAATGTCAACCAACATCGCGCATCCTGAAGACAACATAACCTTAGTTGCATATCTAGTGAATCACAAATTGAGTCTACCGGATTTAGCGTCTAAACTGAACATCGATAAAGAGAAATTAGATGTTTCAGACGTGGGGCGAGCGTAGGTGCGTCTTTACTATGTACCTACTTCGGTATGCGATGTAAAGCAACGACAGGCGCAGTTAGTACTTGGATTGGTGACCATTCCAACGGAAACCGCGTTCTCGCCTCACACATCTTCCAGCGGCTTGTATATCAGTGTATGCGCGGAAGCTATACAACCTTAGGCGAGGGTTGTATAGGAGATATACCATCCTTCGGAGGGGATGTAAAGCCGTCGGTTCCTTGTCTATTAAATGTTAGGCAAGTAAAAGATCCCTACTCTTCTTAAGGGAAGAGGTTCGGCAAAATTCCTGGTTGGGGATAGCTCGTCTACAGGCGTCGGTGTTAGGCCTCAGTAGCGGAAATAGGCCGACGTTAAATAAATGTATAAAAAAAAAGAAAATGTTTCAGACGTCATAATGTCTTATAAACCAAAATTTCTAAATAGTTTCAAAGAATTTCATGAAAACAAAGGATTAGATTATTGGTATTGAGTCCAAGAGAATATTTTAAACGATCGGAAATTTATAAGTTAAATTTTGTTTACTGATATGGTTACGTTTATCTGTAATAACTTGTTAAATGCTGAGCGTTTGGTTATTTTTTGCGACAAAGAATTATGGAATGCAATTGATAATCTTCATCTTATTGTGCAATAGGAGATATTTCTCCAACCAGATGGTGTATCAATTCATAATTCTATAATTGTCCGTCAGTGGTTAAAGAACATTTTGCAATGCACTGGATGGGAAGAAATAGCCCTTTTGAACTCTGGCCTCCTAGGTCCCCTGATATTACATCACTAGATTTTTATTTCTGGGATCAGTATAGAATAAACTTTACAAAACTAGGTCCAGAAATCAAGAAAAACTTTGTGTTAAGACTATTGAAAAAAAGCTAAGAATGTGAATTTTTTATTGAAATTTGGTATTGGGGCTCAAAATCAGATGCTAAACAACTTTTTCTGATTATTTTTTTCGATACACAAAGTATAAAGTGCTAGGAGCTCAAGAAGACTCCTTCTGATTGATTTCCATCGTTTTCAATAATTTTAGTTATGGAAGGATTAGTCTTAGTTTTCAGCACATCAAGACACATTCTCCAGTTACATTACCTGGCAAGAATAATAAACTTACAATGCTGTTTCCTAAAATACCAACCAAAGCATTTAACTCATGTACAAAACATACTCGACATCTGGAACACCCTGTATATGTATAAAATGAATGAATACCTTTTCTTTGGTTTAATTAAATCTGTTCGCTGGCTTTTACATTTTCTTGAAGTTCTAACTAAAACTAATTTAACATTTATATGAAACAAAAATAGTTTAATATGGCACGATTTTGACCATTTCAACTCGTTGTTTTAAGTAGATTACAACTGTTACCCAATGCTCAGTGAAGTGTGTCAATCTAACAGCTCTGGTGGCTGCAATGAATCAATGTACCTTTAGGTACTTGGTTTGGAAATCAAATTTACAATTATGCAACATGTCAGGCTAGATATAGTTTTTAGAGAATCTTCCATTTTTTGTCTTTGTAGGAATACTATAAAGTGCGAGATATGAAACAGTGTAGTAGCTCTGTGTGTTAGTCAAGCTATTCGCTGTTTATGGCTCGAAATGATGAGCTTACTATTGATGAAATAAAGTAATAATTAACGCATCTATTTGTATACTTTGTATACTTTGTATAACTTCACTTATTACCTATTACAGCATATTCAGATGTCAGATTCATATGAAGCAAACAAATACACACGAGTTTATGGCCGAGCGACCAGTAGCAATGCAATATTCGGGACACCAAACCCTGGCATGCGTTGATATTTGTTTACTTCTTATGAACCTGAATATTCTTTAAACCATTAAGTAGGGAGTGATAATAAGAAAAAGATAGTAGGAAAGGAAAATATTTTTGTGACTTAATTTTGGATTCATTTTAGAGCAAACTACGTAATCAAAGTAATTGAAGTAAAATTCTTTTTAAAGAAGGTACTAGCATATTTCTGTATACATTTTAGCATTAGAAGCTTAAGAATATAGACATATTTTTTCAGATTTTTTTGAATGTCTAGCATAATATGTACTGAATTTATGTCGTTAGACACCTAATATCTATTTTAATTGAAATTTAACTTCAGAGAGGCAATACAGTCAACGAATATTTCACTCTAAAAGTCGGTGTACCACAAGCTGCTGTTCCAGGATATTTTTTTCTCATGAATCTGGAATTGGTTGGGAGGTTGGTCAATGAAAGTTATTGAATCACAGCACTTAGGCGCCATTGGGCCCTTTATACTTCCTCCCTGTAGGCAGACCCTCGTCTAAGCCTCCAATCAACCCAATCTTGTGAAATAGGTGGTGATGCTGGCCCGAGGCATCTCCCTGGTATCGGCCAAAGTAGGTCAACGTTGTCCCAAAATGGATTATCTGATTGATGAGATGGCAAAACCGTTACAGAGCACATATTTGACCATCCCATCCTCTTTTTCACAACCTCTGCAGAAAGGTGTTTCGCTCAAGCTCATATTGTGTAGATGTTTTCTTAACGGACAGTCTTCAGTTTAGATTCCCGGTAAAACGTAGGTTCCTTCTGGACATTGCCAGGTAGTCCACTGCTGTACTCTTGTTGGGATATTTTAGTAGTTCCCTAGCGAGCTGACAGCTGTTTGTTTCATCCCACAGCTTCTTAAATTCATTGTGGGTGTTCTCTTTAATTATTTGTGTTATCGCCGTGATCGGTAGCAGACTGGCCGGGCCTGGTCCAAAGATACTTAGGCCCGCTGCCTTCTTCGAAGTAATCCCATAAATCAACAACAAAAACGAATTGTGACTGAGTTTATCAGCAAATGTCCGGAAATGGTCAGTGGCAAATTCACTAAAACTTACACGAAGCAACCAATGAAAAACCGTGCACTAACAGATTTATTAAATTGTGTTCCTGGTGGCTCAACCGAAGAACGGACTCAATGGAGGAAGTTAATTAATATATATTGATACTATAGTAAATTATTTCCATCTATATATTATAGATAGTAGGTGTATAGTAAATGTATAAGCTTTATGCAGGATTGTTTTCAGATTTGGACAGATATAAAGAAAAGCACGAAACCTACAGTAATGCAAAATAAAGTTGCTGTCAATAACACCGGAGGAGAAGTTACTCATCAAGTTATTAATTATACAGACAATATTATTTTGGACATAATCACTCCTGTGACTATTAGCGGAGATACAGGATTTACATACCTGAAATTGATTTCATCTTCTGTAATATGGTCATCAGTTCACAAAATAATAATTTAGTTGAGGTTAGTATTCTTTTAATTTACAAACAGGCAGATAACGCAACAATCTTTCATACCCACGTTACGTATTATATAAAATGTCCCCTGTGCTTAACTCAACCTAGTATTTTCGCTGGCTAGAAAAGGTATGACGATCCTGAGACAGACAGTTCCAGAATTAATAGTAAAGTGATCTTTCTCTACCTGCTAAAAATATTAAATTGTGTTGTACAAGGTCTTATCTTGGTATGAAGATGCTTGAGTAAGGTTTACATAGATATTTAATTTTAGGGAAAAGAAGTTGAAGTACCGATGGAAACCCCATGGTTTCAGTCACAGGAACATAGCTATGTGAAAAAAATTGAAAAAGTATACCAAAAACGGCACCGGTTTCGAAACTACCTACTAACAAAATTAGGAGACTTGATATGTCTCACAAAAATAATGACAAACTATTGAACATTAGTAGTGACGGGGTTGCAATTGAGCAAAAGATTTATGAAAAAAAATTACAAGTAATGGGAGAGGACAAAGAAAATAAAAAACTATCAAGAGAGACGGTTGAAAATTGTGGAACAAGTCGCTTTTGTGGAAATTAAACAAGCGTCTTCAGTCTGATTTTTGAAATTATAAATGACATAATCAGGATCTATCTTCGTCGTTTGGGAGAGGCACATTGTTTTCTCTATACATATTGCGTAAAATTACACATGCATTTACAATTATTGAACCTGCCTTATGAGGTTTATAATGTAGAAATCTATGTTCAAGAAGGCAGCGAACTCTATTTTTCAGACGCCCACTGCATTGTTCTATTAAACACCTTCTTCAGGAGTTTCTGGGTCCATATTGGTAATTGAAGTCAACAACCAAGGTCTGAGGGGATAACCTAAATATTAAAAAAAAAATTGAAAAAATTATGAAGTTCATATCCACAACATATAAATAAACAATCTACTACTTATAATATTAATGTAATTACAGCAGGTATAGTATAAAATGCAGATTTTTATTTTCGTAAGAACCTAGAAATTAATTATTTTAAATGCATACACGTAAAGAACCAACCTGAATCTCCTAAAATAAATAATGGATTTTTGGGGTTTTGTCTATAGACACTTTGCATGATTTGGGATACTGCAGACTGTCTCCATATATGGGAATCATGGGTACTGCCAGGGAACTCAGCATTAACATTCAGTATTTTCAAATCCAAGTCACATACCTAAAATTTATAAAAGTTTAAATTGAAAACGTTTCCGATTTTGTAGGTAATTCTTATTAGTTGAACATTTAATGAATGATAGCTTTTCCTGTTCACATAAACCCTCTCAGAATATTGGGGATCATTTGTGAGTGGTGCGGTGATGGCAACATGAGTGCAATCTATGCACCCAGTCACGCCAGGAAATTTATACCTTTGATAAAACCTATAAAACACTGTAGAGTTAGTACAAATGTAAAAATACTGAGGGAATTAATCATGATTTTAAGTAAAACATATTGATTGTTGTTTTTTAAACATGATTTTTATCAACACTGGAATTTACTGGAATCTAAACGTGAGATCTCTAGATACTTCCAAAAACTAATAGGATTGAAGATTTAAAATGTATCCCTAACTATAAAAAGACAGAACTCACCTACGCCTTAAGTTTTCCATTTCATATATATTTTGTGGAAAATCTACCCATCTGTTTAAGATTTCTGAGTATACTTCATTTATACTGCGGCTCGCACTTGGTTGACTGATTCCAATGATTCCAACAAAACTATTTGAGCCGGTAATTTCTTGGTAACTGCCAAAGCCCAAGAACCTCAGTGTGGCGAGAACCTTAAATAATATTCTAAAAGCGATATTACCGCTATGATACTTACCTGTTACATACATTTGTTTGAACAGTTAAAGCCGATTTACGGGTCGGTAGTTGTAAATGTAGAGTAAGCATGTCGATTAAATTTCGGACCAATGGTTTTGAAAGTCTAATCAAACGTATAAACTTATCATCTGATAAATCAAATAAGTTCGTTTTTTGTAAATTTAGACGCTTTCTCTCAGCTTCTTGCTCTGCATCTCCTCTATCTTTTGCAAAGCGTGCAAGAATACGATATTCTGTTTCTCTAGAGAACCACGCCCACATTGTGTTGATTGTTCTACTCCCTGGAAGTCAAGAATAGCTACCTGGAGGCATCCATCCTGTATTCATGAAGACTTTATTTCCGTGACACCATCTTTTCACAATATAAATTTACAATTGTAATAAAACACAATCATCAAGAGCTTTATTTAACAGTGTTATATAACTTCAGATTATCAGCGAATAGGAGAATATTGCACTCTAAAATTTGAGGAAGGTCTTTAATGAAAATTGTAAATAAGAGTGGCCCTAGATTAGATCCCTGCTGGATCTAATTTATTTAATAGAGTATAGTGGTCAATTCGGTCAAACGCTTTAGAGAAATCTGTGTAGATCACATCTACTTGTTCTCTGTTATCTAACGAATCAGAGGTGAACTGACTTATTATTGCTAGATTTGATGCTATTGAATATTTTTCAAGCAAGCCATATTGATGAGGTGAAATAAATTGTTTAATCTGTGGATGAATCTGAGAGCACAGAGCTATTTCCAGGACCTTGGCGAAATTACATAGGATAGATATGGAGCGATAGTTTTCTAAATTGTTTGGCGGGCCAGAATTTAAAACTGGACACAGTCTTGCTAATTTTCAAGTCTTGGGAAATATACTTTTTTAAGAATAAGATTGAGCAATATTAGTAATGGGGGAATAAAAGCAATTGCACAGCCTTTAACAACAGAACTGGGGATTAGATTATGATCCGAGGTCATTTTATTAGGGAATTTTTTTATGGCATCTTTAATATTATTTTCAGTAAAATTACTCACATTGATACATATATTGGTTGAATGATGAAGCTATCCTTTCGGACATCAGACTTGGGAAGATATGCATCACTAAAGAAACTGGCAAAACCATTTACTATATCATTGGAATATGGAATATCGTAACTTGTATCATTATGATATATGTTACTAGATATTCTCGATGTACCTTTTTTATTTTGCACATATGACCAAAAGTTTTTGGGGTAATCAGAGATACTCCTTACAAAGATATAAGAATATACAATCCAATTGGAAAATTCACGAGTTGCAAAATTTGAACTTTATATTTCTACAATCCCGTTAACAATGAGCAGTAAAGCCCATAACTGACAACATCATAACTCCACAATCCCATAAGCCAGGAAATTTAGAAGACTTTCGATAACCACACGAGTCTGGGACCGACAACTTTTTTCTGTGGGCCTGCGAATCATTGTGTATTGCACTTATATTCGATTATATTTTGTGTATATTACTCATACTTAGTACTGGGGTACTTTTTGTTTCTTCTCGGAACATTTGAGATTAACTCATTACACACCACACCACATAAAACGATAACCCTCAAATCCAAAGTCGAGATTTCCCGGAAAGTGGTTACACTTATGAAAAACTCAAAATAGGTCAATTACCTACCGATGTTGCCAGTGTTGGATCTGGGGATGGAACCCAGTACACAATAGACAATTAAGCGTGCTCGCTATACAGTATTTTACAGTCTACATCGTATTTTTCGTGTATAAAAGGTCGCATATATATATTAGGTAACAAGGCACTGATCAGAAAAATGACCCATTTAATTATTTTTCATAGAAGTGGTAGAAAGTCCGGCTGATAGTAGACGGACTGTCACTTTTTTCCAAATCAAAGATGAACAATGGTCCGCTTACTCATGTTAATATGTCTATAAAGTCAACACAATGCAATCGTGATAGCCGGAGGTCAAGCATATCTTATTATTATTTTAATTCCTGCGAATTTATGAAGTTTTACCTTAAATAATTTTACTGTAAAATAACTTACCATGCCTTGATTCTCTTATTATAATTCTGCATGTATTATTATTTATGTTCTAATGAATTACACTAGAACGAAGCTAACACAATGTCTTGTATAAATTATAGCTTTATCTTGTATATCATTCATTTGCAATTTCTATGCTTGCTAAACAACGGATTACAGTCCAAATTTATAATAAAGACATTTAATAATTTCTACGGTCAAGATAAGAGCATTTTATAGTTTCCTTAACATTCCATCAGTCTACAAAGAGACATAATGTCGTAGTCAGTGAACTGAAAGCTCCACCGATTTATTTCAAATTTATATATTCTTATGCACTTTAATTTTTAAATGAGGTTAGTTCGTTGCTGCTCCTTTCTCCATAATAAATGCTTATTTAATTAATATACAAAACTTGGATTAAAATTAAATTATTTTATTTGTTTAATATTATGTAAAACTTTTTTGTTGCTATTTTTTATCACTTTATAAATCAATGTTATTAAATCAGGTACATAATAAATAATTAAATTTCAATAATTCTATATGGAATATTTTTTTAACGAATTTAAATATAGGTATTTTCTATTATACGAAAGGTAACGAGAGGAGTGATATTATTCAACTAATTTATACAGGGAATGCCAAAATCACGGGAGATGCTTATAATGGCAGATTATTTACAACATCAGGAACTACTTAAGATAGACTGGTCTTTTTTAAATCAGCTCAACTTTTGTGAGCAAAAAGATAACTGATTGGAAGGTATCATCTGAATCATCATGTTCAGATCATAGACATATTCTGCATAATATAGAAGTCGGTTCAAGAACTGTGACGACATCGAGATCCTAGATGCACAGACTGAGGAGGGTATAAGCAATTTCTCCAGTTGAACTTAGAGTTCGCTCTCATCACGATCAATAACCATGATAAAATGTAAGTAGCAACGGAACAGAACCGGACCGCAACCATTTTAGATTGTCGTGAAAGTTCTCCGCTAAAGCTTAAAAAAGAGAACAGAGGAGCATCTTAGTGGAACACTAGATAAGATGAGAAAATAAGTTTCTACACTTCTTCAAACGAGCAAAAGCTTCGGGCAACTGGGACAAATAGAGATCTGTTCTAACAGACTATAACAATGAAATCAGGAAAGCAAAAAAAAAAGAGTCTTGGAGGAAGTTCTGCGAGAACATGACTGATGCGCCTGGAGGTACAGAATCCGCAAGATCATTTCCAGAGAAACTTCACGGGAGGTTGGGACGGTAAGACGAACAGATTGCTCGTTCGCTGAATCTGAAAAGGGAGCCCTAGAGATTCTAGCGCGAAACCACTTCCCAGGAAGTTCGACTTTGCCGAATAACCAACAGGTGCCACCATTAGGGTGTCGATACAAACTACCCCGTAAATATTATTGGTTGGTAGCAAAACAGGTTATCACAGCGATAACGGTTGAGTAGACCATTTAAATTTTTCCAATCACTCAAATCCTGGGGTATGGGTCCCCAAAAATATACTGGATATACGTTACGGTCATTAGACCAATGATAGCGCATGATTTCATAGTTTGGTAGTCGAAAGGGCTACAACAAGCGGCCTAAACTAAACTCAACTCTCTAGCTTACAGAGATAAGCATGCCTGTCAATAATTAGTGCTATAAGCACCACACCGTCAATTGCTCTGGAAACAATATACCGCAGGATAGTATCATGGAACGCAATGGCTGATTGATGACTTAAACAGTCATAAAATCCTAGGCATTTTTTCAAATGTGACACCTACTAGAACCAACCATGACCTGTCTTTTAATATTTCCTGAAAGAGATGAGTGGGATCGGTATAAAACCGACATACAGAAGGCAGATATTTGTTTGTTTGCGGATGCTTCCAAAATTCCTGAAGGAACAAGGGCTGGAGTCCAAAGGTTAGAATCTAGGTAATACGCGCAACAATTTTTCACATTGAAATAAATGCCAGTGAACTGTGTGGACGGAGGCTGGAACTAATGCATCCTAGAAACAGATCGATAAATGTTTTCTCAAACAGCTAAGCACCTCCTAAAGCTCTTGGATTCTCTTGCTGTAATTGTGAAATTACCAAAAGGCTTTAACTTAACTGGGCAGAAACATCCTCAACTGACTCTGGTCTGGGTGCCTGGCCACTCTAGCATGGAAGCCAACTGTCCAGCCAGAGAAGGTGCAGCATCAACATTTATAGGACCAGAACCAGTTCTTGGCACTGCTAAGACAAATATCATATACTGGGCCAAGAGCAAACCTCTCCTCTACTGACAGGAACTACCAGGATTATCTCATTCAGGGGAATTCATCACATGTCCTTTGAAATCAAGAGCTAAAAAACTACTAGAGTTAAACAGGTTTCACCTAAGGACCATAATCGGCCTATATATTGGGCGCTGCAGATCAAATCATCACCTACACAGACTTGGATTGGTGGAGAACGGTGAATTCCATCTATGTTTAGAGGAAGATGAAATGACAAGGCATCTTCTGTGCACTTCCCACTGCAAGAAGAATCCGGATCTCACTATATGGCAGCTATTACCAGAGAACCTGGACATTTATCGCCCAATTAGGTTACCAGCTTTATTGAAAAGCTGAATCTATTGGGTAAAATATGATTAGGAGTGAGTCGCGATAGACCGAATAGTCTCAGTGTAGGGTTCAATATGAGGCCGCTCACATTTCAACTTAACTTAAACTATTACCATTTCGCATGAAGTGTTATTCATTTTCTTATTAAAGACATTTAGTAATAACAAAAATATACAACTGACAGATATTAATAAATTCAGTACAGTAACGCGTTTTTCTCCACCCCAAACGGGCCACATTTGAGCTCCGGAAACGAGTTTTCGATTTGCTCGGGCACCAGTCGTATAGACAAACTTCGCCCTCAAAATAAAGACGTTTATTATTATTATTATTATTATTATATCGGGATGAGAACAAGCGACGCAACGCAACGGGGCAGCACCAAATGATCTGCAAAATAGTAACACAAAATATATGGTACAGCGATGACACAGGGTTATATACAGTAGTTGGCTAGTATATCAGTTTACTTAGTCCTCCGTGAACTTACTTACTTCCTGTGGTTACGGTCAAGCACGTCTGCTGCGGTGGAACCGTTGAAACGGAATAGCATCCCACTTCACGGCTCCTCAGATCCTTTTCTGAAAATGAATCAACTTACAATCGGAGTGGGAGTAAACGCCAGATGGATGCGCTGCTGGTCGATGACTTAGTCAAAATCCTACTGCTCGAATATGATAGATGGCACCTGGGTTCGGATCTCGGAGTGGACACGTCTGCTGCCGTTGAGTCGCTCTGGGCGATTACCAACAAGGGACGAATTCAATTATTTTCTTCAAATACTTACAAGCGGGGGTAGGCGCCAGATGGATGCGCGGCTGATCGATGACGTAGTACGGAATTTGCCAAAATACTGCTGCTCTGAAATATATGACGCTAACGATACTTGGGTTCGGTCCTCAGAGCGGACGTCGGCTACCGATTAGTTGTTCTGGCTGGATTAAAGCAAGCAGCAGGACGTGTGGTTTGCGTATAAAGGCAGTCAGTGAATTGAACTATCGAATATTTCCTTATACCAAAAGAATGACGTCGCACGGATGATGTCAAATCGACTTAGAAATATTTTATTACCTTGCTTGCCACTTGAAAATATTCCGCGGTTGGTTTACGCAGGATGGTAGGCACGCACGTCTAGCTCGCAGGACTGCTGGCCGTCGACTGAAAATATTTACTACGGGTTCGTAAGGTTATACAAGTTCCTCACGTTGTTCCCCCACTACATGAGTACATCTGTTTTTACAACTGGTATATTTATTCGGTGCTGCTGCAAATTAATATAAATTTTAAAGCGTAAAACGGTACATTAATAAATCTAAAAGGATAGTTTATATACAGGGTATAAATAAATACAGATCCTGGACTCATGTTGTAATAAAAAAACGCTTTGTTATAGTACGGTTGGCATAATTCGGTTTGTTTACATCCTACCTACAAATTTAATAAATCAGTACCTTACAGGGGAATTTTTTTACGAACCTTGTAGAGACGAGAGTACAAAGTGGTGCGTAAAATGTTTGTTAATGAAATTGAGTCGGTAAAATTTGTGATAATACTAAAACAACATCCATATTCTATTTACTTTGAAAAAATTTTAAATAATATACCTAACCATGCTATCATTTTTCAGATATATCTTGTTTAAAAAGTTAAACGTAATAGTCTAGACTTTCATAAACTCTCTACATTTAGGATTATTTAACACGTTATTATAACATATGCTGTGGGGTCGTGTGTAAGATCTAATTCAATTAGTTATAATAACAGATTAGATTATGAGAACTTGTAGGTACATGGTGTCTAATTATGGCACATTACTACCACCCACAATAAATTGAAAACAAATATTCACTGTTCGAAACGAAATTAAGGGCAACTGTCTAATATATCTAATTAAGGTATTACGAAATTGCAGCTTTAAATAAATTACATTAATTATAAGGCAAAGTATGCTTAAATACTAAATTTAATGCTTCAGTTTGTCAAACAAAAGTACCAATTAGTTCAACTGCAACTTGTTTCTTGTTGGTCCATTAGATTAATTAAGGCTCTAACTAACGTCCCATAGGTTAAAAATCTTCCATTCGATGATAAACGATATTGTAATGGTTATGTTTGAGGGCAGTTGGTTATGTAACGGTTCCTATTCTATTCACACGTGCACATAATCAGATAATTTTGGAAAAATAATAGATGCAAGGCACTTTACGGCTAACATAATAATAACAATTATACATAAATTGCTTCTAACTTTGTATAAACTAAAACAAACGATTCATGTATACAGAGAGGCCGAGATGAAAGCAATTATTAAGTATAACCTTTCCAAGATAAATTTTACTAAGAAATAATTGGTTAAGTAATTATTTTTTAGAGCTGGAATAGACAATAACTAGTGCCCTTTGAAAAAAAAGACAATATTCATAATATGGATTATGCTTCATTGAATAATTTTACTTTACACTAATCTTTGAATTTAATACGAAACACGGTTTTGGTATCCACACTACTTGCGGGGTACCATCTACAGTTTAAGTAAATCCGCTTTTTCTACCTTCATGGCTCGCACTCTCGTACGTGGAGTCTCTTTATAAGCGGCGTCAATCTGGAGGGCATGGATCAGAGCTTCGTTACCAATCTTATCTCGAGACATTCTAAGGACTCGCCTGATCTCCTCGTCTCTTATACCATCAATGAAGGGGTACCAACTGTCAACTGCTTCTGGAATTCCTTGGGTGCAACTGGGTAAGCCAGGTATGTCAATCGCTCAACAGCGGCCTCAAAATCTTATAAACTTCCCCCAGCTTTTTATGCACGTGATTTTAGCTGAGTCCGGTATACGTGAGGGAGGTGCTGGTCGCCATATCTCAGGTCTAATGCAGCCTCTAAAAGTTTAGAATCTTGTTGCTGCGCAATTTCATGGAATTATCTGAAGTAATTCTGAGGCTTGACATCTTAACGCTAACACTTTATACGTAACAACTATTGTTTACTAATCCGCTCATGAAATAGTAAGACAGAAAAAACGAAGTCACCCCCCTACCAAAAAAAGCGAAGCGATTACGCTGAGGCAAAGCAACCCCCTTTTGATGTGTGTCACGTACGTTACTATGTGTCTGGCAATTATTTCATATGCAAACCACCAACAAATGGAACACTCAATTTATCACCAAAAAAAACTTACTTAGGGGCGATACTGCTATCCCCTTGAGATAACTGTACTATTTAAGTTGGGCGCCACTGCTACGGGTTTCACGTACATGAACAAATAGATACGTTGGATCTTAATGATTATCAGATATTACCTAACGAAATCACTTGGGCTACTGTAGCGTAGCAGATATCGTAGGCACTGACTTACCCGGAAAGTGATGTACGTGCCTACGATAAAATTTCTCTAGCTCAGACTATCTCAGGGCGTTAAGCCCAAGCTTACGTAAACTATGATAAATTATTAGTTTACTTACTTAACAAATCACTGAGTTTTTCCATATGTAGTGGTTTGCATACGAAATAATTGCCAGACACATAGTAACGTACGTGACACACATCAAAAGGGGGTTGCTTTGCCTCAGCGTAATCGCTTCGCTTCTTTTGGCAGGGGCGTAACTTCGTTTTTTCTGTCTTACTATTTCATGAGCGGATTAGTAAACAATAGTTGTTACGTATAAACCTTCAATTTACAGATATTGGTTCTCCAGCATGTAACCTGGCGATGTTCAAAGTTGTGGCCAATTTCACGATTAATAAGTTATAACATTCATAAAAATGCCTCGTGTAGCTACACATCGGTTTACAATGTCCTCAAAAATTGTCATAGATTCTGCCACAAAGGTTTAATTTAAAGAACCTCCTTAAGTATATGTAAATGCATAAAATCCTTAAATATGTACAAGTTAAAAATGCAAACGTATGAATTTAAATCCAGCCGAACCACTGAAGGTGGTCCCCGGTAAGTAAAACAAATAAACAACACAAACACAACACACTTATTCAGGGTGGTACGATACCGAGTCCGGACATGGAAGAACTGTAGCCCTACAGAGAGGTCTTCGGGACACAAGAAATGGACCCAAGGATGGGGTTGATGGTAGCCTCACCAGCCCTGGCACCTTCCACTGTGTGTGGATGCCCCGTCCGTGGAACTATCACTGACGTGTGTAGAAGCCCCGTCCGTAGAACCTTAAAGATATCACGATATAATTCACAGTCAGAAATGCACGTGAAGCGTGCTTAATGTGAGAAATTCTGACGTAACCTACAAATGAAACATAATTTACCTCACTGATGAGGGAACAATCCACCAAAACTCCTGGAAGCCACAGTCGGATAAATGGGGTCGAGTCCGCCTTTCAGGTTGACACGGTATCTCCAAAGGAAAGCCTGCAAATTTGCGAAACACGTGGGTAGAGAACGGGCAAGATGGCGTGACCTTGTGTAATTTAAAATCCTGCTTCCGCAGATAAAATTTACTCACAAACACAAAATATACCGCTAAACGGAACAACAACAGATTGAGGAAATTTTCTTGAGTTGATTATTCTAAAATCCACGAGGATGCCTCGGATAAAACCGAGGTTGGAAGAATTACCAACTAATTAACACGCCGGCACAAATGGTTGCCTACCCGGTTTCCGTTTCTCTTTGCTGTTCACGTGTCGCCCTCCCGTGGAGAATAGCGAAATGTGTTACGGGCGAGTAGCAGTTGTTATAATGCGGCCCACAAAACGCTAAAGCGTATGGTAGGTCGCATATGCTAGAGGTCCGTAACACACTAATGCCAGCGGCTGAAATGATATCGTCTTGTTGCACCCTGTATAACTTTCCTTAATTCTTTCTTTTCTTCTTGAGGTTTTCTTTTGTTTTCTACTTCACGTCTCTCCTGTTTTTCTTTTTCTCCTTGGCGTCATTTTTCTTGTTCTTCTTTGTCTTCTTGATGTCTCCTTTCTTGTTCTCTTTTTGTCGACATTGGCGTTGGTCTAACATAATTTTTCTTAATTCTGCGAACATGTCTTGTATTTGTTTGTCAGCCGCCATGCTTTTTATTTCCATTAAACTCCTCAAAACGGCACTAATAAGTCTTCTTTAAAGTCTACATTAGGTATAATTAAAATATTTCCGCAAATTCCGGGATAGAATGCTCTAGAAGTTTTCTCGAAATAAACAAATAGGTCTTATTTAAAATCTATATCATTTTCCAGTTGGAAGAATTTAGCTGACTGCACTAGTTTCCAAATAGAAGGTTCTGGAAATTTTCTCAAAATAAGTCTTGTCTAATATCTAAATCACTTTCCAGTTCAAAGCACTTCAATATGCGGTCTCGAACATTCTCGAACTTCCTCGAATTGTTCAGAAATCTTGTTGCAATTCCGCTTCTGACACCAATTGTTACGTGTTTACAATCTCCTGTAGACACCCTGTACGTAGATTCAAATAATTTCAACTAGAATTTCTCTAACCACTGCTTTATTTAATACTTACTAGACACTAGTACAATTCACAACTTATTACTGTTCACTTGTTTGTCTAATATAAAATTGTGTTCCGTGCGCGAAATCCACTCTTATATATCTTAGGCGCTTTCTTCTCGAACGTTCCAGTCTATCCTTGTCGGCGTTTCTGGCCCCTTCTCGTTATTCTATGAGGCATTGCCGTAGGCATGCACATAACAATATTACACTTTTATAAGTAGTTTCATATACAGGGTTTCCCAGCTCTATTTAGACAAGTATTATCTCGGAAATGGTTCGACATAGAAAGAAATGTTTAATAGAAAAGTTATTATGTTTAAAAAGATGCATTTAACCATTTTATATTGAAATGTAAAACGGCAGGTTATGCAACTTCACTTTTTCAAATGGAACACCCGTATATTTTTGCATTTTTGAATTCTCCTTTGATTGGTATAAGTAAATCTTCGGTGCACCGAATTCTCGTAGATAATAGACACCATCCTTACAAAATCGTATGGAATTCATTGCCAACTTTATAGTACAGTTACATGATGATCCTCTGTTTGTCAATAAAATTATGTGGACTGGTGAATCACAGTTTCACAATAATGGTAGGTACGGTTAATTGACATAATAGTCATTATTGGTATTGGTAAGTGGAAAATCCTCGCTGGGTAAGAGAAACCCATTTTCAAACTATTTGGGGAATTAACGTTTGGTGAGGCTTATTTAATTGGTGATTAATTGGACCATAGTTTCATGAAGGTATCCTGAATGGTGAAAGATATTTGAGATTTTTAAGATATATTATTCCTGGTCTTGTGGAAAAAATTCCAATAAATGGGCCCCTCACTATGTGGTGGCAGCAAGACGGACCACAACCACATAATTCCAACTTTGCAACACGCTTCTTGGCTGAGACATTTGGAGGGAGCTGGATTGGTAATCAGGGACTTGCTAAATGGCCTGCACGGTCACCTGATATGAGCTCCTTAGATTTCTTTCTATGGGGTCATTTAAAACAAGTTGCATACTCTGAGAAACCAAATAATCTTAATGATTTAAAAAACTCATGCTTGCCGCCAAATAACCCCAGATGTCATGATCACGAGAACTTTTAAGGAGATATGAGTTGAGTCAAATAGAATATGGGCGACAATTTGAGCATCTTTTATAATAATTATAATATTTACTGTCAATTTACTGTTCTTTTTATGTATTATAGTTTCTTTTTAACGTCGGTCTATTTCCGCTACTGAGGCCTATCACCGACGCCTGTAGACGAGCTACCCCCAACCAGGAATTTTGCCGAATCCCTTCCCTTAAGAAGGGTAGGAATCTTTTACTTGCCTAACATTTAATAGACAAGGGACCGACGGCCTTACATCCCATCCAGAGGATGGTATATCACCTATACATCCCTCGCCTAAGGTTGCATAGCTTCCGCGCATACACTGATATACAAGCCACTATATGTGAGACGAGGACCCGGTCTTCTTCGTGAACACGCAGTTGCCTCTGGTTGTTGGGAAAATAAAAATTTTGGGCTGGCTAGCTTCGTCTGAGACTCCCAGAGGCCGCTGGTGCACTTAATTTCTTTTTAGGTCGGGGTGGTATGTCCTTAAACGGAAGGATTCGGCCAATAGGTACACCCTGTATAAGTTCAGAGCGTAAAACTGCTTTTTATTTCTTTGTAAGGGCCTAAAGCTTCACCCTGTATAAACTTTTTGTAGCTAATTCACTTTTGGTTTCTTGGGTAGGGCCTACTTGAGTACCAAACTAAAGTCACGAAGACCATTTATTTTTTACTAAAAACTAGGGCCGCGTGGGCGAATAAAATGTAGCACTTTGGCTGAACAAAAATAAAATACAGATTATTTACTAGGGGCTGTCTAGGAAGAGGACGCGGGAATACTTTCGGTTTCGTTAGCTTAGCCGGAAAACACTACTTTGGATTTAGGCTCTATGGCGACCAAAGGGTAACGCGGATAGTAAGAATTTTTTCGTAGATACACTGGGAACACAACTTGCCGGGGGCTCGGCATGCTTCTCCTTTTATACAATTGCCGGGGCACGACGTAGATGAGAGGTGGATGAGAATTAAAAAGGGTACCGGACATTCATTTGGGCTATTATTGTGAAATGTTGTGCAATAGTTGCTTAAATTTTTGAATTCCTAATTGAAAATTATACTGCTAAATCGGCTATGAAAACTGTAATATTCTGATGTGAAAATGTTAGCGGAATCTAATGTAGTTTTGGAAATATTTAAGATAACTGCGGATATGACCGATGCTTGGAAATGGCCCCGTAAAGTGGCGTTGGGGGTTCGACTTTAATCCCTATTAATGTTACATTTAATGTTACATGCGATGCTAGGTTTGGTCATGATAAATTTGTTTAGGTCACGCTAAATCCTATTTAGTAAATGGAGTGAAGTTGGCGACGATTTGCCAGCAAGCAAAAGGGAACTTGTAAATTTTGCATAGGTTTTTTGATTAAGAAAAGAAGCTGAATGTGGGATAACTAAATGAAGATAGGGACGAGTGGCCAGCCACTCATGGGGAACACGTAAACTGGTCTTGATTTTAAGAAGGTTGTTTTATGGGAGGCTCGGGGAGATAATTAAAAGATGTTTAAAGATATTTTATGGAAATTGAATTTGATGCGAAAATTAAGATACGGGGGCTTGTAGAATGATTTGGGAAGTGAAATAAATTTTGATAAACGGAAGTTTGGGGAGTAAATTGAGAATGATTTGAGATGTTGAGGGGGCTGTATTTTTAAGGAGTGTCGTTTGTAAAATTTTGTTGTTAATTTGACGGAATGGGGTGTTTTGGCTAATTTAATGATAGGATTTGAATGTCGGTGATTTATCGAGGATACTTGAAATTTCTCAGATTTTTTCCTTGTAAACTGTAGTTTATTGGTATGTTAAGTGTCTTAAGGACTTTTTTATGGTGTTTGCTAGGTTGACCTTGACAAATGATTTATTTGGCAAATTTTGGTTATTTTTTGATCGGCCATTTTGGTAGAATGGGGAATATACTACAACATTCAAAACGGTCGCCCATCCAAGTACTAACCGCGAATATCGTTTCTTTACATCGCATATCGAAGTATGTACATAGTAAAGACGCATCTACGCTCGCCCCTTTTTGTATTATAGTATTCCTTATAATTACGTTAAAAAAAAATGTTATCCCAAAAATTTAACTGCAAATATCTCAACAATGGTTAACGATAGATATAGAACATGATAAAATTTGTTCGGAAATAAAAGGAGAACCCAAAAATGCAAACATACATAGGGTGTTCCATTTAAAAAGTAAAGTTGCATAAACCTGCCGTCTTTTTGAGGCGCTTTGTACATTTGAAAACAAAATGGTTAAATGCATCTTTTTCAACAAAATATTTTTTCTATTAAACACTTCTTTCTATGTTTAACCGTTTCCGACATAATGCTTGACTAAATAGAGCCGGGACATGTTTTCAATTGATTGTATAATTGAAGTTATTAAATCTGTTAGGAAGTACAATATTTTCATTTTTATCGTTTTTACTTTCATATTAATTTGACATATTAATTGACAAGAATCTCCACTTCTTTTCCTTTTCAACTCTGAGGCGTGAGCAACAATACCGACGCCAATGCCGATGACCTTTGTGTCAAAGTTAGTTACTTAATCTAACAAATTATCAGCGAAATAATCATTCATGGTGTTAGTATTTAACACAATTACCATTTCCATTGTAATTCTAGACACAAACATAAACACATATCTTAAATTTTTTCAACGTTACCATTGCAATAGAAAATAAATCACGGTGGAGCCAATGTCAGTTACAGCCTACTAATCTTTTGTTTGGATTTAATGGGACTAAATATTCAGACAATACGTGCATAACAATCTCGTAAAAGGTCAACTGTTCCACATATATGACTTTATATTTTCTGAAAAATATCGTGGAAGTTTGAACCTGCTGAGACGATTAATGTAGATTTCAGATCACAGCAGGTGGAATTATACACCACGCATTCATTATTATGTACGTGGGTATGTGTTTTATTTGTTCCATATAATAACAGTGAGGATTTGATAATACTTACATACGATTATAGATGTATACCCACGGGATATCTAATTGAGGGCGATATAGTGTAAATAGATGTTATCTAATATGCTGTTTGTTTGAAATCTATTAATGTGGGATCAGTGGCGGACAAAGCAAGTGCGAGAGGTCTGTCCGCTCCAGGTGACAGTACCTGAGGGTAAACTGGGAGAATTAAAATAAAAAATTTAAATAAAGCAATTTAATTTAACACACGTTCTTGCAAGTCCTATAAATAACTATGTTGTCGTGTAAGTAAGGCAATGACCAAATAGTGTGACTAGTTCTTTTAGACAAATTGGATAGTTCGGGAGATATCTAAAAAAGTAATCGAAAAGTGGTGACGTTTTCAAAAACTTATTTCTGGTAAAATAATCAACATAGTGAAGTGAGGTACCGTCATGTGAAGTGAAGTACCGTCACGTGAAGTGAGATACTGTCATCGGTTCAAGCAGTGGAACCTCGATCAGCGAAGTTAAGCAGCGTTGGTTATTGTAATTTTCACTCATAAGATACAGAAAAAAAAATTCAAGTCTTAAAATTTTCAAAATAATTCGTTACTTCGTCACAGGCAGTCAAAACACTATAGAAAGTTCTTCAGACACTTAAATTCACAAGAAACCTCCATTTTTACAAACAAATCTAATAAAGTTCGCATAACGTCGATAATTCACAAATAGGACAAATTCATCAACAATATCATTCAAACATTCACATTAACAGATTTACAGCTCAAACGTTACAAATTACTGCGCTAAAAAATACAGCCCTCACACTAGGTTCATATCAAAACTACTTTCCACACCTCCAGTCGGAATATTGTATTTCTCTTCCACAAATCTTTTATTAATTATTTTTCTCTTCAATTCAACTTCTAATTCCATTTTACGTTCTCCCATCGAAATACACTTCATTCAAATTCCCAATGTTCTGTGGAGGTGCCAGCACCGCATTCATCAAAACTTACTTCCCAAAAATACTGGAATCACTGCTATCAAAACTTACTTCAACTTCGTTTCGATGCAGACCTACAGGAACATTCTCTTATGATATCAACATAGCTTAAAATACCTTCGAAATTAATTACCGGACCATTTCAAAATTTATTAAATTTCTTTCGACTCGAATCGATTCAAAGTTCGTTTGTACATCAAAACAGTCCCTCTTTTTATGATCGACTTCATCATATAAATTTTTGTCTCGAATTTTGTCTCGCAAAACTTTTTTTATAAACCCCTTCTCCACTAGAATACAACTTTACATTAAGTCACAGAGTTCCAAAATTATACCTAAAATACATGATTATCCCATGTTCGTGAATCTCTGTTAATGCAACCCCTAACTTCAATAGCTGATTACCTCTGTTCTAGACAATTTAGGCAATAATCACTTTTTTAAGCAGAATTTTACTGAGAACATTTTTTGGAAGTATAATTTTTTTGTAGGATAAACGATTTTCCAGAAAAACGCAAAAAAACTACCGAATTGCACTTTATGGTGGGTTTTAGTTTTAGGGATGAAGCTCCCACTTGTTGCTTGGGAACTCTTTTTATTTTGAAAGCACCTCCCTTTGACAAGTTTAATCCCCAAGTGGCAAAACTTTATAAATATTGTTTCTATTTGTGCTAATATGAATGTCCTATTTGCGTGAAAACTTTCAAGCAATTTTTCCCTTTGATCAAGCTTATTGCACTAGCAATATTGCGCGATCGAGCCCAAGTGACTGGCGGGGAACCTGTTCCAGACCTTTCCTATTGACTATGGCATATTGATGAGAACTAATAAGTTCGAATGCTGTCTATATTTGGTCAGGGAGTTGACAAATGACATTGGCTACCAATCTTTCATAATTAGTAAGGTACAATTCAATGCAGGTCGGGGTATTTGCCCGCTGACTAGTTGTTTTCTGCAAATCATATATTACAACAGTAGGTTACGTCCACCTAGGGCTAAAAGATCGCCGCTCTCGGTACTTGCAGTATCGCAAGTCGCTATACACCATGGAGACATCTATGACGTATAGTAGCAATTGATCACATGAGAGGAGTCACTTACCTCTCACCACTACTTCTTTTACTATAGTTTATATAAAACTAGCAGGTTAGCCACTGTCATTTGTCTGTTCCTCGACCTATGGCATACTGATGAGATCTAATAAGTTCGAAACCGGTCTATATCTGGTCAGGGAGTTGACAAATGACATTCGCTACTAATCTTTCATGATTTGTAAGGTATAATTCAATGCAGGTCGGGGTATTTGCCCGCTGAGTAGTTGTTTCCTGCAAATCATATATTACAATAGTTGCCAGTAATTGAAAGTAGTGTTCGCGAGTAGTTCATTAAAAGAGTTTTTAAGTGTAATTAGTGATATACATGTAATTCTGTTCGGTTCCTAAAGTTTTGAGTTTCTACTGTATAGATAAGCTTTAGTAAGTGAATATACTGTTAGGCTCTCTTATAAAAGATTTAGTTCCTTCTATCTAGATAAGCTTTCACAGCGAATATACTAGTAATTCGTTAGGATTTTAAATTAATTTAGCACTGTCTGTCTGTCTAGTTAAGCTTGACTACTTCGGGCCATCAGAAAATTCCTGTAGCCACGACGCTGCAACTACTTCCTTGGCTCTACCAAGTAAAAAAAGCTCACATTAGTTATTGCCACAGTGCAGAATTTCCGTTGTCGAAAAGTTATTTTTCACAAGCATGTTAATTTTAAAATATTTTTACTTATACTTAACCTTTACGCACTCTATTCTTATTTTAAATAAATTACTCTCATTCGTTTTAAAATAAAGTGTTATTATTCCAAGAAGAATATATGTACAGGATGAGCCTTAGACCCTGACCAGCAACCTACAAACGTTTTCAAATCAAAAACTATAGTGTACTGGGGCCTCCAAGGGTCTCTAGCAAAGATGTCCAATTCAAAAATATTATTTTTAAAAAATACCCGAGGCTCCTGCGTGTTCATTTCATTTCGCCATCCTGGTTGAGAGGAACAGTAACTGTGCTAAACTCCGCCAGGACGTAAATATAAGCAATGCATGAAAATTAAAAAAAAAATAGAAAAGTGGAACAAAAACTATGTGAAATCTAGATAATATGTAGACAATATAACTACATTCTACTTTCTCTAGTCTTTTAAATAATAATAATCATCAGAATTCTCCATGTTGTTATCAAGTGACTAATTTCAAAAAATTATTGTAAATGATAATGTACTCTATTACCAATTAAGTTTGATTAAGATGCAAGCGGTGCAATATTGAGAAAAAAATTAAAGTTAATGCTATAATCTCATAAATGATTATCAACTCCCAGTATCAAAATTTCATAACTTTATTGACATGTTGGAATCAAATGTTTCTGCTAGTCTATATATTCCAAAAAGTTATCTCCCATAAGATAGTAGACAACTATTGTTATATGTAAGCAACAGCCGACAATTCTATTGCCACGACCACAGTCCCAGCAATGCCGACAAATACTTTCATAATCTGAACAAATTGGAAAGTATTCAACGGTATATACATAATAGTATAATATCGGTATATTTTGCTATTATGTGGCAAGATTTTACTCTCATCTTCAGTGAATTCGGTGTTTCTTTAACATATTGAATTTGAGGAGAACTATGGTATCCAATTGTTTCCACCAAATATGATACAACCTCATGTTAGTTGAAGAAAATCTACTATATCAGAAACCAATAATTTTCTCAAAGCCAGCTTACACCGATTTCAATTTTCAGTAGCAACTTTAGAACGTCCATCCTACTGTTTATTACTTGAACGATTTCGTCACTCAATTCCTTATTGGTACATCATTTTTTACCAGGTGTGTTTTGCCGAGGGTCCACTATGCTGTGATGTAATTTAAGGTGATGTGAAGGACTATGGTGTAAAAGTATATATGTTTGAGCTACCGCCCTATGCGTAACTTGGATGACCCATCTTACTTTTGTGACCTTTCTACAAGAATTCACTTCTTCTGTTGCCAGTCGAGGCTGGTTACTTTTAAAAGGTAGCGTTACTGTGTAACAAAATTTGCACTAATGCATTTCTGAAGCCACGGTCAATAATGAATAAAACATGTATGTAATAATCTACACAGTTTTTATTTTCTCAATTTTAGATCGTTTCCTCCTCCAAATTTCTAAATTTTTGGAATGTATACCTTCAACAAGGTATTTCCATCCCATTTGGTATTCTAGAAAGCTTAAGATCCTGATATTCTAAAGCCTCTTTGGCTGCTTGAATCATGCATTTTTTAAATTAGTTGATATTTAATTTATGCATACATATTCACTTCTTATTCCTTGGAGCTTTGTCGCTAACCCTAACCCTAAATTTATATAGAAATTGTGTAAATTCCTGTTTCAAGCTCAATAGAGTGTACCTTTCGAAGTGTTTGTTGTTGTGTTTTTCTCTATGGTAACTATTCTATCTGTTCTTCTATAATTAACGGTAACTTTAGCTATAACCAAATAGAGATTGCACCACCCCCACATTCTCAGTTACAATATGGCCTTTTGGGATATGTCTAGTTATAATTTTTTTTCACCATACCTTCCCACGATATGATCATTTTCTTTTTTACACACACTTTTTTAAATATCTCCCGAATTATTCAATTTATGTCTAAAAAAACTAGTCGCATTCCACATATCCGGCTATAATCTATTCATTAAATCCGTTATTTTTTTTTCATTTCCTCCATTTCATAAAACAGAAGATTTTAACGAATACTTCTAACATTTTGAAATTTTACGAAAACTAATCATACATACCACTGAATAGCAAAAATCAGGCATTCGATGACTTGGGAGAAATAATCCATTTTCAACGCTTATATAAGTTAAACTAAAGCTATAAGTTCTGAGAAAGCATATAATCTGTTACCTTCAAACAAAACAGATAAGCAAATAGAAAATCTTGCTATCTTTTATCGCATCTAGGCCTCTTTATTGTCGACAAAAAACACCTAGGCATTAGCGTTTTGTGGTTTTCGATAAAATATCCTCTAGCGATAAATAGGGAATACCATAAAAAAAAATAATACTTTAATACATGCGGGCTATCCAAATGTAGAACTAATATATCAATTACTCAGGTATGTAATAAAAATTATAACAGTTTCTGCCGATTTCACTTCAAAGATAATTTTACCGGTCATCCTCTATATATTTATATATCATTTATCATGCCACTGTCAGCTGTATTTTTCCACCCAAAATTTACACTCTGTTAAAAATTGACTTGTTAGTATTACAAGGTCGTATGAGAGAACTATCTTCAGTATTACATTTAGAGACATTTTAGAAAGTTACAGACTGTGTTTCTCAAAAATTACCAATGATAATATCATATGACTAAAGAATATTTGAAAAGTTCAACTTTAAAAAAATTCTTCCCATTGTCGAAAGTTTGTTAGCTCATAATTTTTTTTCTTCTTTATCAGCGTTAATTATCGATTACATTGGAACAGAGATTAAAGATACAAATACAAATTATTTTTAGCTGTTATAGCTATAAAAAATGAGTTATAACAGATGAAAGTCTGAATTTTGGGAAATTCTCAAAAATAACAAAAAAAAATGTTACCTCGAAAGTCGTGAGATTTTGTATAGATATAATTGGGGCTAAATTTGTTCCAAATGGCCTCACCTATCCCCCCCTTCTGTTTGGCAAACCAACTGCCAAACACCCTGTATATCCCTAAAATAATTTATGAGTTAAGTCCTTTCAAACTTAATTCCGGAGGCACTTTAAAATACTAGCAGAAATCGTAAATGTGAATCATCTTTAAATAAATTATTCTTCACGAGTTAATCTAATTCAAATACCTACACACACTGATTTTATTAAATTTATATAAATTGCAAATCAATACTTAATTATTTATTAGGGATTCCAGGAAATGCAACATTGTCTAAGATGAATGAAGTCATTTTAGATTATCTTGAGGCGAAGTCGTGCCCACCAAACAATATCATTCAGAATACAATTTTATTGAGAAAAAAGTATGCAGTTAAGGTCAGATAACATTTACAATACAAAGGAAAATAAGAAAAATTGCGTGCGTGATTTTATTTCGCAAGACCTTTACAGAAGCCAGTGGTGTGCTTCTCATTTTTTGAAGGAAGAGCTAAGCTATCTAGAAAGTTTTTAGTATGGTTTGCAGTTTATTATAGTTTCCATCTTAAGCCCTACTATTACAGGAACTACATTAATATAAGTGGATAATAATCTGCAGTTTTGTTTTCCGTTTTTTCCAAGTGATAAATAAAGTAGCACAGTATCAAGGATTTTATGGGCGCTGTTCAGTCGTTTACTAATTATAGGAGTAGATGTAGATTATGCCACCGTTTTACTAGTCAGCTAGATTGCAGACGGGCCCACTGTGCCTAGGGATCTACAGCAGAGCGTATCCTTGTACATACCCCTGCTTGCAAAGAGTAAAATAAGGATTTTAATTTGAATGCGGCTGTTCCATAATTTACATTTAAATCGTATTTGCATTATATGACCAGTAGTAACTAAATATGTGCAATGACAATTATTTTTATAGAGATTGAATAATTTCAAATTCGGTTCATAATTTGAAAATAGTAGCGCCTGTCAAAAGCCATGATGGCTTTCATGGCTTCGCATGCGTTGTATAGTTTTAGATTTTACATTAAAAATTACAGCCCTAAGAAATAAAGCCACCACGGTAGCTTCAATCTCGTCTAAATTGCAACATGAATTTCCATGCTTATCATTGAGCTTCTATTTTTATTAATTTTCATTATTACAATTCAACGTCTAAATTAGTTTCCTATCCTTTCAAATTATTTAATTTCAACAGTAAACTCTCGGTCCCTAAAGTATTTCATCAAAACTTATTTCTCTTCAACAAAATGCAGATTAGATGTTTATATGCTACAGTTCTCGCGTGAAGTCCGAAAGCTCCTGCGTTAACCCCGAGAGCAAAAACATCAGTCCGTCCTAGTCTCGTAGTTAATCCCATATAACTCAATAGCCGGTTCATGTAGTCACGAAAATTACTTCAAAAGATGCTCCTTATTAATGCCCAACTTTATGTATAGTTTTCATTTTCAAAAACTTATATTTTCAATGCAAAAAGTGCTCCCTCTCCGAAAGGAATGGACGGTGCACGGCAAACGCTAGCAAAAAAACCGGGATCAACGATAAGGCGGGACTACTGTCCCCGGCGAAACGAAACGCTTCTGGTACTATACAAGGCCGAAATTTTTACGCACTTTCATGTCAATTCTTGTAATTACTTCGTGTTATACATCTTCGTGTGAGGGTTTAAGAAGTTTACCTTACTAAGTGAAATTACTAGTTGGATTTGTCGGTTATTTAACTAATATTGTTTTAGTGCCTTTTGCCTAGTACACTTTCCTGTTTTGGGCACCATCGTCGCGAGTGAAATTTAATGTGCAATTTGGCCATATCGAATATCAGTTGTCGATTTTAGTTTACTGTCCGTTCCTATCGTACTATACCGCGTCGTCGCTGTATCGTATCGTTCAAAGCTCCCTTGCAAATGAAACATGGAACAAAAACTTTACGAGATCATTATTAACGCCAGCAAACCAATCGGTTAGGTGTCGTCAAACCAGCTGATGCTGACGAAAGCCTCTAAAGGTAAGTGATTCAATTTGCTGGTAGAAAGCGTAACGGTATTCTAATGTGTTCGTAAAGTTTTTTGCATTTGTATTTGCAGGGAAGCTTTGAACGTTACTATAACCTAGTACTGCTAAGTGCTAGGCTGCACCCTTGCGTAAAACAAGTGAAACGCCTTCGCCGTCGTATTATACATTTTCTAGTTTATTCATTTTCATTTATTTTTTCACTTCTTCACAATTTTATTTTATGGATAAATTTCTGGACGTCGAATAGTTACCTCAAGAACCTCAAAAGAAGTCATATACAGGATGTAGCTTTTGGTCTTGACCAAATCATCGAAATCTTAACATGTTTTTGACTTCTACAACTACATAAAATGCACGAGGAACTCCAAATTCCAAATTATTATTCTTTTATTCCCGGAGTACCCTTCGTGTTCACAAGGAAGACCGCGTCCTCATTTCACATATTCCGGCGGTATGTATATCAGTGTATGCGCGAAAGGACTGTGTAGTGGATACAAAATCCTTCGGAGGGGATGTAAAGCTGTCGGTTCCTTGTCTATTAAATGTTAGGCAGGTAAAAGATCCCTACTTTTAGAAAGAGAAGAGATTCGGTGAAACTCCTAATTGAGGGTAGTCCGTCTAGGCGTCGGTGTTAAACCTCAGTAGCGGTAATAGTCCGACGTTAAATAAATGTAGAAAAAATGTTCCCTTTTTTGTCTTTCCCTTTTTCTTTCTCGTTATATCTTTTTCTTCTTCTTTCCCTAACTCTATCCCCCCTACCGACAAGAAGTTTTTTCATATTTTTATAATAGTATCAACATTTTCGAATAGCTTGTATATATCTGCTGCAATTTAAAGAATTGATCTGCAAATAGTTTTTGCGAAAAATACTTTCTGCTATCATATTTTAAATCTAATGTCCATCAAATTATGATATTTCTATCAATTCAACAACATTTTTACCTAGCTTTTGAGCATAGTTATGTCTAAAACCTTGAAATGAATAAATATAAAATAAAGGTTAATCGAAATATCACCGGAAACGTTCAGTTTAACTTTTTTATGTCATTTGTTTACAAGTTAACACAATACTAAAAGGTTTAAAGTTACAATATAATCAGCAACCTTCATCACAATACGTTTAATTCCAATACGAGATAACTGTGTCATATGATTATAATTTGGCTGCCTTGTAAAACCATTTGATATATGTCCAAAACTATTAACGTTTCGTCAAAGCAGCATGAAAACAATGCCTTTGAAACAATATAACAACACCATAATAGACAATAAAATATGTATTTTTCTACGTTTCTGAGCCACAGAATGAAAGGTTAATATTATTTGAATTCAATTAGAAAACACAGTACAAAACACACCTTCATCAAGATACAAAGTTATCTTTTAAATAACACTTAAAGCATATAATAATAAATTGTGTACAGTTAGAAGTATACAAAGGAAACTACGAAAAGGAAACGCCCTCACAATTTTTTGCAGACTTTGGAATATAATTATGCAAATAGGGGCACGACGTTGTCATTTTCCAAATGGTTAACACGGCCTTACGCAATGATACTGAATATATACATTTTAATTTTGTTAACTAACATGAATTTCAATACTTCTCAAATAGATAAATTCACACTGCACCGCTTCGACAGGGACTTTCCTTTAATGGTAAGTAGACTATTGTCCACATTGTTTTCAAGCAGGTAAGTTGATTTTACCGGTAAAGTGCTAGTTGCTATTGACGACGGGAAGTAAGTGAGTTACTTCTCCCTTGGGGAAATAAGTGATTTCAAAGTGGAGTGGAGTAGAGTGAAGTGGAGTCGAGTAGAGTAGAGTATAGTAGAGTAGAGGCGAGCAGAGGAGAGGAGAGCAGAGCAGAACAGGGCAGAGCAGAGTAGAGTAGAATAGAGCAGAACAAAACGGAACAGAAGAGATGTAACGTTTCGTGTTTTATACAAATTGCTTTATCCTTCAGTGGGTGCGAGCGCACGCATCTTAACAATTAAAAAATAAGCACTTAAACTAAAGAATAACAAAATATATTTACAGTATATTGTGGTATAAGCTTCGAACAATAGATACATTTTTTCTTACACTAAAAAACAATGATTTTCATATATTTTGTGAGCCCTGAAAATACTAAAATATTTTTTCCGAAACGAAAAAATCAGGTGTACCTTAAAAACGGTATATGTGAAAACAATTTGCCATGTGGGACATTTTAATATTTATATAAAGTGAAGAAAGTTAAATTGTGCTCTTACAATAATAGCTAGATGAAATAAACTGTATGATTATGTATAATTCATAGGGTGAAATGAGACAAAGCTTAATTTGAATAATATAATACTTACAAAAAGTTACATATTAGGCAAAATCTAAAAAAAATTTAGTCATCTGTATTTTTGTAATTTGTAAAATACAAAAAAATTCCCTAATAATTATTCAACAGATCAGAGACAGATCGTATAAATAGTGTAAAATTAGAGTAGAGTAGAGTAGGGTAGAGTAGGGTAGGGTAGGTTAGGATAGAGTAGGGTAGAGTAGCGTTGCGTAGAGTAGAGTAGAGAAGAGCAGAACCGAACAGAACAGAACAGGATAGAATAAATTTTATAAACCATAACCTTGTTATATAACAATATCGACTACATACATAAAAGTATGAAAAGGAATATAATACAAAAAATGTGAGTTATTTAACTCTTGTTTTGTTCTTAAGACAGTTTAAGGCTTTTTATTTTTTACTGGCATATCATTCCTTTGACAAGCCTTGATTGAAGATGTACCAAGTATTTACTGCAATAATCATCGATATTATCATGGTTAGCAAAATGAAACATATTATTATTGGAAAACATTCTGCATGTCCTATTTCTATTTAAAAGAAAATTGGGAGAATCATTATAGCCCAGGCGGTATTTGTTTTGGGTTGGATGAATCGGGTAGTATGGCATATTTTTGGCTTAATCGCTCCTAAAAATCATACGAAATGGTAATTTCACAATGCGCTAGTTTGAAAACGTGGGTGTAATCTTTTATTACACAAAATGTTAAAAAATTCCCAAAAATTCCGTTTTTTTCTTCCTATTTTTTCACATATCTCAGTGGCTAGTGCTTTTAGAGGAAAGTTATAGAAACAAAAGAGTTTTGTAATTAAATTTTGAATAAGGTGCAGTTGGTTGCGAATCCAAAAATTTATTTTTACTATTGCAAAATTAATAAAAATCGCAGTAGTAAGTTATTTGTAGATTTTTTTTCAAAAACTTATATTATACATATGATCTTCATACTTGGCTAAAAAGAAAGCTATGATATAATAAATCTTTCTGTCAAAAAATTCCCTCCCCGTGCTGTCAGAAAATGCACCCCCCGTGCTGTCAAAAAAATGGGGTCCTTGTGCTGTCAAAAATGGCGACACTGACTGTCAAAAATGGTGCTCCGCACCAGGGCACACTTAGCGCTCCGCGGCTCCGTGCTGTCAAAGGACTCCGTATTGTTACATGGCCTATGTCCATTTAACAGTTTTATATAAAAACTAGTATTTTGCACAATCATTTTGATTCAGTTTTTGTAAGTGAAACTGTTTTCAACTAACAGAATTTTACTTGTATAACTGCTAAACCATTTCACACTGTTTTATGTATATATTTTTATATCTTAGAAACTCAGTCTTGTTTTTCTAAACTATTATGTATTTCCGTACTATACAGCATCCCAGGAAACAATTAACAATTTGCCTACAAAACATTTATTTACATCAGATACTTATATTTCAATTTTTATATTTTTGTTTACTATGTAAGTACATATGGTTATTTTCTTTACCTTTTCTCGTTACTATATTATAGTATAGCCTATAAGATGTAATATATTTACTGAATTCTCACAATAGTCACAATACGTTTTTACTATTTTTATTACAGCTGTTCATATTGTTGGTTATGTACGAAATAAAAATTACAAACTGAGGCAAAGGCAAATCGGCTGTGGTATGGAAGTAATAAAAACTTTTATTATAGATTCCTTTTATCAATCATATGCCATTATTTTAGTTGTGAGTAAAGGAAATTATAGAATTTGACCTGCAGGTTGTTGCGCTTAACTGAACAATTGACAGATGGCCATGCCTGTACTATTTTTATATTCTATAGCTTTTAATTTAATTAGGGAATGTTTATTTGGTAGCATTATTTTCCAGTAAGTAGGACAAAAAAAGTTTACATTATCAGTAAAACTCACCAGGAAATCATTTGCTTGCAGCCTTTATACTGACTCGAACGTATATAAATTTTAACTGTGGACTTCAATAATTGATATTATATTTTTATATCCACGTTAACAAGTGTTTAACATACAGGTAATTTCATTTATTACTCATTTAAAATTTAATTAACCTTCAATTTTTGTCTTTGATGTAATTTCAATTATTTTTAAAATAAATTTAAATTCAAGGTCAATTCTTTTTAATTTAATAAGTAGTTAAAATACTATGCGTACCACATGGTTTTACAAATATTTTTCTCTTCCTTTTTCATTTTTTTTGCAATTTATAGTCTAAGAAATCAGCTTATATACTTAGAAGCTTAGATGTTTAAATTCTTAGATATTTAAATTCTTAAATACTTATATATTTCTATATATTTATATGTACTTGTGTACTTATATGTTTATGCGCGTATATACTTATACTTCTGTATACGTTTCTGCATAGCTTCTTAATTCCTGCATAGCTTTTGCACAGCTTATCTTTCATCTAGAAAAAATTTCGTTAACTTTTCATAAACCACCTAGTCGGTTAATTTTCCTACGATTTTCACTCCATTTCATTAAGAGACGTAAATTACCAAGGAAACTTTAGACTCCGTTCTTGCAACAAAAGACAATTGTGGGCCTGGATTGCTGCCCAGAACCAGTCACCTCAACAATAGTCAATCTAGGATCCTGGTATAAATTTGTTATATATATATATATATATATATATTTTAAATTTCAATTAGTCTTTACACACCGATTTGTCTATTATTCATGTAATATATTTTAACATTCATTTTAAACTATCTTTTTATTTTTCTTACCAACAATTTCAGTCTGATCTATAGTAGACTGGTTATTCGAGAAAAAGAGACAATTCTACTTATTTTCACTATAGATGGTGCCCAATTTAACATCAATTTTTCTTTGTCTCTTTTTCTCGAAATAAACAGAAATCTATCGCTTATGCTGTACATATCAAGAAGGGTAAGTTTCTCTACTCTTACGAATGGTCTGGACCCACGGCTCTCTGCTCCTACTTAAACCAGCTAGCCGTCCGCATATGTTGCCTCAATTCTTTCTCAAAAATAAATAACAAGGGAAAGGAGGTAACAGTATGCCCCCTTGTTCTGCGTGCTGCCGGCCGGCCGACGCAATTTTGGCAACGCGGGAAATTCAAACTATTCTAACCTGACCAGTGGGCCACGTTTCGACATAACCTAACGCGTCTTCTGGGGGACATAACCTCACTCATAAAAAAAATGTAAAATTTTTAAACAATTCCCTAGGCTCTCCTAATTAACGGAATTTAATATCTCAAAATGGATCTGAACATATGAGTGTTCTTTTATATGTCAAAAAATTTTCAACTTTCTAAATGCTTTAGTTTAGCCTCAGCAACATTTTGAAAATTTGCTAATATTTTGCAAAGTTATTGCAAGATTGCAAAATTATTATGCAAAAACTAAAAGTCCGACCTTGATGAAATTTGGTGGGAAGATTTCCTATATTAGAAAGTTTCATTTAGCCAAGTATAAAGATTCTACGTGTAATATAAATATTTGAAAAAATCTACAAATAATTTGCTATTTAAAAATTTTTCTTCGATTTTTACTACTTTTGCAATAGTAAAAATGAATTTTCGGATTCGCAACTAACTGCATCTTATTTAAAACTTAATTACAAAACTTTTTTATTTGTATAGCTTTTCTCTAAAAGCAACAGTTACTGAGATATATGAAAAAAGAGGAAGAAAAAACGGAATTTTTTTCACATTTTGTTTAATAAAAGACTAAGCCCATGTTTTCAAACTAGCGCATAATAAAATTATCATTTGTTATGATTTTTAGGAGCGATTAAGCCGAAAATCTGCCGTACTACCCGATTTACTCAAACCTAGGTGATTGTTAGCGGATATCGCCTGGGCTATTAGTCTTTAAATTGAAATTAAATAATTGCTCTTTATGATGATCGGAAATGTGTGAAATATTTATTCAGTCATTGTTTTAAAAAATTTCGCTACTGTCAAATATGTTTTATGATAAACATATAAAAAGACATTTTGTAATAACCGTGAAATCAAATTTCTGGAGATTATGTACCCTTCTAATAGATATCTCTTCTTTTTCTAATCTAGTATGTACAAATGATACATAGCTACAGTGTTCAGAACTTTTAATGAATTTAAAATCACTATATATACCTATTAATATTAAAATATTTAATAAATATTTATACATAAATAAATAATTGTCAATAAACACGCTTTAATGGAAATATTTTACTTACTGTTAATCCTGATAGCCATGCTGAAAACTTAACTACTTACATCCGCTGCGGTGAAGGTGACAAATCATCAATATTAGTTTACTGCCATCTAGATGAAGTATGTTGGGATATTGAAAGGTTTAATTGAGCCGCGCGTACAGTTACTTTTTATAAATAAGCCATGTACAGTATGTCCCATTTTTCATCTTCACAACCCTGTAAAATTGTACTTAGGTATTTACTATTTTTGCATTTTTACATATTTCTGTTTCGACGGCTAAAGAATTCATATGGAAAGATTCGGAATAGAAAAATCTCTAACTATTCTATTAATGAGGCTCTTTATAGAGATAATTTTTCTTAAGTTTCTCCACAAAAACTTTTGTCTGTTTCGAAATTTTCACTATATTAATATTTTACAATTTTGAATTCTAAAAAAAAAATATTAACAGGCAAGAACCAGCCGGAAAATTTAGTTATGGTTATAATAAAGAGAAAAAACAAAAATTAAATATGAGATAAAGTGAAATTGTGAAATGGGTTGAAAGTGGTTTATTGCGATTTTCGGCGAAACCTGTCCTCCGAGCGGAAAATGTCTGTCACAAAAGTTGTAGATAATAAAAAATCCAAAACTTTCATATAAAGTACTTTTGAACATAACTTCGCATTTTCCGAGAAAATGGCGGAAAACATTTTTCGGTTTTGTGTTTTTTCCCTCGTAAAAATAATTAAATTTACATGAAACTATGTGGAAGTATACCTTTTTTGCATTGAATAAGCTTGATTTTTTGAAATCCGGAAAACAAGTAGTTTCCGAGATATTTACATTTCGAAAAAAAAAACAAAATCTTCCATGGAAAACTTTATTGGCTTTTTTAAATTTAGATATTCTATCCGGGCTGATTTTAACGGTTGAAATATCTACTTTAAAATGATCATATATGTTGATGGTTTATTTTTCATGAAACCGCTTAAAATTGAGAAAAACCAAAAAATTACTTTTCGAATCACGAATTTACGTCAATGTAATATTACTAAAGTTGAATGAATTTAATTGAAGAAAGAGGTGGACCATCTTGTAGTCTTTAAATAAATAACAAATTAATAAAAAATCTTTTAAGTATGCATTATTGAGCAACAAAAATTTATAGCTAGTATTTTTTATAACCATTGCAACAAAAGGATCTCAACTTATAGCTGGTATTTACAAGTGTGAAAAAATTAATATGTCATTAAATCAATTAAGATTTGAGCATTACCAACTGCCAACTAACAAATCTACTTTTAGCCCAACCGAAGGAACAGCTGTTTAACACTCTTATAGAGTTTATTACCAATTGCAAACTTGGCTTGGTTATTTGGGCAATGAGCCCGATAACAAAAAAGTTAAAGAATGGGGCTGGAACGAACATCTTGGTAGATTCGTGCCCAAATTTATTCCAGGCAGTTCAGACTTAACTCCCGAAAAATTATTAAATAGTACTAGCTGCAACTCTGAAAGTAGTATAAACAAAGATGTGGCAGCCGAAAACATGGCTTAACATGTACCAATGAATGCAGTAATTGCCATGAAAACTGCCCAAATAGGGATAAGAGATATTTGAAGACTTAAAGTCGGTCAATCAATCAATCAATCAACAAGACTTTATTATAAATTAAAAGTACAACAGTACCTCCCCAGAACCCATCCCGAGGCCGACCGTGTAAGCACCGTGTTAATCGCGGTAGTGGATTGTAGGATCGGGCGGAATAAGCCTGGTTCGGTTAAACAAAAATTGATAAAACTTAAAAACACCTTCTGCAAAAGGATAAAAGAAGGTAATAAAATTCTTATATGTCTAATTACAAAAAGACACACAACACAACTAAAAATACACTTTAAAAACTGGGGCACAAACACTTTTTAAAATTTTGCAGCTCACGCAGGCGCCTCAATCCAAACGAGGAACCTTCTGCGAGATGTATGAACGCCGGGCTGCACAAGGCTGGCCTAAACTTTAACTTTAAAAAATTTCGATACCACAAGGTTTTGATTTTGTGAAAAATTGATGAAAAGAAAATGAATTTAGAGACAAAAATGTACAAAAAGAAACCAAAAAAAACAAACGCGACAAAAAAGAATACAACCAGAAAGAAAGAAGGGGGATAGGAAAGATTTTATGATACGAAAGGTATGAAATATTAGTAAAGGTGGATAGAGTAAGCGGAAGTTATAGTTGGTGAAGTTTGGCTACAGGGGTTACCGGAAAATCGGTAACGTCTGGTACGGTAAAGGGTGTTTAATTCGAAATGGGGCATTATGCTCTCTAATTTGTGTTATATGTCTTGTTAGTAGGCTATCACCCAGCATAAAAGAGTAGAAGTTTTGAGAGACCTGCTGGACATAATCCGTTGTCGGGGTTATGTCGTTGCAACGTGCGTATAGGTCTCTGAGGGAGGTGTACCTTCCAGAATTTGATATGAGGCGCATAAATTTGTGTTCAAACACTTTTAGTTTTTTCATTGTCGTGGCCGGTATGCTGCACCACACCGGCGCCGCGTATGTGATGGAGGGCCTGACCACCATTGTGTGTAACAACTTTTTATTTTCTCTGTTAAGTCTGCTACCCCTGACCATCAGCGGATACAGACTTCTGGTCAGGGAGTAGACCGTCCGTATTGTCCCATTACCGTGGGTACTAAACGTTAGTCTTTGGTCGAGTCTTACCCCCAAGTACTTCACGCATCTCTTGGTTGGCATTTGGTTTCCCCTGATCGAAATGGGTGTTATGATCTTATTCTCGGTGAAACGACGCGTGAAGACTATCGTCTCGGACTTTTCAGCGTTCACCCGAATCTTCCACTGGTCGTAATAAGCCGTGGCACGATCCATGCGCGCCTTCATCAGCATATTCGCTGCTTGTGCGTTATGTGAATGCGCATACATGGCTGTGTCATCGGCGTACTTGACCAGCTTTGTATTCGGGAACTCTGGGAAGTCGGAGACGTACAAGTTGTACAACTTTGGTCACAGGCACGATCCTTGCGGGACTCCCGCTCGAACGTCTCTCCATGTTGGCAGTTTGTTATTCACTCGAACCTACAGGGATCTGCCCGTTAAGAACGAGTGAATGAGCTTAATGAAGTAGGTCGGAAAGTTGTAGTGGTGTAGTTTGTAGAGTAACCCCGGGATCCAGACGGTGTCGAACGCCTTGTCAATATCGAGGAGCACCATGAGACTTAAGTGATTCGGAGAAGATTATCTATAAAGAACCAGCAAAGAGTCTCGAAATTGAAAATAAAGAGCTAGACCACGTCGATAATCTCGAAGATGCTTCGGAATTTTAAAGTTTTACTGAAGAAGAAGAAGAAGAACAACTACGATGCAAAAGATCTAATAATCATTACAATTTTTCATAATTTTTTATTTTTATAAAATAATTACAATCCAATATTTTTCTGAAGACGAAGCGAGTAAAATTTTGTAAAAAAACAATAAATTAATTATTGTTTTGCTTAATAATTATTTATTCAAATTATTTTATTATGTTATACCATTTATTTTATTTGGCGAATATACATTAACAAAAATGCACACTAGGCCAGTGAATCTTAACTCTAGCTTACGATTTTTAATGCGATGCGATTTCATTTCCATGAAAAACTTAAGTTTCAGAATGACTTCCCCCACTTTCTTCATTTAAATTTATTCATTAATTTTTTATTGTTTTTCTCAATTTTAACCGGTGAAGTTTTAGGTTTTATGATTTTGGCACCAGCCTATGAAGACATTTTTGAGAATTAAGTATAATCTTTGTTAGCCTTTAATATGATGTATCGCTTAATAATTATTCTAACATATTAAACATCTATTTGCCGAATAATCGAAAAATGTACAACGTACATTCATCCTAGTTTTCTATTAATTTAACAAACATTCTGCAAGTTGGCAAATATATTGATTATAATATTAAATTCCTAAATTTCATTCAACACCATTCGGTTCTATGTTTATAACAATAATTATAGTGTTAATAGAAGATAATTATAATTATTATCAGATTAATATGAAGAAAAATATTGATATTACTTGAAGCTAGGTATGCACAAAGGTTATAATTATACGGTTACTATTAAAGCTCTTTACTTTATGATCATTGACTGAATATTTAATTAAATCGTGTGTGCCATGAGAGCCTAACGACACTTGCTGTACGAATCAACTATCGAGATTACCGTTTTTATTTAGAAAATGTGGTTTTCAACTTTGTAAGCTAAGTTTGAGTACAAAGTATGATGATGGTCGAATATTAAAGCTCCCGACATATTGATGGGGATCTTCATCATTCTGCGCTCTTGCTATATTAGATGATATTTGTAAATAGTAAAACAATAAATGGAGCCACCCTTAATTTGACCTGCTGGTTTAGTTGAGCTTTATCAAAAATCGACTGAAGTTTTCTATTCAATATTCAGAATGTAAATTATGCTTTGAAACAGTTTTATGATTTTTAGATGCAGTTGTTCTTAAAATTGTATTTAAAGATTGCAGTTACTCGTTTTAGGTGCGTTTTTAACGCCTTATTTAGATTAACGTCCTGGCTGAGCTTAGCAGTAGCTATTCCAACACTCAACCGGGATAGATACACATAGATAATTATAAAACGATCGTTTCTTACGACATTGCCATCTACCGCAGCTGAGACTCGAACTCAGGAGTGGTACAGCAACTAACCGTATTGTCTCTCACTCAACCTCATCTAGTCCACTGCTACCAACTCAGTAACACATGAAAAGTACCACTAAACATCCATACCTCAGTCCGGATTCGATCTCGTGACTGTTTGGTTGCTAACCTAACCATTAACAATTAAAATCATTTATTTACAGAATTTTTAATTTTAAATTTCATTTTTGTCTTAAGATAGTATGTTTATTTCATTTGACAATCGTAAATACTCGACGTGTTGCATTATGCTAGTTGCATAGAACCGAGGCGGAGGATGCCGTATAATATCGGTAGAAATTTGTATGGGTTGATTTTATTTAGAATTTCAGAAAAACAATCAGTTTTTACTTTCTCTAAGCTTGCAATTTTATGAACCTTATATTAACTATTTTATATGTGATTGGGTTTTAGTATAGTCTAGTCGTAGGAAAATCAACTAAAAACCTACTTTAATACTGCCTTATTGTATAAAAACAAAAATGGTTTATTCAAATTCAAATTCTTTATTGCCCTAAATCTTTCACAAAGAGACATTGGCATTGTCAAAAATAAACACTTTTTTATATTTTTAAAAACTACAATAAAATAGGAAATACACAAATATATATACAAATACAAATACAGTGAAAGCAAAGAAAAAACGAGGAAATTCAAACATAAATATACAAATATAAATATTTTTTAAAAAGCGGTTATGTGTTTGGAAACTCACTAAAGCAATAAAACACATTTTCACCTAAATAAGACGCGAGTCTTTTTTAGAACCATTTTTTTTTTTTATACATTTATTTAACGTCGGCCTATTTCCGCTACTGAGACCTAACACCGACGCCTGTAGACGAGCTACCCCCAACCAAAAATTTTGCCGAACCTCTTCCCTTAAGAAGAGTAGGGGTCTTTTACTTGCCTAACATTTAATAGACAAGGGACCGACGGCTTTACATCCCCTCCGAAGGATGGTATATCTCCTATACAACCCTCGCCTAAGGTTGTATAGCTTCCGCGCATACACTGATATACAAGCCGCTGGAAGATGTGTGAGGCGAGAACGCGGTTTCCGTTGGAATGGTCACCAATCCAAGTACTAACCGCGCCTGTCGTTGCTTTACATCGCATACCGAAGTATGTACATAGTAAAGACGCACCTACGCTCGCCCCCTTAAAACCAATTGATATGTTGTATGGATTTTAGATATTCTGGCAGAGCATTGAAGAATTTAATTGCATTATAATATGGCCCCCTTTCGTAAAAAGTGTGATGGTGGATTGGTACTCTTAGATCAGCCCCATGACGTGTTGATATTGATTGATATATTTCGTTGTTTCTCACAAAGATACTGGGATTCTTTTTAACAAATAAAACAAGTTTATAAATATACAAAGATGGGACAGTATAGTGAATACGACCAGAATTGAAACCGTATAAAAACTAAAAGCCAGCAAAAACAGTCGGCATCTGTTGCGGAGGTAAACAGAAATGCTTGTCATAAGAAAAACAATAAAGAGATGCCGGCTGTTTTTGCTGGCTTTTAGTTTTTATACGGTTTCAATTCTGGTCGTATTCACTATAAGTAAATTCAGTTTTGTAAAATACGGTCTACATGTTTTTCGACTGGAAATTCCTACCATACATCTAACGAGTCGTTTTTGAGTTAGAAATACTCTCTACCAGTGTACGGAAGATCCCCAGAATATTATGGCGTATTCCAAAACATTTTGTACATACGAGAAATAAAATATTCGTAAACTATCTATCGACAGTTGATCTCTTAAGGATCGTGTTAAGTAACATGAAGAATTTAATCTTGATATTAAAATATTTGTATAATTTTCCCAATTTAATTTACTGTCTACCGTTACTCCAAGTAATTTCACATGGTCTACCTGTTTAATTGACATACCATTTAATGGAGCATACAATGACTGATCAACTGTAATAGTTGGAAGGAACATGAGTAGGGAAGTTTTACTTGCATTTAGATTCAAGCCATTTGTTTCACAAAATTGTGTCTATCATATAAGAGGTTATTATTAAAGTGTGCAATATTTAAAATTAAAAAAATTAAAGTTTTTTAAAGAAGTAGAAGGAATTAAAAGGGGAAGGGGGAGAGGAATTTGGCGGGAAGGACGTTATGTGTCATAATATTATCATTCTTCCCATGAAGATTGGAAGTTTCTGACGTATTAATCGGTGTACGTGCATCAGGTTGTCGTGTATACGTACGTCGGTTATATTGTGAACAATCCATGCTAATGCATCTGAGGGACTTTTTATTATCCTTCCTAAAATGGATACTAATGTGTTCACCTGAAGGTTTCAATGCGACTGGCACGACGCACGATAAAATACAAAATTTATACTTATTGATTTATATCAATTGGACGTCGTGGCACTGTCTTAAATCTAACACTTTAAATAACTAACACTCTCTTAATTAACCTTAAGTCCTGAAAGGGAAATTTGAAACACAAGAAAAGATTATATTTATAGTTCAATAAATATATTGTGGTTTCCAAGAATGTATTTACAAAATTTCAAGATATGTGTATTAGGTTAACAAATTTTGATCCGTATACCACACATGTTGAGGAACAGGACGACTCAGACAATGTCTGCAACTACCATCTAATGTTTTAGTTTTTAGCAAACGATTGACACAAAAAGATGTAATGTAAAAATTTAATATTTGCGAATATGTGGGCTCTTGCTTGCCTTTATACGTATTTAAAATATTACAATAAAAATACTTGAATCGCCACAACTCAGAATAATAATATTATTTATATATTCATCCGTTCAGGCAAGGCGATCCCATGTACTATGTACATGGTAAGGATACTTTCTTGCCACCGAATCACTGAGAACTAAGGGCAAAGACGCGGAAAACATATCATTTTTCCACCAAAATCGACTGCAAAAAATAAAAATAAACCCTCAAAAATTTTGTCGTTCGCGCCAAATGCCCCCTTAAAATTTTAAATTTAGAACTTTTAACTTCTCCTCCTATTTAATATAACGCATGAGTTGCAGTGCCACACAACGTCGGTTCGTAAAAATTAGATTTATTTTGAAAGTCGGTTTTCAAGGTAGTTGCTAAATTCTGGTGGTCGGGGCGACATTACGCTTCGTGCAGCGACATTCATTATAGATACTAAAATTTGGTGGCCGGAGTGACGTTACACTCCGTGCAGCGAAATTCATTATTTTTGCAGAAAAAACGCTCCTTTTAGCGAATCTTTATAATACTTCTAAAAACCATTTCGTTGCAGTTACGAAAAAAAAATTCTAGGGTTTGACGTGTTCTTTGACAATATCTCTTTTGTTTCGGAAGAATTTTTCAAAGGCCCCCACGATGAAATCTTTCATTATGGGGACCTCGGCCTTCCAATGCAATTCGGCGATCAAAATTTATCTATTTGGGTTAGCCGGTAGTCGGAGTATTTTATTCTGAGTTGTCTGTAGTCTTTTGCACTGTATGTCTGGCAAGCCTAACTCGTAAACGTTGAGCGACAATTCAAATATATATAGATGATTCAAGCTTTCTTTTAAACGTTATAATTTGTCATCACTATTTTCTAATCTCGTCGTAGGTATTTTAAAATTTCTATAGCCCGCAGTGATTTTATGATTATGATTTTATTTGTTTTCAAGCCTCTGAGTTGAATAGAACCTATTTTAACCGATTTATATTAAACATTTTCGGGAATTTAATATCGAAGAAAACGAAAACCAGTTTACACCAAGAAATGGAGTGAATATTTATTTGGCGAAAAAAGCCTTGCTAAAAGTTTTTCAAAGTAGAATTGGATTGTTATACTAACTGAAAATTTTAGTACAATATTAGTTAATAAAGTAGGTCCATTTAAAACGCAGATGGAGTCATGAGGGTCGTCTGTAGATAAGTTAGACACAAAACAACAAAAAACGTGTATGGGGTGAGAATTGCTGCTGACGATAGAGAGGTGATAGTTTCAATTTTACATTGAAATTATTGAATATAACCTAACTGATAAACTATGGATAAATGTAATAACTTTAAGTAATGTTTTATCTCATACTGTATATATAAAATAACGACAATTCGCCAGAAAAGGAATTTTAAAATGTGACAAGTGATAAACTTAAATATTTAAGTAGTTCGAGGCCTCCAGACAAAATGAATCAACAACAAAAACAATATATGAAGATCATTTTAATGCAAGTATAAAATTTATCTTTATTATAGTTGCAATAATTTTTTCAGTGTAGCTTGAAGATAAATTTATCATTTGCTGTGCTAATTTTATATACCTAAAAAAATAAATTAATAGCTGACTGCATTTCTACAATTTCATGTGTTGCCATAAATATTTGATTGGCCCAGAATGAAAAGAAGAACATGTGAATTAGATATACATCCATAAGAAAAACGAAGAAAACTTGTGAATTAACCGCATTCTCACCAATACAACAATTGTTTAAAAAATAAAAATCGAAGAAAGTGCAGTGACAGTGTGCTCAAAGTTCAATAATTTTTTAAAATATGTTTGGTTAAGAATTTTGCTCCCAAATTAAATATATGATGAAATTAGCCTCTCTACTGGATTTATCCATTTTTGAAAACTCATCAACGATCCAATTTAATCAAGTTTTATCTAGTGTTTGGAGTTTTGGGGTTTATTTTCTTCTGGCTACTGGACAGATCTAAGTTCATTGCGCGTTTAATTTGATTTGGTCGTGTGCCATAACAGTTTTCTACGAATGTTTTTTCTAGATAATTTATGGAACCTGCTTTCAATTGTGATAATCTAGTTGTTTTTAAATCAATTATGTATAATAAATACATTACATTTTATGCAAATAATTAATTTATCTCCAAAATACACGTTCCTGTTTCATTTAATAATTGCTTTGCAATCTAATTGAAAACGGCCCAAAAAAGCATAACTACATAAGATATAAATTCCTCTTATCCTATGGGTAATCATGATAGAATATCTGATTATCCCGACGATGAAAAATGTAGATAAACATTTGCCCGATGGTCATGTAATAAACTCCTAATAACATGCAAATTATGAACATAACTCAACGACTCAAATCGCCATAATAATATACATTTATATCTTGACAAAAAAAGGAAAATCTGTGGAGTTGTGAATAAAACGGTTAAGATTACATTAATAATAAGAAAATACATTAAAGCATTACAGATTTTATGTTTAATGTTGTGTCATTACTACAGTAACTATCTAGTTAGAGAAATATTTCGAGTATTAAGCAAATGGAAATTTCTTATTTGTAATATATAATATAGAAATAAAGAAAGTAAGCTGTATTTATATATATTACTGTAGGAATTTGGTCAGGCTATGCTACATATTATACACCACAGGAGCACCAGAATTTCACTTTGAAAAAATTCGAATGAGCTGCTTTTAATAATGGGGTTTTCGCTAATTGGTAATTGACAGTTGTTGTAATGATGGATAGTATTTATTTAGTAGAATAACTTTCTATATTGCATTTTTCTCAAAGAGTAATTTGAAAACGAACGCTAAAAATAGAAAATTATTAATGTGGCAACATAGCAAAAGTCAAAGCCAACACTGTTGTACTATCTAAATCAATATTTGAGTTTTTTAAACATAACATTAAACATTCGATATTTTCCTTAAAACAAATGCACAGTAAATGTGTAATTAGATAATAAACTTTACCATTCTGTAAAATATTTTACAACGATGTGTAACATCACGATAAAAAACCTTTGGCGGTACAATACCTCTGCACGAAACCTATTTGTCCTTAATTATATAAATAAACATCACAGAAATTAGACAACCCCCAATTTCCAAAGGCAGGGCTTGTGCGGAAGGGGGTTACACATTGAAAAAATGCGAACATACAACCAGTGCCAGTGCCGGAGCTAGGATTCGAACCCGGAGGTGCGATGGCCGTGTGATTAATCGCGATTGCCACCACGAGGCTTAACCCACTCTGGCTTATCTTAGACCTAGCTTATCGAAAAACTGCACTCTCTACTGATAACGTAAATAAACTAATAAACACTGATCGACAAACATCGAGCGCTTACTGCGTGCGATGACAATTGTAACGTGCAACATTGCCCGCTTTTGTCAGTTTCTCATATATCTTAGAAACTAACTAATTTTTTATTTCGGTTATGTGACATAGTAGGCAAGAATATTAAATAGAAAAGTTGCTCCATTTTATGAATACAATTATTCGTTAAAAGGACTACCGATAGACCTTGAGCGATTATTTGACAGACCGTATCGCAATCGTAGGAAAAGTTTTTTAAATTGTAGTATTTCTTATGTAGTTTATGATGGTATGAGCAATTTTTTACATAACCTCAACTTCTGAAATAAAATGCGTTTATTAGAAATTCTAGGTTATTTATCGTCTTGAAATTTGGCACGTGTTTCCATAACCATAAGCTACGTTATTTCTCATATTTATTTCAATCTCCCTGAAGAGTTATAAATAAAAAACAGAAAGTTTAGGTAATGTGCCTTTCTAGGGGATTGTAAGGTTATCCCGTTCGAATTTAAACTTGAAATCTATTCAGGATGTTAGAAAATTTTGTTATAAAGAATTTTGCGTTTGAATTAGGTCAATCTGGTCAATAGAAGCCGAGATATTTAAACAATGGCAATGTAAAACAGTAGAATTCAGTGATATTGTCCGAGAGAATTTATTGTTGTCTTTGATGTCTACAAGTTAAGAAAAATTAACCTGCTCTAAAAATTTCCCTTATTAATTGACTATAAAAATTTGGTGGATTTGCTCCACTATTAGTAGCAGTTACACCAAAATAAATTTTAAAAGCCCTTGGTTCTCGTACACATTCTAAATTTAATTTTTTACTCGCTTTCATAATAGGATGGGGGTGGCAATGGGAATGGTAGGGAGGGTGGCTAATACCCAAAAATGTAGCCCTTGGTTCTCTTGCACACATCAAATGTCAATTCAATTTTTTACTCCCTTTAAAATTGGGCGGGAGTGGCAAATACCAAAAAATAATTAGAGTCCCTTGGTTCTCGTATACACACTAATTCACAATTTAATTTTTTACTCTCTTTAATAATAGGGGGAGTGGCAATAGAGGGGGTAGCTATCGCCAAAAAAAGTTTTGAGACGTTTCGTTCTTGTATACGTACTAAATCACATTTTAATTTTTTTACTCCCTTTCATGATAGTGTGGGGGCGGTACTGAGGGTGACAGTGGGGGGGGGGGGAGGCTGGTGCCAAAAAATATTTGAGACCTGGGCTTTTCGTAGATGCCCTAAATTGCAATTTTATGGACCATCTAGTCCCATATGTCATTATAGTACATAAGTGTACCAAATTTCAAGTCAATATCATAAACAGTTCCAGAGTAAACGTGCGCACAAAAAATTTGCAGACAGACAGACAGACAGACAGAATTTTTTTTCGCTCTAATTTAAAATCTCGACGTGTCATGACATTTTAAGCCTATTTCAACAAAAAAATATATATATATTTTTCGTTACTGTATTTCCACTAGACGTGGAAGTAAAACTAGACCAGATTTATACGTGCAGTGCGATTTGGTATTTCACAGATTTCAATATAATGTATACATTTGTAAATTATGCTATCATCTTTAAGATGTCAATGGCTTTATAACTTATACGTAGATGTATGTTTCTTAAGTTTACGTGTACTATGTTATTAGAAACAACAAAAAACCGTGTATAGCCATAAAATAAAGTGTTTTTTCTCTATATTGTTCTATATAAATTTAATATATTCATTATAATGTTGTTAATGAATTTAAAAAATGTTCAGATACGTAAAAAAATTAAAACAGGAAATTTTAAAAAATTACTATTTTTCTTCATTCTATTAGATATGTATTTTGCGTATAATAGACATTATGTTCAAATTTTAAAATCTGACAATCTTAAAACCTATTTAATTTATCATACCCAAAAATATGTTTGTCCGCACGTTAATGCAGGAGGACGTAATTAATAACAACCATATAACTACATATTCAATCAATTTTGTATTAACATAATAAATGTTTTACGCAAACCAATATATTATAGTCTACTATATACTGGCTTGCGTAAAACACGTATTATCTTAACCAATAACAAAATGTCCGTAACATATTCTTGCATTTTTTATTTTTGATCCGAGAAATTTATCTCTACGGAGCGCTGCTACCCAAGAGGCACGTATTTATATTCTTTCAGGCTCTACCTGTCTTCTGGTTTGAGTAGATGGAAATTCAAAAAAATCTCACTGTTCTTTTTCGATTTCATCGGTTAGTGCACCCAACAACAGCCATCGTTTGCATACTGTTTCTAAAATGAAAACAAATTTAAAACTTATTAGAAACTTTTTACCTTGAAGTACAGTTATTATATTATCATATATGTAAAAATATTAATCTTTTATTAAACCTTTAATATTAGTAATGAATTTCCTAACCTGTTATGCCCTACGTCAATATTGACTTAAACCATATTTAACAATGCATACATTAAAAACTGAATTATTACTATCAGTGTTTATTTTCACTATTTTACGAGCAAACAAAAATGTCAGCATACCTGAAAACTAATTTTCCTTTTCCAAAAACAGCAGTGATAGGATATATATGAAAATTTCTCTACAACTAGGCTTAAAAAACATTAATCTATGTCACTACACAAATAATATTAAAATTATGCACCACTATTGTATAAATCGATCATAACCTAGCATGCACTTTTATGTCAAATTCTTCAAAATGACTACGGATCGGTTATCAGGCCGCTATATTGTGACGTCACTGCTAGTCCTCTTTTTGTTCTAGGCAGGCATATTCATTCAATAGAACAATAATTTTTACTGGGTTAGGAAGAAATGTAAATGCCAAATTTCATAGGAAGATTTCTTGTTTCTTCTGAAATATATCTTTAAGCTAATTATTTTGATGTATCATTTTTAAAAAATAATCAAATAACTCAATTTTAAATTTGCCTTTTGTCATTCACACATGGGTTATACTATGCAACTAAGTTATGAAATACGAAGTATCAAAATAGGAAACCTATTTTTTATTATTTTTATTTAATATCTTAAACCAAAGATAGATTTCCAATAGTATATATAACTAAAGAAATATATGTTCCATGAATTGCCAAATTTATTCGTTAACAAGTAAAATAATTATATTGCCATGTTCTTAAAGAAGAAGAGGATGTAGTAGTAAAATTCCAAAAGCATTTAGATGTTATAATTTAATGCGTTTAGAATCTTAAAAGTTAATAATTAGACGACTACATTGTTTTAATTTAATAAAAAATAAATAGCTTAATAATAACAAAGTGTCAAATTTGACAGAAAAATTTCCAATGTTAAGAAATTTCTTCCTTCTTTCCTCCTCATCTTCTACATTATATTGTGAATAAATTTTTCTAGTGATAAATTAACTCACACCCTTGTTAGATGTGTCTGAGAAAGTGTTCATTAGCTCATCCTTGAATCTCAGATATAATAAATACATTACTTCCAAAAGTAATAACGATAATTTTTTTGCAATTTGCAATTTGATTTGCATGAATATAAATCGCTAAAATCTACTTTCTTTTATAAGGACTTTTATTACTAACTTATTTTTACAATATATATTGCTAAATTCCCGCTCGCTATACAATTGTACTAAAGGAGATTGTAACAATTATAAAACCAGTCCTTATACATATGCTCTCAGGATTTATCAGTTCTAAGAAGGTAAGGAACGACCACTAGTACAGATATTAAAATTTGAATCGAATGTAAACCAACTGCTTGAAGAGTTGATCCATTCCATTAATTGTCAGCTCCATTTTAGGATTTATATCTTATTCAGCGTGTATGGTACTTGCCAAAATAATGCCGACATGCATCAGATACAACAAAAAGTAAATGTATAATAGCTTCTGTGGCATTCCTGGGATTATTTAACATTTCTCAAAGCTGCTGATCTAGATTTTATTGCACCATTTAGCATGCGAAAATAAAACAATTATAAGCATGGGACGGACGATGTGGCAACGGAAAAGGCAAATGTATTTGTAGTTAACTTCATTATTATACTGTTGGCAAAATGGTATAATATTGTATGTTGTGTCTACAGGGAATTTTCTTAAATCAGAAATATAGCTCCTGTAGAAAAAATATATGTCATGTTAGTGTCATCAGAATTCTTAACAATATGCTCATCGGTCCCTTTGCTCATCAGCCGCACCTCGTGTAAGCGAAATAAGTTAAGAAGTGAGATGGTTATGGAATTTTGTCAGAAATCGATTGGATTCAAATCTGTATACCTAGGGGGACATTTTATTAAAGCCTCATTTCTCTTTCAATATAAGAACTTGGAAATTTTTTGGTTTAACTACGCATTTGTAAACAACATCGTGAATAATCCACAAAATAAGGCGTAATCGAAGGGGAATGTCTCCCAAAAGTTGAAATAAAGCATTATCCAAAAAATTTAAATAAGTCTTAAGATTTAAATCCTTGGCAGTGTGAATAGAATTTCCCAGGTATACCTGCCTGGCCCAGAAACATTTAAGGAAAATTATACTAGTATCGGCCTGCTGCAACAATTTTGGGATTTTCGTCAGTTCACAGGTAACTATAATAAAGATTTTTTTCACTGAAAACAGCATTGACTTCCGGAGTTTAGCAAGGCTAGGTACACTTCTCTGTACTATTTACATAATCCAAGCAACATTTTGACGTCGAGCCAACAAAGGAGTTTCCAAACTTGATGTCCGATTATGGACAACGTAGTACCAACTCACATTTATTTGCACTAATCTGGTCAATAAACTTGAAAAACTTTGCTACGTTGGTTGAGAAAATTACACCGACTAATAATAGGCTTAAGTGCAGAACTTAAAATTATGTTGTGTGAGACTTTTAATTTGTCACAATTTAACTACTGTGATATTCTTCATAATTCTTGTATTGACAGTGATTACTCCAACAGAGCACAAAGAATAAGGAATATTTAACACATACAGAAGGTATGTATGTGTCTGTAAAAAGTTTAAACTAATTGTCAATGAAAAGTAGACGAAATTGTCATACACTTTGTTCCTATCACAAACCAGCAAGATGTCTATACAGGGTGTCTCACCGGGAACTGAATCGATTGATATAGAGAAAAGTACGCATCAGAAAATTTTGAAAATTTAGATAATTATTAATGTCGGTATGGCCAATCCAACTAAAATAATTACAAGCAGCTGGCACTTCCGCTTATACCGGAAGTCGACACCAACTTGCTTATTTGATTATTTCAAACGGAACACCCTATATATTTTAGGGTTCTCGAAAAGGAGTAGAGAATATGTAGCATATCATATACCTAAATTTAGCCTATATTTGACATTTTATAGAAAATTTGACAGGTGCAACGGTTTGCAAGAACTGTTATAATTTTCTTCGTATAAAAAGTCCCCATTTGCTTCTTGTCACATAAAAAGAACATAAGGAGAACTACGTTCTACAACTGAAATAAATTCAATAATATCATATCAAGTTGTGTAAAATTGAATTCCCTTTTTTTTGATATTAGCGTTGTGGGGATTAAAGTTACAACTTTTTGAAATATTTGCGATTTTATTAGAAATTCATGAATTGTTGTAATCATTTCATCAAAATAGCCATGATTAGAAACAATCAGTCATTATCTTATGTCAAAAAATGACAGCATGTTTAAATTACACCCACGAAGACTTTTTAAATTTGTTTATTATTTATGGAGAATGTGATAAAGTAATATCAAGAACTTGCAGCACATTTACTACTCGATATCCAAAAAAACGGAAACCGTCACCAAACACTGTAAAACGCATACTGGAAAAATAAAAAAATTACGGCTCTGCCAAGGCAAAAATGCAAAGAAGAAAGCCTATTATTGATTACGAAAGCATTGAAATAGTCATTCTGGGATATTTTCATGCATTTCCAAGGATGTCATTAAGACAAGCTGCTCTGGAATCGGGACTATGCGAGGATTCAATTCACAGAATCTTATTAAAACATAAGTTTCACCCGTTTTTATTTCATCAAGAAGACAGAATTTTTGTGAGTTTATTCTAATAAGGTCTGAGGGTCACGATTCTTATTTGGGAAATATTATATGGACAGATGAAGCAAAATTTACTAAAAATGGACTTTTTAATAGACACAATTCGCATTATTGGAGTGACTCAAATCCTCATATGTTCAGAGAGCGAAACTTTCAGGAAAGTTGGCAGTTCAATATTTACTGTACCATAAGAAACGATAGAGTGGTGGCATTACAATTTTATCAGGAAAATTTAAACGGTAAATTAAATTTTCTCTTCTGCTAATATATATAGGTAAATTTTAATTTTTAAAGTGAAAGATATCTGAATATTTTACAAAATTTGAATAATAACTATTTAGAAAATTTACCTCTCGCCGAACATAGAAACATTTTCTATCAGCACGGCGGTGCTCCCCCACATAACGCATATTTAATTAATAATTATTTACAAGAAACTTTTTATGATCAATGGATTGCCAATAATGGACCTTTCTTATAGCCTCCTCGCTCGCCCGATTTATCAGTTCTGGATTATTTCATTTGAGGAACTATTAAAAATAAAGTTTATGAGAGCCCATTAACAACCACTGAGTGCAAAGGGTAAGAAATGCATTTCAAAACATATCACAGGATTCAATTAGAAGAGTTACCCATGAGGAACTAATCCGAAGGTGCGAAAAATGTGTCGAGGTTCGAGGGCGGAATTTTGAGAAATTATTAAATTAAAATGAAATCATATTTTAAATTGATCTTATCTCTGCTATTTTAGTTCATGCCATATCTTCAATTCGATCAATACGCATGTTACAGTGTTAGTATTATTTTGCGTTTTTGTGGATATCGGGTAGCAAATGTGCTGCTAGTTCTTGATATTACTTTATCACATTCTCCATAAATAATAAACAAATTTAAAAAGTTTTCGTTGGTATAATTTAAACGTGCTGGCATTTTTTGACATAAGATAATGACTGATTGTTTCTAATCATGGCTATTTTGATGAAATGATTACAACAATTCATGAATTTCTTATAAAATCGCAAATATTTCAAAAAATTGTAACTTTAACCCCCACAATACTAATATCAGAAAAAAGGGAATTTAATTTTACATAACTTGACGTAAAAAAATACAGGGTGTTCCATTTGACCTAAACAAGTTTTCGCGGTTTGAAGTTGACAAAATGTAACACGAAAAACGAAACACTTGGTATGATATTATTAATTTATTTCAGTTATATAACGTAGTTCTCCTTGTGTTCTTTTTATGTGACAAGAAGCAAATGAGGATTTTTTATACGAAGAAAGTTATAACGGTTCTTGTAAACCGTTGCACCTGTAAATTTTTTTATAAAATGTCAAATATCTCTGAAACGGCTAGATTTAGGTATAGGATATGCTACATATTCTCTACTCCTTTTCGAGAACCCTAAAATATATAGGGTGTTCCGTTTGAAATAAGCAAATAAGCAAGTTGGTATCGACTTCCGGCATAAGCGGAAGTGCCAGCTGCTTGTAATTATTTTAGTTGGATTGGCCACACCGACATTAGTAATTATCTAAATTTTTAAAATTTTCTGATGCGTACTTTTCTCTATATCGATCAATTCAGTTCCCGGTGAGATAACCTGTATAACAAAATAATGTTTGGGACTGACGTACACAACATTAATATACGTAGTATAAAGGTTTACTTTTTATGCCTACGCACAAAACTTCATTTTTCGAATGATCCTTCTTCTGTAGTGTAGTAAAGAAATACAATGTGCTTAGCACTTCTCTACCTCCAATGTCCATTGGCAAATTTAGGATTTTCATTAAGTCTAAACAGTTAAATATTTAATTAATCATATTTCTTTCCTTCTCATATTTTCCTCGCACATTGACACGATATTATTGTATCATCATCTTTGTTTACGCAGGATTCGCGAAAGAATAGAAGCTGTTTTGGCACTCCTTTTTATAAATTTTTACCATACTATAATATTACCACTATTATTTATAAATTATTGTAGATAAATAAATTCTTATTATTATTATTATTATTACCATTATTAAATCAATTCTGATTATTAACAGTTCACATTACGGTTACTTACATATACAGGGTGTCCCGTAATAACGTGCAAAAAATTTTACTGTATATTCTCTGTAGAAAATTAAGACGGGTTCTTTGTATGAAATTTTTCAAAATAACTCTTTCTTGTTCAGCTACACCCGGTGTGCCAAAAACCGTTTTTAATTTCTGTCTCAAAATAATGTAATCGCAAGAAGACAAAATTTGGCACATTTCGGTTACTCATCAAAAGGCATCTAAAGAAATCATTTCATTCACCTAGCATGTAGACAAAGGGGTGAAATTAACTACCCTTCTTGATATTTTGTAAATATCTCTATGCCTGCTATTTTTTTTTTACTGAAAAAAAATAGCTCATTATGATTCATTTAGAAATTGTTTATCTCTTCGATTATTTTCGAGAAAAAAATTAAATCACAGCTGCCTAAAAGATCAATCAAAAGCGATGAGCATGGTTATATTAGTGTAAAATACTAAAATTAGGCTGGTGTCAAATTATAATTTGACAATATTACGTTGTTTCTTGCCTCTAAAATAAAAATTTTTCTAATGTCCACTTGAGGTTTACTAATCTAGGTTTAAGGGGGTGTAGCCCGACAGGAAAGGGTTATTTTGAAAAATTTCATACAAAGAATCCGTCTTAATTTCCGACAGGTAATATACAGTAAAATTTTTGCACATTATTATGGGATACCCTGTATAAAAATTTAATTTGTTATTCTTTGTAAAAAAATGCCTGTTCATATTATAATACTTCCATCAAATATTTGTGTGGGCACAGATTAACCACCTACCTACGTATTGCTTCAAAAGAATTGATGAACAAAAAACATAGGTAATAACAATAAATTATACTATTAACGATATCCCCAATATATTCTGATTATAAACGTTGGTCATAAAATATTATGACCTCCAATCAAATCCGTTCCAGAAAATATGTAACTATTTTGTATTTTGATTTGATTAAATCTCTAACAAGAGACAACATCCTTGGAAAATAGACATAATGCATTTTGACACACAAATCGTGATCGATAATTTTGTTGCAATCCTTCCAGTCATCGTCAATAAATTAGTACTAGTCTTTTCAGTCTTTGTTCACTAATCTGGGTTACTAGATCAAGTCTCAAATTGAGATAATATGTATTTTAGGCATGCTACCGCCATCTCTTGGTCATTAAATAAAGTTTATATATTTATATAGTACCTATTTTTATCTAATAAATATTGTTTTCAAATTAATGTATATTTAAGATGTGTCTTTTATTATAGTTATCATATCCTAATTGTATTTTAAATCGTTTTATTTAGTAAAAAAATTGAACTGCATTAGTGTAATTTTTTTTCCTAAAATTAACGAACATTCTTCACTGTATTTATTGTTTAAAACATTGCATTAATTAAATTACACTACATTTGGCAGTTATCAAAATAATATCATTATGAAAATAAAACCGTTATGATATACATTATGTGATTTTAATAAAATTTGTTTGCAACTGCTAGTGACACCTACCGTACGGGATATAAAGAATCATTTGTGTTGCCAATGTAGCAGGAGTTCCAACGAGCTGAACAAACAAGAGAACTTCAGGCAACAAGTAGCTCTTAAAGATTTTGTTTCTCATACGACTTGTTTTGTATAGATGGAACATAATGTACTAAATATCCGACTTGAGAAACTGGAATTATTGCTGCCAAACATTGTAAGGACAAGAGACCTGGAAGAATAATGTCTTAATATCTCAGTTGCTCGAGTAATTTTTTTTTTATATAAAATACTGTTTGTAAGTTAATGTTTTTAACGTATTGGAACCGCATTGGGTATTATTACCTGTAAAATTTAATTTTATAATTAATATAATGAACAACAAAATAATGTTTAGATCGTCGAAAAGTTTGCGAATATTTAGTAAAATATGGCTAGAAAAGCCGTCGGATCAATGGGGGCGCCAAAATTCATGAAAATTTATTCGTACCCGTTGAGTATTTTTCAATAATAAAATTACCTTCAATTGCGAGGCAGATAAGTATACAATGTCGAACAGCCAAAGGAAATAAATTCAGTAACTCAATTATTGTGCATATTTTAATGTTAAATGCTATGGTTTTAATATTTATTGCAAAAATTAACTTGATTTGCTTGGCGAAAAAACTCACAGCGTTTTATTTTTGCAAGCTAGCAAAAACAAGTTCAGTGTTCTTTTTCAACATTATCAAATAAAAAGAGGACATAAATATATCAAAATGCTCCATAACTGGCCTCCTGCAGTTTCTAAACATGGTTTATTTAAACGAAATGCATAAAATAATAATTTTACAGAGATAGAATGCGATCACAGGCGAATCACAAATGAAAGTATCTCGCCTACTTCAAGAAGAATTTCCTCATTTGCCGGCTATATCCCAAAGTACAATTAGCAAAATTCAACAGCAGTTTCGCGAAAATGAACATGTACGGCAGATAAGAAAAGAAACTTCCAATGCAGTGAGTAACGACTGCTTGAGTTTGAAGAAAACCCACATAATTCAAGTTGACTGGTAGCTTTAGCATTTCATGTTTCAGTAGATAAGCTATGGGTGTACTAGCTTAAAATCCCATGTTATTACTTATGGAGGTTCAATAGTTTTTTCAAGGTCATTCTTGTAGAGAGCCGACTGAAGATGACAAGGCCATTCAAGGTCAAAAGTCGTGCCCTCCACATAGCAACCAATCACATCGCATCACCTGCACCTACCTGCTCAGTAGGTGGGAAATTCAAACGTCGCGCCCGATCAATCCGGACAATCGCGTCGTGGGAAATTAATCGACGTACCATCTAATGAGCAATCCATAAACTCTTAATACTTACAAGTTCCAATAGATGTCATCACGTGTTAATTTTTTGTTCGCGGTCTAGGGGATTCAATCCTGCTATCTTCCCTTTACAGATACAACGCTCTAGCATAGGTGGCTATCGGAATAGCTAATAGACGGGGAGCTCGTGAACCTTTTATATAACGGTCATCCTGTAGGGTTAAAAATTTTTTTTTGATATTTTCAAATATATAAGGGGGGTGTGCAGGGCTGATGCCTGTTAGGTCACCCTTTTCATACTTAGTGTATTTTAATTCATCACTATACAATTTTTTAGCCTTACAGGAAGACCGTTATGTAGAAGGTTTACGAGCTCTTGGACTATAAGTCCAAGTCATATAATATTGAGAATATGGATGATGATCGTCGTGCAATCTAGTGACCAATCCGGAAATTCTTAATACTTATCTTCCGTTTACAGACACATTGCTCTAATATATGTGGCTATCGGAATAGCTAAGTAAAGGCATAATATTAGTCTACATTCCGATAAGGTGAACCGAACAACAAAAAATCTTGTCTGGTTCTGATTGGTGCGAAAAAAGTCTCAAGTCCAACAGAAAAAGTTAGTATGTCACAAAAGCTAAAAGTCCTTATAACTCGAGAATGAAGCAAGATATCGAAAAAATAAACGCAAAATCTCCCCGGCATCCCCAGCCCTGATCGGTGAATCTCTCCCAGTGGGAAAAGGTTCCAGTCCATATGACAAAAAACAATAAAGTTAGCATATCACAAAAACAAAAAGTCCTTATATTACGCGAAGGAGAGGAGAAAAATAATAAATTTAATAAGACCCCTACACCCCCTATCGGCTAGCCAGTCCACTATCTCGTGCAAAAGTTTCTAGCCCTTTGGTCGAAAAGTAACAAATCGTCCTAACTACGGAGTGAAAATTCTTCTCTTCTTACACTTAGACAAATGTATGTGTGTGACGTCATATTTTCGATTTTTTTGTTATAACTTGAAAATGGCTTAAGATACCAAAAATCTGTAACCTGCTTTGATTCGATGTTAGATACGGACTATCGTGGGGTATGGGTAAGACATCTGTACCTAAATCCCTCCTGGTTTCTCTTCAGCTGGCATGTGTGTGTGTCACGTTGTATTTTCTATTTTTGCTTATAACTCGAAAATGGCTTAAGATATTTAAAATCTGTAATCTGTTTTGATTCGATTTTGGATACGGACTGTCGAATGGTATGGGTAAGACACCTGTACGTAAAATCCTTCTGGTTTCTCTTCAACTGACATGACCCCTGTGTGACTTCATATTTTAGATTTTCGCTTATAACTCGAGAATGGCTTAAGATGTTAAAAATCTGTAACATGTTTTGATTCGATGTTGAATATGGCGTATCGTGTGGTATGGGTGAGAGGTCTGTACCTAACGCCCTTCTAGTTTTTCTTCAGCCGACATCACGCGAAGGAGCGGAGATATCGAGACATTAAATGGACAAACATTCCCACATCCTCTGTCGCCTATCTCGTGTAAAAGTCTCATGCACTTTATTTCCTTGTTAACATAACAGGCAGTGGCTTCTTCAGATTATGAAGTATTACTAAAGTCGAGGCAAGAATTCAAGCGATGCACGTCACGAGTGATCCCATTAAAGAAATTTTAATACTAACATAATTTTTAAATATTAATTACATTAAAAAGAGTAATTCATGACACCCAGTTATTAAACTTTTTTCAGAAATAGGTACAGTTTAGTGGGACTTCATGATTCTTAGCAGTATTTATAGAATCGATCTGTGACATGCATCGCTTGAATTCTTGCCTCGACTATATACTAATTTTACAATGTACAGAATCAGGCTTATATAATAAAATTTAAGAGTATTAAGATACTCTGATTATACCTTTCTTGTACTTCATAAATAAACATTATTATTATTATGATTATTATTATTACTCTGTTTACAATTAAATTTCATGTGGTATAAATTATGCTTTTTTTAAACATAATATAAACACACCACATATAGTAGACAGCTCCCATATCTAAAACAAAGAACTGTCTGGAAAGGGGTTACACATTTGAAAAAACACAGACAACATCCATTATCCACCGACATTGCCAGTGTCGATGCCGGAGACTGAACCCAGAACACATCAGAGTCAGACCAAGTGCGTTAGCCGCTCAACATGTTCTAGTCGACTGACTTACCGTGCCATTTATATAATGAAATTTAAATTTCATTAACATTGTAATTACTTAGGGATTTTACAATGTATGAAATCTATTATTACAAATAAGTAGTTAAGAAAATATAATCTGTATAAACTTTAAATAAATGAATCTAATAGAGAAAACAAATTAGTTTCAATTTGATCAGTTAGTAAATATTCTGATTTTTTGAATTCATTTGTTTCTAAAGATTCTAATATATTGATTTTCAACAAATTTCTTTCTGTACATAAAATTTTGAAGTTTTCATTGAACGCCACCCATCTAATGGAAGAAGATCCTATTAGATGGGTGGCGTAAGCAGAGTCTGTTGATGTATTTTCTCTTGTGTTCTAATATTCCTTTTTTATAATTTCAACAAGTTTGTCCGATATATACCTTGGGACCAGTACCGCAGATAAATAAATAAATAAATATATATTTTCCACTGATACACTATTTTATAACATTTATCGGTTTGTAATATAAACAAATAAAAACGTTAGTCCCTCTTAAAGTAAACCTTGATCGTAGGCCACTGTGTAATTTATTCACACTTATTGCTATTTTGCAGTGCTTATGTGTTCCAAATTTCTCATCTTTTAATATATTTCCTAATAACATTATGTCTTTCTACTCCTAAATATAATAATGCGATATTATCTGTTAACTATTCCTGAGTTGTAAAATAAAACAACTATTTACTTTAATTTGTGGTATTATTTTTTTTTTATTCAAATGCAATGAAAGTTTGCATATGGATCTAACTTTCAATGCAAAATGTTTTATTCAAATAGAATTTGTCCGTAAACTTAAACAGATCGATCAGTTTATCTACGATGACTTATCTTCTTCTTAAGTTAACTCTGCGAGTTAAATTCCATATACACTGTAATTTGGTAAAAATCTATTTTAGGTCAGGCAGACACACAGACAAAATGACAGCAGTACTTTTTTTTTCATATTACACCTATCGCAAACACTCAATCGGGGACACACTGTATAAATGGTATATTAATGAGGAGTCAATGTTTATTAGAATAATGCCAATGCATCTGAACTATACCGGGTGTTAGAAAAGTATGGGAACGGTGGAAAATCTCGAACAGTTTGCATCAAATCGAAAAATAAAAAAACAACAAGTTTGTCCGATATATACCTTGGGACCAGTACCGCAGATAAATAAATAAATAAATATATATTTTCCACTGATACACTATTTTATAACATTTATCGGTTTGTAATATAAACAAATAAAAACGTTAGTCCCTCTTAAAGTAAACCTTGATCGTAGGCCACTGTGTAATTTATTCACACTTATTGCTATTTTGCAGTGCTTATGTGTTCCAAATTTCTCATCTTTTAATATATTTCCTAATAACATTATGTCTTTCTACTCCTAAATATAATAATGCGTATAATATATACACCTAACTATTATTTCTTAGTTCCTAAGTTCATTAATACATCTATATTAATGATTCTTTCACTTTTTTTGGTTTCTTTTTTTTTGTTCAATTAACACATGAATTTCTCACCTTTCTTTCTCTAGTATGAGCTGTTTTACTTTCCTTTTAAAAATATTGTATGAAACTGAATTTCCAATGTGTCAAGGTAAGTAGTTAAAAAATCTAGGAGCCAAATATGTTTCCAATAACATCTTTGTCCATTACTTTTATCGTTACTTTCGTTTTAACTGCATATTGCTTATATCTTGTTACATAGATACGATCAACAGGCTCTAACTCATTCCGATAATTATATTGCCTTGTAGCCACAATTTAAAAGTATAATTGTCGCAGGTCTAAAATTTGTGTCTCGCGGAAGAGATCGTTGGAAGGGTAGTGTTTCCTTACCGAGCATTATTTTAAGAAATATTTTCTGTAATATTAACAGTAGTTTAATATGGTTGTAAATAGTACTGCCCCATCCAATGATCTAATATCTTACTTTAGATTCTACTAATCGGTAGTATATTGTTTATATCGAGAAATGTTTCATAAATTTAAAATTCTCTCTCTTCAATTACTTAGCTATGTGAGTATCCCAACGTAAATTCGAGTCCAAGTGAACTCCTAAATATTTAATTGTAATAGCTTTTCCTAGTTCCAATTTGTTTAGATCTTGCGTAATCTGTAGACAGTTAAAAATCGGCAGGGTATTTTATACGAGGAAAATATCGTTTTTGAAAAATTTATCGTTAAAAGCTTTTCGTCGAAGAAGTTTTTTATGTTTCCTAAGTCTATTTCTACTTTAGTCTGAAAAACTGTTGACTTTTCCACTGAAATTTAAATAGAGTGTTTCATTTACATACAGGGTGAGTAGGATTACCCCCAACATGGTCCCTTGTGGAACACCGCATTGAATAAGTCATTATTTATTTTGAGTTGTATTTATTTGGACGAACTGTTTCCTATCACTTAAGTAGCTGTTCATTAGTGTTAGTGAGGTACGCCTAAATCTTAATTTTCTAAGCATTCTATGAGCCGAGAATGACAAACAGTGTCAAAAGCTTTAGAAAGATCTAAGAAAACAGCAAGTGCAGGCTTGTTTGCTCCAACTGACTGATAAATTTCCTTTGTTTAGCATGCAAACGCATCCTGCGTTGACCTGCACTCTCTAAAACCAAACTATTTGTCTGATAATATATTGTGTTTAGTGAAAAAGTTGTTAATTCGTTCCTTCAGAATAATATTTTTAGTCGCAAACTCCTCTATAAAATCCTTATTTTAAAAAGGATTTTATAGAGGAGTTTGCGACTAAAAATATTATGTTTTAATATCAGAATTTGTTAAAAACTTCGCATATTTCTTCTTCTTGTGTTACCTGTGTTAATTCTGTATATAAAATTTTTTTAAATTTGTTGCTTGATTTACTGCTTGCAATTTCCTTAATTATTTCCCATAGTACTTTGCAGTTATCTTTGCTTTCTTCTATTTTCTTTTTATAGTAACTGGTTTTAGTTATTTTGGTTAGATCGTTTAGTTTGTTCATAGATTCCCGACTGACATGTTTTTCGTTGAAATTCTATCTTTTGCATTTTTTATGTTTTTTTCTAAAGAGATATTAGCTTTAAAGGCTACATTATTATTGCGTTTTCTTTAAAGGAAATTGATTATGTTAGGGGACTGATGTATGTTAAAACTTGAAACTCGAAAGACACAAGGCTCTTCTAGAGCCTTCCGGGATATGGGGGTCGTAATTACTTGTGGTGTTATTTTAATGTCTTTATGTATACTCCATCTATAGCTTTATTAAATATTTTTTTTAACAATGATATTATCTGTTAACTATTCCTGAGTTGTAAAATAAAACAACTATTTACTTTAATTTGTGGTATTATTTTTTTTTTATTCAAATGCAATGAAAGTTTGCATATGGATCTAACTTTCAATGCAAAATGTTTTATTCAAATAGAATTTGTCCGTAAACTTAAACAGATCGATCAGTTTATCTACGATGACTTATCTTCTTCTTAAGTTAACTCTGCGAGTTAAATTCCATATACACTGTAATTTGGTAAAAATCTATTTTAGGTCAGGCAGACACACAGACAAAATGACAGCAGTACTTTTTTTTTCATATTACACCTATCGCAAACACTCAATCGGGGACACACTGTATAAATGGTATATTAATGAGGAGTCAATGTTTATTAGAATAATGCCAATGCATCTGAACTATACCGGGTGTTAGAAAAGTATGGGAACGGTGGAAAAACAGTTTGCATCAAATCGAAAAATAAAAAAATACGTGTCAAAAATTTTTCAAAAAACTATCCACTGATACCAAAATGACCTCCCCACCCACCACCTTGTGGGCGGGGCGAGGGCAACTTTAAAATTTCAAACGGAAATCTCTGTTTCTTTATTGCGGAATCGGATTCTACGGCAAAAAATACGTAAATTTTATTACGGACATTTTTTTCTATTCTTGCATGGTGTCGCTGTAATCGCAAAAAATGAAAAGAAAACAATACTGTTTCAAGAGTAGCGTCTTGTGCCCATAAAATCGTCCAATTCAAAAACTGAAAAGCATGTATTTGTTATTTTTACGAAATCTATCCAATGACATTGGATTCGATTCTCCCACCCCTAACCCAGTGGGTGGAGCAGGGGAAACTTTGAAATTTGTAACGAAAATCCCTATTTTTTATAGCGGATTCGGATTTTACGGCCAAAAATACGTGAATTTTATATCAGGCATTTTTTCGATTCTCGCAAGGTGTCGCTGCAATCGCACAAAATTGAAATAAATCTTAAGCGTCAATAAATTTGTAAATATTTACAAACTCTAGATACTTGTGTTGACAAAAAAAGATTCAGTTTAAAAAACAATATCTGTGATATCTTGGTTTTTATGAGTGTTTTTTTAAGTGTTCTTAATAACAGTATTTGTTTTGTGAAATTTCTACGAGAACGTTTAGTTCCTTCCAACTTTTGTAGAGGCAGGAGCGCACTTTTGTACGGAAAAAGTTATTTCATTTTTCATGAGTTCTCGCGTTCTTTTCTGCATAATGGCTACTTTAACATAGGAAGAGAGAGTTTCTCTTTTAATGATGCGAGGGTGGGACGATATAGAAAGGTCCTATGATGAAGTTGTGATTTTATTCAACGAAGCTTTCCATGTAGATCAAGTAGGAATTTCGAAATCTACTGTGTCCCGTACCATCAAACAATTGCTAGACACAAGGACAAATAAAAATCGCCCAAAATCTGGAAGACCAAAATCTGAAACATCGGAAGCTCGACAAATGGAAGTCATCCAGGCATTTGTTGAAAATCGAAGGTTATCAATCAGAAAAGCCAGTCAACAGCTTGATATGAGTGCATTTTCAGTTCATAAGAATTTGAAACTTTTGAAATTTCATTCTTACAAAATTCATCTTCACCAAGAGTTAAATAAAGATGATTTTGATCGGCGACTTGAATTTAGTGAATTAATGATGGAAAGGAGTAACCAAAACCCAAATTTTTTGTCATCTCTACTTGTCTTCTTAGATGAAGCAACTTTCGAACTCAGTGGATAAGTTAATCACCATAATTTCAGATATTGGAGTGACGAAAACCCTTACTGGATGCTTGAAACACACACGCAGTATTCACAAAAATTAAATGTTTGGGCAGGAGTTTTCAGGGATCGAATCATAGGACCGTTTTTCATACATTGAAATTTGAATAGAGAAAAATACCTGGAAATGTTGACAAATCAAATAGTTTATGCAATATAAGAGATTGCTGGTGATGAGTTCGATAATGTTTGGTTCCAGCAAGATGGGGCTCCTCCACGCTATCGGGATATTTGAATGGTACTTTCGAAAATCGAGGAACTATTGTATGGCCAGCAAGATCTCTTGACCTCGCGCCACTTGACTATTTTGTTTGGGGCTACGTGAAGGATAAGTTTTATTTCACTAAACCTCGTAATTTGGAAGAGCTGAGGCAACGCATAATAAACATTTTTGCAGAAATACCACCTCAAATAATAAGAAGTGCTATTGAAAATTTTTACGTTCGCCTCAGGCAATGCCAAGAAGTCAATGGGCACCATTTTGAACACCTGCTATAATCATGAAATTAAAACCCGCTAGTGTAGCAGTTAAGCTGCAAACTAATTGCTTCAACTGGCCGAAATCCTCACCTTGCCTTAAATGGCTGAGTTACCTCCTTGCCTTCCCAGGCTGGGATCAAGAACTTGTCTGAAGTGGCTGAATTAAGAGGTAAAACCACTGTTAGTTTTTTTAAATCGAGTTTTTTTTTATTGCCCTGTAAAAAATGTAAATTGAAAATTACTAGGTGCTAATAAATTTACAGGCCGTTAATAGTTGTTGTAATTTCCGCTCGGGAAATCATTCACTCTGAGATCAGTAGTTTTACTTTTCGTATTTTTTTAAGTATGCGTTCAAAACTTTCATGTTTCCACTCAATTTTTTGCGATTGCAGCGACACCATGCGAGAATCGAAAAAAATGCCCGATATAATATTCACGTATTTTTGGCCGTAGAATCCAAATCGGCTATAAAAAATAGGATAGGGATTTTCATTACAAATTTCAAAGTTGCCCCCGCCCCACCCACTGGGTTAGGGGTGGGAGAGTCGAATCCAATGTCATTGGATAGATTTCGTAAAAATAACAAATACATGTTTTTCAGTTTTTGAATTGGACGTTTTTTTATGGGCACAAGACGCTACTCTTAAAATTTTAAAGTCGCCCACAGGGTGGTGGGTGGGGAGGTCATTTTGGTATCAGTAGATAGTTTTTTGAAAAAAATTTTATACGTATTTTTTTATTTTTCGATTTGATGCAAACTGTTCGAGATTTTCCACCGTTCCCATACTTTTCTAACGCCCGGTATGGTTAACATATAGTATTTATCAATTGGGGGAATATTATTGAAAGATCTTTGCAACCAAATGTTATATTTTATGTCAAAAACAATATGTCAAATATTTAACCAACTTTGAATAATATTAGTCGCTCTTTAGCCAATAATTAAACTGCATTTCTTGCTATTTTTAAACATACATTTGCACTATACATGACATAGATATTACAGTATCATAATAACATCGCTGACTATGCATTTTTCACATAAAAACACTCAATTAACTAAATATCTTCGATATATTTACGCAACTTTTCTATTATTTTGCTGTTTTCAGTATGAAAACAAATTTATTATCACATTACGAATATTCTAGCCTTGACCTAACTTTCTCCGTTTCCCGTTATCTTCTAAGAGTAGAAATAGTTTTAGATGGATGAATTCTTTAACCATATATAGTCTAGTGACAGAGGTCTATGTTTAAGCCGAGCGTCTATTTGATCCAATTATAGATAAAGCGTCCATAAAAACAAAACAACCCTCCTCTGCTATCACAGTCTTCTGTATTTCTAACAACTCAACTAACCGCAATGCCTGCCTTCCGTTCCCTGCGGATTTCTGCAAAAGCCCGGAACTTCTGTTCGTTCGCTTTTTATGTAATTAAATTTTATGGTTATAATAACGTTATCTGCGGAATCATTTAGCTGCAACGTTACATTTAACTTTCTACAACACATTTGTGGATAGTTCGTGAAAAATAACTCCTTTGGGAATGACTTCGGGAATCATCTTTTTCTTAGTTTACTGCGGGTAGTAATTTTTATCATTGCTGTAAATTTCTTGTACTGTTTTCAGGCATTATTAACTTCGGTTAACTCATAAGGAAGTTTTTATTGTAATTCAGCAAAACTTGAAAAGCGCACGTGTTGTTATAAAATCTCCAAGGAGTAAGGGAAATATTATACTTCGGGCAGGAACAGTTAAGAATAATGATCTCCTGAATGCAGTCTCTTCTTTTCTAAATGTATTATAAAACGATATTGTGCTATAAGATTTCTACAACGTAATTTTTATTAGTTTCTTTAAATAAAACTTGTACATTTCTTGATGAACCGCCAATAGTAAGGAGGTTAAAAGTATATTTTTATGATACCAATACATAGAGCTATACCGGGTGCCAGAAAATACGTACCCCCTCACTTTTTTCTACTGTTTAAAAAATATAATTCCGCAATTTGGGAAATATTTTTTAATGCCAGGAACATAAGCCTCAGATTATTTAATTTTTGTCTATTTTTGTTTTTGTAGCAGCTACGGTTTTCGAGATTTTACCACATGTATTTCAAAAAGTGTGAATATCTTGTATTACCGGAAAGGTGTACCAAATTAATATAACGAATGGTCAAATATGCATAGAACTGAAAGGACTGTCTACGGATCCCTGACTAATGGTGATTTGATGTTAGACATTGCAAAATAGCATATGCAGGATAGAAAGATTTTTTTTTGTCAAATTGTCAATTATTGTTAGAAAATAAGTTATATTAAATGTTACTTTACTTCTTTCTAAATTATGTATTTTTTTTAAATGTGGTAAACTATTGCCAAGAACAAATAAAAACCAATACAGGCAATTAAAACTCCCAATAGTTAAAAGTACTGATTTCCCCCTGCGCATTCGCCAGAAATTAGAAAACCTAGTTTTAAATTAAATTAAATTACTGCCCTTTTAAAATATCCATTTATTAATATAAAGGAAGATCAGTCTCGTTATTCTAATCTAATGTAGAAAGTTTTATTAATTGAAATGTAAAACTATGTAAATTCAAATTAAAATTTGCAGTTAGTAATTCTCGCCGGGAGAAGTTATAAAAAGAAACACTTTAAAGATTTTTTACTTATATATAATGTAGTAGTGCCAGAAAGTTTTATAAATCATCTTGGTAGTTTAGCTTGTACTAAAGTTAATCATTTATAAAATCATAGTTGAATGTCCAAAGAAACAACAACCTGAAAAATAGTAAGTATTAAATATTAAGATTTTCGGTATAAGCATCATAAACCGACTTGGTCAAGTTTCTTGCACTAATAAGCACATAACCTGCGTTTGCTTTTGGTACATGATTCTAGTACTTGTCACTAAATCAGCAGAAATAAATGAAACAGTAAAACAAACAAAACTCATAAGCACCAGTAAAGAAATAAAGTAGACAAATGATTACATAAATTACATAATGTAAATTTATTTTCGGTTGAACGATATGGGTACAACGATTTAAATACAATTATAATATTATTATTACATTTTTTTTCTTTTAATCAAGATAATCTGCCTAAGCAGAGTTTGTGTCGCAAGATTTAATCTATATATTTTATTGTTTTGCCAAATTTAATTAAATATAGAGAATATACGAGAAGTAAAATAATTGTGCTTATCAATATAATTTAATAATATCAAGAAAATATATCATTGTTAAAATGAATACAAGAATAAATAGATAGATAGAGAGATATATAGAATGGTATATACACGGTGTTATTTATATTTAGGAAGCCTATCATATTCATTATATGCCAAAAATAGATTTTATATTATTAAAATTGTCGTTAATACATTTTTTTAATTCCTATTTTAATATAAGCATAAGTATGTTTTTAATTCATTTGGGAAGTAGATTAAAAAGTTTGGGGCCAAAAAAAATATGAATGTTTAGATGTTACTTTTTGTACACAATGGGACATCTGTAAGTAGATTGGTTGTCGTTCGAGTGTTATATAAGCGGGATGTATAATGTAAGGGTTTCTTTAACATCCAAAACAGACATTGGTAAGTATATAGTTTTCGTATATGAAGTATTTCAGTTTCGTTATACAACAGCTCAGTGGAATGTTGCTCATTCTTTTTTAGTATAATTTTTAGTAATGTGTTTTGAAGGATATCCAAATTGTGAGGTAATGTTTTTTTAAAGTCCACCCCAGACAATTATACAATATTTTTGATTGATGTAACTTTGTGAATAAAGAGGGAAAACATTTTGCAGTGTTATCACACGAGCTACTGTGTATAGCTAAATTGTTTTTCTGTGGTAGATCTTGAACTTTGTTTTATCTATATTGAGGCTTTTATTTAACCAGTAAAAGTAAATTTTTAGCTCCTTTTCTGCATTACAGGACATTTCCTCCCATGAATCTCCGCAGAATGTTATTACCGCATATGATATTACATAAATTTTGGTGTTTCTTAATCTAGACATATTTATATATACTAAGAATAGTACTGGACCCAATATTGCCCCTTGCGGCACACCCATGGTAACTGGAAATGGATCACTATATGTTGTATTAATTTTTACAGTTTGCTGCCTATCAGATAAGTAATCATTGAAAATGTCGATAGCTTCCAGTCTATTTAATAAGATTTTATGACTAACGATGCCAAACACCTAGCTAGGTCTAAAGAACATTTCTTTGATTGATTTAGGCTATCTCCAATTTTATACACTAGTTCATGTACAGTGTGCTTAGTAGACATATTTTCCCTAAGACCAGACTGACTCTGGGATAAAATCTTGTTGTCTTGTTTTTCTAGAAAAGATTGTAGTCTATTTTTCAATGCTTTCTCGAAGACTTTTGCAAAATTACTTATACTTATCGGTCTATAATTAGTGGTAAGTTTCTTTCTGTTTAAAGAGTTTAGGAATACGGCCAGTTGAAAATGCAGGTTTATTACGTAACACAAGAGGGTATGGGTATGGAATTTTTTTAGAATAATAACTGGCACGCCGTCGGGACCTGGATATATGTTGTAACAACGAGGCGAACTGTTAATTAATTGAATGGTAAGTCAGGAATTATTTTATCAATTTTATTTGCCATCTTGGCACCTATATTAACAAAGTAGTTATTGAAATAGTTTGCTTTTTCCTTATCAGTATAAATATTTTACTCATCATCATTTACTATATTTAGTTAGTGCCTATTTTCGGGTTTAGTTCCCGAGGATCGACCGGTAGTCATTAACATATTATTGTTTGCCGTTTGCGTTCACTTGATCAACCCCGATAAATTTAAATTATTACACAACATTAACAAAGACCAAATTATTACGGAATTCTAGAAATTGTCTGGGATAATAATTAGATAATAAATTCCCAGACTCTTGTCGGATATTATACGTCATAACTAAAACATTAATGAATTAATGTAGGTGGTAAAGACATTTAAACAAAGCGTGAATTTGCCGTTTTAATTATCCCAGAAATTATGTGGTAATGGTTGTGAGACCTAAACATATGTCGCAACTTCAATGGTATCAATGCTGTTCCGAAAAGTATAGATCAAGTAAGTCTGTAGATCTAATAATTGAGTCAAAGTTGATCATTAGAACTAATCAGGAGGTGCATGACCATACCACGTCAATTAAATGATTACATAATTAATTTAAATAAAAATATATGCCTATGTTATGTATACAATGTGAAATTCGTTCATACATATATCAGAAGTTTATTTTATTTTTGTTATCTTTCTTAAAAAATACAAAGAATAATGTATGTAATTTATACTAATGATTGACATATTTTAAAAATACTAAATATAAATCGAACTTATTTGTGTATTTGTTACCTATAGTCAAAATACGTCTAACAAATTAGTAGATAGCGATAAGTTTACCGTGTTTAAGGTTCAGAAACAAAGTTTTTATAGAAGTATCGAAGAAATCTCTTTAGTAGCATTATTAACCAAAAGTACTGTATGTAAGAGCTCGCAGTATGAAATACTTAATAGACTCATAAGCGCCACGTGCTCATGTAGTTTTTATAGCGTATTTTATGTGAAGGCAAAATTTAACTCTGGTAAATTAGGCGGAAAATATTGTGGGAAGTTATAAATGTGTGAAGTTTTTTGTCGTTTTTGTTGTTGCCGTATTACAAGATATTTATAGTATTAAAACGTATTTAAATTTTACTGCTGCTCATGATTAGAAAAAAATATTATTAGTCTTCTCTATTTATGTAACTTCGTCCGAGGAGAATTAAAGTTAATTTTAATTTACATAGTTTTGCGTTTTAATTAAGAAAACTTTCTACATTGAATTAGAACCAGCAGAATATTCTCCTTTTATATTAAGCGGTGGGTATTCTAGAACAACATTTATTTTATTTTACTTAATATTTATATAAAAAATGTATTGAATTTTTAGAATATCGAGTTTATGGCGAATGCGCGGGGATAAACTCACGTATTTTCTCTGTATTAACAAACATTTAAATTTTCTGCAATTATTCCTTATTTAGTTTTCCTATACATATATTTAAATACTTTACATAACTTGATACAGGCAGTAAGAAAGATGTTTAATATTAATTTCTTTTGCAGTAAATAATTGTTAATTTAAGTTTAAATTTTTTATTTCAATCGTGTGCGTGTTTGTTACATTTTTTGATGTTTTTAACTATGATAAATTTCAAAACATTACCTTATATCACAATGAATTTTCCTCTACGTGATTTCGTGCCATTAACCTACAAAGCAAAAAATCTTTTTAAAACAGAAGAGGAAATACATGGCTTTCTTAATATAATAATTTTTTTACGCAGTTTTGATTTTCTCAATATCATCTAACAAACACTGCATTTTTACTACACTCTATAAGTTTCTCTCAGTTCTGTTAATTCAACCCTATTCACTTTAGGGTTATAGTGTAAAATCTTCCACCAGGATCAGTAGACCTGAAAATGAGAAAAATTTTGAAAGTATCTCGTGACCATCGACTCCAACTACTTTTAAGAGACTTAAAGGTAATTTCTGTCGAATTTGTCAAAGCATATTCGACAATTCGCCTAGATAATGTTACACAGCTGTTAATTTCGTTAGTTTTGATGGGCAAAAATCTGTTTTTAAAGGTATTTAATGGGGCAAACCTAGATGCGCTTTACTATGTACATATTTTGATATGTGATGTAAAGCAACGTTAGGCGCGGTTAGTACTTAGACGGGTGACCGTTTCCAGTGTTATAGTATATTCCATAAACAGGAGTCAGAGAAAATTGCAAGAATTTCAAAATTTGCCAAGAAATCAAATCTTTCACCTCACCTTGACAAATTATAATAAAAAAGTCCTTAAGAGGCTTGAATTAACAAAAAACTACAATTTATTACGAAGAAATCCGGAAAAATTCACATAACACCAGTAATACACAAGTAGTTCGAATTCATCAAAAACATCGTTCAAACATTCATATTAGTCATTTTACAGACACAGTGCACAGACCTTCGGGATGACTTTACGAGGCCATTCAATTTTAATCAATATTTTCAACCAATTTTCATTAATAACTCCTAGGTTCAAATTGATTCGAACTTCCTTCATATATAAAAAAATTCCTCTTTTTAAGGCCGATACGGTGATATAATTTTCATTTCCACATTTTCCATTTTTAAGATTTCTGATACAATATTGTGAAATGTTGTGCAATATTGCACATTCGAAGCATGCACGGAATGGGCAGGAACCTATCCAGATATTTCCAGATCTCTGCTCGTCGGGTCCCCGACAAAGCGTTTAAAAGAACCGAGCGCGATGAGTTGGGGTAAGTCAAGTTCGATACGTGCCACTACAGCTTCCTTCCTAGGTCATAACTCAGTAAAGAAGAGTTTTCAATCAAATATTATAATCTGCCCTCGCGCATCAAACCAAAAATGAATTTTTCAAATCTTCATAAACAGTCATGTTAATACATTTTATTTTAAACGAAATTTCAGTGTCGAAAGTATTTATATATTTTAACTTGCTGTGCATTAAATATTTTAAGTTAAACCGTTCTAAACTTTGTTCAGTTTTAATAAATAAATTTATCCTTGTTCGTTTTAAAACCAAGTGTTTTATTCAAGAAGCATATATAGGGTGAAGTCTTGGACCCTGCCATAGACAATAAAATAAATCAAAGTGAATGTTAAGCTATTCAAAGTGAGGCAACCAGGGCTTATACGGGGTGTAGCATTTGACTCTATCCAACGCGTGACCCACCCATGTTTCTCAAATTCAAAAATTAAGTGGAGGAAACACTTCCAGGGCCTCTATTCTCCAAGCTCTGGCGAAGTTTTTTATTTTACCAAACGAGGGAGCTTTTCTGTGTTCACAAGGAAGACCGCGTCCTCGCCTCATATCTTCCAGCGACTTATACTTGTGTATGCGGGAAAGCTATACAATCTTAGGCGAGGATTGTATAGGGGATATACCATCATTGGGGGGATGTAGCGCTGTCGGTTCCTTATCTATTAAATGTTACGCAAGTGAAAGATCCCTACTCTTCTTAAAAGTTGAGATTCAGCTAAAAATTCCTGGTTGGGGGTAGCTCGTCTGCAGATGTCAGTATTGGGCCTCAGTAGTGGAAATTGGCCGACGTTAAATAAATAACAATAACAAAACAACTTTAAATGGGGTTCAAATTGTAAGCAACTCTGTGGTGCACGTTGATAAGAAGTAGTAACATTAAAGACTATCCTCTCCACTCAAAGTTTTCAATTCTAACATGAAACCGATGATAGTGCTCCGTTCAGAACTCTTTTAAACCAGTCTTTTTTAACTCTTGTGTGCAATGTATTGTGGGTAAAAATGTAAACGTTAAATTAGTTCTAAAAATTTATATCCCCTCCAAAGAACACTCTTACACACAATTTTTAACTTTAGCTTTCCGCTACATACTTATATATAAGTCAACACTTTTGACGTGACTCCAGTAATGGCGTCTAAACACCTACGAGACATGATTTTCAAATTTGATTGGTGAAAGTGTGCATTTGTAGAAACTACAGAGAAAGAGAAAGAGTTTGATTTAATTCCGATAAATTTAATTACAGCAAAATTTGTGCTCATCTGGGTTAAAATTAATTTACAAATAAGACTTTAAATGTTTAAGTAAGCACTTCAAGAGTGCCTATCTATTTTACAATTTCTAACTTTAAAAATTTAAGAATTTTTTTATCTTCATCACCCCTTTACAATAAATCCACAAATATTTCACGAACGCTTTAAAGTAACCCTTGAGACTCAACATATTTTAAGAATTCAAAGTATTTATAAACTGTATAAATGATACAAGATTTTAAAATTGATTGCGTAATAAAAAAGAGGGTGCAGACCTGAGCATAAGACAAACAACCTCGGGATAAATTAGGGGAAAGTAAATTTAAATTATGAACCCAAATTTAATATCAACAATCTTTAATGTTTCCATTTTGTATGATGCTCATAAAAATGTTTATGTAAATCATAAAGGCAACTGAGAGGAGAGCAAATAGAAATTTATTTTACTCTTAAATTCCAACAAGACACACTTAAAAATATTACGAGTGAAATACAAATTAGTTTAGTAATATAAGTATAAACTAAATTTGACATTATAACTAACGATATAGGAGAACATCCGATTATGGCATTAAACAATGAGGTTTTGCAGTTAAGTTAGTTGCAGTTAGTTCACATTTTTTAACTTAACAAGAATCAAAAATATATTTCCGCTTCAACCTGAAAAATGGACTTGTATGTAATTGCTGATGATATTTCATTTTAGGAACTCCTTCACTTATGTATTCCTTGTATCTGTTTTGGAAGATGAACCCTGGAATGGTGGAGGAATCTCCAAAGACAGAGACAGGCCAAAGAGTTCATTAAAGAATTGACGGAAGATATCTAAGCCATATTAGGAAGTCCATCAGAATAATAAAGCCCTCTAACAGGGTACTGTCGGCTCAATAGACACACGAGTCTAATTGGCCTGGCAGAGGACGCAACATGCAGGTTCTGTCAAGACGTATTGTGCCACTGTAAGGGCCTGGCGAGAATGAGATTCCAAGTACTTGGAGAAGAAAAACCAAGGGCGGACAGCTATACAAAAGGGCCCTTATCAAAGTTGTGGGGTCTCGTACAAAGGACAAAGCTGGATGAGGTACTATAAGGAATGTATTTAGGAGCACCACAACAGACCTGAAAAGGTCAAGGTGGTAAAGGCCAAATAACCAGCTCCTCTGTTTATCTATCTATACAAGAAAATCTAATCCAGTTATATTTGACTACACCTTAAGTTCTCAAGTACTTGAATGTTCTGCAACAATAAAGAATTTAGGGGTAATATTTGACCCGAAATTTACTTTCTTGAACCGTGTGGTATAATTAACATTATCTGCCTTAAAAATGTTAGATTTTATTGTTAGAAATTGTCATTCGTTCTCTAATGAGTTTGCTTTAAAACAATTCTACTCTTCCTACGTAAGATCCAAACTTGAATAGTGCTCGATAGTCTGGTACGCGCACTCTACCTGTAATAAAAACGACATCGAAAATATACAGAGAAAGTTTCTGAAATTATTAACTTTAAAAATTGAGCTTTTACCAAGAAAAAGGCTACCAACACTCCCTTTTACTTGAGAATTCTAATCTTAATTCTTTGGAATTGAAGGGTGCAATAAATAGTCTGAAAATGTTATATAGCCTATTTTACAGCAAATTCTGCAGCTTCTAGGTAGTTTGTATAGGTATGGCGTCATCTATGGTTAACGCTCATTGATCCAGTCAATGTCAAGATCGTGTAAACATCCTCAGACAAGGCAGTGTGCTCAAAGAAAGAGATGGGAGAAGTCTGTAACCGATTCAAGGGCTCTATTGACGAATAATATGATATGTATTCGTAATATATTCTAATAAATTGGAGAATTTTTGTTGACTGAAAAATATATTTACCAAAAATAGCCGATAATACAGTCAATAGGTTGTTAAAATTATGAATATTTGTAATATTTCACAGTTTTTAAGAAATTGTGTTGTAAATTAAATTGGCTTAAATTAAATTATACTTATTTTCTCGTATTTTATTTTAACTCTTTATTTAGATTAACATCCTGGCAGAGTTTAGCATTAGCTACCACCACTCCACCACATACAAATAGGCAATTATACAACGACCATTCCCTACAACATTACCATCTGCAGCAGCTGAGACGCGAGCTCAAGAGTGGTACAGCAACTAGCCGTGTTCTCTCACACAACCACGTCTAGCCCACTGCGACCAACTTTGTAACACATGAAAAACATCACAAAATAGCCATACTCTAGCCAGGATTTGCACCCAGGAGTCCTTGGTTGCAAGAATAATACGTAAGCGAGTCGGTAAATTTATTTCTCAACTAAATACAATGGTGTAATAGCACACATTTCTTGGTGTATACAGTTTTTAAACTCAGCTTCATTAATTGATCTGCAAACCGACTGTGAATAAATAATTCTGTTATAGTCGACCTAATTAGCAAAATTGGCTAATGAGGACAGATTCACTCGAACGTGACTAAATGCCTACCTATGGTCAACTAAATAGGTGAATGGTTACTGTAATGAACAAATTAGATGCTGCAATGTCAGTACTGCATTCTCTTATTAATAATTGTAATTAGGTGTTTTTCATTCGGATTAAAGTAAAACAATAGGAAGATTCCGTACATTGCAAGGAATGTGTGTAACTGGTTTAAAGCCGGCAAGCGCAAACTAGGCTATTGACTTCCACAGGAGCGGCATTTTCAGTGCAAATAACATACACATAAAAGTGCGGTAAAATTTGCAGCATCCAACGATGGTACATTTTAAAATAAACTTCTGAAATGAAATGCATGTTGTGTTATGCATATTTTCAGATGCGGTATATAGCCCATAAGTAAAATTAAAAAAAGTAAATGAAAAACTTTGAGAAGAATAAATTTCTTGTTATTTTCATTGAAACTGTTAGCCGAGGGTTTAATTAACTTTCATGAAACTTTTTCTTCAAATCAAATTCATATTTCGTTTGTAGTACTTTCCATAGCCTCATATTTTAAATAAAAAATTGATAAATCTCTATTGTGCACAAAAGAATTTACATGTAAAATAAAGTGACAAGCCTATGCTATCTTCAAGCAAAGCTTGACTTTTGTTTAACTTTAAAGCATCAAAAGTTAGTTCGTTGTTTATTTCACCAAAATTGAATGTATATTTGTGTTAAGTTATTATTATACAAGATGGTACAGACCTGTTTGAAAACCGTACAAACCTGTTTATTTTTCTTACAGATCTGTTTAATATTAGTACATACCTGTTTGTTTTTCGTACAGGCCCTGTTTAATATTCGTACAGGCCTGTTTATTTTTCATACAGACCTGTTTGAAAACTGTACGATTTCCAAACAGGTGATGACACCCCATAAACCATCCATGAACCCACCCCATTTACTATCCATGGCACCCCTATGAACCACCAACGTTTGAATTTCCCTCCAGTTTGTGACCTGCGCGCGCAAGTGTGAAGTTAGCTACAGGTAGGCGGAGACTGGCAAAAAGTGACCTTGAAAACCCGATTGTACCTCGATAAGAAATAATTTGAGATTTTGGCGCAGAACGCCCATAGCTTATCTACTTCAGTATCTAAGTTCTCCTGTTTTTGCAAATCGGCAGGTATATTTTTCTATCTTGAAGAATTGATAGCTACTCCCCATTCTGATAATTTTCTAAAAATTCTCTTTTCATCGCTTTTATTTTTATTTTTCAATATACGTAGTACCTATATAGGAGACTGTTGTGATTGTGAAAATATTACTTTTGGTGAATGTAAATCTGGTCTGGTCCTCTGAAGCCAAAGAAGTGATTTTAAAAAAATGTCTGTCTGTCGTCTGTAGTCTGCCGTCTGTGACCGCACCTAAAGTTCAAACTATTGGATCCATTTTGCTCAGATTCTGTATGCGTGCTCAGGACTCAAGGTGGCCCCTTGAAGCGAAATGCAGGGACAGAGGCAATTTTCAAAATTTTATTTCGAATCAAATATGTACATGCGATACATCGTTGAATAGTGCTCATCTAGACTTACAACTTTTGTATAAAACATTTTTTGCTGAAACACATAGAAAAAAAAATATATATATATTACAGATCTAAAGCAATACAAAATAATATAGGACGAAATAAATTGAGTTCAACTTTGGTCTGTCATACATAACACCGGTTCTAATAAACGAATCATCATGGTTTTAATTGTAAAGAAGCGTCTATCTGAGTACTTTCAAAATATATTTTATTGAAAATTTTCAGTTATTCCATTTATTTCTAAGCTAAAAAAACTTTCAAAATTTTTAAACAATTACCTAGGCTCTCCAAATTAACGGATTTTAATATATCAAAATGGATTTGAAAATTTCAGTATCTTTTTATATGTCCAAAAATTTTCAACTTTCTAAATGCTTTAGTTTAGCCTCAGCAACATTTTGAAAATTTGAAAAATTTCAAAACTAAGTTTAGATTGCAAAATTATTATGCAAAAACTAAAAAGTCTGATCTTGATGAAATTTGGTGGCAAGATTTATTATATAAAAAAATTTTCTTTAGCTAAATATGAAGGTACTACGTATAATATAAGTATTTGAAAAAAAATCAATAAATAACTTGCTATTTTCAATGTTTTTTTTGCGATTTTTACTATTTTTGCAAGAGTTAAAATGAATTTTTTGATTCACAACCAACCAACTGCATCTTTTTGATTCTATAACTTTTCTCTAAAAGCGATAGTTACTTATATGTATGAAAAAAATAGGGAGAAAAAAAAGGAATTTTTGGGAATTTTTTCACATTTTGTTTACTAAAAAAATACGCCCACGTTTTGAAATTGGCGCATAGTGAAATGATCATTTATTATGATTAAGCCAAAAATCTGCCATACAACCCTATTCACCCAAACATAGGTGATTTTAAGCTGATGCCTCCTGGGCTAACTAGACAGAAAATAAATTTAAATGTTCAGATCCCATGTCATAGCCTAACAACAACACAGTGATTCATTACTTAAAGTTTTGTAACCTTCTACTCTACCTCCAAACTTCAAGCAGTATAATAATATGAATCTGTTTAAATATATATACAGGGTGTTCCACTTAAAACTCCCAACGCCAATTACTCGAAAACTGAAAGAAGTAGTAAATTTCTGCAAATGGCAGATAATTGGTGCGATCAAGAGCTATATTTCGACTTATAATAGATGCCGGCGTCTTTGACGGTTTAGGTGTTGCGACGACCGGAACAAAATTTTCGATGGCAGGAGTTTGGAAAGCAAAAGATACCAATAGTACTTTTAATTGTGAAGTTTTTTTATTATTGGAAATTTTTTTATTTTTTTATTCGTTTCGGAGTTATTTGATACGGAAAGTGTAAATACCCTTTATTAAAATTTGCCAACTTAATAAATTGTCTGCGTCTAATAGGCTGTTACTATTCTGTTAACCTAAATTTTAACAATCAAAACAGACAGATTAAAAGACAGGTAGTGAATATCACTTTTATTTACATAAGTGGAACAGTATCGTTGAAATATTTGAAAAGAAAAAATATAAGTGTTTTAAACATAATCATTTTTTTAATCTATAATCTAAAGTAAATAAAATATTTGCAGTTGTTCAAAATTTTCTCCACTTGCCCGAACGAAGCAGTCATACCGGCGTCTTAACTCAAAATTGCAGTTCTTAACAAAATTCTTCTATTTATAGCTGCACAAGATGCAGTTATTTTATTTTGGAGAATAGCCATATCCTCAATAGGCTCTACATATACAGTGTTTTTCAACTGACCCAAAGAAAAAAGTTGAGAGGGTGAAATCCGGTGACCGTGCTGGCCATTGTAGTGGACCGTATGTCCCAATCCAACGATTGGGTACAGTACATTCAATAATCTGTTGCAATTTGGACATTGTGAGGTAAGTCCCCATCTTGTTGAAAAATAATATTCTTCCTAGTTTCAATCGAGACATCTTCTAACAGTTGAGGTAATAATCTTTGAAGAAAACTCCGATAACGATCACCATTTAAAGAACCTTCGTAAAAGTGAGATCCTATTAAATAACCATTGAGTATACCACACCATGCATTTACACCAAAAACGCGCTGGTTACCTCTTTCAGTAATCCAACGGCGATTGTTTTGTGCCCAGTAACTGTAATTGTGTCTATTCACAACTCCATTGTTGTGAAATCTACTTTTATCGCTCCAAAATAATTTCTTTAAGATATTTTCATCGCGGTAAAGTAAATAATCAAATCTTGCCAGCAAATTAATGCGCCTTTCGGAGTCACCTGGCTCTAACTTATGTACAAGTTTCGTTTTGTAAGGATGGTATTTATTTTGCTTAAGAATTCTTCTGGTAGAACTTATTGAGATATTAGTATTTCTCTAAGACATCTTCGGATTATCATTAATCTGTTGGAGAACCAACGCAACATTAAAATCATTTGTTGCTGGTTTTGATCGTTCCCGTTTTGGCTTCTCCAATGCACCGAAATTCACTAAATTTCTACATAAATTGAAAATTGTTATGATCTGGCTTTCTTCTATCAGGATAACGCTGTGCGTAAACACTTTTCGCTTGCCACGCATTTCACTTATACTCACCGTAAACTAACACCATGTCTAGCTTTTCTTGTTTCGTATATTGACCCATTTCTTTTCCAAAAAGTTAATGAGATATTAAAAAAACTACTTGAAAATAAACTCCAAAATAAAAAATTAACATTGTCTTTAACTAATGACAACTGTTTTGATAGTTAAAATTAAGGTTAACAGAAAGTCACAGCCTTTCAGATGCAGACAATTTATTAAATTGGCAAATTTTAATAAAGCATATTTACACTTTCAAAGTCAAATAACTCCGAAACGAATGAGAAAATAAAAAAAATTGTAATAATAAAAAAACTTCAGAATTAAAAATACTATTGCTATCTTTTGTTTTCCAAACTCCAGCCATCGAAAATTTTGTTCTGGGCGTCGCGACGCCTAAACTGTCAAAGGCGCCGGCATCTATTATACATCGAAATATAGCACTTGGTCACACCAATTATCTACCATTTACAGATATTTATTACCTCTTTCAGTTTTCGAGTAAATGGCGTTGGGAGTTTTAAGTGGAACACCCTGTATATTAAGGAATATAAATAGGTCTTTATAATGTTCTGTCACATCAATACATTTTATGAAATACCTAACAAAACAGTTAGATGAGAGTCTCTAGTTTGAAAATAGTTTTGAACTAGGATTTTATGTAAATTATTTTTTAGTTCTAAATAGTAGCAGGTTTACGTAGTAATACCTAATTTAATTTGGAAGTGCACAGACACAAATTTTTACTTAGGTGTGCATATTAAAATGTTTTTATTTACTAAATATAGAGTTTACAATTACGTGATATATTATAAACTAAAATATTATATACAATAAGTCTACTTTATTATATTTGTTATTATGTAACATTCAAACTATGAATAAAAATTATCTATCTATCTATCTGCTAGATACCCAAGAAAACCATTTTTCAATAATAGTTACAGTAGAAATAAAATATGTCATTTTTGAATACATGCATACATGCTTAATTAGGTTTAGAAATTTTATATGGTATTTATGTAACTAAAACAGAATCTCAGGCAATATTTACGGTAAATTTTAATAATCATCCCGTTAAAATTTACATAACATATTAATTCAATTTAAGTTAAAAAAAATATATAAATTTTTTGATCGAAATCTATTTCCATATATACACACATAGAGGGTTTAAACTATGCTCCATCCAATTAAAAGTGCATGCGGCACGAAAATCACACGACCATTAAACAATCATTAATCTCTCCCAAAACAAACATAACCCATAAATTCAATTCGATAAATCAAAAACGGCTAAACATCTCGTAAATAACGTCGAACGAAGCAAGCGAATTATAAAAATATTTAAAAAAAGGTTCTCAAATAAACCCCACAATTACAATCAATCGGCACGTTGCAAGTAATAAATTTGCAACACCCAGTGCTAAGACTCCTGCGCGTACAGTAACGATTTTTGCTGCCTCAGTCCTGCCTCTACAGGAAGCTGCAGGAACCTACTAGTGTCCCTCCGGCATCGGTTGTCGATCCGGGGCAGTCGTCTCCGTACGCGCGTCGCGAAGTCGCGATATTTTAACGCGAAAGCTTCACGCAGCTGGCCACGTTCCCGGTGTTTTCTTCACTGGCGCACGCCAATCGAGTTACCTCTGGAAATATACGACAATTTGGATGGTATCATGTCAAAATGATGCATTTAGTTTTCCGACAAAATATACGTTATATTGGAGGTTATGTTTATATAATAAAAACACCACACTGAGTGGATGAACTGAAACTGAACGAATTAATTATGCCAGTGTACATTAATTAAATTATAAGTGGTAATAATTTTAAAGAACTATAACTTTTGTTTAGTGTATTGTGTAAAGTAACAATAATTGTAAAAGTGTTAAAGGCACCGATTGAAGTTAAATTGTGCTGCATTTATAAAAAAGTTTTCGATTAAGCGCAAAACGAAAAATTAAACCTCGATCAGTTTCGAGTGAATTTTGTAACATTGAATTGAAGCAGGGAAGTAAATTGATGAAACAGTGGAAAATGTGTAATTAGTGAGTGATTATTTGGTTTGGATCGAGTTAACTAGGACGGAGGGGAAAATCCTGAAATTTGAGGTAGGTTTTCCAGATGATATTCAGTTACAGAACCACTTAGAACGCTGTCTTTGTGGGAAGTTAATGCATGTTGACCGTCTCGCGATCTCGTATTAAGTTTCACAACAGATTTATTTTATCTGGCGACGATTCGCTTGCCAATTTGCAATTTGCAGGAAGTACAATGTAATTAGTGGAGTCAGATGATATGTTCAGTTGTTTATCGGAATAGCAGTTTCATCCTTGAAATATTGTCTTGGCGCTTCAAGAGTATGAGGAAAAATAAAGATGCAAAAATATAGAATGCTATTTTTTGGCAATTTTTTTTAATCTTCAAATATCCTACAAACATGATAAAAAAACTTATTTATAATTTGTATGCTTGGGATTTTTATTATAGAATTTTTCGTTGGTGTTGGGATAATTATAAATTCTAAATTTTATGTCTCGATGTATTTTTAAATCTCCTGCGGGACTGGAACGGACAGATGATGATTTTGAATTTATTAAACTTGACAAACGAGAATTTTTAGAAACATCCAAGATAAGTAAAATGTAAATCTATAAGATCAAAATATGAGGATATAAAACTCTTAAACATAAAATAATACAACTTACATACAAAAAGAGACAAACAAATGAGTATTTTTTCTTAGCGTAAATATATCATTTAGTGTAGTCCTATCCAAATTACCTTATATGGAACTGTCTAGAAAAGTGAATTTTATTAATACAATGAATGAATTCAGCTAGAAATTATGGAAAAACACATTGCCGGATCATATTTTTGTATACAATTTATTTTTCAATCCCCTTTTTTCTTCCTTATCAGTGAAATGTGTTTATCGTAAGGAGAAAATGAAAATAGGAACTTCTTTGAAATTAAATTTCTCATAAAACTAGGATAACAAAAGTTGTTTTTTTTTTGTATTTGGTCCTTAAAATAGCTATTTTAGGGACCCATTTAAGTCCGTAAAATGAGTCTTTTTCGGACTCAATCCTAAAAAGTTGCCATGGCAACTTTTGATATTGAGATTATTTAGGTAAATAAAGCAAAATGGTTCAATACAACAATTAAACACTCTGGTTACTATGGTCGCATGGTAATTAAAATTCGAAGGTTACTATTTTCGAGAAATATTTGGTCTGATACAAATTTTTATTATGTTTGAGAGACCTTGAACAAAAAAAAATGTTGTTTGTGGGACTCATAAACTATTAACAAGTGACGATTATAAATAGTTACGATTCGTTCCAAAAAACATGATTTTAGGTACTTACAAAAATAACTATTTTGTTATTATCCAAAACATCAAAGCTTATGGTGTAAGCCAAAAAATCGCTCTATTGTCAAACCCACCTACAAGATTAAGAACTGAATTGTCAAATTTATAATTTCCTATAGGGCTTTTAAGCAAGCAATTTGACAAATTTTCACGATATTTTAGTTTAATAAGAGCCATATTTTTACTAAATATAATGAATATTTGCGTGCAATAATTTTAGATGTAACCAATTTTAAAAATAAGCAGCTTTTTCATTTTTATTTTTTTTACGACTTAATAAATTAACAGAACAAATTTCCTAGTATAGCTTTATGAGAAATTTAATTGCGGAGATGCTCGAATCTTTATTTTCTCGATATGATAAACACAACTAGCACACTTGAACATTATGGGGAAAAATGCGGTTCAAAAATAAATTGTTTAAGAAAAAATGTTTCATAGTTAATCTATTTTTACGTCTTTTACCTACTCGAACAGTTTATACCATTGAAAAAATTTATCTTCCAGGCAATCATATTCAAAATAGATTGACCCTTCAGATTTAAGGGTAAAATAAAACATAAAAACGCCAAGACATGTAGAGATACAACAGTTTCATTGTTTATATGCAACGGCACTATCAATATAGAAATTGAGACAGAAAACATTTACATATTTTTATCAAAACCTAATAAAAGTTTTTATTCTATAATATTTAATTACAATACAAATACAACTGCATTATGTGCTTATATGCATATCATTCTATTGATAAGTTTTTTAATTATTTTTTGTATCTAAATTAAATGCATAGTCAATGTTAAAATTATGATTTTGCTACTAACTACGCACTACTAAATATATTTGAAAATTATTGATTTCACATAGCGTGTGATAAATTTTTAACACGTGCTAACAGTATGTGAAAACTCTTTCACGCATAAAAAGTGCTATTTTCAAAATGTAAATTATATATGACCTAACTATAATCACGTGTAAATAATTAATATGATATTAAACACGAAAACTCTTAACTCTTTATAATAAAATAATACTGCATAAGTAATCAATTTTTAACATGAAGGGAACATATTTCTATCTTTTCAGCCTCACTTTAACCCATTTTGATTAAATAAATGTTAATAATGACGGTTTGAAATGTCAAAATTGAATAAACAATAAAATAACTATTTTCGTAGCCTACCTTGTTATTTTTGTTTCACTTGTGTTTTGACACGGATGACTCGTTTTAAAATAAAGCAGCTCATTTGCATTTTGAATGTCAAATATGTCAAGAAGTATTTAAGGCAGACCTATACAATATATATATTTGAAATCAGAGGATAAAGGGCTTCTTGAAAATGCAATAATATATAGGGTGTTCCATATAAAAAATATATATTTATTTAGTATTACGTGACCTATACATGATATTGTTTTTTTGTCACGTTTCTATAAAATATAGGTGCAATTGATGATATTTGACACATTATCAACCGTAGAAACATAATTTCGGTTGACGTTAAACATTTATTTGAATTAGTATTTAATATAATCGAAATGAATTATCTGTTTTACAAATTTTAAATATACAGAATTCTGTATAAAAGAATCTGACACGGAAAACAAAAATGCACTTCTGTCAGTTACCACTAATATCAAAACATTTCTTAATTAATTAATATCCAGTTAAGAGGGGGGGTTTTCTAAAGAGCCATCCATATATCTTTGTAACAAAATCAGATAAAGATAGTGTAACAGTATTTGTCAATGTGGGTGAAGGATGATTATAAAAATAATTAATATTTTACATCAATCCGTTGGTTTATGAACAATTAATGACCCGAGCAATAGACATCAAACTAAGAGTAATAATTTAATTGGTAAAATTAAAAATCATCAATTCATTGACATAATGCACTACAGAATTCTAAGAACGTATAACTCAAAACCATCTAGAATTTATGGCCTTGTGAACGATCATAAAGAAAATAAGGCCTGTTACCACCTTCATGTAAAGTATCCAAAGAAATTATATACATAAGTTGTCTACTATGTGTGATCTGCTTATGTTTATATTGTCGTTAAACACAACCACTTCATTATAACATGAACAAATTGTTCGAATTATTGTCACAAAAAACATAATCTACCTTTATATTGTATCCTTACAAGATTAGATGCAATCAGTCTCTTTACTAATATTTCAAAATAATTGGTTATCTAATACACCAAATAAGAATGCCCTATTTTCTAAAATTATGCTAGTCTTTCCTTAGAAATTATTGTAGATATATTAGATGTCTGTTTTGACACCAGTTACTTTTGTTTGAAGGTTAGTTTTGTAAACAAATGCCATGAGCAACACAGCCAGCTCGTTAATAGCAAATACTGTAATGGAAGACTTAAGACTAGTTTTTATTATAAAATTCAATTGGCAATAGAAAAAGAAAGTAATAACATCCTCTTCTTAGATTTGAAAATCAAGCAAAACAAGGATACAAACATAAACAAATTATAATATTTTCAATACAATGAAAGACAAATTAGCTTTAAAACAATTCTGATTTGGTGTACAAAATTTCCTGAGATTATTGTAATGTGATATACATAGGTCAAACTAAACAAAACTTGAAAGCGACTTTCTACGAGCATAAAAATATATTCGAACAGAAACATATCAATAAAAAACTGCGCTAAATTACTTCCTAGAAATAATAATTTTAAGTTTGACAAAGTATATATTTTAGATAAAGAAATTAATTATAATAAAAGGCTTATCAGTGAAATTATGTACATACATGGGCATGATGAAGGTGTGGCAAATAAAAAAGTATAATTTGTAATGATATAATAAAAAAATTATTACTTTTAGATAAGAAATAAGTAAGTGAATGTGTCTTGTCTCAATGTTTATAATGATAATGTCGCTATAGTTTAATCAATCACTATTTCTTGAACAGAGGAATTGCTGCAACTCTCTATGTGTCTTGTTATTTTTATATTTTGTTTAACAATAAGGGCTATGTTTTAACTAAGGATATTTTATGTATGGTAAACATGCTCGTTTGTTGTTTTGTTTCTCTTTTTGTATATAAACTAGTTTATTTTATATTTATTTGATTCATTGGTTTATATTTATTTACATAATAATTATTTTGTATGTGTTAAAAAACTATGTTTGTCAAGTTTAGGAAATTAACATTTTTATATGATTTGTCCGTTTCAGTTCTGAAGAGGATTTAAAAATCAATCGAAACGTCGAATGAGCGTAAAATTTTTAAATATTTTATCCCAAAACAAACTAAAATTCAGCAATAAAAAGTACACTGCTCTCAACAAAACTATACTGAAAGTTATATATACAAAAGCATTTTCTGCCAATGAGGAAGTTGCATGATTTTTTTTATATCACAGATAGATAAGACGACAGAAAAATATGCTTCCTCGTATTTTCCTGTTTTGTTAAAATTGAGGGTGAAAAAAAAATATTTATTTCGGCTGAGAGTTTAAAACCATTAAAACGCTCTATCTCTAACGAATGGCGTCATTCGTAACCTGTAGCGTCACGTCGTTATTGTTAAAATATTGAAACATCTAAAAAGAATGCTGTGGTTATAGATTAACACGTTAGGGATGTTATGAAATGATTATCCGTCATATTAACCAATAATTAATAACAAGATTAAAAATAACAACATAAATTAGCAAATTCAGGTCCAATTAGTGACGTCAAAATGACGTCAAGGCAATATTATAGCGTTTTCAGACACGTGGTTTTGTTTACACTTATCAACTTATATAGTACATATTATGGAAAAATAATAAAATCCAGCATTTTTAAAATCCATCTTCCTCATTTGAATACTTGCAAAAACGGAGGGGACCCCTTGAATAAATTTTGTAATTTATTTCTGATTCATTCAAGTATTTTAAAATAATCCTCATATGCAGTATGTCTATTTTACGAGGGCGAAGGACGTTTTAGAAAAAGTTAACCCATTTTTTGTGAGCTATATTCCAGTAAAAAGAAATTTGAAATCCATGGCCTACTTTGTAAGATATATTACAAAAACTTAAAAAATAGGAAAACCGCGAACGGTTATACCTTCCATATTTGAGGAGATACGAAAAAAGTTAAAGGGATGAAAGTTGACAGCAAATACAATAATAATAATAATAATAATGTGTATCAAAAAATTCGAAAAACGCAGTTAGATTTGACATAAGTTCTTGTGCATAAATGAAACGAAGAAGTCTCAAAGTAGGCCACGACACCATTAATTTCGTTTATTTCTCTCTTTCCAACGATATAAAACATGTCAAAAAATTTTAAATGATAGTGTCAACATTTAATATTTTACGATAACTACAATTCAAATCATTGTATCGTAAAAATCAGCTATGCCATAATAGTAAAAATTCACTTTATAATAATTATAATTCAGTAATTATTTATTACCATATAATACAAACGAACAAACAAATATTTCATAAATAAAGATACAAGTACAAAATGAACATCCAATAAAACAAATCTGGTTTAGATGTCCTCAATATTTTCAGGAGTAGTTCAAAATACATTGTCTTTAATGTAACTCAAGATGAAAATTTCAAGGGAGTAATATCTGGTTATCGAGCTGGCCATAGAATGGGTCCATAGGTGTCTATTCAGCTATCTGGCATATTTTGATTTAAATAATTTGTACATATTACATCAGTGTGAGCTGGAGCCCCTTCTTGTTGAAAATATGCATAAATTTAATCTTTCCGCCACTATTAATTCATAAAGAAAACCTTGAAATTCGTTTTGTAGGAAATTAAAGTATCTACGAGCTGTTAGTTTGCCATCACAAAAATAAGGTCCAATTACTTTAGTCGGTAAAAGACCCACCCAAACATTCATAGAACATCTTTCTTGGAAAGCAGTATCTCTGCACCAATGTGTATTTTGTCGTGTCAACTTATAATACATATTTATATTGAAACATTCATTACTAGAAAAATTTGATTCATCCAACCAAACAATTTTGCTACATATTAGCGGGTCATTCCTTTTGTTATTTAACAACCATTTACAAAATCTCTCTCATTTAAATGTTGAACTTTCCTCATTTTGTACCATCGAAATTCGTTCTTTTAAAATATTTTTCTTGCACTGTCTTTTTTTATGCGACAGTTTCTCTCAATTCTCTTCATTTTGGTTGAAAATTCAATACTCCATTCACTTTTCTTACATTATACTCAATATGCCCTCTCGCATTATTACTTTTTTTTGAATATGAACCGTGCATTTTCCTAAGTTCGATTTGGCTGCGGAGCATCTGGAGATCTATCTCCGTAAACCGTGACTGCCATCTCAGCGTCGAAATTGCACTGACAATAATAATAAATCGAATTTGTTATTATTGGTGTACATCATAATTACTGATATAAAACTTATCTTAGAACTTGACAACGCAACATACAACACACAACACTGACAATCTGTCAAATTTGATAATAACTATATTCATTGTTTTTCACTAATCATGGCATAGCTTTTTTTACGATTCAATGATATGAATTGTGGTTTTCGTAAAATATTATATATTGACACAATCAGTTAAAATTTTTGTGACGTTTGTGATTTTCCTATTTTTCAGGTTTTTGTAATATATCTCACATAGTAGGCTATGGATTTTAAATTTGAAATATAGCTCACAAAAAATTGGATAACTGTTTCTAAATCTTTGTTCTTCTACAATAGATATTTAGCGAGATATTTTTCGTAAAATAGACAGACTGTATGAAATATTATTACTTAACTATTATTATTACTTTATTAGTAACTATTATAACTTTTCTGAAACCTTACAACATAGTTTAATATAATTTATAAAACTTCATATGACAAATATGCTGTAAATTAAAAAATAGTTTCTGTGTTCCCAAATATCTTACTTCTATATATATATCTCTATATATCTATAATAGAATTAAAGTGTTATTACAATGAGAAATAATTTAATTCGTTAGTTACCATTTCGTACAGAAAAATATTCCTCTATTAGTTTATCCATTATAATAAACCAGATTTAACATCATTCTCTCTAACAATCCAAAGTAGTATACCCACTAGCAAATGATTAATTTATTCATATTTTTATTCGTAGCTAGCACCCAACAATATTTGAAAGCTATTCAGTCTTATTTAAAAGCAGATTCTACCTTTTTGAACAAATGTCTGGGGTCTATTTCTTCCTCCTAAGAGATACGTAATTCGTTTCCTGTTCATTTTAAGCATTTTCCAACAATATCTCTAATTTAAGTTTAAGACTTTTGGGAGGGTACAATACAATTTCCATTTGTAAGAAATAAAAAGCGTGCTACGTTTTTTTAAAATAAATAAATTGATGTAGATCCAGAAGGATGATTAGTCAAATAATTAAGAGCAATCATTAACTGCAGATTGTTCTACGTTTAATAAAGTGATAAATAATAATTTGCTGACATCGTACGTGATATATCTGTTTTCAATATATTTTAATTCAAATAGCATTGCAAATAGTAATAAATATTAATGCCAACTTTAATGTATAGAACTTAAAGTTAGTTTCTAGCACAAGGTCATTCGATCTTGGCAGTCGAACATATAAAGAATACATTTAAAAAGGAACTCCGAAAAGTATGTTAGAGTTGTTCTGAAAATCAATAGTATCTTTGCATATATGAAATATCGTGCATAATATGAATTATGTAACCCTGAAAAACTTAATGCTGAGTTTAATATTATATCTTTGGTTATTTTTCAGTTGTCGGGAAAAGAAATTATGTCGTCCTATTTCTGCATATTTGTTTTAATCGAGGAGATGCACTGCATTACTTGAAAATCTGTTTCATGGCATAGTGAAACATGCGTATCTGGTCCAACCATTATTAAATAACTAATCTTTACGGAGTTTTTGCGGAAAACCTAAGTAGAACAGAACAATCGTATTTTCCTGATAGGCTTCGTTGCAAAATCTCGCAATATTATGTATAATTTTTCAGCACCAGATTTACAGCTACGATCATTTAGTGCAACGATAAATATTTATACATATTGACCTTCAGCAATATATCAGCTATATTTATTGATATACATATCCTCAAAGCGCTTGCTGTGATCAACCAAATTTCCATCGATATCATTGAGAAGGCACTGTTACCTCCTTTCCCTTATTATTTATTTTTGAGAAAGAATTGAGGCAACAAATGCGGACGACTAGCTGGTTTAAGTCGGAGCAGAGAGCCGTGGGTCTAGAGTATTCGTAAGAGTGGAGAAACTTACCCTTCTTGAAATAGCATAGATGACAGACTTCTGTTTAGTTCGAGATGTTAAATTGGGCACCATCTATAGTGAAAATAAGTAGAATTGTCTATTTTTCTTGAATAACCAGTCTACTATAGATCAGACTGAAATTGTTGGTAAGAGAAATAAAAAGATAGTTTAAAATGAATGTTAAAATATATTACACGAATAATAGACAAATCGGTTTGTAAAGACTAATTGAAATTTAAATATATATATATATATATATATAACAAATTTATACCTGGATCCTAGATTGACTATTGTTGAGGTGAACTGGTTCTGGGACAGCAATCCAGGCCCACAATTGTCTCTTGTTGCAATAATGGAGTCTAAAGTTTCCTTGGCAATTTACGTATCTTAATAAAATGGAATGAAAATCGTAGGAAAATTAACTGACTAGGTGGTTTATGACAAGTTAACGAAATTTTATCTATATGAAAGATAAGCTGTGCAAAAGCTATGTAGGAATGAAGAAGCTATGTAGAAACGTATACAGAAATATATAAGTATATATGTGCATAAACATATAAGTACATATGTACAAATAAATATATAGAAATATATAAGCATATAAAAACATATATAAGCAAATAAGAATATAAGTATCTAAGAATTTCATAAACTATAAATTGCCAAAAAATGAAAAAGAAAGGAAAAATTATTTTAAAACCATGTGGTACGTATAGTATTTTAACTACTTATTAAATTAAAAAGAATTGACCTTGAATTTAACTTTATTTTAAAAATAATTGAAATTACATCAAAGACAAAAATTGAAGTTACTTAATTAAATTTTAAATTAGTAATAAATGAAATTTACCTGGATGTTATTGTTAACGCGGGTATAAAAATGTAATATCAATTACTGAAGTCCACAGCTAAGTTTATATATGTTCGAATCAGTACAAAGGCTGCAAGCAAATGATTTCCTGGTGATTTTTACTGATAAGGTAAACTTTTTTCTCCTACTTACTGCAAAATAATGCTAGCAAATAAACTTGAGAAATCTAATCCCCTAATTAAATTGAAAGCTATAAAAATATAGAAATAGTACAGGTGTGGCCATCTGTCAATGATTGAGTTAAGCGCAACAACGTGCAGGTCGCAAATTCTACAATTTCCTTTACTCACAACTAAAATAGTGGCATATGATCGATAAAAGGAATCTATAATAATATAATAGTTTTTATTACTTCCATAGCACAGCTGATTTGCCTTTGCCTCAGTTTGTAATTTCTATTTTGTACATGACCAACAATAAGAACAGCTGTGAATAAATAGCAAAACGTATTGTGACTATTGTGTGAACTCAGTAAATATTATATCTTATAGGATATACTATATATACCTAGTAATGAGAAAAAGTAGAGAAAATAACCATATGTACTTCATAGTAAACAAAAATATAAAAATTGAAATATAGGTATCTGATGTAAATAAATGTTTTGTAGACAATTGTTTAATGGGATGCTATAAGTATAGAGATACATAATAGTTAATAGAATATGACTGAGTTTCTAAGATATAAAAATATGTACATAAAACAGTGTGAAATGATTTAGCAGTTATACAAGTAAATTCTGTTAGTTGAGAACAGTTTCACTTACAAAAACTGAATCAAAATGTTACACAGATTGTGCCAGACATGAACAAAACAGTAGTTTTTATAAAAAACTGTTAAATTGATATAGGCCATGTAACAGCACTTAATATTAAAAAGTTTGAGTTACACCCTATATGTATGCTTTTAACAGATCATTTAATCTGAGCTATATCTGCACATCGTGGTACATTTTCACGAACTAAACTGAGCTAGAAGTATGGGATAATCCTGTAACTAAACTAATGTGAATTGAAAATGGCCTTATACTTAAGCACGCCATCTACGAAAATTTAGTCGTCTACTTTGGGAGAATTTTATATGAGATGCAGCAAATACAAAATTTAGAATCACAATACAAGATTTTATTGACCAATTTTATGTGCGTCCTTGCAGATCCAATCGTATAAGCAATTTGTATAGGTAGCAAATTACAGACATAAAATCTTCGAGTTTTCATGCAGTTTCGTGTAATCAATGTTTAAGTTTCTAAAATAACTTCTTGCTGTCAAGTAGTTAATAGAAGCTACAATGTAAAAACTTTAATTAAAACATAAAACATTTCTTACTGATTGACTAAAATTAATTGTGGTTATTTTGTTAATTTTTCTTCTTTCGTATCGATTTTGACCAGTTTTTTTTTAAGATACAACACCAAAAATTGCGGTTTTGGGCAAAACGTCATATTTTATTTTTAAAAATCATGACCTACCGCGGTTTTTCTAGGGATTAAAATTTAAGGAATCATATTAACGATTTCTTTACGTAAAATCTGAATATATCTCTGTATTCAGCTCCCTCTCCCTTCTAAATGGGTATGTACAAAATTTCATAAAAAAATACGAATTAATAAAATTTTTACAGATAAATTTAAAAACAGAAATATTAGTACGCATTATTATTGCAGACATAGTAGTAAGTCATGGAATAAACATCAAAAACACACAACAGAGTTAGATCTAATAATATTACTGATTAATTAAAATTAATAAGATTGATAACAATGACGTATGGTGATTCCCTATTATATTTAATTTAAGGTTCAATTTTTGTGAATGATGGACAGTCTTTTACCCTTTATAACCAATTCAGTGATTTCAGAAAATTATTTTTTTGAGCTTTATCATGAAACTGGTAGATAATGAGTACAAAATAATTCTTTTTTTTTTAGAAAGTTCTGCTGATTTGTTGTTCTAGACTTGCAAGTGAAGTTATTATTTTCTTTATTATACCTTAAGTTGGCCATGAAAAGGCAATTGTAGAAACAATCAAAAAATATTGTTATCTGTCATTTAAGATATGAATAAGTTTTGTGTGCTAAACATTTGTAAAAATAAGTAATATTTGTTATGGAAGAAGTAAATATCAGCCACAAAATTGAAATAGTTCGTTTGGCTGATGTAAGCTCGTTCAGTAAGAGAAGCAGCTGATGAATTTAATGTTAGACATCTCAATGGACCAAACGTCAGTAGTACCATTCTATACAATATAAATAAAGTTTTCAATGACAGAGGTGCCGTATTAAAACATATTAAGGGCAGAAATCACAAACATTTTGTAGGTAGACATAATGATCAAATTTTGGAATATTTTCGTAATATTCCTAATTCCAGCTTAAGAAGTGCCAGTTTAGATTTAAATATTCCAAGAGAAACTATTAGAAGATGTCTTGTAAAGAACCATTTGAAGCCATACAAACCAAAATTTTTAAATACCTTAGGTTCCGGAGATGAAGAGAGAAGACTGGAATTTTGTTTATGGGCTCAAGGAGAATGCCCCAATAATTCTAATTTCGTTAAAGAAATATTATATACCGACGAAGCCACTTTCACCACCAACGGTACGGTTTCATCCCAAAATTTTCTCTACTGGTCAGTAGAAAATCCAAACTGACTTATTAATTGTAAAAGACAATATTCACTAAAAGTATATGTTTGGTGCGGAATACTCCATTATAAAATCATTGGTCCGTTCTTCTTTGAAGGAAATTCAGATAGATTCCAATTTTTGAATTTCTTGAGGAATGAATTTTCGGAAGCACTACACAGTTTACCCATCCGTGACCGAGTTAATTTAAAATTTCAGTTAGATGGGTGTAATGTACATAATACAGTGGTAGTTAGACAGTGGTTCAATAATAATTTTCAAAATCAGTGGATAGTTCCCAACAGAGAGCTGTTGAATTTCCACCTAGGTCACCGGATTTAACACCAATGGACTTTTTTCTTTAGGATACTATTAGGGAAAAGGTATATAAATCGAGACCCCAGACAATTGAAGACCTCAGAGATAGAATAAGGAACGCATGTCTAGAAATTACCCCTACACAATTAAGAAGAGTGTCAAATAATATTAAAAAAGATATGAAAAATGTATTACATTGAGCGGTGGTTTGGTGGAAGCATCAAAAATTTAGCTATTCCTTTACAAACTTAATTTATTACATTACATTTATTGTTGTTAATAAAATTTATTCAGTGTTTCCTTGTTACAAATATTCCATGACATTGTTATTGGTTCCATATTAATTTTGCGGCGTGATTAGCATCATTATATTTTCATTGCTTATTAGATTTACTTTGTTGTCTGTTTTCGATGTTTATTCCATGACTTACTATGTCTGCAATAATGAATGCGTAGTAATATTTTCATTTTTATATTTATCTGCAAAGATTTTATTAATTTGTATATTTTTTTATGAAATTTAGTACATACCCATTTAGGAGGGAGCTGAATACAGGAATGTATTCAGATTTTACGTAAAAAAGTCACACTGTATAAGTTCTAAAATATTTTAAGAAAAAAATGTACTTACATAAAATTACAAATATAGCAATTAACCTAAGAAATTTGCTTTACAAAAAACTGCAGAGAGTATTCTATAAAATATTCGAGATTATAAAAATACTTCAACAAACCATCGTAAACTATAATATTTATGTTTAGTTCATTTTTAATCACATAGAGTCTTTATCAGAGCAAAGTGGCAAACCAACTTCGTCTTACACAGGTAGTGTTTCCTGTGTTAAACAAAGGCAAGACTTATTTACTTACTATGCTCGAGGCCTTGATTTGATCGTTCGCGGTTCATTTGAATTATTACCTGGGCCTTTAATTCAGGTCCATAAATCAATGAGAGATTATTAACTATTATCACGCATAATACATATTTTATGCTTTACGAAATGAACAGTGCCTAGTGAATATTAAACAGGATTTTAACTCGCGATTTGGTGTTATCAAAATTATACATCAATTAATCAAGTGTAGTACACGTGTTAAAATTATCTATCATCAAGACGTCAAAAACACTCTGGAAATAATTAGAATACTTCAACATCTTACCTACATAATTATTAATGGGTTTGTGTCAATCTCAAAACCTGAGAGTGGTTTTAAAATTAGTGTATAATTAATTAATTAACATCGTAATAGAATCAGATGGCAAGCTAAGGCAACATTAATTCAAGTAATGTTAACGTTTCTGTAGCATTGATCACAATTAATACTAGTTTCTTATGATTAGAAAGCTTAAAAGATGCAAAGTTAAAAAACGGCGTTACTGATTGTATATTTTAATGAAGTTAATTGAGCACCATAAAATAAAAATACATATTTGGTTACCCTTGAGCCCAGTCCAACAATTAGTTGCGAATTGTTGACGATTGGTTTAACAGGTTCACTCCTTTTTTTCATTTAAATTAAGTCTCGATTTAGAACAAATAGCAAAAATTTGTCAACTTGTTTAGGAATATTTTAAAGAAAATTACTAAAATAACTGCAGACAGATTTGCTCTCTCTGCGTAATTCCCGCTGCAAAAGTAGATTCCAGTACTAAAAAACCGCTGCCCAAGGAATCATTACTTCCTCCAGATTTTGTATCCAAGTCTTATGCACACTAAATCCCAATGAAATATTTTATACCCTTTAATAATATAGTGCGGGTGGTAGGGGGGGGTGGCTAATGTTAAAAAAAAATTAGAGGTCCTTGTTCTCGTACACACACTAAATCCCAATTTCATTTTTTACTCCCTTTAATAATAGGGTGGGGATACAATGGGGGTGGTAGAGGGGGTAGCAAACCCCAAAAAAATTTGTTTGGATTTTTCGTTCTTGTATACACACTAAATCACATTTTAATTTTTTTTACCCCCTTCAATAATAGGGTAAGGTGGGAATAGGGGTGGTAGAGGCTAACGCCAAAAAATTTTTTTGAGACGTTTCATTCTTGTATACACACTAAATCACATTTTAATTTTTTTTAACCCCTTTAATAATATGGTGGGGGTGGCAATGGGGTAGATAGAGGGGGTAGATAACGCTAAAAGAAACTTTTTTAGACGTTTCGTTTTTGTATATGCACTAAATAACATTTTAATTTTTTTACTCTCTTTCATAATAATGTAGGGGTGGTATTGGGGGTGATAGTGGGGGGTGGGGATGGCTGATGCCAAAAAAATTTTTGATACCTTAACTTTTTGTACATGCCCTAAATTGCAATTTTATGGACTTGTTTTGCCTGTTTACCCTTATTTACCCCGTTTATTCCCGTACCCTTCAACGGAATTAGATCAAAATATAATCTTGTTCCAGATCTCGTTACAATACATAAGTATACCAAATTTCAAGTCAATATCACAAACGGTTCCAGAGTAAACGTGCACAAAAAAAAAGTTACAGACAGACCGACAGACAAAAATTTTTTTCCGCCCAAATTTAAAATCTCGACGTTTCATGACATTTTAAACCTATTTCAACAAAAAATTTTTTTTTGCGTTACTGTACTTCCATTGGACGTGGAAGTATCTACTCTCTGGTTGTAAATTCTGATATTATCACCTTTTTTTGCAGTTAGAAAAATCTTTAAATCTATTATTTAGTAAAAATCAATGCTTCAAAATAATTATTATATGTGGTGATATAAATATAAATTATCTAAAAAACTTCCAATTATATTGCTAACAATAACTCTTGTATCTGCTAAACAGAAACCAGTTTTTTGGATACTATGATAAAAGGTCCATGAAATTGAAATTAATATTCGGGTTCCACAGGGTAGTGTCCTGGAACTGTTTATTTTCTTGTTATATATTAATGATATTGTACGCTTTATTTAAACTTTTTACTGTGCTATTGCTAGTCCCTTGTTTCATGTAATAAAAATTTAAATGTTACATTTTAACTTCTGCAAGGCAATCTGTTCTCCTCTTTTAAATATTTTAATTCAAACAATCTGGCAGCGAAGCAAGAAAAAATGTTTTCGATGTAATTTCACCCAATTGCTGGCAACTATATAACTAGCCCACTTATTAAACTTCAGTATATAACAATTCAACGGGTAGCAATAATTAGGTTTCTTTAAGCTAGAAATATATTTAGATATGTTACTAAATTGGAAATTTCACATAAATCTTGCATGCATGAAGTGTGATGGTATGTGTTTTGCTCTAAAGTAATTATGGAAAATTACAAGTAAAAACGTAGTTAAAATATTTTAATACTCAAACTTTGAATCCAGAATTATTAGGCATGATATGATTTGCTGGGATAATACTGGTACAGCTGTTCATATATTTGTACTTTACATTCTATGTGTGGGTTGGAATATCAGAAACCCTGCAAACAAACCTTTATTATACAAGAATTAATAACTTTGCCCTGTTTAAATATAGATACTTGAAGTATTAATTTTTGTACTATTTACCTTTTAGAATGCACCAGATTGATATAATACACCTCACGGAGAAAATTTTTGTCACTCACTACACTGACTAGAACTTTACCTAATCCTTACCATGTTGGCACGGTTCTATATAGCAAATAACTTAAAGTATTAAAAATTGAACTTAAAAAAAATTAATTCTGCTGTTAAAAATTCGTTGCTAACCAATAATATTTTAAATATTTTATAGTATATATAAATATTTAGCGCATTAATTTTGACTGTTGTATTGTTCAATTATTGTAAATTAATAATGCAATTTTTTGTACCTATCCTCCACTATCAAAATATGTTGGACCTATTGAATCGATAAAGCATTATTATTATTATTATTATTATAATCTAAAATGGAGAACTGAATCTCAAACAAAAATAAAGGCTCAATAAAAATAACAAGCCATTCTCATCGAACCACAGCGGAGGCCAAGTTAAGTAAATTCCCAATCGGAGAAGAGCGATAATTAATATTCCTTTGAGATCAAACATAGATATATCTATTAATCAACTTTTTAGCTAGTTAGCACTAACTTTCTGACAGACAGATGGGACATACCGACTGACCAATTTGTAAGTTATTCAGAATTCCCCGACGCAATGATATTCAATTTCTATGATAGTTTTTACAATTTGCAAAAATTTGTGAAAGTATAAAGTGGACTCTCTAAGGAACCACATATGGACAAATCGGGCAAAAACGTGGTATAGAATTTCGCTTCATAAAGAGACAACCAGAAATGTGTGATTTTTTATGTTAAAAATATGTTTCAACGCGAAGGTATACGGAATATCACTCCATTAGAGAGAAGCGGCGCGCTAAATATTCTGTGCACAATCTTATCGCACTAATTTGTTCAACATTAGTTATTAATCAGAAAAACAAAATAAAATTTATAAATTACTCAATTTATTTAACTGAGAATAGATGTTATCAAATAGAATACATTTTTCATACAAAATAATTTAAGGGTATTAAAAGTGTCATCTCAAATTCGAATAATGTGCCTTCCTAGACGAGCTACGTACGGCTCCATATTTCCCAAGCACATTTACTTACTTTGTATAGGTACTGTCCAAACTCTATTACAGTCTATAAAGTAGTTTTGAAGTTATAGGTAAAATATTCGTCAAATTTAATTCATAATGGAAAAAAACTACCAGTACTTTTAGTGTTATTTTGATCTACGTATCTCCACAATCTCCCGTGACACCCGGTAGATTGTTAGTATCTCCTCCCCATAGTAGTGAACACAGGTAATACCCCCTTAAATCAGCTTAGTTTACTGACGCGCGAGTTCATCTTAAACTTGTAAATAATGCACAACTTTGGCAATTTTATGTCTCATTTAATAATCTCAGTTTAATTTTCTTTCCAAAGTACATATAAACCTTCTTGTGCTAGCTACTATGCTTAAATAACATTATCTGTTTTCTATTATCCATTAAACAGAGTTGGCTACAACAGGCTAATTAGATGGATTATGTAAAGGTTTACTAACTAGTTTATTATTGTGGAGGTAATCATCTTATAATGGGAGTTAAAACTTTGTAGTTTTGTTTGCACATTTTTAGACAAGTGGCGTACGTGCGCTACAAATATATCACCCAAAAATAAATATATATAATACCTGTATTTTTAAAAATTTTTGGTCAACAAACTTCTAAGCAGAGATAAATGCGTTCTGAATTTGTATGTACCTATTATATCAATAAGTGTAATATCTGGTCTATTGTGTAAAACTATAACATCTGTGATCATTCCCTCATCTCTGCATATCTTAGCCTTAGTTATCTACGGCAAGTGGCAGTTTATATAGGCTTTCTTCTTTTAGTGGGATCCTCAGGGTCTCAAGAATTTCGAAATGTACTATCGTAGTTGCTTTGTTGTGCTACTGTGTGTACTGTGATACTGATGTTATTGATCTAAATATGTTTTTTTTACAATGTGCTGCTATTATTATGAAACATTTGTTACATATCACTAATTGTTGTTTAGTTGTGAATTATTTTCGCATGCATGGAAGACCGCTTTGATATCTATTCTACCTAAGATGCCAAATCACATGTCAGTTAATGATCTACGACTAAGTTTTCTTCCCATTACGTCGGAAAAAACTACATACAAACAAATAAATGATTTATTTTTTGAGAAATAACATTATCCCTAAGCACCAATCATTGTTTAAGAAGGCTCGTGGCACAACAATTACCTTACTTAATCCGCACGACATCGTCTTTTAGAAAATATTGATAAAAAGCTTGCGACTGTTCTGATAGTGCTTGACTTTTCTAAAGCATTTGATACCATCAGCACCCTTCTATCCGTGGTCTAGTTTTGTGTATGCTGAAAAAAATGTCCTAAAGGGCCCCTGGACGAGAATTTGTGACCCTTGTTATATCCTTTGTTTAGCTGATTATTACATCATGGTTTTTTTTCTGGTGTGTGGGTAGGTTGGAGTAGGTTTTTCTTTTTTTGTGTCCTAGTGCTTGCAATAATTTAAATAAATACGTGGTTGGCTGAATGGCTTCGGCCTTAATGCTAAAAAAAATAATTACAAGTTAAATTTCGACTCAGAAATTCGGATGCAGCAGGACTCAGGCTTGGGTTTCAAAAACTCGATAAGAGTTAATACAAAAATTCTCTTTGGATTTTTCAGATTTACATCTGTTAAGAAAAAAATTAATACTCTTCTGACCAGCCTTTGTTCGAGTGATTTATTACTTTTTGCTATCAAAGATTATACCTAAATTTTTAATAGTATTTAGACGAGCAAGGATCACAGTATCAATATTATATTTGAATAATATTACGTTATGTTCTTCCTTATGATAATACAACATTACATTGTATTTAGTTGCATTAAGCACTAGTTTATTTTCTTTACATCATGAGCTTAATGTGTTTAAATTTTTTTGAAGTAAGATACAATCATTTTCAGATTCAATTTTAAGAAAAGTTTTAAGTCATCCGCATATAATAAGCAATTTGCATTTATAACAGCTACGATATAATTGATAAAAAATATGAACAACAACGGCCCTAATACTTATCCTTGAGGAACACCAGAGGACTGAGTGAAGTTGTACGATTTGTATCCAAAGCAGTGTATATTGGATTCGATGATGTAAATATGACTAGAACAACATCAACACAGTGTAGTTTAAACCCACTTAATTTAACTTAATAAGTAATAAACCATGATCCAGACTATCGAAGGACTTGGAGAAGTCAGTGTAGATGACGTCTATTTGTCCTTTTCATCAAGTGCTTCGCAAATGAATTGAGATTGATAAACCAGATTTATATTTGTTGATTGTTGCTTGAAAAATTAAATTAAATATGATTTGTTATGATTTGGAAAGTACAATGGCACAATCTTTTAATGAAAACGCTGGAATTAGGTCGGAACCTGCTGCCATTTTGGATTTGATTTATTTTAATGATTTTGTGACCATCCTCACTTACTGACGCAATGTATAAAATGCCATTAGTATTGTTGTTTATCAATGTATATTGGGTATCATATGTAGTGGAATTAATGAAATTATTAGCAAAAAGTCTGCAAATCCATCTACAATTTGCTGGGGAGAATCCAATCTAGTCTCATTGTGTCATGACGGATGGAACTGAATGTACTTTTTTATCGAATATATACGACCAAAATTTTTTTGTTTGGCTTTATATTGAGTTCAGTTCTGGCAACATATTGTTGATAAGCTCGGTTAATTTAATTTTTTTAAGTCACTTCTTATGGATTTATAGTAGGTAATTGTAGTTTATTTCAGTGCGGTCATTACGATAGTTATAGTTTGTTTTTTGAAGCTATTTAAGCATTGCCATAATTTAAAAATGATTGCGATACGTATTTAGGTATTCCTGCTTTTCAAGAAAAACGCGACAATAATGAAATCACTGGTTACAGTGCCAGCGGTTTTATATTATTTTTTAAACTATCTTGATCGTTTTCGATATTACTCACAAAATCATAAAATCGCTTGCTAGATCTGCTAATATTTGACACTATATTTGATGTAGGTAAACGTGATGAACCACTAATAAAGGAAGGTGTTCATTATCCTGCCCTCAGTCTAATATCTATTTGCATAATGCATCACGTCCTACTCTCAACAAACGTTTTCCTCTTATTAACTTACATTTTGTTTATTTGTGTTCATATATTCAAAACAGTACTGTATGTTTGGTATACATGTGTATTTTTCATGCATTATAAAAGTATTTCTCCCCATCTTGTGATTCGTTATCTGTTGGGTGATTGTATCTAAATAAATAAATGATCCACATAATACAGCAAACGCGTTTTCGGAATACTTTGAGGTATAGGTAGTTTCGAGCAACTAGGTAATATAAGTTTAATTGTTTACTGGTGTTGAGTACATTTCTTCCAGCTGTCAGTTGAAATATCCCCTGTCATTATGTACCTTCTATATTTTCTAGCATTAATTTCCAGGATTTGCATAGTAGCGTCTTTGGGAACAGCTGTTCACTCTTCAACTATGATACCGAATCTATGGCTTGGTTTTTACATCATATAAGAATCTCGCCCTGAGTTTCTTTGGTCACCTCTTCTGTATCTGTTTAGCAATTGTTGTCACTGAGAATGGTTCGTGATATCTGTTGCTCAGGTTGAGTGGGGTGTATCTTAAGTCGTCCTCTGTATGCTGCCATTTGGTGGTTTTGTAGAAAAAGTATTGCTTAATTCTTTCAATCTGTTAGTGTCAAGAAGCTATCATATCCGTGATCCCTCTACCGCCTTTGTCCCTTGGTAGTATGACCCTTCCTATTAATGATCTTGACTTGTGCGTCCGTCCTGATCTTCCTGTTGATTGTTTTTAGATCAGTGCTTCGTCACATTGCAATACCAAATTAATATTATAGAACAGGGAGGACATAGCTATCGGTTTCTTTTACAACGTTCCTCGAGCTAAGTCTGCTCTTCATGATGTTACGGAATCTTTTGCAAAACTAATCTATCAGTAATCTTCCGATGCTGAACCTGAGTAATTTGAAGGAATTATCTTTCTAGTTGTGTAAGTGACGGTTTTTTAGGCTTTCTCATCTCAGTGTAGATCTTTTGACAATTCTTGACTCCAATATAAGTCCAATATCTGAGTTAACAGTTACTAATTTTTTCTTGTTTCAAGATTCCTAGTAAAAATTTACGTTACTGGGACAATTAAATGTACATTAAAATCACTACTTTTTCTCAAATATTTGCCATTATCGAGGGAAATGAAAACAGATATATTACATTCTCGCACTCATTTTTCTCATTAAACGAAACAAAAATGGTAAGTAGATCATATCACCATAAATTATAGGGCTATACTTTCCATTTGTTTTCTTTAAATTTTATACAATTATTTTCAATGAAGTTAAGATAGTTTGTGTAACACCATGCTCGGATTTACCAAAGCTATTCACCTAAATGTATCTTGCAGAATGAATAAATAGGTGCACATTCGGGTCGCGTATTGCTTGTCAACATTTTTTTGTAATTTCTTCTTTCAATTTAATCGCATAAAATTGTAAATTTCTCCTGTGTGTTATCCTTGCATAATTAATCTTTTTTTTATGGCTTTGGGCCAGAGACCATGCAGCCAGTCACACTATGATAAAATTATCTAAGCTAAAGAAAATGGAGAAAAAGAGTGAAGAAGAGCAACGAAGGAAAATAAAGGGAAACACGCTTCTCGTCCAGGGGTCTGTCAGGACATTGAGTTTGTCATCACAAAAAAAGACCACGGTAGAGTAGGTAAAAACATAAGGTTAAAACAAGAGGAAAACAAACCTAACCCTATCAGAAAACCAATGATTAATTCATAGATTTTATTACAACTTATAGCAAGTAAACTAATTATGTTGAACGGAGCCATCATATTGAAGCATAAACAGATATTTTTAATAAGTGAATCTGTAGCTGTCTTGTACTTATCGCAAGCGAAGAAAAGGTGATCAAGATCGCCGATAACACCACATAGATCACAAAATTGCGATGTGACTACACCAATTTTATGCAAATGGGCAGGAAAGCAGGCATGCAAATCTTAGTCTAATAATTATGGTAATATGTTTTCGTGGAACGTTTAAACTGTCATGCCAGAACTGTAGCGGGATAGTTGGCTGTATTTTACCAAACATTGTTGAGTTGTTTAAAACGTATTGTTCCCAGGTGTGAATCCACTTATTTCTTAATTGAAGTTTATATAAATTGGAGCAATCCGTTAGACACAGTTTGTGGTCTAATAGAGTACCATTAATGGCGGCGTCTTTGGCCAAAATGTCAACGTGTTCATTATGTTTTAAGCCCATATGGGCTTTAACCCAGACAAATGTGACGACTTTACTAGTTTGTGCCATATTGAAAACGGCATCTTTTATTTTCTAAATATATGGGTTCGTTTTGTATGAAAAGTAGTCAGTAGATTTAACAGCTGAGAGAACCGAAAGAGAGTCAGATAGAATTATTATTTCCTTTGAGTTTGTTTCTTTGATATAGCTTAAAGCTTTGTAAATGGAAATTGCCCCCAAGGTAAAAATAGAGCAGTTTATGTCAAGTTTGAACTTAATTTCTTTGAATTCAAAGGGAATGAAGAAAGCGCATCCATTACCGTCTTTGGATTTTGAGGCATCGGTGTAAATAAATGTTAGATTAATAAACCGGTCAAGGACATTAAGAAGCATTTTCTCACTAAAAATGGAATTTTCTTTATAGACGGGGATGATAGCACTAGGTTTGAAACACATAGACCAGTAGTTGATATCATTTACAGTAATTTTTTCAATATTATCAAACTGTTCGTTAATGTTACGGAATGAAAGGCACATATGCGGAGAAGGCTTCTTAATCCAATAGCCGTTAGTTAGACCAAAAGTATTGAGGACAGAAATTTTTTTTAGTAAAGGAGGGTTGTAGAGATTCAGCTTGAGTACAAATTTATTGCTTAAGATATTTAATCTTAAATTTGCTCGATCACTTAGGCTAAGTTTATTAATTAATGATTTCATTCATAAAGCGTTGTTTTAAATCAAGGTACTAGTTACTAAACTGTAACTTCATATACAGATGTTGAGAAAAATATATTAACTACTACTTACACTATCATTCTCGCTTTATTAAATTAATAAACTTAATTAAAAGTACATTATATGCTTCCTGCACATTTTAGTTCAGTTCAGGTGCAGGCTTTGCAGGATTATATTAAATGTTATTGTGATATAAGCCTCTATTATTATTAGTTTTAATCCACACGTGCAGGTTTCAACAGAAACTTCTGCAACTGGCTTTTATGATTATTTATATTTTAACTTTTCTGTATCCTGAAATTGTTCGAAATTTTCTAGTTTAAATAAAGAAAAACTATTTAGACTGTTCAGCGTGTTGATCGATCCAATTATAGGATACGAAAAGCGTACACTTAATCTACAATATACAATTTAGTAGAAAATAAAATTGATCAACAATAAAGGAGTGAACATTCTGAATGGGGAAAGTCAAAGTGGGATAATATACTAGTTTATAGTCTAACTTCTGCTGAACGTTTTTATATTTTGGAGTGCCTCAGGGTCCAATCTTGGGGCCCCTGTTATTTAATATTTATACTGCAGATTTACCACAAGTCACAAAATACTGTTCTTTTCATATGTGCGCTGATGTTCAGCTTTATTTTGAATTTGATGTATTGACATCAAACGAGGACCAAAGTTAGATTAATTATGACTTTAATAAAATAAGAAACTGGGCCTTGCAAAATTCACTAGTATTAAATTCAGATAAATGTAAAAATAACATGTTGGTTATTTGATGCGATATCATATTTATTCAGAGAACGCAATAGTCTATCCAGGAAGCAATACTCAATAACTTTTGAGAAACCGGTGTGAATGGTTATTGGTCTGTAATTTTGTAGCGTCAGCAGAAATTTTTAAATATTCAGGAATTTTTTCTCTCGAGAACGGTAGATTTATCAGATAAACTAAAGCTATTATATTTAATATATAATACTATAACATTCTTCATATCCCGAGGAGCTTTTATAGCCATGTAGAGTAGCAAATTTTAGTACTCCTTTGATTGCGCTAGACTCTTTATTATTTCTCACAATTACTTGACGTTTGTACATATTCCTTCTTTTCAGGATTTAGCTCCTCTAAAGCATCTAAAAAAACATTGTTACTTTTATTAACTGTTAGACTTTTACAAAAAAGTATTTTACTATTGTTAATGAATTCAACGTTGTTACATGTTTTACATAATAATATATGGAGAGCTACAGAAACACCTTGCCCACTCGCCATCTTGTCACATAACCCTCATTAGTCTCATCATACTAACACTTCTGCTTCGGTAATACATAACTCCCTATCAATCTGTAGACTTATATAAACCTATCTGTTATATTATTATATTTGTTATATGTTTACTTTGTACCGATACAATTTTAAACGGCTTAAGCAATGTCCCTAAACTTCATTACGGTCCTGCATATAAATTTTACTACTTTGCAGTAAGAAGCTGGAAATGGATTATACACTTAAACAGTTTTAATAGTCCTTAATCTGGGTCTTTACAGCCACCAAACTTTGCCTCCACTACAAAAAAGCGCAATTATCTATTTTTATGTTAATTAGGAAATAATTGCCTGTAAAACGTCCGCTCTAAAAATTTCATTGCAAAGGAAAGTTGACATCGGCAATCCTTCTCGTAGCTTGACTGTTCCAATAAAACACCCCGCTAAACAGCGAGATTACGGAAAATCTATCTTCCATCAACATCATCAGAGCAAAGAAATAAAACTAATCACTCTTGGTGAGCGATGTTCGTCTGACTTTCTTAATTACAAGCGCCCTCTGGGGGTACCACACTTCACTACTTCCTCGGGGAATACAAGAGCTCGATACGGAAACGACTGCGACTCCGATGTTGGCCCTGGCTTCACTTTACCTCTGCAGTCGACATTAGATCGGGTAGCAAATATTAAATTCTGATAGTAATTATCGGAAGAGGTGAATATTTGATCTACTTCGATAGAAATTCTTGGGGAACATTTTACGAAATTATATAGCAGTGCATGAAAGTTCTAAGCGACTAAATAAGATGCTGTATATATTCAGTGTGTGTATCTTTGGCAGTTTAAACTACCTTCTTAAACTGCCAAGAGTGTAGCTACGATTATTCTTTCACATAGATTTTGCATGCTGTTTTTTCCAACTGTTATTCCAATTGGTGCTATGTGAAATTATGAAACAGGAATCAAAGCAACAAACAAATACGTTAGATTCAGTTGTGTACATCGATGTACTGCTTACTTATTAATAATTCATGTGGTCAACTTTAAATAATTGTGATAATCGTATTATAAGAAAATGACATGTGTTAGGTTTACTATCAAATAAAGGATGTAAAACTGTTTACTGTCTCCTTGTTTTCTTCTCCTGAAATGACCACAGTACTGTTGAGGGTAAAAAAGTGGGGTTAATGAAAATTAAACCGCTTCCTATCTTTTGTCATTTATTAAATTGACACAAAAAATACAAAAATTATTGGAATATGGAGATTGTAAAAGTTTTTAAATATATTTTAATATTTTTTATTGTCAACGTTTCAAATGAAAAAAATTAGATTTAAATTTAAAAATAATTTTGAAAATTGCATATTTAATTTAAATACATCCTTAGATTAATTTCTCAGGGCGTCAGTATCTTTAAATTTTAATTAGAACATGACACTCTGCACGTATCCTGCTAATAATCGTCTCCTTGTCGCAGGAACGAGTTAAAAAATATATAATTCTATTACTCAGAACTAATTTAAATGAAATACAACTTGATATGTGCGGTCGGATAGCATTAATAACCATAAAAATATGTCCGTGGTGGCGGCGAACGTGCACTTTTGGATATAGATACTATATATACCAAAGATCAAAAAACGCCCCAGACCCCAAAAAATTTCGGACTCCTCACCATCGGTAATGACGTCATCAAATAAGGGGTTGAGAAACTGGTTTTAGGCGCATAGGCTGATCTACCTAAACGCCATGTTTTTTTAATGAAACCTACTTTTAAATATGTATTGTAAACTAAAATATGATGTCTGCAATGTTTTTTATTATTTTTTTAAATATGGTGGCCAATATGTTATCTAAATATCAAAAATTTGACATTTATTATATTCGTGTTTGGTATCAATTTTAATGTGCATGTAGTAAAAAAATTCAGTGGTAGTAGTAAAATTTTGTTGAGATGAATCTGTAAAGATAGTTGCCATCCCACATTAAGTCCTCCATTCTTTGAGTCAAGAAAAAAAAGTTTTTGTAACCAAAATATTTACAACTAATAATTTTCAGTAGAATGTCCTTCACATGAGCACAATTGCGTACACAAGACCGTTTCTGACGCATTTGCACACAGACACCTTTGTTTGCAGCCACAGGCAATTAGTCTTTACAATTTTTTACGATATCCGAAATAGTAGACCACAATGGCTGAAACCCGTCATTAGTTTTTTCCCATCCCCAAGTATCGGACGAAAGAGATTGATACTCCCTTTCCAGACAGTGCTTCCATATAAGGACTTGAAGAGTGGCTCGCTTGATATGCCGAAGTAAAACATTTTCCGTTGGAGGTATATTCTCAATTGGTCTACTTTTTTTAATGAAAAGGAATCGTCTACATTCATTAACTGTGTTTAAGTTAGATGTTGCATGATACAAAAGAATCACAAATCTTTACACGGTACGCACATCTTCATCTGGGTGTCTTCCCATTAGTAGCTGCGCAAAAGCGGAATTAATATTAGGATCTGCTATCCACACCTTCCAAGCTCCTTTTCTGTCTACTCCACAAAATGAAAATACGGCATCGCAACCTGTTGAAGAATGAAATATCAGCAAGAAGCTGCAGATCTCCTGTGATAAGTGAGAACGTAGGTCATTTATGCCTATTAACCAACGATTTTTCGCAATTCCAAAATCAATCCAAAGTTGTTGAATATTTTCAAAATTTGAAAATGCTGATACTGCATTGACCACAACATAAACATGAAGAAGAAGGCGTCCGCCCGCTCTTCATGCTATGAAGGTCAAACAGCTGATAGATCTAACTCTGCTGAAGGCGATATTGCTCTTTCCTCAAGCGTACTATTGTTTTTCCTTCAAAATGTTCGTTAGCTTGTTCTACCAAGAAAGTAAACAACTGTTTTTTGTTTTCTTTACTAGTAAAAAGTCGTTATATTTTTGTGGAATTATTGTGGAAGGGGTAATTCGTATGTGCACTCCTACTCCTTTTGATTGGCGTGTGTCACCTTTCAATGATTCCTTCCAAATACTAAATCAATTCGTTATAAATTTTGGAATAGCCGACAAATGTAGGGCTTAAATATATTGTTATAACTTTCCAAAAACGTTTTCGCATTTATTGGAACTAGTAAATAGACAGTAACAGCACCTACAGTCCTGTGACAGAAGTTTTTGGTTTAGTTTTATCCGTTTGTAAAACGTCTTTTCCAATACTGGTCTCCAAACAATACATAATATCTGACTTGTTAGTGGGCTTCCTGAATCTTCCGCTTTCACATATAGAAGGTGGAAAGGTTTGATTTTCATGAGCAAAAAAATGTTAAATATTTGTTTCTCGATTTTGAGAAGCTACGTATAACTTACAAAAAAGACTGGAATCGTATCGGAAATCAGCTATTTATGTCTTTGATTTGGAAGTAACTTTCAATGGCAAATTAAAAATGTGAAAAAAAAACTGAAAATTCTTATTAAATAATTATATTTAAGTATATAAAACATATTTAATATTGAAGTTTATTAAAAAAATATGATCCTTAAGTAAGTTACTCTATACCTATGCATAGTTTTGTGACCCTCAGTTTGATGGCGTCATTACTGGTGGGGGATACGAAATTTTTGTGGTCTGGGCCGTTTTTTGATCTTTGATATAATGTAGAAACTATATCCAAAAGGGCATGTTCGTGGCCAGCACTGAATAGGCAACAATTAATCTGATGACAGCTAACAAATAAATATTGCAAAACTTGAAACTAAATATGTAAATAGAAAACGTATGTTATTCTAAAAATTCTATCTAGTGTTACTGTAATAGTATGTTTTGGATATATGTCATGCAATAAGCGTTTCCCACAGTTGGGTAAAGAGAATTTAATAAAAACATGTAGTGGTTTATTTACAATTAATCATACTCTGTGTAACGTTGTTGTGTCCAGATCATTGCTATCATCAGTCAAGATCCTATGAGGTTTACGAGATAAATAATATAGCAGATAGGGTGAGTCTGAGAGAGATGCTTCATCGGTTGAAACAACAAAGATAACGATAATATGAAGGATAAATAGCTTAATGAATATATTTGATCAGGGCGGTAGAGGCAGAAAGCTATTCCCGATGCAATGCATTAAAGTTCTATGAGATTTTTGTTCTATAGCAGATAATAATTATGAATTAAATAACTATATAATATTCTTTCATGCAACTGTTAAAAGGGGGTGTTATGAGAATTTTATGGTTTTAAAATACGTGTTTTTTTCAAGATCTGTTTTTAATATCAGCAAAATTTCTAAACTCATATTTATCCGACTAGAATTTTCCTTTTTATTTACATAAGGTTACGAAAGAACTTATAATTTTCGTTTAACTATGAAAAGATTACGCATCTTAAAAGATGTGAATATTAATATTCACCATACGGATCTAAATTTTCTTACTTACCTTTTTCTGGAATATTGATTAATTATGTATATGGATAAAGAAGATATTACTTTACAAGGTGCAGGAAAATTTATATAATAAATCCTGTAGATTTTCTGGTTTTTAAATATTGGGAATTAAAAGACATATAGCTCCTATATTCAATTTTTCTTTGGCAAACCCAACTTCGTAAGTACGTTACTCAGTCGTGATTTTGGCCTATTAAATGAACCATCTCCCTAATGACCATTTGATTTGACCATGTTCCTAAAAACCTTCGGAAGTTTTGAATTAATATTAATGATACTTGGGAACTTCGGCTTATGGTTTTTGCACCTCAACTTGCGCTCACATCTATAATACACACTCAAACAACAGGACATCTAACAAATAAACTTAGAGTTTGTGAGGAAGTTTATATGGCAGTATATTAATAATCTCCAATAACCCCATCATGTGGCTTTATGTTTCAATAACCATTAGCTTAAACGGATGACGATCCAATGATAGAATTAGCTATTATCTCTAACGAATTATGTTATTAGTCACACTATATTAATTACTGATTATTTATTTATTTTATTTATTTACATTTTAATAAGTGATTTCGAATCATGCAAATCAAAAGATGTTGAACTTGAAATTTTATTAATTTTTAATTGATATTTATAGTAATAGTACAACTATTACAATTGGTAACATTATTCACAAAATTTGGATAATGTCAAACAATTACTGAGTATCACTGTCCTCGACTGGCAAAAACCCTCCTTTGTAGTATAATGTACTATTGTATAGAAAAACTACAGCACTTAATGTTTCATAGACTTGATGAATCAAACCTATCCAACATGAACTTTTTAATGTTGTTTATGTTCGTCGTGTATTCCAACAACTATGGTAATGAGTAATTTCCTTTTCGACTGGAAAACGAAATATTATATACTCCATAAAACTAAAATATACAGGCTTCTATCAAAAATGACATCAGGATCCTTAAATTGTATTAAGTTTTCGCAAACTTTCTAGTTTTCTTTGTTTCTATTATGTGACAAATTTTTAATCTTTCGGAATATAACTTGGCCTTTAATGTCAAATTTTTTTGAATATCACTAATAAAAACACTAAATAGTATCGGTTTCAGAAACAATTAAAATATAGTTAGGATTAGAATAGATAGCCCAGTTATCTAGAGCGCGTTAAGTGGCGAACGTACTTGATTCTACTGCGTTTTGACTTCGGTTCCGGCACCGACAATGGCTTTGTCGTTGAGTATGGATGTTGTCTACATTTTTAAAATGTGTAATAAGTAGTATGGAAATGACAGACGGTCGGTTTGGGGCCGGAGCAGTGTTCAGTTTAGGGGTGGGGGTAATTAGGAGGCGGGACTTAGGGGACTGAACGTAAGTGGGCGGAGTCTAGAAGTGGCGGTGGGGGCAATTAGAGAGTACTAAAGGGTTATTTAGATGCAAATAAGGGTAATTACAGATAATTCAGTTCAAAATAAGAGTAATTAAGTGTATTAAGGGTAATTATAGTAACAAGGATAATGTAGGGTAATTAAGTGCAACTAAGTTAAAAACAAGAATAAATAAGGTAATTAGGCAAAAATAAGGGCAATTAAGAGTAATTGTAGTAACAATAAGGATAATTAAGGGTAATTACGGGTAATTAAGTATAATAATAGTATTATCCTATTAGTATTTTCTATATTGCTAGAAATAAAACAAAAATTAATATATTCATTTTATTACCTATTCTTGGTTATATAACTAAAGACATTTATATTTAAATCTACAATACATTTGTATAGAAAATGAATATTTGCAAGAGCACAACGATAATTATTATACCGGTAATGCTGCAAACATTCTGGTGTAATCAATAATTTAAGGCTAGGTAGAAGCGGTGCACAGTCCTCAAGATCTATAATTTTATCCCATTGTAGATAATGTAGTAGAAAATTTTTCTTCATCACGCCTTTACATAATATTGTAACATCATTTAATGGTAAATTGTGTTGATAGTTGTTGTGGTGGAGGTAACTTTATGATCCGTCCACATGTTCGTCCATCCATCCATCTGTTCGTCTATAGATCTGTCTGTCAGCCTGTATGTCTACCTTTTCGTCTATTCGTCCATATACAGGCAGTTGCACAATAATTATATCTTTGTATTTTTTGTTATGCTGTGATAACAAATATTCATTTTATTACCTATCCTGGCTTATATACCTAAAGTTACATTTGGCTGCCGGGTTCTTTTAGCTGCCTCATCTTTATGCTGATGAACAATTGCGATAAAAATTATTTTACCTGCCTTATCTTTATGCTCATTTATGACATGAACATTTCCGAATGACCTTGAAAAATACAATGAATCTCCATAAGAAATAAAACGGAATTTTGCGCCAGAAGCGCCCATAGCTTATCTACTCATGATTAACGCGAGTATAGGCCTTTATACTGGTATTAGTGTATGTAATGAAATAAATATGTGGTAAATGAAACTTGCGGTAATTTTAATTTACTACACAGGGCGATGTTTCATTACAATTTTAATGTAAAATATTGGTAATGTTGTTGAGAGCTGATTCTATATCCGGAAATATAAGTAAAGGTTTCCTTGGACCAGAGAGACATGGCACCACAATATACAGTATATTTCTCAAGTCATGTTCCAAGTCATGCCAATCTCCCAAGCCCCCTATGGACGAATTTTAAGAATAACCAATGATAACTTATGTAAAAAATATGGACAATGTAGGGTAATTAAGGTTAAAATAAGGCCAACGTAGCGTAACTAAGGTTAAAATAAGGATAATTAAAAGCGACTAAAGTAAAAATAAGGTTAATTAAGGATAATTTAGGTAATAATAACAATATCCCAACACTTAGCATCCTTAAATACCCTTAATTATCCCTATCTTTAACTGAATTACGTTTTGCGAATACTCCAGGGGCAATATGAGGCGCCATCACACAGCGTCGCGAATTATTTATCAAATTAGTAAATTTTTGTGGACATCGGAAAACATGTTAAACAGGCTGGAATTCTAGCACAAAAAATAACGTATGTTTACACAGTATTTAACTGCAACAATTATCAATTTTTGCAAAGGATGATGCATTAAAATATGAATAAACTGTATCTAGTATATCTCGCCTCTTTTTAAGATTGCATGTAATTACCCTGAGGCAGTAAGATTTACGATTCACTTATACCAACTAATAATTAGTTGCCATAATCGATTCACTTTTGTAGAGACTAAGGTACACTAAATTCAGATCAAACTTTCAGATGGATCCATCTCAATTAATGAGAGGTTTATTAAAAACATTCTTGCTTCCTTCTACCCACGTAATCGTGAATATTCCAGATGGCCTCAGCCGTCTATCCACGTTTCAGTTATAAAGGAAATTACATCTTCCGTGGGCCTACATAGGAGGAAGTCATAGCAATTTTAGAATCTGATGACATTGGATCCAGTCGAAATTAGTTTTTACATCTGGGTCGATTATAAAGTGTGTTTTCAAGTGAAAGGACGTATTTTTATGTAAGTTACATAAATTGTGCTCTTTAAAGAATAGTTTAAATAAGAACTTTAACATCTTGTACAAATCATATAATTAGTATAGGATTAATAAAAAAATATAAGGAGGCAACTATGTACGTGATCTATATATAAAAAACCCTTGGACAGGTCGATCTTAATTTTCAATTACGCAGCTTACGGTCCAATTTAATTTTTAGTTTTACACACAGTTTCCTCAATTACCCCATTTTTTTATATACATTGTTTACGCCGCGACTTTGTTCTAAATTTTTTTTTAATTAAATTAATTTCTTAAGAAATCTGTAATTTGTGTATTGGAAAGAAAATACGTATTGTAAACAACAGGTATCTCTATGAGGAACTAATGTGGAATAAATATATCTGTCAGAATCAAACCTAGAAGTTTTTTCTTGTGGTTCGTGTAACTTTGTAGACAAAACATAATATTTTTAACACAAACTCCTCTATAAAATCCTTATTTTACTATAAGGAACGTAACGAGACTGCAACCAGCAGATACTCTTCGGGCCTTGCCGAGCGCTGAATTACAAGTTACAAGCCTCGCGCGTTAAGTGTAATAATTGCATATTACCATCTAGACGCTAATGCTTCGATTGCAACAAACACCAGCCGAAAGACTGATCCTACTTAAAGGAGCTCTCGTGTCAGTCGTCACACACCACTGGCAGACTGCAGTTTCGAGCTGTTGGCTCTCGTCAGTGCAAGGTACAACATACAACAACAGGCTTTATTATTATATTATCATTTAGCGTTAAAATTGTGGTTACAAAGTTTCAATTTAGATTTAAAACCGCTGCCAAAGGAATCACTACTTCCACATCCAGATGTTGTATTTAACACACTAAACACTAAATCCCAATGTAATATTTTATTCCCTTTAATAATAGAGTGGGAGTGGCAATGGCGGTGGTAGAGGGGGTGGCTAATACCAAAAATATTTTAGAATCCCTTGGTTCTCATATACACACTAAATCCCAATTTAATTTTTTACTCCCTTTAATAATAGAGTGGGGTGGCAATGGAGGTGGTAGAGGAGATAGACAATGCCAAGAAACTTTTTTGGGCCGTTTCGTTCTTGTATACACAGTAAATCACATTTTATTTTTTTTACTCCCTTTCATAATAGTGTGGGGATGATAGTGGGGAGAGGGGGTGGGTGATGCCAAAAAAAATTTTCAGACCTTGGCTTTTCGTACATGCCCTAAATAGCAATTTTATGGACTCTTACCTGCTTGCTTTGCTTATTTACCCTTATTTACCCCATTTAGCCCCTAAACCTTCAACGGAAGCAGATCAAAATATAATCTAGTTCCAGATCTAGTTATAATTCATAAGTGTACCAAATTTCAAGTCAATGTCGTAAACGGTTCCTGAGTAAACGTGCGCACAAAATAATGTTACAGAGATCGACAGACAGGATTTCTTTTTGCTCAAATTTTAAATCTCGACGTTTCATGACATTTTAAGCCTATTTCAACAAAAAAAAAAAATTTTTTGCGTTACTATACCACTGGACGTGGAAATAAAATTGATTTAAACAACTAAAGTACTTAGATCAGATTTCCTTTCATTACTTTTATGTACTTTTCCATTCTCCCTGATATATTGACTGGAGCAATATGCATTGAATTTTTTTTTTGTTATTAGTTTTTTATTTAGAAATACAGTCCAGAAATTAGTTTTGTAGAAAATCGACAATTTTTAGTTCATAACACACACATTTCACAGCTTTTAATGGAGCTCAGTTTGAACATCTTATCAGATAATTTGCTAATTTTTGTTTTTAATAATAAAGTTTATTAACTGCCCTTTTCCTCAAAAAAAATTATTGCATGCGTTTGGGAAACATATTGCATTGACAAATTACAGTTTTCATTAAGCCGTTGAATAGCCTATTAAAATATCCTTCATTTGAGTATCACAAAGAGTATGTTGCTATTTGAAAAAGAAACTTGGGTGACTGGGGATGGGGGTATATAACACTGAAAATTACAAGTTGCGTAATTCGGAAAAAAAATTGGCCTGTCCAAGGGTTCTCTTATACAATCAGCATTTTAAAAGATACCGTCAAAAATGTTATAAATGTTTAAATGTTTAATCTGGCCTTCCAGATCACTTGAATTAACCTTTTAAGCCTAGACTTGTGTGTGTTTAGGAGACGGGGTTCTACATACCACTTCTTGGGGGTAATTTATAATTAAAAATTACTTTGCAGTGGGACTCGAACCCACTTTACTAGGTATGCTCAAGGTGAAGGCTAAACGCACTAACCACTGTGCTACTGTCCTCTTTCAGCAGTTTTTGTATATATAAAATTGTTTATTTAATTATTTAACAATACACTGCGCAACAAAACATTTCAACTATTGGGCATGAGATTACAACTAAGTATTTAGAAATAGATAACAAATGAATGTAGAAATATACAAATGTAACATGGATATATAGAAACAGAAAAAATAAAGTTTTAATTTATGCAATTTATCTTTTTAGTTGCTAAGTTTTACGTACTACTGTGAAGTAACATATGTAATTTTATCATTTACAGAATTATTATTATTAGGATATATAAATAAATGAAGACGAAATAACTTCTTACCAAGACAATAAAACAAGGTATTCATAATACTGTATTTTCTTAATTCAAAGTACCTGAAAATTACAGGTACATTCTCCCCTCGATTTTTCCTCCATTATGTATGAAATTTAATAAGAGCATTATATTTGTAGTACACGCTTCTCTTCACCACACTTTTAATTTCCATTATAAATTCAGTTTCCCTCAGATTTTTATGTAAATGACACGACCACTTCGTATTATTATCTTGTGAACCTCCAGCGGCTATAACGTTGTTTCGTTTCTTACACGTTTAACTGGCTTGTCATTGTAACCGCTTTTGATAAAGTGTGTTGATAAAGGAATGAATATTTAATCCTTTTTATTCTGAAACAGACTTGTATTTAAATATAATTTAAGCTGAAATCATCGAAGGTGACCTACTTACTGAAGAAAATTGGGATAGAACAGCAGAACATTATATATAATATACAGGGTGTTGCATCATGAGAGGGACATAGCTTAATAGGAGGTAGAGAACATCAATGGTAACCGGAACCTCCCATAGAAATGTCTCATTGGGCCTTCATTACGAGGTTGCTGGGTGTTAAATAATTTTTGGCCAAACCTGTTTTTTGTCATAACTTTGACAGGGAATGAAATAACGGATTCATATTTGGTACGGCTAATGTACTAACGAGCCCCAAGAGGTACATGTATAAAAAATATATATCCAGATCCGGACTCACTATAATTTATGTTTCTTCTTTGCATCAATAAAACATCACCCTGTATATATTTTTTTGAAATTTCGATACGATATTTGAAAAGAGCAAGAAAAAAACAAGCAAAATGGCCTATTTCATTTTTTTGTTACACCTTCGTGGTTATTTAAATACGTTGTTAAATGTGCAAGAAAATGGATTACAGAACCCTATTAAATGAGAGGCACGTGAAATAAATAGTTTTATAACTAAAATTTGCAAAAATTCTATTGAGCCTAGGTGGTCTGGGTGAATCCTAATTCCGGTATGTTTTAAAGGTCCATTTTGGTAAAAAACTGTGGTCCTAATAAGTAATCGGGTATGAAATAACAAAATTTTTAATCAATCACAGTAGGCTTGTTCAAAGTGATAGATAATAAAAAGAAATCTCCTAAACAGTTGAATAATTGTTTGTTAGTAATTTAATGTGTCAATAATCCGCATTTAGTTAGTGAAAACTTGTGAAAATATTTTAACTATGCCAGTAAAATTTACAAACGTGGAATATGCTGACATAATATTCATCTATGGTTTCTGTAATGGAAATGGTAGGTCGACGGAAAGAGAATATCGGCTGCGTTTTCCTGGTCGTCGATGCCCTAATCATAAAACCTTTAGTACGGTGTTCCAGTATGCAAGACAACACGGAAAGTTTCCTAATTCTGCAGTTGTGGAGCGTGTTTTACAACAAGGTGTGCAGGAACAAAACAATATTATAAACGTAGTTCAAGAAAACCCAAATATGAGCACTAGACGAATCAGTTTGGCAACTGGTATTCCTCATTGGCGAGTATGGAGAACCCTAAAAAGAGAACGTTACCATCCATATCATATCCAGCAGGTACAGCGTCTTCAACAAGGCGACGATATCCCCCGCCTGGCATTTTGTCATTGGTTGTCTAACCATCGCCCAGTCATTTACAGAACCTTATTTACGGATGAGGCACAATTTACAAGGGATGGAGTAAACAATTCACGAAATAATCATAAATGGGCACAGGAAAACCCACATGCGGTACGCCAACGCCGTTCGCAACACAGGTTTTCTGTAAATGTTTGGGTCGGACTTGTGAATAGACATTTGATAGGGCCACATTTTTTTGAAGAAAGATTGAATGGTGAAATTTACTTTGATTTTCTTCAAAACATTTTACCGAATATGTTAGAAAATATCGGTATAAGAGGCATGTTGTTTCAGCATGATGGGGCCCCACCACATTTTAACCTTCAAGTAAGAGAACACTTAAACAATGTGTATCCTAATAGATGGATTGGACGCGGGGGTCCACATGAATGGCCACCAAGATCTCCTGATTGTAACCCTTGTGATTACATTTTATGGCGCCACTTAAAAAACGAGGTTTATAGCATCGAAATTGAAAGTAGACAACATTTAATCCAGCGCATCGTTGCAACCTGCGACGAAATACGGAATAATCCAGAAATGATACGTCGAGCAATTGGTGACCTTTCTAAACGCGCAAGAAAATGCACAGAATGTGGGGGAGGACATTTTGAAAATTTACTTTAGTGTCAATTACGTTTTATTTTTAAACACATTTAGTTATTGTTTTGTTATTTATTGTTAATTGAATGGAAAATATTTTATTTATTTAGATTTTAGTTTGTTCTCTTTTCCAATTTTTATTAAGTATAAAATGTTGATGATTTTCTTGATCAAAGTAACTGGTTGCTTAGGCCTAAATGGTTTAAATTATCTGTCACTTTTATTCTTTGAACAAGCCTACTGTGATTGATTAAAAATTTTGTTATTTCATACCCGATTACTTATTAGGACCAGAGTTTTTTACCAAAATGGACCTTTAAAACGTGCTGGAATTAGGATTCACCCAGACCACCTAGGCTCAATAGAATTTTTGCAAATTTTAGTTATAAAACTATTTATTTCACGTGCCTCTCATTTAATAGGGTTCTGTAATCCATTTTCTTGCACATTTAACAACGTATTTAAATAACCACGAAAGTGTAACAAAAAAATGAAATAGGCCATTTTGTTTGTTTTTTCTTGCTCTTTTCGAATATCGTATCGAAATTTCAAAAAAATATATACAGGGTGATGTTTTATTGATGCAAAGAAGAAACATAAATTATAGTGAGTCCGGACCTGGATATATTTTTTTATACATGTACCTCTTGGGACTCGTTAGTACATTAGCCGTACCAAATATGAATCCGTAATTTCATTCCCTGTCAAAGTTATGACAAAAAACAGGTTTGGCCAAAAATTATTTAACACCGAGCAACCTCGTAATGAAGGCCCAATGAGACATTTCTATGGAAGGTTCCGGTTACCACTGATGTTCTCTACCTCCTATTAAGCTATGTCCGCTCTCATGATGCAACACCCTGTATATTTAAAAGTAATGAACAATATTTCAATTGCACTGGATTACAGAATGATAAAGTTTCTGATACTTCTCAATCAAAGCAAAGCATTTGATGTGGTAATTTTTGACTTGTTGATTGCCAACTGCATTTTGTTGGTTTTAATAACACTTGCTTGGAATGATTTAATTCTTATGTGCATCTCACAAGCCAATGCATTAGAGTTAGCGATAAGACATCTGACATATTAGAAATAAAAGTGGGGTGCCTCAGGTATGTATTTTGGGGCCCATATTGTTCACAGTATTCGATTTGTATTTACCCCAATCACTTACTCGTATTATCGTATCTGTATGCTGATGGCGTCCAGCTATACATTTCCGTTAAAACTAAAAAAACCCGTAGACAGTGTCAATTAGATCCATTCAGATTTAATGGAGTCAATGATGTAACGACAATGTATTGAAAATAAACCCCAGCAAATCAGTAGTGATGTGCATTGACCATCATGGAGGTGCGAGAATAACTCGTTCCTTTAAAGGATGGTGAGAGGGTTGTTAATTAGGAAATAACAGGTTAAAAAAAGAAAATAAATAAATTTGTAAGTTAAAAATATATCTCTTCTAAAAAATAACAGCATAAATAAACTTTCTTTAGCCATTATACCCACAATGTACTGTTTATGCATCGCCGAATGCTGTTTCTCTAGTCTTAGTACTTCAGCTTTAACTAAAGTACCATTGAATGGGACACCTTTACGATTGAACCATTGTTGAAAATCCGCTTTTCACCATGCAGTGGTTGGTAATTTCTACTTTGATCGACTGCGCTAAGGGGCGTTGTCCATAATAATGACAGATCCGAGTTCTATCTTTGTAAGAACTATGCAAATTATTTTTCAAAAATATTTTCATTCATGCTCTCATGATAATAGCCATCCAAGGCCAGGAATCCTAAAATCACTTCCTATGTGCGCTATTAAGCGCTTCTATTTTCCTGTTGGCGTTTTTAATCCTGTTGACGAATTTACTAGATGAGATTTTACATATTTATCTTTCCAAAATCGCATTACTCTATGTCCTTCATTCAACCACGTCTCATTTAAATTATTACATTTTCTTTCGCTTTCACGAGCAGCTAATTGTCCCAAAATAATTTCTTGGATAACAAATAATATCATTTCTCTCAAATAGGACGCTATTCATCTTGCAAATACGAAGTTCATATCATGTAAATATTTTTTAAGCGTCGATTTGCCCATTTTGAATATATTTTCAGCTACTTTCAAGGACTGTAAAATTTTCTTTCCCGTAGGAATTTCATTATTATAATAAAATTTATACATTCGACTTCATATTAATTATATCTGTATTATTTGAGCTATTATTTGTATGACTGATGGTCGAGAGGTGAGCGCACTTGCCTCTACCCAAAAGTCCCGGGTTCGATCCCCGGTCGTGGCAGTGGAAAATACTGTGAGAGGGATTTTTTCACTATACACGAATATTGGGTGTGTGTCCCTTGTCTCTAAATGTGTAGCCCCCTCCCACACAAGGCTCTTCTAGAGCCTTCCGGGATAAAGGGGATCGTCATTACCTGTGGTGGTGTGGTGTATTTATTTATATCCCAATCCATAGTGAATTATTATCTCATTTTGTATATATTTGAATTTACTTATCCCTGGAAACAAGAGAAAATGAAGAGAATACCAAAATTAACCTTATACAGTTATATCGAATTATTTGTATTTGCATCAGTTTAAAAATTACTACAAATAAAAATATTCACTTGGACACTACAAATAAATCTAAACTTCTATAGTGCATAGCATGAATAATAGGTGCAAACGTGTACTTCACGCTATAATATATTTTTATTACACTGCAAATAAAATAATAAACTTTATCACTCAGCTTTACTACGTTCTTATGTAAATATAAAACTTTAGATTTATTATGAAAATACGGAAACGAAAATGAACGAGTCATTTCTTTTATAATGAAAGAGCTATAGCCTAGAGAAAGAAAACAGGAATTGAAATTAAAATACGGAATACGATCTTTTCGAGCATTCCGCATCATCATCATCCTTTAAAGTTTAAAGTAAATTGTGAACATTTCTTATAGAATAATATGTTGTAAATAAGCTATTTAGAATAATGCAGAGAAGCACAGAATATGATAGAATAATTATTTTAGTCATTCAGAAATTTGAAGCAACAAACGTCTAAAATTTATGCATTTACAAGATGATTAAATTATAACGTAATTTTAATTATTTTTGCTTGAATTAGTTTATCTTCTTTTAAGTAAAACTCCGATTGTGTTTGCAATAAAATATTTTCAGTGTTGTTGACAAAATAATACAAACCTTATAATACTTCCACGTTTAGTGGAAGTATGGTAGCAAAAAAAATTCAATGGGGTAAATAAGGATAAATAGGCAAAGCAAGCATGTAAGACTCCGTAAAATTGCAATTTAGGGCATGCATGAAGAGCCAAGGTTTTTTTTTTTTTTTTTCCATAGCGAATTTACAATCTACTCTAGTCTATATACAGAGTATTTAGCAAATATTTTGATTTGTACTTCATTTGAGTTGGGTACCATCCACTGATGGTTCTCCATTTTCACCTAGTCCGTTAAGTCTTCTGGCCACTTTCTTTGTAATCTTCTATTATCTAACGGTAGCTGATACAGTTGGTTTATGTTTGGATTACTGTGGGCAGTATCCCGCTCTTTTGCTTTATTAGCGTGGAGGGTAATAACATCCTTTATGTAGGGAATTCCAAGATCGTTATGGAGAGTTGCGTTGGACACATACCATGGAGCGTCTGCTAACATGCGGAGTGTTTTTGACTGGAAGGTTTGTAATATTTTTGTATTGGAAGGTTTGCTACAGCCCCAGAGTTCGATCCCGTAAGTCCAGATTGGTTTTAGAATAATTTTATAAATAAGTATTTTGTTTTCCAATGACAACTGCGACTTTTTACCTAGCAACCAATACATTTGTTTGACTTTTAGGTTCAGCTGTGTTCTTTTAGCTTTGATGTGGCTTTTCCAAGTAAGCTTCTGGTCCAAGTGGAGTCCTAGATATTTAACTTCCGATTTCACTGGGATTGGAACATTATTTAAATAAACTTGCGGGCATAAAGTTCGTCTCGTGGTAAATGTGACCTGAGTTGATTTCTCATTGTTGACCTTGATTTTCCAACGTTCTAACCAGTTTTGCAGCAAGTTCAGGTAGTTCTGCAGTTTTCTGGAAGCTATCTCAGAATTTGGATCTGATGACAGGATTGCTGTGTCATCATCATCAATAACGGGTATGTCCGCAGTAAAAAGTAAATAGAGGAATGGTCCAAGGACACTACCTTGAGGAACTCCGGATTTAATAGAATGGTAGATGGATAGTGAATTATTGGTTTTAACTTGGAAGAAACGCTCACTGATATAGGACTTTAGGAGAAGGAATATTTGACTAGGCATATGTAATTTTAATTTGTACAAGAGACCTTCGTGCCAGACCTTATCAAATGCTTGTTGTACATCAAGGAAGATGGAGGCACACATTTCCTTTTTTTCCAGGCTTTCTATAATTTTGTTTACAATTCGGTGACATTGCTGAATTGTTGAATGGTTTTGCCGAAATCCAAATTGATGTTCGGGGATTAAGTCTTCCGTGGGTATATTTTCTTTTATTCTATTTAGAAGGAGCCTTTCAAATATTTTCGACATTAGTGGCAGGAGACTTATAGGTCGATAGGAGGAAGGCTCTGTGTGTGGTTTTCCAGGTTTTGGGATCATGATGATTTGAGCATATTTCCACTGTATGGGATAGTAACATAAACGTAACATACTGTTGTAAATTGTGGTTAATAGAACAATTACAATTGCTTTTCTAGGTAGGTGTTTTAATATTTCTCCAACGATTAAGTCATAGCCAGGAGTCTTAAAAGAATTGATTTTGTTAATTTCTTTACGAATTTCAGCTGGTGAGAATGATTTGACTGGCAGTGAGAGTTGACAAGGAGCATTCAGGTAGTTATTGATTTCTTCCTCATCTATGTTGTAATCTGGATTTGGAATAAATACATTTGCGAGATGTTCCGCTAGCACATTAGCTTTCTCATCGTCTGATTGTGCCCAGTTTCTATCAGGCTTTCTTATTGGTGGAATTGATATTACTGGTCTTTTGAATTTTTTTGTAGCCTTCCATATCGAATGATCTGCAGGTGCCAGATTAGTAACGTAGTGCTTAAAAGTGTCATTACGGGCCTGTTGTAGTGCTGAACGTAGTTGGTGAGTGAGCCTATTCAGTTGCGTCTTGTCGAGAGGGTTTCTCGTTCTTTGCCACTTTGCTCGTGCTCTTCTTTTTTTATTCAAGACTTCCCTTATATGCAGTGGTATGTTGTGATCTTGTTGCATGATCTTGTTACATGGGGGCGTGGCTTTCCAGGCTGCATCTTGAATAAGTACTGTTAAATATGCAACTACTTTTTCAATGTCGTGTGGTTCTTTTATTTGATGGTCTAACGTGATGGTTTCATTAATGATATCTTCGAATTGTTGCCAGTTAGTTTTCTTTGTACATAGTTTTGGTACAGACTCTCTCCAGATTATAGTTGTACTTAATGTTATTATTATTGGACTATGGTCAGAGCTTAAATCTAGGTTGGACTCAATTTCGGAGTAAATATTAGATATGCCTTTAGTAATAGCGAAATCCAGTAGATCTGGTATCTTATTAGTGTCCGTTGGCCAATAAGTTGGTTGACCCGTCGATATGAAGTTTAGGTTGTTTTGCTGGATACATCTGAATAGGTTATTGCCTTTTGGTGTGATTAGTCTCGATCCCCATGCCGTATGTTTGGCATTCCAGTCTCCTGCCACTAAAAAATTGGTTCCAAGCGTTTGAAAGAAATTGTGGTATTCATCAGTTGAAATGTTGTGCCTAGGTGGAGAATAGATGGCTGCAATAGTTATTGGCCATTTGAAATTTTTTATTTTTAATATCGTGGCTTGTATTTTAGTTGTGGTGTACGCTTGTAGAACATAGTGGCTAATAGCAGTTCTAATTATAATGGCTGATCCTGCGTGAGCTCTTCCATCAGGGTGGTGTGCGAAGTATGTAGAGTAATATGGAATTTTGACAAATGTTCTTTCTGTTGAGTGACTTTCAGATACTAGGAGTATATCTATTTTGTTATTATTCAGGAATAGTGTAATTTCATTTACATGATTTGTTAGCCCATTAGCGTTCCAGGCAGCTATTCTTAGTGTCGACGCCATTACTGGGTTAATTTGCTAATGACTGTGGTTAGCATGTTTAATATCATGCTGTTCTGGTTTAAGAGCTGATTAAATAAATTTTTGAATTCGTTTAGAAAGCTAGTCATGATATTTGACAGGTCTTCTTCATTATTTCTGATATTCATCATTCCTGTGACTGCTTGTGAGTAACTTCCATTTTGGAGAGGTTGCTGGGCTGTTTGCAAAATTGATGGGTTTGGATCTGTGACAATATCGGGATTATGTCTATTTGGGATATTATTGTTGTTTTTGTTTCTGGATTTTAGATCTCTATATACAGTGCAGCCTTTATAGTTGGCAGAATGATTACCATTGCATAAAGCACAAGTCGCAGGGCTGTCTCTAGTTTTTTTGCAGCCTTTCGTGTCATGTGGGCCCCCACATTTAACGCAGTTATACGACTTCATACAGTATGTTTTAGAGTGTCCGTAAGCTTGACATCGAGTACATTGAATAATGCTGTTTTTGTGCCTGGGAGGTTCTACTCTAATTTTTGTATGTTGGATAAATTCTGTTTCAAAAATGTCTTTATTGTTGTTTTTTGGTTCTAGGTCTACAAAAAATAAAGGTAGTGGTTCTTTTGTTGTTCTGTGTCTTACATTTATTATGTTTCTAACTGAATGACCTTTTTTGGCTAGTTCAGTTTTTATTTCATCCAATGGAATTGAATGATGAAGCCCTCTTATTACTACTCTATAAGCTCTTTCCTGCCTCAATTGGTAGGTGTGGTGTACTATTTTTTCTTCTCTTAAGTGATTTATTAATTTTCTATAGGTATCTGGTGTAAAAGAATTTATTTTGACTACGTTATCAGGAAGTGTTTTAGTGTAGTAGGTCTCTTCCTCAGTTGCAGCAGTTAAGCATTCGATCATTGCTTTGTAGTCCTTTACCCCATATACATATATCGGGGGAGGTCTAGGGTCTGTTGGTTGTGTGTTCTTTTGCTTTGTATTTGACTCGTTATTACTATTTTCGGTTTCTTCTAGATTTGTTTCAGAGAGTGTTTGAAATCTGTTTGATGTTTTGGTTTGTGAAAGGTTTTCGGTGGATTTTTGGATCTTCGCACGTTTTCTCTTGTTTGTAACTTCTTGCCAAGCATGAGACTTTTGATTTTCGTCATTGTCACTGTTCATTAATTCATCATCGGTTGATGGATGATTTACAGTTTCATTAGAAATGTTTGCATTACTGTTGAACTGGTTTTGATTTAATTGAGTGTGATAAGGGGGTGGATTTGTATTTATATTTGTTGGGAATTGCGATAGAGTGTGACTTGTATGGGGATAGTTATTAGGAAAGGGTGGAAATTGATTTTGGTAATACTGCGGTTGCTGCATATTTAGTGGAATTTGGTTTATCTGCTGGTGTAGTTGTTGCTGTGTTTGCATTGCTGGTGCTATGTTTGATGATGAAACAGTCTTATGACTCGAACCGGGTCCATTCCCGGTCGGGAACATTATTCACTTAATTTAGATTAAATTCTTCTCGGCTTGTGCAGTTTGCCCGCACCCGAGAGGAAGACTGATAACTGATAAGAGCCCAATCTGATTAAAAGTTTGGTTATTTATTCACTATAGAATGATTTTACTTATGTCTAGCTAGTCGAATTTTGAGCTACAAACACTTACCAGTGTCGCAGCTAGTGTTATATCACTTGTGTTTCACTTTCACGAGTTAACTTTAGCAGTAAACCAAGAATTTCGTGGTATTAGATTACAGTTTATAAAAATTGCTGTATGCCTGGTGGTGGCTCAACTGCACATAAGAGCCAAGGTCCAAATTTTTTTTTGGCATCAGCCACCCCCCACTATCACCCCCAATACCACCCCCACACTATAATGAAGGGGAGTAAAAAAATAAAATGTGATTTAGTGTGTACACAAGAACGAAACGTCTCAAAAACAATTTCTGGCATTAGCTACCCCCTCTACCACCCCCATTGCCACATCCACCCTATTATTAAAAAGAGTAAAAAATTAAATTGGGATTTAATGTGTATAGACTAATCAAAGGCCTCTAAAATTGTTCTGACATTAGCAACCCAGTTTTAGTTTAAATTTCAAACAATTTCAATTATTGCGCAGTCAGTGCCCGCACTGACTGGGTGGCGACATATCCAGCTTTAGACCGTGCCCACACGAAACGGGCGGTAGCTTTCCAGATTACAAAAAAACGATTGTGCGAGACTCGCGGTGCACGAAAAATGCAACAGTAGCGACAGTATAAAAGGCCGCGCGCGGCGAATCTTAGACAAGTCAATTCCGGTACGCGTTCTTAAACTTATCAAAGAATTCTTTCTTGGCAGCTCCAAAAACGACAAATCTATTCTGCCCTTGTGCATCTAATTTAAGCGAATTCGCCAAACTATTATAACCGGCAACTTCGCTAAAAATTTCAAATTTTAACACTAGTTAAATTTTAATTTTCACTAAGATAAAACTTTCGTTGTTGAAAAATTTACATTTTACAAACTACTTTAAGTTCATTTTAAGTGCATTAAACGCTATTAAGTGTGTAAAAACAAATATTATAATTCCGTTCTATAACTAGTGTGTTATTTTAAGAAATATGCAGGGTGGTGCAAAATACCCTGCCACAAACAATAAAAAGTGTTTTTTCGAATTTTTTACTAAATCCAGTGCTTCAGCTGCATATACAGGGTGGAACCTTAGACCCTTGTGAAAGAATTTTAAAAATTTCCAAAAATGTAACTGACTTTCTAATAAAAAATAAGTGCACGAATGTCCTCAAGGGTCTCTACCAAAACTCTGCCGCTCAAACTCTTTTAATTTTCCAAAGTCGAGGATTCCGTTCGTGTTCACCTTCCATTATATATTACATATTAACAACAAATATGCAAAATTGTAAAAGTAAGACAAAAAATTTATGATTCAGAAAATATAATTGTGCCGTTTAAAAAGCATATCAGTAGTCCACAAATCTGTTTTTTATGACTTGCTTGCTTAGATTGCAATGGAATTACGTTTAGGATGGGATGTCCTGATATACTTTGTAACAAAAAATTTTTATACAAGTTTAAGTATCTAAAATTATTTGTAGAGGTTCCTCATTTCAAAATTATTTTATTACGCGTTAGTTGAATCAGAAGGTATTTTAGTTGGGCTATAATAGCAGGCCGCTATTTAAAACAACTTACAAATAAAGTTAAATAAAGGAAATACCTACCACCCAAATCATTTATGTCCTTAAATCCAGATACTAAATGTAAGAAAACTGTATATTTTGTCTGTAGCTCCCAAATAGTTTCGAACTAAAACTAACTAAATATATATTAATCATTCTCATATGACTCGCCTTAAAGTAAAAGATTCTCTAAAAACTGGAACAGCAACTATAACTCAAAAAGTTACACCTTTTCAGTATCGTCTTCCTAACGAGCTAAAAAAATATATGTAGCTAATTTAAATTTATTTAAAGAGAAAACAAACTATTACTACTTATATTAATTAGGGGTAATGACATACAGGGCTTTATTTACAGTACCCAATTAATGTTAAGTGATACGCTTTTGTGAATATTTTACTGTGCTTTGTAAAACATCATCTAATTAGTTTACTTTTAATGTTCCTGTTTTGATTCCTTTTGCTGTCATTTTATTTAACTTCTGTTACATAACGCTTTTGCTGCTTGTGTATGTGTATACAACAAAAACTTGCACAAGCGGACTTAGCCTTTGTAGCATTCTTCCAGTATTTATATTTTATTCCGTTGCATATTTTTTTATAATTTAAATATCTCCATAAATATTATTAATAGTCGTATGAGACTGAAGTTACATGGCTTTAGGTTTTCAATACTATTTTTTAACTCTTTTTCATTATTTTGGTAGCGGACTAGTTTTCTACAAAGAAATTTGTCAAAAGATCCACAGTCTCTAATTTAAATCGATTATACAGAATTGGGTACTTAATAAGAGTAACGATATACAATTTTAAAAAATAATAATTTAAAAAATTAGATTAGATTAGATTAACAAAGGAGCTGGTTGTTTAGCCTTTACCACCGCGACCTTTTCAGATCTATTTTGATGCTCCCAGAATATCTTCCTTATAGTACCTCATCCAGCTTTGTCCTTTGTACTAGACTCCACAGCTTTGATAGAGGCCCTTTTGTATAGCTGTCCGCCCTTGGTTTTTCTTCTCCGAGTACTTGGAATCTCAGCCTCACTAGGCCTTCACAGTGGCACAATACGTGAACTGAGGTTTCCTCTTCCTCTTGGCAGAATCTGCATGTCGCGTCCTCTGCCAGGCCCATTAGACTCATATGTCTATTGAGCCGGCAGTGGCCAGTTAGAAGGCCCACTATTACTCTGATGGCCATCCTATTCTGGCTTAGTAGGTTTTCCGTAAATTTGGCCGAACTTTCTTCAATGAACTCCTTGGCCTGTCTCTGTCTTGGGAGATTCCTCCACCATTCCAGAGATTTATTTTGCACCCATTCCTAATGGCTGCTCGTATGCATGGCTTTGCCAGGCCACAAAAGGGCTCAGATCCTATTGGGGCTTCAAGTGCGCCTTCCTTGGCCAGTTGGTCAGTCTTTTCGTTTCCTCTGTGTCCCTCGTGTCCTGGTACCCATGCTAGGGTCACTCTGTTCTGACTTCCCAGCTCTGTAAGGGCAGTCGAGCAGTCCCACACCAACCTTGAGTTGGTTTGCATGGAACTGATTGCTTTTATTGCCGCTTGGCTATCAGAGAAAATGGCAATCGACAGATTAACAGTGCCTTGTCCTATTATCTCCCTTGCGCAACAGTGTATGGCGATCACTTCAGCCTGAAACACCGTTGCATATTTCCATAGACTTATCGGGATATTGGCTTTTGACCTTGTCCCGTAAATCCCGGCTCCGACTCCTTGTTCTGTCTTGGAGCCGTCAGTGTACCAGACTGTTTGTGCTGTTATAGGAGGACCGTTTTTCCAATCCACCCTGTCTGGTATAACAGTCTGAAAGTTCTTGTTGAAGTTATACCTTGGGACTATTACATCCGTGGGCATGCCTAGAATGGGCATGTCCTCATCTCCGAGTATAACTTCTGGTACTCCGTCCCGTGTTGTTGGCTAATTGGCGTTTGGCCTTGTAACAACCTGTGCACCACTGACCGAGCTTCGCCTTGTATGAATACGTGTAAAGGTGGCAGGTCCAAGAGGACCTCAAGTGCAGCCGTAAGAGCAGTTTTTATAGCCCCCGTGGCGCACAGGCAAGCACGCCTTTGTACGCCACTTAACAGCCTTATTGCTCCCGACTGCACCGTTTTAGTCCACCATACCACTGATCCATAGGTTATCATGGGTCTCACTACCCTGGTGTATAACCACAGGTTCATTTTAGGATTTAACCCCCAGTTTTTTCCACACATTTGCTTACACCTTCCCAGGTCGATTGTGGCTTTCTGTGTGCCTTTTTGGATGTGAGAATTCCATGTTAATTTTTGGTCAAAAATGACTCCTAAATATTTTGCCTCACAGGCAAATGGAATTTCCACTCCATTGAGTCTTAGGGGCTTTAGGCCTTGCTGTGCTCCTCTCCGTGTAAAATTGACGACTGTGGTTTTGTGAGGATTTGTAGAAAGTCCTTCCTTGCAACACCATTTAGGGCTCTCTGAGAATGCTCCGTTATTGTATTCGCAACTATAGTCCATTTAGATTCCAAAAAGACCAAAACATCAAAAGTTTCTAGGATCTTTTGCAATACATTTCTTCCACCATTTTCGAGGTCGAGAAAAACGATGGTAATGGTTTCGAGTTCTGAAACCCTTGCGTACTACCCCTATCAAGGAAAACCGACCCCAATTTCTGGGTTTTCAGTCTTGGGCTTGCTACGGCTCGTCGGATCGTTTTTTTTTGGGAAATAATAAATTCACATAATTTACAGTAGAATATCCCGGACCAACCCCCGGAGGTATTTTTTTTTTTTGTTTAAAGAGACTTAAAATATCATGAAATGTCGAGATTTTAAATTTGAGTGAAAAAAATTTCTGTCTGTCGGTCTGTCTGTCGTTCTATAACTTTTTTTTGTGCGCACGTTTACTCTGGAAAGATCCTACAAACTCTTGATGTTCAGAACCTCGTTAAATGGACTATTAGGCGTTGTTCAATATTAAAATATACTAATTTGTTTGTCAATTTATTCAAAGTGAAAAACGTATTATCATATATTTCTTTTTAGATAATAAATTAAAGTCAGTTCCTTCTTCTCTTCGTCTCATATAGAAAAGAAATTGCTTATGTTTGTGTGATTTTTTTATTTTATTGCTTACTGTGGATTTAGCTGCCAAATTTCTCGTCGTTGTTTTAATAACAATCTTAATGAAAACATATATTTCTTGCACTAATGAAACCATCAATTATAAACCATTAATTATATATTAAAGCACATCTCGTATAAATAAATTTTGCTTATTTGCTTCTACATAGCCGCTCGATAAACTAGAGTAGCCGATATTCACGTTTGACTATGAATTTAGATCTAATATGTAATAAATTGATATATCTACTTACTAATGCACCAAATCTAACTTGGCATACGGACGTTTTGGGAATACTAATTCGAATACGTGCAACAATCAGTTCAAACGTACTTTCGGTATTAGAATAGGATTCTCTGTAAAATTATGTATTGTACTGGATTCTAAAGAGCTATAGCAATTTGATTAAAATATAAGAACTTTTATGGTGCGTAGTCCTGATTAAGGTGGCTGTCCTTTCTCTTGATCCAATAACTTCACATTATTAATTAGAACTGAACTGAACTGAACTACTCTAATGCCTCAGTTCCGCTACTTATGCTCCGTGGTGTTTATTTGAGATTGATTCATTTCGTTCCAGTCTGTAACTAGATGGTCCTGCCCCTTTCCAGTACTCTATGATCGGAAGCCAATATAGCGCTATCTCTGGGCAGACTGGTGAACTATCATCCTATGGCTAGTTTCTTCCTATTAAGAGATTAAACCTCTTTTCGTAAGAGGGCGCTGGCTTGCATATAAAAATACTTGGATGTAAACTAGAATTGATAACAATTAAAATAACATATCTTGAATTAGTTAATTGTATTATGTCAGCACTACTACTTATCCTTTCTACTTGTATTTATACATCCACACGAACATGTATTTTATATACTTCTGTGAGTATTCAGTACATCGACTGCTGAAGCTAATTGGTAGGGAACTAAAATGTATTATTATTATTATTATTATTGATTCATACACAATAACCTGCTGTGATAAACAGACAGATGGACGGACGGCTGATTTTTGAGTACGAAAGCTTAAATTTGACACCGAGAGATTATTAAAGGAGCAATCTCTATTTCTAGACATATATTTTACTTTTCACTATTTTATATGCATTCAGTTCTGCATAAAATATAGCGGACAACCTATAGGTATTTAAAAGTTCATTATTAGAACCTTCGTTCTGCTAAAATGTTTTCCCCAAATTTCAAGGACTTGTCACGAAACCGCTCTGTTTATTAGCAGGAGGAAGATAGATTTTAATTTAAAATGAGTTATAGCTTGTCACAGTTGGATCCTCTAGATTAATTTTATCTAATTCTTGATGCTTAATGCTCACATTAACTAATTACTGAGTGTTGCTAATTATGCCGGGAAAACAGATTTTCGAGCAGAATATGATAACTGGTAAATAAACATATTCAAACAGATTGATACTTCTATGAAGTATGTATCGAATTAGTAAAGTATGTGTAGTCAAAATGCCGTGAAACAGAGCATTTTGTACTCTCGTTGTGTTAATGCTTTACTTTCATCATTTCTCATTAATTAAGTAGTATGGATCACCACACCTACTTCTTGCTCAAGTGTCTTTGTAGGTCTTATTATGTTTTGTTGAGATGTTTTGTATACTAAAAAGTATGTGTCGTAAATACATAATGGTGTGTCTTAAATAACTATTTTTTGATCAGTAAACTACCTGTTCTTGAGTTTTCCTAGAAAAATTAATGACTGTATTTTACAGGGTCGTTAATGACTTATGAAACATGAATGTTGGATTCAACTTGGTGTCATCTGACAGTACATACAGTACGTTGAGTGATATTTTATTTGAACATGATCCAAAAGCATTCCTTAAAGAAGGTCCTACCCACTGTAGTTCAATAATAATTAAATATATTGGGATGAAAGAATTTCTGATATCAAAATAAGGAAAAGCTACACACTTATATTACACAATTACCCTTAAGCAGTATATTCTATGCCAATGATATTGATCATAAAGTGGACATTTTAAATTAACTTCTAACAGCACTATTTGATAAACACATTCCATTAAAAACAGTCAGAATAAGAAAAAGTAAAGCTCCGTGATTAACAGATAATATTCGGCTACTAATGTCTCTGCGGGACAAGGCTCTCTCCAAAACTCTATGGAAAGAGCTTAAGTCACTTAATATAAGCAATTCTCAGAGATATAATATTGCCAATATACTTTGTTGATAGCATTCCCGATTTAAATAACAATCCTCTCGAGGTAGTCAATTATTATGAAACAAACACAATTTATAACTCCAATTTCGGTTTTAGTCTTGTATCCGAGGAAATTGTTTTTAGCTCTCTCTCTAAACTAAACTTACTGCACCTGGCTCTGACAATATTGGTATTGGTTTAGCAATAGTGCAACAGTATTCTCACTGACTGTAAATTTGCTACATGCTGGAAGAATGCTTTTGTCTCGTCCATACCGAAAAAGAAAGACTCACAAAATCTCTCTGACCTAAGGCCCATAAGTATCCATCCGGGCTTGTCAAAATTGGCTGAAAAATCATTGAAATGAAATTGTGGGAATATAGAAGCAAATAGTATTTTACCTAATATACAATCAGGATTTCGCACGGGATATAGTTGTTGTACAGCACTATTATAGGTAACTAACAACATTTTTCAAGCTGACGATGAGGGATAGTGTACAGCCTTAATATTATTGGATTTTAGTAACGCCCTTGACACTATCGACCACTCTGTCTTATTATCTATTATGAAGTCTTGTAGAATAAATGAACATGGTACTAAGCTTTTCCAGTCTTACTTACAAGGTCGTCCACAAAGGACTAAAATACGAGGTAATATATCAGATGTGAGATTTCTTACAAGAGGTGTACCGCAGGGTTCTATACTTGGACCACTGCTATTTACGATTTATAGTAGTCAGTTTCCCAAATTCAGTAAACATACACATAGAATACATATGTATGCCGACGATACCCAGGTAATTCATTCTTATAATGCCAGTGAGTACGAACATGCAACAGAAAAAATCAATAATGCTTTAAGAAAACTCTCTAGAATATCAGAGCACGCCCTTATTCTAAATCTAAAGTCAGCTCTTCTTATATTTGGTAAAAATACGAATTGTAACCGAACGCTTATTATATTAGTTTTGGTGATATTAAATGTCAGTAGATTCGAATCATACCATTTTTTTTAATAAGGAAATATTAGAAAAAATTTCTTCATGTAATAATTTCGAATCTTTATTACGCCATAAAATAATGGTATCATTAGTAAAAAGCATGAAACTTCCAGATATATTGATCGATGCGAAGTCATTTATATATATTTAAAATGAACTGGACCAAGAACGGACCCCTGGGGAACCCCACAACTTATCTTGGCTTTATTAGACTATTTCTTCGAAGATTTTACTATTGGATTGCGGTTCTTAAGGTAAAATTGAATCCAGGCAAATGAAGCACCTCTAAGTCCACAACACTGAAGCTCTTGTAGCAATATTTCATGACACGCAGCTTTACCGTAATAGCCTCGCTATCATTTCTCTTATAATATGGTCTGTTTAATTTTTTCACCTATTATAGCAAAACTTATTTTAAAGGATTCAAATTTTGTTGAATAATTGGTAGGACTAAAATTCAAACTTTTATTATATGAGAGACGCAAAAAATTCATTTTAATATAAGAAACTCAAGCACTTTCTTTGTGACTTCAAACTTTGAGACATAATTCAAAGACGCCCAAATACAACTTTCTGCCATGTAGGCGAAACAAGAAAATTCATTCCGCCTCGACTATTTTATATTCTTAAAGAATATACTTCGATAAAATGATATTATATCTTTCAGCAATATCCAATATAATATATTCGTGTGCTCATTGTTAAAAAAAAAGTAAAGAAAACAGCGTCAAGCTACATCAGATGGAGTCCATTTCTGACTTGTTTATTTGTGTCGTTTGAATGGAGAAATATTATGGACCAAGTTATATATTTTCTACAGACTTCTGTAGCTCGACGGGAAGGTGTATTTCAATAGCTTTTTTTCTACTTCCTTATGTAAATTTGCTGTTTTCTGTACAGTCTGTAGAATGAATTAGTAGACAATTCCAGTTAACTGAACGAATATATTTCATATATACTATATAGGATGGATGACGACCAATCACAGTTCGTGTATTAAGTACATAGACATCTAGTCGTTTTAAGCTGTCAAAGTAACTGTCAGTGTGTATTTGTGTAGTTATTGAGTTAAAAAATAATAAAAAAGAGTATAGAGGTATGGCTTGTATACAGCGTCTTTTAATTGCGTCAGGCTGTGTTGTCCAGATGCATTACTTAGTTAATGTATTTCAGTGGAAGTGGCATCTATATTGCGCAGACAAACAACTTCTTCAGTTCTCATGGCCGCAACACTAGTTTCAAAGAAGTATTGCAGCCGACCACACGCGTTTCAGAGGTATTTTTAAAAGGTGATTTCATGATGAGCAAGTTTCATTTTGTTGAGGATGAAATATTAGTCAAGTGGGTAGCACAGTATCCAGAAATTTATCCATTGGAACATGTTTAAACAAAATTTCTTGATATCTACGTGTCTTACGACTTCTGTACACTTCTGTAACTTCATTTCGAGAGTTACAGAGTTCCAACATTTCTTTCTTCCATCTGAAGCAGAAGTAATTGCCTTTGATATTTACGTAGAGCCATATTTTCGATGTTCATTTGATTGACGTCCACTGTGGCAACTGATTTCCCGCTGTATAGATACCATCTCACCTAGCGTCTAGACGCGGCGGACACACGCTGCTGCAGCCGGTCGCAATTAAGAGACGCTGTATACATGCCTTTCCTTAAGATTAAGCAGACGCTACGCTTGTATATTAAAATTTTATTAAAACCACTTATTCATATATTTTTTTAAGCCGGTCGTAGAAAAAGTAGACTGTAAAACTTAAGTGGATTATCCATATCGCACTTGCATCATATGTACGAAAATATTTTATTTTTATTGGACAAGAACTCCTAAAATTCACACATGGTTTTTAGAGTTAAATATTTGATTTTAGTTGTACTTGTATAAAAATAATAAATACATCTTAATCTACAACTGTTTACCTCCTTAAAAAATGGATTTGTTGAGCAACCCCCCCTCTTCCTCTGCTGTGCATTTCACTGAGACTCGTGTGAAGAGTTTATGAAGGGTTGTTGATGAGGTTGTTGTTTAATAGACGAATAAAAATTATCTCTTGTAAATTATATGGAAAATTGATTCAATATATTTAAACCAGTCAACTTTTATTTTTAAAATATTTTGATAAGATGCCGAATATGAAACTTTCTTTTTTATTTAATCCATGTTTTAGAGTAATAATTTAATAAACGTGTTTTAAATGTGAGCAAAATTTAATAACAGTCCATTTAGTAAGGCATTATTTTCACAACATATATTAGCAAGATTACAATGTCACTTAAAATTATTGAGATATGATATGTTGACCATTGTTTTTTATAGTTTCGTTGTTCAGTATAAATCTGCCAATGTAATTCACACAGATATTCGTATTTTTAAAATCATGTAGGTGAAGCTCCTCCTGAACAATTCAAACAATTGAAGCTCATCAGCATTGCACTCGACTGCATTTCCTCTCAGCTATTTACAGCCACAATAATTGCGTAGACACGAACGGACGTCAAACAATGGGGTTAAGGAATGACATCACTATATATATGAACTTATACGCTTCTTTTGTTTTAGAGTTACAGTTATTTTCTCCTTAAAGTCGTGATTGTAATATTTGCGAAAATATAACCACATGTATATCTATTTATAAGTAGATAGATGTGTTTTATTTGTTCCCAAAAATTACATGTCATAGGTCATTTTCTAATAGATTTATATTGAACTCGCCACAAACTACTCGTTGCTTTAAAGTCCTAATAGTATCACTAAAGTACCCCAAGGTTCTGGTTTGGGGCCACTTCTGTTTATGATTTATATTGCTTTATTTCATCACATGTTGCTTCATAGATGTATTGCTTATGCTTCTTAGTAACACCTCATAGTAATCTTGGCGCTTTAGATCAACAAACTTCTCTTATTTCTAATCACATCAAAACCTATTTTTTCCTGTAGGTAACAAACTTAAAATTAAAGAAGAAAAGACACAGAAGCTCATATCTTCTACGAGTAATAATGTGACTAAGAGTGCCAGTGTGAGGCTTTTGGCTTAGTCTATTGAATAGATAAGCTACAAACTTGCTACAATAGCACCATTTCTTGATCAAAAAATTCAGGAGTTAGTAGAGGAAATGAATGCAAAAAAGGGTATAAGTTCTTAATCGTTACTACTTCAATATAAAGACTTGAAACCTTTTGCATTATGTTAAGTTTCGGCAACATATAAAATGTATAGGTACCTTTAAAAATTAGCGCACCCCCCCCTCCGGGGGGTTGCAACCTCCATTTTATACCCCCAATTCAATAACTCGCAAAGTTTTCAACTAAATTGCCTGAAATTCATATCGTGGGGGTTGTTGTTGGGGTTGCTGATTACGAATCCGAAGTGAAAATTAGAAAATTCAAAATGGCGGACCTAATACGGCGGACTTTAAGAGTTAATTCCTGATTTACGTCGTTTATATTGATTTTATTGAAAATATGTAGAGTAAAGAAGTGTATAGAATACCATTTTGCATAAGAATACACAATTTTAGAAACCACATTATTTAACCCTTTTGTGCTTCTCCCACGTTGAAAAACCTCCTAGATCTGAATCTTTCTTTTGCAAAAATTGTGATAAAAACTTGTTTTTTTAAATTTTTATTATATTTTGATAATATTAAACTAATAAAGTTGAAATAACCAACAAAAATGTATTCTAGTCGTTTCAACCCTTTACTGGGGGGAACCTAGAGTGTCCCCCCAAAAAATACTATTTTTCCAAAATTTTTGCTACAAACCGATACGGGGAAGATATGACAATATTACTAATAGTGTCTGTTTTTATCAAGTTATTAGTAATAATGGATATACACCCTTAAAAAATATTTTAAATCGTGTGCCTAAAAGCGTAAAAGATTTCTATTTGAAAAAAATGTTTTTTTGCTACCAAAGGAGTACAAATTATTTTTTAGATCCATAGAGCTTATATGTAATTTCCATATTGTTGTTGAACATGTCAGCGAATTTACATTAACAACTCGAAACTGCAGTCTGCAAATAGTATGTGACGACTGGCACGAGAGCTCCTTTAAGTAGCAATTCGTCTTTCGGTCAGTATTTGTTGCAATCGAAGCATTAGAGTTTTGAAGGTAATATGCAATTGTTACACTTAACGCGCCAGGCTTGCAACTTGTAATTCAGCGCTCGGAGGGGCACATAGGCCGGAGAGTAGCTGTTGGTTGTAGTCTGGTTGCGTTCCTTATAGTAAAATAAGGATTTTATAGAGGAGTTTGTGACGAAATATTATGTTATAATTATGCAAAATTGTTAGAATTGGATAGAAAAAACACCATATGACTTTTTGAATAACATAGGTAATATTAATATAAACCGATATAGTACATTTAAAGATCTAGGTGTGTTATTCGATTCCAAGGCTATTGAATCGGTACACTAAAGACGAAATACTGAGCGGCAATATGCATGCCAGACAAGAAGGTCGACAGACCTTGCATTGGTTGAGGTAAACAGGCTACTGACAAAGTCATTGGAGGACAAAAAATACTAGTAGAAACATTTCTAGATATAGAACACACTCGCTAACGAATGCATCGCCAAACAGAGAAGGCATGCTTAAAGCCATAACGGGCATTTTCGGTTTAATAGACATATGAGTCTCATGGGTCTGGCAGAGGACGCAATTTGCAGATTTTGCCAAGAGGAGGAGAAAACCTCAGCTCATATATTTTGCGACTGTGAAAATTTAGTTAGACTTAGATCTCAATTACTTAGAAAGGAAAAACCAAGAGCAGACAGTTACTTTAGGGACCTCTATCAAAGCTGTGGAGTGTAATGCAAAGGACAAAGCTGACTCAACTAGGACAAATGATCACATATAGACAATCACACAACATCCACTCCCTGCAGCATTACCATCTGCCTCAGCTAAGACTAGAACTCAGAAGTAGTAAAGCAAATAGGTTTGTTGCCTTTCACACAACCCCATCTAGTTCACTGCTACCAACTCGGTGACTAATTAAAAAAACTACTAAACATCCATACCCTTGTCAGGATTTGAACCCGAGACTTCTTGGTCTACAGCTTAACGCATAAGTGTTGTGCTATTGATTTTCTTGCATATTTTACTTTCTACTATTGTTATCTGTTCCGTATTAATTTTGCATTTACATTTTACATTTCATGTAAGTGAATATTTCACTTGCTGGAAATACACGTATAATTTGTACTGGTTATTCTGTTTATCAGAAATTTCTGACTAAACTGAATGCGTACAATTACCGTACCCAAATGAATACATAAATTGTTAAAATCCTAGTTATTGACAACTTTAATAATATGTTATTTGTTATGGAATCCTGGCCATATATAATGATAATTTATACAACAAACGATTCCAATATATATTAATTTCAAACACAACTGTTAGAAGTTGTTCGGGATGCGTGATATATAGCCAGTAATTTAATATATCTCGTGGAATATTTTGTTTCACAATTTAATTTTATATAAATGTTTATAAATAAATGTTTTAACCGCCTTCCAGATCATTTGAGTGACTCTTAAGTCTAAACTTGTGTGAGTGAAGGAGACAGGTCACCGCAGTTTATAGTGGAATCCGAACCACTTCTTGGAGGGGGGGTGTCGTAATTTGTAGTTGAAAATTACTTAAATTTACTTGATAAGCGATAAGCTATTTCAAAATTTAACATTTTGTGTTCTAGAATTAAGATAGGAATTTAAACCAATTTAGCTACCTGCAAGATCAACAACTTTTTCCAATTCACACACTAGCAAATCTCTGTTTATAGTTTCAACACGAAAATTCAAAAGCTCTTCTATCATTACTTGATTGTTTTCCAAAGACTTACTCATCGCAAATGTTTAAAATTTCGGACTCCCGATTGTTTCCTATATATTTGAAAATACAATGCAATTGCCACTGGCAGGACTTTCATCTGCTTATAAGTTCATTAATTGTTTCCATATTTATCGACAATTATGATGTTTTGAGATATAATTATAATTTTATGAACTCCCTCAAGGTATTTAAATACAGTAGGTACGTTACTTAAGTGAGTATTTATCTAATAAGATGATATACATTCATGCAAATACACCTTACCGTTACTGAGATATTGATTTGTTGCTTCTCTGCAAATGTAAAGCTAGCAATTTTTGATTAATATGGATATCCAGGGCTAGATTACCAACCAAAGGATGTACAAAACCTGCACAGAATTGAAAGAATAATCCGTAATAAAAGAGTAAGATCGATCCTCTGTAATTTTGAATAATGGACTGTGCTCCAAATTCCAAATGTCTATTATTTTTCCAAGCAATCTCATCTAAATATATTCTGTGCGTAGGGGTGTATATGAATAAACAACATTCTCCAGTTTCATCGTATCAACGGCCTAAGATCAAACTGACATTTCAAAGACATAATAAATTGCTCTCTCTTAGTAACTCTAATTACTCTGATTTACTCGAACCTTAGCTTCTTAACTGCTTAACAAGTCGGTTAATTTGAGCAGAATCAGCGCTACTGTAGTGGCATTCAACACAACACACTGAGGCTAATCTTGTAACTGCATTTCCAGGTGCATACGGAAATCCTGATAATGCAGTCAGTAATTATATTTACCTCATTATTAATCCGTATGTCAAAGGAGATAGTATCCATTGTACTTGTAATGTGTAAAGGATATTACACCTCGAACTACTGTTAAGTGCTTTGAATCGTTTCAGTGAAAAGAAGAACTATGTAATTGTTGTTCAAATGTATTTTTAAAGGGCAGAATATTAAAACATAACGTTCTTAGTCGCAAACTCCTCTATAAAATCTTTATATACAGAGTAGCTGTTGGTTGCAATCTGGTTACGTTCCTTATAGTAAAATAGAGATTTTATAGAGGAGTTTGCGACTAAAAATATTATGCTTTGATATTCCGCCCTCTAAAAGCACATTGAACTATGCCCAGTCAGGCTATTTATTTTTAGATTGCAACAGACACTGGACTGCTATATGGCGCCTGCTGATTGTTTTGCATGTCGCTATCCTAAGGATGCTGGCGGGTTTAGCATCACGATTTTTGAAAATTCCAATAATGTCACTGAGAGACCGAGAGTTTTCGAGAATTTCCAAGAGTTTTAAGAAATTTCACTTTTTCCTGATTGTAGATAGACGATGTGGTATCACAACCACTGAATGAGTGAAGAAACAGAATATTGTCTACTACAATTTCATCGTATTGTAAGCTGCGTGAGGTGTATATTTTCTCGGAGACTTTTCCTTTTCCTAGCTTTCGGAAATAAATGTTGCCATAATCGCGCCCGAGAGCTGTTAGGAGGACGAGCAGGTCTATGTCTTCTTCTACACAAAGAGGACATTTCCAACGCTGTAGTGACTGCTTTACCTGAAAATGAGCCTCCTCGAATTTTATCTTAAGCATGGCGATTAAACGAGCTTTATTTGACTCATTTGATAAGAAACGCTCTTGAGATGAAGGCACCTTCATGGTTTCATCAAAAACTATTTCAAGGGACTGGTGGACCCGTGAAAGCTGTAATCGCTCGGCGGTTTTGGTGCTATTAACCATCTCTGCAGCCGGATATCCATAAAAAACTATGATTGTATTTGAACCGTAATGGTTTTCAATATACTGGAGATATTTGCTACAGATGGACGCGAAATGATCATTGATATGCCAACGGACTTTATGGAGGAGATATCCTCCATCGATGACATGAATATTTGATTTGGACAGAGTGTGCTTAATGGGCTCAAAGACAGCATACAACGAGGATTTTATTTCCTTTCGCATACCTTGTTCCGTGAATAATAACAAATGAAATTGTGCCAGTTCGTAATGAAGGTATTTTGCTATTTTTGTTCGTGAATACAAAATTTTATTTTTTTTTCCGAATTTGAGAAGCTATATCTCTGTAAATATTGATCGTACTAGCTAAAAGCTACTTGTAGATAATTTTACAAGGAATAATTTTGAATAGAAGTATTTTTCCAATAAAACGTACGGTAAGGGAGATATGGCTAATTTTCTAATTTCATGCGCCATTTTTTCAAGATGTTCGCAAAATCAGGTGGTCATTAAGGACCTCAAGTTTCAAAACTTCCCGAACTTTTGCAAGATCAATTGTATTCATTGACTGGAAGAAAACGCATATTATATAAATTAAAAATTGATATCTCAAAAACTATGCACTTTATTAAAATATATCAAAGAACAGAAAGTGGCGTTATCCACAATAAAAAAAAGGTATACATTTTCCACTTGCTTTTCCGCGATTGACAACACTAACATTTTCTGCAAGAAAGCAACGGAAAAATCCTAACATTTTTCGCACGCTTTTTCGCCTTGCAGAAAAATACATAAAATTATAGAAATCTGATAATAACACGAAAAACATGCATTTTTTCGAAAAATTACAGAAAGAAAAAGCGTTTGGATCGACAAAAACAACGGAAACACTCCGAAATTTTCCATGCGCTCTTCCGGAAGTGGGTAGGAAATGTGTGGGTTTTTATTTGGTGTCTCAAAGAAAGTATCGATCTAAACACTTTTCTTAGTTTTCGAGATATCATCAATATTTAATTCATATAATACGCCTGTCCGTGATTGCGGAAAAACTAATGAAAAACGACGGATTTTTCTTTCATTCTCTCATTGGAATCATCTATCTAGGCACATTTTATTTTTCTCATTTTTCGAAATAATGTGTAGTTTTCGTGATGTAAGTGATTTTTATATATTTTTTGTGAATGTTCCCTTGAGAAATATTGTTAATCAAAAAGTTATTAATGAACTTGTAAAAACTGCACCTAGTTCAAACAGGACAGACCGGAAACAAAACTAGAGCCCACTAAGTTTTGACATTAAGGCTTCCGATATGCACTACTAGAAATAAGACGAGCCCAGTTTGTTTAATTAAAGCTCTAAGGCAGCGACAGAATCTTACAGATTTTATAATTTAGAAATAACTGATATGAATTTGTTAGTTATGATCCCAAATGCTCGGTCGTCGGCAAGCGAAAAATGCGAATTTTGTGACTAATAAAAACAAATATTGGAATTGGGTAAGTATTGTAAAATAATTTCATTCATGATTTCAGGTATTTTAAAACTTTTTTGGATTCGTTGAACCTATTTATTGAGATTAAAGATTAATTTATGATTTTATTTGTCAGATCGAACTTTAATGCAGGATTAGCTGTAAAATGAGTAATATTAAAAATTAGCAACAACAACTAATATTTATAGGCAAAGGCGTAATTATAGTAACTGAAATGAATTTTTCATATTTTTTGCTATATATCTCTGGTTTTTAGGTGTTTTGACTGACAAGAGGAATAAATTATTATATTATGACTTAAGGTGAGTTGAATAGTGAATTTTTGTAATAATTATCGAATTTAATTTTTTCAGTGACGTGCGCAAGGTACTATAACACTTGAAACCAGCTTTAAATTACATGTCGAAATATGCATATAGTACTCTGATTTATCCAATATTCATTAATGATTAGCTCTAGAGTGCGGACAATTAATGCTGATATCATAATCATAATTAACACACCGAATTCTTATTTGCCACTGACCACACCGGCAATGGAGAAAAACATGTTTTATTCACACAGATACATCTCACTCTCTCTTTAAACGCGACTAAATTCAAAGTACAGCTCTTAGGGGTGATACGACAGTATAATGTGTTTGTGAACATTTACAAATGTTTTGACAACGCTTAAATTTTTTATCGTCGAATCCTCGAACAGTAACCGTTCCTCTTATACTAAAATTGATGTGTTTACTTTGTATATACTATCAACACACTTCTAATAATTGCAAAATAACAAGACCTTTAAAGTTGCTTTGACCATCTTATACATAATGCAGAGCCTAATACATATATCGATCGTATTTGATCAGGAGGATAATTTGGGAAAGGAAAACGATTATACCGCAAAATTCAGTATCTAAAGGCAATTTAAAAAATATGTTAATATGGCAATATGCGTCACTTATCTCAGAAAGGGTCGCTCTAAAATAAATAGCGCTCTCGTTAGTATCAGTCGTTGCAATAACCATTTAATGGCCGCTCAAATATTATAGCAGAATCACTGTCAAAAGTCCACACCTATTATTTTGTGAGTATCTTAATTGATATCTGAAGTTTAACAAAAAGAAACAAAACACAAAAGTAAACTGCTCTCTGGAGCTGACACTTTCCATAAAAAGTTTTTTATGCTGTTAGGCTGCTAAATCTCATATTTTCAATATTTCCCTTCTCTTAATCAGCCTATTTTATCTTAGTTAGTACTATATCCAATGTTACAGGCAGTTTCCATAAGCATTATGTCATGTTATTTGTTACATAAGTATAAAGGGAACGACGTATGCGGGTAACCTAGTTACTAACTGGTGTGTGTCCGAGGAAAAAAGTTGCGCAGACCACAGACACATACGATTCAATATAACAGGAATGGACCGTGTAACCGAAACATATAGTAACCCACGCAGAACGAAGGACTGAGACGGATATAAAACCTTGCTCAGCAACTTGCGAAGGTTACCAAAACTGTTAAAAATGAGGACTAGCTTCAGAACAAATACCGAACGAAATTATCGGAGCAAACGAGATCAATTCTGGTGGTAAAAAAATCCATTAGGAATGTGCCATGGTGGAATAAGGACGTTAGCATAATAAGGAGAAGCTGAGAAAATATTGCAAAGCGATCAGCAAACTAGGACGACTACGGGACGTCTTTGACAGAGTATAACCGAGCACTGAGAAGGACCAAGAGAGAAGCTTGGAGCTCCATTATTTCGAAGGACAATCGGTGTGTAGTGAACTATCACTTAATCGAGATGGGACAATACACTAAGTAAGACAAGCAAAGATGCTATGCACTCGCATGTATCCACAGTAATTGAGCAATCACCTGAAGAATTGCTAGGAATGGAACTGGAGACAACTGGAAACAGGGCCACCATAGCGGAGTGGCTGTTAAAGAACACGATAAAACCCTCGGTGTACTTTTCGAAACTGTAACAAAATCCGACTTTATATAATATATTGTTCTGTTCTACTTTTTATTGTAGGTACTTAATAATTTGCAGTACTAATCAAACCTTAACTTGCTTATTTCCAATAGATAAAAAAAAACTTTAAAACCAAAAGATCAAATTAAAATCTCTTACCTTTTGATCCGAAAGTATGTCAAAATATTTAATGGGCCGGCTAGCTTATCTTTCCCTTCAGGAGCAGGTCCAAATTCAGTTCCTATTTAAAATGAAATTTTTATTAAAGTAAAATTTTTAATCTGATATAAATAATTTATTTTCTTTGATATTTAGATAATTTAGCTTTATAACAGGTTCGAAAGTCTAATAAGTACACTATTTAAATTTTAATATACGACCTTGTCCAAAATTAAACACACAAAAACCTTCCTTCTTCGTAGCTACACACTTCTCTTTCCAAATCCAACAATTCTCCTTTCATTAATTCTTCCCCTTATCTCGTCCTTATCTCCTCTGCAACTCCAAACCACAATAACACCTCTACCTTCTTATTTACAGTCTATTTTTCTCTTCTTCGCTGATCTCCGCAATTTCTGACTTTCAATTCCTTTTCAAAATTCTTAATCCTTGTTTATTATTTTTCTTCTTCACTCCCTAATTTTCACTTGTTCTTTTTTTTTTTTAATTTGTTTTTCCAATTTTACAACCTCTCTTTTATCTGTTGTTTATTGTTCTATCTCACTAACTATCAAAGTATCCAAAATAAACAAAACAAAACACCATATGAATTTTGATTAATTTCATTCCAAACATAACCTAACTTAAACCTCCTTGTCTTTCTCCAGGAAAAGATTTACCAACTATAAAATAAAATTTCCTACTTAAAAGAAATGCCATAATGACTTAAATGTCAGAAATTATTTCAACAACAACTTAATAACTCAGGAAAACATTTACCAACTATAAAAATGAAATTTACTACTTAAAAGAAATGTCATAATGACTTAAATGTCAGTAATTATTTCAACAACAACTTAATAACTGCTAACATAGATGTCAGTATCAAACTTACTGTTGACATCAAATGAAAACTTTAAAACTATTAAAACAACTCTAAATAAGTATTAACATTCTAAAACACATATCTTTCGGATCTTTAGCTAATTTAAATAAATTTTGAAAACCATCTAAAGGAAATAAACAAATTCAAACCTTGATTCAGCAAATAACACAAACATGCAATCTTCGTAATCGTCCAATATGCAAATACATCGCAATATATATATAATATATAATATTTAACATGAAAAGGGTGCTTCACGTAAAAATATCGTGGAAGAGATTTTTAATCATATTTTCACTCTACGGAACGTTTTTTATGCCAAAATTTCAATAACTCATCAAGGAGTGTCATTTCAGAAAGTGTAGTAAATGTCGCTGCACAGAGACGTAATGTCGCCCCGACCACCAAAATTTAGAAACAGTAACAAAATTTGACCCCTTTTACGAATCCACGTTGTTAAGCACTGCAAATCATGCGTGGCATTAAATATGAGGACAAGTTAATCCAGCTTCTATTCAAGGTATATCGTGAGTTTTAGCGAAAATAGCCCTTAGCGACATGGGACCCCCATCACTTCCTAGCAGTCGATTTTGACGGGAAAATGATGGGTTTTAACGGGATTTGCCGTAAACCGGTTCCTCAGTGATTCGGTGTCAGAAAAGTATCTTTACCATGTACTCATGTGTGCATGGGACCGCCTTGCCTGCACGTATGAAATTGTAATTGCAAAATTCAAAGTCGTCGCGATTCAAGCATTTTTAAGCTCCGAGGAGCGACCATAATTGGTATTGAACTACAAATACGTGAATAGACAGGCAAGCAAAAGCAAATTTATAAACATTGAAATTTTCTTGAATCTTTTTTTGTAATCGTTAGCTCAAAAACCGCATATTGGATGGTAGTTGGTACATTATAAGTCGTTCCGTTCCTCACCATGTGTTGTACACGGGCCAGACTATAGTTTGTCAAAAACATTTTTCGTGAAGTTGTTGTAAAACATGAATTTTTAAGGAGATTTAATATATATTTTTGAACTTTATATTGTCTTTTACTTGTGTTTTCAAAATTCCCTTTCAGGTATAGTTTTAAGAAAGTGCTAGTACTTAATGTGTTAGATTTATAGTGTTACGACGTCCAATAGATACCATCAGAGAAGCAGTTAAGCAAAAACGAACAGTAAGTATAAATTTTGTATTATTCTCCTTCTGAAACAGTCGTTTTGAACCCTTATTTTGTGAACGTTAACATTCATTTTTGATAAATATAGTAAAAGTCCTTCAGATGCAAAAGATGGATCCTTCACATGGCCAATGACTAAAAAGGTTGATCGATCTAAAACCAGATGGGAGCTAAACTCACTTGAGCCGTACAAATTTCCAAGATGTAACGAAATTTGACCAAAAATTCTTCGGCAAAGTATAGGCTTACTAGCATTAAACCTATGTATGCTTTACACAACCAGCCTAGCGCTGGGTTATATACCAAAAATTTGAAAACCAGTTAAGGTGGTATTTATACCAAAGGCGGGGAGAAAATGCCATACTCAAGCCAAGTCCTTAAGACCTCTTATGTCATTTCAACTTAAGATTATGGAAAAAATGCCTGAGAAACATTAGGGATGATGTATATAGGGCAGTTTGTATATAGGGCAGGCACGTCTACAGAAATGGTACTACCGAATTGGGAAGGTGGAAGAGACACTGGAAAATAAGGAGGTGGCACTAGTTGCCTTTCTTGAAATAGAGAGGGCATTCGACAACACACCTCCTTCAACTCCATCATCAGAACTGCAAGGGATCGTGGCGTTAAGAGCACCTGTTGTAGGTAGGTTGGTGCTTGTTAATGGGTAGGGTAGTATTCACTACTATGATGGGTGAAACTCTAGGTGCGTTGATTGCATGAGGTTGTCCGCAGGAGGGTGTTGTGCCCCTCCCCCTCCCCTGGCATGGAATCTTATAGTAGATGACCTATCAGTAAAACTTACCAATAAAGGATATATAGGTCAGAAGTATGTTGACGATATAGTCATCATATCTAGGGGACAGTTTAATAACATAGACAGGCATCATCTACAAAGGGTCCTGAATACGGTCAAAATATTAATAATAATGAGGAGGGGCTGAAAGTGAATTCCTCAAAAACTAATATCGGTCCATTTACTAGAAGGGGAAACTTAGAGGAACTGGATCCTCAGGTTTTCTAAGATACGCACATGAAATTGTTGGGGAGGTAATGTATATTGTAATCATCATATACTCTAAACTTACTAGGACCCAACATTTAGACAGGGTAATACATAAATCGGTAGCCATATTGGCAACATGCAGATGATTGTATGGTAAAATATGGGTCTCAACCTGGTATGGTGTACTAGCTCTACAGTAGTGTAATAAGACTCTTCATTACATACGCTGCCTTAGTTTGGTGGCCTAAAGCCACTCAAACAACAGCAGTCAACAGGCTAAGCTGGATGCAGAGACTGGCTTGCTTGGGGATCACGGGTGCTATAAAAAGCACCCCCGAAGCAGCTATGGAGGCCATAATGGACCTCCCTCCACTCAACGTGGTGATTCGGGAGGAGGCAAGAATCAAATATTAAGTTTTCACTATTTACCAGGGATAAAAGGTATATAAAGTTTTTCCACCTCAAAATTGTGCCCTCCAATTGTGATACTTTTACCAATGCTTCGGGCTCTATTTTGGTCTGATGCTGTTGAAATAATTATTGTTTTCTCCTCATTGACTCTCAGTCCATATTCTCTGCTGCATTAGACAAGGTCGTAAATACTTTTTTAGTTTTTCGTAGAATACGAATAACTAGGTCAATTTCAATATTTGAAGTGACTTATTATATATAGTGCCTCTATTGTCCAAACCTGCATCTCTTACTACTTTTTCTAGGGCACTATTAAAAAGGAGACATGCCAGCGCATCTCCTTGCCTTATGCCTTGAGTTTGGACGTCGTCTGATGTTTCACCCTCTCTTTTGATTTTGCATATTACTTTAGACTTTGTTGCTTTTTCTGGTATTCCAAATTCTTGCATGAACTCAAATAGTTTAGGTCTGACAACATGTATGCAGCTTTGAAGTTTATAAAGAAGTGGAGTGTATTCATGTTAAATTTCTTGTAGTATTTAGCGCGGTGTAAAAATTTGACATGTGGTGGATCACCCTAGTCAAAGCCACTCTGGTATTCTCCTAGAAATACTTCGGTGTTATGACTCTGCTATACAGTATATTAGAGATAATTTTATAAATTGCGACTCAAGTTTGTCGACTTTCTTATGTAGTGGGAATATTATTTCATCCATGTTATACATATTATTTTATGGATGCGGGTGATTAGGCTTTGACCTGCGTTTTTGAACAGTTCAACAGGGAGACCATTACTTCCTGGGGATTTATTACTTTTTACGCATTGAAATAATTGATTTAATGAAGAAAATTTTTAAACAGAACTTTTTCTGAATTTTTTTTATATACTCCAGTGATCTGGAATAATTTTTTCACAATCAGAAATAGACAAGAATCAATCAGAAGATAACAGATAGAAAATTTCAGTGTCGCCATAATAAATATGAAAAGTTAACAAACAGTATTTGATACATCTTTTAAAATGATGCACTATTTTCTACATGTTCCTGACAACTCATATGAAAAATTAACGCCAGCTAAATATACGAAAAACGTAAAATTGGATTTATCACCCTTCCTTTTATTTGATAGTAACTATTCGGGTCGAAGCGCAGTTTTCCAGTTAATTTCAGATTAAACAGATATAATTGTGCTTTTATAAAATTATGCAGCGCTGTATAGGATCTATAAATTGAACTGATAATACACATTTTTTTTTTCAGCTTCCGTGTTCTGCAAACACATTTTCAATATGCTGTGGTTTATTTGCGCATTGTATATATGGTCAGCATTTAAACGTTGAACAAACCAATAATTAATTTTGATTTACAGTGGCAATAGTATTTAAATGCATTTAACAGACCATATTTGGTACTGTTTGTTTCAAAACTTCGCTATAATCTGTTTTAGAATAACATAGAGTAAACAAATAATATGATGGCTTTGACGAGCATATAAGAAACATAAAATGGTTGTAAAGATATTCAGAATATTTAGCTAAAGATTCTGATGTTCTATCCTCATGCTTAATCAAAGTTTTGGATTTACCAGTTTGACGTATCTACAGCCAGCAATAGATGTTAAAGGTCAATAATATGATACAATATTTTCTGTTTGAGGGATGTCAGACACATAATCCTGTTAAGCCAACTTTAAGGGAAACCTTAAATTATTACACAAATATTCTGAGGTGCTCATAATTGGAGAATATCTACAGAACATCTTGTACCACTTCCTTGATCGCGATGGTACAGAAAAATACACAAGCACGTAACATAAATATTAAACTATTCCCAAATTCAGTAAGAACTTCTTGTGTTTTTACGCTTGGAAGAAACATGAAAAAATATTCGTTACCAAGAGCCTAAGATAGAGTTCCAAATCACATAAGATAAGTAATGACTAGTAGCCATAATAATGGCTACTAGTCATTGTAATAACAATATCTAATCAACCGCGCTATTGTGGTTGGCGAAACACAATAATTTTAAAATGTTTCACTAGTCAGAGTAAAAAAGTTAATAAAGCTTACTTGAAGTGCAATGAGGGTTCAGAGACAATACAGCATTGAGAAGTTGTGCATGTTCTCTGCCACTAAGGCTTCTGTCATTCATAAAACTGACATCCTCGAGAGACAATTTGCTTTAAAATAAGAGCATTAAATTTCAAACAATCATATCAAGATCGCCTATGTTTATATTAAGACGATTGAAAAGGCAGTTAATATGGATAACGGGTATTAACATAGAAAGTAGGCCACAGTATTTGATTTAATTTGCAATTTACTCCATAATACTGTCTCAGATGGTGCTATATTAAGACATAAGTGTTTCAGTATGCTATTATACTTTTAAATTAAAAAACTTTCTTGTCTTAGACAAGAAAAGTAGTAGATACACTTGATTACGGTTAAATCTGTACACTGATAGAATTTCCTTAGGGTGAGTGGAGGGGTGAGTCAAATTGTCATAATTAATGCAACTAAGCAGCTACACAATTGAAAGTGATTTTAAGAAATGTGGATGCATATTAGAACTGTAGAATATTTCTTGAACGATATGGTTGATCCTGATGTGGCTTTTGTATGCTACAAAAGTTATCACCATTGACAGTAGGCATAGCAAATAAATAAATTATTGTTGTTCTTTTATATACTGATATATGTTCATCCATTTCCATTTAGGTAAAATTTTCTCTTAGCCTTAGCCAAGTAGTAGTTTTAAACAGTGAATATTCTCAATTTGGGTTCATTCCTGCTGAACCGCGCAGGGCCCAGTACTTGGGTTTCTACTTTTCTCATATACACGACAGATATATTGATTACAGAATGAATAATGATACGTGATAATGATTACAGAAGCCGTAAGTACTAAAATTGAGGAATTGAGAGTATTGAGAAAATTGAGAAATATATGAAAAAACAAGATAAAATTATAAAAGAGCTGTCAAATGAAAACAAAAAATTAAAAGCAGAAAATCAGTTGCTATCGCAGCGTATAGATAAAACAGAGCAGTACTCCAGGCGAAATAATATCCGCATATTCGGCATATCAGAAGTCGAAGGAGAAAATTCAGATGATATAGTCCTAAGCATTTTCAATGATCAAATGGGCCTTAACATTCCATTGGAAAATATAGAACGTTATCATAGAGTAGAAATCCAGAAAAAAATGGAAAACCGAGAGCTGTTTTAGTTGAACTTGCACGTTATAGAAGTCAAAAACTAATGTATGACAATAAAAGAAAATTGAAATCTAAAGGCACCACAATTAAGGAAGATCTAACAAGTACTAGATTAGGGATGTATAAAATGGCTTGTGAAAGTTTTAATTTCAAAAACATGTCGTCATCTGATGGAGCTGTGTTTGTAAAGTTTAAGAATAACATTTCTAGGTTTGGTGAAATCATGGAATTGGAAAAGTTTGTTGTGGATTCCAAAAAGTAACTGTGAATGGTATATTTATCTCCACTTTCTTTTCCTCTGATAACCTCATGTTATCATAATCATTTTTTAGGTCTTTTCATATGCACATTGTGCACTGCTTTCATTTTTCTTATTCATATATATCATGTATTTTTCTATGTTATTAAGCAAAAATATTATATATATATATATATATGTTGTTTTTTAGGTTTTCGCGGGTGTTAAATGTTCGTGTTGTTGTGCTTCCGGGTGCTCTCCCGCATCAATAGTCGACTCCTCCAGGAGTCACGGTTGTCTAAACGACGTTTCTGCAGAATTTCATCTGTCACCTTCAGGTGCCTACTGCTGCTCTTCGTTGCTCGAACTGAGCTGACGTTCCCCGCGTTGTGCAGCTCCTTATATATGCTGTAGTCTAGGGCGCGCCTGTGCGTTTGGCTACGTGTTACCGCTCCCCCACCACCTGTGGTACGCGTAGCGGGCGCCTGAGCCAACCCGATAAATCGCCTCGCTGAAACGTCACGCTCCACGTGACTTCTCACTGGTGGTCGGGCATCCTTGTGTCCAATCGGTACCACAGAATGCCGTGGTTCTCGTTGATTGGTCAGCGTTCGGCTTTGACTCCTCGTGATAGGTCCATTTCGGGCAGGTTGCTGTGTTTCATCACTATTTGTCAATACTTATTTGTCAAAACCGATATATATACGAATATCTCACCTTTCTGTCTTTTAATTGTATTGATATTCGATCAGGTTGTGCTAGTATTTACCTGACTGACTGTTCTAAACAAGACAACTTAATTTTAAATTTAAATAAATGCGATTTTAAATTGTTTTGCCCCAGAGACATGCAGACGAGAGTCCAAAAAATTAAACATAAGAGTTAATGATACATACTCAAATAGCGATGTAGATGATGCAACAAATTATTGTATTTCTCTGAATTTTACTTCGCTATCACGAACATGTTAACTTGTAAGATAAAAAAAAATGTTATTCTGCATTGAAACTCCTTTGCATACCTAGCGGTGTGGACTTTAGCCCCACCTACTGCGGAGCAATTTTCAAATACATATTATCCTTAAGAAGTGGTTCGGATCCCACTATATGCTGTAAGCCCCCGCCTCGATTACTCAGAATTTAAATCTCCTAGGCTTAAACGGATCACTCTGGAAGCCGGTTAATCAACATTTAAACAAACATTTAAACTTGTGACCGTTCTAATCTAGTTCTAACGCTCTGATATTGTGCTTCCAACATCGCTAGCATGATCGTTAATTAACTTTGCCCTTTAAAGTCACTAAACAGTTATGCTGTCAGTAAAATAACTGCACCTAACTAATCATACTCAGGTTTAATTATCAATTAGTAAAATTTTGTTTCAAACTGTGCACAAATTCCCAGAGAAATTTAATAGAGATTCAGTACCTAACATACACATCAGAGACGTACATACACTATTCACTTCTAGAGTAAGTGCACCTCTAGATGAATCGCATTTACCTAATACAAAGTGCATGAAGCTGGGAACTACTAGATTTATATTTCATTTTAGCCGAATTACTATCAAACGTCGTGACGTATATTAACATACCACACAAGCGGAAACTTCGCAAGAAATCGAGAACTTGAAATATGACATTAGCATAGAGAAAGATTTATCGTACGTAACATATACCTTAATAAAATTTTGCGACTATTAAGTCAAGTGCATTTTGTAATTATCAGAAAGAGATATGTATATATCCCCGCGTAAAATGCAGTATCGATTCAAGTAGGTACATATTTATGTATATATATATATATAATATACATTTAATTGATGTGAAAGAATAATAATAATAATAATAATAATAATAATTCAAGCTCATTCACGCGGAAATGGCCAAGAAATTTAACCTACTGGAATCCACCCCCCCACCGTACTATCGATATACACCTAGCCCAATATTAGAGTCAGCCGATTACCTCCTATACTGGGACATACCGATCCTTACAGATAGAACAGTAGACTACAATAGACCTGACATTTTGCTTATCGAAAAGAAATATAAATCAGCTACAATTATCGAGATAGGTTGCCCACTCACATACAATTTGGAAAAAACAGAAACCGAGAAAATGTCAAAATATGAAAACCTAGCCCTCGAAATTAAGCATGTCTGGAACCTGGAGAGAGTAGAGATAGTTCCCATTGTGATCTCTGTGGAAGGCGTTATGACAAAGCATTTAAAGAACAACGTAGAAAAATTAGGACTACCAAGCTACCAACGCACTGTCATACAAAAAATCGCAATCCTCCAAACGTGCCATATAACTAGAAAATTCCTTAATGGAGCAGGATAGGATGAATTTCTTCCCTGATTCCGTGAACATACCAGCTTGCTGAGATAAAATACAATAATAATAATAATAATAATAATAATAATAATAATAATAATTTATTCACCATATGGAATGATACAATAGTATATATTATGGTAAGTCAAAATAAAAAATACAATAAAAGTAGCAAAGAAGTAATGAATATATAACAACAGTAAATATAACAAACAGCTTAACAAAATAAGACAAACGACATTTACTATAAATAAATATATAAACAGACAGATAAAAAGATACACATTTATACATATACAAACGCGTCACAGTTATAATAACAATAATAATAATAATAATAAATAATATATTCACCATATGAAATTATACAATAGTATATGATATGGTAAGTCAAAAATAAAAATAAAAAATACAATAAAAATAGCAAAAAGTAATAAAATAGATAGCAAAAGTAAATATAACAAACAGCTTAACAAATTAAGACAAACAACATTTACTGTAAATAATACTAAAAATAAAAGCAATATAAAGAGAATTAAAACAATGACATAACACTAGATACCAGTGTTAAAGGTTAATGCTAAAATATTCTTCAGCACTATAAATCGATCTTTTTAAAAGTAGTTCCTTTAATTTTGATTTAAACAGTTTTAAGCCAGATATTTCTTTCAGATAGTTAGGGAGATGATTGTATATCTTAATGGGCATAACCGTCACACCATTACTAACAACGGAGAGATTGTGTTTAGGCAACAAAATGTTATTCGTGTGTCTCAAACTGTAAGGTATATTTCGATCGGAATATTGATTAAATTGGTTAATATTAGACTTGATAAAGAGACAACATGATAGAATATATAAAGCTGGCAGCGTTAGTATTCTAAGTAAAACGAATAAATCCCTGCACGAATCGGTAGAATGTTTGAACACCATAGTCCTAATTACTTTTTTTTGCATGATGAAAAGATCATTAATTCTGCTTGAGTTGCCCCAGCAGAGAATACCGTAATTTAATAGTGACTGTACATGTGCAAAATAATAAGTTTTTAGTATTTCTAAACTCACACAAGAACGAAGCTGCCAAATGACATAGCATCTAACAGACATTTTTTTTGACAAGTCTTCAATATGTTCGAACCAGTTTAGGTTATAATCAACAGTTATACCTAATAATTTAACAGAATGGCTATTTTTTATTGATACGTTATCTATTTTTACCAATAAGCTGTGGTCAGGAGTGTTATTGGCAAACATCAGCAATTGAGTTTTTGTCCCATTAAGTTTTAATCCAAATTTATTGCAATAACTGTTCATTAATGAGGTGCAAATGTTTGCATTAGATGACAACTCATGTACATTGTCTGCCATTGATGCAACCGCCACATCATCGGCAAATTGTGTAACGTGGAAGGAATTCGTAGCTTTTAAATGGCTTTGTAGATCATTTATAAAAATGAGAAAAAGGAGCGGTCCTAAGGTGCTACCTTGAGGAACTCCAGTTGGCACCAACTTATCATCAGATTCATACAGTTTGCCATCAACTTTTAAAGTGACTCTCTGGGTACGATAACTTAGATATGACTGAATCCAAAAGTTAGGTACTCCTCTTATACCATAAGCACACATTTTGTTTAGTAGCAATTCATGATTTACAGTGTCAAAAGCTCTAGACATATCAAAAAATAGACATTCACACTTTTTTTTTTCATCAATATTTTGAAGTAGAAATGTATATAAAGATGTGACTGCATCTTGAGTGGAATATCCTTCCCTAAAGCCATATTGACAAGGAGATAAAATATTATTTTTATTTAAGTATAATTTCAGCTGAGTAGCGAATGCAAGCTCAAATAGTTTGGAAAAAACAGAGAGTAACGAGATTTGTCTGTAATTCGAAATTAGTTCCTTATCATATTTCATGAAAATATACCATTTCAAAACCGTACATAACATAAGAAGGTATATAAATGAGAATAAAGAAACAGCGAAAATTGTACTAACTAATAAACAGATTTGAACTCAAAATTTAAAATTCTACTGATAGACGCATCCCAAAATTCATTCAAAAACAGTAATAAATAAACAAAATATGGATGAAAAATATAATAGATTCGAAGAAAGCTTTTGTAGATGAAAATTCACTAATAATTTACTATTAAAAATAAAAGGGAGTACCTAATAGTAAAATAAGGGGGCCAAAATTGAGACATTTTGACCTTTGAATAAGACAGATCAAATTCATGTAATAGATTTAAGTTTTATGTTACAAAGTGGACATACATTTAAGTTTCACCTGGAACTTAAAGGGGACAAGAAGATGGTGTAAATTTAGTGTAGATAGTGAAAGCGCCGTGAGTGGTACGAGAGAAATGGTGTTTTGTTAATCGGACACACAGAGACATAATAGTGGCAGCAAAAGAACGAGGAAATTGCAAGGAACAAGATTAGTAAAGAAAAAGCACGTGGATGCAGTAAAAAGACTATATTGGAATTTGATCAATTTTGACAAGTAAATAAAATGTACGTAACCATGGTAATGAACAAATAAGTATATTAAAGACGTCAAAATAGGTATTGGAGAGCGTTAAAAACTGTTTACGGGTAACCATAGAGATTTTTTTGTTTAATATATAACCTTAAAAATAATCTCTTGACACAACCACAGGTTTTTAAAACAAAATTGAAAATATTATATGCCAGTTGTTCAATATTTATTCATAAGCTATTTTATTAGCATATCTTCGAACTACATTTTAACTTCAATAATAAACAGTCGGGAACAACAACATTATTAAATGAATATAACTAGAATTTACAACTAACTTTCGTTACCAACCGTTAAAAGTCAAACATTAAGTTAGGTACGTTCTTAAAATCTTTTTAGTATATAAGATATTTGGCGTAGGGAATAGGTGGTTACTTTAAGGTATTTGCACATGGATGCACATTTTTACGTCAAATAATCAATTTTCATAATAAATAATAAATAAACACCCACAGAAATTAGACAACCCCCAATTCCAGAAGCCAGGGCTTGTGCGGAAGGGGGTTATACATTGAAAAAACGCGGACATACAACCATTTCCTCCGACAGTACCAGTGCTGGAGCCAGGATTCGAACCCGGTGGTGCGATGTCCGTGTGATTAATCGCGATTGCCACCTCGCGCCTTAACCCACTCGGCTATCGACCAGACATCATCCACCAATATCATCTTTGTTCAATTCAATATTATTCGCCATTTCAATCAATTAAATAAGAAGGCTATGCAACCGACTTAACATTAGACAAAATTACAAGTAGCATTTTGGTTATGCAACCAATATTACAAACACAGCAAATTTTAATCTGAAGTCAATTATGATCTGCGCCCACGAGAATCCATATGAAACCCTGAGAACAACTATAAATAAATGTTAGCAAATAAAAGGTAAATGTCTGACTCATGCTTAAATATTCAATATAATTTAATTTCAATAGTGTAAATTTATCCATAATTCATATCGTAATAAAACTGACTCACACAACGTGGGGCAGATATATAAGTTTCGTACCCATTACATATTATGTCAATATATTATAAACAATATAGTCAGAAAATGGCTATCATCTCTAATATGGCTACGCAAATTATTATTCTACTGTAAGTCTATACAACTATAAATATACAGGCGTTCCCCTAAAGACATAAACAATCATATTTAGAATAATCTACAAGTATAGTATATTGTGCAATAAGTGTTATCTTACGATGGCTCTGGGCCACAGCAAAAAATTTAAAAAGTAGAAATTTCTACTTATAAAGTAGAAGTTTCTACTTTTCAAAGTAGACATTTCTAGTTTTAAAGTAGAAATTTCTACTTTAAGACTACAATTTCTCTTGTGGTGGTAAACGACTTCCCTTGTGGTGTAGGGTTGATCGATCATAAGTAGATGTCCCTTGCGGCTTGTAAAAATGAGACTATATTTCTACGATTTTCCTATGACAAAGGCGACAAGTATGCCTATCAATTATGTGAATTAATTTTAGAAGAGAAAAAATGGAGTTAAGGCAGATCCATTCGATGCAGTTGATATTTACGTTTGTGTTACGAGATAAAATTATTATTAAATTTAGAGTAGTTAGTAATATCTAATGGATGTGATGAATGTTAATAAACTTCAGTTGCAACTATACAACAAGATATTATATAAAAAATATCTAACTATTTTTACTTTTTACATCAAACTTTTGTGCCGTTTTTTATACTACATTGTAATTTTAAGTGTCGTTTTGCACATTGTTCTGTTTTATTTATTTTAGTATAATTTCGAAAAATGTTTTAGTAAACCTAAACATTTAAAGTCAGTATTTATATCTTTACAAGAAGGTAACCTACATTTTAAAAGGACAGTTCAAATTGGCTACATTTATGGGCATCAAAATCAATTTATTAAATGTAGATTCTGCGGGAACTAAATATTTTAATAATTTACTATTTTGATATGTCACATAACTAAAAATTTTACTAGATTACTGAAAACTTCTAGTATCTGATAGATGTTGCTGCAAAAAGCTGTGGTATACGGATACGCACTGTATAAAAGATCATATGTTTGTATAATGTGAATAGGAAAAAGTAAGCGCAGATACAATTTATTATAGGACTTACATTTTTTTAACATAAGTGCCGTTATGTATGATGTCATCTATAACACTTTTTGGGAAGACACACTTAATTTAGAAAATTTCAACTCAAAGTTAAAATAGGTCTTTCGTCGGTAATTGGATAAAAAAAAATATTTTAAGCAACGAAACTCATAGCATATTAAAGAAAAAATTCATAGACCAACCTTTGCTACTGGATATATTTTTATGTTTTATGTTAAACTGGTAACGATGATATTATGTCTGATCTTAATGACTGATAACTTTTCACCTCATTAGTCCTGAGAAAAACAATAAAAATTTTCAAAACGTCGACTCTAAAAAGGAAATAATTTACTTTTTTATCCAATTACCGACGAAAGGCCTACTCAACCTTCATTTTGTGGATACGAAACTTATGTACTAAAAATTAAAATATTTTGATAGTAATATATATCTGTTTTAATTGTAATGCACCCGTTACCCTCTTGGCAAAAAACGTAAATATTGTCCTTATGTCAGGTAATTTTAAGCAAACGATTAAAGCAGAAACAAAGACCACAAAAATATTATTCCCAGTTTTTATCATCGATCTCCCAAAATACTTACTCATTATCGCAGATGAGAGACTGAGATGTACTTTTATTCTCACTAAATGATTGGATAAAAGCCATAAAATATATAAATGCTGACATACTGAAATTTAGGGTTCATAGTAGATGGATTTTTGTCCTTCAATGAATGATTTCAAATTATGGTCAATTATGATTATTTTTAAACTTGAAATTCCAAAATCTATCACCGATTTATTCGGCCATAAAACTGAGTTCATTTGAGCTATAAAATGGGTATAATTATCATGTATGACAGGGACAACTCTAATTTAGAGCTGCAGGTATGGGCTATTGATCTTCGATTTATCCCCTTCGATTCGTTAAAAGTTATTTTTCGAGGATTTTCTGTTAACAAATCTGCGCGCCAGTGCAGAATCTCAAACATTTTGTTAAATCCTTCTCATCGCATTCATGTATGAATTTTTTAATAATTGTTAATATTTTCGATTGTTCTAAATCGAGATGTTCATCAAAAATTGCTATTTATAATGTTTTCTGTTTTCGCTTCTTTTTTCGAATAAATTTCAGATAAAAGTTCATAAGGGATAAAATTTCTTAGAGTAGTTTCCCAGCAGTCAATTATAGTTGTAATTACTTAAAAAACGAAGAACACATAAAGTATGACGGCAAATAACGCTAGAAGACATTTCTGTCTTGAAAATTGAATAATTGGAAAGTAGAAATTTCTATTTTAAAACTAGAAATTTCTACTTTTGAAAGTAGAAATTTCTACTTTAAACCTAGAAATATCTACTTTGGAAAGTAGAAAATTCTAATTTAAAACTAGAAATTTCTAGTTTTAAAGTAGAAATTTCCACTTTTTAAATTTTTTGCTGTGGCCCTTCAGAGCCATCGTATTATCTATTGCCCACGAAAGCGAAGGGTAGAAGTGCGTAACTTTTAAATACCTTTTAATTGAAACAAAATTAAAAAATTAAGAAAAACAAAAATAGTATGTTATTTTAATTTTTAAACTTTAGAAATTATAAACATAAATTTGAAAAATTATCAATACAAACTTCAGAATATCAGAAGATATCAGTTTTATTTGTCTCCCGATAATGTCGATATGGTTAGCGAAACGCGCGTCGAGTAATGTTTTCTGGTGTAGTGACCAAATGTTCTGGCGTTTTGTAAAATTGGTTTTTAGACATTAAAGATATTGATTTGTTAGGAATTACTCTCATACGAAAATAAGGAGCCGGCATAGGGTTGTTTTCTTAAACACGACTACGTACCGTAAAATTTACGAGGGATTGTCAGACGCTCGTTGAAAAATTCAGTAGCTCGTGGTCTTGATATACAGGGGGATTCGCGCTACCTTTTGTATGAAATTTGGTAGCCGGCTCTAATCGACAAATAATCAGATTTGCAGGGATTCATTAAGAAATTCATAACTACTAAACCATTGAAAATAAATATATGGATTTCTTTTATTTCGTTCTTAAAGGTTTGGTCGATATTTTGCATCATACTGACATTTTTGTTATATTTCATGCATCTACTGGGATTTTTAAAAGTTGGTAGTCAAAACATGTCAAATTTTTCGTATGGCACTGACCATTTCTGACGCCAAGGATTAATGTAAAATTGAATTTTAGGCTAATTTTTATAATCATTATATATGTCTATCGTCAGTCGTTTTTGAGTTATGGACATTTCTTGACGGAAACATTATAGTTTTTATTCAAGGGTAGCAGGCTGTGGAAACAATCGTTTCGTTTCAATTTTTGTTCAAAAGTCTTATTGTACTAACAAGCAGTAACAACAAATGAACAGATTAACAAAAGTGATGTAATGTGATTCTAGTAAGAGCTGTTGTGGAATGAGATTTTCTTGATATAGTGTTTCATTTTCATTCATTTACGATCATGGGAAGCTGAATATCTCGAAGAGCTGTAATATTCCACTGCTATGGAACCTTGTTCTTAGCCTCTTGTGTCCTCAATTCAGAAGGATTCCACACAATGAGGTGATTTAACAATAACGTTTAAAGGAAAATTCGAAGGAGTCCTCTGTGAAAGCATGCAGGGGGCTCTAAGAATCATTGAAAATGGTACAGAGAACACTGTCTGTCTGTCAATCCCAGGAAGACGGAGATGGATCTCTTCACAAGGAAAAGGAAACTAGGAGAACTGAAGTCACCTGCCCTTCTGGATACAACATAAGTTTCGCATCAGAAGTGAAACACCTTAGAGTACCCTTCGATGCTAAACTAACGTGGAATCCTCACATAGAAGACTAAAGAAAGCTTCGTGTCGCAGAACCGTGGGGAAACCAGGGGAATGAAATCCAAAGTGGTCATGTGGACATACACTGCCCTCATAAGACCAATAATAACCTATGGACCTGTGGTTTGATGGCCTAAGAGCAAATAGACTATAGCTAAAGTCAAGCCCAGCCAAGTGCAGGGCGCTTTGCAGACAACGCTAACGAGAGCTATGGAGGTAATGCTTTATCTGCCGCCACTAGATATATATCTAGGAAAAGTGGTGTACAATGGTATACCTCAAATTTGTTGGCATACAACCAAATGTAGGCTGTGGAGAGATCAGAAGTTGCCTGTGGAATGAAGCTGTCAGGAAGACGCCTCTTCTACAGGTGTGCACAGAGGGCATTTCTCCCCGGTTTGTCTTTGACAGACCCTACATAATTCAGACGAATAGTGAGAACGAGGCTGCTGGCCAAGTTGTGATCAACATTCTCACAGACGGATCAGAAAAGAAGGATAGGGCAGGATGTGGAATATACTCCAGAAGTCTGCTAATCCAATATAAGTGAGCTATGGATGGCGAGCCACCGTAGTATAGACGAAACTGGCAGACATAACCATAGCCGCAAAAAAGATTGTCCGTAGACAACAATCAGAATCTACATAGACTGTAGACAATCATCACTAGCCCTGGGAAGTTACAAAACTACCACAAGCGCAGCATGGGAATGTCACCAAGCACTTGAATGAATAACATACTGGTTTGCTGAGTGAAAGCACATTCAGTGGCAATAAAGTAGCCAACAGACTGGCCAAGAAGGCAGCAGGCCTAAATATCTTTGGACCAGGCCCGGCCTGTCTGTTACCGATTATGGCAATAACGCAAATAATTAAAGATAACACCCACAACGAATTTAAAGCCGGGTACAGACTACAGCTGCAAAGTGTAATGCAACTTGTAATGCAACAAGTGTGTACGGGCGTTGCACGTTACAGTTAATGCTGCACTGAAGGTGCGCCGGTGATCCTGTTAAAGAACGCTATAACCCCGATATACTTTTCGACGTTGTAACAAAATCCGACTTAGGAAATACTTCGTAAGAAAAGCGTGCTTCACGTAAAAACGCCGTGGAGGAGGTTTTTAATTCTTGGAAATATATTTTTGCTCTTCGGAGCGTTTTTTATGCCAAATTTTCGCTAACTCTTCGAGGAGCGTTAATTTGGTAAGTGTAGTAAATGTCGCTGCACAGGGACGTAATGTCGCCCCGACCACCCAATTTTAGAAAGTATAATAAAATTGGACTTGAACTTCCAAATTTCCAAGATTAAAAACCCTTTTACGAATCCACGTTGTCAAGCACTGCAACTCTTACGAAGTGTTGAATATGAGGACAAGTTAGTCCAACGACTATTCAAAGTATATCGGAAGTTATAGCGAAAATAGCCCTTAGCGACATGGGACCCCCATCATTTCCTAGCAGTCGGATTTGACGGGGAAATGATGTGTTTTGACGGGGTTTGCCCTAAACCGGTTCCTCAGTGATTCGGAGTCAAAAAAGTATTATTACCATGTACTCACACGTGCATGGGATCTGCCTTGCCTGAACGTAAAATTTGTTATTGCATAATACAAACGAAGTAGATACGCTTCAAGCAATTTTAAGCTCCGAGGAGCGACCAAAATTTATGTGAATTAATAAATACGTTTATAAGACAGGCAAGCATAAGCCCACCAAAATTTCAGTTACATGAAACTTTTCTTGAATCTTTTTGTGCATCGTTAGCTTTTCAAACTGCATATTGGATGGTAGTTGGTACCGTATGAATCGTCCCGTTCCTCACCATGTGTTGTACACGGGTCAGACCATTGTTTGTTAACATTTTCTCTGAAGAAGTTGTTGTAAAAACATAAATTTTTTAAAGATTTAATATACATTTTTTGAACTTTATATTGTCTTTTACTTGTGTTTTCTAACAAAATTTCCCTTTCAGATTTAATTTTAAGAGAGTGTGAAACAGACAGTGTTAGATTTATAGTGTTACGACGTCTTCCAATTGATACCATCAGAGCCGCAGTTAAGCATAAACGACAGTAAGTATGATTTATCCATTAATCTCCGTCTGAAACAGTCACTTTGAACCCTAAAAATTTTGTGAACGTAATATTTTTATTTAGAATTTAGAAAAGGTTGAGGAAAAAGAAAATTAATTTTTTCTTTTTCCTATTTTTTTTTTTTAATTTTTCTAAGTTTTTCGAGCAGAAAACACGTCCTTCAGACTTCCATCAAAGCATGGATCGTTCACAATCCATACGTTATCGGTTTTTAGCGCGCTATCAAAGAGCAGTGTGGACGGATAACGAAGTGCACGTCCAGAGTGTACCAGAAGACACGCGTTTGTGGAAAATATATTGAATAGAAATGGAAGGGTGAGATGAAGAAAGAACGCTCTTATTGATGCAAATGTATCGGGAAAAATAAAATATATAATATATGGAATCCAAAAAATATAAATTACAAAAAAACTAACTTAAAATTAGACGGCTGGAATGAAATTGTCGAAGTTATGGGCACACCAGGAGAAATATTGTATTAAATATTCAAAGTCTGTACTAAACATCCGGACGAAACTTTTATATTGAACACTCAACTCCTGTGATTTATATCCAGAAGCAAATTAGTTCCAGTTCAGATCAGTTCTATGCCATCTTCGTGACTGTTTGCCCATTGCTAATTCTTCTATTAGCATGAGAGCTCTACATGCTACGGCCAGATTATATGATGACTGCATTTGCGCATCCATGTTTCGACAAAGGTTTTAAAATAACTACGGAAACAACTTGCACGGTGTTTTTAAACACCGTCCACGTTGCATTGCATATTGCATTACACGTTGCATTGCGCGCTGCAGCTGGTCTGTACAAGGCTTATGAAGCTGTGGACTGAAACAAGTAGCTACCAGCTTGCTAGGGAACTACTAATATATCCCAACAAGAGCACAGTAATGGACTGCCTGGCAATGTCCAGAAGGAATCTATGTTTTATAACGGAAATTCAGATTGGACACTGTCCGTTAAGGAAACATCTGTACAATATGAGATTAAGCGAAATACCTCTCTGCAGAGGAGTTGTGAATAAGAAGATGAGGCGGTCTAACATGTTTTCTGTGACTGTTCTGCCGTCTCATCAATTAAAGAATCCGTTTTGGGAGAACTGGTCCGATGTAAGCTGGACGCCCCTAGGCAGCATCACTACCCACTTCGCAAGATTAGGTTGGTTGGAGGCCTGCGTGGATGTTTACCTACAGGACCTCTATTCTGTAAAAGCGTGAAAGCACATTCCCTTGAGAAGTGGGCGGAGTTCACTTGAAAATGTATTGAAGTCTATTCTGTAACTACGAGAGTGATCACATCATGCGAAAAATGCGTGAACTTAAATAAATTGTGAGGGAATCCGCCAGTTCCCCGGGAGAACAGCGATCCTAACCGTACTTTTATGACAGTTTCGTAATGCCAAAAATTATTGTTGTTAAATCCGTGAATCAGAATGGACATTGCGGGTTTGCTCACCGCCAACGAACAATATAATTCTTAGCAAATATTACAATTATTATAGCAATATATATTACTAATAACGAGGGTATATCCTTACGAAATTTTTGATCAATAAAAATTTATTCTGTTACCTTTCACCTAATTTAATTAATGACATATGACACGACAATGACAACTACTGAGCACTGAACAGCTGATGCTTTTGCGTCAACCCTATTGGTTGTAAATTCGGCTATTCTCGCTGAATTCTTTCACGTTCACCACCTATTCACTGCACTTACAGAATACAGTCTAGGACAGTCGGGCGAGATGCGCATGATGTGAGCTCTCGCTTCGCACGATGAATGCTCACTCTCCCCATAATTACAGAATAGAAGTCCAGAAAGGAAGTGCAAGTGGCCCAATTGGATCTAAGTGCTGTGTTCAATATTTTTCTTTGACTAGCCACCCAACCAATGTCAAATTCTAATAGTGTTTCATTTTGCAGAATGAAGTTAAAATCTCCGGTTATAAGATTTTCACTAAATGCAACATTCTTACTAAGTTCTTCAAAGTATTCCATAAAACATGAATATGAAAAGAAATTTCGTTTTTGGTTCATGGCAAATTGTTATTATTTACACATTTGCTGTTCCTGTTTTAGTTTCTCTACCTAGTATCCAGACAAAATTTCTAACTACTCCATTCATTGCCACACTGTACATTTAGATTATTCCTTAACGATATAAAATGCTAAGTGTTAACATATTTTAGTTATTGTTTCCTTCTTCAATGGCATTAAACAATAGAAATTAGCCTTTAAATTATTCGAACAAAAACGTACAACTTGGAAGTTAATAATTTAATTTAATATAAATTGAGTTATTAACAAGTATAATTGTAAAGTTTAGTCTCCTTCTTCCCAAAACATTTAATCGCAAATTGTTCACAGTTGTCCCTAAGAATATCTATTGCTGTTTGCTAGCAGCTGAATTTGATTTAGGCTCCAACTTCGCACTAACTTTGTATTAACATTATTGATTAAGATATTGTTGTCGAAGTAAGTTCTTAAACTTGATTAGATAATTAAGTCTGGAGCTTTGTTCGCGAAATGGCTTTTTTGTGAATACAAATTAAACAGTTTCTGTAATAGAGACAGCTGAATTACATACGTTTAGAAAAGTAATTAATTTATTTCACTATGTAGTGTTTTTACTTCAATAGAAACCACCTGAAATAATGCTGTAGATGTTATATTAGCAAAAAACACCTCGATTTAATTTTCGAGGGGGAACTCGAAACTACAGTTGATTAAATTTATATTCTATCCCTTTCCATCCCTTCTCTAACGATCTCAACGTGCAAAAGGCATCTCCTATCATTTGAAGCATCATTTAAAAAGTCACATATGTAAGTAAGTAGTCCTGTTTTTATTAAAGAAAAATTTAATAATTTCTCCATTTTTGGAGATGGACATCAACATTTATGTATCATCCACAGCTAACAATTAAAGTTAATCAATATAATTTATTTCCAGAACCTGCTGTCGATACAAGATGGAAATATAACTTTAGAAAAGGTGATTATAATAGTATAAATGATTATTTTGAGACTGTGAGTAGGAATTTCACGGTATTTCAAAATAATCCTGGCATAAACTGTCTCGCTGAAAAATTGTATCTTGTATTAAATTTTGCCATTGACCTGTATGTTCCAAAGTATTTTATGAACAATAGAAATTATCCTTTCTGGTATTCACTTCAATCAAAAAACGTAAAAATAGGGTGTATAATAATTATAAAAAGACAAATAAAAATTATTTTCTCGTTGAATATAAAAAATTAACTAAATCTCAAGTCAGTAATGACTACATGAAATTTGTGCATTTATCAAAATCCCATTCTCTGCCTAATATAAAAGCCTTTTGGAAATACGTTAATAGTACATGTAAGAACCTAAGCAACTGGAGTTTAATGACAGTAGCTCTTCTGATCATAAGATCGTCTGTGATATGTTTGATATGATTATTTCGGGTCTGTTTACGTCAGATATGATAAGGACATAGTTATCTCTGTTTCGTCCGCATTTTTTATTTTTATTTTGAAATAAATATACGCTCTATATTTTAGTCGATTTAATTTTATTAAATAAATTGGCCTGCATAAATTCTACTTTTGAATAAAAAGGTATCAAAGTATTTTTTTTTGTATTCTCGTATCGCAGAGCCATGCGCGGCTCTACGAGAAAAAAAGTCGCCATATTTTATATCGTACATCGCTCATGTGTTATACAGAACAAAGTTTTCTTCGCATAAAAGACATTTTGATTCGAGATTTGATCTCAACGCAATTTTTTTATGGTTTTAACTGTCATTTATATGAACTGTCAAAATTGGGGTGAACGTGTCCAGAGGCTGTGTCAACCTTGGCGTCCCACAGGTGGTTCGGGATCTCTCACCATACCACCCGGCAACCCAGACCAACAAGCAAGGAAAGAGGTGCAATCGATCTTTTGATATTTGAGTCTTACATCACATGATTACAATCCACGTTTATTACTCCTGCGCGATGAAGTTTTTTTTCCGCTACAATCTCTAACGTTCATATATATGATAATCCGGTCATACTAAATAGTAGTTATACCGACTATGATTTAGTTTTTGATAAATTATCATCTTTAAATTCGAATACTAATGTGCAGTCCGTTTTTGTCTTTTCCAGTTGCTCATCTTTTGAAACTTTGTTTAGAGGCAGATGAGTATCCTACTATTTGGACAATATTCTATAGTACATCCATTCACAAGTCTAGTCCAAAGTCAAATATAGAAAATTATCGATGTGTTTCGTCATGTTCTATTATACCTAAGTTATTAGCATCTATTGGAGCTGATAATATTTTTAATTCGTACAAAAACGCTGTTATGTCATATCAACACACTTTTTTCTGTATACATCATTCATACGTGAAGCATTTAGAAAGGGCTCTCAAGTTGATACCGAGAAGATAAAGAAGGCGTTTGATCATATCAATCATAACATCCTCCTACAAAAACTCTCATTATATGGTAAAACGGTGCATTACTGCAGTGGAATCGTATCTGACAGACAGAATTCAAATTGTGAGAATTGGAGAAAATAAATCAAGAAATATTACTGTGAGTTCGGGAGTTCCACAAGGTAGTCATTTTTCTTCAATCTTATTTTCACTTTTTACGATGTTCAATACATTTTAGACTTCTTTTTGTAGGTAGGTTTCAAATTATTTGCAGTCGTGATACTACAAACAACGCCGAAAAACTGCAGTGTGATATTGACAGGTTTTACGAGCGAAGTATAAACAATGGTGTGGAACTTAACATAAATAAATGCAAAACAATAACAATCCCTAAGAAGAGAAGTAACATTTTATTTGAATATTCTATAAATACATTAAAACTTTTGAGAGTAAAGTCTATTTATGATCTGGGCATTACTTTGGATTTTGTTAAGATACCATCTGCATATCGTCCATATTGTGTTATCAAAAACAATGCAGAGATTTCACTGATATTACATGCATCTTAAATATATTTAACTCGCTGGTTAGATCAATATTGGAATATCGGCAATGGAACCCTTATTATCAGTCAGACATAGAAAGGCTCCAAGAAGTACAAAACAAAATGATTAATTTCATTTTATTTAAATTACATATTAATAAAACAAATTATTTGCACAAAGAAGGACTTCACTGCTGCGTAATAAGTTCCTTAAGTAAAGACGTCTCAAAAGTATACAGAAATTTGGTTTTAATATTATCAATAATAAAATAGATTCCAAAGAAATTCTGAAATTATTCGATTTTAGAGTTCCACGATTTGTTTTATATTGATAATTTTCATTGTAACTATACTAGTCACTGTCCAATTGTATAAGTCACTTCAGCTATTAATAATCTACCAGCAAATATGTCAATTTTTGTCCTTTTAGAAAATTTTAAATTATATCTCCGTTAGTAACAATCTGATTTAGTCTGTTGTATTTTATTAGTTTTTCTCATTAATTTATTCTTTGTTTGTGATATTTATATATATTTTATTATATATATTATATATTTATTTCATTTTTCCGTTATATATATATATATAAAACACCACAGGTAATTACGACCCCCTTTATCCCGGAAAGCAATAGAAGAGCCTTGTGTGGGAGAGGGCTGCACATTTAGAGACAAGGGACACACACACCCGATATCTGTGTATAATGGAAAAATCCCTCTCACAGTATTTTCCGCTGCCACGATCGGGGATCGAACACGGAACTTTTGGGTGAGAGGCAAGTGCGCTCACCTCTCGATCATCAGTCATGTATGTATATACGAGGTATTGTATAATATCATTTGGGATTCTATCCTGTAGATATTACGAATAAATAAATAAAAATAAAGTAAATTTTTTTTTATGATTTAGCTAATAATAATATTACAATTACAATAATAATGCCTATTAATTCTCGCAAGTCTGTATCTTGAGAAATATAGCTATATTCTCAGCTTATATTGGTTGTAGAACTTTGTAAACTTGAATGGTTAAGTTGTCTCCAGTGGAGAAAATCAAGTGACATTAAATCCGGAGATTTTGCCAGTCGCACTAGCGTATCTCTTGTCCCATCCTCTAGAATACTAACGGATATTTGATCTTCCAGAGAAATTGCTATTGCATCCAGTAATGTGAATTTTTATTACATCAATACCTAGGTTTCTTCCTTATTTCTCTTTAATATTGAACAACCTGTGTTTTTTATCCATCTCTTTGGATTTGAATCTTCCTGCAATTACTATCTTCCTTAAGCTACTAATGAACTTGCTCTTGGTAAGGGAAGAATTATATAATTTGAATACCTTCTGAATGGAATCAACAGAAATATTAGTAAATGTTTTCGAAAAAAATATTCAACGTTTTTTATTAAACACTAAACAAGTTTATCTGATATTGGAAATAAATCGTACACGTACATAGTAGTCTAGATGGTTGGGATTCTTAGTATCTATAGATATACTGGAATCTTGAGGTTGTGTATTTGACATCAGAGCAAGTCTTGGTTCTTTACTGATTTGTGCCAAAACGAAATAGATTTTGTTTCTGAAACATCAACGAAACATTATTTTTATTCTAATGTATGTCTTTTTGACAAAAAAATACACTCTACTTGTTGACTTGGTGTGGCCTTTTCCTTCACTATGATGAAGCCAGCACAGCTTGCTTCGGAAGAATCTTTAATTAGTTGTTTCAACAGCATTCCGATCAACTGCACCAAAGTTTGCTCTTTAGCTGTTCATTGTTTAACGAATATTATTTTTATTAACTGTGTCACTTAAAAATCCATATAAAAATTAATCTAGCGGAGTAAGATCGGGGCCATTCAATAGTTCCATTATTCTCCATCCATACCAGAAATGCATAGTTTAAATGCTCCTGAACTTCTAGCGCACTATGTGAAGGTGCCCCATCCTGCACCCAAATCATATTATCAAGTTCATTGTCCGAAAAATTCTGTAAAAAAATATATTCAACTTCTGGGAGAATTTCTTCTAGATAGGTAACACGATTTAAAATAAAATTATAGAATACGGTGTGTATTTGTTCTTTTTTAGCGTTCGTTTGAGTAACTTTTATCCAATTGAACGGCGGCATTGTTCAGACTGCTTTCTGAATTTTCTGAAAATAATAATATTTCAACAATAGTACCTTAATAGTTATTAAACATAGGTTTACCTTCAAAATGTAACAAGTTACCCAACTGTTCTTCTTCGTTTGCTCTAACAGAACACTTGTTTTCTGCTGAAACTGGAGGTTATTATTTACCATTCCATAAACATAGTCAAACGTTCTTATTGATGGCGTTGGATGATTTGGATACAACATTCTGTATTCTCTTCGTGCTGCACGTTTATATTTATTATTTTTTATATAACAAGTAAATATTTGCACTTTTTATGCGTCACTGTATCTCAATAAATGTCACATGATAACAGAATACTTGTCATTTTCATAGACTACTTTAATAAATGTAACTTTCGTTCTTATAATAAATAGTTTAAATACGATTTTCAATGTTCAATAACTCAAAAACGCTTAAAGCTAGGACTACCATATGCCGCATGTCTATTTTACAAGGGCTGCCTCAAATATCTCCCTTAATATCAACTGTAGAAGAATAAAGTTTTAGGAACAGTTATCCCATTTTTTGTGATCTATATTTTAGTAAAAAAGAAATTTGAAATCCATAGCCTACATTGTGAGATATATTACAAAAACCTGAATAGGAAAACCACAGACGGTTATAAATACGACAAAAGTTAAAGGGGTTGAAAGTTGACGACAAAGATAATAAGAATAATAATGTGTATCAAAAAATTCGAAAAACGCAGTTGGCTTTGACGTACGCTCTTGTGCAAAAATTAAAAGAACAAATCTCAAAGTAAGCCATGACACCATCAATTCCATTTATTTTTACTTCCACGTCCACTGGAAGTATAGTAACGCAATTTTTTTTCCTTCTTAAAATAGGCTTAAAAACGTGAAGATTTTAAATTTGAACGAAAAAAAATTTCCTGTCTGTCTGTCTGTCTGCATGTCTGTCTGTCTGCATGTCTGTCTGTCTGAAACTTTTTTGTGCGCACGTTTACACTGGAACCGTTTGTGATATTGACTTGAAATTTGGTAAATTTATGTATTGTAACGAGATCTGGAACTAGATTACATTTTGATCTAATTCCGTTGAAGGGATTGGGGGTAAATTAGGTAAATATGGGTAAATAGGCAAAACAAGCAAGTAAGAGTCCATAAAATTGCAGTTTAGGGCATGCACGCAAAGTTAAGGTCTCAAAAAACCCTCCTCCCGCTATCACCCCTAATACCACCCCTACACTATTATGCAAGGGAGTAAAAAAAGTTAATATTGATTTAGTGTATATACAAAAACGAAACGTCTATAAAAGTTTTTTAGCGTTAGCTACCCTGTCTACCACCCCATTGCCGCCTCCGCCCTATTATTAAAGAGGATAAAAAAAATAAAATGTGATTTAATGTGTACACGAAAACGAAACGTCTAACAAAATTTTTTTGGCGTTAGCTACCCCCTTTACCACCCCCATCGCAACCCCCACCATATTATTAAAGAGAGTAGAAAATTAAATTGGGATTTAGTGTGTGTACGAGAACCAAGGGCCTCTAAAAGTTATTTTGGTATTAGTTACCCCCTCTACCACCCCCACTGCCACCCCCACCCTATTGTTTAAAGGAGTAAAGAATTAAATTGAGATTAAGTATGTATACGAGAACCAAGGAGTTCTAAATTTTATTTTACTTTAGCCACCCCCTCTACCACATCCACTATTAAAGGGAATAAATTATTACACTGGGATTTAGTGCGCATAAGACTTGGATACAAAATCTGGGTGTGGAAGTAGTGATTCCTTGGGCAGCGGTTTTAAAAAAAATTTATTCCACCGACCTAAGAATTTTGCTACATATCAGCGGGTCATTCTTTTTTTATTTAACAACCATCTACAAAATCATACTCTCCTCGGCTTACCTTCCTCATTTAAATGCTGAACTTTCCTCATTTTGTAGCATTGGACATTTTCATTACACTGTCTTTTTTTATGTTTCTCTGAATTTGTCTCAAAGAGGTTTCTGCATTTTGGTTAATATAATTCAATACTCTGTTCACTTTTCTTACATTATCAGCAACATGCCCTCGCCTTACTACTTTTTTTGAAAATGAACTGTGCGTTTTTAGATTTTGAACTAACTTCGTAAACATAGTTCGATTTGGCTGCGGAGCATCTGGAAATCTATTTCCGTAAACCGCGACTGCCATCTCAGCGTCAAATTTGCACTGACAAATGCTAGTCATATGGAATTTGTTATTACTGGCGTATACCATAATTACTGATACGAACTTGTCTTAGAACTCGGCAACGCAACATACAACAGTGACAATCTGTCAAATTTGATAATAACTGTATACATTGTTTTTCACTAATTGTGGTTTTCGTAAAGTATTATATATTGAAACTATCAGCTAAAATTTTTTTGACATGTTTTATATCGTTGGAAAGAGAAAAAATAAACAAAATTAATAGTGCCATCGCCTACTTTAAGATTTGCTCTTTTCATTTTTGCACAAGAGCGTATGTCAAAGCCACCTGTGTTTTTCGAATTTTTTTATATACATTATTTTTCTTATTGTTTTTGCCGTCAACTTTCTACCCCCTTAACTTTTTTCGTATCTCCTCAAATAAGGAAGCTATAACCGTCTGTGGTTTTTCTATTTCTCAGATTTTTGTAATATATCTCACAAAGTAATAATAATAATGCTTTATTTCCCAATTAATTGTACAAAAAAAACATAATACAAGTATACTTTAAGCGAGGATAATTGAAACTGGTCAGTGTTAAAGCACAGGTCCGTGCGCACTGAACTTGACATTTTGTCCTATATATTTAACAATGGTATCGAGATTCGAATGGTAGTTGAAACTGTGCAGGCGAGTCCGAGACTGGCAATGTAATCAGCCTGAATGAACCATCTACGACTGCACTGGTTTAAAGATAATGAAACGGACAGGCCTACTAGCATAAAAAAAACTCGTAAATCGTTTCAACGGCGGACTTAGAGATGTGCTGTCTGTGACAGTGCAGTGCGTAAATACCTGTTATAATATCAAGCGTAAGAGTTTAGTTATCTAGTAGTAGTAATTTTATCATTTTCTTATGACAAGCATTTCTATTTACCTCCGACCATGTACAATAAAGAGATGCCGACTGTTTTTGCCGGCTTTTAGTTTTTATACGGTTTCAATTAAGTTCGTTTATACTTTAATTGTAGAGAGCGTCAAGTACATTTAAAATGCAAACGTTACACAGTATACACATGCGTAAAATTGTATAAAAACAGATACATTACAGATAATTGTATATTATAGATACACTTTTTATACAGCATACACATCGGTAAGTGTATATCATTACACAAAGCAAAAATACAAAATAAACAAACAGACTAAAATATAGAACTTTAATTTTTTGGGAAATATTCCTTGTTCAAGTGATAGGTTTATAAGATATGATAAGGGTTGATAGATAAGATATTTAGTGTTTTTCAATAAATTATTTGTTATATTATCGTAGCCACTAGAATTAGATGGTTTAAGATTATTTATTATAGCTACTACACTCTTTTCACTTAAAGGTGCGAGAAAAAATTATTTGCCATTTTATCATCATTTAGCTTAATATTATTTTCCACAATAAATTTATTTCATTTCTGAAGTTTTGTTTTCCCTGAATTTCTTTTATAATATGCCACATAGTTTTTGTTTTATTACTTGGGTCATTAATTTTTTTATCGAAATATTCCTGTTTAACTAAACTTGTATATTTAGGTGTTTGCGAGGGTGTTTGCTATAGTTTTTTAGTTCAGGATGTTTATTTGCTAGACCCGAAAATAGTTGAACTTTATTTTTGGATTTATCTATACTGTTATCCACTCTTGATTAGAATTTCTCTTTTTATATACAAAGCGGTTCATAGAGAACGACAATTCAAAATTATAAACAATTAAATTACTGAATGTTTCAAATGCAGAATTCGAATTACTCTCTAAGTAATCATCATCCCAAGTTTCCCTTTATAAATAATTGCAAAATTTAAGAGTATTATTTGAATTAATTTTCCTTCCATAGGTATATGTTTAGGTAATGTAGTTTTATTTTTATTTAATTTTATAGATAGAAATTAGGAAGAATGATCACACAGATGTAAATTCACATTATTTATCACATAGTAAGGACCAATAAAAAATTATCTAAACAGGTGTTTGTTTTAGATGTTACTCGTGTCGGACTATTTATTGTTATTTCGAGACCAAAAGAGGTCAATAAGCCAGTAAGTAAGGATAGGTTATTACTGTATACGTTAAAATTGATATTAAAATCTCCTCTTATTAGAACGCAATTTCCTTTTACTGAAATATAGCTCACAAAAAACGGGATAACTGTTCCTAAAACTTTATTCGTCTACAATAGATATTAATCGAGATATTTGGTGTAGCCCTCGTAAAATAGACACACGGTATGCCATATTTTGAAAATCAGGAAAAAAGAGTAATTTAAAAATTGAACAATATACAAGGCGTTCCATCTAAAAAATATTATTTTTTCTTATACCTCAATTTCTGCTCGTCACTGTGCTTCCATTAACTTATTAAAAAGGTTCAGTTACACAGCCCTAATACTTTTATTCAGAACTTTTTTTCTATATCCAATAATAACGATAATAAAGGGTGGCCTAAATATAATTACTAACCTTGTACGTATGTGGTTCCATGAAACCATTTTTTATAATTTTGTCCAGTAATGATATTACTTTTTGTTGGATAACAAATTAAATATATCGTAAGATCGTTTTAATAATATTCAATATTCCATTATACCAATTAATAAATAGGAGTCGTGGAGATATAATAAAATACAGTATGCAATATAATGCCGCAAATGAGCATTAAGCATCCTTTGTTCCGCAGATTATACCTCTTTTGAGTGTGAAGTAATAATGCTTTAATTCCTTTACGAGATTTAATAGATTTTCTGGTTCAACAAAACCGGAACATAATTCCAAGTTATACTAGTTACAGTTTATCTTTTATCTTACAATCTATGTACATTATTGTGTCACGAAAGGAAACAATTGAAAAACAACTGCCGTAAATCTTTAGTGGGATTTCCCTTTGTAATACAGACATAGCGCTTTTATGGCATCACGGCGGTTTGTTTTAATAGTGTATATTTAAAACCAAATAAACGCTAAACTGCAGTAAAGATAAATATATAATGAATTAGAGCGAGCATTTCGAGATGTCGAAGAATTGTTCAAATGTTTCCTTCATGTCTGTTGTAATTGGGAACAATCATTCGCTTTGTTGTGCACAGAGTTGCAGCCTGTTGTACTTAATGTAATAAATATTAATAGTATTCTGATTTTACGGATGGGTGGATTCAATTTATTAGTCTTTACATTACGTATTTTAGTTGTTTTTGTAGACGATGCATGAACAAACGAGGCATATAAAACACTAGGAGCATTGAAACATTTTTTAGTGTTAATGATAATTTAAAAAAAATCGATGGCAAGGGCCAGTTGGAAAGGTAAATTTCGTGCTATATCGCATGTACATACTTGATTCGAAATAAAATTTTGAGAATTTTTTAAAGATTTTGAACAGCCGCCATTTTTTAAAATTTTTTCTATGCGTTTTAGCTAAAAATGTTTTAGACAAAAGTTGTAAGGCTAGATGATCACTATTCAACGTACATATTGATTCGAAATAAAACTTTGAGGATTTTTTGAAGACTTTGAACCGCCGTCATTTTTTAAATTTTTCCTATGCTTTGGCAAAAAATGTTTTAGACAAAAGTTATAGGGCTAGATGAGCACTATCGAACGATGTATCACATGTACATATTTGATTCGAAATAAAATTTTGAGAATTCTTTAAAATTTTGAAACGCCGCCATTTTGAAATGAAGAAGGCAATTTGGCCCATCTTCGAACTTAACCGAGATATGGACCCAAAGTATATGCCTGCCATATTTCCATATTTTGTTTTGATCCGTTGAGAAATGCGCCCTCTAGAGTGTTGTCAAAAGTCGTTATTTAGCATATATACTTCCGGGTGCTCTCTCGCGTATATGGTCGACTTCTCCAGGAGACACGGTTGTCTAAATGACGTTTCGGCAGAATCTCACCTGTCATCTTCAGGTTCTCACTGAAAGCTGCCTACTTCTGCTCCTCGTTGCTCGAACTGATCTGACGTTCTCCGCGTTGTGTAGCTCCTTATATAGGCTATGGTATAGGGCGCGCCTGCGCGACTGGCTACGTGTCACTGGTCCTCTACTACTTGTGGGAGGCGTAGCGGGAGCCTGAGCTAATCCGATAAGTGGCCACGCTCAAACGTCACGCTCCACGTAAGTTCTCGTTGGTGGCTGGGCATCTTCATGTCCAATCGTTGCCGTAGAATGCCGAGGTCCTCTCTGATTGGTCAGCGCTTTGCTCTGACTCCTCGTGATACGTTCATTTCGACCAGGTTGCTTCTTCACTATTTGTCAATGCTTGAACGTACCTCCTCGTGATTGATTCCTCCACGGTGGATCGTCGTGTGTTTTCTGTTATGTATCTTCCTACAAGAGCGGGCTTCCAAAAAGTGAGTAATCTCTGCGTATCATCTCGTTTATTAAGATTTTGTGGTCTTTATCAATCCATATGGCCTCTCTGGTAATCCTTGACATATAATGCTCGATATTAGCTACTGTTCTGGTGTTATCGAAGTCTATTTTGTGTCCTGTGGATTTTATATGCTGTGCTAGGAACGATGTTTTCTCCTCTTTTCGTACTGCATTCATATTTCCTCCTTTCTTAAACTAATACGTCTATTGGTCTGTTATGTGTATGATTTATCGCAATCTTGGCACGGGATTTCGTATACTCCTTGGTTTTCTAGGGTAGTTTTTGATTTTGGATTATGGAGGACTGCACTGATTTTTCGGTCTGTTTTAAATGTTGTTTCTATGTTATGTTTACGTAGAGGTTTGCCAATTTTATCTGTCGTACCTTTCACGTAAGGTAGATATGCTTTTGCCACTGGTTTCTCGGATTGCTTCTGGGTTTTTTTGCCTGTATGGCCCCTGCGACTTCTGCGACAAAAGTGGGAAATCAACAACTATCGCAGCGTATGACATAACTAAAACTATTGTGGACAATTTGAATTCAAATTATGAAACATATGGTATAGCATGCAACTTCTCTAAGGCTTTCGATAGCGTAAATTTAGAAATAATTCTGCCAAAGCTTGAAATCTATTGCATACACGATGTAGCATTAAAATGGTTTAAAAATTACTTAGTGTACATGGAGCAGCGAATTATTTTAAAGAGACTTTATGAACCATCAGATTATACACAATCGGAACGGGGTAGAATAGAAAGTGGAGTGCCTCAGGGATCAGTTCTAGACCCACTTCTATTTCTTTTCTACACAAACGATCTGTGTACTGATCTTATGGGCAACGCTTTGGTAAAATTTTGTTATTTACCCTACATCTAGTTGTTGCCTAGGATTCCAAGGCTTTTTACAAAGCTTGTGATTTTCCTGAGGGTTAATTTCCCTAGTCTTTAGACGTTAATTCCGCCTGTTCTATTAACTTTAGCCTAGTGCAGAACCTTGAATTTAGAAAGTATATGTTCGGCAGTTTCAGCTGCAGTATCACAATACCTGCATTTGTCGTCTGCTGCCTTACCCATATTCTTGAGATGATATCCCAAGGGCCAGTGGCCAGTTAGAAGGTGGGTTATCAGCCTTAATTCGGAATTTTCAAGTTCGAGAAGCCTTGTAGCATTCTTTCCCGAATAAATTATACAATTTTTCGTTTGTCTTTAGCCTGGAGTATTCTTACAGTAGTACTTTTTCTGATACTTTTTCCATTTCTGGACCTTCTCCGTTATGTGTCCTTGGCCAGGTCTAATAAATTGTGCTTCAGTTCCTTTTTTCGCAAGGCTGTCAGCAAGTTCCTTACCTTGTACTCCCTTATGCTCTGGCATCCATATCAAGGTAACCTTATTGTTGTTGGCCAATTGCTTGAGGGATTTTCAGGCAATTTCAGACTAGTAGGTTCAGGACCAGATGAGTGACCCTTGTTCCAATCGCAATGTCTCCCTCTTGCCCGTCTGACGACTTTCGATCAGTACGTCAAATGGACAGTCAAAGTCCTGTTTGATTGGCATTGAGTCAATGGGTTTTGGTCATGGACTCTAAATGGACTAATTCCAAAATACTTATGTGACTAACCATCGCCTAGTTTAAATTTATGAGCCTGATGCAGTCGTACGGCACTAAATGCTGCCCCTTTCCTCATATTAATGCTTAGATCATATATGTAATGGGTGAGGGGCAAATAAAATCAAAATTAATTTCGAGAAAATATATTGTATAACTTTAACCAAAGAAAAATAACAGATATTACAATTGCATACTATAATATCAAATTTACGAACTAAATAAATTATCTTAGTGAAAATGATGTTACTATAAAGATACTATACAATAAATTACTCAAAGAAATTAAAATTCTACCAACAAAAACTTAGAAAACTGATAAAAAAACATTTATGAAAATAATATAATTTTTTTACAATAAAACCTCTTATACATATATTTCCATACATAGAAACATGTTTTTGAAAGAAAGTGTTCTATTCTAACAATTTATGAATTTTCATTTTAAGAAGATAACACCTCCCACTACCGTCCTTTTTCATCTGCAGGCTTCACAATTTTACAATAGATTAGTGCTTTCAGAAACACATGGTACACGTTTGTTCATTAGTATACAAGCTACAATCCTCAGATTGTTATTTGCCGATTATCTTCCTCCAGGTACAATACGCTTTGCAACACAACTACCATAATAAAGCTTATTCCGAAATGCATTCAGGCTTGTAAAGCGTATTTTGCTGTCTTTATTATACGTCCAACGTGATCTACACAGTGTAATATCAAACAGTAATAATGTAGCAAAACAAATATGCCGGGATTTATTTCGAACAAGAAATAATACGAGAGGGAGAATTATGAATGCATGATAATTCGAAGAGTTGAAAATGCAACATAGATTGCTTTACTAGTTTTCGTATATATTTTAGTCTTCTTCCAAAGAGTGTACTTAAAATATGAAGACGGAATTGGTAACTTGTTTAATATGGGATGTGTTATTTTAATCAAACTAATGAACATTTTCGTTTATTTAATATTATTTCAATGGATCGTTCAATTTCTCAATTGATATTAAACTAATTTACTAATTTTGAACTGATGCATGAAGTAAATCTCTTATTAAACTCAGTTGATGAACTTGACTAACTGTTAAATACATGTATTAGGATTGCGCGAAGTTTGCCTTAAAGGAAACATTTGCAAATAATTCCATTAGTCACCCCAATAGTCAAGATATAATAAGAAATAATATACCCTGTGTCTTATTTTACATTAAGCTAAGGAAAAATAATGATATAAATTTAATTATTATATTGCAATATTTTCGTAAGTATTAGTTAAACGATCAAATGTTGCAAGAAAAGCAGCGTATAATGTACATTATACACCGTACCCAATATTAAAGAGGAACACCTTTACAATGTCCACAAACTTCGAGGTATCTAGAGATAATATATGTCAAAAAAGGTGACATCTGGATAGGAATTCACATTAACCAAATCGATGTTTATTTATTTTAACAACTTTCCTAAAATATATAGCCATAAAATAGTACCTTTTTTCGGATACCACACCTACTGATAAAGCTCCAACACAGCACAAGTTTAGGAAAAAATGTCAAACAGCAGATACCGTATAATGTTTGTTATTATACATGTAAAATAACAGAAAAGCATATCTTTGACAGACGTATTAGAGACTACCACAGCTGATGTTTTGTTGTTATTTCGTTAATGAAATCTGCTGTGTTACAGGTTTATGCAAGAGATGAGCTCAATTAGGTATGCTATCAATTTACGAACAATATTAAAAATGCCGTAGTTGCTACAAATTTATACTCTCAACGCCACCTTGAAAGGTAATGTTCCATTATTTTTGTAGTGCGAAAACCTAATTCACTGGGTCGAATATAGCCCAAAAGAGAGATTATGTATTAATACAGAAATGGTAAATAATATTTTGAAATTTGAATTTTTCAATCGCGTTTGAACAAGGCACTAACCACGAATCGAAGTAAATAAGCATTTCTGGAGCACATGTGATGGTGGTGGTGCAGGTGCATGTGCTCCACTAACTTCGTACTCTAATATCTGCCTGCACATCGTTCACCTATACTCCATTTCCAGTCTATATCTACTACCCGTATATAATTTAATGAGTGGATAAAAGTCAGCAATAAGTAAAATTGACTGAAAATGTGTGACAGGACTGACATTTTTTCAAAATTGTTGTAAAGATTTTTTGAGATTTAATGCAATAACCGTTAAATCGTTATAAATATTTTAATCATAATATATAGGATAGTACTGTGAAATTCATTTCAAGCCATTGAAATTAATACCGGGATATTCTTAGTTATTACCATTAATTACTCTTAATAACCCCCAATTTACGTTATTTCTTACCTAAATTACCATTGCTCACCCTTAATTACCCTTAAAATTGTGCAATGACGAAATTTTATACAATTTAATGATATATAACATTTAAAATTTTGGTATTATCCGTTAAATTTTTGACATGTTTTATACTATTGCCAAGATAAAAAGTTGTAACGAAGTATTTTTCGTTACCGAAATATGTATAAAATGTCATTATTTTCTGGAAAATCTTTTATAGTTCTGTTATATTTATATTTGTAAATATACTGTACCTCCGTAGGCGAATTCATTTAAAATTAATTAATTTCTAGAAACCCCGAGTAGGTATATTAGATTGTAAAGTACAGATGAACTCGGGTGGGGAAGCGACGAGAAGAGTTTCTACATTTCAGACACGCCAAACCACGCACGAGTCAGTGCCTTCCCAGCGACCGACCATGTTAGATGTGCAGAGCTCTCCGTCCTGTGGTACCAGAGTAAGGTAAATTTGCTAAGTCCACAAAGACATTTAAAATATTTTTACAAGTCCAGCTGACGTCACAGTGATCCACCGCGCACCTATTTTCCGCTGTTTCTCCCACTCCTTCATCTTTGAAGGCAGTAATTAAATTCACACCGACCAGTCAGTCTTCGCGATCGACTCAGAGGCAGCAGACGTGTTCACGCTAAATACTTTAAACCGCCAAGTAACATTTATTTTTCTAAGTCCGTAAAATCTGTATTTGCAATAATTTTCTAAATCCACAAATCCGTAGTGGAATTATTTTTCTAAGTCCCCAAAATCTTTCAAATATTTTGTCAAGTCCGTCTGACGTCACCGTGATCCATCACGCATCTGTTTTCTGCTGTTTCTACCACTCCTTCATATCTGAAGGAAGTAATTAAATTCATACCATGTAGGGAGTCAGCCTGATTGACTCAAAGCAAGCAGACGTGTTTCCTCCGAAAATCAAACTCCAGGTAAATAATACTTGACACATATTGATTCCAAACCGTGGAATTTTTCTAAGTCCATATTTTGTCATTGAAAAAACCACGCATCTGTTTGGCGCATTTCTCCCGCTACTCTAATAAGTTGTTTGATTATAGAAAAGTCCCGGGACACCAAGCAAGTGTGTCAGTCCGCTCTGACCGTTCCCGCAAGCAGACGTGCCTGAATCCAGAACAAGAAGTATTCTATAAACTTTTTTCTTATTCCTATTTTAAATACTGTATATAATTGTGGTCTTGCTTCATTTGCCTGGTATCCGTGTCTAATCTGCACCTTGGTACCGCTTTATTAAATTGCCCACGTAACGCCGCTTACTTTGTGCTAACACTTTGCCGTTTGCTTGGTGCTAATATTTTAAATAGTAGTTTTGTGCTTGCTATCCTTGTCGCCTGAGTCATTTGGCACTAGATTCTTGCTTGCTCCTCCCGGCCGAAGTAACTTATAGATTTTAGTAGTTAAAGTAGCTTTGTACATATAGGTTTATAGTAATATACTGACTTTATTGAAATACTCTGAGTTTTATTGTCTGTATGTGAACGTCTAATTTCCCATACATTGACCCACTGGATTAAACTTTCTCCACTTGAGCTACTCAGCCTCGCATACTCGGCTTGAGGGTAGTGTGTCCTATCACTTAAACTAGGACTGGCGCCCGAGTAATTCGACAATTCGTTTCCGAGGTTCGTGTGTAAAAGAGTGGCCGCGCCTTTTCTCCACGTCAGCGTGCGAGGTGGAGAAAAACGCGTCACAAAGTAACGGATTTAATGCAGTCATGGTCTACCTTGAGACTTGTTCTTTTTATTCCTTCACAGCGTATGTCAAAAGCAACTGCATTTCTACAATTTTTTATGACATGATATTGTTCCTATACTCTTTGCAATCAACTTCCACTGTTTTAAATTTTTTATACCCTCTGAGGATAAGGAAGATATAAGCATTGATGGTTTTCGTAATCTTCAGGTTTTTGTACAATATCTCGCTCTCCAACGAGGTTATGAATTTCGAATTATCTTTTATTGAAATCACAACGTTTGGGAATTTTACTAAAACTTCTTTCTTCTAGGTACAATAGATATTAAGCTAAATATTTGGCGTAGTAATCGTAAAATAGACATACTGTGTATAAATATTCGCTAGAAAAGAAATATTTCATTATTATGAGATTTTCGTAAATAATCAAGTATTTATTGTATCTTGTATAGTACTCATATTCGGGTTACAGTCCTCTGAAGCAGTTTCCACAAACACCAAAACACTTGGTTATTACTTGAGTCTAGTTTAAGAATGTTGGTGTTTGTGTTTTTAATAGACCTGAGAAAAATACCTTGTTTTGAAGATCCGTTAAACATGCATCTTCTACTGCTGGCATTGATTTGGACAGAATTTTCATACTTTTCTTTCCTATACTGAAATATTTTTGAGTTTTAACGTTAATATTGACATATTACTTATTTATTTATCACTATGGTAATTTCTTAAAAATTAGTAGATACAATAAAAACTAGCAAAGTAAAAGAAGTAAATAATAAAATTCGCCTAGCTACGTCACGTATACATTTTTTTTTAAAAGAACAGTGAAGAATTATTAAAATAATTGAGAACAGTGCACAATGATTATATTTGTTACGTAACGTAATTACTCATGGGAGCATGAATAAAAGAGAAATAAATTATAATTAAACTAATGCAGTTATTATTCGCTTAAAATTTATTTAAACTTGCATGTTGTCCAAGTCTAAGAAACAAATAAATGGTGCAACTTTACAACAGAATTCAACGAAAACTAGCTTTGTGAAGTAATTTTTCAAATAAATTGGATTAGCTTCGTGTATATCTTCATTATTTCTAGTCGTTCTAAAATAATTATATCTTAACAATCATGAAGTTGTTATTTCTTTACCAAACTTTCCAGATTTATATTTGTTAGGTGTATCATTTATTGCCAGAAAATTTCGTGATAAATATCTATTAGTATTATATATCACATTGCGCCATTCCCACAATTCTTTTCAACCCAACCGCATTTACTGTTATGGATTTTCTTGTTTTATTAGGGCAGCTTCTTAACTGGTTTATTTTATAAATGAATTTATTTCTGTGAAAGACGGTGAAAACTTGGTAGTTTATATACATATTGAACTTTGTAGATCTCCTTACACTGGAAGAATTTAAATGATTAAGAATCTATATCAAAGGGCAGATTAATATTGAACATAAAAGTTATTGTCGTGACATTGAAAACAGTATTAAGATTAACCCCAATAAGTTTTGGCAATTTATCAACAATAAGAAAACTAGTAGCAATTTATCAACAGCAATGTATTACGGGGATGAACATTTTGTAGACAATAAAGAGTTAGTAAAAGGTTTTGCTCAATATTTTTGCAGTACATATATCACCTCTAACATCTCAGTTGAGGACAATGTAGAAGATATAAATACTGATGATTTACAATTAAATAATTTACTGAACATAAGTTCTTTAATAAAAATCAAGGCTAAATGTGATTACATAACATGATTGAGCTAGTGTCTTTACAACTCCTCTTACATTTCTATTCAATTTGGCCATTAAATCAAATACGTTTCCTGATGTTTCAAAATTTTCTAAAATAATCCCAATATATAAGAAAGGAGAAAAAAATAATATTGAGAATTACAGACCCGTAACGATTATCAACAATTTCTCTAAAGCCTTCGAAACGTTGTTATACGACCCAACATTTTCTTATGCACAGAATCGCATTACTTAATATAAGCACGGTTTTTTCAAGGGAACGTCTACTTTAACCAACCTTTTCTGTATAACCCAATATATACAGGGTGTCTCACCGGGAACTGAATCGATCGATATAGAGAAAAGTACGAATCAGAAAATTTTGAAAATTTAGATAATTACTAACGTTGGTGTGGCCAATCCAACTAAAATAATTACAAGTAGCTGGCACTTCTGCTTATACCGGAAGTCGATACCAACTTGCTTATTTCAAATAGAACACCCTATATATTTTAGGGTTTTTGAGAAGAGCATAAAGTTCTGAGTCGAAAATATGTAGCATATCCTATACCTAAACCTAGCTGTTTCAGAGATATTTGACATTTTATAGAAAATTTGACAGGTGCAACGGTTTGCAAGAACCGTTATAACTTTCTTCGTGTAAAAGATCCTCATTTGCTTCTTGTCACATAAAAAGAACACAAGGAGAACTACGTTCTACAACTGAAATAAATTCAATAATATCATACCAAGTGTTCCGTTTTTCGCGTTACATTTTGTCAAATTCAAACCGCGAACACTTGTTTAGGTCAAATTTTTTTTACGTCAAATTGCGTAAAATTGAATTCCCTTTTTCTGATATTAGCATTGTGGGAGTTAAAGTTAAAACTTTTTGAAATATTTGCGATTTTATTAGAAATTCATGAATTGTTGTAATCATTTCATCAAAATAGCCATGATTATAAACAATCAGTCATTATCTTAAGTCAAAAAATGCCAGAACGTTTAAATTACACCCACGAAGACTTTTTAAATTTGTTTATTATTTATGGAGAATGTAATAAAGTAATATCAAGAGCTTGCATCACATTAGCTACTCGATATCCAGAAAAACGGAAACCGTCACCAAACACTGTAAATCAAATACTGGAAAATTTAAAAAATTATGGCTCTGTCAAGGCTAAAATGCAAAGAAGAAAGCCTATTGTTGATGACGAAAACATTAAAATAGTCATTCTGGGATATTTTCATGCATTTCCAAGGATGTCATTAAGACAAGCTGCTCTGGAATCGGGACTATGCAAGGATTCAATTCACAAAATCTTATTAAAACATAAGTTTCACCCGGTTTCATTCCATATGGTTCAAGGATTAAAAGAAACAGATTTCCTAAGAAGACAGAATTTTTGTGAGTTTATTCTAGTAAGGTCTGAGGGTCACGATTCTTATTTAGGAAATATTATATGGACAGATGAAGCAAAATTTACTAAAAATGGACTTTTTAATAGACACAATTCGCATTATTGGAGTAACCCAAATCTTCATATGTTCAGAGAGCAGAACTTTCAAGAAAGTTGGCAGTTCAATGTTTACTGTGCCATAAGAAACGATAGAGTAATGGCATTACAATTTTATCAGGAAAATTTAAACGGTAAATAAAATTTTCTCTTCTGCTAATATGTATACGTAAATTTTTGTTTTTTTTTTTTTTTAGGTGAAAGATATCTGAATATCGTACAAAATTTGAATTATAACTATTTAGAAAATTTACCTCTCGCCGAACATAGAAACATTTTTTATCAGCACGACGGTGCTCCCCCACATAACGCATATTTAATTAATAATTATTTACAAGAAACTTTTTATGGTCAATGGATTGCCAAAAATGGACCTTTCTTATGGCCTCCTCGCTCACCCGATTTATCAGTTCTGGATTATTTCATTTGGGGGAACTATTAAAAATAAAGTTTATGAGAGCCCATTAACAACCATTGAAGGTTGTATGCAAAGAGTAAGAAATGCATTTCAAAACATATCACAGGATTCAATTAGAAGAGCTGCCCATGAGGAACTAATCCGTTTTTGGGGCAAAACTCAATTTTTTGAAATGGAACTATATCGGTACCGTGGTACCATTTATTAGTACTACTAATAAGTTGATCTGGCTAGGATGACTATGGATCATCTGCCTAGTCTAAAGATTTGTGCTCGTCCATGATCAGTAACCTTAGTAGCTCGTTCAAACGTCCACAGCAGAGGATACAACATCTCCCTATAGGCACCCTGATTCCACCTAAGCCAGCAATGTATCTCCCAGTATAAACATATATAGCAATATATCCCTGAATATTCAATTTATCCATCTTTTCAAAATGTTCATTCTTGAGATAAATTAGATTAGATAATAATATTTTTTACATAATTTATAAGTAGTTGCTTTTTATACAATTATGTACAATACACCCTGTATATATGTTCATATTTATATACACAAAATATATTTTTAAATTATTTTTATAACATCCAATTTCACAGTGCATTTTATCGCGAAACCTTTTAGGTCCAAATTACGTTGAGGTGATTCATCATGAACATCAGCAATTTTGACAACTTGGGCTAATGCAATTTTAATGGTGCTACTTTTATGGATTATCTAGCAAATACGATATCCCCCTGAAATATCACTATGTCTATTCTGACATTCAAATGCCGAGCAGCGAGGCGGCTGAACAAAAAATGATATACATGATGTAAATCTGGTATGCTAAAATTAGAAATATCACATTCACTCTAAATTTATAACCGGCATTTTTAGAAGTATTATTAGAAAAATTGTTTAATATGCTGCTGAAAATATAAACAGTGAGAATAAATCTTTATTAAAATTAAATTAATTAATGTAAACAGCAAAGTTTCAACCAAAAATGTAAAATTTGATTTTTTTGTATAACAGACTTGTCAGGCTTATGCTTTCATTCAAGGTAATATACAAATTATAACATGCGTCAGTCCTTCTATCTTCAGGCACCGAAATACGCATATTAACATATGACATTATTTCAAAGCGTAAACGAAATTCCCAGAAGCCAACTTTTATAAACCTGCTTCTGTCGAGCAAGGTAGCCTTGGGAGAAAAGCTTTCAGCTTTTAAGTTTTAAGCTCACTCGCTTGTGTATTGTTTCTGTGTTCGGGTTAAGTCACGCTGCGAATTCTCTACGTGGATTTTTGACTTGCCCTTACTGGGATATACAATCTTATGTAACAATGAACATATTTAATTTAGTTTGCTCTATACTTATTAATGCCTTGCATTTTCTTCAACTACATTTACTTCGCATTAAGTGCTTTACAAGTTTGTATGCACTCATTTTGTACAAGCAAGACTAATTTGAATTTAAGACGAGGCGCATTAAGTGCTTTCAAACTCTGTAATGCTTGTACCTTATGTGTGACATAAACTGAAGAATATTGAAATCCAGATACGTATTTATTATGGCTGTTGCAACGGAAGAGGTTTTAGGGATAATTACTTTAGGATTATTGGATAAGTGTATTTTTAGCGAGATCCAAATAACCTGTCTGACTAAAATATATCTTGCAACTAGATGTCATGTATGTGTAGTTTATTATTTCTTCTTTAAAGTACAGTTTTCCTTCAATTTCTAAGTGTACATTCATTACATCTCTCCACCCTATTATACCATACCTGAAATGTGGTTCTACAAGGGTCATATATATTATCTTTAACTGTTCAATATTCAATACCTGCTTTAGAAATTTAAAAAGATGAATATTTATTCTAGCTTTCTGACGACGTGATTTATTTGTCTATTCTACCTTAGGTGACAGTCGATAATTAATCCTAGCTATTTATCATGAATTGGGATGATATTGAAAATGTATTTTGCTGATCATCTTTCATTCTAGAAATTGGTAGAGTAGTAGAGAGGAACTGTATGAGGTAAAACGTACATATACGGTTTTTTCGAAATTCAGCGAAAGAAGCTTGTTGTTTATATCTTTGAGGTCGTTTTGTACCATGTGTCACTCTCATAGAAAATGGCAGTGTCATCAGCAAAATTAATGATAGTATCTTTCTGTGTTAATCTCTAACAGATGGTTTAGATGGACGATAAGCAGAATTGGACCTAGTATGGTTCCTTGTGGTACACCATATCCAGTTGTTACAAAACTACTTCTGTGGTCATTTATTTCTACATATTATTTTTTATTTGTTAGATAACTATGCATTAGTTTAAGTGCTGTGTCTCTAATCCCGACATCATCTAAGTTTTGTAGTAATAACTTATTGTATCGAAAGCCTTCGCTAAGTCTAAACATAAACAAAGCGAAGATTTCCAATTATCAACAGTCTCATAAATTTTATTAATAAGTGAAGAAATCGCATGTTCTGTCGATCTTCCCTCCTTAAACCCAAATTGTTGTGCTGGCAAAATGTTGTGTTTATTTAGGAATATTTTGGTAAGTATGTTAATTTCTGTTATGCCTATATTGGTAATTTTCAATTATTGCCTAAAGCACAACCGAATGTTTACACTTTTAATAACACATCGACGGAAATTGTAGTTTTCTGACTGACATGACGTTTAACATGTTTCCAGGCCTACTAATACTTTTAATTCAAATAAGCAAAACGAAATAAAATGCCCGATAAACAATAAGATACTCTTCAATTATTTTTTAATGTTAAACAGAAATAAAACTAAACATATCGCTTATCGTCTTATTCGAAATAAAATTTTCTATTTGATGATGATCCCATGCAAGTTCTGTTTTAAATAAAATGATGTTTTTTTAAAAAAAAAAACACTAAAATTTATTGATCTCCTCCCACCCCTCAGGATTAATTTGTAGCTTCGCTGGATACATGCTGATTCACTCGAGACGAAAACTTCAATTGGTGATAATTGAGACTTGTCTGCAATATTTTTGCTACCATAGTTTTCACATATCAGTATTGGAATTGACCGTAAATCTTTACAGAGTTCGCTTGTTCGATTTGCGCGAATTGCAAAGCATAATCAAGGCATCGGTGGTTCAGTGGTAGAATGCTCGCCTGCCACGCGGGCGGCCCGGGTTCGATTCCCGGCCGATGCATAATATTTTTTAAAATCCCGTATAAGAAATGATCGTAATCACATTATTATAATTACCAATTTAAAATAAATATCAACTCATAATTTTCCCGATCTGAATCCAATTGATTTTACATGGAAGATTTACGAAGAGAGCTGAAACTCAATCTGTATCTGTCACACCGGTGGTTTTAGGAACAGTGAGAACCTCACTTCAAATGCACATAGAGATGTGTATTAATCAATATGTGCAACATGTGGAACATTTATTATAATTTTTTCTACTGAGTTATTTGAACAAACCTCTTTTTTTTAACTTTATTTTTGAATTTTGTAATTATTGTTCAATAAAATGAAATTGGTTGCAATTAGCCCTAGAGAAGTACTTACAAAAAAATGTTCGTTTTTCATTTTCATCATTATATCGTCGAAATACAGGGTATTCCATTTGAAAAAATTGATAAAATTCAATTTAAAATGTTCTTAATTGAAAAGTAATTTTTGGCCCCCCTGTACATTTTAGGAAATGAAAATGATTCAAAAACATTAATTTGATATCTCGTAACTGGTATTCACATAAGTTTTTCTTAAAATCCATAATAATTTTGACTGTCAACACATTTCAACAAAAAAAATTATTACATCCAAGTGGTTGAGAGATATTCAATGCTAATATAGGAATGAATAGAGCCTAGAAAGAAGCTTCAAAAAATTTACTGATATATACAGCACTCCATTTAGAAAAAAGGCACTTGGTCCTGTAATTTCGTCTTGGCTCTCCCTGCATGTTCGAAAATAATTTCCGATTATAGACTTTTGTATCTAGTTTACTTGCAATTTTTTAAAAAATTTCTATCTATCGTAGAACTCGAGATATCGACGTCCGACGCACCCTGCATAGTAGTTAATAGTCATAGTTAGTGTGTAATTATAATAACTAATTGTTGTAAGTTAAGTGTTAAATAAATCAGTGGTTAGAGCCAATTCGTGTTGCAATTATTGAACCTACGGTCAAGATGTTTACAGGAGGATGTTATTATTATTATTATTAGCCTTTACTCGAGTCCGAGTATAAAAAAATGTTACAGTCGATAGATTGTGTGAAATAAAAAACAAGTAAAAGGTGTAGTCTATTGTAATTCCCATTCATCTACGGTGCACACGACTATGGCTATAGAGGCCAATTCGGGAGAGCACATGTCGACCGCAGTCAGGACAAACATAGATCTGGTTAGGTCTTGGATTCGGCCTTCTTGCAGCAACATTTCCTTGATAGCTGGCCACAACCCCACGCCATTCGGTTCTGTCCGCTGCAAGTTGTTCCCATTGCTCGTCTGGGATACCGCAGGATTTTAGATTTTCATGGAGAACGTCTTTGAACCTCTTTCGTTGACCGCCACGCCTTCTTCTACCGCTTAGCAATTCACCATAAAGTGTACATTTAGGAAGGCGGTTATCATGCATACGACGAACGTGACCTGCCCATCTTAGGCGTGCTCTTGAAATAAGCACCTCAATTGGAAGGCTGTTTGCTCTCCTGAGTACTTCCACGTTTGATATGTGATGGAACCAACGGATTTTCATAATACTTCTGAGGTGTCTTTGCTGAAAACGTTCTAATTCTTTCACATGACGACGGTAAGTGACCCAGCTTTCACATCCATATAGTAGTGTTATAGTAGCGTTGGAATGACAACTGCTCTGTAGACAGCCATTTTCGTTGACAAAGCAAGGTCGTGGTTGTCAAATACTCTCTCTCTCTCTCCCCAGAGTGCTCTAGATGCAGCGTTAATTCTATTGCGAATCTCGTTGTCTATGTTTGCTTTGTCATTAGCAACGTATGTAAACACGTAACGGTATTTAAAAACATTTAATGGCAAGGAGCCACCTTTGAACGTCATATCGTCATCTAAGGTTAGCAGTCTTCATTTGTTAGGAGATCCTGTATACAAATATTTATGGTTTCAGTTTTGTTTTACATTTTAATGTGGCGTGTAACGTACGATCTAATATTGCATATCTTACTAAGTTTTTACCATTATTTGACCAGTCTAGTGGGTTGTACTGTGTGTACTTGATAAATGAAGTGCATTATAATTATTATTATTATTATTATTGTTATTATTAATACTCTTGTATATAAAAACGAACGGAGTTAATTTCAATTTTCCAATTAATTTTTTAGAAGTTTTCCAAAACTCCGCTGTTTTTAATTAGTTAATTAAAGGTATATCTGTAATGCTAGAGAAGTGAGTAAATATTTAAAAATTAGAATTCAGTTGGATATTATTATTATCATCGGAATTTCCCTGTTCCTGAATAGAGAGCTATTTCATTGGATTTTATTGAAAGCCTTTTGCATGGAAAGGTTTTTATGTTTGATTTTGTGCATTTAAATCCAGTTTCAGCCGTTGTATAATTCTACTAAAAATAAATTTGCTGTGGATTAGTCAGCTCACGTCCACAGAACCGATCTAATTATTCAAGTATCGTACTTTTCCTTGCCGTATATTCGATGACATCAAGAGATATCCCTATTTCAATTCCAGAAACGAAATGGAAAACCAAACAATGCCGGTTACGTTTTTGCCTCGTGAGAGTCAGAGTGGACAATGATAAATTGGGAAAGATATTTATAGACACAGATACAGTGCATCACTTATACTGATTTTGTAATACGTAAATCAGTAATCAAAGTAGACCTATCATTCACTTTTGCGCTATTTGCAAATTATAATTTATAATGAAAAATTTATTATGAAGAATGCAAATTAATGATGTCCAATCAGTAGCCTTACCAATATTAGAAATGATGTAATTCGGTGCCATTGTCGCATTACAGCTTATTTTAGTATCAATTTACGTTGGTGTATTTATAATTGAGTCTAATGCAAAAGATTCTAATATATCATTTAATGATTTAAAATTACTATCAAGAGCTAATCCATCGATATTAATCTCTCCTGTGACTACTACATGATTAAAGTTCAAATACCGTTGTAATAAAAATTGCTCTAGATTTTCCTTTTTTTGGGGATCTACATAAACACAACACCTACATATTCATCTAACATAACTCCAACAATTTGAAAAATATTGTCTAAACAATAGTTATCTAAATCATTACACAAATTACAAATCTGCATAACATCGATTCTACAAAATATGACAACGCCCCCATGGTTCTGTTTGGTCCTATAAAAAATCTCTATTAAGGTGTAGATAGATAGATAAAGGGCGGAGCTGGTTATTTAGCCTTCACCACCGCGACCTTTTCAGATCTATTGTGGTGCTTCTGGAATACATTCCTTACAGTACCTCATCGAGCTTTGTCCCTTGTACTAGACTCCACAGCTTTGATATAGGCCCTTTTGCATAGCTGTCCACCTTTGGTTTTTCTTCTTCTAGTACATGGAATCTCAGTCTCGCCAGGCCTTCACCGTGGCACAATACGTTGATTGAGGTTTCCTCTTCATCTTGGCAGAACCTGCATGTTGCCTCCTCTACCAGTCCCATTAGACTCATGTGTCTATTGAGCCGGCTATCCCCAGTTAGAAGGCTTACTATTACTCTGATGGCCTTCCTATTCTGGCTTAGTAGATCTTCCGTGAATTTGGCCGAACGTTCTTTAATGAACTCTTTGGCCTGTCTCTGTCTTGGGAGATTCCTCCACCATTCCAGAGATTTATTTTGCACCCATTCCTTAATGGCTGCTCGTATGCATGGCTTTGCCACGCCACAAAAGGGCTCAAGTCTTACTGTTGTTACTGCGGTCTGAATATTATCCATCCAGTGTGCACTAATATACTGTAAGCGATAAGTCTAGTTATTTTGAATCTAATATTAATATTTTACTATCCCTTATTATTTCCTTTGCAATTCCAATGAAATATGTTGCAGATTAATGATTCGACTGCTCATGTTTTCGACAATTAATCTTCTTGCTCCTGATACTGTGGCAATGTTAATGTTGATGTTCGTTGGTGAAAGAAAAGCCATTTTTTTAATGGTCATTCTTTTTGGTTAAGTGCTAGGTATAAGAATTATGTCCTCAAATGATTCAATCCCAGCTACTATAACAGTTATAACTTGAATTTTTTTGCTCTTTCTAGATAGTCCGTGAGCTCTTCCTTGGTTCTATCAGGGTCAAAATTCAATGTAAAGAACCATTTCCAAGTCTAACTTCTGTGGTGTTTATTTATTTATTATTTCCTATATTCTACTGCCTTAAGAGCACAGCTTTCACTGTTACCCTCTATTGTTTTTCTTGGATTTTGATTGGGTTTATAGCAAGTGGTGTTTATTGGAAATATAAAGATAAATATTTTAAAGAGATATGATCTTTAAGTAAACAACTATTTAAATATACTTGAACAAAAGAAATTTTTTCCAATTAGTAATAGTCCTGCGAGGGAAATTGAAACATTTGCTAGTACTATAGATCATATTTTATATTTTTAAAATACGATAACTTTAATGGGAGAACGCTGGATTTAAGCCTATTATTTTTCAAACTAGTCTAAAAGACCACTATACAATAGCATTATCTATACATAGCATAGGAAATAATGAAGAAACACCACGATCAACTCAATTTACTAACACAATAGACTATACAAAGATAAATAAATTATTAACAAAAGAATGGCGGGAAGAAGTAATACATAACAATAAAATTGAAAAGTCATACTTAATATTTAAAAACAAATTAAAACAATACATTGAACTTTTGACAAAAGTTACAAAAATCAACAGTAATACAAGAAAAAGAAGACCATGGGTGACAAGGGGTATAATTAACTCAATTAAATACAGGGATAAAACGGAAAAAAGAGTTATTAAAACATTTCTCAACAATGTCAGTACTAAATGTAAAAAATACAGAAATCTGATTAACAAAACAATAAAACAAGCAAAGATCAATTATTATAAAGTTAAAATTCGAGATGCAAATAAGAATTATAAGCAAATTTGGAATATAGTAAACGAGGCAACAGGATCACAAACAAATATTTATATCAGGGATAACCAAGGGAACTTAATTGAAGATGAAAAAGAAAAATCAGTATTATATCATGACTTTTTTATAAATATAGGCCTCAAATTGCAAAGTAACATACCTAAAATAAATACGAACTTTCCACCTAAAAATTTAAAAAAAACTTGACAAAAAATTCCATATATTTAAACCCCGTAAACGAAAAAGAACTTATTACGCATATTGGAACAGTAAAAAATAATACAGCTCCTGGTGAGGATGAAATCACGTAAATGTTTATAAAAAACGCACATAAAAATATATTGAGGCCATTGAAACACTTAATAAATTTATCGTTTTCTATTTTTCAAATCTCTCCAATCTGCCAGATCGCATCTGCCATCTCTCGAGGTACAGATATTTTGATCTCCATTCACGTAAATATCGCATCGTTTATTTTCGCCAAATATCAAGTCATTGACGAGACGGACAGTTCAGTTAATGGTAAATCCTCTTTAAATTCTGAGGCCTCCGAGCGTTCAGATATTTTAGGCGTGCTTAAAATTTAGAAGGAATTTGTTGTGTCAGTAAAAATGAGCAGGGTTCAAAAAAGAAAATTGCCCTTTATGAGTCTTAGTCTATTGAAAGAGTAGGACAAACTACCTAATGTTTGCGCCTCAGACTAGACAATGCCCCCCTTTTTTTTCGAGGGTGTTGAATCGATTCCCTTAGTCAAACCACTTTTTCCACCTCGGCAACCCTTTCGAATTGGCTAAAACCACTCCGCAAGTCCTATTTTCCGTGAACTCGCTTATTTCCCCCAGTTTTTCAACTAATTGTTGATCCCTCGAGTAGAAAGGAAGGTCTCTCGAAGGATTTTACCTCAGCCACCCATACACCAGGCTTCCAACCCATGTAGGGGGTGGAAAATTGATATTTGTTTCTGTGAGAAAAAATTTGATATTTTATAGGACGTGTTTATTTGACGAACGTGGTAGGTGACCAGGGTTTTGTAACCTCCCCTGGGGGTTGTTTTCACCCTTCAAGGGGGCAGGGTTCAAAATCATGTTATACATTCCAACTCTTCAAAATGGAATACGTATCTGGCAAATTTGTGAAAATGAAAAGAAGAAAAATTGAACAAAGTAGATGAAAACGTGGATTATGGAGAAAAATAATGTGGACATATGTGTTTAGTCCGAGAACTAAGGGCGAATGAGCAGGATGATTTACAAAAATTATTTACGAATGCCAGGTCAAGTTTTCCAAAAAATTAACCAAATCGTCATAAGTTTCTCCTTCCATATTTTAATTTACCTACGAACTGTCTTTAATTTTCAACATATTTTTCCCTATATAAATGTATAAAATCGGTTAATATTTTTTTTGTCCATTCCATGTTTCACTGACACCTTTACTATTCTAACGGAATTGATATCTATGTGTATGTGTACCAACAAGATTGAACCTGCGATCTGGTTTAAAATTCCCTTCCGTGTATGGTGGTCTATTAGTAACTTTGCAAAGTTATTTGAAAAATGCTTAAAACATAGGGTAATTAACTTTTTAGAACATAAAAAAATTCTTTACAAAAATCAATTTGGCTTCCGAAACAATGAACATGACATGGTCTGTCACAAAATATTAGTTGAAAGACTTGACAAAACTGGAATTGGGGATGGACCACTAAAGTTGTTTAAAAGTTGTTTAACAAATAGAACGCAAAAAGTGAAATTAAATAATACTAAAAGTAATGGAAGAATTATAAAAGTGGTGTCTCTCAGAGTAGTGTACTGGGGCCTATTCTTTTCCTTCTGTGTATAAATGAAATTGGTCATTTGCCTATAGAATGTAGTGTCATCCCATACGCTGATGATACTGCCATATTGTTTTATGCTGATACTTGGTCGGATGTGTACAGAAGGGCAGAAATGGGTCTAAGTATTTTACCATAGCGGTTTTCTCTTAGCTTGCTAAGTCTTAATATATCAAAAAATGTATTTATCACTGTCTCTGTTTTAGCTACCTTACCTAAAGAAAATAATTTTAAAATGCATACCCAAAACTACAATGCAGATATTAATGAATGCACATATCCAACAATAGCAAAAGTCTTTAAAATAAAATACTTCGGAATAATAATTGACAAACACTTGAAGCCGAGTCTATTCTACTACCGTATGCCCAAAATGCTATAAAGTCAAAATACCATTTTAAAAATGATTTTTAAGAAATATCATTTTATTTCTGCCTTTCAACTCTATAAAGATACCAGCGTCCTAAATATTAGAAGTCTATATGTTTCTTGTTGCCTTAATTATATAACAAAAATTTATGACTACGTCCAGTCATTTCTCATATTCATCAGACCAGATCTAACGCAAATGAGCTATTACAAATACCACTCTGTAACAGATCTGTTTCCCAAAGGTTTATAATTTATTATGCATCAAAATTCTATAACTTACTCCCTGACCCTATAAGATATTTATTATAGTATAATTATAAATATTTTAAAATTCAGACAAAAACATATATTCTCAAATATTTCAATAAATGTACACAATTACTGAACAATTAAAAAAGTTATGATAGTATACACATTTTTCCTTTACTTCATTAACACACTCAATGAATTCTGGACTTATAACAACATTAATGTAACAATGAATGCGATCTTTTCATGACATTCCACCCATCTATGATATCTACAGCTATAATTGTCATATTTTCTTTTAAAAGAAGGATATTCACACATAAAGTGGATTCCACAGTTTAGGTGAAATTTCTCTTTTTTACCATAAGTTGAAATACAACAGAAAAGCATGTAGGTGTATTATATACATATGTATGGGTTTGCTTATATCAAATCTATTATTGTAAAATTGTTATTATATATTTATTGTATATTTTAACTAAATATATCAGTGATAATTTTTTATTGGAATTCTCTATTCAGTTAGTGACTTCGTTTTTATTGTGATTGTTCCTTGTATTTATTTTTCCTGAACCAGTAGTTTCCAAAGTTTTAATAGAACATGATGCGTTATCTGTTGAATTATCGTTGGACCAATTAAGGTATTGCTGATGGCTCATTACTTCAGCGCCGTCCTTTTGATTCTTATTTCAAGTGTTATCTTTGGTTTGAGTATTTGTAAAATTTAAATTATTAATTTTAATATTTGATTGATTGACTTAGTCCTTAACTAATGGTGTAAGATCGTTTGTCTCCTTTCTTAAATCACTACACTGATAATGCAATTGTCTTTTCACCAAATACCTATCAATATTGTTTCAACATTTGGATTAACATATTTTAAACACCTAAAACAACGCACATCTGGTTGAATATCCGCCATCCTAATATATACTTATTTGTTCATTATTATTTATTTAATAATGCAGCTGCCTTGACTGATAAGCTTCAAATTAAAGAAGGATATGTATAGTAAGTGTATTGAAAAATACACGACACAAACTATTTTTCCTACAATTTTATGCAGAAAATCCTGATAACAAACCAGACCATTATAGAGTATCATTAGAAGGATAACAGTCGTCAGATTTAAATGACACTTAACATGCCTTCTCTCAATTTCTTCCACATTCATATTTTTAATATGAATATTATATATTGTAAATTCCAAAAAATATTAGTATATTCTGATACTGGCCTAACAATGACCTATATATAATTTAAGATCAGCAGCATATAGAGGAACAGTACCGGGAAAATTTTTGGATATGTCGCTAATAAATATTGTAAATAACAGTGGTCCCATAACGGAACCTTGTGGAACTTCCAACACATAAGGGAAAAAAGTATAGTGCTTACTTAATGTTCTTTATAACCTAATAAAGATTGCTTTAATCATATTTTCAAATCAAACATTAATGTGGGCGATAAGAATCTGCAGGAACTGAACAATTTCTGGACTGGTTAAACAGCATCTGAGACCAGCTTAACCAGCTTAAAGTACAAATTTCATTAATAACTAGTATAATGGTAGAATTTAATTTTTTAAAGGCCTGTAAAATATCCCCACCCCCATTCATGTTTGGCAGGATAAAATAATCGTTCATCCAAATTTCAGGCATTTGTAAATAAGTTAGCAATTAATTGCTACGCTATGTCGCAGTACTATAACTAGAAAATACAAGAAAAATATTACAATAACGACTTTTTTATTCTGATAAATCCACATTTCATTTTTTTTTCATCCTTTTTCGCATTAATGTAATTTATTTATCAATCTACTGCCATATATGTGTAAACGCAAATATGAATATTCCACAATGTAGCGAAACAAAAGCTTTTTGTAATCACTTAGCCCTTTGTTTTTCAGTTGACGAATTGTTTAACTGTACAATTTAGGTATGTAGCATTTCGAGTAAAATATTATTTGAAATTAAATTTATTATGGGTCGGATTGTTTTTAAATTTTACGACAAAGGCACAAGTACTGTTTTAAAATAAATTAATATGTTCAATTACATACAAAGAGGGATTACAAAAAATACGTTCCAAAAAACAATTTATCTCTTTGTGACAGGACTCCCAGCCTTAAACGTTTTAAATGGTTATTTGGATCGTTCTATGGTCTGCCTGTTGTTTATTCAGCGGTCGTTTGTATTAATATAAATTCCGACGGATCAAACTGGTGTTAGGAGATAATTGTAAAGATAAGGTACATCTAAAGTACTTATATAATTAATTGACATAGAAAACTTAAAAAAACGACAATTGTATATTTTTAATCCAATTCAACATGAAACAAGGGATCTAATGACTCAATATTTCAGAGATAATTTTCGGATTATATCGAAACGCCCCTCCATAATATACGTAATTCTCCATTAATGGACGTGCCATATCAAAGAAAATATTTTACTATATTTGCATTATGCACAAAAATGCACAGAAGGTTCAGACGATATACTGGTTTCATTATTAGAGACTGTGCTGCTGTTTTTGTAGAACCTCTTAATATAATCTAAAATTTGCTTATTAAAACGAGTACATTTATTTCCTAATCCCGAATTTGTCCCGTTCACAAAAAATGTGATAGACAGGTATTTGAGAAGCATTGCCCGATTTCAATTATATGTAATCTCGTTAAAGTTGGAGACTGCTGTATGAAGTCATATACCCTCACGTTGAAGGACAGATCAGATCCAGTTAACATGGTTTTGCAAAAATTAAATCCACCGTTGTTAATTTAATGTGCATGATGCAGTAAATCTCACAATATCTCGACACCGGCATTCAAGTTGACGTACTATACACAGATTTTTCAAAGGCTTTGACAGGCTTGATCATGGTTTATTAATAAATAAACTCCAAACTGTGGGCTTCTCTCAGTTGCTTATTAACTTCTTTAAATCATATCTTAACAGTAAATGACAATATGTGGAATACCGCGGTCATAGATCTGTCGAAATTAATTCCACCTCAGGAGTGCCGCAGGGCTCTATCTTGGGACCTCTGTTATTCGTACTATTTATTAATAATATTGTGGTGGACCTGAATGTCGATCTCTTACTCTATACCGATGATGTGAAACTTTTTTTTACTATAAATACTTCAGCTGACTGTAAAAAACTTCAAGATATTCTACTGAGAATACAAACTTAGTGCGACCATAATGATCTGTCTCTCAACGTCAACAAATGCAACGTGATATTTTTTTTCTAGGAAAAAAGAAACGTTTCTCTATTACTATAAACTTGATTTGGCATCACTAAAAAGAGTCAAAGTCTTCAAAGTCTTAGGTGTCCTGTTTGACAGCAAACTGCCATTTAATAGGCACGTTGAAGACACAATTTTGTCTGCAAACAGACGCCTCGGCTTTATTAGCGGAAACTCGCCATGTTTTACGGACACTCGTTTGCTAACCTTATTATTTAACTCATTTGTTAAATCTAAATTAGAATATGCATCATTAACATGGCACCCGGATATGTCACATATAGCGATATCCTCGAATGTAACCAGAGATACGTCTTGAAATTTCTGTCCTTTAATGTGGATGGAGTATATCCCCCTATTGGATATACTTTTAGGTATATTCTGAACCGACGGTCTGCACATACGGAGGAAAAAGCAGGCAGTCATATTTTTCCTGAAATAATCGAAAAACTGTTATTCCATATGCTGTTACCTCATTTCCCTTATTGTTTATTTTTGGGAAACAAATGAGGCAACATATGCGAATGACTAGCTGGTTTTAAACGGAGCAAAGAGTCGTGGATTCAGAGCACTTGTAAGATATGTGAAATTAACCCTCTTTGATGTATGACATAAAATTCAAATTTTGTTTTGTTCGAGAAAAGGAAACTATAAAAAAATTGATATTGTGTGGGCACCATCAATAGTTGATAATTAGTTGAGTTGTCTCTTTTTGCCGTAAAACCAGTCTCCTATAGACGAGACCGAAATTATTGGTAAGGGAAATAACAATATGAATAAAATGAACGATAAAGTATATTTACATAAATAAATAAATTTTCTAATATGATGTTACATATAAAATAGTAAAATTTGATTTTGACAATAAATCCTTAGGCAAAAAAATATGTACGTTATTTGAAATGTGAAATTTTATTATTAAAATTATATCAATGAAAAAGGAGTAATTTTAATACAAAAAAATTATGAATTTGATGCCAATATCCTGGATTTCCAGCCGATATAAATGAAATTGGAAAGCTCTGGTACTGCAGTTCAGGACCCCGTTGTCTGGTAGAGCACCCAATCTAAATAGTTCGGCAATTTATCCTTTCAAGAAGCCGTTTGATTCCAAAGAAAGAAGATATGTAAAGATTGTTTAATAAGAGTATGCTTAATACGTAATAGTACTCAATACGTAAAAGTAATTATACGTAAAAATAAATGTTGCATAGAAATAATTGCGGTATAGAAGTACTTAAACGCATAGAGGTAGATAAATGCATAAAAATCAATTAGTGCATATAATAAATTCTGCATATAAATAAATTAATGTTTAAAGACAAATTAATTAATTAACGAATTAATTAGTTAATCAATCAATTAATCAATTACTCAATTCTGATTTGCAAACTATAAATTGCCAAAAACAAAAGAGAAAAGAATATTTTATTACCATGTGGTAACATGTAGTATTTTAACTACTTATTGAATTAATAAAATGAATAAAAAAAAATTTAAAATCATTGAAATTTAAATTACTAATAAATAAAATTTACCTGATTGTGTTAAACACCCGAAATGTGGATATGATTGTAAATAAATTACTGAGAAACGCTTTAAAGTGCAAATCTGATCAAAATCGGCAGGCAAATAATCCCTTGGTATTTTTTCTTATATTGTCTTCTACAATGTATTACCAATATACAAACTGGAAAAATATAGTTTTTACTAAATTGAAAGCTTCAAAATTGTAATCATATGAATTAATGGACTAAACATATTATTTTTCTTCAGTAAATTGCATAGACCTAAAATACGTTTTCCTATGTTCGCTTTATCCTCATTTAATTTCCGACAGACACAATGTTACATTGAATAATAATTACAGCTACTTTCTATGTTGCTGAGTTAGTAGCTGTCGATTCCAGAATCGTGTTCCATAAGTAGAAGACCAGGGATAAGTAACACGGCATATGTCGCATCTAGACTGTTTTTGTAAGACATATATGATCTGCTACGCAATAGAAAGATATTTTTTGTGGTTAAAGAAATAAATATTATAAATTTAGATAATTCGAAAAGAAGCTCTTTACATTCTCTCCTGACATGGTATTATTTTGTCGTCTCTTGACATGTTTTATTTCTTAGAAAATCCCAATTTAACTGCCAACGTCATATTATCTAAACGTAAATACGAATTAATGATGATGAATTTGAGGATGGATATTTCAGGCACCTTTCAGCTTTGAATATTTGAACAATTTAATCGGTACTTTATTGATTAAAAGTTCAGGGGTTGAACTAAGATTATAAATAATATTTTGCGGCAACTTTTAGTCGTGTAACTGTACAGACTAGTAGTAGACTTAGGAACGGTTGAATCCCTAAGGTGAAATATTTTAAAACTGATTTTGAAGCGGAAATATTAAAAGGGTTGATAATTTTGAGAGTATACTACTGATTCGTTTAACTTCAAGATAAAATTTAAATTTATTTAAAAAAAATTGAAATTACATTAAAGACAAAAATTGAAAATTACTGAAAGTCTTAAATTACTAATAAATAAATTTTATCTGGTTGTCAAACCCTTGTTAACGTGGATTCAAAAATATAATATGAATTACTGGAGTCTCACAGTTAAGTTTGTATAGGTTTAAATCAATTCAAAAACAGCAGGCAAATGATTTCTTGGTGAATTTAATTAATAAGGTAAACTTTTTTATCCCACTTTCTGCAAAATAATACCAATACACAAACTTGAAAAATCTACTGTTACTAATTAAATGGAAAGCTGTAAAATGTAGAAAATGGTACAGGTATCGCCATCTGTTAATTGGTGAGTTAAGCGCACAACCTGCAGGTCTCCTTAGGTAGATCCCCTTGCACAAGCGAATTACAGAATCGATACAGGGGCTCTATAATTCTATATAAACGAGTATGGGTAAATAATGACATTTATTGCAAATGTTAACCTACTAACGAATTGTCGTAATAAATAGTAAAACGTATACAAACCGTTTTGTAAGAATTCGCCAAATATATTCTTGTAGGATAATATACTATAGAACAGGTTAATTATAAAGTCAAAGGTAAGAAAATAACCATATGTGCTTACATAGCAAACAAAAATATAAAAATTGAAATATGTATGAATGTAAATAAAGGTTTTTGCAGATTTAAAAATCGATAATTGCTTCCTGAAGTGCTATAAGAGAACGGAAATACATAATAGTGTTAAAAAACATGACTGAGTTCCTAATATATAAAAATATGTACATAAAACAATGTGAAATGATTTAGCAGTTATACAAGGAAAATTCTGATAGTTGAAAACAGTCTTACTTACAAAAACATAATCAAAATGCTATACATATCGTGCTAAATATAAATAAAATACTAGATATTATATAAAATTGTTAAATGGACATAGGGCATGTAACACCGTCCATCATATAGGCGGCGTCGGTGTGGTGCAGCATACCGACCACAACAATGAAAAAACTAAAAGTGCTTGAACATCAATTTATGCGCTTCATTCTGGAAGGTACACCTCCCCCAAGGACCTATACCCACGTTGCAACGACATAACCCCGATAGCGGATTACGTTTAGTAGATCTCTCAAAAGTTCTACTCTTTCAAGCTGGACGATTGTCCGTTAACAAGACATATAACACAAATTAGACAGCATAATGCCTCATTTCGAATTAAACACCCCTTACCGTACGAATACGTTATCGATTTTATGGCAACCCCTGTAGCCAAACTTCACCAACTATAACTTTCGCTTACCCTATCCGCTTTTACTAATATTTCACACCTTGTACCTTTAATCTTTCCTGTCCCCTCTTCCTTGCTGTTTGTGTCCCTTCTTGTCGCGTTTGTTTTTTCTTGGTTTCTTTTTGTACATTTTTGTCTCTAAATTCATTTCGCCTTATAAATTTTTAGAAAGTCAAAACATTATACAATCAAAATTTTTAAAATCAAAGTTTAGGCCAGCCATACGCAGCCCCGCATTGAACGTATCGCGCGGATGGCGCCTCGTTCAAATTTAGGTGTTAGCGTCAGATACGAAATTCAAAAGTGATTAGAGCGCGAGTTTTTCATTTAGTATGTAATTTTTAGTTTTGTTAAGTCTGCTTTTTATATATATTTTAATGACACCATATTTTTTAATCTGTCTTCTAGCAGAAGGTGTTTAGGTTTAAGATTTTAATTGTTGTTTCAACCGAACCAGGCCTACTTCGACTGGTCCTGCAACCGGCCATCGCGATCAACGCGATGGTTGCATGATCGGTTCCGGGATAATTCCTGGGGAGGTACTTTTATATTGTTAATTTTAATAAAGAAGTTTTGGATTTGGACGTCACATTCAACGACGATATTTGAGGCTGATAAATAATTTACTACTGCCAGATTTTGGGACCTACGGCGCCACAACATCTACACTTTAAGGAAGATGGGCCAGTATTATGAAATTATAAAATATTAGTTATTAAAACACTTCAGGAAAACAATTTCTTATAATAAACTAAACTCAATACTACGCCTAAAGTGTCATTTTAAGAAAATTGGTAGTCACGAAATTCCAGAGATGTCAGTGAAATTAATATCGGTATCAACTTTTTATTATATAGCGAAACAATATCTATAAAAGTTTGATATATTAGTATAGTTTATATCATCTTCCGAGTCTATTACAATAAAGTGTACAATATTGGCTCTCGCAAGTGCTAAAACTTTAAGCTTTGGAACGGCAATGTGAAAAGTTTAACCGGAATTCGCTAGTTGGAGACTTTAATAAAACTTTTAAGAAAGCCCCCATCGCGGCCCGTATTTCATTACCAATATACACTGCGACAAGAAATTGGATCAGTACTTATATACAACATGGATAACAGATTAATCTGTACTTATATCGATCATAATTGCTTATTTCTTTAATCCGTATCTAATCGCTAATCTTTGGCTTAAATGGAGTAGGAAATGTGAATTGTATACATTTAAAATTGTACCATCATATTTAGTTTTTGGATTACTTATCAATTCGAATGATAATAATAATAATAATATTTATTGGTGTATAAAACAGAAATTGCACAAGTCAAACATACAAATATCAAACATATTACATAAAGAGTATAAATATATATAGAAAAACAAAAAAGAAATATTTTGTCAAAAAAACAAAACACTGAATTATAATATATACTAAGTCAATAATACAGGAAATACATACATAAAATATATATTTATATACACTAAAAAAAATTGGGTAAAATATACATAAAAGTTCCAAAACTGCGGATGCAGCGAAGTTTTAATAAAAAACCAGTACTTATTTAAAGAAAGAAATCATCAACCTCATAGCAATTTTTTTCCAATATTATTTTTTTCAACTTTAATTTAAAAACATGTAAATTTGGAGAATGTTTTATCTCGTCGCTTAGAGCATTAAAAAATTTGCAACCATTGTAGTAAAAGCTTCTTTGGTAGAAAGCTGTTCGGTGAGACTGTGGCTGTAATAATCCTTTAAACCTTGTATTGTGGTTATGGCTGACTTAATTGGCACAAAACCTGTGCTGATTCTTGTAAACAAATGTACAGACCTCCAAAATATAGATACCTGCTACAGTTAATATTCTCAAGTTTCCGAAAGAAGTACGACAGCTCTCATGAAAGCCTAAGCCAGCAATAATTCGTATAGCATACTTCTGCAAAATGAATACTCGACTTATATGCACACTGTTGCCCCAGTTCGTTATACCATATCTCAAATGAGTGGAAATTTGCATAATAGAGGCTCATGAGTACATCACGATTGCAGTGTAATGACATAAACCATAACAGTTGATTCGCAATTTATTACACAAAATATCTATATGGTTTTCCCAATCCAAGTATATGTCAAATGTTATGCCTAGCATTTTGACTGATTCACAGAAAGTTATATCACTTCCATTAAAAATTGATATATCCAGATTTCTGTGTAAAGTAAACAACAGCATACTAGTTTTATTTTTATTTAAATTAAGCTCGTTTTCTTTAGACCAATGAAGTACCTGTGAGTACGCTAACTTAGCGGAGTTTTTAATAACATTTAAGTCATTATCAATGATTAAAATATTTGTATCATCCGCATAACAGACACAGTGAATATTTGGCATTTTATTTAAATGTGTTATTAAATCATTGGCAAAAATATTAAAAAGTAAAGGCCCCAAAACAGATCCCTGAGGAACTTCATGCGTTATGTTGCATACAGCACTGGTTATATTATAGTTTAATTTTACGATCTGTGTTCTATTGTTTAGGTAAAAGGAAAAGAGGTTTAAAGCAACTCCTCTGACTCCGTACCTGTCTAGCTTATTCAATAAAATTTCATGGTCAACAACATCAAAAGCACGGGAGAAATAGATAAATGACCCTAAGGCATATTGCTTGTTATCGAGGGCATTAACAATTAAGTCTTGGAACTCACAGAGTGCTGATTCGGTGCGCTTGTTTTTAGAGAAACCATGTTGATAGACAGATAGTAAATTATTCTGATACAAAAATGAAGACAACTGATCTTTGATAGCAAGTTCAAAAAGTTTAGAAAAACTGCAAAGCAAACTGATGGCTCTGTAATTTCGAATATAATCCGAAAATTACTAATAGGATTAAAATATCCTATTTTTAAAGAATTTATAAAATGTGTATAGAAAATCTCTAAAATTTCAGATTTTAAGATATGTCTCACAAACCACGTCTTATTTTACATTTTACAGTTGGTTTGCCACTGCCTCCTGCTCCATCAATCGACCTCTCAACTACAAAACCCCTTATGTTGGTTAATGGAGAACAGCACAGGACAGTACATAAATACACAACACATATTTTGGGATTTTGAAAGTGTGTTGATGTACTCCATAACTTTAAAAATTTTAAGGGCGTACTACTCCATTTATACACGGGCCAGGTGAGGCATCATCTCATTTAGTCATACAAAAATTTACTAGCTGTTAGCAAATTTCGTCTACTTCAACAATAATTTTATAGATATCATACCAAATTGAAAATCAAATGAGTAGCATAACGATACACTTTTAGAAAAAAATCCCAAACAAGATTTCACCGACTACTTTTTTACTAATTCCAACGTCAAAATTAGTGCAAATAGTAGTAGTATGGTAATTTAGATCTTACAGTCATGAATTGACCTCGGAGCAACGATCCTTGAACCTTGCGAATCTACTACTTTAGTTTAAAACTCGTCCCAACGTTGGTTTCATGTCAGAAAATGGCTTACTTTGGTTTGGTGCGATTTTAAGTAATCTTCGAACGTTGATTATACGTTAGTATCTGATTAAATAGAACTGGTTAACTTATGGGTAATCATTCAACGTCGGTTAGACGTTGGTAACTTAACATCGCTGTTGGTAAAAATATTTGCACTTGTCCCAACTCTAAGTCGGAATTAGTGTATTTATTTGGAACTTTCACGATAAATGGTGAAAATAAGTAAGTAATAAAATAAGAAATACCAACTACGTCAGATTTATTGAATCTATCGAAATAAAGGATAGGCGGCCATGTTGGGTAAACGTTTGCAAATATTTTAGGAACATTAAATGTATAGTTTAAATATTAAAATATGCTATGAGAAGCACTTATTTATTCGTTAAATTATACGTGCAAACTATTTTTTACAAACACTTTTTTTTAAGAAAATAAGGGTATTATTTTAATACTACTACTAAGCTGGTAAACATATTTTATGATATAACAATGTTTTAAACAAATGATGGTAGATTAGGTAGACGAAGTTGGTTGGTTTTACTAAAGTCCGACTTTCTTGCCAGATTGAGGCCCGAACATTACCGTCGTGCGACGTAATAAAAGAGCACGGACACATAGATCTTTTTGGTTCTATAAAGTTGTCTTAATCCGACCACAAAATTGGATTTGGTTAAGTATTCTCAACTTATTCTGACGTAAAATTAAGTGCAAATTAGGTCGGTGATTGCAACGGTGATAAGTCAGTCTCCGACGTTATATCAACCCATATTTTATTGACCAATTTGGTGTAGATATGAGTTGACTCGACTCGACTCTAGATGGACAAAATTCTGAAACTTTATAAATTAATATAAAATATTCCTTAATAAAAATCAGAAAAATATTGAAAAAATTGCATAATAGGCTGGTTTTCGAGAAGGTTTAAAAATTTGTCAGTAGGATCCTGAGTCAATTTTGCTTCAGAACGAATAAGTGTATCGTTTTCTTTGGCAAACAGAAATTCGATGGAGCGACAATACACAGTAGAAGATGTTCTTGTATTCTGCCAAGCACATATTTGGTCATTGTCAGATTTATGCAACTTGATTGGCACAAAAAAAAAGAAATAAAATTCATCGTCTTTTTCTTTATCTGAATAATTATCATCATCAAATTTTTGTTTATATGAGCTATGCCCAGAACTGCCATCACACTCCCCACTTACTAATTAACATAATATATGAGGTATCTGGTAATAGACACTTAATTACGTCTTGCTGAACAGACAGAAGTCGTTCCGCTGTGAAATTCAAAATAGATTGAAGTTCAATTTTTGCACTAGCATCTTTGATTACAATAGTTTCTTCTTTATGATAACACCCTCGTTTAGATTTTTGTACACTGTAATAGGAAAGGAAAACCAGGTGCCCCGCACGTAAAGCCCACTTTCTACTCAATTTGTATGAATAAGATGTACATTCAGATTCAACATAATACACTAAGGCTTCATTACTTCTTAATGGGCGCCTCTCGTTCAGCCACATGCCTAATTTGTTTATTTTGCTTGCTCTTTTTGGTAATGAGGACGTCACCTCGCGAATAAGGTTAGCTGCATCCCTTTTATCCGATGAACACATAACTACTTTTAATGCCACAGCCAATTCGTTTGTTTTGAGTCTACCAAATCTTGAAGGCCTCTCTTCTTTGTCTTGAAAGACGATTTCTCAAATTTCACTCTGGGTCTCCCTGCTGTGGTTCATCCTTTCCTCGATGTACCGGGTTGTGGTTCCATAGTATCAAAGACAAAATTGATATTTTCTCCGTATAACCATTCTTGATTTTTTTTTAAAGAAATCTTCCAATTTTTTGCCGCTTTTATCCCAACGAGTGCTTAATTTAAAGGAATATAATTTAATTTTGTTTTTATAATAATCTCACATTCTTTAGTGATGTTTCTAATTTGGAATTTATTTATGATATGGTCATAAAGAGAAGTCAATCGGTCACTTTTTCGACAATTTCTCTAAAGTTCAAAAAATTCCACCCTCGAAATGTTATCTGAAAAAAAAAAACGTTTTTTATATACTTCCGAATATTTCCGAAATTACTGTTCCACATCTCTTAAATCTACATTAGTTAGTGAATAACATATTAAAAATTAGACTGGTACTATCTGGTACTCATAAGTAGAATGTCCAATAAACTTTGGAAAGTCAATATTTTTTTTAGTGTAAAACATTCACACATTATACATCAAATATAACATTCAAGAATACATTAAATCGAGATAATTTATATGGCGTAATATAGTACATATCTTCATATAACATATTATGGATAATAATAATAATAATAATAATAATAATAATAATGATGGAAGTGATGTGTAGACAGCAGGAAGAGCGACTAAGGAAGTACTTCCTAGAGAATCACAGCGATTTCCACAGAACTATCTCCACAGTTGACAAAAATTACAGCCCACTCTGTCTGGCCCAACAAAATCACATACCTCGATATGCTACGCCACAACACCGTATAGCCGCTTGGAGACAAAAAGAACTGCACGGAAGATACGCCGAAATGGTTATGTCTGACCACGTTGACTGCAAAAGAGTGGCTTAGAGCGGCAGGTCTATATGGTGAAACGGAAGGTTCCATCTTTGCTATCCAAGACCAAGTAGTCAACACCAGAGCCTACAGAAAGTACATACTAGGTCAAAACGTTGATAGTAGGTGTCGACTTTGCAAACAAACCAACGAATCCATCCAACATGTGTGCTGCGGGTGCCCAGCGTTGGCACAGACTGAATATTTGCAGCGACATAACAACGTAGCGAAGGTTGTTCACCAAGCGCTTGCTAAAAGGTACGAATTTGTAAATGCAGAGATACCCTACTACAAATGTAAACCAGACCAAGTTCTCCGCAACGATAGGGCCAAAATCTTATGGGATACTGCCATTAACACCGACAGAGCAGTAGAAGCAAACAAACCTGATATCGTTTTGTTTGACAATAGAGCTCGTAAGGCAGTGATCATCGACATCGCAGTTCCCTCAGACCAAAACCTAGTTTCGACCATCGCCGAAAAGAAAAGAAAGTACCAACCACTTGCTGTAGAACTGAAAGACATATATCAGTTACAACATGTTGAGATAGTTCCAGTTGTAATTTCTGCGAATGGCCTTGTCACCAAAGATTGGATAGAAGCAAAGCAAAAGCTCCAGCTGCAGGACTGGCACTTGAGAACGATGCAGAAAGCAGCGTTGCTAGGCACCGCAAATATTGTACGCAAGTTCCTAACATTTTAATGAAAAACCATGTCATTGACCTCCCTAACTGTGCCCCCAAACTAGTCTTGTGTGAGAGAACTCCGGCTAGTAATTGAGAAAAAATAGAAGAAGAAAAAAAGAATAATAATAATAATAATAATTCATTTATTATCCATAATATCTCACTTTAATACAGTAAGGCACGTTAATACAAGTCTTATTGCTTTCTAGCAATAAGACTTGTATTAACATGCGTCACATTAATACAGGTCTTATTGCTTTCTAGCAATAAGATTTGTATTAACATGCCTTACCGTGTCGCTTCTGCGACAAATTTAAATTAATATTATACGATGAATTCGTTTATCGCGACGACTGACTTTGGGTACTTACCACTTTTCGTAGAATCAAATTAAGACCACTCAGTAATCCATTTTGTGTTACCCTGTTATTTGTCTATAACAAGAAATAAAGAGATTCTGATATTTTTTTCATGGATTCTGTCCACCTAGATATTTGCCACGATTTACCACTGTGCGACGTGACGTTGGCTCGATGTTAGAATGTTGCTTGGGATTTATATACGTCATTTTATTCTCTTTCAAACCGATTACCGCCAAAAAATCGTAGATATAAATAAATTTCAATTTCACGGCATAATTCCTCACAATTTACTTTACAGTAGATGTCGGTTGTACTGACAAATATTATTAAGATATTATTAGAGCTAGGGTTCTTTCTCCTTGATGGAAAACACGGGTTGTTTTCTACCAAGCGAACAAATTATATACATACATGTACGATACGATATGTTCCCCGTCTCGATCAAGCCTCTGCCATTCAGTCTCAACTTGCGTAATCAATTTGCTCTGCACCGGTGAATATGATATGAAAAGTTTTGTTCCGTCTTCGTTTGTTTTTTTTTGTTGTATAATTTAAATAATTCATTTATTCCCATACGTATATATATTTTGTTTGTTGTGTTCGTTTACTGTCAAAAACAGTCCCGCCTTCAATACTACGAAGTAATATAATTTTAAACCCATATTTACGCAGTTCACAAATGAGGTGACGTAGCTAATTATCCCCCTATCTTCCCCGTCTGGTGTTGAGGAAGAATGCCGCTATATACGAATATATGTTTCCCTTGTATAGTACCGATAACTACTCGCTATTTTTACTGGTAAAGCATTTCTTGCTATTGTTGTGTGTGTATTATTGTAAATGTGGAATTTATGTATCTCTACTGTTTGGTCTCGAGTTAGATTACTTCACAGGAAGTCTAGGGGGCTCTACATATTGTATCGGAGAGTGCTGGCAGCTCAACCCATCGAGTGCAGAAATTGGGTTAAGCCGTTCTTCGTTAGTTCATTCGACTGTTTACAATACTGTGAAATTATTACGTAAGACATTTCATTTATCACTTGCTAGCTTCGAATTTTATAATTTGCCGCAATCACACAAGTTTAGTTATCCATAAATTTGTATTGATTGCTGCTATCTGCATATCTATCAATAAACTGATTGCATTTGTGTTTTTATAATTTGTTTGACATAATCTTCCACTGTTTAACCATGTGTAATTGAAGTGGCCAACTATCAAAAATACTTTCCACGTCTAGTCTATATCTCAACTTTTTGTCAAAATTCCTATATTTTAGGGTGAGCCCTGGATCACAGTGGTCTGAATATCTGAGTAAACATCGTATTAATTTTGTTTCGAGTGTAGTTATTTATGTATTTATAATATTGTATCCATTTAAAGTAAAGGAAGACAATTTTATGGGTTAGGGAGTAACATTTCTCATACTAAATCATTCACATTTCTATTATATCTCCAATATGCCATAAATTAGGTCGGCCCTTTTGGAGATTAGGCAGTTTTCATGATTTACGAGTCGGTTATTTGAAAGGTCTTTTGGTTTTTAGTATATATTTGCCTGAACTTCCAAATAGTTTAAAATTTTGAATGAAATCACGGACCGTTTTACTTGGGAATCAACATATCATAACTGACACGTGAATTTTGAAGTTCTGAAAGTACGTTAGGGCTGAATGGTGTCGGGAAAAGTTTAAACAGCAAATGTGATGCATGAAAATTGAGATTTCTGCGTGTATAGCACATCTGGGAGTGATTTCCGCCAAGCGAGTGCGTTACAAAAACTTTGTAATCTTTCTAGCTGGCCCTCAAATGCTTTATAGATTTAATTTTAGTACGAAGCAAGATATATTATGGCATATATTATATTATCCAATTCCAATGCTTGATGTAAAATAAATGTAAACATACATTCGTAAACGTAAACCCTGAGCTTAGCAACAATAAGGTGTTGGCACTATATAAAAATTCATCAAATGTTATCTTGGTGTGTAGAAAAAGTAAATACAGCAGCCTAAGTGCATTCATGTTAATTATATAGCTAGACTTTATATTAATATTTAATAAAGAGAATCCCTGAAAATTCGGGTTATTAAAGGGATTCTTAAAACGGTAGATGTCACTACCATCTTCTGAAAACGATAAAAGGTGGCTAACAAATACACTAATAGAAAACAGTAACATGATCAGCAGAATTTACCGTAAAATGAAAAATTGTAATTGTCCGGAAAAAATTGTATAATGAATGCAAAAGAATATAGTAAGAACATAAATGTTTCCAAACTGAATTATTATAACAAAAAATAATAAATAGTGTAGAAAACTAAACCAAAGAATCATGGAATCCAATTAATAATAAATTAGGAAGTAGAATAACTCTAAGCATCCAAAATAAGTTAATTTCAGGGCAAAGTTTAGTGTGGCACTCTCTGCTTTTCCACTTTACCCTAAATCAAGTGCCAAATTGCTTTGCATCAAATTTTTCCAGTATTGTACCCTATAATATAAATGAATATTTCTTATATAATAATTGGTCTCTGCCCTGCACGCTGTCCTAATGTAGACTAAATTTAATATTTACTCAAAGAAAATTAGTAAATGTAATACACAATCTCAAAAATTATCTGGTTTTTCAAGAGAGGTTGCTACAGCATTCAAATATACTTGAATATTACAAATACTTTCATATATAAGCTTTGTGGCGTCCTGGGTTTTATTATTGGAATTATCATTGCTTTGAAATCCGATTATGATGCATCGAAGTTCTTCAAGACTGCTAGTGGCTTTAACAGCCCATATGTCAGAAGCAGTATTACGTGAAGTAGGTAGCTCATATAGGTCCTACATACGATAAGCCATCTTAATTCTAGTATTATTACTGCTCTTATTAATTATTTTGTTTAATAGTTTAAGCCTTTGTCTGTCCTCAGGGACAATATGTCTAATCCACCACTCAATTTTCCTAAGTTCTAGCTCTCTCTAAAGTATCAAGCTATGGCTAAAATTAATTATTTCTTTGCATTTAAAATACTTTTGATATAATCTTCTGCAGAACTCATGAGGCATTTAAGAGAAAGTCTACCACTGAACTCGTGACTGGTAATAGCTACAATATCCTGCTTCTGTTGGGTGATACCCCAACCTGAACTAAGTAGTGATCGAAGATATGTTTGTCCATATGATCCCATAGTTACTTCCACGTCCAGTGGAAGTATAGTAACGCAACAAAAATAAAAATTTTTTTGTTGAAATAGGCTTAAAATGTCATGAAACGTCGAGATTTTAGATTTGAACAAAAATTTTCCTGTCTGTCTGTCGGCCTGTCGTCTGTCTGTAACTTTTTTATGCGCACGTTTACTCTGGAACCGTATATATTGTATATATTGACTTGAAATTTGGTACACTTATTTACTGTAACGAGATCTGGAACTAGATTATATTTTGATCTAATTCCGTTGAAGGGTTCGGGGGTAAATGGGGTAAATAAGGGTAAATGGCAAAGCAAGTAGGTAAGAGTCCATAAAATTGCAATTTAGGGCATGTACGGAGAGTCAAGATCTCAACATTTTTTTTGGCATCAAACACTTCAAGTTCCTCACTGGATATAGTAGCCGCCATTAATTCATTTTCTTTTAATTTTAATCCAACGAATTGGAGACATATACGGTCTGCAGCCGACAATCTACGTCTTGTATGTTTAAGATGCACCTCTGAATGAATTGATTCCCATAATTATCATTTTTTTCATCATAGATCACATTGTGATGGTATTGGTTATATCGGAAACCCTCTTTTTTGCTAGCTATATCAAATCTGCTTCAATTTTAGATGTGCAATAACATTCTCACTCCAAAAATTAATTAAATCACCATTTTCACGCAATATGCGTAGTGTAATGTTAGCGATATACTGACGCCGTTCAGGTGTAATAGGCTAGTATATGATGCTAGCTGGCTCTCTAGTAAATTTGTAACTAGGCTCAACATCTATGTCAAACTCTAAGAGTGTGGGGTCTAATAATGGTCTAATGGTGCTCAGATACGCTTCAGAAATAATATTGCAATCCACACGTAAAATCCTTAGTATCATAATATCGACAGGGAGTTGAATCATGGTTCTTGTTTGGTTGTAAGTACGTCGATTGAAATCCCAGCACTGCCAATAGAGTTTACTTGGGAAAAGTCAATTCCATATTTTGACCAAATTTCACGCTTCAATGTATTGTTGGTTGCCTGTAGCAGAAATAATTTTTTATTTTCTCCTTCTTTTTTGTCACTTGGCATAGCTCTCAGTATTATCCGATATATTCCATGAATTTCATGGGCTCCGTATGGCATGTGGAGAACTGTATGGGTACTTTTGCTCCAGTATTATAATAAAAACTATTGTTTGTCTCATTAACGTTTAATATAGTTATAATTATAAAAATAGAATCCAGTTAATCCTAGTCCATATCGACTACCCATATTTAATTGAATTGGAGGATAAAATTCTACATTGAACACGCTTGACATTGACACTGTAAAAATTTGTGACATGACTGACTTTGGTTGGACATTGTTGCGTGAATGTATTGCTGTATACATCAATATTGTGGTATAATCTTCTTTTCTTGAGTTGTGATGGATAAACATCATTACTGGATAATACACTCTAATTACCCCCCATCAATATAATTACCTCCCACCACGCTAATTACTCCCGCCACCTTATTACCTCCATTCCTAAGCCCCGCCCTCTATGACATCACATAAAAGTGATGGGGGCCTACCAGCTCCGGTTTAAACACACTGCTACCATCCAAGCTGACTTACATATACGGATATATTTTCAAATTTGTGTAGTACCAAAGTAAATGTAATATGCTGTGATACGCCGTATGACTCTTATTCTTATTTAAAACATTTTTCTTTAATTTGTAATAAGAAACTTAAGAAAGAAATTGTCTTAGTTGAAATACTACGTATAAACAGTACATTAGGGAAATTATAAAACCAGTTTTAGACTAAGCCTTCCTTGTAAATTCTTTGTTTATTGTGACAGTTAGATAAAAATGTGTTTAAATTGAATTGAAAAATATTCTTAGCAAATGATGATAAATTGATGGAAATGCACGAGGCGGAACTTTTATCGTATTTTTTTGTATCTCAAGACAAATTAATTGAGTGGTATTAGACGGGGTGTTACATAATAGTTCACTTCTGCCTGGAAAAATGCGAAGAGACAAAAGTTTCTTATTCCTTGCGTTATTCTCAATTCTGAATGTCCAAATTACTTTTAAAGTTTGCTCAGTAAATATTAGTTAAATGTAAAAGCTTCTTCGAGTTTGACAATGTGCAAAGAAATATATACGGGTACAGAATGTTTCATTTAAATTTCTTTCGCGAATTTTGAAATCTCGCTTAATTAAAATTTTGTTCGGCCTTTCAATATTTATGTAGTTTTAGTAGATCATTTAAGCATTTTTACTTGCGTTAACTTTACAACGGAAATAATACTACCATGAAATAACAAACGTTAACAAAACTAAACAAAACATTAAAGATGTTAATGTAGTTGATAAAAATAACAATCAAATTTAGATGATAAAGAAAAAGTAAATTATTTTAATATTTTTTTAAAATTGATATCGGAAGTGAGATGGCACAAGTAATTACGAAACCTACCAGGGAGCCTAAAGCAAAAGATAATAAGTATATTTAAAATTCAAAAAAGGGCTGTCAGAAATATAGTAGGAATGCCAGGAAATACTTCTTGTCGAGAAATATTTAAAGATCTCAGAGCACTTACATTAACATCATTATACATCCTGGAAACTCTCTTAAACGTCAAGAGTAATTTTCAATATTTTCGGCAAAATAATGTTTCGAGCGAATATCGATTTATCTGTTCCCTTACATTCCTTATCGCTTTATGAAAAAAGCCCTATATATATGGGAATAAAACTATAAACAAGTTACCTCAAACCTTTAAAGATATCGAAAATATTAAAGCATTTAAAAATAAAGTAAGTAAGTTATTTAACGGGAGAAGGTTTCTGTAAAATTCAAGAATATAGCCAATATCCTTAAAAAAAAAGAATATATGAATGATTAATTTAAAATGTGACTTTTGTTAAATAAGTTAACCATCATTATACACATTATTGTCTTTTTATCTTAAAGTTGACGTATTTTATCATTTTATAAATTTATCAAACTTACTTTTGTAATTTCAATTAAGCATGTGACGTAATTTTAAATATGTTATTTAATTTGTGTTATTATGACAATAATTTTATTTTAATATATTATTTTTCTTCTTCTTCAATATCCATTACTTTATTGTTTTTTAACTTATATTATTCTTTGTAATGACGAATCCAATGCCATTTTGAACTATTTATGTACTAGTTTTTATGGATAATAAAGGAATTTTTTTTCGTTTTCACAAAAAACCAGTCACCCTACTCTGTGGCTCCGATCCTCACAGAGGGGAACTGGTAATAAATACCAATAGCCACTCCCCACGCCCGTGGGGTGAGTGACTACCGAGTCCGTAAATCGTGTGCCCCGAGTAGACGCAATGAACCGAGGATGACAGCCTTCTGCATTCTGCCGGCTAAGATCTCTGCTGAATCTTGGCATGCCGGTATGATCTTTAGTTCTGAAAGCAGCGCCTGTCTCATTCCACCGAGGGCTCCTATAATCAGTACCACTATTTTAACAGAATGGCCTGGATAAAGCCTGCGAAGTTCGAAGAGCAAATATCGGTATTTTGTCCGTTTTTCCTCCTCTTTCAAAACAATGTTGCTCTCAGCTGGAGCTGAGAATTCTACGACATATATTGTCTTGAGTTGGTGGTCGAGGAGTACTATGTCAGGCATGTTGGCTTGTATTTGCCTGACGGTGGGAAACGAGTAGTTCCAATAAATTAGACACTTCTCATTCCCCACAACGGACTCAATATCCTCCGGAGCGTAAGACAGCACTGGTGTTTCGTCTATCCCATACGGGTGCCTTAGATGATAGTAAAGCACTCGTAATGCTGCATCGTGTCTGTGAATATAGGCCGAGACTGCGTATGCCGGGCAAGCCGACAGTAAGTGCATTACAGTCTCCGGCGCCCTGCGGCAGGCCCTGCAGCTGACATCAGGGACCTCCATACTCATGACACGACGTCGGTAGACGAGGGTGTTAAATACACCATCTTGGCAAGCCATTATGAATCCCTCGGTCTCAGACTTCAGCCCAGCTGACCTTAAGAAGGCGAAGGTCGACCTTTCGGATAAGCCGAGGTCTTCTATATTTTTATAGAAAACCCCGTGCAATGGCTTATCCTTATGGAGCTGCAGAAGGATGTTCTGTTCTGCAGCTCTAATGTGGGCTTTTAGTCGAACGGGTTCCAACTCGGTGACAGAGTCGGGATTTACCCGCTTGACGTCGAAGATGAGACCAAGTTCATCGGCTGCTCTCCGTGCTGCCTTAAAGAGAAAAGCTCCTACCTCTGCATTTTCATGGTCTCGGACCATGCAGAGGAGGGGATGCGAACTCCTGATGACCTTACATGCTCCATCCAGAACCATCCTGCTATGTAGACTCTCCAACCTCAAGAGTCCACGGCCTCCCCGATGTCGTGGGAGATATAACCGTGGGACGGACGATTTAGGATGCAAGCTCCTATTGAGATGCATCTTCTTGCGGGTTACTACATCGAGTTGACGCAGCTCTTCTCTAGTCCACCTCACTACTCCGAAAGAGTAGAGAAGGATCGGAACGGCAAGCATATTTGTAGCAGACACCTTGTTCTTCCCCGACAGTTCTGAAGACCAGATCTGTCGGAGTAGATGCTGATACTTGCCGCGGAGAGCGTTTTTCACTACACTCACTTCTTGGGTGGAGCGTTGCTCGACACCCAAGTAAGTGTACGACTATCCGGCATCTAGATGGTGTAGGATGCTTCCGTCCACGAGCTGCGCGTCCTCTCCGTAGTCACCACATTGTCCTCTCTTGAGATGGATCAATGCGCATTTGTCCAACCCGACAGCCTGCGTGTACTCCTGTACCACCCTAAGGGACTATTGGAGATCCCTCTCTCCAGAGGCATAAAGTTTAGGGTCATCCATATAAAATAGATGGGTGACCTTATGCCTCCTGTCGCCCGGGGTACCGCAGTTGTAGCCACGGGTTTTCCGGAGCGAGACGGATAATGGCAGTAGTGAGATGCAGAACAGAAGGGGGCTGAGGGAATCTCCCTGAAATACTCCTCTTCTAAATGTTACCGACTCTGTTTGGACTCTATCATTACCCGATGTTATGGTAAAGCGAGTCCCCCAGAGCGGCATCAGTTCTTCAATACATCTCATTACGGGATCAGGTACCACAAGACATCGGAGCAAGTGAACAATGAGCTCATGCGATGTCATGTCAAATGGCTTGCGGTAGTCGATCCAGGCCATAGAGAGGTTCCGCTTATACTGCATGGAATCCTGCGTGACACATCTGTCGATCAACAGGTTCTCCTTGCAGCCAGCGATACCTCTCTTCGACCCTCGTTGCTCATATATCCGTTCGTAAACCGGCTCAACTGCGTGGAGCACCCGCATGTACAAAATGCGTGTAAACACCTTGTAACATGCGTTTAGACAGGTTATCGGTCTGTAATTCTTTGGGTTGGACAAATCTCCGTTCTTGGGGATCAGCACTGTCCGCCCCTCAACAACCTAAGAAGGGATTTGCTGCTCCCCATTCAACCAGGAATTAAAAATTCTGGCCAAATGGTGGTGGGTACTCGATAACTTTTTCCACCAAAAGTTATTTATCCCATCGGGACCTGGAGCAACAAACTTCTTAGAGCCCTCAAGAGCCCTACGAACCTCTTCTGGGGTTATTGGTTCGCACACTTCCTGTGGTAGCTGAAGCCTTTGACAAAAGGCTTCAAAGTGTGCAAGGGCAGGAGAATCTCGGTTGAATGGAAGCCTCTCCTCGTACAGCGTTTTCCAGAAGTTCTGTACCTGATCTGCAGTCGGCGGATTGTCTACAATACGCGGAAGCGGTTGGAAAAGGCGCGAGGGCTTCTCGCGGAACAGTTTATTTTCCGCAAGCCCCCTCGCCCGCTTCACTAGTAACTTTTTGCAAGTCACTAGCATCCGTATCCTGTCGAGACAGTGCTGTTTGGTGGTGTTATTATTATTATTATTATTATTATATATTATACAACCATACAAGTTTTAAGTGATACTTTTTTTTATCTCCAATAATAACAGAAATAAAGGACTGTTAAAGTATAGTGAATAAATTTGTAACACAAGTGCTGAAATTTTATCAGGGTCATTGTATATTTGGGGTTGATTTTTCTAAACAACTGAAAGCTTGTTACTTAGTAAACTATTTCAATTGTTAAAAAGTAACCACATTAGAAAGTTCCTTTTTATAACATTGTATCAAAAAGCGTCGAGTGTTTTTTCTTCCCGCTAAAGTTCCTTTATGGTCCGCAGAAAGCTTTTCTCATTACCAGGTAACTTGGAACTTAATAAAGTAAAATTAGTTTTATCGCTTCTTGTCATAAAAACGTTTATTAGAAATTGTACGCCATTCGTCCAATTACTACAAAGCAACGAAATTTGATCCCTGGGAGAAATAAAAATTCAATATGTTTATCACCATTTAATTCAGTTTTATTAATGTTGTGGCTACATATTGATGATAAAATGCAGAGGAATGAACTGGAAAGTAATTAAAAACGGATAGATAAAAATTTATTAAAGCCATTTCATCGGAAATGCTATGCTTTTTGACGAATCAAATGCGGTTCAAAATAATTGAAATTTTATATATAATTATTTGTCTATTGTTTTAAACAGACGATGTAAACATTACATATCATCAATATCACATAATTAATACCTCCCAACTTGCTAATGAATATTAATGACTTATTATGGTTTTATTCAACATTGTAACTACGTAAAATAAAGCAATAAAAATATGTTTATTATTTTTCATTGAATTTAACGTACAACGTTAGTTAAATTTTAACTTTTATTCTAATGTAGACATGGTAACCCAACAAAAATAAAACAGCAGCTAGGATAATCAATTATTGATAGTAACGAAATGATCGATCGCACTGCTTTTATGAACTTTTCTTGAATAATTTAACTGATAATAGGTGTAATTATTATAACAGCTTTAGGCAAGTGACAACTTTTTGCGTCCCATTTAATTTTGTTACCATTAAAGGAAATTTCAGCTTTCATTTTGAAACGGTGTGTATTCCAGACAAACATTGTAGTTATTGTAAAATAAACTCTATTTATACGTCATATCACTAAATACTGATAATTGGCCAATCATTAATACATTATCCAGTTCATCATTAAATATTGAAGAATTTTCCACAAAGCAAATTTGATATTAAGTGAAACATGGTAAATAGAAAATATTTAAAAAATTCACATAAAAAAACAATAATTTGTATTACAATGAGGCAAAATTAAGCCAAAATGACGATGTGGTAATATACATTAATAATAAAATACCAGTTCATATTGAGCATACAGAAGTTAGACATAGCAATATCAAATATGAATTTTTCTAGTAATAACATATAAGTTTTTTTTTAACATTTATTTAACGTCGGCCTATTTCCACTACTGTAAACGAGCTAGCCCCAACCAGGAATTTTGCGGAACCTCTTCCCTTAAGAAGAGTAGGGATCTTTTACTTGCCTAACATTTAATATACAAGGGACTGACGGCTTTACATCCCTTCCTCGCCTAAGGTTGCATAGCTTCCGCGCATACACTGGTATACAAACCATTGGAAGATATGTGAGGTGAGGAAACGGTATTCCTTGTGAACACGAACGAGTCCTCTGGTTTGGAAAAAATAAAATACTTTGGGCTGGAGAGCTTTATGTGAGACTCTAGAGGCCTTTCGTGCACTTTATTTTGTTTGATTCGAAGTTGGGGTTCTTGAAAAGATAGATACTTTCAGAGCTGAACTTCACTCGAAATTAATTTTAGTTAATTTATTTTGCACTTTTATGATTTTTGTTTCAGTTGGCAGAGTCAGAGGCTACACCCTGTATTGTATTTTTGCACTGTTTTAAATTAAACACTTTGATTTAAAATGAAAATTAACAAGATATTTATTTACGTTTATCGACACTAGAAATTTTGCCTTAAATTAGGTGCATTTAAAATGGATAGATTAATTTATTTAAAAATCTGAGAAAATTCACTGATTTTATTTTGCGCGGCGGCGATTTGTTTTTTTACTGAATTAATGCACTGGGGCGATTTTATAGAAGTACTTTTTTACTAGGATCTGCATAGGAAGATGCACGGGCACTAGATTTGAAATCGCGAGATACACCGGAAGACACACATGGATTTATGAGCTGGGGCAACCAAAGAGGTAACGAGGACACTGGATTTGCTTGTCACTAATTACTCCGGGGACTTGGCGTGCTCCCTTATTTATACTGGCGATTAGGACTTGGGTTACGGAAGTCTGGATGAGAGCCAGATCTGTCGCCAGCCGATCTATGGGGCTCGGATTGCAAAATATTGCGCAATAAATGATGAAATTTTCGAATTTCGGGTCGAAAATTACATCAATGAAACGGCGATGAAAAATAGAACATTTCGATATAAAAATGTCAGTGGAATATATTTTTGTTTTAGAATTATGAACAATAATTGTCTGAATAACATGTTAAATTGAATTGGTCCCGTGAAGTAACGTTGAGAGCTATACTTTAATCCATATTTGATGTTATATTAAGTCATATTGAGGGTCTGGTATCGCCGGTGTTGAACGAAGCGAGAGCCTATTTTAGGGTAAACAGAATGAAGATAGCGGCGAGTTGCCAGCACTCGATGAGGAACATGTAAATTGGACTTATGGTTTTTGAACGGAGTGGAAGCCAATTTTAGGGTAATCGAAATGAAGATAACGGTGTGTGGCTGGCATTCGATGGGGAACATGTAAACTGGACTTATTTTGGGACGAATGTTTTATGGGCTGGTTGGAAAGGTGAATGAAAGATGTTTTGATATATTAACAGAAAGTTGAGTTTGAAGTTAAATCGAAGAAAAATGAGCTTGTAGAAAATTTTTGAAAGTGAATTAAAATATTTTGACTTGATGTTTGGAGAGTAATTTAGAAGTGATTTGAGATGATGGAGGGCTGTATGTTTTAGGACAGTCTTTAGTAAGGTTTTGGGTGTATTTTGGTGAATTTTGATATTAGGATGATTTTGTTGATACATTAGGTTTATTTGTGAATTATCGATGCTGCGTGAATTTTCTCAGAATTATTTGTTGAGTATTGTGATTTTTGAGTATTGCGATTGTCTGGGTTTTGACAAGTTGACATGAATGATTGAAGTTTTTTGAGAATTTTAGTAATTTTGGTCTCGGCCATTTTGTTAATATGGGGAATATACTATAACACTTGAAACGGTCGCCCATCCAAGTACTAACCGCGCCTAACGTTGCTTTACATCGCATATCGAAGTATATACATAGTAAAGACGCATCTACGCTCGCCCCCTTTGATAAGGTGGGTATATCCAAGAGAGGGAGGGAGAGAGAGATCCGATAAGCAAATGTTTATTATTTTTGGTCATACCGTTTTTTTAATACATATATTGGTAAAAAAGTATAGGACTACCTAAGTAGAACTATGACAGATGTAAATGATATGAATTTTCACTCAATAGTTTCAGTTCCTTGCAAATTAATTAATTTAAAACTACAAGATATGAAGATTGGCACTATTTTTAATTTAAGTCAACTAATCTTGCAAACAACTGAAATTATTGAGTGAAAATTCATGTCATTATACCTATCATATCTCTTCTTAGGTAGCCTTATACTTTTTTACCTTTTATATTTCCTCATCGGATCTCTCTCTCTCTCTCTTGGATATACCCATCTTAATACTCATAATACTCCTGAATTTAATGTTGATCACGAGATCTAAACATTGATTTAAATAAATCCACAATTATTTCATCCTCATACATAAATGTACTAAATGCAAAATATACTTATCGTATGTAAATTCTAACCTTAGGGTAATCTTAGAACCTTCTAGCTGTATTGGCCATATATTTATTAAAATATTAAATCGACTAAACCTAATCCTATTGCATATGAAACAGTGATAACAGATCATTATAGTGTAAGTGTAAACATAGTTACAGATAGACGCAAATAAAACTAAACTATAGCAAAATAAATAATTCATTGTGACGAAACTTGGGAGCAAGTTTTCAATGAAACAAATTTAACTTAACATATTGAAGTTTTCTAAAAAATTGGATTATGTAATAGAAGCATGTACACGATACAAAAATATAAAAGTTGATAATAAACTAAAACCGTGGATAAGAGTAGGATTAATTGCACCAATAATAAAACGAGATAATCTAAAAAATATATATTTGAAGGAAAAAATATTCAAAATTTGTGAGAGGCCCACAAAAATATTCGTAACTATTTAACCAAATTATTAAACATAACTAGTTATAGTAATAAAATTAAACAAGTACAAAATAATACAAAGGAGGTACGTTAAACAGAGAATATTATATATTTTGAAATTTTTGATTCATAAAAATTAATCCCAAAGAAGTTGCAAATTAATTTAATGCTTACTTCTCCTCAATGGCTGTACACTTGAATGGAGAAAAATCTGACTTGCATGATGTTGAGCTTGGTGTTCCTCAGGGTTCCGTATTAGATCCTTTACTGTTTACGATTTACCCTGTCACATGAAAAATTATCACGTGACAATGTTTGCTGACGAACAGCAAATATCGTGTCAGCGAACACTCCCGAACTTCAAAACCTTGCTGGTAATACAATTGAGTCAACAAGCACATGGTACCAGAGAAATAACTGATCTTAAATGAAAAAAAAACTGTGTTTTTAAATTTTCATTTTCAGAGACCTGTTCCAAATTACATTGTTCTTTATGAAAATATTACTAGATTAGAATCAGTAAAATAACTTGGCACATTTCTTGATCACAAGTTATTCTGGACTAACAATGTTAGCCATGTGCGTAACCAATTAAATAAAACGTTCTATGCAATATCACAGTTGAAATCCGCACTTGATAAAGATGGCTTAGTTAATATTTATTATGCTATGGCATAATCACATATTGTTTAATATTATGGTATGGTGCAGATCTATAAAATTACAGAGGCTCTCACGCTTACTAAAATTGATATGGAACATTTTAGAAAGAGAGCAAACTTTCATAACTATACAACGAGACATAGTGAACTCCTGAGTGTTCCTTTTCATCGAACAAGTGCATTTAAGCGTTCCCCCTACTATAATTGCATCACTTTGTATAATGCTCTTCCTGAGGGGACTCGCAATGTCTCGCAGTATATGACATTTTTAAAAAAAGTGAAAGAGTACTTATCTACAAATTGTTTTTACACTATAAGGGATTTTTTTATGTAAAAGTTAATGTTTCTGATTTTTTTGTTTGATTAGATCTTTCATTTTAAATATTCACTTAGATGTCATTTATTTTAATTTTATCTTCAAATTAATTTATCTTGTTCGACAGTTAAATTATGCATATATTTATGTGAGTATATTTGTATTATTTTTATGTTATGCGTTTGTGTGTATATATTCGTGCGTATATATTATGTGTTTGTTTATTTTACTAATAATGTATTTGAGTTGTCATTGACACATTTGTATCTAATTCTGGTCAATAAATTATTATTACTATAAATATTAATAGTGAAAAAATGGCAAACAATATAAAAAATTATCTCTTTTCTGGCATAAATAAAATTTTCCTTAGCCACAAATAAGTATCGATTATGGTACTGAAACAACAAGAAAGAGAATTATCATTTATTTATTAATTTATATTACTACTGTTATAAAATTTAATACACGTCCATTATATATGTTGAGGGTTTTTTACATAAAACTTAAATAAACGTACATTTTTATAGCGAGTAATTTTTTTATTTTACGAAAATACTCTGATGATACTGCCTACTAGCCGTTAAAATAAATCGCGGCTATTTTTCTAACTCAAACATTCGCTATGTAAATGGATGAAAATCGTCGAAATGAATTAGGCGCGAAAACGGGAAACCATAAAACAAAGATAATTTGCCATGTAGGGGGTAGTTAAATTAAGTAAAATAAATACTTCAGCTGTGGATAGAACTCATCTCTTTGTTTACAGTTAATAACGTTATTTATGGTTATGCGAGATAATAGATAATAATTATTTTTAAAATGTAGATGTTCGTTGAACTAAGAAAACGTTATATGTTTATGGGGTACCTTTTAAGGTAGATTAATGATAGACACATCTTCGTTAACAAACATTACAATTACTCAGACATTGTACGTATTTACAATCTCCAGTAAACACCCTGTATGTAGGTTCAATAAATCGCAACAAGAATTTTTACAAACCACTGATTTATTAATCACTTAATTACAATAATTATTCCTTATACTAAAACACACTAATTATACTCTTAATCTACTATAAATTCACTATTTTAATTTACAACTGGATGTTGTTCCTTATTTTATCTTAACACTTGCTTATCTAACATAAAACTACAGTGCGTTTAGATCCACTGTATATATATCCGCGTCGAATGTACTAGTTTATTATAGAATGTTCTCCAACATTCGCGATTTTTCTGGTGCCGTTCTCGAATGTTCAATGATTCCAGTGGCGTAGTTGTGCACATAACAGTATCTTAGTGCTTTACCTGATTTAAACTGGACAAAAGTATTAAAGGCTCCACTATAACAAATTTAGCAGTATTCTCTCAATATGTGGTTTTTATACTTGATAACCAAAGACATCTAGACGTTATATACGCCGACTTAGCAAAAGCTTTCGACACATCGACCACGGATTGATGTCGTTTAAGCTGAATAACTGTGCTGTTTCGACATCTCCTATAGCACTAATTAGGTCCTACTTAATTGATAGAAATCTATATGAATGTTCAAGGTCGAATTTTAGCCCCTTACTTTTATTGCTCTTCATTCATGATTTGGTACAGACTATTAACCCTAACAATGTGTTGCTTGTTGATGGACTCAGAATTTACCATGCTGTAGAAGACGAAGAGAACGGCACGGTAGCTCAGTCAGCTAGAGAGCATTATGTGGTAAATTAGCTTTGATGTGACTCTGCCGTGCTCTGGGTTCCATCCCCGATAAAGACGCTACCAATGTTGATGGGTAATAGATGTCGTCTGCATGTTTAAGAAGATGATCACTTATTTATTCAAATTGAAATATTGAAGCTTGTGATAACTTGGATCAAACTATTTTGCTATTTTATACTTGTCAACAGATAGAAAAACTATGTAGAATATACAAGTTTCAAGTCATATGCAACAAGTGTTACTCAAGGATGCAACTTAGGTCCCCTTATGTTTCTGATGTTTGTTAACGACATCAAGTTATAGTTAAATTCATATTTTTCTTTATGCTGACGATGACTCTAGATAAGACATTGGCATTGTATCAATTTTTTAAATAAATTTTCTGAGAGATTAAGAATTTTGGATTTAAATCATTTTAAACAAAAAAACATTGCTTTAAATTTTTTTTATGATTTTGAGAAGTATTTTAATGAAGTATTTTTAAACATCTTATCATACAAATTAATTTATGTTTCTATTTTAGCAGTCTTTATCTATTTATTTATATTTCATATTTAAAAGTATTTGTGTTCTTCTTATTATTATATTTAAACATATCTATCGTATTGTCTATTTTATTCCGTACTTTTTTTTATTGGGATTTTGTAAACATTTTGTTATACTGACATTAATAAATGATATTATTATTATAAAATTTAATAAACTTGAAATATTAAAAAATATGAAACTATGAGGTTCACAAGGAAAAGGATCATAATTGTATACAACAACAAAAAATATGTGACATTACTTTGGAAAAGTTCTATCCCTAAATACAAATACCATACATAGAGACGATATTATTAAATTGTCAGGGGCGAGCGTAGGTACGTCTTTACTATGTATATATTTCGATATGCGATGTAAAGCAACGCCAAGCGCGATTAGTAGTTGGATGGATGACCGTCCTAACGAAGACCGCGTCCTCGCCTCACACATCTTCCAACGATTTGTATATCAGTGTATGCACGGAAGCTATACAATCATAGGCGAGGGTTGTGTAGGGGATATTCCATCCTTCGGAGGGGATGTAAAGCCGTCGGTCCCTTGTCTATTAAATGTTAGACAAGTAAAAGATCCCTACGCTTCTTAAGGGAAGAAGCTCGGCAAAATTCCTGGTTGGGGGTAGCTCGTCTACAGGCGTCGGTGTTAGGCCTCAGTAGCGGATATAGGCCGACGTTAAATAAATGTATATAAAAAAAAATATATTAAATTGTCTAAGAGAATGAAGGATAAATTTACTTCAGGCATTGATGGTATTCTCTGCTTTTTCGTTGAAGATTGTTGTCATGCCTTGTTAGAACCCCTACTTTTCCTTTATAATCTAATCTTGAGAACAGCCACATTTCCTGATATGTGGAAAATTACTCGAATTACTCCCGTGTTGGGGCGAGCGTAGGTGCGTCTTTACTATGTACATATTTCGGTATGCGATGTAAAGCAACGACAGGCGCAGTTAGTACTTCGATGGCTTGTATATCAGTGCATGCGCGGAAGTTATACAACCTTAGGCGAGGGTTGTATAGGAGATATACCATCCTTCGGAGGGGATGTAAAGCCATCGGTCCCTTGTCTATTAAATGTTAGGCAAGTAAAAGATCCTTACTCTTCTTAAGGGAAGAGGTTCGGCAAAATTCCTGGTTGGGGGTAGCTCGTCTACAGGCGTCGGTGTTAGGCCTCAATAGCGGAAATATGCCGAAAAATACTTCCGTGTCAAAAAAAGCGACCCAGTTGTACTCCAAAATTATCAGCCTATTTCTATTTTATGTAATTTTGCGAAATTGTTCGAAATAGAGAAATCTAATTGTGTTTATCCTAATGGTAGACCTTATATTTCCATGTATCAATACGGTTTCTTAGATAAAAAATATACGATCACAAACTTAACCTGCTTAACTCAGTTTGCCACTGAAATTTTCGATAAACAAGGACAAATTGTATGCATGGATATTTAGGAAGCCTTTGATCAAATCGATATATATTTATTATTAAAGAAATTAGATAACTTTGTATTTTCCGAAGGCTTAATGAATTTATTTACGTCTTATTTATTTAAACGCAGGTAGTTTGTCGAGTTTTCGTTCGAAATATTACATTAATGCGCCAGTAGTACCACAAGGCTCCAATTTAGGACCACATCTATTTCTTATTTACATCAACGATATTAGTGATGTTATTAGCTGTTCAAAATTAATGTTCGAGGATGATTTGAAAATCTATAGAGAGATAAGTACGATAAGCGATTGTAGAATGATACAGAATAACTTTAAAGCCGTATCTGCACTGGTGTAGTGCGAATCATCTATTCATTAATGTTAAAAAATGTTACGTTATCACTTTTTCTCAGAAAAATAAACCTGATGAATATGATTATAAAATAAATTTAAAGAGTGTAACCAGATTACAGAAATCAAAGACTTGGATATTATCTTCGATAGTCAGTTAGCATTCAAGCCCATATTAATAGTGCTGTGTCAAATTCATATAAAATGCTAGGCTTCATATTTAGAAACTGCAAGTGTCTTAGCAAAACTTCTAGCCTAACATTGTTATATTATGCAAATGTTTGCTCAAGATTAGAATATGGCGCTATCTTATGGTATCTGTTGTATCTATTAAATATTCGTTTTTTAAGGAGGATGTCATTTATCCGCTGAGAGGAATTAATACGTCCATGTTAACGAGCCATTTTAAAATGGTTTCATTAGAAATTAGTCGCGATATAATTCCATTAAATATTTATTCAATTCAATTCACAATATTATTTATTGTCCCTTTTTGTTGGACAAAATCAGTTTCCACATAATAAGACTTGAAATCCACCATCACACAACATTCTATGTCGATAAATACAGGACAAATATTACAGCTAAATTTCCAATGTATGTAATGATGTGCAATAATTTTAATAAAATCTCCCATCTATGTGATATTAATTTTGATAGTCTAGGCAGTATATTAAGTTACATAATTAATACTGAATAGTGGGATTAATTTTGTTTGTAACTTAAGTATCAATACTATTTTTCTTTTCTATTCACAATTATAATACTTGTTTTCATGTATTTCCTGTAACTGGGTGCTTACCTGTTGGAAATAAAGAGATTATTATTTTTATTATTATCACACAAAATATCTTGGTATATTCATTGTCATAAAACTTATAACTCAATATAAAATAATACATACGTTAGGAAAAAAAATATTCCACATAATTGTATTATATCATAATAAATAGTAGTAAAATAAGTTAGTATAATTGGTCGACCAAAAGAAACTTTCCGGCGATTTCCTACTTACTAAATGTATGTGAATTTCAGTTACAAAAGAATTGTCATGGAATGTAGTGAACACTAGCTGACGATCCATAGCGGACAAATCGCAAGATATTCCGGATAAGAATAGTTGGAAAGTTTTCGCATAAAGACATTCGTTCCCCGCCGTTTCTCCCACTCCCTATCTCTTTCTATCCGTGATTTGTATGCTTGTTGGCGTCTTTGTTTGTGAATATAACATACGCTGTTGGGCGCAAAAACAACTTGTAAACGGACCATTTACTTCGTTTTCCTTGCCGCACTCTCCTCTCTGAGCGCCAGAGATGCGCCTGGAGCTATAAATTCACACCAGCTTAATCACTGATTTAATTCGATTAGATCTATAAAGCCATCGTTCGTCTGTGTGCGCTGTTTAAAAATTGATGTAGAGTGATCGTTAATTTTCGATTTTAGTAAAATTTCCAGCGTTATACAATTATTGTCATATCCGGTAAATATTTTTTCAAACATCCGTTAATTTTATGTTAATGCTAAAAATCGGTAATACGTGTATTGCCATTGTTTTACGAACATTGCAATGAACATTTATATATTTTAAGAAACTTTTCGTGATGATAATTATTGTAAATCACCTTTTTTAATTTTTTTTCTGATAATGAAATTTTGAGTAAATATGCTCACTTTTTAACGTTAAATAATTTTTCCGATAACTTTCAGTTTCACTGAAAAAAATTTAAGTTCTTTTTCAATCACACTGGAAGTTGCTGGGAAAATTATTTTTTGTCAATCAATGTATTTATAAAGAACTAGAATTGCTTTAGTTGTTTAACAAACTATTTTTAAGAAATATTAATAATAATAATAATAATAATCTTTATTTCTCAATTGAAAAAAACATATGTACACAAAAAGGTATACATAAGGTCGATGAAGAAAATGTCACATAAATAATTAAAAAAACAGTACCAAAAATAGAAAACAATACACGATAAAATAATGTGGCTAAAATATACAAAACATTTTTGGACTTAGTCAGACCCTAAAATAATTATAAAAATAGATTAGATTTATGTCATATGGATTTAAAAAGAGGAAAAAACAATAATATGGAAAAAGGAGATATTAAAATACAATTAATTTAAAAAATCATTGACTGTGTAATATTTTTGTTTAGCAACAATTTTTTAAGTTTTCCTTTAAAAACATGTATACTACCAGAGGATTTAATATCTTCGTCTAATAAATTATAGAATTTACACCGTTGATACAGAAAACTTCTCTGATACATAGTAGTTCTATGACAGTCAGGCAGTAGGAGATGTTTAGATCGAGTATCATGTGAATATCGAACTTGATTATTTAAAAAAGTGGATTTGGGTTTGTGGACATATGAACATACTTCCAGAATGTATAGGCTAGCAACAGTCAAAATTTTTAAAACTTTAAAAGCATCTCTAGAAGTTTCTCTGTAACTCAAATTTAACATTATACGAATTGCATATTTTTGCAGTAAAAATAACCTAGCTACATTAGTACCATTACCCCAGTTTACAATTCCATACCTCAGATGAGAATGAAAATTGGCAAAATAAAGGGTTTTAAGGATATCCTGGCTACAATGCTTAGACATAATTTTTAGAGCAAAACAACTTTTTCGTAGTTTTATACACAGATTTTCAATGTGATGAGCCCATTGCAGGTGTTTGTCAAAAGTGACACCCAACACATTATTAGTATCACAGGTATTTAACTCAAGATCAGTACCATTAAAAAGTGTTAGGCCTTCGGAATTGTTATTTAATGTAAATTGTATGGAAACAGTTTTAGTTTTATTTAAATTCAGATTATTCTTATAAGACCAGCATATAGTTTCCTGATAAATTATTTCAGTGGTTGTTTTTACTTCCTTTGAGTTATTTCCTGTAATTAGAACATTTTTATCATCTGCGTAGCACACGACATGGACATTTGATGTTCTTTGCAAGTAATCGATAATGTCATTGGCAAACATAATATACAGTAATGGTCCCAAAATTGAACCCTGTGGGACTCCTTGCTTGACCCAGCTAGTCTCGCTTTCGGTTCCAAAGGCCATTTTTACAGTTTGAGCTCTGTTGTCAAGATAGGATGAAAATATTTCCAAAGCTTTCCTTCAAACGCCATATCATGCGAGTTTAGCTTTGAGCAACTGGTGATCTACCATATCAAAAGCTCGCGAGAAATCTAGAAAAAGACCTAGAGCAAATGTTTTGTTGTCCAGCGCCTTAATAATTTGGTGATGGAAATTACATAATGCCGACTCAGTGCTTTTATTAGTAGTGAAACCAGGCTGAGCAGGAGAAAGCAGATTATTTTTTGCAGAAAGTTGAATAACTGGTCTTTGAGATTGAGTTCGAAAAGTTTTAAAAACTATTATTTACTAATGTATCCCAATACACAAAGTTGGAAACATCAAAAATTGGGTTTTTAAGTACTTATGTAAAAAGTAACGCATTTCCTAGAATTCTGAAAATATCAAAAGTTGACATGTCTTATAAAAAAGGTAACATTAAAGATCCTGTTATTTACAGACCAATCTCTATTATGCCCATCTACAGAGATTTTTGAAACCTTGTTGAAATTATAGCTTATTTTGAGCATTATAATATGTCTAATTACAATCAGTTTAGATTTAGAACAAAAATGTCCTCTACTTTAGCCATCAACACACTTACAAACTGAATAAAGCATTTGAACAAGTTAAAACCTTATACGCTCAATTCCTTGATTTAGGACAGCGTTTGAGTGTGTTTCTAACCGGATTTTTGCAAATTCTCCCATGATAGTTTCATGGCACTCATTACATATTGCCATGGAAAGATATCCCGTCAGACATATGAATATTAAATGAGAATAAGGAAGAAACAATAACCTTTAGTTTAAAGCATTTTACAGAGGGTGATAATAATATCGTATCTACTTCCTATGTTTTCTAAGTGTTTGTGAAAATTACGTCGGAGTTATTGCCACACCAAAGGTTTGATCTCCAAGACTTTAGGTTTAAGGAATTGAAAACCCAAAGATAAGGGAAAGATGGTTGCATGTGCAATAGTGTAGAGAAAGTAATGTTGATTGCTTGTAGAAAAGCTGGACCAATGAAAGTGATCAGGTGTAGAAAATCATGCTCCGTGATTGTCTGAGCCTTCTTGTACTGCACGTCTGTCAGAATTTTTTTTTCACAGCTTCTAGTTGACACCCGACGTCACCAACTACATATGTACTAAGAACCCTTGTGTGGATAGAAGTATTTAAAATCTATAAAGTGTTTTCTTTTTAAAGATCTTAAATGATAATAATTCGTAAATTTCGATTCTTGGGTTAATAAATGACATTTGAAGTTTATTAATTTAATTCGGAATGTAAAACATTATTCATTAGATCAAAACTCACTAGAATAATAATAAAAATAAAGTATGGTTTTACTGCTTAAACTGAAATATCCTCCAAGTGACATTTATTAGCCCCCAAAATTTAGTTAATTATGTTCATTGTAAACCTGTTAACAAGAAAATCCTTATGTATTATAATTATATTATATTCCATCCTGTCTTATAAGACAAGAACGTGTTTGGTGATAGCAGCTGAGAACCAGAAGCTATACAAGAATTCTTCCGCCAGAGAAGCTGCACAAAAATCTCAGAACTCTGTGCGCATGACTTTCTGTAAATAGCCATGTTTGCTTTTATAAACAAAAGGCAGAATCTTTACTTTTTCAACACCACTGCGCAAGCTCTTCCATAAGCAACCATCTTTATTTTTTCCTTTCAGGGGGTGTCATCTGACGACAATGACCAGAGGTTGTACAAAAAGTTCACAGCTCTGAAGCTATTCGGCTGCTACAAGCAGTCTTCAGGTCTGAAGATAATGACCAGAGCACAAATTAAGTAAAAAGATATGACAGAGAGACGAAGTAAAGTAATTTAAAAGAGAGAGGAAAAACCTCTGTTTACAGTCCACATACTTTCACTGTTGTCAAATTGGCTACTAACGCGTTGAAAACACGAATTACTTTAACAATTGATGTTGCGTTCTCCCTCGCAACTTATTATATCAACGCTCCCCGCGGCAACGCTGTACATCCATCAAACGATTGATTATGATAAACTTGAAAAAAAAATTTCTTATGCTATTTTAAACACATGATGATGTTTCATAAAGGGGCAGCCAAAATATATAAAAAATATTTATTGAATTTCAAACCAATGTAGATTGATACTATCGGCGGTCGATATTTCTAGATGCTTTTTTACAGGTAATTACCCTGTCTGACTCTAAATTAAAGGGCCAGCTCTTTGGAGGTCACAGAGACATATAAAGAAAGATCAAAGGTGGTGGGCGGGGTTTCGCATCTGTATACTTAATCTGTGACCAGAGGCTCTTGTCTGCTTCTGTCTCTTTCTCCCTTCCTCTCTCTTTCTCTATGGTACGTGAGAACTGGGTGGCATATCGTTCAGAATCGGCATTGCTTAGCTACTAACTTTTTTCTTTTACATTTGATAATAAAATTGTAACATTTTTCTACTTGAATGATCTGCCCTTCGTAGAACTTTTATACATAAAGTAGCTTATAAATGATCTTATTTTCCTGACCCTAGTGAAAACCGAATCTACTGCGAGAGATTCAGCAAATTCTAGCATAGACTTAAATGTTTGTTTAAACATATTTTACAATATTACCTAAACGTAATGGTATATTTAATTACGTAACATTAAATTCAATTTAAAAAGTAATCCACCGCATATTTTAGACGCTCAATATATGTTTTCGTCGAAATAAAAATAACCCGTTGAAGTTTACATTTCACCTGAATAGGAATACATTTTCTCTGTAGTGTGTGAATAACATACCTCCGATATGCGAAGTGAGAAATTATAATGTGTAACGGAGAATGTAGGTGTAATATATTTCTTTTATGCTGTGTCATACCGATACATAACAAATTTATAAAAGCACGAAAACAAAGTACATTAGGTAATCTTTTTGCAGATAGTGCCTAATGGAAGAGATGAAAAATGTATATATCAAATTCTCTAGATAACATATACGACCATCAGGTTTGGGAAAAACTCATTTATAACACTTCAGAAACATCTCATTCCACATACATGTTCAAGGCCAGATAATGTCAAGAGGAGCAGTAGTAGATAATATCATTTCCACCTTATACATCATCATAGAAAGGAAATACATTCCCTAGGCGGCCCGGAGAATTAGATTTGTTGCAATGAATTAAATAATACATTTATTCGATTTGTGTAATATAGTATGGTTAAACATGAATGAATATTGGATGCAATATTTTAAATATATATTTTAGATCATTTTAGACATATTTATTAATTGGTATTTGACGAAAATTGTAGTCACATACTTATTAGTAGATTATAAACTTGTAGGTAAGTCAAACATTGACAATTAGAAACAATATATTTGAACGTAGTGACATGTATTTTAATGGCACATAAGAATAATAAATGAATAAAATATAATTAAAAAAATCTATACTTTTCAAGTATAAAAATCAGGAAATTTTAAAAGAAAATTACATAATGTTCGACAAAATAAACTCATATACGAGTGTGCAAGACTCAACTGGCTATCACAAATGAGAAAAAGCAGTTCACGTAAAAAATGAACTAATTTAATTAATAATTACTAAATATTTGTTAATAGTTTAAGTTTCAAAAGAACAAAAATATACAGTTGTCCTTACGAAACGATATAACCATACTATAAAGTATACTAAGTTCTTCAATATAAAACTCTAGTAAACTTCTGCATAGTGGCACAACAGTGTTTAAAAAAGAGAGTTCGGAAACTCCAATGGAAATGAGAAAAAAACTGTCCAATAATCATAAAACTCTAAAATTTGACCTAAGAAAAATAAATTAATAATTTATAAGCTTAAATGTGCCAAAAGTGAATCTAAAATCATAAAAGAAACTAATTATAACTTAAATGCAAATTTAAGTGCAAAATAAACAATGAAATTAGCAAAGTTGTGAAAATTGTAAAGATTAAGAATGGCTACCGTTACCAAAAAACACTTAAGTTAAAATAATTAAAAAACTCTAACTTAATTATAAGAATATCGAATGCTAAAATACTTACAAAATAATAAAACACATCTAGTGTACTCACAATATCAAGTACAGAAAAAGAACTAAAACAGCTTGAAAAAGGGGTAAGGTGGATGGATTTCTTAACTGGAAACAGCATTGTCTTAAACTATTTTGTAAAATGAATTCGTTAAAGTTTATTTTCATTAATTTGCGAACGGTAATGGAAATGCATCAGCTGATTCAAGTTTACTCTGCTCAAGTAGACTCAAGGTTGAGATACGGAATTTTTCTGTAGGGAAATTCTACTGACGCAACAAATGTGTTTATAGCACAAAAAAGAATCATCACATGTATGACAAAAATTCCACAGAGGGAGCCATGTAGAACATTTTTCAGATAATTAAATATATTACCTCTTCCATGCTTATATATATATTGTACTGTTTTACTATTATTGAACTTAATAATTTGCAGTACTAATCAAACTTTAAATTGTTTATTTCCAATAGATAAACCCAAACAAAAAACTCTAAAACCAAAAAGATCAATTTAAAATCTCTTACCTTTTGATCCGAAAGTATGTCAAATTTATTTAATGGGCCGGCTAGCTAATCTTTTCCTTCAGGAGCAGGTTCAAATTCAGTTCCCGTTTTAAAATGAAATTTTATTAAAGTAAAATTTTTAATCTGATATAAGTAATTTATTTTCCTTGAAATTTAGATAATTTAGCAGTTTTATAACAGGTTCGAAAGTCTAATACACTATTTAAATTTTAATATACAACCTTGTCCAAAATTAAACACACAAAACCTTCCTTCTTCATAGCTACACTCTTCCCTTTCCAAATCCAACAATTCTCCTTTCATTAATTCTTCACCTTATCTTGTCCTTATCTCCTCTGCAATTCCTATCCACAATAACACCTCTTCCTTCTTATTTACAGTATATTTTTACTCTTCTTCGCTGATCTCCACAATTTCTGACTTTTTATTCAATTTCAAATTATTAATTCCTTTTTTATTATTTTTTTTCTTCACTCCCTAATTTTCACTTGTTCTTCTTTTTCTTAAATTTGTTTTTTCCATTTTACAACCTCTCTTATATCTGTTGTTTTCTTCTATATCACTAAATATCAAAGTACCCAAAATAAACTAAACAAAAGACCATGTGAATTTTGATTAATTTCATTCCAAACATAACCTAACTTAAACCTCCTTGCCTTTCTCCAGGAAAAACATTTACCAACTATAAAAATAAAAGAAATATCATAATGACTTAAATGTCAGAAATTATTTCAACTGCACAACTACAACTTAATAACCACTAACATAGATGTCAGTATCAAACTTACTGTTGACATCAAATAAAAACTTAAAAACTATTAAAACAACTCTAAACAAGTATTAACATTCTAAAACACATACCTTTCAGATCTTTAGCTAATTTTCATAGAACTAGTTCGATTCCGGGCTCTAAATCTGCCTACTCCCCAAATCTCACCACGATCCGTTGACCCCCCTTTTTTCTCTTGAAAATGGCTCCAAAACGGGAGCCGAAACGTCGAGACATTAACAATCTCAGACGCGGTTCAACCTGAGAACTCCATGTGCCGTTCCCTAGACAAAAACTTTCTTTAGACGCTCCTGATTGTATTGGACCTAATGTTACATGGCCTATGTCCATTTAACAGTTTTATTTAAAAACTAGTGTTTTGTGGTTAGTTAACACGACCTGTATATTTTTTGGATTCAGTTTTTGCAGGTGAAACTGTTTTCAACTAACAGAATTTTACATGTATAACTGCTAAACCATGTCACACTGTTTTATGTACTTAATTTTATATCTTAGGAACTTAGTCCTGTTTTTCTACTAACACTATTATGTATCTCATATCCGTTGTAATACAGCATTATTATCCCAGGAAACAATTTGTCTACAAAATTTAGTTACATCAGATATCTATTTTTCAATTTTTATATTTTTGTTTACTATGGAGTACATATGGTTATTTTCCTTACCTTCTCTCATTCTATATATAGTAAATCCTATGAGATGTAATATGTTACTGATTTATCAATAATATCAATACGTTTTACTACTTATTTACATCTGTTAATATTTGTTGTTATGTATAAAATAGAAATTGCAAAGGCAAATCAGCTGGCATGGAAAATAAACTATTATTATAGATTCCTTTTATCGATTATATGCCACTACTTTAGTTGAGTATGGGAATCTACAAGGCAAGTTGGTGCGCTTAAATTAACCACTAACAGATGGCCATACTTGTACGATTTTTATATTTTATAGCTTTCAATTTCAATAGGGAATTAGATTTCTCACATTTTTTTGGTGGCGTTGTTTGCCAGTAAACAGGACAAAAAAAGTTTACCTTATCAGTAAAACTCACCAGGAAGTCATTTGCTTGCAGCCTTTGTACTGATTCAAACATTATAATTTTTAACTGTGGACTTCAGTAATTGATATTACAATTTTTATATCCCAGTTACAAAGTGTTGGACATACAGGTAATTTCATTTCATTATATTCATTAAAATATTTTAATTAATCTTCAAATTTTGCCTTTGATATAATTTCAATTATTTTTAAAATAAATTTTGAATTCAAAGTCAATTCTTTTTAATTTAATAAGTAGTTAAAATGCTATATGTACCACATGGTTGTAAAAATATTTTTCTCTTTCCTTTTCATTTTTTTTGGCAATTTATAGTCTAAGAAATCAGCTTACTCGTGCATAGCTAATAATAATTCGTGCATAGCTAATAATTACACGTGCATAGCTAATAATAACTCGTGCATAGCTAATAATTACTATTGCATAGCTAAAATTACTTTTGTACTGCTAATCAGATTACTTTTGTATAGCTTAAATTAATTTCCTGCAGCTTTGTATAGCTAGCTTAATGTTTCGTGCAGCTAATTCAAATATATTTTGTACAGCTAACTAGCTTATATTTGCATAGCTAACATTGCTTAAATTTTGCATAAATAACTTGCATAAATTTTGTATGTGCTTATATTTGGTTAAATTTCCTACAATTTTCACCCCATTCATTGAGAGACGTAAATTGCCAAGAAAAATTTAGAATTCTTGCAATAAGAGACAATTGTGGGCCTGGATTGCTGTCCCAGACCCAGCCACCTGACCCATAAACCACCTAGGATACTGGTATCAAATTGTTTTTTTATATATATATATTTTTTTTACATTTCAATTTGTCTCAAACCGATTTGTCTAATTTTTTTATGTAATATATTTTGTCATTCATTTTAAACTATCTTTTTATTTCTCTTACCAACAATTTCAGTCTGATCTATAGCAGACTGGTTATTCGAGAAAAAGAGACTATTTTGCTTATTTTACTATAGATGGTGCCCAATTTAACATCAATTTTTCTTTGTCTCCTTTTCTCGAAATAAACAGAAATCTGTCGCTTATGCTGTACATGTCAGAAAGGGTAAGTTTCTCCACTCTTACGAATGCTCTGGACCCACGGCTCTCTGCTCCGGCTTAAACCAGCTAGTCGTCCGCACATGTTGCCTCAATTCTTTCTCAAAAATAAATAATAAGAGAAAGGAGGTAACATAATTGGCGACCAACGTGTGGGGCCCGAAACAATATAATTGACGACAAATGTGTAGGGCTCAATTCAATAAACATATTTATATAGTAAGAGTAGTAAGAGAGGTGAAACCCCAATTTTTGAATGTATTGTATATGAGACAAATTTTTAAATTTGTGGTAAGAAAATAATTTTTTCTTAAGTTGTCATATTTTTGCTTATATTTCATTTTGTCTAAAAATTTTTATTATATATTTTTGCATATATTTTTGCTTACAACAATTGAATTCTATGGTATACAGAAAATTTGCGTCCTTAAATATCAAATATTTTACAAGTCCAAATATTTTGTTAAAATATTCTTTATTAGTGAAAGTGAAGTTGTGGAATTATACCTACCTGAAATATTATTTTGCTGCTTAAAGTGTTTAATTTGATTTATTTCTGGAAAGTTAAAATTGAAACAACAGTTTTTTTATTTGATAGATAAAATTGTTTGTGTTTTTTTTATCTCTTGACAACAGATAAGACTACATTCATTTGCTATTTAAAACATACAATTTATTGCCAGTTGGGTTCTTAATAAAAACTTTTAATTTATTTCTTTAAATTTCTTGTTAACATGGAACTTCCATTTTGTGTAAGATATTTAACGGAATCTGAGGTAGATTATGAACTACGTATTCGAAATGTTAAGGCATCTAATAAAACTTTAGATACAAAACGGATGATATTAGACAATTTATTAAAAAAGCAAAAACGCGAATTTCAATCATTAAAAGATCCTAGCTTCGATGTTGAAACAGAAAAAACTGAAATCACCAACACTATCGCTGAACTACTTGCTTTAGTTCACGATTTTTCAGCATGCAAGGAGGACACATCCTATTTAATAATTTCAAATCGTTTAATATGCCTAACAAATCGAGTGCATAGATTCGTGGTTCCAGAAGAACCAACAGAGTTAAATATTAACTTGCAGGAGTTTAAAGATGACGCTATCGCATCTTGCGAGGAAATTGATGCAAGGTTAGAAATTAAAATTATTCCTAAATTAGAAAATATTTCACCTATTAATTACCCAATTGACAAGAAATATGTCCCAGTTTATAAATGGGGAATTCAGTTTGACGGAAAGTCAAATTTAAAAGCTTTTCTGGAACGCGTCAAGGAACTGGCTGCCGCTAGGAATGTATCGGAACAACAATTATTTGAGTCTAGTATTGATTTATTTACTGACAAGGCCTTAATTGTTTATCGGTCAATCAGATCTATTGTATCCAATTGGCAAGAGCTTGAAGAACAGCTTAAAATCGCTTTTTTAGTATGCGATTATGATGAAAAATTGTTAGATGAGATAAAATCTCGTAGACAGGGACAGTCAGAGTCCATAAATATTTTTGTTGCTACAATGCAAAATTTATTTAATCGTTTAGATACTGTTTTAAGTGAAGAGGAGAAGTTAAAAATAATTAGACGTAACATTTTGCCTAAATATATTCATGCATTAGCTTTAACAGATATTAAAAATACAGCCGAACTATTAACTTTATGCAAGAAAATAGATTTGGCCACACAAATGAAAAATAATTATTATTCTCCAATTCCTAAAGCATGTGTCCTCGAAACTGACTTGGCATATGTAGAAAATCTTCCATCACCTAAAAATAAAAATAATTTCAATTCTAAAAGCAAAAGTAACAAAAATATTAGTCTAAATAATAATTTGAATCAAGAAAATGCTGTTCCGGGTACATCAAATAATAATAAATTTTCTATTTCTTGTTGGAATTGTCAAAAGAAAGGTCATAGCTTTCACGAGTGTAGACAAGCTCGAAATAGGTTTTGTTTCCGATGTGGAAAACCTAATTTTACTTCTAAGACTTGCCCAGAGTGCAATCCAAAAAACTAGAAAGGTTTTCTGCTGTTTTATCAGGCCCACGGCAGAAAAATAATCCTAGAGGCCGAGTAATTTTTAATTCTAAGTTTAAAAAGCATTCCAGAAATGGCTCAAATAAACATATTTTCGCAAATTTCAAAGTTAAACCTAAAACTGACATTTTTGATTGGGAGAAGTGGAAAAATACAGTTCGTAATTTTTATAAGAATAACTTTCCTGAAATTTTACCTCTTGCTGTAGAGAAACCTTTCGATAACCGTCCTTATATATCTATTTCTTTATATGACGAAGAAGTTATCGCTTTGTTAGATAGCGGAGCTAATTTAAGTTGTTTAGGTTCACTTGCTTTAAATCTTTTAAATAAACATAATATTAAAATTGATAAAAGTAAACGAAAAACGGTCACAACTGCAGATGGTAAAAGTCAAACCGTGATAGGTATTTGTCAACTTCCTGTTGTTATAGAAGGGATTTGCAAAATTATTAAAGTATCTGTAGTCCCGTCCTTAAAGTGTGGACTTATTTTTGGTAGCGAGTTTATAAAAATTTTTCGTTTATCAATCAATTATAGAAATAATGCATGGGACATTTACAGTGAACTGAGCAACTTGGATATTCTAGCGTTAACAGAGCACCCTAAATTAAATAATACTGCTGAAGAAGGACAAGTTGAATTGTCCAGAGAACAGCACGCTGAAATGGTAAGGACAGTTGATTTGTTTAAAACATTATCACCAGAGGATAAACTTGGTAGAACAAATTTAATTACTGCTCACATCGAAACAGGTGAAGCGAAGCCTTTTAAAAAGCGACAATACCGGTTGTCTCCTTATATGCTTGCACATTTAAACAATGAACTAGATAGAATGCTTGAACTAGATGTTGTCGAGCCGTCCTACAGTCCCTGGAATTCTCCAGTTCTACTAGTTAAAAAAAGTAATGATGAGTTCAGGTTTTGCTTTGATGGTAGATCGCTTAACGAAGTCACTAAAAAGGACTCATATCCTTTACCTTTAGTAGATGATATATTAAAAATGCTCTCTAATGCCAAGTTTATCTCCTCAATTGATTTAAAAAGTGCCTTCTGGCAAATTCCTTTAGATGATGAAAGCAAAGAAAAAACTGCCTTTTCCATTCCAGGTCGTGGTCTTTTTCAGTTTAAAGTTTTACCTTTTGGCTTGGCCAACTCGGCGCAAGTAACTCAACGTTTAATGGACAGAATTTTCTCTCCTCGTTACAGTGATAAAATATTTGTTTATCTAGACGACATTATTATCACGTCTTCTACGTTCTCTGAACATATGACACTTCTTACCGAAGTTTATGAGCGTTTATCGAAAGCTAACCTCACAGTTAATTTCCAAAAATGTAATTTTGTTAGGAGTTCTCTCAAATATCTTGGTTATGTCGTGAACCTTGGTACATAAAAATGCGAGAGAACATCAATAAGAGGCCAGAAAAATATCCACAGTGGATGGTTAAAGATGGGTATATTTTTAAACATACGCAAAGGAAATTAATTTTAAAAACTAATATTTCTGACTGGAAATTAGTAGTTCCTCTTGACCAGCGACGTCAAGTAATTCAAGATAGCCATGATGTACCTACAAGTGCACACATGGGTTTTTATAAAACACTTAAAAAAGTCGCAGAAAGTTTTTATTGGCCTAAGATGCGTCAAGATATTTTAAAATATGTTCGTAAGTGTCATATTTGCGGACGAGAAAAACCTCCGAACGATCAAAAATGTGGTTTAATGGGTGCTGAAAAAAAAGCTACGTTTCCCTTTGAACTTGTTTGTTACGACACAAAAGGTCCTTTTCCGCCTAGTTCGAAAGGTAACCGATTTTTGTTGGTTGCGGTAGATTATTTTACTAAGTACGTTATAATGAAGCCTGTACGGCGTGCAACGTCTCAAGCTATTGTTTCTTTCTTGGAATCAGTATTTTTAACATATGGTGTCCCAAGGACATTACTTTTAGACAATGCTTCAGCTCATAAAAGCAAAGAATTCGATAAGTTTGTAGCGAAATTTAGTATCCCTCAGGTATTTTTCAACCTATTCTACCACCCCCAAGTTAACCCAGTCGAGCGTGTAAACAGGACGATCGGTACAGCTATAAGGTGCTTCATTAAAGATTCTCATAAAAAATGGGATTTACAAATTCCTGAGATTCAGTTTGCCATCAATACAGCTGTACACGAGGTTACTGGTTTCACGCCAGCATTTCTTAATTTTGGTAGAAAGCTACCTATTCGAGGCAGTTATGGTGATAAAGACTCTGATATAACTTTACCAGATCTAGATAATAATCGCAAACTTTTTGCCAATGAGCTGGACAAATTGCCAGAAATTTATAAATTGGTCCAAGAAAGACTTAACAAAGCTTACCAAAGAAGTAGTAACTACTATAACTTAAGACGAAAAGATCGCGTTTTTCAAATTGGTGACATAGTCTGGAGGCGAAACTTTGTGAAAAGCGATAAAGAAAATGATTTCACTGCAAAATTGGCTAATCGTTATGTCTTATGTAAAGTCCGAAAAGTCCTTTCAAATGTTTCATATGAATTGGAACATATGGATGGTAGTCCCGCTGGAAATTACCATATTTCAAAGTTGAAACCATACTTTGGTTCAAACTCTAATATTTCAGTAATACCAGAATAAGGAAATGAATGTTTTTTCTTAAATCGGATCATCAAAACAAAGTAAACATAACGATTCACTTAAATACCTATCTTATGTCTCTTGATTTTTTTTGAGTGTCTATTTTTGGCAAATTTCCTTAAATTATACAATAAGTATAATAATTTTTTGGTGCAAAGCCACCAAAAACAATTTTTTTGGTATACCAGTAAGCAAAGCTTACGCAATTTCTTTTTGGTACTAGTACGTACCATCGTTTGTCGATATTTTTTTTCTTCGTAAATCTCTAACGAAGGGATGTATTGGATTAACTTTCAAGGTTAACTATATCTGTAGACATGGCATGCTACCATTTCTACATACTTCATTTTTTTGAGTGAATTGTTTCACTCATCCGGAAATTAAAAAAATTTCCTCCCGCTCCTCTTTCGAGGATGATTCTCTTGTAAATTTTGTATATAAAATGGCCATTATTCTTTAAGTCCTTTAAGCATTATTAAGTTAAGTCCCCTATCCATTACTCTTTAAGTCCTTGATGCATTATTCATTAAGTCCTTCGTGCATTTTATTCACTAATAATTCATGCACTCCTTAATTTAAGTATCACTGAATTATATCATATATCACATATGTTTATCATTCATTGCTTAAGTACTGTACATATTATTGTAAATATTAGTTTAATTAAGTTGTAAATTAGTAAAAATATTTAGCTATATTTTTCTGGAAATATTTTCTAAAAATATTTCTTCCATTAACAATTTTTTGAGATCTGTTTATCAAAAAGATTTCTTTTTCATATCTTACCTATAAGTTATCTTACTTGTGAGATATACTGCTCTAAATTGTTATTATGTAAATATTTCTTTAACGTTGAGAAAATTTTCTCAAATACTAACCTTTAATAAGTACGTTTCCTCACCATCGCTTGCTAGCCAGACTTTTTCTCCAGTGAGAATGCGCGGGTCAATCTTTTGCATAACATACAGTATTCATTATTATCGTACAGCGGTAACTTTAGTAAAAAGTTATTTGTCTTTTATGTATTTTCCGGCTGGATCTATAACTTTCTATTTCTACTTTCTTCAGATCCACGAAGGTTCAGGGGTGGGAACAAAATAACATCCGGTAGCTTACGTTACCAGAGGATGAGAACCTACAAATGTAAAAATATTATAATTATTTCTTTTTCCTTTGTTCAACTTTCTGAACAGGAGTACTTACCTCTACTTATAATTTTACTTGTGGATTCTCATAACGATAGACAACAACACCGTCTCTTCTCTTCTTTTGTGTTTGTATTTTTCTTCTTTCTTTTGTGCTTTCTGTGAATACCTATACGATTCTTTACTTCAATTTGGTTTAATCTTTTCCTACCACCTTGGATAAGAAGCCATAACCTCAAAACTTTGACAACTAAAACTTTAAAACCATAAGTTTTATATTTTTACTAGATTATTTTAATCACCTTTCTGAAAACCAGCCTTATGGGTATTCAGTACTTTCCTCTTTCTTTTCTTTCTTGTTTATGTTTCTTCTATTTACCGTAATTAATAAAATTCTCCTACCTAGGTAAATTTAAATTTTTTCTAGCTTTTCTACTTCGCTTCACGATTTTAACTTTGATTTTTGAGAACAATTTTTCTGATTTAACTATAGTACATCTTACATGTACTATCTGATTTGTTTTGAACTATCAGTTTTAGCACTCAACGGCTATACATTTGAATTATAGGTTAACAATACCACAAGTTTTAACTTCTTGCTAACCTATATTGACATGTAATATTACATTACATGTATCGTGGTATTAGTTTTATAAAACTCTACCAATTTTAGTACTAGCAACGGCTTCACAGTTGCTCAGACGTTATAATGTCTGTAGGATTTCGACATTAAGTCGTCTTCCTTAAAATTAATTTTATCCATTTTTTTGTCTATTTTTAAAATTTCACAACACAACTTTTCACATTTTTTTCATTACTTAGTTCCGAAGACTTCTTCAGTTTAGGTCAAACACTTGCTCCCTGTACGTAGAACTTCTGGTAGAGAATGTATTTTGTCACTCATCCTTCGCTCGCTTTCTCAATTTTGTATTTTATGTTTCCTACGAGGAATTAATAATATTAAAGTATTGTTTACTTTCATAATATGTTTACGAGTAAAGCAAAGCAAAAATTTTTATACGTACCTTAAAAAAAAAATTTTTTTCGCCAGAAGGGAGGCATTCTGTTACATGGCCTATGTCCATTTAACAGTTTTATTTAAAAACTAGTGTTTTGTGGTTAGTTAACACGACCTGTATATTTTTTGGATTCAGTTTTTGCAGGTGAAACTGTTTTCAACTAACAGAATTTTACATGTATAACTGCTAAACCATGTCACACTGTTTTATGTACTTAATTTTATATCTTAGGAACTTAGTCCTGTTTTTCTACTAACACTATTATGTATCTCATATCCGTTGTAATACAGCATTATTATCCCAGGAAACAATTTGTCTACAAAATTTAGTTACATCAGATATCTATTTTTCAATTTTTATATTTTTGTTTACTATGGAGTACATATGGTTATTTTCCTTACCTTCTCTCATTCTATATATAGTAAATCCTATGAGATGTAATATGTTACTGATTTATCAATAATATCAATACGTTTTACTACTTATTTACATCTGTTAATATTTGTTGTTATGTATAAAATAGAAATTGCAAAGGCAAATCAGCTGGCATGGAAAATAAACTATTATTATAGATTCCTTTTATCGATTATATGCCACTACTTTAGTTGAGTATGGGAATCTACAAGGCAAGTTGGTGCGCTTAAATTAACCACTAACAGATGGCCATACTTGTACGATTTTTATATTTTATAGCTTTCAATTTCAATAGGGAATTAGATTTCTCACATTTTTTTGGTGGCGTTGTTTGCCAGTAAACAGGACAAAAAAAGTTTACCTTATCAGTAAAACTCACCAGGAAGTCATTTGCTTGCAGCCTTTGTACTGATTCAAACATTATAATTTTTAACTGTGGACTTCAGTAATTGATATTACAATTTTTATATCCCAGTTACAAAGTGTTGGACATACAGGTAATTTCATTTCATTATATTCATTAAAATATTTTAATTAATCTTCAAATTTTGCCTTTGATATAATTTCAATTATTTTTAAAATAAATTTTGAATTCAAAGTCAATTCTTTTTAATTTAATAAGTAGTTAAAATGCTATATGTACCACATGGTTGTAAAAATATTTTTCTCTTTCCTTTTCATTTTTTTTGGCAATTTATAGTCTAAGAAATCAGCTTACTCGTGCATAGCTAATAATAATTCGTGCATAGCTAATAATTACACGTGCATAGCTAATAATAACTCGTGCATAGCTAATAATTACTATTGCATAGCTAAAATTACTTTTGTACTGCTAATCAGATTACTTTTGTATAGCTTAAATTAATTTCCTGCAGCTTTGTATAGCTAGCTTAATGTTTCGTGCAGCTAATTCAAATATATTTTGTACAGCTAACTAGCTTATATTTGCATAGCTAACATTGCTTAAATTTTGCATAAATAACTTGCATAAATTTTGTATGTGCTTATATTTGGTTAAATTTCCTACAATTTTCACCCCATTCATTGAGAGACGTAAATTGCCAAGAAAAATTTAGAATTCTTGCAATAAGAGACAATTGTGGGCCTGGATTGCTGTCCCAGACCCAGCCACCTGACCCATAAACCACCTAGGATACTGGTATCAAATTGTTTTTTTATATATATATATTTTTTTTACATTTCAATTTGTCTCAAACCGATTTGTCTAATTTTTTTATGTAATATATTTTGTCATTCATTTTAAACTATCTTTTTATTTCTCTTACCAACAATTTCAGTCTGATCTATAGCAGACTGGTTATTCGAGAAAAAGAGACTATTTTGCTTATTTTACTATAGATGGTGCCCAATTTAACATCAATTTTTCTTTGTCTCCTTTTCTCGAAATAAACAGAAATCTGTCGCTTATGCTGTACATGTCAGAAAGGGTAAGTTTCTCCACTCTTACGAATGCTCTGGACCCACGGCTCTCTGCTCCGGCTTAAACCAGCTAGTCGTCCGCACATGTTGCCTCAATTCTTTCTCAAAAATAAATAATAAGAGAAAGGAGGTAACACTAAGATGTTTAACTCTTTACCCAAATACATTAAAGATTGTCAAAATTTGAACACTTTTAAAAGAAATTTAAAACAATTTTTAGTTGATAAATGTTTTTACAAGGTATCTGAATTTTTAAAATAACTGACGAATCCCATACAATGTAATTGTCTCAGTGAAAAATAAATTATTATTATTAGTATTGTGTAAATTCATTCCGTGGTCAAACTAGAGGTCATGAGGGACAATTAGTGATAGATTTAAACTAGGTAAGCTCTTCAATAAAATCTGGGGATACCTACCAATGTTTAGGAAGTGTCACCTGAAATATTAAAAAAATGTGTCATTATTAATCTATAATTGAAAATTGAAAGCAAAGTTGTATTTATTTAGTATTAAGTGTTCAGAAAAAGATTTAAACGGTGAAATAAATAGAAAATAACTATTTTAAAGAAATTTTATAAATTTATCTCGGATAATTTAATGTACAAAAAACTATTTAAAAACATAACAAATAGCATATCAAAGTAAAGTAGAAATAAAAAGAAACACATTGGTAATATTTATTTTCAGAAAAATCAACAATAGCTGTAAAAAGTAAAAATGTAGAAAAATTAATTATAAAAATTTCATATCAAGCAGTCGGATTTGCTTAGAAACGTCAAATTTAGACGATTTTAGGCACAGATCGGCAATTTTAGTGTATTTGAACGTCAGCTAAACGACATATGCAAATTTTCATAGAAAATATAACCTCAAAAAGAGAAAAACTAAATTTTGACAAAGACAAAGTAAATGTCAAGACAGTATATCAAGATATTAGTGAATTTACTTAAATAACTTTAAAAAAGTACCTAATTAAAGGTAAAATAAATATTAAATAATCAGAAATAAAATAAAATCGTTGATTATACAAGTCGGTGTTCGCATATATAATATAATATTGTGATTAAATTACAAATAGATAGTAAAATTTAACTACCCTGTATAATAAACAAAGTGCTTCGAGCCATCCAATAAATCCACAACCCTAATTTCAGCATTTCAAACTAGAAATAGCAGAACAAACATAGTGTAAATAAAAACTGTTCACTTCGCAAGTTGACAGAACTAATTGGTATACGATGAAGTTAGTTTATGATGAATCAAGTGAGGCGAGTTTCTATGAGATAACAAGGGAGCATACCATCAACCTAATGGTTATAAAAGGTATATACCTTTTAGTACATATGAGCTATATAATAAAAATTGTATGCATAAATCTTTCATTTTATTCGTCAATTTAGTTAAATAAAAAAGGCTTAATTAGTATAAAGTTTATTTAGTGTCATAAAAATGTTAAAATTTAGAAATATCCAATTTGACCCATTGTTAGAAAACCAATTAAATTTTTAATATATTCATTTCTTATCTCCAATTGTATTATTGATATCTGGAACCGAAACCTACAAAGATACCCTGAAAAGAGAAACCTTGTTTGATAGCTAGCTGAAGCAGAACCCACTACCCACCCTGGTAAAACAATTTCTTAACAAAAAATTGTTTAACAATTTAATTTTTATTTATTTATAAAATGCATTACAATAGATTTATATTTTAAATATTACATCCATAATTTAGTACCTACTACGTTATAATTTAGTACTACGTTATATTGTAGTACAGTATAAAATCAGGCATCAAATTTTAGACTAGTCATAAAAGGCTTTCTGTGCCATTTAACAAAACCCATTTTATGTTTTCTTAGTGAGGAACTGTAAGTGAGAACTCCTTTCTCTTAAATTGTACTTCATAATGTTGCGTCGGTGGATATAAATCCAGAATCATCCTCTTACTATTTATATGACCCCACGGTTCGACGCTTTTAGCTCGTATCTTTTTTGCTCTTATTATGACTTGCTATCGTATATTCCTTATCCATATATCACCAATGTTGTTTATGTTTATTCAGCCAATATATATATTTCCTTGATAATATTTACCTTGGGTTTTGTTTACAATAAAACGTAAAACGACTTTAATATAGCCTATAATCTTATCAGAATTTCAGATGGAGTTGTTTGATTTTTGTTATAAAAGTAAGTCGACTACTGGATCGATCCACACTATGTAGCAAATAAGATAAGAACATACGGTACGCTATACTGAAGAAATATAAGAAATATGTGACAGGTTACATAAATTATAAGAAAATGTTCCATTCTGTTCAGTTCAGTTTATTAATAATAATAGCCAATCTTTATTGTGTAAATATGTCATCGGAAACAAAAGATTAGCGGTACAGTAAAACTGATATTAAAACTACGCCTACACAAAATGAGTTACACTGAACACTAATAAATTATATTAAAATCTGAAATAGAAATTTTACCCAGAATTTAAAGGAGATCTAAATTAATTTTCAATCATCACTTAAAATCAGAGCCTTAAATCGGTTTGTAAAAGATTTTTAGTAGATAAGATGATCGATGCAGTTCATATTTTGCACGTATTGTATAGAAGTTGTCATTTGTATGTCATAAATTTAGGTTATAAATCGAATTTCTATTTAGAAATTTCTTAAATACATAGTTGGGTTTTTATTTTTATTAATTTTATTTTATTTATTTATTTATCCAACAGAAATCCTTTTACAGGACAAAGTGTACAATGTACAGTAAGCATTACAATCAAAATATATATTAAAAAAAACAATGTAAATTAAATATAAAACGTGTACAGCAAAATAAACAAATTATAGAGTAACATAATACTAAAATATCTATATTGCTATGTATTTGCATATTGGACGATTACGAAGATTGCATGTTTTGTGTTATTTGCTGAATCAGGGTTTGAATTTGTTTGTTTCCTTTAGATGGTTTTCAAAATTTATTTAAATTAGCTAAAGATTCGAAAGGTATGTGTTTTAGAATGTTAATACTTGTTTAGAGTTGTTTTAATAGTTTTTAAGTTTTTATTTGATGTCAACAGTAAGTTTGATACTGACATCTATGTTAGTAGTTATTAAGTTGTTGTTGAAATAATTTCTGACATTTAAGTCATTATGACATTTCTTTTAAGTAGGAAATTTTTTATAGTTGGTAAATGTTTTCCTGGAGAAAGGCAAGGAGGTTTAAGTTGGGTTATGTTTGGAATGAAATTAATCAAAATTCATATGGTGTTTTGTTTTGTTTATTTTGGGTACTTTGATATTTAGTGATATAGAACAGAACAACAAACAACAGATAAAAGAGAGGTTGTAAAATTGGAAAACAAATTTAAAAAAAAAGAACAAGTGAAAATTAGAGAGTGAAGAAGAAAAATAATAAACAAGAATTAATAATTTGAAATTGAATTAAAAAGTAAGAAATTGTGGAGATCTGCGAAGAAGAGTAAAAATGGACTGTAAATAAGAAGGAAGAGGTGTTATTGTGGATAGGAATTGCAGAGGAGATAAGGACGAGATAAGGTGAAGAATTAATGAAAGGAGAATTGTTGGATTTGGAAAGAGAAGAGTGTAGCTACGAAGAAGGAAGGTTTTTGTGTGTTTAATTTTGGACAAGGTTGTATATTAAAATTTAAATAGTGTATTAGACTTTCGAACCTGTTATAAAACTACTAAATTATCTAAATATCAAGGAAAATAAATTACTTATATCAGATTAAAAATTTTACGTTAATAAAATTTCATTTTAAAACAGGAACTGAATTTGAACCTGCTCCTGAAGGAAAAGATGAGCTAGCCGGCCCATTAAATAAATTTGACATACTTTCGGATCAAAAGGTAAGAGATTTTAATTTGATCTTTTGGTTGTAAAGTTTTTTTTGGGTTTATCTATTGGAAATAAACAAGTTAAAGTTTGATTAGTACTGCAAATTATTAAGTTCAATAAAAGTAAAACAGCACAATATACACACATATATATATATTGCATTGTACATATAAATGAGGAAAAAACATAGAATATTGTAAAGAGAAATAAATTAATGTTGAAAGTGTCTATGAATGGATTCTTTTATAGATGTAATTGAGTTATTATCGCTCTGATTCGAAATATTATTAGAGTTGTGGCATATAACATAAACTGATGATTTTTTCAACACATTAGTCCTAGCATTGGGTATGTAGAAAGTTATTTTGTCTAGAATTGAATTTTGGAACTGTAAAATTGATGAGCTCAAGTAATTATGAACAGCCAATTTTGTTATGGAGTATATTATAGAGAAAAGTTACATTATTCATAATTCCTCAAGATTATAAGGAATAAGGATGGCATATCAAATCTAGATAAAAGTATTTCATGATTATAACCACGGCCGGAATATACACCGTCATTCTTAAATATTAAAAACTTTTCTTTGAACAGGTTCCAAAATCATTGGTTGATTGTCGTAAATTGGATAGATACCAAATTAGAGATCCATACTATAATTTCGAGCGTACTAGTGAATAATGCAATGTTTTCAAGGTTAGTTCATTATTAAAAGATTCACAATTCCTAATAATAAAAAGTTTTTGAACATGTTGCAGCAAGATGGCTTATATCTTCTGAGAAATATAATTTATTGTCAAATAGGAGACCGAGATCTTTTGTAGAATATTCTCTGTTTAATATTTGATTGTTGAATTGGTAAATATATATATGAAAAATACTAGGTCCTCGGGTTGAACCGCGTCTGAGATTGTTAATGTCTCGACGTTTCGGCTCCCGTCTTGGAGCTACTTTCAATAGAAAAAAGGGGGTCAAGAAAAAATTGTTAAAGAAAATAATGCTCGGAGTTCGTGGAACTGGTTAGATTCCGGGTCTCAATCTGCCTACTCCTTAGAGCGAACTCGCTGGCAGTATCTGACGAAGTGTTATTTAGACGAAAGCTGTCTGTCGGTGGGAGAGTGGTGGGGGGTTGAGGATATTTGATGGAGGCATCAGAGCAGAACGGCTGCTATCAGGATTATGAGGCGTGGATGAAGATTGTGGGGCTAGCCTGGAGATCAATGATTTCCAAGCGACTGGAAGACCATGACCGTCATCCCTTTTGTTTAGACAATTGGGACGTTTTCCAATCTCAATTGCTTCGCGGATGATTCGCGGTTCCTAGAAAAATGAGGATGCTATGGTTTTGGTGTTATCGAAGTCTATATTATAGCCTGTTAGGAGGCGGTATTGGGAAGTGATGATGTGGGTTCGGATTTTCTAACTGCAAGAAAGAAGACAGGAAGTTGTTTAGAGAATCTCTACCATGTGGCCAGATAACGAAGATGTCATCTACGTATCTTAGCCAGCAGGTGGGCTTCAGTTAGGATGAATTCAGGACTTGGGTTTCGAAGTTGTCCATGTAGATGTTGGCTATGACGGGGAACAGAGGTGATCCCATTGGAGCCCATTCAGTGAGTGGGATATTGGTGAATAATGACACAATATCGAAACTGACTAGAATGTCGTTCTGGGAAATAGAGGAATTTTGAAGAATATTAATGAAACGGATGGAATTTTTGACATAAGGAGGGGTTTGTTCAGCAATGGGTTGTAGAGTATGGGCTAGTTAGTGCTTTTCGTTCCCTAACTCACAAATTAGCGGGACATATAGCGAGACATTAATTTGATGTTATAGAAATATACAATCATTTATGTTGTTAATATAGAAGTTAATTTTCAGATTACTTGCAAGACGTCTAAGATTGGATCCTGATGTTGCCATGTATACGCCTGACCTAACCATTGCATGCGATATATTGTTTCTACTGTTTAGATAAGAAGTAAATAAATTGATTAGTTGCTGGACAATCCAAAGTCCATTAATTTTAATATTATAATAGTGTGACTAATCAAAGGCATATGAGAAATCAGTATACACCATTTCCACCTGTCCTTGTGCATCTATGGTTTCCGGTATGTCTTTTATTATTAAAGCTAAATTAGTTACTGTTGATCTCTCCATGAAACCATGTTGATAACTGAAAATTGATTTGTTTACGGATGGATAGATGAGGTTATATAACGATATCTTAAATACCTTTGAGAAGTTAGGCGTTTCTGAAGGGATATTATATTATTTAGTAATAACGCGAAGTAAACGAAACGCCTCTCATTAAGTTTCAGTAGTTTCAGCTCTCTAATGTAGGGTGTAATATGATCGTAAATTAAAAAATTAGTAACAAAATTAATACAGATTTTCTGAATCTTTTGAAGTTTGTCTCTGATGTATTTAAACAGGTCCCATATACACAACCACATTAGTTAACGTGTGATAAGACTAGAGACTTCCCTAATAGCGGTTTAGTGTTCTTATCAAAAATATTTCTGAATGTTGAAATTAGTTTAAAAGAATAGAAGCACTTTCTACAAACCTGGGATGTTTGACGGATATAATAAGTTAAGTAACTAGAATAATAAGTTTTTAACTTCTTCCATATGTTCAACAGTTACATCATCGACTAAAAACTGACAATCAGCTAGTAATCCTAATTTATTTAGAATGCCAATAACGACATTTTTACTTTTATTTGGATTTAACAGTAACGAATTTTACACAGTTCAGTTTTTGATTTCAATTGGATCATAGTTTATTTAATTTTGAGCTTCCTCTGAATTCGAGCGATCAAAAGCAAGATAAAGCTGAACATCATCAGCGTACATTTGTGATGCTTTTTTATATGGAGTAAATCCGCGGTATAGATGTTGAACAATAGGGGCCCCAAGATGGATCCCTGAGGCACTCCAAGAAATAATTCAATAGTATCAAACATTTTTTCCAGTTGGTGTGTCAAGGTAGGTATATTTCGAACGATGGATAAAAAGAAAGTGAAGCCAGTCTAAAATGTTACCATTTATTTCGTAAAATTATAACTACTTGATTAGAAGTTGAGGATTCAACGAGTCAAATATTACTGATATTAATAAAGTTAGAGACCTTACTTTGCCATCATTTATTAAAGTCAGAACGTCATGAGGAATTATTATTAAGGCAGTAAACGTCCGATGCTTTGGTCCAAACCCAGATTTTATTTTAGGTATGATATTGTTGTTTATTACATAAGGTGACAATGGTCTGTGGACGATCCCCTCAGCTATTTTTGAGAGTACAGAGAGTCAGCTGATACGTTTAAGTTTCGAGATTGTAGTTATTTTGTTCTATTTTGGTACTGATTTAACTAATAATCCGTTTTAATGAACTGATATGTTACGAGTAAAATTGATAGTGAATTGTTACAGAATCTGAGTATCTACTTTTTAGTATTCTACTAAAACTAATACATCACTTTATAATTGTGTATATTGCTTATGCAGAAAAGAGTTTAAGCTGGTTGTCAAAAATATCGCTACCATTATATGTGACTTAGAGTCTTAACCTCGCATGACGGCATTAGATACAATACCGAATGGATTGGCCCTCGATAATGACATCCGAGGCCAATACCGTACTGTTAGAAAGCGGTGGGAGAGGCAGTTACTAGCTTAAGACCTCTACTTTTCTTCTATTTGTTATAAACTGTCTATATTCTAAAGCAAAATTACTGATGACAACAATGATAGTTTCAATTAAAACATAAATTGTCTGCTTTTATTCTGTTTGAGAATTTGTGTTAATTGCGGGAATCTTGTCCAGTGAACATTATTTCGTCACAATACATTCGTAATAAACGCCTAGTACACTCCGATAATTAGTCCATCATTAATAAACTACCAACTTACTTTCACTTCATCATTGGAAGAGTATTGGTAAAGAGCGTTATATTCAGGACGCAAATTATATACAAGAGTTACTTCATAAGCATGTTTGTTAACGGGAAAAATTCTTTGACAAAAAAAAAAACAGCACGCTATATAGCCCACATTTATTACGTTGATTATTTTAGTACACTGTAAAACTTCTAGTGTGTTACGAACATTTTTAATTCTTCCTACATGTTTGTTCTTCTGGAAGCTTCCATCTTGTAGCAATTGCTTTTTAAATTTAAAAACGTTTTATTATCTGGATGTTTTTGGTTTGAACAACATAATCATAATTTTTCAGCCATCGTTTGAACTTCTCAATGTCGCTTTAGTAATCGGCCTTGGGAAATTTATCTGAATCACTCCGTATACGCTTATCAAATGGCAATATCTAAACAACCGACTAATATTATATGAACACAATTTACACAGTTCGTAGATTTAAAACATATTAGCGTAGTCAATTTTGCTGAAAACTTATGTAGTATAATTGCTCACTATCATAACTATCGACCTATCGTATAATATTTTATGATAAATGAAAATATTGCCTTCCTTCCTTCCGTTTCAGTGAAACGCAATATTTAACTGGGTTTCCGCCCTTTTAAAATAGTTACAATATAGCTATAAAATGATATATTCAGCATAAATTGAGATTCATATGAATGGGAATATCATGAATAATGTGACTTTTTGGACGGAACACAATTGCTACCTCATGTGGGACCATAAAATTATTTATGACTATCATAAAAAGAACCTTGGAATATAGCAGTATACTTCCTGTCCTTATATATTTTACAGATTTCGAAAATTTTAAATAGATATGCTAAATTTAAAACATAATATTTAAGTCGCAAAACTCCTCTATAAATTTTTTATTTTACCATAAGGAACGTAACCAGACTGCAACCAACAGCTACTCTCCGGGCTATGTGCCCCGCCGAGCGCTGAATTACAAGTTACAAGCCTGGCGCGTTAAGACTGATCCTACCTAAAGGAGCTCTCGTGCCAGTCGTCCCATTGCAGACTGCAGTTTGGAGCTGTTGGCTCTCGTCAGTACAAGGTAAGCATATGACGAACGACACGAGTATCCTTTGACTATTTGGTACATCTTGGTATCGTTAGGATAGCGACATGCAAAATAGTCACCAGGCACCATCTAGCGGTCCAGTGTCTGCTACAATCTTAAAATAAATAGCCTGACTGGACTTAGTCCCCCATAAATATTTGCATATCGGATTTCTCTCTTTTGGATATGCCCACCTTAAAGAATACAATGCAAATAGTATGAATGAACATTTTTAGTTAGTTACTCTTTTACAACTGAGTTATTATTTTTACCAGGAAAACCAGGGTGTTACAAAAATTACGTACCACCTCAAAAAATTTAAAGTGCACGAATAGGCTCTAGGGAGTCTCAGGCTACAATAAAATTTTTATTTTTCAGCCAAAGAGTCTTGTTCGTGTTTACAAGGGAGACTGTGTCCTCGAGCCACATCCTTCAGTGGCTTGTATATCAGTGTATCCGCAGAAGCTATGCAATTTTAGAATGCATATAATGGATATACCATCCTTCGGAGAAGATGTAAAGATGTAAAGCTGTCGGTCCTTTGTCTACTAAATGTTAAGCAAGTAAAAGAACCCTTCTTTTCAAAAGAAAAGAGGTTCGACAAAATTCCTGGTTGGAATAGTACGTCTACAGTTGTCGGCGTTAGGCCTCTGTAGCGGAAATGGGACAATGTTAAATAAATAAATAATAAATAAACACCAGAGAAACTAGACAACCCCCAATTCTAGAAGCCAGGGGCTTATGCGGAAGGGGATTATACATTGAAAAACGCAGACATACAACCATTTCCTCCGACACTGCCAGTGCCGGAGACAGGATTCGAACCCGGTGGTGCGATGCCCGTGTTTAAGTTTAAATTATTACCTTATATAAAGATACTACATTCTATTGAAGATAAGGAGAAGTTGTTTTATGTATTTTGTATGTATTTTGAACCGTATATTTATGTTACTGTGTGAATATAGGAGAATGGTAGCTCAGTGTGTTAAAGCGACTGGCTAGTATCCATTACAGAACTAAATTTAAAAATTCAAAATTACCCACCTCAATCTCAATTTTTTAAATCATATACTGGTATCTGGGATGTCCTGCGGTAGTTGTCTGAAGCGGGTTTTTTGCTTAGTTCTCTTTTCCCGCATCAAGTATCAAAATTTCTAAGTGTTTTTCCACAAGTGTTAGTGTTTTAAATTCCTCCAAGAGGAATATTTTAAAAGTAGATTAAGCATTTTAATTCGCCCTGCGCGGCGAAAGGTGTTGCCTTTACAAATTGTTTTTAGCCGCCGAACCAGACACGCCCCGTCCAGTCTTTCATCCGCCGCGACGATTCACGTCACGGTTGATCGACTGGTCCCGGGACGTGAGCTGGCGAGGCCATACATGTATATAAGAATTAAAAATAAATGTTTTTATTGATTGATTAATTGATTGCGACTGGCTAGCAAACTGAGTTGCCTAGAGAAGTGGGTTCAATTTCCGCAAGGCGAAACAATTTTTCATTAAAAAAATTGCCCCAGGAGTGGTTCGGAGTCCACATTAAACTGTAGGTCCTCGTCTCTCTTTACCTAGCACAAGATCCTTGAGATATTCCAGGGGGTTACTTCGGTAGCTTTAGAGGCGGTTAAGAAAACATTTTTTTTAAGAATAACGTATTTTTATTTCCATTTTGTATTTATATTATCTACGGATAAATAAGCCATTTTATTTATTATAATATATTATTATTATAAAGTCCTCGCCTAAAACGTGCAGTAGGGGGATTGGCACGTATCGTGAAATAATAATAATTATAACATGCACTTGCTTGATCAAATAATTATATTTATTACTATTAAATAAAATAAATTCTGTATCATCAGTCTTCATCTTCAAATCAGCTACCATCTAAAGACTACAATCATAGTTATTGTGATCTTTTATAGCAATACATTAAAGGAAACTTAACAGCCCTATTTTATACCCCCACTGTGATTTTCTTCTGCTGGGTTACTTACAGTTTAAAAACAATATTGGTAGTTTTATAAAAGAAATTAAATGAATTTCTTGAACTCACCATAGATTTGAACTAAGACTGTAAAGCGGTGACAACAACTAAATAGAATGAACCGAGCAATAAGCCACTGCTTCATCCAGGGTGGTTTGTTTTTCGTTAGAGCAAAGCAAGAGCGAGGGAGGATTGCCAGCGGGCTTCATTCCCTCCCATAACGGCTTGTGCGACTTGCCGGCAGTCATTTGGAATACTACACCTAATTTGACTTCAACTTTACTCCAAGCTAATTCTGCGTATTGTGCCGGTTATAAACAAATGACCCGGTCAACCGCCATTGATAAAATTTGTTGCAAAATGTTTGAAAGTTTTGTAAGAATACGACTATGTTCGATTTAAACTTAATTAAAAGTTCTCTGGATATAGAATAATATAATCAATATTTGGAATTCTCCAATGCAATGTGGTGAATTAGGTTTACAGTTGTTAAGAAACAGCTGAATATACATTGTCTCTGATATTTATTATTGGTGAGGTACAAAATCGCAATAGTAATTTGCATAGAATATAAACATTAATACATATAATAGAATAGTATTTATTCACCATAAATTATATTACACAAACATTTTTGGTTCTGTCATGGCAATGCATAAAACAAAAAAACTATAGAAAATATAGATAAATAACAAACTAACAAATACATTTACATATTAAGGTAAGTACATACAAAATATAAAAAACAAAAAAAAACTAGCATATTATTTATGTGTCATAAGAAAGTGTATAGTGTAAGAAACTAACAAAATTACACATTATATCCGAAACTAGCTAATACTAATAGCAACAGGATAAACATAAAAGGTACTTCGAGAGGTACGTGTTATACATGACTGGTATAGGTATTATGAAACTATTTTCCATCACCTATTAAAAAATTCGGTCATATAAAAATAATGTTCCATTAAAAAAGTTTTCAATTTGCTTCTGAACAACCTAAATGAATTTTGTGACCTTATTTCTGCAGGAAGCTTATTATATATATAACTACCTGCACAATGGGGTGATTTTCTATACTTGCTAAGATAGTATTATGTAGCTTACATAATTGTAAAACCCTTAGCTTACATAATGAACCTGGAATTTGAAAAAAGCATTTGCCCAACGACTTTGAATGTAATACAGCCAATACATAAAAATGGAGACCAGTTGGATGTGGCTAGCTACAGGCCCATTTCCCTATTATCAAACTTCGCGAACATCTTTGAAATGTTGTTAAAAAAACGCTTAGTCAAGTATCTTGACAACTACAATATTCTATTGAATAGACAGTTTGGTTTCAGGGATGGCAGTTCGACAGAGGACGCTATAGTATATTTAACATCAAAAATTGGTAAGACGAAAAGTATCCAACGTTGTGCATCTTCGTCGATTTTGCTAAAGCGTTTGACACTGTTAGCCACATCTAACTTTTACGAGTATTGGAAGGTGTTGGCCTAAGAGGTACCCCATATGAACTCCTTAAAAGTTACTTAGACAATTGTCACCAATGCGCTAGAGTCAATGAAACAATAAGTGGAACCAGGTGTGTGAAATATGGTGTCCCTCAGTGGACCGTCTTGGTACCGATTCTTCTCAGCATTTATTTAAACGATTTATTCAAACTAGACGTGGATGGGGATATAGTGAGCTTTGCTGATGATACCGCTATCTTATATAAAGCACCTAACTGAAAGACCTTAAAAAGTGTAGCGGAAAATGATTTTGAAAAAATAATGAAATAGTTTAGGAGTCAACTCTTAACAATACATATAAAAAAGACGCACTATGTTCCCTTCACGCCTTACTCTAAATATCTGCCACCATACAACGGTCATGAAATAACCCTTGTTCAGAATATTAAGTATTTGGGAGTGTATATCGACTGTCATCTGAAATGGGAAACACATATTAATTTCATAATAAAGAAAGTTCGTTGTATTCTGTATATATTTAAACATTTCATTCAAAATTTCAAAATTATCCTCTGGGGTGCAGCAACTAACAATCATATGCACAATCTCGAAATAGTACAAAAATGGATCCCGAAGTTAATGTATAATAAACCATATACATACCCTACTGAACAACTATACCAAGAAACCCATATACGAGATCCTCGCCAACTCTTGTCCTTTAGAGTCATAATTAGACAGCACTTGAACAGAGCCGAAGTATTGGAAATTGAACATAACTACAACAAACGTTATAAACTAAAGTCCACGCTAGTTCCCAACCCTGAAAGAAATATTTTACAAAGAAATTATATTTACTTGGGTCCTAAAATATACAATCTAGTTTCAGTAGACATCAAAATACTTACCTCAATTAATTTATTTAAATCTATAATAAAAAAAGGATGCCGAATATACCGACAAAGCAAATACATAAATAAGTTATACAGAAAAATATGTAAAATTGTTTTTATGTGTTCCTAATTTCAAAATCTACACGTTTCTGTGTATAAAATTATATTATTTATATGAATTTTTCTTTTTCTTTTCTTTTGAATATTATGTAAATATTTGAATTACAAAGCCCACGCTTCAAGGTTATACCTTCTGTGGGTTACCTAATTATTTACCTGCTATATTATTATTTGTATGTATGTGATGCTATTGTATTTTTTGTAAATAAATATTATCATATAAGATGAAATTCTCAATGTGTATTTCACCACTTCTAATGCGGTAACTGTGGATATCATTATTCGTTTTGAATTATCCAAGAATCTGTGCATAAAACAATAAATTTTGAATGTATATATTAATTCATGTAACTATCATTACCTTTTTTTGTTTTAAATGTATCTCTACAAGATTATCTATAATTTAAATCAAATAGTATTCATATAATTCGCTTTTGCATTATAAAAATTCTGTTTCCGTTAATCTATTGACTCCTTATGCTAATATTAAAGCTAATGATTGAATAAGCTAAGGAGTAGTAACAAGGCATTAATATATTAGTATTTAATTATTTTTTAAATTTAAAATGGCAAATGTTGCTTTTGCTAATTTAGAGCAAAGATTATCTATTTGGGGTATAAAATGTTTATCACAGAGCCTAAGAAAGTTATTTTTCCACTGAACTCAGCATATTATTCCATCCTGGGATTATTGTTGGATACTGTTTTCTCCCAATTAGTAATTAATGCATTTTTATAACACTAGTTTTCAACCTGTTTAATGACTGAAGCAGTCCTGTTCTCCAGATGTTCTACTGTATCATTATGGATTATTACAGTTATGCCATCCATGTGCATAAATACCTCGTCTTCTGTTATATAGTCTGGTAAGTCGTTGATAAAAATAAGTAATAAGAGTGGATCGATGATGGAATACTCGGCTACTCCGATTTCCATATTAACTGTATTAGACGTTTCTGCGTTCATTGCAATTAAAATTTTCCGATTTTTCAGATAAGAAATGAACAATTTCAGAATATTTCCATTTATTCCTATCGCTTGCAATTTAACCTCCAGAAATTTCGGATTAACTGAGTTAAAAGCGGCTGTCAGATCAGAAAAGAGACTAGTTACTCTTTTGACTACCAAGATAGTGGTAGATTTTTTGAATGAATGGTCGTATGACTGATGGTTGAGAATTGAGCGTACTTGCCTCTCACCCAAAAGTTCCGAGTTCGATCCCCGGTCGTGGCAGTGGAAAATATTGTGAGAGGGATTTTTCCACTATACACGGATATTGGGTGTGTATCCCTTGTCTCTAAATGTGTAGCCCCCTCTAGAGCCTTCCGGGATAAAGGGGGTCGTCATTACCTGTGGTGTATTTATTATTAATGTTGCTAGTTCAGTGGATTCATTGTCTCTGTAACCAAATTGACTGTTAATAAATAAATTATGTGCTTCTAAATAGAGGTGTATTCTATTGACAGCTGTTTCCTCAGGAATGTTTGATAAGTAGCTTGGTAAAGTTATGGGTCTATGATTTTCAACTATATGCGGATCTTCTTTTTTGAATGAGGGAATTACTGACCTAATTTTAAAATATCCGGAAACTAGCCGAAATTTATCGATACACTAATAAGGTATGCAAGAGGATCTGATATAATATACTTACTAAATTTTAATAGACGGATAGATATTTCATCAATGCCCGTTGAATTTTTGTTCTTCAAGTTGTCTATGATGCCAATAATTTCATCTCCGGTTACAGGTTCTATACAAATTGATGTATTGATTATTTTTTTTTGTATATTGTACAATTGTTTGACACATTATTCCCAAAATGATTATCCGATTTATCTTTGACATATGTGGACAAATAGGTGCAAATATTTCACTTTTCTTTGTCGTCATTTATTCTTATACCGGTTTTTGTTTTCCCTTTCTGTCGGCTCAGTCTACTATTTGCCATAAAGTTTTATTTTTATTGCTTGAATTTTCAATTTTATTTGTATTTATTTCTGTTCTTATATTGTCTATTTTATTATTAACACATTTTTTATAATTTTTAAAAGATCTCCTTAATTCTGGACAACCATAGTTTTTGGCAATGTAATACATATATTTTAAGTCATTTAATTCTTGTCTTATCCTGAAATCATTTTGAGACTTACCATTTTTTTGACTGATATAGCACTGTTTTTACAACTCATATCCAAACAACATTGGAAATGCGCTCCAAATTCACAAAAGTAGTCTTCGATTTTGTTATGTTCCACGGAAAATGAGTCAAATTCATTGTAAAAATAGGTTGGCAAAATAAAACATATTTTGCTCCGAAATATGACCAACAAGTACAGAGCACTTAAATATGAAACCAAGACAATGATGAAACATGACTAGGATTAACTAAACAACATCTGAAAGTAAGATAATGCTCTCTACATTTTTCAGCTCGGTAATAGATATTAAATGGTGCAAAATTTATATTCTTCACCTATAAATCATTCTGGTTTATACTGTAAATAAGTAAGTATATTATTAAACATTTATGCCTTACACGCCAATGAGCTATGAAACATGTAGTAAAAATTTACGACCTCCTTAAAACTAATATTTTCCAAGTACTATTTATCAGCAAAATACTTTTATGGCTCTAGATTATTTGGAAATGCAGTTCCTTTGTTCACTTTCAAGTCAGAGATATATTTTTCTATAATAGTAATCATAATTTTTTTAAGCTGATTTATTGGTAGTAATATATACTATATATACAGTACTAAAAAAAGTGTGAAAGTCGTGTATTAATATTAATTTTTCCATTGCATTATTTTATATTTTTGGAACAAAATTATAGAATGAAGTAGTTTCTCCCGGGTCTTGCCGTGGTCGTCGAACTTGGCTTGACGTTTCGCTGATCATCCTGTCAGCTTCTTCAGAAGGATTCTAAAGACTGAATTTATTGTGTTACACTCCTCTTTATATACCGAGGCGCCGCATCGCCTCGCTGGTCATTGGTCGCGCTTGGTTCGCTTCGCTGCTCATTCGTCGTGTTTGTTTGACCGTGACTTACTACGGTGCTAGTACTTGGCAAAACCAGTCTCCACGTGTTACTAAGTCGATACCCATCCTCTCTGTTAAAGGTGTTCACGTTTTTCATAATTTCCAGTGATTCCCTAATGATTCGCGGATAATAGCGCGTATTCCTGTCTAATATAATGACGTCCTCGTAGTCGATTTTATGGTTCTCGTTATTATGGACATGTTTTGCTATCGCCGACCTATCCGTGTATCCAAATCTGGTATTTCTTTGGTGTTCTTTGATTCTGCACTGGATACTCCGTCCTGTTCGTCCGATGTAACTCTTACCACACGTGCACTTCAACTGGTAAACACCTTTTAATAACAGCTTGGGGACAGGGTCTTTGACTGAGGGAAGCATCTGCTGTATTTTCTTCACGGTTCGAAACCGTACACCTAATTTCTTTTTGAATAAAATCTTCTTCAGCCTATCTGTGACTCCAACGACGTAGGGTAGGCATGCATACGTTGTTGGTTGTTGCTGTTCTTCTTCTGTAGTTCGCCTCTGGTTATTTAGTACTCGTTGTATTGTTACCTCCTTTCTCTTATTATTTATTTTTGAGGAATAATTGAGGCAACATATGCGGACGACTAGCTGGTTTAAGTCGGAGCAGAGAGCCGTGGGTCCAGAGCATTCGTAAGAGTGGAGAAACTTACCCTTTCTGACATGTACAGCAGCAGATTTCTGTTTATTTCGAGAAAAGGAGACAAAGAAAAATTTATGTTAAATTGGGCACCATCTATAGTAAAATAAGAAAAATTGTCTCTTTTTCTCGAATAACCAGTCTACTATAGATCAGACTGAAATTGTTGGTAAGAGAAATAAAAAGATAGTTTAAAATGAATGTTAAAATGTATTACATGAAAAATAGACAAATCGGTTTGAAAGACAAATTGAAATTTAAAAAATATATATATATATATATATATATATATATAAAACAAATTTATACTAGTATCCTAGATGGATTATGGTTGAGGTGACTGGTTCTGGGACAGCAATCCAGGCCCACAATTGTCTCTTGTTGCAAGAATGAATTCTATAGTTTCCTTGGCAATTTACGTCTCTCCATGAAATGGGGTGAAAGTTGTAGGAAAATTAACCAACTATGTGGTTTAATGAAAAGATAACGAAATGTTATCTATGAAAGATAAACTGTGCAAAAACTATGCAGGAATGTAGAAGAAGTATCTCAGAATTTAAATATCTAAGAATATAAGCATCGAAGCATGTAAGCATGTAAATATCTAAGCATGAATGCATGTACAAAATTTAAGCAAGTTAAATGTACAAATAAGTTAGCTGTACAAAATTTAAGCAAGTTAGCTGCACGAAATATTTAAATTAGCTGCACGAAATTAATTAAGCTGATTTCATAGGCTATAAATTGCCAAAAAAATCAAAAGGAAAGAGAAAAATATTTTTAAAATCATGTGGTACATATAGTATTTTAACTACTTATTAAATTAAAAAGAATTGACTTTGAATTCAAATTTATTTAAAAAAAAATTGAAATTATATCAAAGGCAAAATTTGAAGATTAATTAGATTTTTAAATGAATATAATGAAATTACCTGTATGTTAAACACTTTGTAACTGGGATATAAAAATTGTAATATCAATTACTGAAGTCCACAGTTAGAAATTATATTCATTTGAATCAGTACAAAGGCTGCAAGCAAATGACTTCCTGGTGAGTTTTACTGATAAGGTAAACTTTTTGTCCTGTTTACTGGAAAACAACGGTACCAAAAAAATGTGCAAAATCTAATTCCCTATTTAAATTGAAAGCTATAAAATATAAAAATAGTACAAGTATGGCCATCTGTCAGTGGTTAGTTAAGCGCACCAACTTGCAGGTCGCAATTTTACAATTTCCTTTACTCACAACTAAAATAGTGGCATATAATCGATAAAGGGAATCTATAATAAAAGTTTTTATTCCATACCAGAGCCTTTGCTTCACAATTCATAATACAATACATAACCACAAATATGAACAGATGTAAATAAATGACTATGGTGTGAACTTAGTAAATATATTACATCTTATAGGATATACTAATATAGTAACGAGAAAAGGTAAAGAAAATCACCAAATGTACTCACATAGTAAACAAAAATATAAAAATTGAAAAATAGATATTTGATGTAACTAACTTTTGTAGACAAATTGTTCATTGTTTCCTGGGATGCTGTGTAGAACGAAATACATAATAATTTAGAAAATGACAGTTCCTAAGATATAAAACTAAGTACATAAACAGTGTGAAATGGTTTAGCAGTTATACATGTAAAATTCTGTTAGTTGAAAACAGTTTCACTTACAAGAACTGAATCCTGCTAAATATCCACAAAACACTAGTTTTTAAATAAAATTGTTAAATGGACATAGGCCATGTAACAGTATATTGCTTTGACTGTATCCGTTCGTCTCTAAAGCTTGTTGGACATTCTGTAGTTTCTCGGGTTTGTTATCGTCGTCGCATATTGTGTTGGCTCTGTGGACCAAGGTTCTAATTAACGCTCTCTTCTGTTGTGGATGGTGGTGAGATGTCCCATGTAGATAACGATCGGTGTGCGTTTTCTTTCTGTAGATACCGTGGGCCAGCTTGCCATTGTATGACCTTTTCACTAATACATCTAAGAAAGGTAAAGCTCTCCAACCTGCTCGGTCTGCATTGTAAATTTGATACTTGGATGCTGTTTATTCAAACGATCGAAGAAAACAGATAAACATAATTCTCCATGTGGCCATATGATGAACGTATCGTCTACGTAGCGTAGCCAGCACTTTGGTTTATTCTCACTGCAGCTGCAGCATATAGCTTCCTCTTCAAAAGCTTCCACGAATAGGTTGGCTACCACAGATGAAAGTGGTGATCCCATGGCTGCTCCTTGCTTCTGCTCGTAGAAGTCTCCATTCCATAAAAAGTATGTTGTAGACAGGCATAATCGGGATAAATCAAGTATGTCTTGTAAGTTTTGAATACGCAAAATCGGTGGCATCAGCTATCAGTAATTTTCAAGGTGAAATTAAGTTCCAAGCAAATGGCAGTTGTGAGCTTAGATACAGATATGCTCAGTATTTAAGTTTAGTTAAATCAGGAAATACAGCGGTTTATGTGATTAAATTTGGAAAAGCGATCATTGAGAGATAGACGTTTACATCTAAATTTCCAATTAATTGTCTATGATCTGGAGAATTTTTTTTAGCAATATAAGTTGTCCTAAAGTCTATACAATCGTTGAATAAATTGAAGGACCATTTATTTAAAAGAAATGTAAAAAAATCTAATCTGACACTTTTAACAAACGCTTTAACGACTGCTATCTACCACAGCTATCGAGCATATCACCAATTCCCATTGTAGTGATGTTAACTCAGATATCTGGGGGTGGAAAAAGGAAGAAAATGTCTTGCCATCAATAAAAATAGCAAATTTTCAGCACCAAAAGAAGTTTTAAATTTAATTTCACCTACTGCACAAAAGTGCTATGCAGCTTCGTGTATTTGCAGAAAAACAAGGCATTGGTGTTCTTTACTGTAGAATGAATAAAAAAGGCGTCTGTTTGAATGTTAAAGAACACGCCAAAACCTTAGATAAAGTTTTCGAAACTGTAACAAAATCCAACCACCAAAATTTAGAAAGTGTAACAAAAATCGATTTTTATCGACCCTTTTATGAATCCACGTTGTACAGCACTGCAACTCATGCGTTGTGTTATATATGAGGACAAGTTAATCCAGTCTTTGGTCAAAGTATTTCGAGAGTTTTAGCAAAAATAGTCTTTAGCGATAAGGGTGACCATTCATTTTCTAGCAGTCGATTTTGACGGGAAAATGATGGATTTTAACGGGATTTGCCCTAAACCGATTCCTCAGTGATTCGGTGTCCGAAAAGTATCTTTACCATGTATGGGACCGCCTTGCCTTAACGTATGAATCAATAATTGCAGAATATAATTCAAAGTCGTTGCAATTCAAGCATTTTTAAGCTCCGAGGAGTGATCAAAATTGATATTGAACTGAAAATACGTCCATAGACAGGCAAGCAAAAGCCCACCAAAAAATTATAAACATTGAACTTTTTACTGAATCTTTTTGTGTAATCGTTAGCTAAAAACTAAACATTGGATGGTAGTTGGTAGTACATTATAAGTCATTCCGTTCCTCACTATATGTTGTACACGGGCCAGACTATAGTTTGTCAATACATTTTTCTTGAACGTTTTGTAAAAACATAATTTTTTAAAAGATTTAATATATATTTTTGAACTTTATATTGTCTTTTTCTTGTGTTTCAAAATTCCTTTTCAGGTTTAAATTTGAAGAAAGTGTTAGTATTTACTGTGTTAGATTTATAGTGTTACGACGTCTAATTGGTACCATCAGTAAGTATAGATTTTGTATTATTCTCTGTCTGAAACAGTCGATTTGAACCTTTCTTTGTGAACGTTTATTATCCATTTTGGAAAGTATAACAAAAGTCCTTCAGACGCGAAAAGATGGAGCGTTCATAAGAACACAGTTCAGCCAGAGTGTGAAGGTAAATTCGAAGGCTCATGCGATGTATAGGATGAAGGAATTTAAGTTTGAATAAATTTTTTTAATTTGTTTAATTTTATTTTTAATATCTTTTGTAGGTATATATAAATAATATTTGTTTAAATATCAAATAATCTACTAAACTTATCTTAGCAACTAACTTCAGTTTTTTTGCTATAAATTGGCCAATTTTTACTATGCATTGTTTTTCTTGGGGGTGAATTTGAAGCTTGCACTACTGTCCTAAATTGAGAAAACTGAAAATGGGACTAAAATTATGTACGACTTCAAAATTCAGCGTTTAAAACACCTCTTTATCTTCTTACTTGTCAAGGACAATGACAAATTTCACGGGTCCTTGTTTATGAGCGTAAATTTGAATAAAAATTGTAAATTGAAACCGTTTATGAGCATAACTAAAATATTGCACGGAAGTACTCCATAAATTTGGTTAAATTTCTCCGTTTAATATAGTGCATCGCATATTACATTTTTCACTGAGAGCTGTTGAATATTTCATATCAAGTATGTCTTATTGCTTGTACAGCACCGCTTATAAAATAATAGTTTTGGAACACTGAGAACTTCAATTTAAATCTAATAAATGGCACCGAAAACACTTGCACTTTTAAGTGCCGTATAAAGATTTAATTTAAATTAGTAAAATCGGCCGTAAAGCGAACAAAAATTAAATTAGGTTCTTAATTATAAGCTTTCCTAACATATTAAAAACTCATTAAACTTGGCAATAGAGTTAGAAATTCAATACTCAAATTGTATGCAGAAAGGCTGTTCGCAAATTAAAGTTAGTCTCGTAAGTTGCATCATTTAGATATAAGAGTCCTTAAAGTTTTGTACATGAAAGAGTCTGGGGTCATTAAAATTTGTTTTCATCAAATACTGCTTGTCGTGAGTTTAGTCTGGACGTTAGCTAGCAGTGCTAAAACCACACCGATATCTCAATCATTTCATCCTGTACGACCATCCAAGTCTGAGTTGTAACAATGTGAACTTGTTTTTCAACTTCTAATTGCAAATTATCATGACGCAGCATTACTAATAAAAAAACTGAACGCGATCAATATTTCAATTGTTTAAAAAAAATAAGTGTAAGTTGTTGACGTATGCAGAATTGAAAAGAAATAATCTGCCTACCATAGCTTCGAAAATAACTGCTCACCTGTTACGGACCTCTAGCGTATGCGACCCACCATACGCTTTAGCGTTTTGTGGGCCGCATAATAACAACTGCTACGTCCGTAACACATTCGCTATTCTCCACGGGAGGGCGACACATGGTGGCACGTGATCAGCAAAGAGAAACGGAAGCAACCATTTTTGCTGGTGGCAGGAGTTGATAATTCTACCAACCTCGGTTTTATCCAAGGCATCCTGGTGGATTTTAGAATTATCAACACAAGAAAATTTCCTCAATCTGTTGTTGTTCCGTTTAGCGGAATATTTTGTGGTTGTGAGTAAATTTTATCTGCGGAAGCAGGATATTTAATTACACAAGGTAAGCTAACCTCTTCACGCCATCTTGCCCGTTCTCTACCCACGTGTTTCGCAAATTTGCAGGCTCTCCTTTGGAAATACCGTGCCAATTTAAAAGGCGACTCGACCCCATTCATCCGACTGTGGCTTCCCGGAGTATTGGTGGATTGTTCCCTCATCAGTGACGTAAATTATGTTTCATTTGTAGGTTATGTCAGAATTACTCACATTAGGCACGCTTCACGTGTATTTCTGACTCTGTAAATTAAATCGTGATATCTTGAGGGTTCCACGGACGGGGTTTCTACACACGTCAGTGAGAGTTCCACGGACGGGGCATCCACACACAGTGGAAGGTGCCAGGGCTGGTGAGGCTACCATCAACCCCATCCTTGGGTCCATTTCTTGTGTCCCGAAGACATCTCTGTAGGGCTACAGTTCTTCCACGTCCGGACTCGGTATCGTACCACCCTGAATAAGTGTGTTGTGTTTATGTTTATTTTTTTTACTTACCGGGGACCACCTTCAGTGGTTCGGCTGGATTTCAATTCATACGTTTGCATTTTTAACTTGTACATATTTAAAGATTTTATACATTTACATATATTTAAGGAGGTTCTTTAAATCAAACCTTGGTGGCAGAATCTATGACAATTTATGAGTACATTGTAAACCGATGTGTAGCTACACGAGGCATTTTATGAATGTTGTAACTGATTAATCGTGAAATTGGCCACAACTTTGAACATCGCCAGGTTACATGCTAGAGAACCAATATCTGTAAATTGAATAATATAGTGCATTTCATTTTTAAAGAAAGTGTCATTATTTCGTCTGCAGCCACTACATATGGAAATCTCAGTGATTTGTTAAGTAAGTAAACTAATAATTTATCATCGTTTATGTAAGCTTGGGCTTAACGCCCTGAGATAGTCTGAGCTAGAGAAATTTTATCGTAGGCACGTACATCACTTTCCGGGTTAAGTTTGTGGCCTTACGATATCTGCTACGCTACAGTAGCCCAAGTGATTTTGTTACGTAATATCTTATAATCATTAATATCCAACGTATTGATTTGTTTATGTACGTGTAAATCCGTAGCACACCTTGGAGTGTCGTCGGCGTACATGTAAATTTTTAAATGTTTTAAATAGTTATAGAAGTTACTAGGTTATATTGTAAAAAGTAAGTCCTGAAGTCAGATCCTTGTGATACTTCCACTGTTACAGCTGAATTGTTACTGAGTGACACTTTGGAGTTCTTTTATGTAAATAGGTCTTTAATAGATTGATGAATTGTTTATCGAGGCCGATAAAATTAAGAGTTGTTAGTAGGAGTTCATGGTTGAGAGTGTCGATGCCTGCATACAGGGTGTCCCGATAGTACGGCAAAGTCTAATATCGGCATTATTAGAAGACTTTGGAAAATCATTTTTTATGGAAGTGGTATAGTTTCAAAAGGCGCACATTTTAAAAATATATTGAAATATACAGGGTGACTCGTTACAGCGGAGCATCTTAGAGGTCGTTTTTTTTATATGGAACAGCCTATATATTTTTACATTTATAAATTTTTTGAATTCTGCGTATCGCGTTCTGCTTACCTTTTCAATGATCTCCAGATTTTTTGTTTTTAACGTAGCATTGAAGAAATATGAATATTTTGGTCGGAACAAGGTTTAACAAATTATTTTGCTGTGAGTGTATTACTATTAATTAAGTAAATTTATTTTGCAATTATGTAGGGAGGGATATACTAAACGGACACAACCACCAAACATTGACTATAACTATACAGAGTGTATTTTATACTAGCGCTAATTCAGGACACTTCAAAGTCAATTTTCTCATTTTTTTTTCAAATGGAACACACTGTATATTATTGTTTTTTTTTGATTTGGCACGTTAATTCTCTGTGTTTTTTGTGAATAATGTCCTATACCTAAAGTCGATACTTCCAGAGATATTTTTACTTTTTCATTAAAAACCAATAAATTATAATATTTTTCATTTTGAACTGATCTAGTAGCTATGATCTTGATATAAAGTGACAATAATTGAAAGTTATCTTATTGCCTTTAATTATTAACTAGAAATGGGCTACGCTACGCCCATTTCTAGCTCCCGCGGAGGCACTCGCGCTTCACGCTCGATTTGGCGCCTTCGGCGCCATTCGGGGATGCTCCCTTCGGTCGCGTCCCCTCGGTTTGAGGACGCATGGAAGTCGGAGATATGTTCAAAATTCCAGGATCGGTCCACTGATTAGGCTCAAAATTCTAAGAAATTGTCTCTAAATGTACCTCAAAATTATTGATTATTATTATCAATATTAGAATTAAAATCGATATTATTTTGATATTAAAATTAATACCAATATGAAAGTCGATATGAAAATCAATCTCAATATCAACATCAAAATTAATATTAAGATCAGTATCAAGAACATTAAAACCGTTATCAAAATGAATATTAAAATCAATATTAAAGTCAATGTCAATATGAATATTAAAATCAATATTATATTCAATATAAAAATCAATACCAATATAAAAATCAATATGAAAGTCAATTTCAAAATCAATGTCAAAGTCAGTGTCAAAGTCAATATCAAAATCAATATAAAAATTAATATCAAAACCGTTATCATAATCAATATCAAAGTCAATATTATTATTAACTATTACGACAATGTATTTACACTTGTTTTAAGTTATAAATTAATTTAAAATTCGCTATTTCCAATAACTAATCTCTCGCGAGAAAATATGATCGATATGGTTTATGTTCTGGGTGTGAGTGATAAAAATTGTTTACTATCAACTCAAATTTATAAGGAGCGATATCTGAAAAGAAGGCAACCCTCTAAGAAATCATTTGAGAGGTTGCTGGAACGATTTGACAATATGGGGAAAGTGGAATATGAGAAAAAGGAACGAACGAAAATGTACTAAATGCAGAAAACGAAACAGCCATACTTTTGAGCGTGATTGAAGATCCTCATCGCAGGATAAGAGAATTGGCAAGAAAAAATGATATAGCTGATCTTCAGTCCATCGAATCTTACAAAAAAACAAATTCCATACCTACCAAGTTTAACTAATGCAGGAACCGAAAACCGAATACAATTTTGTCACTGGGCAAAACAAAAAATAGGACAACAAAGAAATCCTTTTAACTTTGCTCTGTTTGCCGATGAAGCAACATTTCATAAAAATAAACATGTAAATCGTCATAATTTTCATTATTACGACACAACCAATCCTTACATCTCACGAACAAATAGCCAAACATAATGGTCGTTGAATGTTTGTTAAGGAATTGTTGGGGATTATGTGATAGGACCGCATTTTTTTGATGGACATGTGAATTGTCAAATTTATTTGAAATTCTTGCAAGACAGCTTGGAAGAATTACTGGAGGATGTCCCCAGAGATATTAGGGAGAGAATATGGTACCTCCATGATGGAGCACCTGTGCACCACACTGCAGTTATTCACGAATGTTTAAACGATGCTTTTCCAAATGATTGGATATGAAGAGGAGGACCTCATACGTGGCCTGCTAGAAGCAATGACTTTACCAAAATAGACTTCATTTTATGGGGCCATGTTAAAGAGCAAGTGTATAAAGCTCCTATAACTACAAAAGAAAATATAAAATAAATAATAAGGGGAGCATTTCAGGAAATTGCTGTAGATATTTTAAGAAATGTCAGTGGATCATTCGAAAGTCGTCTACAGAAATGCACAGACGTATTGGGATGTCACTTTGAACAGTCCCTATAAACACTAGGTTGCTATGTTCACTTTGTGTACTTAGTTCAGTTTAAAATTGTTCGGAGAGCGATTAGGGGCGTGGGTTTAAGTCAAGGGCACCAGACTTACAGGAAAATCGAAGAAATGTGAAAAAAAAGAAACAAAAATATAGAGTAATTATCGAAAAAATATATTACAATGATTACATGATGACAATGATTACAATGATTACAACAAAAATATCAAAAAATATATTACAAGAATAAGATATATCATATATCAGAAATATTGAAAAAATATACAGTTATATGGTATATCAAAGTTACAGAAAAAATATTACAGTTAACTAAACACTTAGGTTAAATTTATACCTGGATAAGACGAAAAGAATACTATATTACATAATATAAGCAACCTTCTAAAGTACTATATTTTTGTTGAAAAAATAATCTTCTCAAAAATCGGAATTTAACTTTGTAACAAGCTTTTACAAATTATTATATTTTACTGTCGGCAAAATTTTAATAACCCGAAAATAGAAAAGGATAAATCACCATAGATAGGGTTTGACATTTACTTTTTGATCGGTTAGCCCTCTCTGGGGTGGGTGAGATTATATTTAACTCATAACTCTACTTAATATATAACAAAAATTATTTTTTTGTTCATATGTGGTGAAATAAAAATATGCAGACCCTTAACCTCGAAATAAGCATAAGCCCCAAAAAAATTTTTGATTTTTTGTCAGCCCTAAGTAATGAGCTCTTTTATGTAAAGTATCTCAACAGGATTCCATTTTAAATTCCCATGCCGGTTTTCAGCACCAGGGTGAACATGATTCCACGAGAATAAATTTTCCACTGGGTTATAGCTCCATACCGAATAACTTTAGCAGATTATTATTTTTTATATACCAGCTGACTCACGTGCACACTAAATAGCTTCCCCTTGCCCCATAAGGTACAAGAATTTACCAGGCGCCAAGTCTCAAATTCAACAATTAAATAAATCCAAAGATTAAATCGGAAAATTTGATCCAAAGTTAAAAATCCAAAGTTAAAAGCCTAAAAAGGTTATTCAATTATAATTTTACGTCAATTGAAGTTTTACTCATTTGTACATAAATTTTCATAAGGCTTTCTCAAAATTCCTCTCTTCGAGGTGTAGATAAAATTTAATAAAAACAACTGAATTGATTGAAGACTCGATGCGAAAAGAAGGAAACCTATCTTGAAAAAAAAACTTTTGTTATCTCTCTCTTTTTCTCCTATCGACTTGTACCGATTTGAGCCTTGTATTTTCAATAATAAAATTTGTATTTGAAATCCGGCGGTAATAAACCAGTACGCGCGATGTTATCAAACCTTTTGGTATAATTTTAAGACAATATTAAATAATTTTATAATCTAATTTATTTTTAAAGTTAATTGGCTTGGCGCCATCTAGCGTTGTGAAGCGTAAGTCAACTTTTTTGCCGTATTCAAACTGCCATTCTACTAAAGCTTTAGGTTCGGAGTTAAAGTTTAATAGTTGGGGAGCACACGACCAAAATTTTCTGAATTTATAATTTGACTTCTCTAATAGTTTTTTTTTACTATTAGAGCGTGGAATGTGCGATTTTACAAATCGAACGTTACAAGGTATTATTTATTTAATTAAATTAGGTTCAAAATAACTTTGAATTTTTAAAATAGTGCCAGTTTTTGTATTACCTAATACCGTATTTTCTGTGCCTATCGTTTATGTCAACTTTTTTGTAATATTACACGATTATTTATAAATTTTTAAGTTAGACTCAAATGTGATTCAATTAAACTTTGAAAAAATACTACTGAAGCAACCAAGACGCACCCAGAAAAAAACTTAATACTACTTTCAATTATTCTCACTTTATGTCAAAATCATGGGATATTGAATACAAATATATTTCTTCACATTGCATTGATAAAAATGTATGTTTTCTGTGGTTAAAGTTAAAATAAACCATGAATATTACACTATTGCTGGAATTTACCATTCCCCAAATGCATCTCATTCGTTATTTCTAAATTTTCTTGAAAATTGGATGGAGCAAAATATATTAAATACAGAAGGGACACTTTTAGTTTTGGGTGATTTTAATGTGAATTGGCTATCCGATGATTATACATATACAAAGAGACTTAAAACATGTTGTATCGATTACGGTTTAAAACAAATTGTACAAACTCCTACTCACATCTTTGAGAATGGTGCGACGATAATAGATTTAGTTATTACAAATAATTTTGATCTTGTAGCAAAAGTTCTTGATGAGCCAAATATCTCAGATCATTGTATTATTAAAATTGATATGTTAGACTATTCAGTTCAAAAGTTATGTTTTTGTAGAAGTAAACAATACGATGTAAATATGGTAACGAACAAACTAAATAATATTCAAATAGATTATAGAGAACCTGATATAAATAAGAAATATGATTTGTTTTATAGTAGTCTTTTGAAAGTATTAGATGAGGTTAATCCAAAAATAGAAGTGATTATTCAGGATAAACATAAGGGATGGTTTAATGCTAGGGTGTCAGAGGCTATTAAAGATAGAGATAGAAAGTATAAAGATTACAAAATAAATAATATTCAGTCTAACTGGTTGTCTTATAAATCTAGTCGAAATAATGTAGTTAGGGTAGTTAAGCAAGAAAAATGTCGGTATTATGAGGAAAAAATAGATAATTGTAAGTACGACCCAAAGAAAATGTGGAAATCGTTTAAGTCTTTAATTTTGAGTAAATATGATGAGCCCTTTAAAGAAATTCAATTTGGAAATGATATGTATAAAAACCCGAACCTAATATCTGAAAAATTTAATGAATTCTATATATCCAGCATAAATGATATAGTATGTAGTATACCTGATAATGATTATGTATTTGAATTCAATGAAGTGGATGGAATAAAAATGCAAAATTTTAGATTATTAAAAACTGAATTAAAATCAATAATATTTGACTTAGCAAACAAGAGTAGCCCAGATAAAATTGATATGTCTTTTTATAAGGATCATTTTGACGTCATATCGGATTCTCTGATAAATATAATTAACAGTTCGTTAGAAAATGGTATCGTACCTAGTTCCTTAAAAATGTCGACCATAATTCCTATAAGGAAAGTACCAAAAACCATTAAGGCTGAAGAGTGCAGACCGATAAACATGCTATCTGCCTTCGAGAAAATATTAGAAAAAGTAGTTTACTTACAATTATTAGACTTCATTTTAGAAAAACAAATACTTAATAAATTTCAATCTGGTTTTAGGGAAGGTTATAGTTGTGAAAGTGCATTACAATATATTATAAATGAATGGAAGGAAGCTAAGGATAAAGGAAGAATGACAGGAGTAATATTCTTAGATTTGAAAAGAGCATTTGAGACGGTTGATAAAAAAATTTTATTAAGTAAGCTTGGAAAGTATGGAATTAGTGGTATTGTAAGGAAGTGGTTGGATTGTTACTTAAAAAATAGGAGGCAATCGGTTAAGTGCGAAGATGTTGTGTCATGTGAAAAAAGTATAGATGTTGGAGTACCTCAAGGGAGTATACTTGGGCCTCTATTGTTTGTAATATACATTAATGATATGTCAAATATTTTTCAATACTGTAAATATAATTTTTTTGCTGACGACACAATAATTTACATTGATGAAGACGACCATAGTGAGTTGGTAAACAAAATAAATTATGATTTAGACTTGTGTCTAAATGGTTGGAAAAAAATAAATTAAAACTGAATATAATAAAAACATAAAGTATGCTTATAACTAATCAGCAAAATCTCAACATCTTTAAGAATAGACATTTAACATTCAATCTTCAAGAAGAAAGTTTAACTGTAGTAACAGAGATTAAATACTTAGGGGTTATCGTTGATTGCAATTTGAATTTTAATAGCCACGTAGATTATATTTGCAAAAAAATATCAAAAAAAATTGGAATTCTTAAGCGTGTTAGCTGGTATTTATCAATTAATGCAAGAAAAACTGTTTATAATTCCATCATATCACCACATTTTAATTATTGTAGCACAATATTATACATGGCTAATAAGACGAATTTGGAACGGTTACAAAGGCTGCAAAATAGAGCTATGAGAGTCATATTAAAAGTAGTATTTACACTAGAATAGAGGACATGTTAAAATGTTTAAATTAGATGAATGTAGCAGATTTTCTTAAGTATAACGTTTTAGTTTTTATATATAAAATTAACAAAGACATTGTTCCAGAATACTTAAAAAATATTTTAAAGAAATTGAGAGACGTGCACGAATATAATACCCGCGGAAAAGAAAGTTATGTAATTAAACAAGCGAATAAAACACCTACGCATTGTTCCATTTTCTATAAAGGTGTAGTGGAGTATAATCTACTAGGTACCGAACTAAGCAAAACAAATCTAAATACTTTTAAAAGGCTACTAAAAGATAGTATGTTGGAAAAGAATGTGTGTCTGAAAGAATGTGTGTGAAAGAAGAAGCGTTTGTACATTCGTATGTATGTGTATATATATATATATATATATATATATATATATATATATATATGTACTTAAATTTATTTTTTTATTTATATTTATATTTTGTTTCTTATAGGTATAATAATATTAATAATGTTGTAAATTAAATATGTTTAAGAAATTTATATAATGTGTTCTACCTGTATAGCCTGGGGCTAAATAAACATATTATCTATCTATCTATCTAGATCAGTTCGAAATAAAAAGTATTACAATTTAACGGTTTTTAATGAGAAAATAAAAATATCTTCTGGAAATATCGATTTTAGGTAAAGGATATTATTTACAAAAATCGTAGAGAATTAACGTGTGAATTCGAAAATACAATAATATACAAAGTGTTCGATTTGAAAAAATTGAGAAAATTCACTTTGAAATGTCTTGAATTAGCGTTAGTATAAAATACACCCTGTATGGTTATAATCAATATTTGGTGGTTGTGTCGTTGTAGCACATCCCTTGTCTACATAATTGCAAGATAAATCTCCTTAGTTAATGGTAATACACGCACAGCGAATTAATTTGTTAAATGTGTCTTCTAGTAAGGCCGATATTGGACTTTGACACACTATTGGGACACTTTGTATGTCTAGAGTTGTTTAGAATACACATGGAAACAACCATAAAATAGATGCTAATAACAGAAAATAAATTAGGAAATGAAAAGGGTATAGTTTACTAGTTAGACGAATCGTCATATAATTTATCAATCAATATATATTAAAATCGTACAGGTGCGAGCCCCTTGCGCTTTCGCATTTTGCTGGCGGATATTCTCCGGTTTGCGGCAGAGCCCGAGGTCGGGAGCGGGACGAGCGGAAGCGGGAGGCAGAACTACGTCCTAAGTTTATATTGGCTACGCGCGCTTTTCGGGGTTGATATTTTTAATTAGACTAATAATGTCAGATATCTCTTTCCCCACACATTTTTACGACCCCCAAAATGAATTTGCGTCGCTCTTTTTTGATGACGTAGACGACCGCTTATTTTGGTAAACGTCAAAAATTACCGTTTTTTCCCCGTTCCTGGCGGCCTTAAAATTCGATTTTGCCTGTGGGATTTACGATTTGCTTTCATTGCCATTCATGTCCTTTCCGTATCGACATCGTGCGGCCATCTGCGGGGTGTTTTTCGCCAGATATATATATATATATATATATATATATATATATATATATATATATATATATAAACTCCCAAAGGACAAGATTATTTCATTGGGAATCGTTTCCATTTCTCAGATCTCACCTTCGACGAGCCGTTTTCGAGCTGGAGCGTTTTGAAGGAAACGACGTCGGGTGGCCAAAATACGTAGCGTTTTCGTTAAAAGCCGAATATCTCGGCAAATAGGCCGTTCTCGGCGAAAATGTTTGTACCTAACGAAAATATAGCTAAATATATTATCTACCGCTATGCAGAGTTTCATTTCTCTACTATAAATATTAAGAAAGTTGTGGCCTTTAGAAAATGCGAGCGACTTTATAGTAAAACCGAACATTTTGTTGCCGTCAAATAATATATTCATTACACAAATTAGACAGCATAATGCCCCATTTCGGATTAAACACCCCTTACCTTACCAGACGTTGCCTATCTTCCGGCAGCCACTCTAGCCAAACTTTCACCTACTATACCTTCTCTAATACTATCCACCTTCCACTGATATTTCATACCTTTCATCGATTTTAATTCTTTCCTGTCCTCCCTCTTCTTTTGTTTTGTGTATTTTTGTGTGTGTCGCGTTTATTGTCTCTTCGTTTCTGTTTGTACATTTTTGTCTGTAAATTCATTCTTCCTTCATTAAACTTGTAACAGAATCCAAATTTTATATCGCGTTAACACGGTGGTCGCAGGGTCGGTCCCGGGATGGTCTCTGGTGAGGCACATTTACTGTACACATTAATACTAATAAAGTTGTTTAGAATTGAATTGGTTCCATCCTCACCCAGAGCTATTTTTTTGCCGTACATTTAAAATTTTGTCTGTATAATGATTTAAAACATATTTTAAGTGATATACCGTTTTTTTGGGAAGATTAGCTGTGATTGACTGATTTCATATCCATTCTATAGACTGTACGGCAAACGGCAAATTTACGCAAGGGAGTAGAAAAAAATTTAAATAGATTTTCCTCATCTTTCATTACATTTTATGGATATTTTTTTCATGAAATCGTACCTCGAACGGTTCGGGGAATGTCGTTTCAATATTTTATAACGTATACGAACTTAAAATATATGTTCGGTTAATATTGAACAATGAAATACTGAAAAATAAAAAACTGAAAAATAAAAAACTGAAGAATGAAAAACTGAAAAATGAAATGCTGAAAAATTAAATGCTGAAAAATAAAATACTGAAAAATGAAATATTGAAAAATGAAATACTGAAAAATGAAAAACTGAAAAATGAAAAACTTGACAATGGAATACTGAAAAATGGAACACTGAAAAATGGAAAACTAAAAAATAAAAAACTGAAAAATGAAATGCTGAAAAATGAAATAATGAAAAACTGAAAAATGAAATGCTGAAAAACTAAAAAATGAAAAACTGAAAAATGAAATACTGACAAATGGAAAACTGAAAAATAATTTTATGACGTACATTCAAAGACAATTCCTTAGAATTTTGAGGCTAATCCGAGGACCGATCCTAGAATTTTGAACATATCTCCGACTTCCATGCGTCCTCAACTCAGACGCCACTATGAGCGCGAAGCGCGAATGCCTCCGCCGGAGTCTTTAAATAAAATATTTTCAAATTTAATTTAATTTTCGGCTTCTCCCAATGATGTTAACTTGATTGGCGAAACGCCTGTCACTACAATGGTTAGTAATTTATTGTATTCAAGAATTCTACGAATTTCTTGATGAATATGTTTCTATTGTTCTTGTCACTCCAAAACTGTAAAAAGGGCCGACGTCGGCTCACTAGTCTTTTAAAATCCTGAGTTCCTAAAGAGATAAAACACTCTTCGAATTGGGGACAAATAAAACTTAATTGCCTACCATGCAGATATATGCATAACGTAATTATGGTAATATTTTTCAGCACAAAGCTAGTAAACCCACTCACTTCGAAACCGGTTGTGGCTCTTTCCCATCACCTAATAATTACATTTATAAGCCTGTCAACTTTGTAACGAGGCTCCTTCTAAATCATGCGGGTCGACTAAATTTTTTCTACTTTGCTTTGATAAGAAGATTAAGCGCTTATACGGCTTCCTTTAAACGGCATGCCGATACTAAACTTTTTGAATATTTAAGAGGGTATAAATATTTTAAAAAACATGATATTCAGAAATCTATTTTTAGAGAGGGAGTATAAAAAGTATAATATGGGCGCGGCTTAAGAAAGTTAAGAGTTCTATATCGTTAGTTATACAAAGATATCCTTTGAGGCTGCTTCGCGTTATATTTGATATTCTCTTCATTAATCCAATAACTTGCAATAGACAGTTTTCAAAGGGGATGTTCGTAAAGATGTTCTCTTTTATTACGGAAAGTTTTGACATATTGAAATGATTTGTATTAATTTACAAATCTGTTGCATTATACCGGATTTGTGATTGAAATTGTTCGAATTTTTATACCCTTCGAAAGAGTCCTGCGAAGGGAAACATATGATATTAGTGTTAGAGGGCTAAAGTGATTAGAAAGGTTGAAACTAAATACTGATCTCGGTATTTGTGTTTTTTGCATTTCAATTCTTGATTGGCTACAGATTTCTCTTCTTACTGTCTTCCTGAGCGCTTGCCACAACTTAACCGGTTTACTCATGGTTGCATATAAAACACAATAAAATATTTGGATAATATACGCTTATAAAGAAAATATGACTTTGAAAACTGGAAAGCATATACCTATAACAGTATTAATTAAAGTTTTATTTTTCTTAGTCGTTTCTGTTGAAAATTTCTGGGTATATATTTTGTTAAGAACATTCCAAAGAGCAACCCCGCTTATCACTTACTACTAATTTACTTACCGGCTTAGATACTCCTTATCCACTTCGGTTGTTAGGAATAATAGAACTTAAACATAATATTTTTAGTCGCAAACTCCTCTATAAAATCCTTATTTTACTATAAGGATGTGGACTCTTGTTATATTTTCAGAGCCTTTCGGCTGGTGATAGTATCTTGCCCAAAATGTGAAGTCCCACTTAGGCCAGCTAGCTCTTTCGAAAGAAATGGAGACCAAGGGGTAGTTGGTTCAAAAGAGGGCGCCAGACCATAGACGGTCAGAAAAATTAGAAGTTCAAAGTATACTAATATATTACAAAAGAAATATAAATATATACAAAAATTACTTACTATATTACAGCCTATAGAGATATGGACAAAAAATTTATATATTACAAATATTTGAAATACGAAAAAATATATTACAATCTATAGAAGTTTACTATGTTTAACCCCATATAGCATCCATATGATAATTAGCAATGAGTAAAAAAATGTTGCTATTCAGCTAGATACTTTACGTAATCCCTTATCGACTATTAAGAAATTTAAATTAATTAGTACTATACTAATTAAAAATTTATTCAAGCTACAATTTTGAATTTGAATTTAGCAGAACTTTTAAATTTTTCCGTTGATAATCTATCAAACCACTACACCGCTCCCATGTAGTGTCCTAAAATACTTAGCTTTATGGTAAAACTTCAAGTGCGATTAGCCTCAGATTGTCCTCTAAGTCAGAGATAGTAGATTACTTCATCATCGATCTCCATTTTATAACCATACCATGTGGTAAAAATTAATAGCCCACGTCCAACACATCAACCCAAATCTTCGCCTGGTTGATTCCAGTAATACAGTTGCGAATTAAATTTTTTTACATTTCCAACAATTTAAAGGTTTGTCGATTTCATTGAATGTTTCATTCCAATAAGTTTTAAAATTTCAAAAAAAAAACATCCAAGTCATCAGGACTAAATTCCGAAATTAACACAGTTGCAAGGATAATTTACCAGAAAAAATAAAATAAAATAAACTAAAAGCCTGAAATATATTATCATAGTTAGATTTATCATGACACTGTATTTAATTTCTTACTTTATTTCCTAAGGCTTTTCTTAATCCTCTTACAGAGTTTACGAAATTTTTATGTCTAGCTTCAATCAGATGTCAACGTAAAAAGGACGTGTTTGTACCATGCGGTTCCCTTCTACGAATTCTTTAAAGAAACCGACGAGAACCGAATGGACACGAACGCCTTACATATGATTTTATAAATCTTAACTACAATCTAGGCTCATAAATCTGATTTGGGCCACTAATTTTTCCTCTATCCCTTATATTAAACTACGTTATGCAAAGTTTTGGTTGCTATATTTTAAATTAACCGTAAAAATATCTATAAAATTCGGGCAAATATACGTTCGGCCTTGACCAGCAGCGTGAATGCTTAGTACGGAGACTTTGATTATAATTTAAAATACTCTATTTATTTCCTAATAGTACGGGAGCTAATATGAGATTTAATTATTAATAATTTAACTTGTATAATAACTTATTATACACGTGTAACGGAGATGTTTCCAACATCGCACGTTACAAGGAACGTAACCAGACTGCAACCAACAGCTACTCTCCGGGCTATGTGTCCCGCCGAGCGCTGAATTACAAGTTACAGGTCTGGCGCGTTAAGTGTAATAATTGCATATTACCATTAAAACGCTAATGCTTCGATTGTAACAAACACCAGCCGAAAGACTGATCCTACTTAAAGGAGCTCTCTTGCCAGCCGGCGCACACCACTTGCAGACTGCAGTTTCGAGCTGTTGGCTCTCGTCAGCCCAAGGCAGGCATGTGACGACCGGCACGAGGATCCTTTGACTATTTGGTACATCCCGGTATTTTTACAATAGTGATATGTAAAATAGTCAGTAGGCGGCATCTAACGGTCTAGTTGCAATTGAAGCATTAGCGTTTTGATGGTAATGTGCAATTATTACACTTAACGCGCCAGACTTGTAGTTTGTAATTCAGCGCTCGGCGGGGCACATAGCCCGCAGAGTAGCTGTTGGTTGCAGTCTGGTTACGTTCCTTATAGTAAAATAATGATTTTATAGAGGAGTTTGCGACTAAAAATATTATGTTTAATATTCCGCCCTCTAAAAGCACATTTGAACTAAGAATAGAACTTGTTCAGTAAAATCAGGTTATTCTTTTACAACAATGACAGTAAGTGGCAAAAAGCATGATTTGCAAAAAAATTGTATAATATCTTCTAGATTATAATTTTCTATTTAAGTAGCTTATTTATCAAAATGTATACACAAAAATCTCCAACAGAAACCATGAAGATAATGAAGAAGATTTTTATCATCTTTTGCTCTACTTTGTAATTCCCGAAGCCATATTTTTCAATTTACAGAATAACAGGCATAACGTAATTTTTATTGCTTTAATCCTTGTTACACAAATGTATCGTACCTTCGATGGATATTATCTTAGAGGCGTTTAAACATAATCGATAGGTAAACCTCGCGTACATGAGCAAAATGTCCAACACTGCGGTTCCTCCCCTACTGACCTACGTATCCCAATAAGTTTCAAGTAAAGTAAAACTAACGTATCTTACCACGCACGACAATAATTACCCACTTCCCTTATTTGAGCCATTGTGTAATTATCACTGGCGACTCCGGCAGAATATGCAATGTCTGCGAGTTGGTCGCTTGATCGGAGATTTCATCAACGGTTCTTCAAAATGTAATGTAATACGTCACTACCCCAGTAAGATGTGTTGCTTTCCATTATAGTGTTTGCGATACTAATAAATGACAAGAAAGTTCGAACAGATATCTTTGGGGGTTCACCATCAAAGTAATTTTCAATGAAAAGCAATCATTTCAGGTTTTCCTTGAAACCTGTTAATTTTTGTGAAAATTATCAAGAACAACAATTTTTAGCATGTTTTAACCCGAAAATTTGGTCAAGTAATTAACATGTTATTAACATTCGATATTCGACAATTTTGTAACTCCTCTTGTCAAACGCTGACTTAAAACGAAAGTGTCTTATAAAACACTATTTCTTATTTGAAATTACTGACTGGAATTTTTTTAATTACCTTTAATTTCAATTGTATTATTTACCCTTTTAATTAAAACATCTAAAACGGTAGTTCATTCCTACTTTCTACTTCTAATGTGAATTTAATAGACGATTCCTTACACTATTTATATTTTCTAAAAAAACTATCTAGTAAATCAACACCATGAGGCCAAATTGCAAAGATGTCGTCAACATATCTCAACCAGACAACCAGTTCGTTTATACAATTTTGAACATGTGTGTTCTCAAAGTACTTCATAATTATGTTGCCTAAAATTGGTGATAATGGAGACCCCATGGCCATACCGAAATCCTTATGAGAGAACTCGTTTTCCAATTGAAAATAGGTTGTTTTTATACACATTGTTAAGAGTTCCATTATGCTATTAAGCAACATATTTATGGAGAACTTTGAGAACGCACATGTTCAAAATTGTATAAACAAACCGGTTATCTGGTGGAGATATGTTAACGACATCTTTGCAATTTGGCCTCATGGTGTTGATTTATTAGATAGTTTTTTAGAAAATATAAATAGAAAGGAACCTTCTATTAAATTCACATTAGAAGTAAAAAGTAAGAATGAAGTACCGTTTTTAGATATTTTAATTAAGGGGGTAAATTATACAACTGAAACAAGCGTTTATAGAAAACCAACACATACTAATAGATATCTAAATTTTAACCCAAATCAATCAATAAATGTTAAATGGGGCGTTGTAAAATGTTTATACGATAGGTCCAAAATAATTTCATCTAATAATGAAATATTAAATAACGAGAAAAAAATTATCAAAGAGGTTCTAGTACAAAATCAATACCCTGAAGCCTTTGTTGATAGAGTTTTCATAAATGATGAACTGGACAATCAGGTACGGCAAAAACCTGAATCTCATTATACAGCAATAATTCCTTATGTATACGCATTATCGGAGAAGCTACACCGTATAGGTGCCAAATTTGATGTTAGGACGGTACTTCAAACGGGGATCACTTTGAGATCTATTTTAACAAAAGCAAAAACGATGAACAGGGAGAAAATTCAAACAACTGTATTTACAATATCCCGTGCGAATGTGATAAATTTTATGTGATTGAGTCATCCAGACCTTTCAGTGTGAGGTTGAAAGAGCCCAAGAATTACTTTGGAAAGAATGAAATTCAGGAATCGGACATAGAATAAACTGGGACTCTTCAAAAATTTTAACAAAAGAAGCAGATAACAAAAAAGAAAAATTAAAGAATCAGCAATAATCTTATTAAATGAAGATAAGTGCATGTCGAATTGCGTATCTGTAGATATTTGTACAACCTGGCTACCAATGTTAAAAGAAGAACTTAGCAAACTCAACATTATCTAAAAGAAAATATTATCTATAATTCTGTGTAAGTAGTAAGTATCTATGAAAATAACATAAACAGAATCTTAAAGCTGTATATTTGACATACACAGCATATAAGTTTTCTTCTAAAAAAAGCTTTGAAAACGGAAAGAGACTACTTTCCGAAACGTCAGCAAAATACATTATTTCTGTGTTTATTCCGATTTATATTATTTGTAAAAAAGAACCTTTGACTGTTCCTTTGAAGTAAACGTCATTGTGAAACTTTTGTAACTCATGTTTTTGCAGTTTTTACCCGAATAGATGAATTTAGACAGTGCCAGATAGCATGAAATAACGTGACTCGTGGATTTTTGCTTTTCAGGGTCGAACGGAATTGTTCTAGATGGGTTCCGACACTTCCATGTCAAAGGATATTTTTTGACTCTTTAAAGCATTGTTTTCCGCACAATGAGTTCAGTTATCGAATTGTTACATTACGCTGTGGAATTTGTCACTGCACTTTGGTCTACCGCCCTAGAATATTAACCATTATCAGCACTTTTATCTTGAAAGATATAACATAATCAAAAATATATTAGAGTAGCTTCCAGTTATTAATCAATTTGCATAAAAATTAATTAAGCCGAATGAAACACAGGGCTAATTTAAATAAAATGACACGTAATTGGCGTAAAAATCTCCAACAAAAAGTAAACACAAAATACAGCTTAGGGTAGGCAGAACGCGAATTCGTGAACTGGGAAAACGAATGTAATGCCGCTGTTATCGAACAAGAAAATACGGACTAGAATTACAATTAGGTCACTTAGGCTGTTGCTGAATTTACATAAAAATGTTACCCATGAAAAAGAGGAAACAGTTAGTGTCCGTTTCAATTCAGCCCTTTTTGTTAATTTTAAAATTACGCATCAGCCGAGCGTTAGATTTTTCTTTCGCCATTAATTTTTAAACGTTTTTTATCTCTCCTACGTAAAACACAGTGGTTTAGTACCAGCAAGCATTTTTTATACGTAAATAATTTAAATTATTTCAAAACTAGTCAATCATTACACCAGACGTCTACGAAAAATGGACTATAAATGATACAACTTAATAATGCATGTGATTTAGTTCTAAAAGTTCTTGGCTAACTTAATTATTTTTGTAGACCGTGTGTTCAAAAATTACATCTTTTATTTCTGTTGTAATAATTATTAAAAACTATAAATAAATAAATATATAAATAATAAATAAATAAACACCACAGAAATTCGACAACCTCCAATTCCAGAAGCCAGGGCTTGTGCGAGAGGGGGTTACACATTGAAAAAACGCGGACATACAACCATATCCTTCGATAATGCCAGTGCCAGAGCCAGGATTCGAACCCGGTGGTGCGATGTCCATGTGATTAATCGCGATTGCCACCTCGCGCCTTAATCCACTCGGCTATTGATATAGTTTATAAAATATAGTAAAATCTTCACACTGTATATCAACGAGAAGTATGTGCTGTATATAACTTAATCATGTACGTTCAACTGAATTAAAAAATAGAGTATGGTTACTAGTTAGCCCACGTAATTCAAAGCACATAAATATCTGGTTTAATAAAAATAATAAGAATTATTTTGTCATTATCAATAGCCCCTATCTCATTTTTTATTATAAGCTTATACGTTTACGTACCACACGTTGAACTTAGTAATTTCAAATAATCTATAATTTCTCAATGCGATGATATCTCTTAAAATTTTAAAAACGATCCAATCAAAGACGCATATGACATAAATATTAATATCATAAAATGCGTACAAGATAATATCACTATCTCGTTCATCAAATTAGTTAATCTATGCTTGAAAAGCAGACCCGAAGTGCCTTAAGGTGGGAATATCCAAGAGAGAAGGAGAGAGAGATCTGATAAGGAAATGTTTATTATTTTCGGCCATTACTTTTTTTTAATACATATATTGGTAAAAATAGTATAAGACTACCTAAGTAGAACTACGACAGCTGTAGTGATATGACTTTTCACTCAATAATTTCAGTTGTTTGCAAAATTAGTTAATTTAAATTTAAAAACAGGAGCGAGCGTAGGTGCGTCTTTACTATATACATATAGTCGAGGCAAGAATTGTGATCTCATTAAAGAAACTTTAATACTAACATAATTTTTAATCATTAATTACGTTAAAAAGAGTAATTCTTGACACCCAGTTATTAAGCTTTTTTCAGAAATAAGTACAGTTTAATGGGGATTCATGATTCTTAGCAGTATTGTCTTATTTATAGAATCGATCTGTGACGTGCATCGCTTGAATTCTTGCCTCGACTTTACTTCGACATGCGATGTAAAGCAACATCAGGCTTGGTTACTAGTTGGATGGATGACCGTTCCAACTGTTATACTACGTTCTCCATATTAACAAGATAACCGATGAAAAAATTACTAAAATTTTCCAAATAATTCAATAGCCAAGGTCAACTTATCAAAACACATAAAAAAGTCACTAAGACACTCAAAAAACTCAAAAACCACAATAATCAACAAACAATTCTGAGAAAATTCACGCGTCGATAATTCTCGATCGATTCTCATCGATAAATCATTCTAATATCAAAAGTTACCAAAATACACAAAAAAACTTACAATAGACCGCCCTAAAAATACAACCCTCCCCCCATCATCTCGAATCACTTCTAAGTTACTCCCCAAACATTAATTCAAATTATTTTAATTCACTTTCAAAAATTACCTGCCAGTTGAAATAAAAATTATAAAAGTGCTAAATAAATTGAATAAAACTAATTTCAACTGTAAGTCAGCTCTGAGAGTATACAGGGCGAAGCATTTGCCCCGTTTCAGCCTTTCAAGTCTAACCATCCCGACTTCGAATCAAACAAAATAAAGTGCACGAAAGGCCTCTAGAGTCTCTCACAAAGCTCCCCAACCAAAAATATTTTATTTTTTCCAAACCAGAGGTACCGTTCGTGTTCACAACGAAGACCGCGTCCTCGCCTCAAACATCTTCCAGGGGCTTGTATATAAGTGTATACGCGGAAGCTGTACAACCTTGGGCGAGGGTTGTATAGGGGATATACCATCCTTTGAAGGGAATGTCCTTTGTCTATTAAATGTTAGGCAAGTAAAAGTTCCCTACTTTTCTTAAGGGAAGAGGTTAGGAAAAATTCCTAGTTAGGAGTAGCTCGTCTACAGGCGTCAGTGTTAAGCCTCAGTAGCGTAAATAGACCGACCTTAACTAAATGTATAAAAAAAACCTCTAGATCAGGTAAATCTGACAATCGTGGTAATCTCAAGTTTTTAGGAGTAATTATGGATGCTAAGCCTTGCTGCGATCAACATTAGATTATTTGGCTAGTAAATTGTCCAACTGTCCATTTATCTGGTTAAGAATCTAAGAACTGAGCTATCCCTGAGAGGTATGGATTACTTAATTTGACGGTCCAGATATTAAATAACAAAGCAATTTTCTTTATTAAGTAATTCTATGTGATTTGATAAGTTTTAAACAGGATTTTATAGGGCTGCACAATTTAAGGCATTTCTACTGACAGAAGATATCTTCCGGGTAAAGATGAAAGCTTTCCCTGAATATCCAGATTCATCTAACGGCAGTATCATCAAAATAAGTTTTTTGAAAACAGGTTTGTGACTTTCCAATAAATGGCGGAGGAGCCGAGCCGGTTTCAACCGTGATTATCGTCTTAATCGCCTTGAATATCTAGCCTGAAATTAAAGAAATGTGTAAGCTTCTCGTTAAATGCGATATCAATGTCTAATATTTTTGGTAATTTTAGATAGCCCATAAGCTTACAGATAAGGAATATACATTAATTGACGTGAATAATTCACAAAACTTATATAAAATAATTAAAGCATCCCTCTGTGGCATCTAATATCAAGTTTATGTACATTGACAATCTCATTACATCGATACCATAGACATATTCACACAAACAATTTTTTATGGTCAGAGACGAAAATACGCTGCTAATAAATTCGTTCCGTTTCATAATTGAAATAATAAATATTCAGAGACTTTGGCGGGTGTAAGTTATCGCTGTTTTTTATTAAAAGTTCAAATGAATAAGACATCAATAGTTATCATCATAAAGGTCACATTATAGGCAATATTCAGCATAATAAATTTCAAAATATCGTTTTCGCTCGACAACCCGCCCGCCCCCGAGAAATTATATATCCTTATCCATGTTAAGGCATTATAACATCCACAACACTTGTTAGCTTTGACCTCCATACACAAAGGAACTCTATGCCTTGCGGGGATGTTTCTCTTCATTATATAGCTGAATCACCTACTATACAGGGTGGGTCAATAGTGCGTCGCTCCTCTAAAACTTAAAAAAATTCAATTTAAAATGATTTTAATTGAAAAATAATGTTTGGCCACCCTGTAAATTTTTAGGAAATAAAAATAATTCAAAAACATTAATTAGATGTCTTGCAACTGGTATTCACATTAGTTTTTCTTAAAACGCATAATTGTGACTGGTGATTTTTTTAATATCCATCTGCAGATTGCATTGTTTTAACAAAAAATTCATTACATCCAAGTGGTTGGGAGATATTCAATGTAACATAGTAACAAATAGAGCCTAGAAAGAGGCTTCAAACAATGTACTGATATACATAACATTCCATTTAAAAAAAGGCTCTTGGTCCTGTAATATTATCTTGGCACGCCCTGTATGTTCAAAAATAATTTCCAGTTATAGACTTTTTAATCTAGTTTACTTGCAAGTTTTTTGAAATTTTCTAGCTGTCGTAGAACTTTAGATATCGATGTCCAACACACTATTGCAACACCCTGTATAATCAAATTTCTTCTAGTATTCACTAGGATAAGGCTTTGATTTACTCTACAATGGTTTGCTTTGAAAGTGTTTAATAATTTTTTGCTTAATACTTTAATATGTTGATACATTCGGAAATAAGAATGTTTATATAAATGCAGAAAGGTTGGGCACCAATTTTTCCGCCTCGGCAACCCCCCAAATTGTCCCAAACCACATCCAAAGTCCCTTTTTCCTTGAACTCGTTTATTTTCCCCAGTTTTCCCAATAATTGTTGTTCCCTCAAGTAGAACGGAAAGTCCCCCGAGGAGTTTGACCTCAGCCACCCCTACCTCAGGCTTCCACCCCTGTAGGGATGGAAAATTGATACTTGTTTTTGTGAGAAAAAATTGATATTTTTTAGGAGGTGTTTCTTTGAGGAAGCTGGTAGGGACCAGGATTGTGTATCTACTCCCAGGGGTTGTTTTCACCCTTAACGGGGTGGACATATTTTTCATCTATAAAATAAAATAATTGAAAAATAGTATAAAAATATGTTTATTCAAAGTGCTTCTATACATTTGGTACATACATACATGGTTGTATGAATACATCAGTAAATACATATGTGTATAGATATATCTTTTTTTTATTTGTGACAGCGGATCAACAAAATCGTAGGCGCTTACAAGAAGGGTTGCATTCTTCATTTTCCTCCCAATTTTCGTGACATTTAGTGCTATTATCCTTTTGCATATCGCACGCATCATCCTTTCTCGGGGAATGAAGTTAAGAAGAAGAAGAAGTTAAGATGGTGGAAAGTGAAGACGATGAATCTGAACTCTCCTCTAAAAAGTGTAACAAACTTATCATCGATGAATGTTATGTTAAATGCGACGGTCTGTGTAGTGGAGTTTTTCATTTAGACTGTAGTGACTTAAAAAAAAGTGTGCTTAAGGTGCTCAATTCGCAAAAATCTCTAAAATGGTTATGTGAGTTTATAATGAGTCAAGTCATATACTAATTGCTCCTGTTCAGCGTGCCATTGAAAATTTATTAAACAATAAATTTTTTGAACTTTATGCCAAATTTGAAAAGGAGAAGGAAATTTTACTTAAAGATATATTAAAGGATGCATCTACCATGACAAAAACAATGTGCAGTACACAAAAACCATCAACATATAATACATACGGAGATAAGATAAGCCAACCAATTTCTACTGTTTTTACAAGTAACTCTAATAATGTAAATTATAGTACAGTTGCTAAAACTAAAATGCCACCACGCATTGCGTGTAATGTAAACTAATAAAATCTACAGTAAACCCCGCTAGATTGTCACTTGCTGTAAATAAAATCAAACCCATAAATAATGGAGTATTAATTCATTGTGAAAATGCCGATTCTGCTAATAAACTAAAAGACACTCTAACACCTCATTTAGAAAAAAAACTGTGACATCAACTATTTCCAAAAATGTAATACCTAAATTAATTATTTATGGCACAGAAAAACCTGATGTACCGAATGATGATAACAGTCTAGCACAAGATATAATATCTTGTCGGATGCAGATGCATTTTTATTTAAAATAGTCAGAAAAATCAATCATGATGGATTAGTCAATCTGATTGTTGCAGTTGACACAAATACAAGAATGTCTATATTAAACATAGGTCGTTTATACGTTAACTGGAAGAGATGTTCAGTTGCAGATTCGTACCATGTGAGGAGATGCAACACTTGTTGTGGTTTCGGCCATCTATCAAACAGTTGTCATAATAAATTTCCAATTTGTTATCTATGTGCAGACTGTCACGAACCAAAAGTGTGCAGTTCTACTAACTAAAAGTGTGCTAATTGTATATGGTCTAACAAAAATGTTAAAACTAATTTCGACGTACACCATTCGGCCAAAGACACTAAGTGCCCTACCTACGTAAATAAAGGTAATTCAAATAATACACTATGTATCGCTCATCATAATTTACAGTGTGTAAATAACAAAATTGAACAAGTGGAACCACTTTTATCCCAAGAAAATATTGATGTTCTATGTATCTCGGAAACCTGGATTAAACCCAAAACGTTTAGGCGTACAAAAGAAATGTATAGGACCTTTAAGGTAAAATTTAGAGATGTGCAATTTTTATAATATGTGTTGTTCCCGTTTTGGGCCATAAAAACTGAGTTCGCGATTTTCGCGACTTTCTTAAGCGATTTTCATGAATTCCTCCAGGTGTATCGTGGCGTAACTACCAAGTGTTATTCAGGACGTCCAAATAAACACAACAAAAAATAATTTCGTAGATCACGAATTTGGCAGCAAAAGTCTAAAACGCCTGGATTATAAGCGGGTATTTCTGTTTGACTAATAAAGTACTATGATTATTAATATTATCAGCTTAGTCCACATGGTCCTAAAAACTCAACGTTAATTCTTTTCGGTTATTTCTCAGTAAATAAACAATTTATTTGCTATTTTGTATTTACAGATATATCACGTCTAACAGTCATTTGGCATTTATTTATTTTATAACCAGATCTTGACACATGATTTTTGTTTTCGATCAAATAAATAATATATTTTCCTCTAGCAGTGACATTTCTTGTCCTGCATATGATGCAAAATGAAGCCAGCAGGAGTTCGCATAAATAACAATAAAATAGTGGGAAATTCTCTACCATCGGGATGCAAATATTTATCACAGCCGTCATATAGTTATTTATGTATACGTAAATTTTTCTGTACTATTCTACTGAGAAAATGTATACTGTGAACACGTAAATGTTGAAATAAATTCTACCAAAAGATGTATTTGAAACAAACTCTCTTATTTTTGCATATAATATTGTATGAACATCACAAAATGAAATTCAAAAGAGGCCATTTAATGAAACCTAATGAGTGGTTTGACTTTATACAATCTAAATAGGCCTACTCGCCCAAATAGGCGAGAACACTTTTGATTTGTATGTATTTTATACCTATGTTTACATGTAAAAGTAAGACTTATTCAATTTGAAAATAATCTTAACTTTCTTTCAAATTCTGTATTTGTTTTTATTTTGGCATATTAAATGTTTAGTTGTTCTCTCTTATTTTCTATAGTATATGACTCAACGATTCCAAAAAATATATCTATAGAACTTGAGAGCTTGCCATCAACAAATAAGTTTAATGTTCAGATATCTCGAGCAATTTATGACATGTGTCAAGTTGGTACATTTTTATTAAGGTGTGTTATAATATTAGTATTGAAACTAAGCAAACTAAAGTTCCTAAAGATCCTTAATAAGAAAAATATCAAAGTCGTATGGACTAAATTTCGTTTATTTTTGACAGTTTAATAGTAAAGGCATTTAAGAAACGTTGCCATATTATGCAGAGACCTGCCATTTGAGAGATGGATAAGATCTCTTTTAAGAGAGTTTCCCGCAAAGAAAAATTGAACTAATGAAGAATCAAATTTTGTGATCAAAATTTCCTATATAACTAATTCTCTTACCTTTTTACCTGTAGGCACCCTATAGTTACCACAATTAAACTGCGATGCTCATAAACACGGTATAGTTCAGCAAACAGATGCCCTATTTTTAAAACCATTAAAATTATTTAAAAAAAATTTATTTATTATACTATAAAACCACTAACAATTTATATTATTAATTTATCGTTTGAAACCGGAACCAATACCTTAGAGACTGGGAAAATGGTACCTATTTCTTAAAGAAAGGATGCCCAACTAATGTAAAATTATATGCCTTAACCGTACCACTTGGACTCTCAAAAATTTTCGAAACTGTTATGTAGATAAGTTAATAAATTACTTAGAAACTTTTAAAATAATTACAAAAACCAACATGGTTTTTCCAGTGGCATGGCAGCTGGTACTGCAATACATTCTTTTTCAAATAAAACTTTAGAATTTATTGATGTAGGAGAATGTTCTGTTGGCATATTTTGTGATCTTCGCAAGGCACTTGACTGCGTCAACCATGAACCATTAATATCTAAATTATATGATTATGGCAGCTTATAACATAAAAGTAAAAACACCGTGTACAGTGTTAATTCGGAATGTGTAAATGTAACTATGAGTCTCCCACAGGGCTCTATTTTAGGCCCGGTACTTTTTATTTTATTTATTAATGGTATTGATTTGTTACCATTAAAAGCACATTTTACAATGTATGCTGATGACAGTTCTCTAATAATATCAAATCCATCTGATAGTGGTCTGGAACTTGATTGAAATGATATCTTAAGTACTTTAAATCATTGGTTTTCCCATAATATCTTATATCTCAACACCGAAAAACTCAAATTATTGAATTTCACAGTACGCGAAAGGCATGCGACAATTTAAATATTAAAATTAATAATACGGCCATTTCCAATACCGAGGATAATGTTAAGTTCTTAGGGATATAGTTGGATGAATGTTTAAATTGGAAGTATCGTTGCGAGACTACTTTGATATAAAAATTTCATCCATAACATATCTGTGAGCAACCCCGGTTGACGAACTCCGGAAACTGTCCATAGAAGGCTTCTATTACTTAGGATATGCTGACGGTGTAGCAGTAGTTGTCAAGGGGCGATTCTCTAATACAATAACGGTGCGTTCGCGAAGAGCCCTAACTATTGTCGACAAATGGTGTTATAAGGAAGGACTCTCTAGAAATTCCCACAAAACCACACTCATCTCTATTACACTAAGAAGAGTACTAGAAGGCCTAAAGTCCTTAAGGCTCAACTTAGTTGAAATTTCATTTGCCTGTGAGGCAAAATATTTAGGTGTCATTTTTGACCAAAAATTAACATGGAACTCCCACATCAAAAAAGTCACATAGAAAGCAACAATCGCCCTGGGAAGGTGTAGACAAATGTGTGGAAAAAGTGGGAGCTAAATCCCAAAATGAACCTCTGGTTATACTCCAGGGTAGTGAGACACATGATAACCTATGAATCAGTGGTATGGTGGACTAAGACGGTGCAGTCGGGTGCAATAAGGCTGTTTGGTGGCGTACAAAGGCTTGCTTGCCTCTGCGCCACGGGGCCATAAAAACTGCTCCTATGGCTGCACTTGAGGTTCTCTTGGACCTGCCACCATTATACATATTCATACAAGGCGAGGCTCAGTCAGTGGTGCACAGGTTAATGCAAAGCCAAACACCAATTAGCCAACAACACGGGACGGAGTTATACTCGGAGATGAGGGCAGATCCCATCCTAGGCATGCCCACGGACCGGAGGTAATGGTAACTTTCAGACTATAATTCTAGACAGGGATGTCTGGAAAACGGTGCAAGTCAACTCAAGGTTGGTGTGGGACTGCTTGACGGCCCTTATAGCGCTGGGAAGTCAGGGCAGAGTGACCTTAGCATGGATTCCAGGACACGAGGGAGACAGAGGTAAAGAAAAAGCTAATAATCTGGTCAAGGAAGGCGCACACAAAGCCCCAATAGGACCTGTGCTTGCAATACTTTATATTATATATCACATTGGGTACAAAATTTACATTATCTATAAGCCTCGACTGTAGATTATTCATTTTTGCAACGTAAAACAAAAATATGTGTGTGTTATAATTATTATTGTTAAAGCGTAAATAAATGTATAATATATACTACTCCATTCTGTTCTGTTCCGTCCGATTCCGTTCCGTTCCGTTCCGTTCCGTTCCGTTCCGTTCCGTTCCGTTCCGTTCCGTTCCGTTCCGTTCCGTTCCGTTCCGTTCCGTTCCGTTCCGTTCCCTTCGATCCCCTTCCATTCCCTCCCATCCCATGCTATTCTGTTCTGTTCTATTCTATTCTATCCTATCCTATCCTATCCTATCATATCATATCATATCCCATTCCATTCCATTCTATTCTATTCTTTTTTTTTTTAAGCGGCATCGACTACTCTGGTCATTAGCCGCATCTTAATATACGTATATATAAGTATATCACATTAGTGATAACAATCGATTAGCACATTTTCATCATAGGTTTATAATTTCCATTTCCATTCCATTCTATTCTATTCCATTCGATTCTATATTTAACAGTGATATACTCTGCGAATGATACTGTCTTGACATCGTGCTTTTAACAAAAAAATTACTGATAAACTTAAGTTAAAACTACTGTTATCTTATTAATGTTATATCAAAATATTTAGCACTACTGAAAAAACAGGGGTTTTTATTTTTAGTTTAATATAGACGAAGATATTCTGAAAGCAAAATACTTGTATTTGTTATATTATTTTTCATCATATCTTATAAATGCATTAATTTGTGAATATGTAATATCAGAATTGCGTATGAAATCTAATTCAACACATTAAACACGTTTGATCTTATTTCAACAGTCCTTCATTATATTTTAGTGGTTTTGTAAAGCACATTATCTCTCGTTAATACTTAGGTGAAAGGAAAGGTTTAAACGTTCCTAAAATATTTATAGTTAACGTACCCCATGATGTTTTTATAAAATATTCACGTTGTAGCTTTGTTCATAATGTTCTCGTGTTGTATAACTGCATCTTATCAATCAGCATCAGTACCTTCTCAATGGCGGGCACATGAGCTACTATATTGCATAAAACAAAACAACGTTTTTAAAAATACATTTGCACAGCCAAACATATCATGATTTCAATAAGTACGTACGTATAATACATTGTTTGTCTAAAAACCTTGTCTAGAGTGAGCGTTCTACATTACGTCCGCCATTAGTTATAGTCTGAGGTTCGCCGTCCTGAGCTATTAATCTCAATGTATCTTGAAAACAGGAGCCCGGTATATCATTAATTAATACTGCTATTTCTCATTGGCCTATCACAATTAACTCTATATAGCTACCTTGGCGTTTGGTTTCTGCTTCAACGGTAATGGCACGTTTACCCAATTATATATTTTCGCATCCATCTATTGATTTTTGTAGAGATGACAGGAAACACATTACTTAGGAATGATCGTATGATTAAACGGGAATGTAAAACTTTTGCTAAACGTACTGTAAAAGGAAACTTAAAGTACTATTAAAACATAATATTTTTAGTCGCAAACTCCTCTATAAAATTCTTATTTTACTATAAGGAACGTAACCAGACTGCAACCAACAGCTAGTCTTCGGGCTATGTGCCCCGTCTAGCGCTGAATTACAAGTTACAGGCCTGGCGCGTTAAATGTAATAATTACATATTACCATCAAAACGCTAATGCTTCGATTGCAACAAACACCAGCCGAAAGACTGATCCTACTTAAAGGAGCTCTCGTGCCAGTCGTCACACACCACTTGCAGACTGCAGTTTCGAGCTGTTGGCTCTCGTCAGTGCATGTGACGACTATCACTTGACTATTTAGTACATTTCGGTATCTTTGGGATAGCGACATGTAAAATAGTTAGCAGGTGCCATCTAGCGGTCCAGTGTCTATTGCAATCGAAAAATAAATAGCCTGACTGGGCTTAATATTCCTCCCTCTAAAAGCACATTTGAATTAAAATACTATTGTAATATTATTTACCCAATTCGTTAAAAGGTGAAAATTTTAATAAGTTCAAAATCTATATCCATTTGTGTTATTTACAAATTTTATAGTTCATGAGATCAGTGAAATATATTTATACTTGTAAGTTTTTTTAAGATTCAATCAAAAGTTCAGTATTTACGACTACGTGGGTTTTTAGCTTGCCTTCTTTATGCATATTTAGAAATATTACAAATAATTTCGGACCCTCACACTAGAGCTTGATAATGTTTGAATCGCAACGCTTCAGAATACTAAAAATTATTTTATATCCATACGTTCAGGCAAGGCGGTCCCATGCACTATGAACATGGTAAGGATACTTTACTTTCAAAAATTTTGTCGCTCGAGCCAAATCTCCCCTCAGAAGTTTTAATACGTAACTTTTTACTCATCCTCATATTCAATATGTCTAAGATGCAGAGCTACACAACGCTGGTTCGCAATAAAGATTTTCTTCGGAAATAAAATTCGGTTTTCAAAGTAGTTACTAAATTTTGGTGATTAGAGCGACATTCCTTATATTTACGCAATTTTATGCCCCATACAGCGTCATTCATTGCAGTTATGTAAATAACGCTCCAAGGAACGACGTTTATGAAATTTTGTTGCAGTTGCTAAAAAACTGAAATTTTGTTATAAATTTGATAAATATATTCCCCGAGACGGCATTTATTGCACTTACGATAATTACGTTCGCGAATTGAAAAAAAAATTAGTAGGTAATGCGATATTTGGGACCGGGCCTCGCCCCCCAGAATGGGACTTCCTTAGGGCTCCGGGCCCCCTGTGTTCGGGCTCCGCCCTCGTGCTGTCAACAATGTGGCCCCGCTCAACATAACCTCACTAAATGCCCCGTGCTGTCAAAAATCTCCAACATAACTTCACTTGTGCCCTCTCGATGTCTTCACGACCCTAGGCCTTTGCCCCTGGGCCCTGTTATAGTACGTTCCACTCCCTATAAGAAAAAGCAATACTCGAAATGTCAAAATTTGCCAAAATATTCAATCATCCGGCCCAAAAAAAAAAACAGTTATCCACAATTTCTTTTCAATCAAAAACTGCAAAACATCACCAAAAACTTGAAAAAATTCACGAAACGTCGATAATTTAAAAATAATCAAAAACAATAAAAAACCAAGTAAAAAGATTTCATTCGTCAATTTTACAATATAATTTTTCCAAAAATATAGCCCCCATATAATATCATTCGACACCAAACATACTTTCTATACCTCTGGTATAAACCCCAAATTCGTATTCATTAATTTTCTACAACTCTTTTCCTATTCAATTTTAACCTTTTCTCGGATTTCTCCCGAACTATTTTATTTACTTCAGTTCGCATTTCCAAAACAATGTCACGACTTATTCTAGTTCCTACGCACTACACTTTCAACTCCATATTACCCCCTCGAAACATCGCTCCTGACAATTAAATAGCCATATGACGTGAGTGCGTAAAATATGGCCGTACGAGGACTGTTCAATATATTCAGCCTTCTTTCTCGTATATCTCCCAAACCAAAACAGATTCGAATTTCATTCGATTATCAATTACCTTACCTTTCAATTGCTCATACATTCGTATAATTTTAATTTCCAAATTTCCATTTTTTAAAAAGATGTTGCAATATTGCTCAATCGATGAGTCATCCTCGCCCGCACGGAATATCTGGATCCAACGTTCTAGAATTTATTGGCGGTAAAAATGTTTGTGCTCGATTTACGGGGTACGACAAACGACACCCTACCAAACAGTATAAAAGGCTGAGCTCGCGATAATCAAATCCAGTGCCCGCTCTGCTTCCAAGGCCAAAACCTTGTAAAAATGAGTTTTTCTATTTTAATTAATCTGCCTTTGCGCATCAATTTAAATCGCTCCTAGTGCCCTAGTTTTTAAGTGAATTTTTTCAGACAATTTTTTAAATAATTTAATCTGCCACCGCACATCTAATTCCAAGTGAAACTTTGACATTTTTAAAATCAAACTCCACCGAATCAAATCTCCCAAGACGGAATTTATTCGTTGACGAAGAGTTACAAATTAGTAACAGTAATTAAAAGAATATTTTAATTTATTTAAACCTATGGTCGCTTTTAATAATAAATATTATAATTCGTTCTAAAACCGAGTGTTTTAATATTCGACGACTGCATACAGGGTGCTCCAAAATAACTGGTCATCCTAATTAAAAATATTCAATTTAAACAAAATTGGTTTTTTGCTTAAATATTGCACACATAAGTGTTTGTCTCATGAGTTATATACAGGGTCTTGGAAAATCACCTGCCACAAGAAATAAATTCAGTTTAAAGTAAATTCATAAACCCACAAATTACTCCAGAAAAAATCAGCAGGTACTTATACAGGGTCATCTATTTATTGTGCTCCAACCTTTTTATGTGCAACCCTCCCGAAGTTCACTTTTCTATAAATTAAGTACACGCGAAGCCTCAAGGGTCTCTACTTAACTCAAAGCTCTCATCGTTGTCCATATTCACGACGCCCAACGTAAGGCTGTAATTATCAACACCGAGGTCTTCCGCGTGTTCAGCCCCCATAGGTGATCCTACCTCATAAAAGCAAAATGGTATAACTACAGAACGGTTGGAGATGCGATATTAATAATAATATAATAATCATCCTTATTCATACATAAAAGTAGCAACTTCCGATTTCAACTTCCGGTCGTCCAAAACATGCGATGTGGGGTATCAAATGAATCGTCTCGATGTCTAGAATAGGAATTTTGCTGTATTTTCGTTCTAAGCGTAATAATGGCACTTAGAGCTTAATAATTTAAACTTTAAGTGAAAAATCATGTTCTCGGGTTCGAAATACGTCGGAATCCTCTATAAAATAACAATTTCCTGTTTAAACTTCCGTTCGTCTAAACATGCGATGTGGGGTATCAAATGAATCGTCTCAAGAATGACAATATAACTTTATTTACGTTTTTAGTGTGAAAAATTTCAAGTAGGAGCACCCCCTACTCCCGGAAGGAGAATTCAAACGGAGGGCTATTCACCTAGACAGCAGGTTAAAGACAGCTACACAGGAGGGCTATGTTAAATAGCAAGTTCGTGTAGTATTATGAAATTGAAACAGGAAATATTTAATGTCTCCTATCAGATAATATGAAATATGAAGAAGTATTCACTTGTGGCAAATAATACCTTCAGTGCAGTTACGCATTTTAAAATTTTGTCGAAAAAATCTAAAAATATTATGTTCAGGCGAAATAAGTTGAATTTCATGACAGTTACGCTAAACTTCTTCGATGAGATTTTTTGCTAATTTCAAGTGTGATGAGTTTAGATATGTTGCGTTGCGTTGCTCGTGGTGGAAGATTGCAGGGTTGGGCCGAATGGAACTGGTTCGGCTAATGGACAATTAAAAACTGCTTAACCTAAACACCTACCATCGCAGATGAATAAAATTAGGTCATAAAATTAAAACATATCTGGAAACAGATTTAATAAAACTTATAACTACACCTTTTTTAAAAACTCACGCACGGTCACTGCTAATTTTGCAGTGTTGTATACTCATATAGCACGCTAACTTTTACATGATAACATTGTAAAAAAAATATTCAGGATTCTTAAACTTTCTCAAAAGATTAAATTTAAGGTTTAATATAAAGCAAGATCTTCAGATATCGATTACAATTATGGCTGGGGCAATTAAATTAAATCATTACGCTTAATAGAAGTGAAATATAATATCTGGATAATGGGAAATTTCCATTTCCTTCCCCAATTTTTAATAAAGCCAAAAAAATATACCGCATCCCCACCTGCCCCTTGCGTTATTATCGAACTTTATAAATAATTTATGAGGCATGTATTTCCTCTCTGAATTAACAATTTCCGGCCTATATATTTATTTTCTCTTCATTCCCTTCCAAGAAGCTTCAACTTAATTGGACTTTACGACTTTTTTCCTTCTCAGCGGCCAGTCGAGAAGTAACGATCTCTGTTTTGATTAAATTTTGATTGGATAATTTTTATCATAGCCTCCTGGACAGCTCTACACAAATTACAAAAGTAATCCGAAAGAATTATGAAAGATAAATGAAGATTATTTACTAGGAACATTTCTCAAGGCGAATTACTCCTCGGAATTCCAGAAATCCAGCTAATTAATTATATTATATTTTCCTTTGCGAACATATCTTGAATGTAAAAGTGCCCTAATAATTTTTTGATGCAACATAATTAAATTAAAAGTTGTACGTGTTCGGAATATATCTAAGTGGGAATGGACTAATTAATTGAATGTCTTTTACAAATCGGAGTGGGAATCAGATGTTAAAATACGTTACCGTGATAAAGAAATAATGTCTGCATAAGTCTGAATGAGCGACTCCATTACAGATATTTCAATTAATTAGTTTTTATTCCTTACATTGTTTGTTTGAAGGGAACGCTGATGAGAAAGAAGAGGGCGAAATGAGAGGTTTTTTCTCATTTGTCAAGAGGTATCATAAAAATAATAGATCCTAATTCATTTAATTTAGTTCTGGACATGGCGAGCGTGCTAAAGCGGGTTTTTTTTTTATATAAGCAACCGAATCTTTTCTTATTTATAAATCTAAATACATTAAAATTTACTTTGAATAATTCATATGTGTTCTTGGTAATTTTTTTATTCATTACTAACATATAAATTTTATACCAACCATTGTGTTTGATATTACCACCGGTGATAAATTTGTTCCACTCAAATGCAAATTACTGCAGTAAACAACGTTCAGGTATACTGCACGCTACCAAATTGTATGCAAAAAACTTGAAACATACAGAATTCAAATCGATGGCGAAGACCTATTCACAGAACATGAGGAACAGGCATGGGACCAAACGGAATTAAACGAACAGGACATCCCCATGTTCACTGAAGAGGAAATTATAAATGCAGCTAATCGCATAAAAAATAAGAAGTCCCCCGGGCCGGACCAACTACCTGCCGAAATTATCAAGACAATAATGGAGAATTCCCGAAGGAAATCCTAAAAAAGATGAACTATCACCTGAAAGAGAGGACATTCACAAATACTTGGAAGACAACCAAACTAGTGCTGATAGAAAAACCTAGGAAAGAAGGCGAATCAGAAATAAAATACAGACCCATATGCCTAATATAATTGAAAAGGTACTGGAGCAACTGATAGTAGCAAGACTTCTTGGCGAGGTGGAAGGGAAGCAGACAACCAATACGGTTTTATGAAGAAAAGATCGACCATAGATGCCATGAAACGAGTCCTGAAGGCAGCAGAAAATGCCAAGAATAAGAAGTATGGAGCGTTAATAACGATAGATATTAAAAACGCACTTAACTCGACGCGATGGAAGGGAATCATGCAAAAATTTACCCAGATGAGAGCCAGTAGATACCTCACAAAAATAATAGGTAGCTACCTAGAAGATAGATGGATTCTGGTCGGGAAACATCGTATGAAAGCAACCGGTGGTATTCCACAGGGGTCAGTTCTGGGCCCCATATTGTGGAACATCTACTGCGACTATGTGCTTAAAACACACCAACCAGAAGGAGTCAAAGTTGTTGCATTTATAGATGACACGGCCATAACAGTTGAGACCCAAACAGAAGAGTTGCTAACAACAAACACAAACATAAATAGATCAAAATATTAGAGCAAAATAGATGTAGCTTGCACGAGAAAAAACGGAAGTCCTGATTTTGTATGGAGGGAGAAAGTTAGATAAAATAACGCTGGAGATAAGCGATAAGCAATTCGAATCCAAAGAGAGACTAAAATATCTACTCGTTTACTTCGGCAAGAACACCAATGTGAACGTACATCTCAATGAAATTAGCAAAAAAGTGGCCCTAAGTAAACTGATGACAAACACCAGAAGACCATCGGCAAGCAAGCGCAGGATATTGGCGTCGGTGGCAGATTCAATTATGATATATGTCGCACCAATCTGGGAGAAAATATGCTTACGAGTTTACAGAGGAGATTAGCAATCCGTGTAGGTGGCGCATATCGCATTATACTGACAGAAGCAATTCAGGTCATAACGGGGATCAAGCCAATAGAAATGATGGTCCAAGAACGAAGTAGACTTTATGAAGAAGGCAGAAAAGGCAAGAGACAAATTCAAGAACGGAGATGGTAAACGGATACTGGTATAGCGAGATGGACCAAAAGGTTAATAAAAACATAGAAGCTTGGAACCAACGTAAGAATAGATAAATTGAATACTACCTGACACAATTTCTTGGAGGACATGGATGCTTGAAAAATTATCTAAAAAGATTTGTACTTTGAAACTTGGAGGAATGCTGGTACTGCGGAGACGGGAATTCACCAGAACGCACGTTCTTCGCATGCAAGAAATGGACAACGCACAGGAAGGAAATGTGCCAAAAATATTGGGGGAATTGTAACGGCGGATAAAATCATAGAACTAATGTTAATAAATGTAGAAAACTCACGAAGAATCCACAACTACATAAAGAATGTGCTTAAGATAAAGAACAAAGGAGAATAAAAAAGAAGAAAGGCAAAGAAATAGAAATGGTAATTAGAAGAAAAAAGGTAAAATCAGTCCAATTTGATGTAAGCTCTACGGTTCCAAATTGGAGGTGGTAAAGTGTGGAAGGGTTTTAGTTGGCAGGTCGTCCCCTGAGGGAATCCAACACTTCCTGTCAATACGGGCTTCAGGAGTCTATGAAGATTTCCCCTCCTTTATGAAAAAAAAGGTATACCCCACGAGGTACAAGCATTTTTTGTTTCATTAATAACTTGGGTCTTTTATTTGTCAATTCTATGAACTTGGATGAATTTAAAACTCCAGTGAAATAAAAAATTTAAGCACTTTCTAAAAACCTAATATATTACATTAAATGTAGTAATACCGGATGTCAACGGAATTATTAGACGCCATCGCCATAGCCACAAATTAATGTAGCTAACAATTTCAAAGAAATGAAACTAAAAATCTATTCAAATAGTGCCCCACCTAAATTACCACATAATTCCACCCTTCTTCTAAATTCTCTATAACTTCTAATTTCTTCAAGAAGTAGTAGTAGTTTGCAGTATTATTATTTTTTCTTCAAGTTCAATGAAAGTTGGCATATGGCTCTAACTTACAATGCAGAATTTTTCCGTAAAATTAACAGAAAGACCAGTTTAACTACAATGGTTTATTTTCTTTTTAGGTTAGCTCCGAGAGGTAGATCCATTCGAACTGTAATTTAGTAAAAATCCGTCTTAGGTCAAGTCTGCAGAAAATGAAAGCCGTACTATTTTTTTGTATATTACACATATCGCAAATTCAATCCGGGCACACACTGTATACGTAGCTTCAAAATATTTTTCTCAAAACTTACTTTAAAACTACATTATATCATTTTGCATAATAATATAATATAATATATAAAAATATTAATTAATTAAATGAAATTAATATATTGCTATGATATTCTCACTTGATGAAGCTAAATTACCCCACAATATAATTTCTAAACTTAATTCTCAAGGTCGAAAGTTCAGAATCAATGAAGAAAACACATATAGAAACACATGAACAATAAAACAAACAAATTCAAATCAACTGACAACCTATTATGACAACAGATATATCATACAATGAAAAGATAAAATTTCTCTATCTTGATAAATAAATTAACTATGATTCGAAGATTAAAATAATTTAGATATCATTAAGTTTAAACTAATATTTGTCCATAAAAATGAAGTTAATTGTCAAAAATTTACCAATATAAAATGTTTTTAATTTTTTCCAAGTTATTAATTTATCAATTGAAAATATTTTATTAAAACGGTACATACAACATACAATTTTATATATAGTTTGTTACGTTTGTTACAAGCTTTGTTAGTCTGAGTAGCGAAGTATTAATTTCAGCTGAACAGTGTCACTTATATGCGACGTACAGTTACTATTTTAATGCTTTTTCACCTTCCAACTAAGATACCGTTTTTCACCAGGAATCATTTTCTTGACCTTAAAATGAATTAATAATACTCTTATTTTACTTGTCAAAATCCTAAAACTCGATTTTTTCTATTTCTTTTATGAAAATTCTTTAACTACATTTCTTTCTTCAATCTACTTTTCTCCAATCTTTATTATCATATTCTTTTCTTTACAAAATTTTCTCTCTCCTTCAATCTTTTAATTTCTTATTATTCTTCTATCACCTGGCAACCCCTAATTTTTCATTTTTCCACACTCTCCTTTTTATTTTTCCTCATATAAAATTGCAAATACCAACCTGAATCTCTCTTGATTTCTTCTCTTTTCGCCTTTTTCGCTTTTCTAAATTTCCTGCACAAATTAATTTAAAATCTTACATTTACTTGAACATATTGGATGCGTAAGCAGTTCGAGATGTTTTAAACATTTTAAAAATTAGTGTAACAATAATTGAGTATATTTATTTAAAATAACTGATTCTATAGTTGCATATCTATTTAAAGTCATTCTGTATGTTATAAACATCTCTATTTGTCTTTAATGGCTGAACTACAAAAATTGCATGTATTTGTTGAAAATATCTGTCTTCTGTAAAATATCTTGATATTTTATCAAACATAACAAATAAAAGAAAACAGAGAACATGCATGCAACTCTCTACTCAGAATAATTGCACCTGATTCACAATACACATCTGAAATGAGCCTGAATGTGTTCTTTAATTAAGTACAAGTCAGTATCACATCAATACTAACAATCTTCATTGAAAATACATATATCATACATTTATGTATTTTTTTTGCTATTTGTGTCTATTTGTTGAGTCATGAATTAAACGTTGTTAATATTTACATCTGTTTTTATTAATTTAAAATAACTTTCCCCTCACCGCTCGCGCTAGGCGTGACAATATGTATCCATGGTTACCAATAAATTATAATTATGTCGGTCGTACATAAATAACGACATATGCACAAAGTTTAATGAATGCATCAGAAAATTTTGTTTAAACTCATCTGAGTTGTATTATGTCATTTTTGGAACAATTATTATTATATTAATGATCTGTAATTTTCGACCATACATAACAATACGTAAAAATAGCACACGTATGAGAATGTATTTAATTCACTGATAATATTTCATTATAATTATATAAATCATAATTTTATGCCACATTTCTTTTCTTGAACATCTAAGAGAGTTTTAAGCCGTGAATCGAATAGATTAAATATCACATTTATTAACGACTAAGTTTGATAATTTTAACATTGTATGAATTTAACGCCCTAAGTAATAAACAATGCCGAAAACCACGGTTAATTGAAGATTAATAGAGTACACTTCATTATCCCTGCCTAAAAATAAATTCTAAATCGATATATGGCGTCGGTTTAACGAAAAGTATATTTAAGGACTTTAAATTTTAAAGCGCAAATTAGCAACGTACCCGTTACAGAAAATTACCTTGAACATTTACTAATTTTACAACTGGTGTTACACGATAATGCAAATAACCCTTTTTTTCTGTTACAGGTAAGGACTAAATGTGGAAATATGCAAGTAAATAGAGGACTGGTGATTAATCACTTGTTGGGTGAGTAAACATGCATTAAAATCATTTCCTTGTCATGAATATCATGTTAATATCACCAAATCAACATAAGTAACAACGTAGTCTCTGGTATCATTTAGTTGTCACATTTTTCTTTAAGCAGAAGTGCATCAGCGATATAATGAGTGATTGAATATTACTAAACTCTATTGGACCGCTAAGAATATTCATTTAGTTGCAATTTATGTCAATATAACAGCAATTTGCCTTTTTGTTATCAATGATAATTACCTATTGTATAGCGATGACAATATTCCTGTTCTGAAAAGAAATTACAAAGGGCTTTGACAAATATTTTGGTAGTTTATAAATGCTTTCTTGCAGTAAATGTTTCTGTTTTCTTGACCATGGACATCAAATTAATTAATGTGCATATTCCTGTGATTCCGGTATTTCTATCTTTGGTCTATTCCTACTTTTTTCTCAAGGGAGATTATAGGAATTATATTTGGATCTAACGCCAGAGAGAGCCACTTAAAATTGTCCACGACTGAGTATTTTTAACTTTGCAGTGCCCCTAATTATTTTGATAACAGTTTTTTTTATGGTTGTTTCTTTATAGATATATTTTAGTAAGTTTGTACTCACACGATGTACCCCTTTAAATTGTACAACATAGGTTTGTAAAAAATTAACTTCAATTAATTAAATATTATTTTATGAGTAGATGATAGATACGTATATCTTCTCATGATTTTCTTCAATCTCTTACCATATTCAAATTTCAGAATTTGTATTTCACCTAAAGTTCACTTAAAGACAATGTGTATATTAAGATTATTATTACATAGACGGCACAAGTTTACAACCTCTTGAATATCATTTTATAGTATCTGTAGACACTATGAAACTACATTTGTCATAAGCGTAGGACTTTATTGTACTTATGAATGCAATAAAATTATATTACAGTGTAAAATGAAATCTTATGGCATATTATATACACCTTTCGAGATAAAATGTGTCTTTTTGTTTAAAAGTCGTAGGTACTAAAATTGTGCAGAAAGTTGCATTCTCTGATATAGGCATTTAAATTTATTGGCATTACCATTTACAGTAAATTGTTACAATTGATCTATCATGTTTTTTTTAAATGGGTATTAAGACAAGTGACGAACAGTAGTAGGGACATTCTTCCTTAATTTAATAGAACGTTTCTAGACCACTTATAATAGATTGTGAAAATCTTTTGGGGTTAGATTCAAGTGTATCAAAGAAAACTACTTTATTAATTTGTCGTTTTGATATCTTTTAATATCATCCTCAGGGAAATTAATGTTTAGTTTTCCGTGTGTAATATAAAAATAAATAATGTACTGGAACATCACAGATACACAGGGTTTAATAAATATACAGTAAAATTACTATCTTCTTGCGTGGATAGCAATTCGTGTCACTGCTAACCAAATATATCCCCAAAAGTATGTTTCCCATTCAACAGTTGGACGTATTTTCCAAAAAGCCCCACATGGATTGGAGAATTGATGAATATGAGGAAAACGTTTTGCTTGATATAATTAAACATAAACAAACTTCGATTTCCGAAATATCCAACAGAACTGGAGCAGGATGCATTACTGTAATCCGAATTTTGAGAAAACAAATTTCGCCCGTATAAGCCAAAGCTTTTTAACACGCCTAAAATATTGATGTTAGGTTTTTTTTGTGCTTGGATACAAAAAAAAATAGAAGAAAATCGATCTTTTGCTACACAGATACTATTCACAGACGAAGCAGCTTTTTATTCCAATGCGGTAGTAAGTTCCCAAAATTGCAGGTTGTGGGCTGACGAAAACAACCGGATTTGTGATTGAATGTACCCTTTTAAAACCTATGTTTGGTGCGGTATTCCTAATGGCAGACTAATTGGCCCTCCCTTTTCTCGGCATAATCTCAATTCGGAAAGACATTTGAATTTTCTTATGAATGAAATTACTGAGTAATTAACGACATGTCGTTGGAGGAAAGAGGCGTCTTATGGTTTCAATTCACAATACTATTAATGTAAGAAATTATCCGGACAGCTTGTTTAGATGCAAATGAATTAGGAGATACTCACAATACCCGTAGCCAGCAAGATCCTCCGACATAACCTCCCTAGAATTTTTTTATGGGGTTACTTGAAAAATGAAGTTTACCATAGACCCTATATCTTGAAATACCTCCAAGAATTTTCAAAAATGTTTTTAAAACAGTTTTGAAATAGGACAGTAATAAGTATGGTGAACACACGCTGGCCTTCAGGGTTGGAATAAAAAATTGATGAATGGAGCTTCGGGGCTAGTGGAGACTCTTAAGATCGTGGTGTACAAAATTTATTTGAATTTGAAGTTGGGGGTAGGGGTCGCTCATAAAATATTGGACAGAGTCAAAGTGTACAGTCCCTCTGGATCGGCTTTGCTCTATATGTAATTAGAAATTGTTCAGTTTCACTTTTATTTAATTTATTGTTTATGGCAGGGTCAAAAACTATACCCTGTATATAATTGTTCTTGAATTAAAGCACTTTTGATGAAACGAAATTAGATTTTTTTGATTTAAAGAGTTTGTTTTGATCAGGGTCTAAAACTTCATCCTCTATATTATAGTAGTTCTTGAAAATAAAACACTTTTATTTGAAAAGAATCCAAAGAATAATTTATTTACGAATAGCAGAGTTCTTCAACGTTTAGTTTATTGTAAATTAACAAATTGAAGAAAGTAAATTTCTGGACAATTAAATTCCGACTTGGGAATAAATAGTAATAAAATGAATAAGAGACAGAATAAATATTGTTATAAAATATTGAAAAAATTTACTTAAAATCTAAATTTGCGCGATGGCAGAAAAAATTATCTTTTACTTGGAGTTGACCAAGGAAGCAATTATGGGTATTCAATTTTGGTAAAATTTAAGCGTTGACCGGATGAGAATTAAACACTTGGGTAGAGACTTCGCTCGCGGAACTCAGAAACTGAACTTAGTCTGAGAGTATTGCTTGCGTTCATCATCACATATATATATATATAGTGGCATTATTACAGTTAATTATTTCATATTTAGAAAATAGGCGGCAATATGTAGAATACCGTGGTTTCAGATCGTTCGATATCTTAGCTAGCTCAGGTGTTCCCCTGTGATCCGTACTGGGACCGTTACTCTTTAATATTTTTATAAACGATATTGTCTCAGATCTGGACGTACTAAGTTTATTATATGCGGATGACTTGAAAATATATTCTGTAATTGAAGCTGAGGAAGACTGCGAGAAACTTCAGAATAACTTAAATAAGATAAGATTAAATGACTGGTGTATACTACTCATTTATCTCTCAATGTATCTAAGTGTAGCGCATTTACTTTTTATAGAGCTCGCACTAACATCAGTTATAATTACCATTTAGATAATCAGCAGCTACAAAGACCACATACAATTAAGGATCTTGGTGTTACCTTCGACAGAAGCTTAAGTTTTAATGATCATGTAGGTTTAGTTGTGTTCTCAGCATTAAAAAGCTTAGGATTCGTATTTAGAAATGTTAAGGGTTTTAATAATACAGATCTAATAATGAAATTGTTATATTTTTCCTTTGTGCGGTCAAAAATAGAATATTGCTCACTAGTATGGTCCCCGGGGTACGCTACATACATAAACAATATTGAGAACATTCAACATTCATGTTTTTTTTTTATACATTAACGTCGGCCTGTAGGCGAGCTACCCCCAACCAGGAATTTTGCCGAACCTCTTCCCTTAAGAAGAGTAGGGATCTTTTACTTGCCTAACATTTAATAGACAAGGGACCGACGGCTTTACATCCCCTCCGAAAGATGGTATATCTCCTATACAAGCCTCGCCTAAGGTTGTATAGCTTCCGTGCATACACTGACATACAAGCCGCTGGAAGATGTGTGAGGCGAGAACGCGGTTTCCGTTGGAATGGTCACCATCCAAGTACTAACTGCGCCTGTCGTTGCTTTACATCGCATACCGAAGTATGTACATAGTAAAGACGCACCTACGCTCGCCCCTACCGTTTTGTTAAGTATATGTGTTTTATCGAAGATGTCAATTATCCTACAATTAGTTATCCACAAAGCATTATGTTAGAAAGGTTTGACATGTCGAGTCTACAAAACAGAAAAATAGCCCGCTCTATAGTATTCCTATATAAAATCATTCACAATACCTTTGATTACCCGCTTATTTTGGAACAACTATGTTTTCGTATATCTCGTATAGAAAGTAGAAATCATGAAACATTTTATCTTGCTATTCCCAAGACTAATTTATTAAAAGTTTCACCTATACATTGTATGTGTAGAAATTATAACTCGCTGCAAAATGAGCTTGATATATTTAATTGTAGTCATGCCTCAATTAAACACTTTTTATCTGTTTATTATGATCAGCTTAGTATTAGATAGTATTATTAGTATTTGTATAATAATTGTATTTTCTTTTGTTTTTTCATCTTTTACATTTCAACATTTATATTCATATATATCAATGATGTACTGCACAATTAATATTAACATTTTTTGTACTTTTAGTGTTTTATCAAAGTATCTTCCCCACCCTATAACTGGTTACCTGTTGGGTGGTTGTATCTAAAAATAAATAAAAATAAATAAATAAATTACAATTGCAACCTTGAAGTGATCTGGTACACAACCTGTTATGAAAATAGTGTTAATAATATGTATATACTAGAGGTTTTATTAGAAAATTATGACAATGTTTTATTAATTTGGCTGATATTTGGTCCATACCGGTGACATCATTTTTTAAATTGTTTATAAATTTTATTATCTCTTTCTCTTCAATTATTGGTCTTGAAAATAGACTATTGAGTGGAAGTGGTGTAATAGGTCATTTGGTGTTATTTTTTGGGTTTCTTTGTGGTTATTAATCGTGTTGAAAGTAATGCTGAAACAGTTGAATAAAAAAGTTTTCTATATGATGCCGACTTTTTGGCGGACACTGTATATGAATTGAGTAACTACGTTACGTCTTAGATAAAATTGATTAAGGTTACTGAAGTAAACAATTTACCATAACGATGAACAGAAACTGTACTGTCACTTAGCAAGATTTTTTTCACATGAGAAAATGGAAAAGTATTGAGAATCTCACGCAAAATTGATGGTTGCAGTGGGAAGCTTGCAGAGTAACGCCGAAGATTCACATGATATTTCCATTAACCAGACAAAAAATATGTCACATGAACGATCCCGAAGTTTTAGTCCTTCGAAGTGTCGTTTTACACCGGCCTAGATAATTTTGTGAAAATGAAAAATTGTTGCCCATTTTTTACGCGCCATAATGTAGGGAATAATTTTATATTTAGTCTCAAAATGTTTGTGGTAATAAAAAAGCACCATAAATATCACGCGTCATATCAAGTGCCTTATATAATATGTTAGTTATGTGCTTTATGTTACAAAAAAATTTGAATTTTATCGCGACATAAAAGTATAAGTAATCTAAGAGCAAACAACGGGGAAATATTTTATTTACAAAACTTACTAACATCTCCGCCGGAACACGATGTTAAAGCATAGTTTTATTGGCTGACAAAATGCCATAAACACATAGTAAAACTTTTTCAATAAGTACCAATTGTTTGTGTGATTTATAAAAGATTCTCTCATAGAATTACTCAGTTAAAGAGTTACTGGAACTAAATAAAGAATGAAAATATAGAAATGTCTATGTTAGCTTCTACGATTACAAAAGCTCTCTTTAAATATTTGGTTTTAAAATTGAAATGATAAAATTTAATATTTAGATGTCAAAAAACGAAACATTATTATGAATACGCCATATTGGATTTCGCAATTTTTATATCACGTTCGTAATCAGCATGGTCAAAAACCTTAAAATACCAATGCTTGTTTTATTAATCCAATATTTGGTCCACCATATTGGATCCGCTATTTTGAATTTTCAAATTTTGATATCAAATTCGTCATTAGTGAGGTCGAAAATATTATTGTGCCAATTTTTGTGTACATTCACCAATATTTATACTTTTTCTACGTTTTTTGGCAATCCGTCCCACTATGGGCCGCTTCAACAACAGTGGCGTCCCACAAGGAAGTGTATAGTAAGGGTCCTGCCCTTACTATTGTAACAATCCAAAGTAAAACAGACATTACTTTTTGTTGTTTTTTAAACTTTGAACCACCGCCATTTTGAAACGAAAAAGGCGACTTGGCCCATCTTCGAACATAACCAAGATATGGACCCAAAGTATATGCATGCCAAATTCTGCTTTGGTCCGTTGAGAAATGCCCATCGAGAGTATTTAAAAATTTCGTTATCTATATAAATGAAAATGAAATGCTGTTCATTCGTAATCATATCACTTTTTAAATGTTAGTAATACTCCAAAGAAAAATTAAAGAAGTTGCCCGGAAAATTGGAAAATTCTGTCGGGTCAGATAGTATAGCATATACACATATATCAGGTGCCCGCTATGCTATAAGTAGTAGGGGACCAGTGACACGTAGCCAGTCGCGTAGGCGCGCCCAAGACAACAGCATATATAAGGAGTCTCACTACGAAGAGAACATCAGTTCAGTTCTAGCAACGAGGAGCAGCAGTAGGCAGATTTCAGTGAGAACATGAAGATGGCAGATGAGATTCTGCCGAAACGTCGTTTAGAGAACTGTGACTCCTGGAGGAGTCGACCATCGACGCGGGAGAGCACCCGAAAGTACAGTAACACTTCATTTAATACCCGCGAAAACCTAAAAAACAAACATAATATGTCTACGGGGAGAAGACATACCACTAGACCATAACCTTTGAGACATTGAGATCAAAAGGAGGGAAACTTCTGTGCAATCTTACATTCCTATAAGCTGCAGGGATGAAAACATCGTTCCAAAATGTATGCAGCTGACGTTCCATAGAAATCACCATCACACTAAAAGGATTCTCAGAAGAACCAGCTTCACATTACTTAGGGATTTCATTCATGATACGAGGCGCACATAGGATAGGATTAATAAACAGCTACTAGATGTGCACCTATATTTGAGTAGTATCATCCATCCTACATTATGGACTATTATCGATCAACTTGCAGAGCTTCGAGCCGAGAATGACGCTACCTCATGTACGGAGAAACGGATGAGGAAATTTGATAGCCTTCAACTCCAATACAGAAGCCAGTTAAGAAAGTCGAGCCGCTGGAACCCACAAGTGCGGTCCACAACTTGTCCAACTATTCTCTTGATGAGGCCGCTTTAAATGACCTAGCCAAAGGGTTTAATTCCTCAATCTCATCAACTCGTGTTCCAGTAGAAGATATAATTTGTGGAGTAGAATCAGCAATTTATAATATGGATAACAACATAGCTGAAACTATACGCCAAGATGCATCACGTATACTGAGAGCAGCAAAAGCACCAAAGAGAAATCAATCACGTGACGAATTAAGGGCATTGAAAGCATTACGACAAAACCAGGACATCCTAATCTTCCCAGCAGATAAAGGCAACGCCACTGTAGTAATGAATAGCAAGGACTACCACAGTAAAATACAAAAACTATTGGAAGACACCGTATACCAATCGATTACGACAGATCCCACTACGTACGTGGAGAAGACCACCAAATCCAAAATTAAAGCCAGCCCTATCGACGATCAAGTGAAAAACCAGATTATACCGAGAGAGAAATCCTCAAAATGTCCCAAATTATATGGCCTACCCAAGATCCATAAGGAAGGAGCCCCATTAAGACCTACAGTTAGTTGTGTAGGGTCACCGTTACAGGAGTTAGCGAGATATCTGGCTAGACAGATGCAGCGACTAGCAGAAAAAGCAACGTCTTATGTGAATAACGCACAACATTTTATCGAGTTACTAAACAACAAGACTGTCCAACCTGAAGATATTCTAGTGAGCTTCGATGTAGTGTCACTATTCACTAACGTACCAATAGAGGAGTCACTCGAATAGATCAAACGAAAGTATCATCCAGAGGAGCATATTCTTAGCCTAAACACTATTTAAACAACACATACTTTATATGCAATGACCAGCGCTACAAGCGAACAGAAAGGGTACCGATGGATTCACCGTTATCTCCAGTCATCGCTAATCTCTTCATGGAGGACCTAGAAGTTCATGCAATACAAACGGCACCACTCAAAATAAAAACTTTGGTTGAGACATCTGGACGACGCATTCGTAATCTGGACTCATGGAAGAGAACAACTAAATAGTTTCTTAGACCACCTGAATAGCATTCACGATAAGATCAAATTCACCATAGAAGTAGAAACAGAAGGCAAGCTTCCATTTTTAGACGTATTAGTGAAAAAGAAACGTGTGACACGTCACACAGTATACATAAAACCCACTCACACGGACATATATTTAAATCACATCACCATCCAGCACAATTAAATTCAGTAGTAAAGACCCTAGTGACACGTTCTCAGAGGTTGACAGACGTCGACCATATCAACGAAGAGATGTCGTCACTTCAGAAAGCACTAATGTAAAATGGATTTTCGAGGTACACAATACAGAAGTCGCAGGGGCCATACAGACAAAAACCCAGGAGGAATCCGAGAAACTAGTGGCAAAAGCATATCTACCTTATGTGAAAGGGACGACAGATAAAATTGGCAAACTTCTACGTAAACATTACATAGATACAATATTTAACACAGACCGAAAATCAATGCAGTCCTCCATAATCCAAAATCAAAAACTACCCTAGAAAACCAAGGAGTATACGAAATTCCGTGCCAAGATTGCAATAAATCATACATAGGATAGACCAAACTGAGTTTTAGCATTATTAAAATACAGTTCATGTTGATCGAGAAATTTAGATATTTTTTCAGTAACGTTACATATATACATTATTACATTTAGTTCTTAACGCATTATGCAAGGATTCTGAAACAATTATGGAAAGAGCATATGCTGAAAATAAATCTTTAAATAGAATAAAATCAAGCTCATTAATATACAATGTGAATAACACGGGGCCCAATATTGAGCTCTGTGGAACTCCCATACTTAGAGACGAACATCCAGAAATGATCATGCATGTCTTACTTTCACTTGCATATTGTATACTTACATTTCTGTTGGCAATTGATTAAGTATGATTTAATCCAGTTTAGTGAATGCCATAATCGTTCAGTAAACTTATCAACTTCGTATTATTAACGCAGTCAAATGCGCTGCTGAAATAAAAAATATTCCAATAGGGTATCCCCTGCCTCAATATAATAAATTATACGATTATAGAATGTTGTTACGGCTGTTATAATGGACTTTCCACAGCGAAAACCATGTTGTTTATCAGATAAAATTTGATATTCCACCAAAAAATTTTATAATCGATCTAGATAACAATATTCAAATAGCTTATAAAAACTGTTACAGGTCTATAATTCTCCAAGAAATGTGGATCGTTTCTCTTAAGTATGGGTACTACTTTACCTATTTTTGGTGTTTCTGGTGTAACGTTGATAGGGTGAAAATACGGCGCACGACACTGACCGGTGCGGCGAAAAGGATAGTCGGGAGAGACACGTGGAAAAGGACCGAACATATCGTCCTCTGTCGAGGGAGCTAGTTTTATTTGTTGTAAATAATAAAAAGTAAACCTATACGGGGTCTTACGCTAAATAGGCGGAACTTAGTTGTACGTTAAGTGTAATTGGGAAATTGTTGAAAGCCCATTGAGTTTGTTAATTTGTATGTTTGTTCGGCCAGCCGCCACTCCAGGCTATCGCTTCTAGAATAAATTGTAGTGCCAAGTTAAAAGGGTTTCTTTATTTATCCCCGAAATAATCCAAAAATAAAGTGGTGCCCAAACTATCAAATATTTCGTCACTGACAACAGCAAATCTGGACCACGCCATCTCCACCGAGCTACCGAGCCACCCACATGGTGCATGGGTGTAAAGCGCCACATTTTTGTAACTGTCGGTTATACTGGAAACAATCCAGTATTAAAAGATAGATATACGAGATAAATTACTTATCAATAATTTTAAAACTTTCTTAATTAAAAAGACAAGTACATCGTCTGGTCCAGATGAGCTTTTATTTTTAAGTTTACTACTTAATAAGGAAAATATCTCGTCTTCTATAAACGGCCTCAAAAATAATGTCTGCTTGATACTTTTTGATACTTTCCAGGAAAAGAGGTATTATGCGTATTGGATATTTGATTTACAATATTGTTTGGTGTATTTATATGAAAAACTCATTAAACAATGAGGCAAGGTAAGAATGTGGTCTATTATCGACGTAATGTCATTATTCTCCATGGAAGGTACATTAATTTGCGAATGAAAAGCGTTCTGTTCCATATCTTGTAGTGAGGTTTGTTAAGTCCGTAATATTAATATTTATGTCCCCAACAGGAATTATTGAATGATTGTTTGTGTTTGTTGGGGGAGGTCTGTAAATACCCGTAACTACTGAAATTAGACATTTTTCCATATATACTAAAATAATTATTTTGCCCTATCAGAATATTAATAATTTGCTCTCAAGTTCTTTATCTACTTTATAAGCGTACATTATCATAAAATGTTAAATATTTATACGTATGTTTAAAAATATGCCTCTTCATTAAAGATGTGGCACTGCCTTAAAATGTACAAAATATTTGCGATACATTTGCATGATTTTTATATATGAATATTCATTACTTTTGTATATTCAAATATATAAGGGCACTAAAGTGAACTTTTGCCCCAATGCTCTGTAAAAACTAGAGCCGGCCCTGACGTGCTGAATAAAATATTGCATGTTATTAGCATAACTTTCGTAAAGCTGAATGGTTTATTTAAGTTTTATTAAAAGTTGAACTAACAACTTTATAAGTTTAACCCTTTACATTTCACTTAAAGAAGTACATGCAATTTTCTTACAAAAGGTAAGAAGGCTAAACTACCTTCCTGGCTATGTTTATAAAGTAAAAAGATTGCTCGAGAGGGTTTCTATTTACTTCCGTCTTTAGATGTACATACAAAACAAACTTCTGTGAATTGAAATTTCCTTCCACAATGGAAATCAACATATTTCTCTACAACAATTTATCGAATGTGTTTGGCAATTAAGCTTTAATTAAATCGACAAATTCCTACTATAATTTGGTATTTGGTAGGGTTTCTCGCCCTAACAATGGCCTTCTAAATAATGCTCAGTTGTGTGGAATAAAGCCCAAGCACTTACTTTGCAGTTAAAACGGTGGGAAACAATCGCAGGATGGCGTGGTCCATGAGCCTTTGACCTTTTCTTAACAAGGTAGCATAGATCAGATGTTGGCCGTAATAGTTGACACCGGTTCCTAGATAATTCCAATTAAGAACTTTATAATTCCATCTAAGATTTTACATCGACTAATTTCTTGAGGCGTATTTTCACGGGGAGGATTATTTGACAGATTCTTACAGCAGTATAATTGTCCAACAATGTATTATTGAAGAAAATTCAGAAAACTTTAGAAAAATGAAGGTTCAACAATGTAATGTAAAGTCAATTTTTAAATTTTTAAGTCCAGAATGTTAAAGTTGTATAAGAAAGGGAATGAAATGAATTGTCACTTTTTATATTTTTTAGCTCAATAAAAATTTGTCCTAGGTTAAAATTTAATACATTTCCAGGTATCAACAAAATTAGAATGCAGAAGAATAATGTGAATTTTTGTATAAACCACTGTTCTACATGTTTAGCAAATCTCTAACAAATTTTGCCTTTCCAATTCAATTTGTAAAATTAAATGTCATGTTAGTAAAGTAGATAAAATATGTAATACCGCCAGGCATACTACTAGAGCCTATAGTATTTACACTGCATGTTAAAGGGCCATTTTACTTACCTACATTTGAGTATGTCGTTAATTTTGCGGACTGTCAGGGATGTTGGCTGCACCGCTAGCACATATTCTTAACCTGTCCTTCCTAACTTATAAACCTATGTTTGTCGGACGGAAATCCGCTTCTTCGCGTGTCACCCCCTTTTCAGAGGCGTTTTCGGCTGTTTTGGGGGTGGGTTTACATCGGGGATGATTTTTAAGGCTGGCGTCGGTCTCAGCATCCCCGAAAACAGGGATAAACCGGTGTTTGTCCGACAGAAGCGCGCTCTTTTGCGTTTTACCCCAATTTGGAGGTGTTGTTGGCTGTTTCAGGGGTGGCTTTGCAACGGGAATGATTTTCAAAGCCGGCGTCGATCTCAGCATCTTAGAAAACGGGGATAAATCAACTTTTGTCGGTCAGAAGTCCGCTCCATTCCGTTTCGCCCTCTTTTCCGGGGTGTTTTTGGCTATTTGAGGGGTAGGTTTACATGGGGGATGATTTTCAAAACTGACGTCGGTCTCAGCATCCTCTAAAACGGGGATAAACCGATGTTTGTCCGACGGAAGCGCGCTCCTTTGCATTTCACCCCAATTTGGGGGTGTTTTATGACCGTTTGGAGGGTTGTGCATCCTCGAAAACGGGGAGAGGAGGTGGTCTGGTCACGTCAGAAAATACTTACATGTTCGTCCGACTCACAAAATCCACTATCATATAAACGACGATATTCTGACTAGGTAAACTATATTTAAGGACTTGGGCGTAACTTTCGATAAAAACTGTCATTTTTAAACCATATCGAGAACATAGTGTATTTTTGTCTATTCAAGATACTAGCAGTATTAAATACATCTTGCGTCATTTATGTGTTATCCACCTAACTTACCAGGTATCATACTTTTCATAAAATATGATCAAGAGCACTTCGACATCTGCAAATCAAATCTGTAGATAATTTAAATCCTTAAAAATTCTTTCACTGTTAATGGAATCTATTAGTAGAGACGTTCAAATGAACAATGTTAAAAAACATCTGCGATAGGAGAATGCATCTGTTTACATTAATATTTGTTAAATGGTTCATACACAAACATTGGTTGGTTCTTAATTTTGTTTTTCTGAATTTAATTTTTCTGCCCCAATGTCAGTTAACACGAAGTTATGACACTGTTCTAAATTTAGTGCAGTCATTGAAACGAAAAATAGGGTTTTACCTCCGAAATATTTTACTACGAACCGATTTACATGAAATTTTGGAATTAGGCTTATCCTACCCTTAACTTCAAAAGTGATATTGACCCGACCTCCGTTTTTTATTTTAAGGGGTGAAAACGACCCCTTAATGAAAAAATTGACATTGAGCCATTTTATCGCTAGAAAACGTATTTAATAATAAGGAGTGAAATCGTAAAGGGTTCTCTAACACAATTATCTCATGTTTAACCCATTTTCAACCCCTAAAAAACTTTACAACCCCTGCAAACGACCCCTAAATTGAAGAAAATTACAAAAAATACTTTTGTATAACTTAAAAAGATTTAAATATAGAGTAAATATTGTTTTACGTTCTCTACCTTAATTATCATATTTTTAACCCCTTTTCAACCCTTAAAAACAACCCCTCAATTAAAAATTGTATAAAAAAATTTCTTTTGATGAACTCAAAATGATTTAAATGTTGTTCCACGTTCTCGAAAATTACTATCATATGTTTAGCTTTTCAACCCGTAAAACTACCCCTAAATTAAAACATTGAAAATATATGTTTATGCAATTAAAAATAATTTAATTATAGAGTAAGTAATCAGACACATTTTATTGAATAAAATATAAACTTACAAGTTATCTGGAAATGTACCAGATTAAATTAGTAATTAATTATAAAAAATTCTGCAACAAGAGCATTACAATACATAAAAAACTATTACACCAATCGCTCATGACTCAATATCGGAGTTGCTGTCGTAATCAAGATCTTCTTCTGGGTCAATTGGAGGGCTGTTCTGGCAGTATCTCCACTGCATGTTCCACAAGTTACATTGCAAAACAGCCCGACTCTTCGGCATCCGCAAGTGGCTCCGCAACCTTTTTTGCAGTTGCAAAAAATCATTTTAAGTAAATCTTGCGGTGCAGGTGGATCTGCAGTTTTTATTGGATTGGATTTTATTGGATATACATATATGAATGTTTGTATGTATTCGTGCGTATATTTCCGATATATATATATTGTCATGTTATTTTTATTGGAGAGTTATTGATTTGCTAATCTACCTTTAATTTTGTGATAAAGTATTATTTTTATTAGGTGTTACCTATATTAGAACTATACTGTAAGATAATTTAAATACTAAAAATGAAAATATTCAATACTTACTTAAGTTGGAATATAATTTAATTGTAGGATAAACTACTGTGCATAGCCTGCAGATTAATTGACTTTATCTCAGGGTGGTCGGTTCCAAGATTATATTGAAATTGATGTTTAAAGAAAGTAAAATAATTGATTTCAACAGATTTAACTATAATAATGTCCTTGAACAAAGTTAAATACACAAGACTGTAAATAGCTAAAATCTAAAAATTAAATAATCTAATCGTGCTCGAGACTTAATGTTCATTTTGCAAAATAACTAGTTGTATATTATGACCTTTCAAGTCCTTGATCATTTTTAATAACGCTTGATATCACTATTTTAATAACGTGTTCATTTAACCACAGATCAATATTAATAGCGCTTGATCTCACTGTTTAATAAAGTTTAATTTACCCAGATCAACTTTTGACTGCTACCTAATATTTGACAAAACTTTTCACTTGCCTTGTCAAAATTTATTCTTCACAACACAGTACTTCCTCTTTCTAGTTTATTTCTTTCTTTCTTATTTCTTCCACAAGATTGTGAATTGTCTTCTTACTTAATACTTTCTTTATTCAAATTCAATTCGATTCCCCAATTTTATTTCTTTTCTTTCTGTCTATTCATCTTTTTTCATCTCCCTGGTTACGCATCTTATTCCTACTGGCCTCCTTTTAAAATGCATTTCCACTGATAGAGTTGGAGACAAACCCAACTTTTAATCTTATAGCTATCACTTTACATGTACTCTACTACTTTGTATTATTACAATTTCTAATTATATTGTTATGCGTTGAAATCACTTAAATTTTATTATTGCATGAAATTTTACAAGAAACCTAAAATAAGTCAAATCATCATATGGGCATGTGAATGTTTATAAATTAGCAATAATTCTATATTTATCAGTTATTTGATATCTGTTAGATTCATTTTGTCGATTTCAAATACTCCTCATTATAGCTTATAGCCCCCATATAGGTATTCTGTTTACAAATTTTATATTTAATTTTCAGAATTAATTTCTTAATCAAAATTTTAAATAAATGCCAGACTGGCTGATAGTGGATATTATAATAATATATATATATATATATATATATATATATATATATATATATATATATATATATATATATATATATGTTATATGAAAATATACCCTGTATCTCTGAGACATTGGCCTCACCACTCTCAGCGGTATTATATTACATAGATATCAAATAACGACTCCTCTCAGCATCCGCTCTCCCGAGAATTAGATAAGATTGTATTCTTGCAAAACTGCATAATTGCAGTTCCTTTGTTCCCAAAGGTTATAAATGGGAGTAGTGTACTTTCAGACGGCAGTCTTAAACTCATGTTGGAATAAACAAGTCAAAATTATTATTGTTCTAATTTATAAAGAGTCAACGTTGACTCCATTAATAAATAAATAAAGTTTTTAAAAAGTGATTTCAACAATCGATTATCTAACATTGGCGCAGTCGGTAGGATCTGAAAAACACCCTGTAACCCAGAGGTGGTGGATTTCAATCCTTCAATCAGCAAAGAATCTACGAGAAACAAGAAAAATACAATTTCAAGCAGACAAGCAACGTCTCAACAAGCTCACAAGAAGCATCATATACACATCGAGAAATAATTAGCAAGTAAGAAACATTCCTGGCCCCTGAAAGTCGGTGTCTTCGGCACTTGGAACACGTCACCGTGGATAGGAACACCTAGTGATACCCCTGACGGTACATCCCAGTGTAGCAACGCTTACGAAACCGCATTCGACCTTCCATCTGGACCCCAGGCATGAAGATAGTAATGTAAGTAATTTAAGAATCATCTCGATTTATTTTCTATTTCAAACTGCACTAAACATTTATATTTTATCATTCGTACATTGCATTCACATTTGCATTAAACCCACGACAGTTCTGCAATCTAATTTAGTTGAATATATTATCTAAATATCGTATTACTTTAGCCGATATTTTATTTTATTTTAACACATAAATATTTTCATTGCAATCAATATATTAATTTGACATATATCAAGTTTAATCTTTATCTTGTAACGTTTTTACTGCAATTTAATACTACTACTACTAATAAAGGTTAACGTATTGTTTATACCATATGACTATAATATCTGAATAAGTGCAAATACCATCGCAAAAATAATTTGTTACATACTTTATACAGAAAAGAATACAATTTCGTTTCTTTTTATTCATTATTATTGCCAGTGGCGTACTCTTGCACCTTTTACAATTAATTTTTATTATTTTTTGTGTGTACCAAATTAATTTTTGTTTGTTTATCTGAAATTTATATACAAATCTTAATAATACAAAATGGCGAACCAACCAAATACTACAGCAAATAATACCAATAACGCTGACGAAACCCTTACCATAGAACCCTACAGGTTAAGTGAGATTTTCTCAATAGTTCCAGAGTTCGACGGGAACCCCATTTTCCTACAAACCTTTATTTCCGCGAGTGTTTACGCATACGGTATGTCCATAGAAGACCAGCGTATTTTACTCACCCTGCATATTAAAAACAAACTTCGCGGAAAAGCTGCCGAATTAATAAATTCGAGGAACCCTGCCACTTGGGCAGAAATTAAAAGCCTACTTGAGGCCCACTTCGGCGATTCACGCGACTTGACAGCCCTTATACAGGACTTACAACGGATTCACCAACTACCTAATGAAACTGCCCTGACATTCGTATCTCGTTTACAAACACATAATGCCAAAATGCACGCTGCTGTGCAAAAACAGACTTTGACGTTGGAAGAAAAGACAGCCCAATCATCCCTAATTGAAACCATGACTCTAACAACACTACTTACCGGACTAGAACCCAAACTTGGACAAATAATCCGTGCCGGAAATCCCAGCGACATGCTAGAAGCAATCAATAGAATCAAACGCGAACTCCAACTGTCCTACTTCGAGTCACAAAAATTCCCAAAACAAACTATCAACAAAAACCCCATCCAGAACCAACAGAGGCGTCCCAACTCCCAACAATTCTGTAATTTTTGCAAACGTAACGGGCACAATTTTAATGAGTGCCGTACAAGACTACAATTCTCACAACAAAATCAGAACTTTAGACAAAACAATTTTGCCAGTCCTCCACAATTTTCTAGACCGAATTTCCAAAATTCTCCCAACCAGCAATATCAAAGAAATTTCACGCCGCAACAAGATTTTCAACAGAATAGGCCTTCTGTAATAAGACCTAATCCGAACTTTCAGAGATCCCCAAATCAACAAAATTCAAATTTCAATCCTAACTTTAACAGACAAAACCCGCAGAGAACACATCACGTTAATTTTGACAATCATTTCGACTCTCAAAATTATGATACTAATTTTTACAATGAAACTGATAATTTCAGTGACCCGCAATTCCATAACTTCGGAAACTATCAAACTAATTCTAGCCTTGATAATATGGCAAACATGCCACAAATAAATTATGAAGATTATCCCCATTTTCCGCAAAATAACGACGATAACATGCCATACCAAAATGAGAATTATACAGCTAATTCTCAGATGTCGCAGGATTATACTGCTAATCCTCAGGATTTTCCATTAGGCCCGGAGTATTCAATGAATACTCCAACCCAAGAAATAAATTTCGAAGTGGACCAAATGTCCAACCAAATTCAAACATTAAACCTGAAAGACAATTCCAACCCACATTCGAATCCCCAAGAACAGTGTTTCATGTAAAATCACCATCTAACCCTCCGTTTCAAATAAGTTCGAAAAACCTGTATTTCATGAAAGACCCAACAAATAAATTTAATATTCTAATCAATTTAGGTGCAGATATTTCCATTTTCAAACCCAAAGCAACAGAAAATTATAACCTAAGACACCCCGAAAATTTAAATATACAAGTAACAGGTCAAAAAATTAAAATCACTGAATCTGTTCTTATACCGTTCAATTTTAACGATCCACACAAAGTTTATGTATACGATTTAGATACAGACTTCGATGGCTTTGTAGGTAACGACTTTCTAGAATATTACGAATGCATTATAGATTTCAAAAACAATCAACTAATTACCAATTTTGAAAATATACCATTATTTAAAGTTAACGATTATTTACCTTTACAACCAGTTACAAATTCAAACGAAAATATTAACAATCACCTTTCAGATAACACCATTAATCAAAATCTTATTTTTTTCGAACCAGACACTGAAGAAATATTTGAATTTTATTGTGACACTGACGCTATACCGCTAGCTCAGGAACAAGAAAAAATACACTTACCTAACACCTTTGCAAAGACAAACATACAAAGCGAATTTTTCGAGACAACGTCTGATGAAAACTATCAAAATTCAGACTCCCATCAAATAGACAAAAGTTCTAAACTTTCAGACATCTCCTGTAAAGACAAAGACCAAAATTCCATCTTTGCCGAATCTCGTATCAAAGGAATAATTAAACATAAGGTACAAGAAACAAAAACAATTTCAAATGTAACCCCTACGGTTAACCAACAAAAAATGAACCTTTCAGAAACAAAATCATCTCCTACAGGCAAATTTAAATTGACAACCTTAAATCCAAACATGTCCAATAACAATTCGAAACAAACAATAACATTAAACAGAAAAATGTTTATTTCGCAAACAGTTTTCAAAATTAATAATAAAATATTCAGGAAATCGAAAATTCGAAAAACAAATAAAGTAAAGAATAATCCAGGAAACACACATACGATCTTGCGTAATCAAAATAAAGGAAAAATTTATATACCCCACACAATCAGAAAAATATACCAACGAAATTCATTTTTATCCCCGGTAAAAACAATACCGAAAATAGTAGAATATTCTAATTTAAAATTTGAACCAGTTCAAAAATTCAAATCTATATTTAAACTTAATTAATAACGATAATACCGATTTCAGTCTCAACTATATGCCGACCCTGCAAATAAAACAGTTACAAAAAATTTGCAACCCAAAATTACTTTCAAAATTATCTCACAAATATTTTTTTAGTCGCCTAAACTAAATCTTTTAGAAAATTATTATAAAAAAAAAATTAACAGTTTATATTAAAAGTATTTTCCATTTTTCTTAGACCTTTCTAAATTAATACTACCAGAAAATTTTACGAAAAACAATTGTATAACAAACTAGTTAACTATCTAAACACTTCTTATGTAAATAATTTTATTCCTTTTCTCTATTACTAGGAAACTTCTCATGTAATAAATTCTGTTCTATGAAACAAAACCTTAATTATAACGAAATATTTTTGTTCATTTAAATAAATGCACATAAAATATTTACAAATAATTCAAAGAACTCATAATAGTAGTACTACTTTGATAACAGTACCTTGAACTTTTGCACAGAGGCACGTCCTGTATATTTATGGACTTAAACATATTAATAAGAATTGCATGATATCCAGCACCATAGTATCGCATTGCACTCATTATGATTTCTCCCTACACCAATATAAACGCTTTACAAGCACAAGTAATAACAGCTGTTAACTATATAATAATTAATACCAAGGGCAGAAAAATTAAATAATATGCAGTAAGAACTTTTCAGAATTTAATTAAAACTTAAAATCAGGACATACCTTTTCCAAATTAAATAATTGAACTACTCGTAAACCCTGAAAGAAACGCACAAACGTTCAGAAGAAATTTCAGAAACTGAAAATCAAACATTCTTCAAAATGTTCAAAAAATATATATTTTTTATTTGAGAAGCCCTCTCTAGAATCAAAATAAACCGTTTTTCCAAATGTTCTAAATTCCATTCCAAAATCTTAGCCGCGAACGAGGACACAGACGATGACGGAAATCCAGACAATGACGATGAAATCACAAACGAACAACTAATTCAAGAATTTAATACTTTCTCCCGACTATACAAGACCAAATCTTTAATTGACTACTCTAAAATTCAAACTTCAAATAAACAACTCTTGGACCGAGAAAACAAACACATCATAACTTTCTTTCAACAAAATAACATAAGAGATCTTCATCACCAAATTATTGATGACATTTTCGAGGAAAACCCCGAATTTTACGACGACAAAATAAATATCCTCTCTAGTAGATCGGTTAGACATAGGAAATACTATATCATTCCTCTACCCTTTGACCCTGAATCTGTAGTAGAACATTTGTTCTTAGCAATATATAAAAATCAAAATGAATTAGATCTTTCTAATACTTATCATGTCGAAAATAACTTAGACCTCCCCATACTCGAAATTCTGTCATTTATCTTCGCAGAAAAGGACCTAAAGCTCATTATCTGTCAAAACCTAGTACAAACACCTGACGAAGACCAAAGACCGATAATTCTTGACCAAAACCATACCGGCAAGAACAACCTACATCGCGGAATAAACGAGACGATGCGTAGGATCAAAAACAAATACAATTGGCAAGGACTAACCAAAGATGTTGAAAATTTCATAAAAAATTGCGAAATTTGTCAACGGACTAAAGTTTGCCGTAAAAATCTTAACAACCCTCTAGTAATCACTGAAACCCCGAGAACACCTTTCGAAAGAATTAACATTGATCTATTCGAATTTCCTACACGAAATTACGCTCTAACTATCCGCGACGAACTTACAAAATTCACACAAGCCTACGCAGTACCGGATAAAAGCGCAAAATCTGTGGTAAATACCCTATTGTTATATTTTCAACATTACGGTACCCCACTAAGGATTCACTGTGATTACGGCGGTGAATTCGACAAACAACTTACTAAAAGACCTCTGTACCCTCTACGATATAAAACTGACATATTCTAGCGTAGGACACCCCCAATCTAACGGTTCTATAGAACGCTTTCACGCTACCTTAGCCGAAATGATCCGAATTCACAAAACTGAAAACCCAAATGAACACCCTTTTACCATATTACCATATGCAGTAATATGCTATAACAATTCGGTTAATAAAACGCATGGTTTTACACCATACGAACTGGTTTTTGGACACACAGCTAATAGACCACCAGAGACCCTGTACAACCAAAAAGACCTAATAACTAAATATGTTAGGGACTTAAATAATAGGATATCTCACTATTACCAAATTGCACGCAGTCGGACCGAAGCGCAAAAACAAAAAGCTAAAGTCAGATTCGACAGAAATATCCCAGAAAATCGCCCCACGTATAACGTTGGAGACGAAGTATATGTAAAGGAATCCCAAATCAAAAGTAAGTCACAAAATAAATTCAACGGCCCTTTCGAGATCAAAGAAATTTTCCAAAATTCTGCCACTTTGTTAAATCCCGAGACAAATCAAACAAGTAAAGTAAATTTTGATAGAATGAAACCATATACTGAAGATTAAAATTTATTTTCAGGTTTCTACTGCTGTTCGGATCAGCATTTTCTCAATACGAAATAACACCAATAAACAATACTATCGGTGTTTACTATCACAAAGACACGGACATTGTCATCTCACACAAGAAATGGACGTTACTCGTACATAAAAATATATCGACCTTTAAGACAGCTCTTGACAGAAACGACAAAATTTTACAGACAATCCTTACCACCCTTGACCCAGCATACAAAAACATGAACGAATTCGCGAGTGAGGTTAAAACGCATTTAAGCCTCCTAGGACAAATCTCAAAATCCATACAAACTAAATTTGACGAAATACATCTCGACACGAAACGCTACAAACGCGGAATCATAAACGGAATTGGTTCAATATTCAAAGCAATTACCGGAAATTTAGACGCAGAAGACGGTAAATACTACTCTGACTGTATCAATAAACTAAACCAAGACGAACGTCAGATAGAAAATTTGATGAAAAATCAAATATCAGTTACAAATTCAGTTATTAAAAATTTTAACACGACAATTCAAAAACTACTAATAGACGAGGAGACATTCAACAAAGACATAAAAGAAATCGAATACGCAATCTTAGACATTACGTATAACGTACGAGCAGTTGAAACAAAATTAAAATTCTTGGAAATTTGTGAACAACTCATGGCGAGCTACCTATTTATAGAGGACAACCTCAACGATATTTTAAATTCGATCACTTTCGCGAGACTCAAAGTAATTCATACGTCTATCATTAATCCCCAGGATTTGGTAAACTCATTGCAGGAAATTTCACAAAACCTACAAAAGGACAATTTGCCACTCCCAATTAAACTTTCAAATATTGCACAGTATTTAGATATTATTGAATTAAAAGCTTTCCAAATGAACTCAGAATTAGTATTTGTATTAGATATACCCCTAGTAAACCCTCAAACGTACTCTGTTTTCCAATTATACCCCATTCCTATCTTAGATAGTAGAACTGGTCTGTATCATATTTTGTCAACTTCTCAAAGATATATCGCGAGAGATGATGATTCTTTGATGTACATACCCGTTGCTGACCTCAGAGAATGCAAGCCACTCCATACCAATACTAAATTATGTCCAAATTTGTTTGCATATCCAATTGACAACAACGCCATATGCGAAGCCCGCCTTTTCAAGGATCTACAAACCCTACCAGAAAACTGTCAAACGTCAACTATCATCGGCCAAGGACACAACATCCAAAAACTAGATGAAAACGTGTGGATGATCATCAATACAGAGCCACTACAAATGAATATTAATTGTCCGAAGGAGACTTCAAAAACCGACACCATCTTCAAAAACTCTATAATTAAATTACAACCAAATTGCTACGCCTTCATAGGCATCACGAAGATCCAAGCTAGCACAGACGAAACGACAGACGTGAAGAACGACGCTCACCCCATACAAATCCCTTTCGAGTGTTGCAACCAGGTTCCGGACAAAGTTCGAGTGCCCAATCTGAAACCACTAAAACTAAGTGATCTGAACACCGAAGACCTCGATATCGCCAGACACCAATTAGACCAGTATTCAAAAGACTTAGACGACCTAATCAAGGAACCCTTCATCACGAGACACATTTCTTGGTTTACCTACCTTACCATAGTGCTAATTTTCGGACTCTTATTCTTGTATCTATTCTGTAAGTGTAAAGCAAGAAGACGAAGACTAGCCATCAACGTTTCCACGACTCCTTCATCTCCACCAAGGCCTAGTGAACCCCTCAGGACATTTACTAGCCTATTTCATCAACGAAGACGACCCCCACTAAGAAGAGAGGACGAAGAAGGTGAAGACATCGAACTTAATTAAACCAGACTGTTTGTGCCTTTTACTGACTTTTTGTACCAAGACTCTTCAGTGAATTTTTACTTCATTTCATTGTTTATTTAGTGTATTTTATTATTCCTATTTTTTTTGTTAGTTTCAAATGACTAACATTTTAACATGCTTTTCGTAACACAAACAAGCTAATACGCTTGCGTCTTACGCCTAGCATTTTTTTTACATTTTATGCTTTTACATTTTACGCTTTTTGTATTTTTACATTTTATATTTTACATTTTATATTTTTATATTCTTCAATCTTACAATTTTACCATTTTACATTACTTTATATTTTTGAATTCTTGTTAAATCACAAATTTTGTTCAACTTAAAAGTTGCTGTATAAACAACAACTTTTTTTATAAGGGGGAAGTTGTTATATGAAAATATACCCTGTATCTCTGAGACATTGGCCTCACCACTCTCAGCGGTATTATATTACATAGATATCAAATAACGACTCCTCTCAGCATCCGCTCTCCCGAGAATTAGATAAGATTGTATTCTTGCAAAACTGCATAATTGCAGTTCCTTTGTTCCCAAAGGTTATAAATGGGAGTAGTGTACTTTCAGACGGCAGTCTTAAACTCATGTTGGAATAAACAAGTCAAAATTATTATTGTTCTAATTTATAAAGAGTCAACGTTGACTCCATTAATAAATAAATAAAGTTTTTAAAAAGTGATTTCAACAATCGATTATCTAACATATATATATTGTTATTATACATGATTTGCAGGAAACAACTACTCAGCGGGCAAATACCCCGACCTGCATTGAATTACACCTTACAAATCATGAAAAATTGGTAGCCAATGTCATTTGTCAACTCCCTGACCAGACATAGACCGGTTTCGAACTTATTAGTTCTCCTCAGTATGCCTATGGTCTATGTCTGGTCAGGGAGTTGACAAATGACATTGGCTACCAATTTTTCATGATTTGTAAGGTGTAATTCAATGCAGGTCGGGGTATTTGCCCGCTGAGTAGTTGTTTCCTGCAAATCATGTATAATAACAGTATATAGGTTAAGTCCACCAAGGGCTGAAGGTCGCCGCTCTCGGTACTTGCAAAATGGCAAGTCGCTATGCACCACGGAGACATCTATGATGTCTGGTGTATAGTAGCATTAGACCACATGAGAGGATTCAATTACCTCTCACCACTATACCATATATATATATATATATATATATATATACTAAATAGAAAAAAAAATCGTTCAGTTTTTGGACCATAACTCCTTCAATTTTAAAGCTATCACAACTTTAAAAAAACCATTTTAAAGGTAATTGAAAGAGCTACAACTTTTTTCATTATGATATGTAGTGTAAAACCCTTCATTTTGAAACGGTGAAGGGTCAAAGGGCTTGACAGAGACTGTGATTGCGCTACCGCGCGCTCTTTAAACAGTCATATCTCCGTCAATTTTGGTCTGACAGAAAAAAAAATCTTTGTCAAAAAAAGACCTACATTTTTTATCATTACAGTTTTTTACGTATCTTTCATTATTTTTGAAATATTACGAACAAAAGGTGTTTTTTTTTAAATATGAAAAAAAATTTTTTTTCTTAATATCGTGATTTTTTTGAAAAATATGCATTCCAAAGCAGCCAAACGGCTGGAATCCAATAGACTCTTCATATTAAAGTTAAATCTAGACGGAATACGATTAATTTTAATTTTGGTGGAAACGGCACTTATGAAACACATCGATTTAAAAAAAAAATATTAGTTGTCCCTTTTTTTTCATTACAACTCACTCACTTTACGTGCAAAATACTTTTAACACTGCTCATTTTAAAGATTATTTTAAGCACTGTAAAAAAGTTTCTTATTGTCATATGGGTAAAATGTATCCGTTGTCCGCTAGATGGCATTGAATACATCGATTAAAATTCAGACAAAAAAAAAACGGATTTTATCTTCAATATCTCGCTTAATATTGCACTTAGAACACTCTTTGAAAAACTAATTTGTTCACTTTCTTACCTTCTATAATGTTGTTTATTATAAAATTATCGTTAAAACGCATATTTTTTGAGATATTTGCAAAAATCCGTTGAAAAACGTGGGAAAATTCCGAGTTTTCAATCGCCAATAACTTGAAAAGTATTGAGTTTTTGAAAAAACTTTATAGAACACTTTTTGCTTAGAATTGGGCCTTCTATCGATCCCCGAGGTTATTTTGACCAAAAAAATTTCCACTAACGAGAAGGGGTGGCAACCACCCCCAGGGTAAGAACGGAGGTCGGGTCAATATCACTTTTGAAGTTAAGGGTAAGATAAGCCTAATTCCAAAATTTCATGTAAATCGGTTAGTAGTAAAATATTTCTGAGGTATAAAGCTTCAATGACTGGACTAATTACCTACACTGGTACAAGAATCAAATTAAACATATTTTAATTAGTGTTATTGAAGAGATCCTAAAAACTGGCTGCGTATAAAATACTACTTTGCTCGAATTAGACGTCCCTTTGAAATAATCTTCAGAAAATAAAATTATTCCAGTTAAGTCTGAATTGCAGAGCTGTTCTTAATTACAACCATTTGTCATGTTACTTGCCTGTCCATAGTAATAATTCTCTACTTTAAGTGCCGATAAAATTACCAAATGGACTAATTTAAACATCTTAAATCGTCAATTTAGGTTTATAAATTGCCGTACAATCAGTTCCATGCATACATGGGCAGAAGATAAGAACGAACGTTCATTAGCGTTATTTCTCTATATACTAGTCAAATTTACTCTTATCTGACATATATGATGTCTAGTTGGTTTAATTATATACTTATAATAACAAAAAATATCCGAACAAACATATTTAATAACAGAAAAGATATACAAACATCTTTATTAAGATATGTTAAAAAAGCTAAAAATTATATATTTGTATGTATGCGTTTGCATACTTTTGCTATAAATACGATAACTTATAATAATTGCGAGAATTTGCGGTAGTTCGATTGGTGGTGGGGGATTAGAGTAGTGGTGGGGTATTTGTTACAGTCCTCTCATTTTTATCCCACTTAAGTCTTGATTTATCACTAGTAAAAATATAAATTTATGTATATATATAATGACAATAAATTGCACTCTCATCTATTTCACGTTTATAGATATTCAGATTTGTATTAAACGTGAACTCTGTGCCAATAATTTCATTGTCACTTATCGCAGAAAAAATTTTTGGAACTTTTCCTTTAGCATCAAATTTGTTTGTTATTATATAGTCGATCATAATGGATGCCCTATTGGTTAGTTTAGTTTCATTCTGAAATGCATTTGGTACCCAGCACCTAGGAATCACTAGACCCATAATTACTTGTTTTCCATCTGGGCTTTCCCACGCTCCCTTCAATGACCCATACCTGAGCCAAAGTGAATCCCATTGCGTTAGTAAAGCGTTCAGTCTAACACATTTGTTTGAAACATCCTTCCATTCCAGGCGGATTCCTTTTTCTTTCGTCCTTAGTACAGGCCCAACTTCATTGTCGTTCAGTTGTTCTTTCCTTATAGATTCGTCCAATCCTTCGGAACCTCTATGTTAACAACCGTCTTTAGAGTTGCCACAACCTGCTGTTTCTTTACATCCGCGGCATTTACTCCCTTAAGGCTCTTCTGTTGACAATGCCTCTTGACATGTTCCAGTTTGTCGCATTTATAACAATGGTTGCCTTTGGTCAGCCTTTCACCGCTTAGGTTCCGGTTCCTGTTTCGGCTCCAGGTGCGAATTTAATTTGGTCAGTACTTGCGCGATTATTTTATGTATGTGTGTCAGTATAGCGACCAATCTCATCTTGTCTGAACGGACATCTTTCCTACCAGCGTTTACTTGCTCTAGGATTCGCTGTCGACAACCCCGCATGATATGCCTAGATTTGCTGTACTCAGTTTGGTGTTCAGACTCGTTTCCTCTGACTTGCTTCTTTCTACAGAAACAGATTGTACTATTTACCATGGAGAATCTATATAGACGGCTTCAACTTCAAGTGTGTCAACTAAAGCTTCGTTACTTTGGAATTTTCCTTCAATATCCAAAACCTTTCCTTCGACGTCAGTAACCTTCTCCTCGGACCCAATAACTTTCTTCTCGACGCCAGTAATTTTTCCTTCAATGATGCTGACTTTTCCTTCGGCGTCACTGACTTTTGTTTAACCTTAACTACTTTTTCTTTGACTTCATAAAATTCAATCTTTGCAATGTCAACATCCTCCTTGATTTCATCAGTGGCTGAATGAATAATATCCTGTTGCAGCTGTAGAATTTGGATTAATTTTTCCTGGTGTGTCTTTTCTTCCTATTTTCCTCATGACGTCTTACTTTCAAGTTCAATTATTTTTTTCAATTATTCCTGACGACTTGACGTCGTTGCTCTAATTGTTCTTTTTTATTTTGACGCCTTTTGTCTTGTTCTTCTTTTTTCTCTTGACTTATCTCCTCTTGGACTAAATTCAGCTTATTCACGTTTATTTCTTATTCCGTTATAATTTTTCTGCGACTTTCCATAATTACGCCTACGGCCAGTGGAAGTACAGTAACGCAAAATATACATATATTTCTTTTTGCTGGAATAGGCCTAAAATGTCATAAAATGTCGAGATTTTAAATTTGAGGGAAAAAATATTTTCTGCCTGTAGGTCTGTCTGTGAGTCTGTTTGTCTGTAAGTTTTTTGTGCACACGTTTACTCTGGAACCGTTTATGATATTGATTGAAATTTGGTACATTTATGTATTATAATGAGATCTGGAACTAGATTATATTTTGGTCTAATTCCGTTGAAGGGTTCGGGGGTAAGGGTGAATAGGCAAAGCAAGCAGGCAAGAGTCCATAAAATTGAAATTTAGGGCATGTACGAAAAGTCAAGGTATCAAATTTTTTTTTTACATCAGCCACCCCCCCACTATCCCTCCCAATACCACCCCCACATTATTATAAAAGGGAGAAAAAAAGTTATAATGTGATTTAGTGGGTATACAAGAATGAAACGTCTCAAAAAATTTTTTTAGCGTTAGCTATCCCTCTACCACCCCCACCCTATTATTTAAGGGAGTAAAAAATAAATTGGGATTTAGTGTGTATACGAGAACTAAGGGACTTCTAAAATTTTTTTGACATTAGCCACCCTCTCTACCATCCACATTACCAACCCCACTCTATTATTAAAGGGAGTAAAATATTACATTGGGATTTAGTGTGTATAAGACTTAGATATTAATCTGGATATGGAAGTAGTGATTCCTTGGGCAGCGGTTTTTTTTATAAACTTTGCAGACAATTCCTGCGTTTGTTTCCCAGCGACCGTACTTCTCGTTTTCATCTGAAAGTTTTCTAAACAACACTAGTAAATCTTATATAGGGTCTGAGACCAATTGCTTTGTATATATACCTTTTATAAACACTCCAAGCGTGAATTCAATAATTGCTATACGAATAACACTAACAACTGATTTATTTAATAATTAATTAACTTAACAATAATTAGTCCTTATAATCAAAACACTGTTAGTACATTATAATTCACATTGCTTTATCTCATTTTTATCTGTTTTTTACTTATCTCAAGTTGTACTGTTTGACTAAAATGGAATTCTTTTTTTAATTACTACCAAATGTTAAATTTGATTAGTTTTTATGATTTTCGGGGATTTAGGATTTTTCATTTCTCTGTTTCCTGCGGTATAGCAATTCAATCTTAATAAATTTGGCACGTTTAAAAAAAACACGAAATTTAGTTGAATTTTACTAATTTTTATGAGTTACTTATTTTTACGATCTGTATAACATTCTGATTCAGTTTTTGTAAGTGAAACTGTTTCAACTATCAGAAATGTTCTTTGTAAAACTGCTAAATTATTTCACATTGTTTTACGTAACTATTTTTGTGTCTTAGGAATTCAGTTATGTTTTTTAACACTATTATATCTCTCTGTTATAGCACTTCGGAACCAATTGTCTATACCAAGACTAAAAAATATTTATATTCATTTATATTTCAGTTTTATACTTTGTTACTATGTACATGTGGTTATTTTCTTTATATTTTAAACTTCCTCATTCTCCTGTTATATAGTGTATATGATGTAATGTGTTTACTGAATTCTCACAAAACATTAGTAAACAATTTACTATTTAATACGGCACTTCGTTTGTAGGTTATTTTTGGAATAAATGCCATTTATTCACTTATGTAAAAATTATAGATTCTCTTTATCGATTCTGTAATTTGCTTGAGTAAGGAAATCGAGATTATGCGCTTAAGTTGCCCATCAACAGATGGCAACACTTGTATCATTTTCAACATTTTACAGCTTTCCATTTAATTAATAAAAGTAGATTTGTCAAGTATATTGGTATTTCAGATTCTAACATAAAAAAGTTTACCTTCTTAGTTAAAATTACCAAGAGATCATTTGAGTGCCGATTTTGATCTGATTTAGACTTCCAAACGTTCTGTGAGATCCCCAGTATTTTATGTTACAATCAAATCCACATTTCGTGTGTTTAATGAACACAACCAGGTAAATTTTATTTATTAGTAATTTAAATTTCAATAATTTTCAATTTTGTCTTTATTACAATTTCAATGTTTTTAAATTCTTTTTTTTTTAATTCGATAAGTATTTAAAATACTACATGTAACCACATGGTAATAAAATATTCTTTTTTTTTTTCATTTTTGGCAATTTATAGTTTGCAAATCAGCTTCTACATTTATTCTACATTAAATTTAATTCTACATTTACTTTTATGTATTAAGTAACAACATATGTAACTATTTTACGTATTAAGCAGATTTATTTAGCAATCTTTTACCATCCACATTTAATTTGACGTAATTTCGCATTTCCAAGCCCCATGGTTCGATAATATTTCTCTGCTTTAATTAAGGCTTTTAAGCCTTCAATTTTGTATCATTTCTACAATCTTCAGACATAAATTTCCTTTGAAAAACGCAGTCTTACAAGAATAAATTGCCAAATAATTTAGATTGGGTGCTCTGCTAGAGACAATTGGAGCCTGGATTGTAGTACTAGAGCTTCCTACCTTCAACCATACTTAGTCTGTAAATCTAGGAGATTGGTATAATATGCATTATTATTTTTTGGTATTAATTATTCTTTGTTCGCTAATACAATTTTATAAACATAAAATTTCACCTAAATTTATATTTCAAACGACTTTCCACTATAAAATTTATTTATTTATGTAATACATCTTATCATTCATTTTATACAATTTTTTAAATTTCCCCTACCAATAATTTAAGTCTATAGGAGGATTTTACGAGAAAAAGAGACAATTCGACTAATTATCAATTATATATGGTGCCCAAATAATACCAATTTTTCATTGTCTCCTTTTCTAGAAAAAATAAAAATTTGTCTTTTATGTTTTACATTCAAGGAGCGTAAGTTTCACATCTCTTACAAGTACTCCGAACCTACAACTCTTTGCTCCGGCTTAAATCAGCTAGTCGTCCGCATAATATGTTGCCTTAATCCTTTCCCAAAAATATATAATCAGGGAAAGGAGGTAACAAAGTTATTAATCGATTTTTCATTTCTTTGTTTTATTTGACTTATCTGACCGAGAGGCAAGTTTTCCGCGGTACAGCGAATTAAAAAAAAAGTTTTTTCGGCCCACCCTATTATCCACTTTGCGTTGGCTTATGTATTTTGTTAATAATAAGGAAGTTATTTGATTAATATCCATATTGTAAGAATGTAAGAATGTAAGAATTCATTTGAAATCTGTTGAAACTCTGCAAAAAAGATTCTTTAAAATAATTTTAAACAAAAGTACCATGTATCCGTCAGAAAAATTATTAGACGAAATAAAAATTCTTGACCTGAGACAATATTATTTTTATACAGTTTGCATTTATATCTATAGAAATAAACATCTACTACAGCTACCAGCTCACGAATATAACACGAGACAAAAATCCCAAAATTTTGTTGTAAAATTTATGCAAAAAACAATAGGTCAGAGAAGTTTAAGTTATCTAGGACCAAAAATATTTAGCTCGTTACCTTATGGAATAACAACTATTAGCACATTAAACAAATTCAAAAAGGAATGCAAAAATTACATACTGCTAGAAAATCGAGAAAGTATCTATTCTCTAATAGATTTAAAAAATAACTAAATCAATGGAATTCTGTGAACTTGAGAGTAAAAATATTTATTACATATTTCCAAATTATTAAAATATTTAAAATTTTAACGTATTCTGTCATTTTACATTTATATTATTTACATTTGCTTTTTATTATTATACACAATACGAATAAATATTATGTCAACTAAATAAATTTTTTTGTTGTTACATTGTTTAGTTTGTTTAAACCAATGTATATTGTATGTGCGTATATATTTTTTTATCTATATGTTTGTATGATGTAAATATTAATCTTTCTTATACACTAGTTTGTTAATATTGTTGATGTAACGTTGCTTATTTGTGTAACGTAATATATATTATTTAATTTCCCACGCTCAAATATCTATGATATTTTGTGGAGTATTTTGTTTATTTATGTAAAATATTATGCTATTACTATGTTCTATGTAATTATGCTTATTATACTAAATAAACACTATTATTATTAAATTACCCGTGAGATATATTTTTAATAATAAGTATCCATATGCAATCACTTTTATACTATTGTCTAACATAACAAATTACATATACTTAATCCTTGTCTCTTCCGGCAAAAAGTTAAAGTGATTTCATTAATTTCAGTCACAAACGTTTACTTAAAGTGCCGTAGCAACACTATTAGTGAGCGGAATTAATTTGTGTTCCATTAACAAAATCAAACCTCCCATGGCAAGGGAAGAAACTTTTTTCTTTGGATTTAAGTTGAGTTCTTGTTTTTATCCGATTAAGACTGCTAATTTTATTGTGTACCATTCGACAGTAGTTTATTTACTTAATTTTATTGAGCTGTTTGTGAAGAAAAAATAATCGTAGGTTATATTTAAAAAGCTGTGAATTTTAGTCGCAAAGGGAAAATAAACACCAAAAAAATCACAAAATTTGGTTGAAAATTTGTATAATATCGGATATTCCATTTGGAATAATATAACAGAAAGTTTTTCTTTTTTTTTTTAATGTATTTATATAAATTCGTAGCATTCAATTTTAGGGAATACAATATTCTTCACAAAATATATTTATATAATTATTAATGATTTTTCTTTAAAAAAAATATTGAAAATGTTTAATTTTAATTCTCAGCATGTAATCAAAATTTTCTTGGAGGACATAAATTAACTAAAAATTATTACAAAACATTTATATTTAAACGATTTCTGTACAGAAATAATTTTATAATTTTATATGTACAACTGTTTTGAAATATATTTTCTCTAACACAATTTTAGAAAGTACACATTAAACAACTAAAAATTATGTTGACGCCTGGCGGGTCACAGCCGATTTGTCGGACAGAAATTTAAAAAAATCCATTATTATCGTAAATAAGGAAGGTACTAGGTACTATATATGATCAGTCTCAAATAGTAGCGTCAATTTTTAGCGAATTTTTTATAGAGGCGCCACATACAACTATAAAGCAAATACCAGAATTAAACTACGATGCTCATAAACACGGTATAGTTCGGCAAACACAATCGCTATTTTTAAAACCATTCGCCGAAATAGAATTGCAAAACCTATTAACAAAAAAGTTCAAAACTAAATCGTCTGGTCCTGATGATATTCCCCATTTCATAATTAAGAAATTTATTATATTATAAAACCACTAACATATATTATTAATTTATCGTTTGAAACAGGAACGTCTCCCGATACCTTAAAGACTGGGAAAGTGGTACCTATTTTTAAGAAAAAGGATGCCCAACTAATGGAAAATTATAGGCCTGTAACCGTATCATTTGAACTCTCAAAAATTTTCGAATACTTTATCTTGATAGGTTAATAAATTACTTAGACACTTTTAAAATAATTACAAAACCAACATGGTTTTTCCAGTGGCATGTCGACTGGTACAGCAATACATTCTTTTTTAAATAAAACTTTAGAATTCATTGATGTAGGAGAGTGTCCTGTTGGAATATGTTGTGTTGCGCCAACCATGAATCGTTAATATCTAAATTACATGATTATGGCATACGGGGTCTGTCATTAAATTGAATCACTACGTCCCTGAAAGATCGAAAGCAATATGTAAGCTTAAAGCATAAAAGTGAAAACACCGTGTACAGTGCTAATTCGAAATGTTTAAATGTAACTATGGGTGTCCCACAGGGCTCTATTTTAGGCCTGGTACTTTTTATATTATTTATTAATGATATAGATTTATTGCCATTAAAAGCACATTTTACAATATATGCTGATGACATTGCTTTAATAATATCAAATCCATTCGATAGTGGTCTGGAACATGATTGTAATAATGTCTTAAGTATTTTAAATCAATGGTTTCCTCATAATAAATTATATCTTAAATAGTAACTATCATAACATAGGTCTGGCCTGGTCGATAGCTGTGTGGGTTAAGGCGCGAGGTGGCAATCGCGATTAATCAGAGGGGTGTCGCGCCACCGGTTTCGAATCCTGGCTCCAGCACTGTCGGTGGAAATGGTTGTATGTCCGCGTTTTTTCAATGTGTAACCCCCTTCCGCACAAGTCTTTGGCTTCTGGAATTGGGGGTTGTCTAATTTCTGTGATGTTTATTTATTATTTATTATCAATACAAGACAATAGCAACAAAATACATGAACCTTGTGTCAGATTAAAAATGATAAGTGAATCTCCAAGATTCATAGAGCCAAAATTATTTAACCGTTTGCCGGATGACTTAAAATATCTCTAAAGTGAGTATTTATTTCAAAAAAACTTAAAGTATTTTTATCTGTTACATTTTGTGTAATTGTAATTTAATTGACTTGTTCTATCCAGTATTTTGTAATTGGCATAAAGAATTAATAAAAACTAAACTAAACTAAACGAAGCAAAAGCCATACATTAAATTTCGAAAAATCGAGCCCTGAGGTTAGCTACGAAAACGTATTTTTTATGGTTCTCGAAACATACTTCGACTAAATAATAACCTACCAGATGGATATCTCGATTCTGTTGAATACGCGTTTGCCGTTCCCAACCCACGCCGATAAAAACCTCAGTAGGTGTAAATTGTTAACGTTATTGAGTTGTATACACTATGTTAAGTGTAAAAGAAATGCAACATATTTTTCATGTATGTACCAAGAATTACGTTCTTTAAACTATTAAAAGTTTTTTCTTTTTTTAATTTGTGAGCATTATTGATCCTTTCAGAGCATTCTGAATATGATAGTCTACTGAAAAAGTAAAGAGAATGAAACATTTACAAATACAAAGTTATTAAATTTTCTAGTATTTTTCTTAATATAACAAGTAGGCCAGAAAGTACCTTTGCTATACCGATATTTAATGGTGTAAATTCTTAATAAATACCAACAAATGTAAGCTAAAGTTTAATTTTAAAATTGCATATTTCACATGCTTTATTTTCGTTCCGTTTAAAGAATTTATTTACTTTTTTGTTCAACAGCGTTTATGAATGCCGGCGCATATACGTCTTGCAAGCTATGAATCTAGACTGTAAGAGAAACAAATTTTAATTACATTTTTTCATTTTACATCTCTGAAAGCGTCGTATTCCATGTCTATTTAAATTAGAGAAAATGTACATTTCTACACAGGAAATCTTTTCCCGCTACAATAGCAATTAACCACGGGCACTGATGACACTTTTTCCGGTACAGTTAAAGCGTTTATGGCTACATGTCGTAAAAGTTACCATTGGTATCCAGGCTACACAATTAGAAAAATATTTGAAAAAGAAATTTCCCAATAATACATTAGAAGGACATGCTGAAGCTAGAACAATTTTATTTAAAGCCGGAGCAGATTTATCTCTCTATTATCTCTATTTATTTTTATAATGAAGCAGTATGGCCTAAAGGTGTGATGCTTCAACAATTTTTGTTCAAAGACAAGTTTTTTCGGCCACACAATAAAAGCCAACAAATTAACCGATTTGAGTAATTAAATAAATGTTTTTAATAATAGCTCTACTACTAATACAAATAACCCTTGTTTTTTAGATAAGTTTAAATTATTTCAAATAAACATTCAATCCTTGATAAATAAATGTAATGAACTTGAGGCATTTCTTATAGACTCTTGTAAGGAATATGATGCAGTTTGTTTAAGCGAACATTGGCTTTTTCCACAAGAAACAATTAATTTTACTTTTAATAATCATAAATTTGCCACGCACTTTTCAAGGTCCATATATTTACATGGAGGTGTCTTGATTCTGTTAAAGTCATCACTACAATTTGTACTACTTATTAATATAAATTATCTCTCTATTGAAATGCAATGCGAAATATGCGTGTAGAAATAGTTTTATTTAACTTGATTCTAATCACTATTTACAGACAGCCTAAAGAAGATATCGATATTTTCCTGAACATCCTATATTAAACATTTAATTTAATTTCACCTAAAAAAGATATAATATTATGCGGTGATTTCAATGTGCAATTTGAGACAAATCAGAGAGATTGTATCACTATTTGTGATTTCTCAGAATACGAATACGAATTTGAAGGCATGATTCATGAAAACACAAGATTTGCTAACTGTATTGATAATATTTTAATTAATTTCAGAGGTGACAACTGTATAGCTAATGTCATCGATGCTAACTTGTCAGACCACAAGGACCAAGAGTTTACAACAAATTTTTCTAATAATGCTAATATGAAAATTAAAACAACTTTTAGACCAATTACTCTTAAAACGCTTTAACGGACATAGTACTACGATCAAGATGGAAAAACGTTCTTCATAGAAATGTATTTATTTTAAACTAAAAAATACATTAATGTAAGAATTTTAATTTTTTTGTAATACGACTTATTTTTTTAGCTGGTTGAAAATTTAACCAGAGTCTATTCTTACCAACAGCTAAAACCTGATATAACTAATATATAACAGGATAGGTCTTACGAACAGCATTCGCCATTCGGGCTCAATGATCCGTCGATTAGCCTCAACACTCTAACAAATTTTCTCTATTATCATTGCCATTATCATTACCATACCATTACCATTACCATTACCATTACCATTACCATTACCATTACCATTACCATTACCATTACCATTACCATTACCATTACCATTATCATTATCATTACCATTACCTAATCATAATTATCATTATCAAACATAGTGCAAACTCACACTTCATGCACTGAATTGATGATCTTTTAGGTTATTTCTCTATACCCGATTTGAAATGACGAAGTCATCAAGGCTTTAGTTAGGTTTATGTGGAAATTAGTTATAACATCTCAGCGCAATTAGTAAACTACATGAATATTACGGCATATGTATCTTACACTATTTAAGTACCTACCTGAAAGTTTTCGCATTTTTTTTCTAAATTAAACCCAGTAAACAGACATAAAAGCAGTAGGCATGTACAGAAACACATAAAAACATTGTCTGTTACTAATCAGTTACTGGTTGAAATTTTTACCACTTATTATGTAGTGTCAAGTATATTAGGATTTGGTTTATTTTTCGACCAGTGTCACATTGCTGTGCATATTTTCAGGCTACTGGCCGATAATCAGATCGCTGTCTCTTTCGGAAATATTTTATTCTTTACCGGTTTCCCATTAAATATAGAACTCAGGCCACGTGTCAATCAGATGGCATTACCTAGTTTAATAACTCACTTCGAAATGTGAGAGAACATTTAACATTACTGAACGATTTATATAACCAATATGAAACACCAAAAACATTGTTACAACGAAATCAATATAGAAATCAATATCGCCATGCGCTACGAAATACGAGGAGAGAAACTCACGATGCTTATGTAAGAAAATCAAACAACTCCTGCAAAAGTATGTCGAAGATAGTAAACAGTTTTAGAAATACAAACAAAACTCAAGATATCGCCCATATTGGAGTGAATGAGTTTAATATATATTTCAACAATATTCCTCACAAAATATTAGAGGATATACCGAATAGCCAAAACAGTCCGCTAGATTACTTACAAAATCTTGCGCATACTTCAAATTTCACATTAAAAGAAGTCACTATAAATGAACTTCGTGACACTATCAAACACAAGTAGTAGAGATATTTGTGGATTCCTAACTGAAATAATTAAATATATAAAGAATTTAGTCATACCTTTAACTCATTTAATTAACGCCTTTTAGAGAAGGAATTTTTCCAGATGCTTTGAAGAAAGCATTAATAATACCTTTATATAAAAAGGTAACCGCAATGACCCTGCAAGTTTTAGACCAATTTCAATATAAAAATTAGAATAACAGAATATTTCGAAAATCATAATATATTTAACGAGTCCTAATTTGGTTTCAGAAGCTATAAATCGACTTCTGACGCCATTCTGGAATTAATAGGATCGATTCTAAATAGCTACAATGAAAAGGAATTTTTGTCAGTGGCCTTTTGTGATTTAACAAAACTCACTCACTAGAAAAACTCAAATATTACGGTTTTCACCGTACGAGTATTTATTTAATTAAATCGTATTTATCCAACAGGGCTTAAGCTGTCAGTGGTATTGGTGATGTCTCATATGAATTAGAAATGACTGTCGGTGTGTCCCGAGGTTCCATTCTGGGGTCAGTATTATTCTTAATTTTTGTTAATGACTTGCCTCTATGTACGAGCGCAAGTTTTGTTCTATTCGCTGATGACACCACTTTTACCAATTCTGGAGACAATCTATTTGAGGTTCTGGCAAGATGTCATGAGTTACAAGGATTGTCCAAAGAGTGGTTCTATGCAAATAAATTGTGTCCAAGCTCTGCAAAAGCGAAAAATATGGTTCTTTTCTTTAAGGAACCTGGGTGACTCTGACTCTAGAAAGTCTAGCCTCCGAGTTATGTAATAATATTTATTTCTTAAATACATTCTCTAAAGTAGTGTCCATGAACGTGCTAAAGTCAGCATATTTTGCATTGGTACATTCTCTTATATCATATGCAATAGTCGCATGGGGTTATGCAACATCAAGTGACCGTATTTTTCGCTTTCAGCCTAGGTTCATTAGAATTATATCTTGGTTAGGATTCCGGGATGACTGTAGCAGCGCTATCAATCAATCAATCAATCAATCAAAAGAACTTTATTTACATTACAGAACAAATATCTAACCAGATATCTACCTCGCATTTGACCCTGTAACCAACGCATATTGTTTGTCACGTTGGTGGTAACAGGGTCCAGCGGAGCAGTGCTGGTTCGTTTTATAATCTTGTTGATTGTATCTTGAATACATTTAGTGATGCATTCAAGACACAATCAACACACTCATTCTCCTATTTACAAATAAAATTTAAAATGAGTAATATAATAATTGTACACTACTAAGTAGCTGAAAACAGTTAACAATAAAATTTGATGATATATCACTTATTTAATTTTGTGCTACTAGTGCGGGTACCAAAGCCTATAATGATGGATCCCGTTGCAAGATTTCCAATGGCGAGCAGAGTTACTGCTGAATCTTTTGTACTCTATAATTTCTTGTCTAAATATAATTTTGATTTTACGATGTACTAGAGGTAAATTTATATAACAAACAAAACAAACAAGAACAAATAAAACAAAAATGTACAAATATAAACCAAGAGTAATAGGAAAGATTTAACAGTTATGAAATATCAGTACAGATAGGTAGGGGAAGAAGAAGTTATAGTTGGTGAAGGTTTGGCTATAGAGGTTGCCGGAAGATGGGCAGCGTCTGGTAAGGTAAGGTGTGTTTTATTCGAAAGGGGGCATTATGCTGTCTAATTTGTGTTATATTTTGGGTTAGCGGACTACCACCCAGTTTGAAGGTGTAGAATTTTTGAGATATATTATTATTCTGGATGTAATCCGCTATTGGCGTTATGTCGTGGCAGCGTGCATAGAGATCTCTGAGGGAGGTGTACCTGTTGGAATTCGAAATGAGGATAGCAGCGCTATTGTACTCCACAAAATTATGACATTTCCATGTATATATATATATATATATATATATTGTTATTATACATGATTTGCAGGAAACAACTACTCAGCGGGCAAATACCCCGACCTGCATTGAATTACACCTTACAAATCATGAAAAATTGGTAGCCAATGTCATTTGTCAACTCCCTGACCAGACATAGACCGGTTTCGAACTTATTAGTTCTCCTCAGTATGCCATAGGTCATGGAGCAGACAAATGACAGTGGCCAACCTGCTAGTCTTATACAGACTAATGTAAATGGTGTAGTGGTGAGAGGTAAGTGAATCCTCTCATGTGGTCTAATGCTACTATACACCAGACATCACAGATGTCTCCATGGTGTATAGCGACTTGCCATTTTGCAAGTACCGAGAGCGGCGACCTTCAGCCCTTGGTGGACTTAACCTATATACTGTTATTATACATGATTTGCAGGAAACAACTACTCAGCGGGCAAATACCCCGACCTGCATTGAATTACACCTTACATATATATATATATATATATATATATATATGAAAAATACTAGGTTCTCGGGTTGAACCGCGTCTGAGATTGTTAATGTCTCGACGTTTCGGCTCCCGTTTTGGAGCCATTTTCAAGAGAGAAAGTGAGTCAAGTAAAAATTGTCAAAGAAAATAATGCTAGGAGTTCGTGGAACTGGTTCGATTCCGGGGTCTCAATCTGCCTACTCCCCAGATCTCACCGCGATCCGTCTCTAAGGCCTCAACCTGCCTACTCCTTAGAGCGAACTCCGATACTGCCAGCGAGTTCGCGAGTAAATCTTTTTATACCTATGATGAATATTTACAAAATGATTTGTCTGACATTTAAAATTTGTTTTAACAACTGTGCAGTTATTTTACATGACTGGTGGTCGAGAGGTGAGCGCACTTGCCTCTCACCCAAAAGTTCCGGGTTCGATCCCCGGTCGTGGCAGTGGAAAATACTGTGAGATGGATTTTTCCACTATACACGGATATTGGGTGTGTGTCCCTCGTCTCTAAATGTATAGCCCCCTTCCATACAAGGCTCTTCTAGAGCCTTCCGGGATAAAGGGGGTCGTAATTACCTGTGGTGTCATCATTCTTCATTGTTTGTGTTACTTAAGTATGTACATAATTTGTTGTCATTTTTATATTTATATTTTTCTGTTGTGTGTTATATACCAATATCATTTGTATTTCTTTATATTTTAAGTTTTATAATTATTCACAGCTGACCTGTGTAAATACTGTATATGTATATTAACACTGAATAAACAATTCAATTCGATTCGATTCGATTCGATTCGATTCGACTCGACTCAACTCATTTCAACAATTTCACTGGGCACTCAAAAAACGTAACAAAAACTTTACGAGCCAATTATTAACACCGGTGAACCATTCGGCATGATCTCATCAAACAAGCCGAACTACATTAAAATCCTAAAAAAATAAATGATTAAATTTACAGGTAACATAGTATAGAGAGTAACGGTATTTTAACGAGGTTGTAAACTTTTCATTGCGTTTTTTGGGTGCCCAGTAAAATTGCAGTAATTGCACTCGACTATATCACAATATGTGATATTCTGCATCATTAAATTGTTAAATCTTATCTTAAATATTTTAATTATTAATTCAGCATTTATTTTATCTATTGTTTGTCATAAATATATTGAGAGTGCTGATTTTGTCAATAATTATTGTAATAATATGTGTGATTGAAATTTCTTTTTCAAAGATCTGTTTTCTTCACTACTTCTATTCTATTTTTTTTAAATTTTTCTAATTTTGTTAATTTTAGAAAAGAGGAAAAAATACCCATTTTTTTTAATTATGTTTTTTAAAAAAGCTCACATATAATTTATGCAGGCTGTTATCTAGGTTATTCTTAATAAACTTGTCCAACTGTATGCAAAATTTGAGTTGGTACTTTTGCTGATCATTATTTATAGTTACTGTACTATTATAATACTGTCCAAAATAATAAACTAAATAACTTATTTTTAATGATATTTTAAAGCAAGTACCTTTTTAGTAAAATCCTGCCATATACTACAATCTACAAGTCAGAGATTTAAAAGTTCCTAAATGTGGACAAGAATTGCTGAGGTTCTTATTAATGCAAATTGAGTTTTGTAGCATAAAATCTATAAAATATTTTATTTTTGTTATAAATATTTTAATTTAAAATTACTGAAATTTACTATTGTTTTTCTGTAAGACTAAGAAACCTATTGTATATATCTTCTTTATAATTCACACTATGTAATGAGTTTTGTACAAAATTTTTAACACCTCTTGGTGCAGTTTATTGATGCATGTTTCACATCATATATGCTTTTGCAACAATCTTGCTTTCAATCATAATTTGAAGACCTGACACAAAGAGGTAGTAAAAATATACTTCCTTTGAATTAATAAATCATTCCCATAACAAATTCTGCTGATTTTATATCTTGCAAGTTTGTATTTAACAATGTAAACGTATAGCTAGTCCCAAAATCTGCCAACATTCTCGCCAACGTTAATAATATAAGCTTATATAAGATTTATTTATTTAACTTCTTCTTAATAATTACAAATAGATAAAAAGAGAACCTACCTAATTTGAGTAATTTGTATTTACTGTTGTTTATTTTCTTGGATAATAATAAATATAATAATATATGTAAGTTATAATGAATATAATACTAGTTTATTAATTAATAGGAGGGGCGAGCGTAGGTGCGTTACTATGCACATACGTCGGTATGCGATGTAAAGCAACGTCAGGTGCAGTTAGTAGTTGGATGGGTGACCATTCCAACGGAAACCGCGTCCTCGCCTCACACATCTTCCAGCGGCTTGTATATCAGTGTATGCACGGAAGCTATACAACCTTAGGCGATGGTTGTATAGGAGATATACCATCCTTCGGAGGGGATGGAAAGCCGTCGGTCCCTTGTCTATTAAATGTTAGGCAAGTAAAAGATCCCTACTCTTCTTAAGGTAAGAGGTTCGGCAAAATTCCTGGTTGGGGGTAGCTCGTCTACAGCATCGGTGTTAGGCCTCAGTAGCGGAAATAGGCCGACGTTAAATAAATGTATAAAAAATAATAATAATAATTAATAGGAATTCTAAATCGTCTCTTCTGACTCTTGTGTATGTTTTATAAACTGCTCTAAATTTTTCATATTTCGAATATTTTGTGGGATAATACTATAGCTCTTTGGAGATATAAATGTTATTTTTGGGCAAATAGTTTTTTTGGAAGCATTTACTTCTATTTTTTTGTTTAGTTATCACATCTGTGCTAAATTGATCTTTTCTCAAATTTGATGTGATTAATAATAATAATAACAACTTGTATTATACGCATATTTTATACTATATAATTTTATTTCTTACCGTTTTTCTCTTGAGACCTTATGATGTATTTAAAAATTACCCCAATAATATAATTTTCACTTACAAAGTCTAGTCAATATCGTATCGTAAATTCCATCCCAGATTATGATTCCATATTGAAATGTAGTCTCTGCCAAGAACGTTTAAGGACATTTAAAAGTTATAATTTATTAAACAAGTGGAAATATTACAAACATCTTCGTAGTATCATTTGTCATTGATTAGGGCAGAAAGACACATATTTAAACAACTTCTGCCAGAATAATGACATTAAGAAAATTTGATCTACTTTAAATTCATTTAATATAAAAAACAGATCTAACAATTCTATAGCTCTGCATCTCTCAAACCCAAATAATATTAGCAACTATTTTTTTTTCATGCCTACAACAAAATTATCAATATTGTGGAAATTTAATACATTATTATGAAAACGATCTTTGTGATAATTTTTTGACGAAATAGAAATCCAATAAAATCCGTCCATTTCTAGTCACATGTCAAAATTCATCCAATTATCACTTGTGTTGCTATGCAACGAAAAATTATTGACAGTTTTATAAGTTATTTAAAATGTCACATCCACGATTTGACATATTATTAGAATTTCAAAAAAATATCTCACCGAATTTACCGCGTGCACTGATAAATCCTTATAATTTTATCTAATAATGACCCTCAAGCTTGTTGCTTTAAGTAATTACCCTCCGCCTTACGGCGTCGAGTAATTACTAAGCAACAAGCTTTCGGTTCATTATTACAGAAAATTATCGCGTGATTATCAGCACCCTTGGTAAATTACAGCTGATAATTCTCTGAAATTTGAATTTAAGAGCTGGCCACCGTAGACGATATGCATGATTCTCCTTTTCAAAATCAAACATTAACTTATAGCACGGATAATATATCTTCCATTATGCTTAAATACTGCAGTCCGTTTATTGACATTTATATAACACGTATTTATCAATTTCTGTATAGGAAAAAAAATGTTGTCCCCAATTGCGGAAAGAGGTACTTAGTTTACCTTCTTCGAAAGATTTTGATCCAATGGACTACTCTGATCTCAAGATTATTAGTATTTTACCAGGCGTTTCCAAAATACTATAAAAAATGATTTCAAACAAATTTATGTATTTCTGTTTAGAAATAACAGAGTTCCTATTTTCAGTCTAGTTTTCGTCAAAATATTAGCACTTCTAATACATTAGTTCAAATAATTGGTGATTTCATACACTATATGATAAAAAGTTAGGTAGTGCAGTGGTGTTGCTCAATCTCCCATAAGGCTTTCAGACAATCAATCGCCAATTGCTAGTCTCAAATTAATTAGAAAATTAAAATTAATAATTTATATTCAGATTTTGATTCTATTTAATTTGGAGTAGCTCAAGAATCTACCCTTGGTCTATTATTTTTCATAATATACACTGCACGTATTTTAGTTTAAGTTACCAACTGAAAAATACAACCTTATTCTAATGATACGCAATTGTATTTTAGTTTTTCATCAAGTGAATTTAATCAAGTATAGACTTAATGACGAATTAAGCATTATTTTCGACAAAAGTCAAGAACATAGTTTAAAATCAAACCTAATCTAAATATAAAGTTATGACATTTACATCCAAGAATATACTATGACCAACTAAAAAAATAACATCAATGTAGATGAAAATATTCTACCTGTTGCTAGTTCAGCTAAAAATTAATGTTTAATGATAGATGATATCAAAATTTAACTCTCATGTAAATAAATTATTACAGGTGTCTCATTCTGCTTCTGCTGTATTAAATTTCACTTTAAGAAAAACTTTTGTGAATCGCTTGTTCTTTCGTTATTTAATTATTGCGATTTTCTATCTGGACTTTGCCTTGATAATATTTGTAAAAATAGAATTCAAATAATGCAATATTCTTGTGCTAGATTTATGTTTGAGTTGCAAAAATTTGATCATATCTCGCAAAAATAAATGAGGAATAGTATTTTTCAAGTTATCCTACTGTTTCCGTACTTTAATTTTTATGACAATTAAAATATCAAGTGAACTGGTTACAAATTTTCACAGTGCATACAGTTTAAGTGAATTAAACATCGATCCCGTTTGCCTTTGGCTGCTTTTTGCAACAGTTTGTCTCAGTGTAAGTTTTTCACCAGGTGCAGTGGTTGCTTCCATAATCCTTTTCAAGATAATTGAAGAATAATCGTTTTTGTTCTTGGTGGTTTTTCCAATTGTTTCTAAGAATAGTTGCCGAAGTTTTTCATCGGATGCAGCGATTTTTTCACTAATTCGTGCTACTCCAACAATATTTCTGGATTCTTTTCAAATTCCTACTCTTACAGAGGAAGAGAGAGTCGTACTTTTGAAGATGATAAGATGAGATGATAGGCAAAGATCATATGAGGAAGTGAATTTGCTATTGTCGGTTTGGTGGTGTGATGGACAGTAAAGCGCCCTCCCACGCAGACGGCCCAGGTTCAAAACCGGATCATAGCAAGTCGATGCGACATAGTGGATGAGCGGATCTGCTCGCGTCACCACATTTCGAATGAGATGTAAAACTGTGGGTTCCGTGTATCTACGATGTGAGCACGTTAAAGATTCCTACCCTACGACAAACTGTTGGGGTTCAGCAAAGGCCTTGGTAGCGGAAATAGGCCGACGTTAAATTAATGATTAAAAAAAAAGAGGATGGATTGCTAATCAATGATGTTTTTCATAACGAAGGCGAAGGTATCCAACTGTCCCTCGTACCATCTTCCGATTTGAAGAAACTGGGACGAATAAAAATCGTCCGAAATCTGGAAGGCCAAGATCGCAAACAACAGTAGAGCGACAAGTTAAAGTAGCAAATCATTTGTTGAAAATCCCAGATTGTCAATCAATAAAGCGTCTCAACAGCTTGAAATGAGTCGATTTTCAGTACATAAAAATTTGAGAATTATAAAATTCAACCCTTACAAAATACATCTCCACCAAGAACTAATTGAAGATGATCATGTTCGCAGGTTGAAATTTTGTGAAATTATGACGCAAAGAATTGATAACAACCGTAATTTTTTATACCAAATTGTTTTCTCAGACGAAACCACTTTCGAAATTTATGGTAAAGAAAACCGTTATAATTTCAGATATTGGAGTAACGAAAACTCTCATTAATTGCTTGAAGCACACGCGTAGATAGCTCAAAAGTTGAATGCTGAGAAATACTTAGAACTCCAGATTTTAATGAAGTTTCGTTTCAGCAAGCTGGCGTGCCTCCACATTATGGACTAACTGTCAGAGACTATTTTGAGAGATACTTTCCCTAATCGATGGATTGGAAGAAGAGGAATCATTGAGTGGCCAGCTAGATCACCAGACATAGCACCGAATGATTATTTTCTTTGGGGTTACATAAAAAGTAAAGTTTACTTTACCAAACCTGAAGATTTCAAACTGTCAATGGCGAACATTTTGAACATCTGCTGTAATAACAAGACAAGTACGGGAACAACAGGATAACCTAGCCATGCTCTTTAAGGTCATTTAAAGGTCAAGTGGTTTTTAAAATGGAACCTCCCACTTTTAACCCCGGAAATGATACTATCGGAAAATTTTACGTTCGGATATGACCTTCGGCTCTTACAAAATTGAAGTTCAATTGAGTAAAGCAAAGATGACCTTTAGAAGTCAATTTTGTAAGTGTCGAAGGTCATATCCGAAAGTAAAGTTTTTCGCTCGTTTCATTTTTGAGGTTAAGAGTAGGGGGTTCCATTTGAAAAAACCGAATTGACCCTCAAATGACCTACAAAGCCCATGTCCAAGGTCAAATCTAAGGCCACCGTCGGATAGTCAAAGAAATTCCCTACAACTTTTACATTTAAAATTTTTTCTAGGATTCGTATTTTTCAAATTATTCTGTTGTTCCGGTACTTTTATGTTACCCTGTATATCTATCTATCTGGTCGATAGCCGAGTGGGTTAAGGCGCGAGGTGGAAATCGCGATTAATCACACGGACATCGCACCACCGGGTTCAAATTCTGGCACTGGCACTGTCGGAGGAAATGGTTGTATGTCCGCGTTTTTTCAATGTGTAACCCCCTTCCGCACAAGCCCTGGCTTCTGGAATTGGGGGTTGTCTAATTTATGTGGTGTTTATTTATTATTATTATTATATTATTAATTTATTTTGTGAAACGATGATGTCCCTGATTCCAGCCTACTTTTAATGAATATTTATATATTTTGAGAAACATATTTTTAGTGATAAATGATGAAGTTTAGTTGATTTAACGAGTTTAAATATTTGTTTTAAAATATAAATTTTCATTTAATCGAAACATTTTGTATCTGCATAATAAAGAATTTATAGTAATAGTAGTTGACGCTACAATTGAACATAAATATTGGGTACTATAAAGAAAATGGAAAAGAACCTGTTTTATTTGACTACGTCATATTACCCACTCCTTATAAATATATAATTTAACATAAAAACTGTCGGCTGCGACTCTTACAGTTCTTTTTTATAATTCCAATAAAATTGAAAAACGAAAAAAAGCTATAGAACACTTTTTACCAGATAATTTCGATATTTTAGTTGCGTCGACACATAAATAAATATTTACGTTACCCATTCAATTTGCGTGTGCAAATGTATATACGAAAAAATGTATATACGAATACTCCGCAACTTCCAATAAACTGACAAGAAAATTCAGTTATTCAAATAAAAAATTAAATTCAATAAGCACGTTAAGTATCACATTCACCCGAAGGAGAAGTCACGCGTCATTTATTATATTAAATGAAAAAATCTGTACGCCAAATTGAACCTTATAGTCTTTTTGGAATGAGAAAGTAAAACAATATTTTGTAAATTCCCTTTGCGTTGAACGTTTTCCCTTTCAATTCTCATCACTTTGGTACATTTCCCAACTCAATGCCTACCATTGCCTTCATCAATAACCTTTTATATCCATCTGCCGTATTGATTGCCTGAAGTCTAAGGTGTCGAACCGCGGAGAGGAACGCGTTTCGCCACATAGTAGAGCGACTACCATACAAAAAATGTGTTCTTATAATGATTGCTCTTTGGTCAAAGAAGGGGCCTCGCTTCAAAATAGCAGAGAGATTTAAAATGGAACAAATTTTCTAAAGATCATTAAGTTTGTCCTTTCAAAATATTGAGCACTTCATTCGACCCTCTTTTTTAGGATTGGAATTATTTGACAGTAAAATACGACAGTGAATTGTCTCATATTCTGTAGATAGTTTATATATTTTTAATATCGTTTGTACTTTTAATCCAGTACGTGGGTATCAAAAAGGGGTGTTTGAATGCAAAAGGTGGGGTAGTAGTGATTTTTTAGTATATTGTTAGGCTTGGGGCCCTAATGAAAAATCCAAGTTTTCGACCTCAAGGCGCATGCGCTTGAGCCGCCATCTTGGATTTTAGGTACAAAAATTTGGTTTTTTGATAATAACTCAAAAACGGTGGCTTTCACGACAAAAGATGTTCTATATAAAGTTAAAGAGGACAAAATTTCCTACATTTTTTGTTAAAACAATTTTTTTGTAGCACACATATGTTAGGAGTTACAGCTCTGTGAAGTTGCACTATTTGAAAAAAAAAGTATTATATTTTGTTATTTGGCTGTTAGTAACTAAAATAAATAATGTAAACAATTGCCAATCATATTGAAATAATTTTTAAAGAGACTCTACTTTAATTTTATATTGTTGGAGATGCAACGATAAACTGTCATTTGTCCAGGGAAATGGGTTTGAAAGGTTTAAACAACATGGTTAACACGTACGAAAATTTTGAGGCAATTAAATTTAAACGAAAAGATAAAGTTATCCCACTACTAGCAGTTAATAGCAGCATTAAAGTCGGCGAAGAAACTATTTGCCTCAACCCACTAACGCTGTTTCAAAGGATGTGCATTGCTAAGAAATCGATAAAGACGAGATAAAGGATTTCCTTAAATACGAGCTGGCCCCCTTTTTTTTGTCGCTTTTTTCGGAAGCAGGAATGCGCAAAGCAACCAAATCATCTTTATATTCCGTATTCACACCGCTTTCCGATGAATTTCAATTCGGAGATAACCAGATCAATGTGGTGGATGGGGGATATCTCCTACACAAAGTTGTGTGGAACCGAAATGATTTGTTTGGAACGATTTGTGATAAATATGTTCGATATATGCAAAATCATTTTGGTTCCCACGCAATTGTTGTTTTTGATGGATATCCAACTGATGGTGGCAATACAAATACAAAGACCGCAGAAAGACTTCGTCGATCAAAAAAGCACGTGTCTGCCGATGTCCTTTTTGATGAAACAATGGTGGTGCAAGTTTCGCAGGAGCGATTTTTAGCCAATGAAAAAAATAAAGTTCGTCTCATATCGATGCTGAAGAACAAATTTGAGCTGGCTGCATTTACAGTTAAACAAGCTGAAGATGATGCCGATTGTCAACACTGCAATTTCTTTATGCAGTGAATCAATATTTGATGCTGTTTTTGTGGTCGGGGAAGATGTTGACCTTTTAGTACTTGTGACAGCCTTAGCACCAGCCGAAAGTTCTATCTACTTCCGTAAACCTGGAAGAGGAAAAACTGCTGAGAGGATGTATTCAGCAAGTAGCCTCAAATATGAAGAAGCAACTAAGCACATTCTGTTCTTGCATGCTTTCAGTGGTTGTGACACAACGTCATCCCTATTCAATCAGGGAAAAACTAAATTTTGTACGCTGATAGAAAAAAACAGAGCGGTTCATGAAATAATTGAAATTTTCAACCAACAAGATGCCACGTTAGAGGAGATTGCCGAGGCCGGAGTACGCTTTCTTGTAGCTTTATATGGTGCCAACATGGACAAGGAGAGTTTGGAAGAGATTCGTTTCCAACGCTTCGCCAAATCTGCGCTGAAAAGAAAATTTAATCTTGCCTCTTTGCCACCTACAAAAGAGGCGGCGCAATTCCACGCCTTTAGGACGTACCGCCAAGTACAGAAATGGAAAGGCATAGAGAAAAATCCTGAAGACTGGGGTTGGAAGCATGGCGCTTACGGGCTCACTCCCATAACAATGGCGGAAAAACCAGCTCCCGATTCCTTATTAAAAACGGTATCTTGTAACTGCAAAAAGGGGTGTGGTGGGGCATGCAGCTGCCGACAGGCTGGACTTAAATGTTCGGTTGTATGTGGCTTCTGCGACGGAGAATCTTGCGGATATATGCCGGAAATCCGCATTGAAAGCGAGGACGAGGATGACGACAATTTTCAAGCTACGGACTAAAACTACGACCAGGACACCGACAATAACCAACCCGGATCATCGAAACATACCAAAATGTAGTAGAAATTAATTTTTGTAACGCTCTAAAATCATAATTTACTATTCTTAAATTTAAAAAAAAATGAAGTTTCCGCATTTTTTTTTCAAATAGTGCAACGTGCTGTAACTCCTAACATATGTGTGCTACAAAATAATTGTTTTAACAAAAAATGTTGGAAATTTTGTCCTCTTTAACTTTGTATAGAACATCTTTTGTCGTGAAAGACGCCGTTTTTGAGTTATTATAAAAAAAACAAATTTTTGTACCTAAAATCCAAGATGGCGGCTCGAGCGCATGCGCCTCGAGGTCGAAAACTTGGATTTTTCATTAGGGCCCCAAGCTTAACAACATACTAAAAAATCACTACTACCCCACCTTTTGCATTCAAAAAACCCCCACGTACTGGACTATTTAATACACAGTTAATTCTTTTATGTAATCCGACATAGCCAGAGGAGTAGTAGTTTTTATTAGTTCTCCAATAATGTGATTTTAAAGTGTTATTACAGGAATTAATAATTAATTTTTTTGGAAGAGATTATTTATATTTAGTAAAAATACTACAAATATTATTTATATTTTTTAGCTTTTTCTCCTCTCCAAAAAATAATCTCAATTCAATTCAATAAGACTTTATTCCTTATTTTAATATAGAAAGTTACCTCCCCAGAACACACACTGGGTCCAACCGTATAACCACCGCGCTAATGTGGTGGCAGATTGCAGGGCCAGGCGGAGTGGGACTGGTTCGGATAAAAAGAAAATTAAAATAACTAAACCTGGGCGCCTCCTTAAAAAAGATATTGAAATTAGTAGAAACATGTTTACAGAATAAACTTAACAAAACTGAATAAAAACTACATATTTAATTAAAACACTCGCGCAGCGATCACTTTTAATTTCGTACCTGACGCTAGCACCTCAATTTGAACGAGGCATCTTTCGCGAGATACGTCAATGCTGGGATGCGCATGGCTGACATAAACTATGATCTTAAAAATTTAGATTGTGTGTAATGTTTTGATTTTCTAAAAATATGTGAAGCTAGAGACAAAAATGTACAAAATTAAACAAGAAAAACAAACACGACAGAAAGATTACAAACAGAAAAGAATAGAGAGACAGGAAAGATTTAAAGATACAAAAGGTAGGTGCATAGGGTAAGAGAAAGTTATAGTTGTTGAAATTAGGTACAGGGGTTGCCGGAAAATAGGTAACGTCTGGTACGGCAAGGGATGTTTGATCCGAAATGGGGCATTATGCTGTCTAATTTGTGTTATGTGTCTTGTTAGCGGACTTGCTTGAGGAGTAGAAGTTTTAGGAGATCTGTTGGATATGATCGTATCGGGGTTATATCGTTGCAACGTGGTATAGGTCTCTGAGGGAGGTGTACTTTCCTGAATTTGAAATGAGGCACATAAATTTGTCCTCGAGCACTTTTAATTTTCCAAAAAATAATACCGAAATCCAGAAAAGCAGAATTACTCAGTATATTGGAAAATAATCTCTACATCAGTTTATGTCAAAAGAACAGTCAGACGGTGTTTTTTACCAATCAATGAAAATCAGGACAAAAAAATGGCACCAAATCTGTTCCCTTTGCCAAAGCTTTGATAAAGAGCTCTTATTTACTGTCTATGTTAAATACCTGTTGGTATTATTTGATGTTTTAAACAAATAAAAGTTTATGCAAGCATAAAATCAGACATAAGAATGTCCAACTTAGGCTTTAATAGTAATAACGTAAATAACTTTTATTGGCAATGGACAGAGAACCCTATCAGTGAAACTAAAAGAGTTTACAGTGAAGAATAAAGTAAATACAGAGGAAACGTAAAATATGATAAATAAAATTATCTTACAAAAAAACTAACAAATCTACTAATAAATCAAAAACATTGTGTCAACTGTAAGCTAAGCCGAAGACACCAGACAAATAATGATATCAGGTTCAAATATTAAGATTACTCTATATTTTTGACGAAATCTTCTATAAAAATGTTATATGAACGTTTTAGCTCTAACTTTTCTCTCCCCTATAGAACGTAAATAGGTTAAAGGTAAGGCTATAGAGCATTGCGGCGTACACTTCTACCTAGTGAGTACTAGCCACTTGATAGACAGCTATAAATGTTTTTGGGTAACCAAGAGAAGAAAAATAACAACACAAATAGTGCAGTGTGTGAGTCGGAAAAAAACCGAAAATTGTAAGTATTTTGCTATGCAATAAGAGTACCTCTACCCCCCGTTTTCGAGAATGCTGAGTAAGATGGTGCTGGTACTTTGGAGTTGCGCAACCCCAACAATGAGCAAAAACTACCTCCAAAAGGGGTTGAACGCTTATCACACGGTGGTGATGCTGAAAGTTTCTTGCAACTCCCTCCAACCCTCTTATTGGCTAATCAACACCTCCGAAAGGGGAAAAAAGGAGTTTTCAAGTATGCTGAACACGCTAATTTTTTTCAGAAAAGAATATCATTGCGATGGTAAGACTGGATGTACATCAACATGACGCATCTGCATAAAATTAGGTTTAACATGTAGTGTTTTTTGTCAGAATTGTCAAAATACTACAGTAAAAGACGAAAATGACCTACCTGAAATGGAATATAACGAGACTGAAAATTATATCGACAATATTTTTGAAATTTGTACCGGGATTTCACATCAGTAATAATTCTGACACGGAAACGGCTGATGAAGCCTGCGACGTTGTTGATTGTGATGCCCATTTCGAAGAATATCAACCATGTAATTCTATTTGTAAGAGCCGTAGGTTAAATTAATGTAGATAAGGCATGAATGAAAAAAAAAATATATTGTAAACATGTCTTATCTATTATTTTTCATGTAAGGTAATATGACTGTAACAATTTAGTTGAGCTTATTTGTATGCGTCAATATAAACTTTTCTATAATTTTTTCTAATAAAATAAATTGTACGTATCGATGATTCAATAGACCTGTTTTTGTAAATACTCGATTATCTTCTTCAGCTAATGGGTGAAGAAAGACAAGTATAATCATGAAGAGAAGTATGATTATTTTTTCCGTGTACAGCATCCTTGAAAATGTGCCGGTGATATAAAAAAAATATTTCCACCCTTTTCGGGGGTGTTCATTAGTCATTAGATAGATTGGAAGGGGTAAGAAGAAATGTTGGCCAATACCTCCGTGAGCTGAGCATCCTCGGAAACGTGCGTTACATACATTTTATCGGTGATATAATAAAAAACGATTTTCACTCTTTGGGGGTGTTTATTAGCTGTTAGAGGGGTTGCAGGGGATCAGAAAAAACATTGAGCATCACCACCTTGTTCTGCATCCTTGAAAATGTATGTTAAATTTCACCGGTGGAATAGATTTGATAAGCGTTTAACCCCTTTTGGGAGTGGTTCCTGGCCATTTGGGGGGTTGCGCAACTCCAAAGAGAAATTCTACAGCATCATCGTGTTCAGCATCCTCGAGAACGGGGGGAGGTACTCTCGTTGCGTAACAAAATATTTACTAGTTCGTCTGACCCACACACTCCACTAAAAAATTAGTGCTACCGACATATTTGAATTATTTTATTGATTGAATTTAACTTGATATACGATAGATTGAATAAAATCCAATTTATTATCTATTTTAATTATAGAACAACCACTATAAGCATCTTACTTCTTTATTACATACATGAGGGATACATTCCGGGTTATATTAATCTGGATAATCTCCTACATAGAAGGCTCTACTTTGAGGATAAAACTTGGGGATCATCTGTAGAATGTACAAAAATTAGTACTTAGAGTTCCTCAGGGATCTGTCTTGGGACCTTTATTATTCGGGTTATTTATTAACAATGCTCGAACCAATAACTAAGGGCCTCTTTACTGTGTGTTCAGATTACTTCGCCGTCACTATAGCTTCTGATATACTTTGAGGAGCTTTAAAAAAATTTCAAAAAGACCTAGAGGAAGTCAGTATTTGGTCTCAAAGAGAAGAGAAGTCAATCGAAGACAGTTTTTATAAATTTTTATATTCAAGAAATATAACTTTAACTCAATGCGCCAAACATCTTGGTACACATATTGACTCTAATATGTCATTTGTTATCTGTAGAGCATGTAAGGAGACTTACTACGTTGTGGTGAAAGGTTCCTCTCTCATGTTTATACTTGAACAGAGTTCTATAAATTTGCTCTCTATCGATTCTCTTGTACCTGTCCCATCACGAAAAAAGCTCCTTATTTATGAACTTCATAATTATTGTCATGTCTATATCTAAAATTATGGAATTACCCTCGTCAGCTGACAAAATTTTCATAGCTTAATTTAGTTTTAAAAAGGCCACTGATTGTTTTTCATACGGAATTATCTTTCATAATTTTTACTGATAAAGAATATGAGTTTTCTCTACTCTCGTAGCTCTCGTAGTACAGATCTTATTCCCTTGAACTTCAACGAACAAGAAAATATTATTGATTGCTGCAGAAAAATAAGCGAGCTAATAACGTAGAAATATTTAAGCAAAAAAATAGTTAAGAATATTAGTTGGAAACTATTCCAATCAAAGCAAGTAAACTTATTTAAATACTTCTATTTTTAGTATGTATATAATCCATGTAATTCCCGGAAATAGACATGAATAATAACCACGTTACGTGTCGAAATCCTCTCACATGCAGCGATTGCGAACTCCTGTTTTACCGTAGTCGCTCTACTAATACTCCCGTCATCTGATCATCCGATTTTCTCAGATACCTGCACACATTTCCCACTAAAAACCTGACAAAGGTGTAGTGGAATAACACGATTGATTTTATTACTTCTCCACATCAAGACTAGTTTATTTTCACAAACAGAGGTAGTTCGAAGATTCGCGCTTCAAAGACATTATATAAACGATATATAACGTTATCGAGGTTGAAGGTGGAAGGAATAGCGGTATTTCATTAAATTATTCAGTCGTTCATTACAAACTACGCGGAAAAGAGTTTTTATATAATAAGTATATGTAGCATTATAGAAGATATGTCTATGTTGTTAATTCTGAATCCACGATGAACCTATTATCTTAATGTCTGGTCTAATGATGGAGTGGTTTATGCAAATATTTAAAACAAAATAGTAAAATTAAGGGATATAAATGAAATTGATAATCATTTAATATCTCAGAATAATTAATTTGTATATATTATGTTTGTTTTATTCATTATAATCGTATTAAATACGAACCTGTCAAATTATTTTTTGTTATTATATGCCATTCACACTGTGTAGAATGTTTTTTTATATCGTTTCTGTTTTTCAGAAGCGAGTTCTTCAAATGTAATTTTTTTGTTAGTATAGAATAATTTAAGCAGTTTCTTGTAATAGGTATTCCTGTTTTTATTTTATTTTGTAGTTAGTACTTTCAATTCTGTTAATAAATGGTAGAATCTTTTTTGGAGACGGCTTAACTCTATAAAAAGCTTTATTTTAGATAATAAATATGACTTATTTGCACTAAGTGACTATACTCTAATTCGCAAGAATAGGCAAACCAAACTAGAGGTGGTGGCGTGGCATTTTATCTCAACAATTCGTATAAATTTGACCTTATTGATACTGGCGATAATATTGAGCAACTGTGGATTTCTGTCTCTATAAATAATAACACTTTTGTTTTTGGAGTCTGTTATGGGCCACCCCACATGAATTTTAAATATTTTACTGATCAATTGGAGGAGGCACTATCAATATCTATGCAGTATGGTGATAAAATTTTTTGTTCTGGAGACGTAAATATCAATTTACTAAATATAGACCTAAGCGCAGCTCACTATTTTACTTTAATGTTTGAATCACTCGAATTCCATCAAATTGTCAATGAACCCACTCATATTACCTCTAATAATCTATCATTACTTGATGTTGTGTTATGCAATGATCTAAAGTCTGTCTCATCTCTAAAAGTGGGAGGAGGTTTGGATATATCTGATCATGAACTAGTTCAGTGTAAAATAATAACGAGTAGCTCTAAATTTAAATCAACTTACATAACTTCTAGAGATTTTAAGTATTTTGATGGACATGCATTTTATATCGACTTACAAGGGCTTCCCCAACATGAATAATATTGATGCTAAAGTAAATCATTTAACAGTACACTTATTAAATCTTTTTAATAAACATGTCCCTTTAAGAACAGTCCATATAAGTAGAAATAAGGCTCCTTGGTTGACTGATAATCTAAAGCTGTTGATGAAGCAAAGAGATAAGGCTAAATCTGAATATAAGAGAAATCCCTCACTCGCAAAATGGAACTATTTTAAATAAGTTCGAAATGCTACAAACCATACCCAAACCGCTGAAAAACGCGCTTATTTTAATCATATTGCTAGAAACAAAAATTCTAAAAAGCTCTGGGATGAGCTTAAGTCACTAAATATTATGTCATATCAATAATTATTTTATAGACAGTATCCCTTAAAACAACAATAGCATTACAGATGTTTCGAATTATTATAATCAAAATAAAATCACTAATTCAGAATTCAGTTTCAGCTTAGTTTCCACTGAAATTATTCAAAGAGTTCTTTGTAGTTTAAAAAATTCTGCATCCGGATCTGACATGTTAAGCATTTATTTTATTAAATTGCGTTGTCCGTACTTTCTAAACTTCTTAACCCATATTATTAATAGTTTTTTTATTGAAAATCAGATTCCTTCTGCATGAAAAGTTGCTCTAGTAATTCCCGTCCCGAAAAAAAAAAAATGATCCAAAGGCATTTTCAGACTTGAGACCTATTAGTATTCTCACAGGTTTGTCAAAGTTGGCAGAAAAAATAATTGAGATTCAGCTTAGGGAACACGTTGATACCTTTAGCATACTGCCAGCAATCCAGTCAGGCTTTAGGGCCGGTTATAGTTGCCCTACAGCTTTAATGCTTATTATGGATGATGTTGTTGAGGCCACAGATCAAGGTAAATGTACTATTTTGATATTATTAGATTTTAGTAAAGCGTTCGATACAATTGATCACGAACTGCTCTTAGCAATTTTAAAATCATGTGGTGTTAATAATACAGGTTGTAAACTGCTCAAGTCATATCTTGAAGGACGCTCACAAATGGTAAGGATATCCAATAAACTTTCCCAGGCAAGGGCGACCAATAAAGGTGTTCCACAAGGTTCTATTTTAGCCCCCCTGTTGTTTACAATTTACACATCTCAATTTGTAAATTTTGTTAAATCTTGTTCGGTTCATATGTATGCAGACGATACCCAAAGTTACTATTATTTTTATGCTAAGGATTATGAAGCTGCTGTGCAACAAGTCAACAATGGCCTAAAAAGTTTATGGGACATTTCTTTGCAGCATTCACTTGTTTTAAATCCATTAAAATCAGCTATTCTTTTATTTGGTAAGAAGCCAGACTGTGCTAATTTGAAAAATCTAATTAATATTAAAATAAACGGATGTCGTTTAGAATTTTCACAACACAACTTTAAGACTTAGAGAACAGGTTTGTAAATTTATACAAAAAGCTTACTCCGCTTTAAGACTTCTTTATTCACACAGAAGTTACTTAAGCATAAATACTAAAAAGGCGCTTTGTGAAACATTGGTATTGTCGCAGTTCACATAGTGTGCCCCAGTTTATGGCCCTTGTTTGGACAGGGATTGTAGCAGTCGTATACAGCGCGTGCAAAACTCGTGTATTCGATTTATCTATGGTATACGTAAATATGAACATGTTTCACATAAGCTGCCTGAACTCATGTGGCTGAACATGCAAGGTCGGAGAAACTTTTATTCAACTTGTACCTTTCACAAGATTATCACAATGAAGGCTCCGGCTTATCTCTACAATAAAATAACTTTTCGCAGCGATGTTCATAACCTCAATATCAAGTCTATAGGTTTACTTAGTCCACCTATGCACAGAACTTCCTTCTACGAGAGAGGTTTCAGATACTGCATTTACAAATTATATAATCAGGTCTCATTTAGTGCCAAATCATTTAGTGTTGCAAAATTTAAAAGATATTTTAAAACTGCTTTGTTAGGTTAGTCAGAATAGTTTTATGTGCCTATTTTTTTTATTTACTTTTTTTATTTATTGCTCATGCATATGTTTTAATATTTTTTATACTAGCTTACACTTATAGTATATATTAGACTACCGTTCAGTTTTAATAATAATAATAGTTTATTTCCATACAGACTTTTACAAATATTTGCATAATTTCATATATATTTGAAAACAGTCTTACAAAAGCTTAAAACATTTTTTAAAAATTCTTAAAATTTTTCGTCAGATAAAAAATACTGTATATTGTATACATACAAAAAAATAAAAAGACATTTAATAGTATATAAACATAATAAAACAAAACATATTATAATAATATATAAACATAACAAAACAAACCAAGAGTATGGTGTCTATACACGGAAATATCTTTTTTACGCAACTATCACAAAAAATTACGTTTATTGGATCTGACAACATTCCCAAAGCATCATCATCTCTTTGTACTCATCTGTTAATCTTATTTTTTTGGCCGCTTTTACCTCACCGCCTCACTTCACAGTCCACGGCCTCATATATCATGTTTATATTGATAACTATTTATTAGTTATTTATACTTAAAATATTTGTCCAGAGAGTTAAATATCTGTTCTATTAGAAAATTATTTACTATATTCTTTGGAAGGTGATTATAGATTTTGATAGCAGTAATTAGTGGTCCATTACCCACCTGTGATAGTCTGTAAGGAATAATGTAAATATCGTTGGCCTACCGCGTATCGTAATTATTGTCATCCTTACATTTGGGAAACTGATTTATAGTCCCTTCAAATTAGTAAAAAAAATCGCTGTTTTATGGAAAAATTTCCCACAGTTATGAGACCTGTAAAAGGTTAAGTATTTGGGTTGTCTGAACTTGATTTTCACCGCCGCAGTTCCAAAAAAGGTTTGTTTTTGAGAAATATATACATATATATGAATTTTAGAGTTTTTCGCATTTATCTCTATTTTCAGGAAAAAGTGTGCATTTTGATGAAGCATATCAAGAGAGTAAAGTTGTAGAGTATAAAATTTTATACAAATTTTGTCTACTAAATTTTCAAAATTTTCTGATGCGTACTTTTCTCTATATCGATCGATTCAGTTCCCGGTGAGACACCCTGTATTAAAATACTATAGTCGACGGTAGTACCAACTGGTTTAAATAATAAAAACATTATTTTCGAACTATTTAATACAAGCCGATTCGACTGACATCAAGATGACATACTTTGAACACAGGAGTTGGGACTTTCCCAGAGGTGATGACGGCGGATGTATCATCATCAGCAAATAATGTAAGGAAACATGATTCCATCGAGGTGGTTATATCATTAATCAAAATATTAAACAAAAAGGGCCCCAAAACAGTTCGTTGTGGAACTCCGGTTGTGAATAAGTACATTTTCTGAATAACTAAACTTGTTTTCATGAAATATTCGAACAAACTGATACTTTCCACTCAAATATGATTTCGTCCATTCCAAATCCTCTAACGCCGTAAGAGTATAACTTCTGCAGTAGGAGCTGATGATCGATGGTACCAAAAGCATGCGACAAGTCATAAGAAATCCCACCAGAAAGTAATTTTTTATCAAACTTGTTTAGCAGTTTATCACAAACTAATAAGATTGCATATCTTGGGTTGCACGATTTTCTGTGAAACCATACTGCCTATCAGATGGGAGATTACAACTGACAGAAAAATAAGAAAGTCTAGTCTTTTCTAGAATTTTGGAGAAAATAGATAGGAGAGCCACAGGTCTATAATTTTCTAAATTAGAAGTATCTTCTTTTTTATAAATAATAACAATCATAGCAACTTTGAGTTGTTACAGCAAGTAACCATTTTGAAAAATGAATTAATTAAACGTGTTAAAGGTTCCACAATATACTCAGCAACTGCCCTTAATAAGAAATAAGGAATTTCATCGGGACCACTAAATCTCTTATTTCCACATGATATTATTAAATTATATACTTCACTAGCTGTAACAGGAGTTAAAAAAATAGAATGAGTGTTATGATGAATATTGGGAGGAATTCCTTGTGCATTCTTTTTATTAGATTCAATCAGAGATTTAACAGACTCAATAAAATAATTATAAAGTAAGTCAGCAGCTCCACCCCTGCTAATTACTTTTTGGTCTTGCTTGAGAACTGTGGGTAGATATTTTTTAACATTGACGTTCAAATTTTCCCCAATAATGTCAGCTCCTCTTATGAAATTGTCATTGTTTCTTTTTTAAAAAGTCGTATCTAACCCGCAAGTTGGAATCATTGTTATTTTTGCACAGAAAATGAATTTGTCTTAGAACTCGACCTTCTTCAAGAAGTTCTGGGGTAATCCAGGGATTTTATTTAGGTTTATTTTCTGCTTGATTGTTTTTACAGGAAAAGCATTATCAAACACTGTCATGAAACTAGCAAGAACATTTTTTCTTTTATACATGGCGTTTCATACATATTCATCCACGTTTCATTCCTTAGTAAGGATTTAAAGTATTCAATAGGATCAACGTTAAAATTTCGTCGTCTAGTATCTATCCCAAATTAAGCTTCTTTTAACATACATTAAAACTTACCGTTTGTGAACAGTTTCATTCGAAGGTAAGGTTATGAATATATTGTCTAAAAGAGTTTTTGAAGTGCTACGAATATTCGCTTGAATACTTGGATATTCATTGTCAACACACTGATTAAAACCATAAGAGGCAAATAAATTACCTAAATCCCTTACCTCGTCTTTGTTTATATCCAAAAAGTTATACTTAAAGTCTCAACAGACAAATAAGGGATCCTTTAATTTACTGACAGCACTTAGAACATTTTCCAAGGAGTTTAAAAAATAATAGATTTTTGAGTTGTTGTTTGGGGAGCGATATATGCAACATACATTTAACTGTGAGTTATTTACTTGTATACTTACAGAAGCAGCTTCAAATAATTTATCAGACATATTTACATTGTGAAAACTTTCTTTTAAAAGTCTAGATCGTCCCTTACAAATATTCCCAATGTCTTATTTTTTATGTAGTAAAAACGTAACCACTACCAGAATTTTAAATTGCGTATATCACAATCAAATTATTTTTAAGTTCTAAAGCCCATCGTATAAAAGGAAGATCGCATTCACTCCAGAATTTCCCAATCCTGATCTTATGTCCCAGGGAATAAGCAATATTTTCCTTTACATCAATCAATTAGGTTATCAGCCCGACTCCTTATTCCACCCGCCATCACGGTTCACGTTGTCTACGAAAATTGGTGTTTCTGGAAGTTAAGTAACAGCATATAAAATTTAGACAGTTGTCTGCGACGAGCCCTGCGAATTCCCTGTCACGTCCCCAACCACGAGTCCCAACTATGCACTTTAATCTACTGGGAACCAATTCAAGTAATCTGATTTATTCGCGAATCGGACAGGCCAATATAACTGTCATTTTGGTGGCATCCTATGAATTATAATTACTTTTCAGTCTTTACCATTGTAATCAGGATATTGGTAGGATGATTTGTTTTCAAGGTAATTGCATATGCCATGATAATTACCTTCAGATGTATTTATTTAAACTGTTATGTTATAATGATGCGTTGCTGTCGATAATTCGACTAACTAACATATTTACAATATGTTACCAGAACATCTCAAACAAATAGAGAATATTAGAAGTTTTAAAAAGAATGTAACAGATTTCTTAATACAAGAATGTTTTTATAGTGTGGCTGAATATTTAAATTTCTAATGCTACTATAATCGTTGCTTGACTTTAACTGTAATTTGTATGTTGTTTGTATTATAAATGTAATGTAATTTTTCTTTTTTGTATATTATATAAATTCATGTAACTTGACTTGTCCTATACCTAACTGTATGGTCTTACAGGATAAATAAATTATTATTATTATTATTATTATTACCTTATTATAGTTGGTTGATTGCAAATATATAGTATTTAGCTACAAATTCGAGCAGATTATAGAAAAAGTTATTATAATATTATTTATCTGAATTTAATTGCACTGTTAGAATATACGAAAATAAGGTTTTACCCATGATTGCCTATACATAGTATGGGCAATACTTGATGGCCAGAAATTATTCCATAGTAGCATGACAATTGTGGTCTATTATGGTATACGCGAACTAGACTATATTTTTATATATTTTGCTTTTAACAATTCTTAAAATTCAAATATAATAAATGTTCTCTTAGTTATTTTATTTATTTATTTAGATAGTAGTATGGAAATGACAGAGGATCGGTTCGGAGCCGGAGCATGATCATGATCGGCGAGGGTAATTAGAGTGGAGGGAGGTGATTAGGGGCGGGGCTTAGAGAGCGGGGCCTAGGAGTGGTGGTGGGGGGAAATTGTAATGGTGGGAGCTAATCGAAGTGATGGGAGGCAATTAGAGAGTAAGTAAGGGTAATTTAGGTACAAATAAGGGTAATTAAGAGTAATTGCAGTAACAATAAGGATAATTAAGGGTAATCACAGTAACAGCGTAACCAACTTTATACCCAATTGCATAAAATGATTCCTCTTGCGTACGGCAGCTATTTTTTTGCGAGGGCAGAGGGATATGAGTTCGGAGTGTGAATTAAGAGAGGGCGCCACTTGGTTGCTAAAAAGTCCCCTTAGAATTTTGCCCAGCCAAGCAGGCAACATTTTTTTACCGAATTTACTGAAAATTGAAACGATAGATTTATTATCAAATTACTAAATAAATATACTCAGGAGCGATGCAGGTTCACAAGAATAAGAATTTCTAAAAAAAAGCAATTATTATATATACAGTATTTGCATATAGGGCGATTTTGGTGGCTAGTTATGTTTAATTTGATCATAAAGTTAAATGCAAATAATTAACCACAAAAAAGAACGATACATGTGAGCGATTAAACAATGTTTATTTAAAGGTATCATATATTCGCGATGTTAAGTCATTAGTAGCTTTGCATAGCCATGTTCTGCTTTACAAGGTTTATATTTAAAAGACAGATATTAAATTTATTCAGATTATGTATCCCATACCTCAGCTTAATCTGATTTCAAGAACATAAGGTAAAGTTTAACTAAGTTTTTTTTACTGAAATAAATCTAAATCTAATTGAAAGTTTTCAAAATTAATATTCTTTAACGCTCTGTAATTAAAAATCCTTTCCGGTTCTTCGGTGATATTAAACATTATTGTACAGTGAACTAAAAAATCAGATATTTGGGCATCAATTACACCAATTTCACAAAAATTTTCAAGATTTACCAGAATTAAATCTAGCAATGATGTGGTAATTCGAGTGGGTTCGGTTATTAATTGTACAAAATTGAAGGTTTGATATACATTGTTTAAATTCATGTTTCATCTAAAGACAAGAAACAGCTTGCAGACGTCGAAGAAAATATAGCTTAACTCAAATTAAAGTTGCCTCTGCGGACATAATTTTAATCGAATACTATATGAGTCGACAATAGAGGAACAAAAGTTGTAGAAATTGACTGGTGTGTTGGGAACTATCGTGTTATGTAATTTTACTTGAGACTCCAGCTTATAACGAGGATTCAATTCCCACGTTGAAAATCCACAAAGGGAAGGAAATGTACCGGAAGCGCGAAAAGTTGCGCACATGTAACGCCTTGCATTCCCTTTGATATCGATAAGTTTATCAAGGTTTTTCCAAGTATTTCGTGTCTCTCTTTTCAATGCCTCCCTCTGAACTTGTCACATTTACTTTGTCGCTCCATCTGAGGCCGAGAACATATTTTAATTAAGTTACCTGTCGGGGATCTCTCAGTGAGTTATATAAATTTTTAATATTCCATTTGAAGAGAGGCGTCCGTTATTAAAATCGATAGATAGAATGGATACAATTGCCTTTTAAGCGAGATGCTTGTTTCTGCTCAACGTTATATCTTATAGAAATATTTTAAAAATTAGTTCATTTCTTGGTAGTGGTAAGTATCAACGAATTAAATATTTATTTTCTTAACTAGAAAGGAAAGCACGATACGGAAAGTAGTATTCAAGAGCGGACAATGTACTTTCCATTCAAGTTGCACACAATATTTGATTGAATAATCCACAACTAAAATCAATCACCGCAACAATTTTCAGCATATTCTCACTGTTTTCATGTTTCCTTGCCCTTACTTAGGAAATTTATTACTCCATGCAAAATCTTAATTAACCTCTACATACTCTGTTACAAGCCTACGACGAGCTGGCCTACGTTCTGGGAGAAAATAATACCACTCGATCATAGGCAACCCACTGTACTCTATAAAGTATATAAAATGATATATGCACCGTTTCAACATAGAAGGCTCTGAAGTCTCGGCCATGATTCATTCAATATACGTCTCGTAGAGCACGCGGCCCATTTGTTGACGATTGCCAAGTTTATCTGTAGCCATCCTCATGGGATTTGTAAATTTAGGCAATCAACTGCAGTTTTCCCTTATTTTAGATATTGTTTTATTTTGTTTAACTAATTTCGAGAGAAAACTACCACTACTAAGAGGATTTTAGTCGACAAATGGTAAGCATGTTCTCCATTCACCTTTCCTCCTGTTCATATGTGATTTTTATTATTTTACGCCTCCCGGCACCCACGTTTCTGGTTACGACTTGAAGAGCACCTTCGCCGTCGCTTAGGACCCCCTCGTGGCCGTCATCTGTACAAACCACGTAAGCGAGGGATCTACGAAACTGTCCGAACTCTGTCCTATCCTTTGGAGGCTCGAAGCCACGGATTCCAGTGGGTAAATACATCTCATTTATACCCTCTTATTCAGTTTATTCTCAGTATTTTTCATGTCAAGCAACCTGACATAGGCTCTGAGGAATTCATTGTTACTTATTTCTTTCAACATATTTACGTTAATATATATATCATTATTTTCTGTATGCCTGCAGTAGCTACCAAAGGGTATTATAAATATATATTTTAACCTATAGTTACATAGTAATACCTAACCTACTATTCACATATTGAATGTCACGTTGTTAAATTTGAAACATATAGTTTGTCCTGCGTCAGTTGTTGCAATATTAAAGTGTTGCATTTGTGAATCAGGGTGTTTTATTTTTATTGTCACGCCAGGGAAGTAAGGGCAGCTGATAATTCATCCCGTAAGTATAGGGTACAGTTACGCCCCGAGATACTGAGCAAAATTACCTTTTGTCGTGAGCACTACATCACAATTCCAAGCTAACCGTGCCATGATTATGCTACACTCTGTGCCCTCTTTGAACTCATAACTAGCCCTTATAGTATCACTTTTAGGGGAGTTTCCCCTGTAGCAACTGAACTACACCTTACAAACATTAACCCATTTACTTTATATAAAAAAACCTTAAGTAGTTATCTGCAAAAGTACTTAATAGATTGCCAAACTCATACAGAACACTTAGTAATAAGGAATTTAAAAGCAAGAGGTTTTAGAACAGTGTCTGGAAAGTATACTCATCGGCGAAGGCCAATAATAATAAATGATTAAAATTATTACATCCTCTGGAAAATATATAAACACAAACTGATCGGCAATAAGCTCCGGGCAATTCCAGCGTTATTGAAGTTTATAGCCGGTTCATTTTATTTGTTCGTGGGAAAAAATCTTTAAGCACTTAAAAATCATGTTCACGTAAGATTTTATTGCTCCCTAACGACTGCTACCGCAGTCTTTTTACTAGCAACAACTTGTATCCATTAAAAGGCGTTGGCTTCGGACAGATAGATATGAGAAAAGACGATCGGAAAGAAGATATTAGTATTTGCAATTGAATTAATTGCCCGTAAATTTTAAGCAAATGTATTTGCATAATTTTAAGGATTAGCCGGTGGTGGCATATTTCTTAAAATCAAATGGTATATTAGGGCACATTTTCTTACATAAATTTAAATTTTTCTGTTTCATTAGTAATCGTGTAACGATAATTTTCACAAAGCTCTTTACAACTTGTACCCAATTATAACTTAATATCGGAACGCAACACTCTAAACCGGGCCACTGCGCTGACGCATCCGGAAAAAGTTGTCACTACGGAACGGAAACGATACCGAAAACGACCTAGCATTCGGTTTTTACGTGTTTCAGACATAGGTAAGTTATTTTTTTTATCTTGAATCAATATAATTATTATCTTTGTTTGAATGATATAATAGTATATTGTTCAACGAGCGATAATGTACAACTAGCCTCCGGCTCGTGCTGCAAATTTCATCTGCGTGAGTTATTACCATTATCGCAAGTTGAACACCATACTATATCTACGATTATAACAATTAATATTAAATTGTAAGTATACCGAAACATTGTTCACAAATGTCAAAGTTAAACGTCAAAACTAACCAAACATGTCAAATGACCTTCGTTACCTCAATAATAATAACGGACCATTCCATTTCACCGTTTCGGAAAGATAATTGGCGGTATCTAGTGAATTACAATATATAACACACGTCAATAACTCACGCTATTTGTTTATGGATACTATTACTTGTTCAATAGTAGTTGATTAATGAATGTATAACCTAATATGAGTAGATAAATTAGATTATATTCTAGTAGATACAATGGATATTTGAATTAAGTTCAAACATTCAACTCCTTCTAGGAGATAATTATAGCTTTTTGTCTAACCACGAGAATCCAGCATTCATAGTCACGCCGGCCTAGTCGCCATATTTAGTAGCTAAATGTTAGATTCATTATATTAAATAAATTCATAGTGTCTAGTGTCTTTTCTTTAATTTTTACCTGGCATTTAAAGTGTCGTACAATAATTTACTTGTACGTAAAACTCATTTCAATTTCTATAATTTTTTATTTGCTTTTCCACGAGGAAAACGTTCCTACATCTCTATATCTTACCTATTGGGAAATTCGGAAGATATTTCCAAATCGTTTGCCTAATTTTATATTATTGTCTATTGCCTAGCTCGGTTATATATTTATAATCAGTAAAATATATTTAAATTCGTTGCTGCAGCTTCTTTGAATTTGAGATTATAATTATTAACACAATTCCGCTGTTTTAATAGATATAATATTTTATTCATTTTCCAATGTTTAAACACGTTTAATTACATGTTATCGTTCTCTCATAATTTACTCAAATTTGTCTTAATTTCAAATCTTACAGTTCAGTCATAATTTTCAGTGTACCGGAATTCCTTATTAAGGAAATTATATTTTGTTGTAAATATTTTCTTCAGTCGATGTCAGGAGTCGGGATTTTTTGGGGTTTTTGCTTTTTTTGCAGAGCGCCAATCTAGAGACTCTCCCCCGAGGTCGTTGAATAGGATGGTGGGGGTCTCGCAATTTTTTTCCTCGGCAACCCCCTCAAATTGGCTAAAAACCACTCACAAAGTGCCCTTATCCGTGAACCCGTTTATTTTCCCCAATTTTTCGACTAACTGCTATTCTCTCGAGTAGAACGGAAAGTCCCTCGAAGGATTTGACCGAGCCACCCCTACACCAGGCTTCCAACCTTCTAGGGGGTTGGAAAATTGAAATTTTTGTTGTGAAAAAAAAAATTATATTTTATAGGAGGTGTTTCTTTGAGGAAGGTGGCAGGTGACCACGGTTGTGTAAGCATCCCCGGGGGTGTTGTCACCTTTCAAAGGGTGTAATTTTTTTAAATTTTTTTTTTGGGGAAAAATATTATTTTGTAGAAGGCGTTTCTTTGAGGAAGGTAGCAGGTGACCAGGGTTATATAATCAACCCCGGGGGTTATTTTCATCCTTCGAAGGGGTGGGAAAAAATAATATTTTGTAGTAGGCGTACCAACTTCCTCAATGAAACGCCTCCTACAAAATATAATTTTTTTCCCAAAAAAAATTTTTTTCTCCGCCTCTTTGAAGGGCGAAAACAACCCCCGGTGATGGTTACATAATCCTGGTCACCTATCACCTTCCTCAAAGAAACGCCTCCTACAAAATATTATTTTTCCTAAAAAAAAAATGTTGCACCCCTTTGAAGGGCGACAACACCCTCGGGGATGGTTACACAACCATGGTCATCTGCCACCATCCTCACAGAAACACCTGTAAAATAAAAAAAAATCCACAAAAAAATTAATTGTCCAACCCGCTAGAGGGGTGGAAGCCTGGTGTAGGGTTGGCTGAGGTCAAGTCCCTCGAAGGACTTTCCGTTCTACTCGAGGAAAATACAGTTAGTCGAAAAATTGAGAAAAACAAACGGGTTCACGGAAAAGGGTACTTTGGAGGTGGTTTTTGGCCAATTTGAAGGGGTTGCCGAGGAAAAAAAAATGGTGGGACCCCCACCATCGTCTTCAGCGACCTCGAAAACGGGGGCCTCTAGATTGGCGCTCTGGCAAAAAAAAGGTACCCCTTCCAACTTCTGACGTCGACTACTGTTGGAAATTTAATTTTTTTCTTCATTCTTGGTTTTTTCTAAAAAACAACAGAATCTGATAAATTTCAAGTATCATTTTCTCTATTTTTGCAAATAACTTTGTGAGAAATTTATTTATGTTACAAATAAGATCGGTTCTTATTTTTAGTTTATTTAGTTCATGCACTGAAGTTTAGTGGGAATTTATTAATTAGTAATTGGGAAAGTTATCTTAATACAGTATCTTGATATCTGTTGACCATTCTTGGGTGAAAGTAAATGCTTTTGATTACATTCTGTTTGTAGTTTTGTTATTTTTTTATAATTTTTTCTCCCAGTATTTGCTTTGTTTTCCGATTGGCAACACGAGGTTTACAAATTTTGTCTTTCTTTGTTGTAAAATATATTTGACGGGTAACATTTATTTTTCTATGCGCGAGACCACGAAGAGGGTTCAACTTGACATAAGACATAAGATCTGACAGCAATACACCTATCCGCAATAATCACCTTGTCTGGAGGATTAGAGATCAATCTATCTATATTTGGAGAATATTCCAGGACAGCCATTAGCTAATGCGCCACCATCTTGTCCGGAAAACCATCACTTTGAAGATTACACCTGCGCCACCTCAATTACCAGTATAGAAAAGGTATATGTTCGTCTGTCTGTTTCTAAATTGTCTTCCAACTCACCAAGTCCAATTTACCAGTTCATTATTTTCTGTAAATATTACGCTCGTTTTGAACTAACAGTAAATATTTCGTAGTATTCATAATTTTTTCAATTATTTACTTTTTAAAAGCTTTTATTAAACTTGCAGTGTTTGTTTCAAGTACATTTCATTTGATCATACGTTTTCATTAGAGTTAAATTGCAATCACTCATTCAACCAATTAAAGTAGTAGTAATTTTGTTATTTTTTTAAATTTTGCTTTTGTCAAACTTTCTTTTTTAATGTACATTCTTTAAGTTGCTGTGATATTTGCTCCACATTTCATTGTTGTAAATATATTGTTTGTTTTGAGACATTCTAGTTTTATTTCTCTGTTTGTGAGTCTGAAATTTCAGACTTTAAATCACCAATTTTGTTCAAATTGTGTTAACTTTGATTTGTTGAACTTAACAGTTTAAATTCGCAGCTAATATTTATACTGGTTGCGTGGCGCCCAACATTATCTTATCTTGTCTTATCTTATGTTATATCGTTATTTTCGTGTTAAGTGATAGAATCAGTCAAATTATAAGACTTCAATTTTTTTGTCAAATTGCTTACTGAAAATTAGTTAGTAAACAGTAAATCATAAACAAATTTATTTGTTAACTTTTAAAATCTACACTTACTCCACCGTATAAAACTGGGCAGCCAACAAGCATTAGCAGAAATTTATTGCACTGACTATGGTTATTTCCATATATGAAGGTTAGGGTTATAATGGAAGTTCAGAATTCATGTTTCAATCCTCTTTCAGGTCCGTTAGAGGGCGCAAAAAGTTTAAGAGAAAACAGAAATTTATTAACATAATAACAGATTATTGTGTACCTTGTTGTCACCAGCTCAGATCTTTGAAAGTTTTAGTTATGTATCTGTTTGCAGTTCAGCAAAAGCAACCCAATTAAGAATTTTAATAATTTTTAATTCTGGCAAGTATCTACTAAGTAGTAAATAGTTGTATGTACTATATCAAAATTTCAAAACAATGTGTGTTTTTATGTTCAAAAATATCTTAGACTGTCTACGTAAACATAAGCACCCCCTAAAATCTAAAACCAAAACATTTTGAAACGATTTGTGAAAAATTAATTTTAAAGTTCACCTAAATTGGCGCAATATGCTCTTTCAATAACTGATACTTGCACCGTTGAAAAATAGACCCAAAAGAATTAAATTGTATTTTCAATGAAACAATTTCGAATTGTTCAAACCGATAATAATCTAGTGTTGAGAGCACATTCGCGTTGATGCAGGTGTGTATCCAAATAATAACCTACATTACTGGTGAATAGCATAAAAACATATTCCATGTAAGCGTTGTTTTGATATCGATCCATCCAGTGGGATGCATTCCCTCTCAGTTTCCACGCGATAGGTGTAATCCAAAAACTTATTTTAAACATTCCTCTCCCAAAGGAGCCGTTAAATGGAATACAGAACATTTACCAAATGTAGCACCTCATTATTACGTAGGGTAAATTCATTTTCATAACAACACGGAAATTTCTATATTTTCACACAATCGCAACCAACAAGAAGTAGGCGAGGTGTTTGCAATACTACAGAGCTTCTACGTGAAATCTATCAAGGAAATGTATAAAGAATACAAAACCAACTGTTTGTTTCTGTTATGTTCATTCGCTTTCTTTTGACTTGCGTACTTTAATAAACAAGCCTTAACTGTTGTGTTTGTTTTCTGTACCCGCGGATACAAAATAACAATATAGAAATCAACGAATCGACACAACGTTTTCTTTTACTTTTATTTACAGCGGCTTTTACTTGCAAAATGTTTTTTTCTGGCATGCTGCCAGTATCGTAAACATTTAACCAAATTTACTTCAGACTTTAAAACAGAGCTTTTAAGTAATTTTACAACTACTGTCAAATTAGAAATTGGAACTCAAAGGTCGTACGATATTAAGCTTATGTTGGTAATTTTTTTATTTAAAATAAAATATTAATTTTTATCCGCCTAGTAGAAATGGAAACAACGACTACCACAAACAATTTTAATGACTTAACGTAAATGATTTAACGTGCCGCCTTTATAGCTCATAATTTGCTCGACTAACTATTCAGTCGTAAATAAACTTGGAAAGAAAGAAAGAAATCGTATATCTCGGGTACTCAGTGGCGCCACATACGTATTTATTTAGGTATATATAAAATTTCATAAAATAAATATAATTAAATTTGTTTTCACACTCAATTCAGCCAAAAAGAAAAACTGCAGTTCTTTGAAGAACATTTTTAATGGCAGGCATTATTTTATTAGGAGTGGAATACTTACGTAGTCCGACATTAGAACTGTAGAATGGTTGATGTTTATTAACATTTTAACCATGCCAGTTGTTCTTATTGCCTAGCAAGGACCAACGTGAAGGCGTGAGCATATTCCTTGCCGGGAAAAGATGATGAGGGTTGTTAATTAGGGAGTAATAGGTTAAAAAAGAAAATAAATAAATAGACAACATAAAAATAAATAACTGTTCTAACAGCATAAATAAACTTTCTTGTTAAAATAGAATAATTGAAAACGAAACGAACCAAAGTTAAAAATAAATAACTGTTATATAACAAGATACATAAACGTTCTCGTTAAAATAATATAATAAAAAAACAAAACTTACCAACAATAATTTTCATAATACCACAATTACTACATGACACTATCACAGATTATCACTCACTCATCACTGTCACTGTCACTATCATTGCTGGCTCCTACATTTATTATTATTTGCTAAATCACTGCGTTAATCCAAATATCCGTATGTATGGGTATGAACTTTTACCACCTCTTTTGAACAACCGGGAAACGTTTCCATTTTTGCACATTTAAAAATATTAAGATATCCCACAATTACACCTATTTTCACTAAAGCACTAACAAAATAAAACTGTGATACAGGCACTGTGATACAATAACGTAATTTATAAACAAAAATTAATACCGCCCAACTGATAAACGACCGCTCTCTATGTACACTGATTTTAAACTGAGTTATAACGAATTAACGCACCAAACACCGCTGAATACGTGGAGAATGTAGTCAGATTTAAACATAATATTTTAAAAGATGATGGGAGTTTATGAGGCTAAGTAATTAAATAAAGAAATAAGTTATTCCTTATACCTCAAAAGAAACAACAATGCAGCTACGGACATGTGTTTGGGAGTTATTGCTCCTCATCAGCGTAGCGTAGCTTAATGAATATCTTATAATCGAACAAAACCAACAAAGTTAGGAAAGCACAGTGCACAGTACTCCATTTGTATTTGCATACTTCATGTGCCACATTTAGGGCCTCAAATAAATAATTAAATAAAGAAATAAGTTCCTTATAAACCCTTGATCATTTATTTAGTGTTTGCCAGGTGGAAATATAGCAGTACGCATAGAGCTCCTCGTACTGATTGCTCTCATTTGAAGCCCTAAATGAATTATGAAAGTACAAGTGGAGTACTATGCACTGTACTATCCTAGATTTGTTTGTTTTGCTCGATTATAAGATATTCACTAAGTTACGCTACGCTGATGAGGAGCAATAACTCCGAAAAACGTGTCCATAGCTGCATTGTTGTTTCTTTTGAGGTATAAGGCAATAACTTATTTCTTTATATAATACTTTATATTTAAGATATGGTCGTTCACGCACAGTTAACTCAATTAATTCGAGGACTTTCATTCCTTCGAAATTGATGTTGTTCGCCAAAATTCTCCAAACTTAAGGAAAACAAATAGGTAACAGCGTATATTAATATTAGGGAATTTACAAAACTCGTAAATCCGCACGCCGCTGACTCTACTGACTAGAGTTTTCTGCCGAAGTATAGTAGCCATGATTTTGATATAAAGTGCGAATACCTAATTGAAAGTTGTATTACATTTTTTCCTGGGTGCGTCTTGGTTGCCTCAGTAATATTTATTTGAGTCTATCTTAAAAATGTATTATTATTATTAGCCGTTACTCGAGTCCGAGTATAAAAATGTTACAGTCGATAAATTGTGTATAATAAAAAACAAGTAAAAGGTGTAGTCTATTGTAATTCCCATTCATCTACGGTGCACACGACTATGGCTATAGAGGCCAATTCGGGAGAGCACATGTCGACCGCAGTCAGGACAAACATAGACCTGGTTAGGTCTTGGATTCGGCCTTCTTGCAGCAACATTTCCTTGATAGCTGGCCACAACCCCTCGCCATTCGGTTCTGTCCGCTGCAAGTTGTTCCCATTGCTCGTCTGCAATACCGCAGGATTTTAGATTTTCATGGAGAGCGTCTTTGAACCTCTTTCGTTGACCGCCACGCCTTCTTCTACCGCTTAGCAATTCACCATAAAGTGTACATTTAGGAAGGCGGTTATCATGCATACGATGAACGTGACCTGCCCATCTTAGGCGTGCTTTTGAAATAAGCACCTCAATTGGAAGGCTATTTGCTCTCCTGAGTACTTCCACGTTTGATATGTGATGGAACCAACGGATTTTCATCATATATCTGAGGTGTCTTTGCTGAAAACGTTCTAATTCTTTCACATGACGACGGTAAGTGACCCAGCTTTCACATCCATATAGCAGTGTTGGAATGACAACTGCTCTGTAGACAGCGATTTTCGTTGACAAAGCAAGGTCGTGGCTGTCAAATACTCTCTCTCTAAGTCCCCAGAGTGCTCTAGATGCAGCGTTAATTCTATTGCGAATCTCACTGTCCATGTTTGCTTTGTCATTAACAACGTTGCCTAAGTAATTGAACTAATCCACCACTTCAAGAGAATTTCCGTTAAGTGTAATGTCTATTTGGTTCACTTGATGAGGAGTTGACATAATCTTAGTCTTTCCAATGTTGATTTTAAGTCCCAAGGAATCATAGCTCTGGGCATACACATCTAAAAGTTCTTGAAGCTCTTCCGGCGTAGAGGCTAAAAATGCACAGTCATCCGCATACTGGAGATCACAAATGAATCGTGTGCGTGTCTTCGTGAAAGCTCTAAAGTGCCCTATGTTAAAGAGACCGCCATCAAAACGGTATCTGAGACCTATTCCTCTGACTGTCAGTTTGTTGTCAACAATAATTGTTAGAGCAGTGGTAAACAAATTAAAGAGTAGGGGTGCCAGGACACATCCCTGCCTAACTCCAGTGAGGGCTTGGAAAGGTTCGGTTGCCTCATTATTATACATAACCTGGGCGTTGTTGTTTGTATGTAGACTGCGACATACTTCCACAAATTTTCTAGGGATACCTAAGCGGAACATAATTTTCCAGAGCATTTCCCTGTCCACCGAGTCAAACGCCTTGGTTAAATCAATGAAAGCCATGTGAATTTCTCCTTGATGTTCGAGTGCTTTTTCTTGAAGCTGTTTAAGTGTGAAGATTAAATCGGATGTGCCTCGGTTTGGTCTAAAGCCACTCTGTGTTTCAGGAAGTAACTTTTCCATAACAGGTGTTAGCCTATTTGCCATCGCTTTAGTGAGTATCTTCCCTCCAACAGCCAGTAGAGCTATACCCCTGTAGTTTCCACAGTCCGCAGCGCTCCCTTTGTTTTTGAAGAGGTTGATTAAAAGTGTATCACGAAACTCCTGCGGAGCTTGATCACTTTCCCATACGACATCAAACAGTTTTTTGAGGTAGGGTATGAGCTCTGACGACACAGCTTTAAAGATCTCAACTGGGAGTGAGTCGGCGCCGAGAGATTTGTTATTTTTTAGCTGCCCAATGGCGGTTAAGATCTCTTCCGTTGTTAGTGGTTTATCTAAGTCTTCGAAGGTGTCATATTGAGGGATAAGATTAATAATATTGTGATCGGCTTGACTTTGCTGGTTAAGAATGTTAGAGTAGTGTTCTTTCCATCGGGCTCTTATTTCCTGGTCTTCTTTGAGGAGATTTCCATTTAAATCTTTAATAGGGCACATATTTTTCCGACTGGGGCCGTACACTGCTTTTACTCCTTGAAAGAAATTCCTGTAGTCGTGTGAATCGGCGTACCTTTGAATTTCTCTGGCCTTGCTTGCCCACCACTCGTTCTTTATTCTTCTGATTTCGCGTTGCGTTTCATACTTAGATTGGGTAAAAGCTTCTGCTTTTGATGAGTCGTTGGGGTGGTTGATAGCGTTGAAGGCAGTGTGTTAGCGGTCAAGAAGTTCTTGTAAAATGTATAAATAATTTCCATGGGAAAAATATTTTTCAAAGTCTTCTAATAAGGCCTACATTGAACTTTGACACACTATTAGGACACCCTGTATACAGTGTGTCCAGCCGAGTGCTTACACGTCCATATCTCGACAATTACTGAACGAGTTTTTGTGAAATTATGTATGTATGTATAGTAAACAGTATATGAGGAGCATCCGTGCAAAACCCAATAATTCCACTTTTTACATTTCTCAGCAAATCGACGAAAATGTATACTAAGCAAACGGTTGAATATTTTTAAATATATTTTTCACCAGAATATGTCTTAGAGGTTAGACTGAGAAATCCTAAAATTTTCGCAAAATTCAATGTGCAAAACTCTTTTTAAAGAACAAGAAACATTAGATTTATCGGTTTCTGCACAAAATTGTTGGATTTATCAGCTTTTTCACGAAATTTCTGAAGTGATACATATTTTTCTTTTGATTTTTCTTTAATTGATTAAATAAATTCACTATTTTAAAATCATTAAAAAAATTGCAGGTGGCAATATAGTATAACCGTTTCAAGTTTGTCTCCGAATATTGGATTTATCAGTATTTGCTCGAAATTTTGGATTTATCGGTATTTGCATTCGAAATGATCAAGTTCATTTTATGCGAGAAATAGCGATTTTTTCTCGCATCTGGTTTGATATATCAATAGAAGACCCTACAATTAGTATGAAACGATGTATAACTCATTTTCCATCCAAACTGGATTTATCGGGTTTTGCACGAATGCTCCTCATATGATCTATCCAACTAAAATATTTTGACAGTTATGTCACATCCGCTTATACCGGAAGTAGATGTCAACTTTGTTATTACAAATGGAATACCCATATCTTTATTTGCGGAATTGATAGCTTAGAAAATATTATGGTCACTTTGTATAATAAACCTTATACCTGAAATTTATAGTTTTGCAGATATTAACATTTTTTTTTTAAATTAACAGCTGCAGACCCAAAGAAATTCTTCCTGCGAATAACCCACTGAAGAAATTAAATATCTTTTACTGTGAAAGTAATAAGCACAGCTGTAAGTTATTTCAGAATAATTAAAAACAAACATTCAAATATTAAATCCCCATTTTTTTTTTATTTTGTCAAATTCAACATATGAACACTTTACGTTTACTTCCCTATACCTAACTACAACGGTTTTCAAGATATTTAGGAAATTTCAGAGAAATCTATTACTATGTAAGAATTCATTATTTAATTCTAGCTAAATCGGGGCATAGAAAAAAGTATTGTCAGAAGAAGTACAGTTGATTTAAAAAAAACTGATACACTTTTTTTAGGTATGTAAATCATTCGTTCTTTGATTGATATTAATAATTTTACAAATGTCACTTTGACGTTAATCAGTGGCGTCATTATTAAAAATGGTTCGACATCTAACAGATATTCAAAAACTTCGAATTGTTTCTAAAATTGAAGCTGGTTGGTCCATAAGAAGACTTGCTGCTGAATGCAATGTGAGTAAAACCACGATAATAAGTGTTAAAAAACAATGGGAAACTAACAAAACGGTATCCCTTAAAGTTGGTTCCGGTAGGCCCAGAAAGAGCAATAATCAAGATGATGAAAATATTATAAATTACCTAAGAGAAAACCCTTTTCAGACTGCAGTAAATGCAATTTCAGAGACAAATTTCCCTGCTTCGGTACCTACTGCTTGCAGAAGAATGAAACTAAGAAACGAATTGAAGAGTTGTTCAGCGGCTAAAAAATACAAACTTTCAGAAGAAAAGAAGCAGGGTAGGATTATTTTTGCACTGAACTATATAATCAATGATGAAAACTTCTGGGGACAAGTTGCCTTTTCTGATGAAAAGGTTTCAAATCCTGTAACGCATGTTCGCGTATATAGACCTCCTTCCACTAGATACGACGAAAAATATACTTTCGATTCACAAATATCAGGAAGGTTTTCAGTCAATGTCTGGGCTCGGATGAGCCTAAATGGGTTAGGTGTGTGTTGGAACAGTGGTGGTCATCTGAATTCCATTAAATATATTGAAATATTAGACAATATTATGTTGCCGTCAGCAATAGAGGTGTTTCCGGAAAATAATTTTATTTTTCAACAAGACAACTGCCCCATACATACGGCCCATCGTGTCAGGCAATGGTTTCTTAATAAAAACATAGAGTTGATACCGTGGCCATCTAAAAGTCCCGATTTAAATCTAATTGAAAATGTTTGGGGACTAATAATGAAACATATAAGAAAATTAAGTAACCATCCAAATAATGCCCAAGAATTGGAAGGGATAATTGAAGACGCTTGAGAGAACTTGTCGCAAGAAGTTGACCTTGCGAGAAATCTGATTTTGTCCATGCCTGCAAGACTTGTTTTAGACGCTAATGGAGCAATGACAAAATGTTACTTAATTCTATATTACGTAGTTGAAGTTCATTTATTTTATTCTTTTATTGTATTTTTATGTTCAGTTTGCATTGTTTACATTTTTTTTTAATCTCAAGTGGTATTTGTGTGTTCTTATTTTAAAAATAGAATTATCATTATTCAGTTAGTATTTTAATTACAACCATTAGTAGAACTATCCATAACAAATATTATTTTGTTAAACAATAATATGGCAGGCTTGAAAATGTTTTGAAAAAGTTACTCTCTAATTATTTTTAAATATTTCATTTGAATAAAATTAAAAAGAAGGGTTTAATAAGTTTTAAAACATTAAGAAAACTGGTCTCCTCCAAAAAACCCAGGTCCGGGGTAAATCGTCTCTTCTCCACCCCCTTCTCGACATGCCTGGCCAGCCCTATTTACAGACATATGCACACAACTAAACTATTAAGATTTTCGATTACAAGAATTATATCAATTTTTTTAAAAATCAACTGTACTAGTAGAGCTGTTAAATTAGTTGTTTAATATTTTATAGTATAGTTGTAGTTGTTTCTTATAAATTTAATTGCGTTATTTCAACGAAGATTATTTAAATTTATTAATTATTTATGGAGAATGCGACAGTGTTAACAAGAACATGTTTGCTTTGAGATATCCTGATAAAGCCATCACCCAGCCCAATTCCTATGAAATAATAGGATTCTCTGAACTTTCGCAAAATTTTAAAAACTGTTGTAGTTAGGTACAAGGAATTAAATGTAAATTGTCCATATTTTTAGTCGTAGAATTTCTGCATTGAAGTACTGTGGTATAATTAAACTGAAGATATAAACTTTTAAGTTGTAACAGAGTTATAAATGTTTTTTACGACCTAACAACATTTCTAGTAATCTGCTGTGACCAGTAGTTCTATGAAGAGTGTATAAGTGTATGTTACGAGGTACTGCTAACTTAGTTTCCGAATTATATGGTGTTTTATAGCGTAACTGTTATTTAAAGACCTATAAGAAAATGATGAAACATTTCCATTACTGTATTATACAACTTAGAATGATTGCTACCGAACGGTATACAAAAAAGTTATGTAAGTGTGAGGATTTCAATAATACGGAATTATTAGTTTTTTAGGTTTATAGCGGTGTTGGTTTTCCAATTATATAAATCAGTTCCAGGCAGTGACAAGATAGGACCTTTCTTGAATACCAGATGGACCTATGGGTCCTATTATTGAAATACTTGTTTTTTATGCTTCCATAAAATAAATTAAATATTTGAAATGTCAATGACAGTGTTCATTTTTGATTTACAATTTTTCAGATTGTTTTAATTATAAAATAATTTATTTTATTATAATGGAGCGCCTGGAGCGTTAAAAACATAAAAACGTCGGATTACAGTTACAGTGAATGAAATTTAAAGAAATATACGGAATGTTTAGCTAATAATATATGGAAAAAAGTTTACCTATTAAAAAATTGTGATCTTATTTTTGAAAAAAAAAAAAGAATGATAATTGCAATAATACATACAGGCTGTAGAATACTTTTTGTATATCAGAATTAAGTTAACGTATATATTTATAGAGATATTAATCGATAAAAAGGAGTAAATTAAGGAAAATTTAATGTAAAAGAAAATTATGAATTAAATATTCGTTTATTTAAACATTTTACATTTTTGTCCATATCAAAATTTTCCTCGACTTCATTTATTTGAATGATAGGTGAAGTATTGAAGCAACTATTTTCGCTTCACTGTAGATATACTACACTACACTATAAGCCACTCTTTCGACATCCACAAGCACCTCCACATCCCTGTTTGCAATTACAAAATAGTACTACAATAGATTATCCGGAGCTGGTAATTGATTCATTGTTATTGGAAATATGCTATTGGAATACTTCCATCCCTAATTTTCAATATATTCGTCATTTCCTAGCCATATCTGGATTTGCAGGTACACTCTTTTTAGGTGTTCAAATGCTACATCAGTTGTAGAAGGTAATGATAACAAAAGAACACTTGTATTTTTGGCTGTCTAAGTATTAAAAAATTTATCGGATTTTGACATATTTTCACTTGAACTGTTGTAACTTTTGAATGAGATAATTGACACCCATTTTTTTGCGCTAGATCGATTTGAAATAAAATTTCCTACCGAATGATGGGGGGCAGGAATTTTTTTGACGTCCCCTGACATTAGTTATGAGCCTTCAAAGTTGGAAGTGCGAGGATTTCGCTTCTCGCCTGACACGTCCCCATATAGAGCGCCATATCCCAGAAATTGCGAGTCCCAGCGCGAAAATAAAACCTCTTATTGTACAAAATTGAACTAAAAATCGAATGGCGCAAACCGCAGCTCCATATCTCGGTTTCCGAGATATGACCTTTCAAAATCGGTGGAAGGTAAAAATTTAAATTTTTCCGATATTCCGAAGCCGATATCTTGAAATGGGAATGAGATACAGAGGTGCGGTTTGCGCCATTATAATTATCTTATTATCTGTTCTTCTAAGGGACGAGCGTGGGTGCGTCTTTACTATGTACATACTTCGATATGCGATGTAAAGCAACGTAAGGCGCGGTTAGTAGTTGGATGGGTGACGGTTCCAACGAAGACCGCGTCCTCGTCTCACACATCTTCCAGCGGCTTGTATATCAGTGTATGCGCGGAAGCTAAACAACCTTAGGCGAGGGTTGTGTAGGTGATATACCATCCTTCGGAGGGGTAAAGCCGTCGGTCCCTTGTCTATTAAATGTTAGGCAAGTAAAAGATCCCTACTCTTCTTAAGGGAAGAGGTTCTATATCTATTTAGGTGAAATTCAAAGTATACATGAAAAAATACTATTTAAAATAAAATTATATGCTCAAATAATAATTTTTTTATGGTTTTTTGTTTAAATAATGAAAAAATTTTGGTAAACTTTGCAATTTATACTATAAAAACAAAATTCCACCTCGACCATATAAATTCATTGACCGTAACTATATTCCGAGGTAAAAACCCCCAGGCGCTCCTCTATTACTAAATAACAGTTTTTGTTTCGAATAATCTATCTACCATTCTGGGGATTTCGGATCAGATTGAAAAACTTGTAAGTAGATAGGCAAAGCCGTTTCTGGCGCACTCAGTAGAGGAACACTGTGAAATCTTAATGATGTCATGAACTGGGTGACATGTGCTCATCAGTAGTGACCACGAGAGTTGACTGGATGGTGAAAAGTGTATGGCGGTGTAAGTAGTAACAACTATAACCAGAAGATGGCGAAGAAGTGGAGGCTGCAAGAAGTAACGACAATGACCAGAAGCTGCTGAAGACAGGTGAAGAAGTAAGGGGCAATGACCTCGTGGGGTATCATGGGTAATTCAGGGAGTACAACTGTAGAAAAGCTGTAAAGCTATACCCGAAACTATTTGAAATCTGTTAATACGATACGATAGGTTAGGTTTGCTAGGTGCATACGACCAAGTTAGGCCTAGTCTACGGCTGGCGATGCGCAACAGTCCTGCACTATAGTCCTTTCTTTAGGATTCATCTGCCTGCTGGGTACTTATTGCAATCAGATTTTATTTTGCGTTTTACAATTGAAGACGTAGTATGTCACAAGTTATAGGACATTATTTTCAATTGATTTGGAAACGCACATTGTGCACCTTGATTGGTGGCAATTAATCGATTTCCTTTCATAGGAAACAATGGTATACTGGACTTTCGTGATAGGTATTTTTATATTACTACACATTTATTATTTTTGATTTAGGTTTAATTTGCATTATTTTTTTTTTCATTTTGATTGCAGTGCTTGTTATAAACTTTTTCCTATAAATGGATTTCCGTTGAGGAAATAAATAAATAAATAAATTAAATAAGGACGATTAAAATGTAATAATACCATTATAAATAAATATATAAACACCCCAGAAATTAGATAACCCCCAATTCCAGATGCCAGAGGCTTGTGGGGAAGGGGGTTACACATTGAAAAAAAAACGCGGACATAGAACCATTTTATCCGACAGTGTCGGAGCCGGGATTCAAACCAGGTGGCGCGATACCCGTTTGACTAATCGCGATTGCCCCCTCGCGCCTTATCTACCGCGACTACCGGCCAGATATTATGGATTATGGAACAAAAAATAATCATAATCATAATAATCATAAAATGTATGTCTAATATAGCATAACAAACCAAATGTGGCAATATGTCTTGTATACTGTGTCCCAAATTGGGGGTGCATGCATTGCTATCTCTGTTATTATTAGGGATAGAGAAATTATTAAATGGGAACTTTTTTTAAGAATTTTGTGACCCTTTCTATGTCGTTTTTAAATTTGGCCTAGCTATTTTCGTTTCTGAAATAGTTTCAAAAAACTGAAAAGATGCATTTTAAAAAACTTCCCGTATCTGCCTAATTTGATGACTACTGGTGATATTTTAGTACATTGTTAGGACACTTTTTTAAGGTGGTTTTGTTGACGTTAGCAAAAAATTTCTAGCGTCATTTTTTCTCAGTTAATGCCACTAACTTTGTTTTTATTAAGGACGCCATATTTGATTTTTTGTATGTTCAATGGTGCTCTTAATTCTCCTTTTAATGATGTATCACAATGTCAGGAAAAAATTATTTACTGGTGTAAAATATGAAAAACTTAAGTTTTCTAAGTAGGCTATGAAGAAAATTTATTTTAAACTAATCCAATAAGCTTCAACTTAAAATTAAACAAAAAACTAAAACACACATTAAAATGAGTTCTTGAATTGATTTGCACCGTTCAAATAAAAGAAAATAATAGTATTCATTTTGCTAATAGTAGGTGCCATGGATCTTATTACCATGACAATAGACAAAAGAATGTTTAATTGACACTTCTTGTTGTCATAATTACCGTTTTTCTTGTTACTAGTGCTTCATTGTGATCTACCATTACTTTGTAATATCTAATTTTGTGCGTTTCTTTTACTAAGTTCTTTTATATTCTTTATATGGCTGATGGTCGAGAGGTGAGCGCACTTGCTTCTCACCCAAAAGTTCCGGGTTCGATCCCCGGTCGTGGCAGTGGAAAATACTGTGAGAGGGAGTTTTCCACTATACACGGATATTGGGTGTGTGTTCCTTGTCTCTAAATGTGTAGCCCCCTCCCACACAAGGAACTTCTAGAGCCTTCCGGGACAAAGGTGATCGTCATTACCTGTGGTGTATTTATCTATTTATTTATTTGAATTTATTATGGCTTTGAGATATACAAACAAAGAAAAGTTAGCTAGAGATTTATTTTAAATCAAATCGAAATATTGATAAGGCATCAAGAATTTATGAGAATAACTTTCCAGAACGTGTGCAACCGAATCATGGGTATTTTAGGACTCTTGTTATTAATTTATTAAATTATGGACGATTTAATGGAAAAAGAAATGATACTTATGAAATAGATAACGAAGAGCGAAATAACGTTGTATTAGAATACGTAGAAGATAATGCTGCACCATCTGTCAGACAAATTTCAAATCAGGTAAATATTCCCAAAACAATTGTGCATAACATTTTAAAGAAAAACAATTATCACCCATACAAACCAACCATCGTTCAAGGTTCACAAGAAAATGACTATGAGAGAAGAGTAACATACTGTAATTGGTTTGTACAAACTACAGGACCGAGACTTTCATTCAAAAGTATTATGGACACATGAGACTAGATTCACTAATTGCAGTGTTTTCAATAGATATAACACACACTACTGAAGTATCCAAAATCGTCACATAATTAGCTAAAGAAGGATTCAAACCAAATTCGGATTCAATGTCTGGTGTGGCATCATAGGTAAACTTATTTAAAGCGTTCATTGATAATAATTCATTATACAAAATACTTTCCAGGTAATCACGTTACTGGACCATTTATTTATCATGTTAATTTGAATGGTGCAAATTATTTGCGAATGTAGCAAGAACAAATAATACCAGCTCTTAGACTTGCTGTACAAGATATTAACCAGATTTGGTTTCATCAAGATGGTTGTCCAGCACGTAATAGCGGCATAGTAACACAATTCTTAATAGCAACTTTTGATAATAAAATAATTGCAAATAATGGCAACGTTCTATGGCCAGCCAGGTCTCCTGATCTCACTCTGTTGGACTATTTCCTTTGGGGGCATAGAAAAAACGAAGTTTATTCATTTCAACCACAAGAAAATATTTAAATTTTAGAATAACGTGTAAGAAATACTTTGGCTGCTGTTAACAGAAATACTTTAAGGAGAGCGTGTAGCTCAATATTAAAGCGACGACAAAAGGGCACTAAGGAACAAGGACGACATATTGAACAATTTCTTTAAGTTTTTAATTAATTTGTTTTAATTTCAAGTTGAAGCTAATAAAGTTGTTATAAGGATCCTTAAAAATGTCGTGAAGGAAGAAAAAACTAGCTCCAAAATATTTTCCGTGGCAGAAGAGACCTTTTTTAGGGTTGATCACTTTTTAATAAAATAAATAATTTCTCTATGTACGGAACAAGAATCAGCCACCCAGCATAATACTGACTGCCTTGTCCATATCTTGAAAATAAAGAAGGAAACAATTCTGGTAATATGTTTATATTCGGTGTATCTACCCCCTTATACCACCGCTACTGAATACCATCTCAACCCCTAGAGAAGTAGAGTTTAACAGCAAAAACAGGACTACAATAACAAATCCGTTTGCAATCCGATTTCAAATTAGTGTACGTATTATGTCATCTATTTGGAATTATGATGATTTGATGTTTAGTTCCAATACGACAAAAACCAATATTGCTATGTAACGAATTCTATTAATTTTCATATATTAGTTCGCTAATTAATGCGCTCACTATGATTATATCCGAGAGTTTCATTGTGAGTTCTGCTAGGATCGAAATGATTGGTTTTAAGTGTCGGAAGGGGAAAACAGAATCATTAATTAAAATTGACTATAATTCGACTATGTTTGAAAAAGGCGTCTCTTGCAATTTGATAACATTCCAATCGATAGAATAATGACCAGAATAAAATGTGCTGACAGATTTCTCTAAAGTTCTGTGTTATTTCTTTATTACCAAAATACAATGTAAATTCATTATGGAGTCAAGAATACATGGTTAACTGATGGTAAAACTATGGTATTCGCGAATAATATGAAGCAAAGTTCTATGGAATATCATCAAAGCACACAATAATATAAAACATAATACCGAGATGTATCAAATAGTCCAAGAATGCTCATGTCGGTCGTCACATGCCTACCTTGCACTAACGAGAGCCAACACCAGTCTAAGTGGTGTGGACGACTGGCACGAGAGCTGCTTTAAGTAGGATCTGTCATTCGGCTGGTGTTTATTGCAATCGAAGCATTAGCGTTTTGATGGTAATATACAATTATTACACTTAACGCGCTAGGCTTGTAACTTGTAATTCAGCGCTCGGCGGGGCACATAGCCCGGAGAGTAGCTGTTGGTTGCAGACTGGATACGTTCCTTATAAGCGACAAAAAATATTTGATTTTAGTTTTCTGCTCTCTAAAAGCACATTTGAACTACACAATAATATACATCCTTATTTATATCTGAATTATATATTATATTCTGTGCTTCTTTAGCTATCTATATACTTTACGTAATGTACATATATTTACTTCATTCGTGTAATCATGATTTTATTTCTTTAAATAATTTAAGAGATACCAAATTTAACTCTTTTTCTTTTGTAGCGATACGAAATCTATTATTTCTTAAATGAATGGCAACGTTGATGATTTGCTGATATTGGTGTAGGAAATTATAATGAAATACAATGTTACAGTTGTAGTACAAATAATAATGAATGTAAAAATTTGTTAATAAAGAATAGTTTAGATCTAAATATACAATGAGAACTAATAAGTTTGAAACCGGTCTATATTTGGTGAGGGAATTGACAAATGATATTGTCTACCATTCTTTCATGATTTGTAAGGTGTAAGTTAATACAGGTCGGGGTATTTGCCCGCCGAGTATTTGTTTCCTGCAAATCATATATTATAACAGTAGGTATTACTTTCAGGTACTTGCAGAATCGCAAGTCGCTATATGCCCATAGAGACATCTATGGTGTAAAGTAGCAATTGACCATATGAGTGGATTCACTTACCTCTCACCACTAATTAATTACTCCGTTGAAATATTAAATCTGGATAGTAAAATAAAGATTAAAAGCATTAATATAGAAGAAATTACAAATTTATTAATAGGAAAAATACAGAAAGACATAGATAAATCAAAAAAATTCATAAACAAAAAAACTACATATAAAATAAAGCCACGGATAACAGAAAGTATAATAATACCAATAAATAAAAGAAAAAAACTAAAAAACAATTAAACCTATATAATAATTTACCAATACTAAAGAGTTACAAATACTATACAAATAATTTAAACAGAATCATAAAACAGGCAAAACAAAAACTATTATAGTACTAAAATAACTGAGGCAAGAAATAATGTTTAAAAATCTGGGAAATAATAAAAGATGCTGGAAATACCGTTTGAAAAATGCCTTAAAACAAGACTACTAGATTTTCTTGAAAAATATAATGTATTGACTTCAAAACAATATGGTTTTAGACAAAACAAAAACTCAGAAATGGCAGTATATGAATTAGTTAATCTGATAAACAACCAAATAAATGCTTGGCAGTTTACTTGGATTTGGTTAAAGTTTTCGACACAGTTCCGCACGCAAAGCTGATTGAGAGAGCTAAGGATGTATGCATTAGAAGTACAACTCTAGAAATAATAAAAAAACTATTTAAAAGATAGAGTACAATTTGTTAGAATAAATAAGTCAGTTAGTAAAAATTCAGATGGGTATACCGCAGGGGACAGTTTTTGGCCCTCTTGTGTTTTTAATTTATATCAATCCACTACATAGTATAGAAAATCTAAACGCGGAGATAATCTCTTGCGCAGATGACACCGTTTTATTCTGTAAATCAAAAAATTGCGAAAGTTTATATAGAGAAGCATATATAGGACTGAGTACTGTCAACTACTGGCTCGATAGTAGCCTACTAATATTAATGAAACAAGACCAAATTCATAACTTTTTCTATTCAAGTAGTTGATAATCCACAGACCTTAACTATGCATGACCACACATACCTAGGTAATAATTTAGTGAATTTCCCATGCTCTAGAACCATAGACAAGGTTAATAAGATTAAATATTTGGGAGTTATTACGGACGAACTCCTAAAATGGAAAGAGCATAGGGATTATTTAATATCAATGATACGAAAATTGACTTATTTATTTTATCAAATTAGACATTTCCTTAACAAAATTATAATAATGATATGCAGGGCTTTAGTCAAATCCATATTAAAGTATGCAATAATAGTGTGGGGAAGTACTTATAACAATGCTATAAATCATGTGGAAACGTGTCAAAATTCAGTTGTGAAAATAATAGGCAAAAAAGAAAAATTATTTCCAACCTTAGAACTATATAATGAAACAAACTTGTTAAGTGTAAAATATTTATATATTAAATCTTCATTAAAAACTTATATCCAAAATAAAGTCACCTATATGAAACTAGGAATACAGAAAACCCATTACCAATAAAAACACAAAAAACACAATGCCAACATTTGACATCATTTACCGGTCCAAAATATTACAAACAAATACCACCTGACTTAAAAAATAAAAGAAATTCAAGAAACTTTAAAAAATGCCTGTATGAATTTATAACAAAAAATAAAAAAAAAATCATTTAATATTCAATATAATTATAACCCGCATCTCAGCATCTATATATTCTTCCAAATCTATTCCCCTTTAATTTTCGGCCAGTGCCATGAAATATTATTACAATTATTGACAGTCAATAAATGTAACGTACAATAGCTATCATTGTTATTGTGTAGTGGCCAATCTTACGCAAGACAAGCTTCTTACTTGTTGAGCTTAGAGTGTAAGAACTCATATTATTAGACACATATTTTGTAATTTTGTAAATATCTTGAAACTATGAACTATTGCGCATACTACGCACGAGATCAAGGCAAGCAAAATATTGCAAACAATTTACCATTTGATCAGACTTCTACCAGAAATAATCGATGTTCTGAGAGAATGGTTATAACCAAACAACGAGAATGTTTCGAGGAACTGCAACTTTTATTGGGCCTTTAGAAAAAACCAATCCACAAAGCTTTAAATTTTGCATTTGGTACAGATTTCGACGAAGAGTGTCAACTGAAATCGAGATTATTAAACTGATAAAAAACTCTGGCTACCATACCGCGTACTTAAAGTTACTGAAGCCATATATTCTGCCACTTTCCTGATCTTTCCCCAACTCTCCCCGCTGTTTCAAAATGGGTGGTACGCCAACTAGACAAAAGTCAGTTTTGTGTTGGTTGTAAAAGCTATTACGTACTTAAAATTAGTTGTTTTGTAGTTGAGATAGACAGAATTGCTTGACTTTGAAATCTGACAAGTAAGATAATCCAGCAATGTATACTTTTGTTCGATACAGCTCCGTTTTCTTACAGAAGAATTGCAATATCAAATTTCACGAGTAAAATATGTGAATGTGATAAGATAGACCTCTTCAGGTAAGTCAGAAATTTCGAAATCAGATGAATTTAACTATTTCAAAAACTAATAATGAGGGGCGCGCATAGGTGCGTCTTTACTATGTACATACTTCGGTATGCGATGTAAAGCAACAACAGGCGCAGTTAGTACTTGGATGGGTGACCATTCCAACGGAAACCGCGTCCTCGCCTCACACATCTTCCAGCGGCTTGAATATCAGTGTATGCGCGGAAGCTATACAACCTTAGGCGAGGGTTGTATAGGAGATATACCATCCTTCGGAGGGGATGTAAAGCCGTCGGTCCCTTGTCTATTAAATGTTAGGCAAGTAAAAGATCCCTACTCTTCTTAAGGGAAGAGGTTCGGCAAAATTCCTGGTTGGGGGTAGCTCGTCTACAGACGTCGGTGTTAGGCCTCAGTATTGGAAATAGGCCGACGTTAAATAAATGTATAAAAAAATATATAAAAAAAAATATATCATAAAACTTCACATATAGACACTACAATATATAATATACTTTAACAGGAAACTTACAGTAGTATGGTTCATCGGTTAATTAGTGTCCCTATCTAAAGGAAACGTTAAAAGAATGAAATACAACACAACAAATTGCATCTTTTTCCTAGTTTCTATAATTTTGCAGAATAATATGCCATTGCAGCAAATAGAATACAAACGATACATTTATTAGTACTTACTTGTGAGATTTAATTCAGAACAATATGTAGATAACAGCTAGCTTAAATGTCTGCTTCGGTTTGAGTAAAAACTGTAAATGGGATTGGAATAATAATAGGATTATGTAAAACATTCAAAAATTATTATAAACTCAACAAAAGCGTTTTGTTTCACGAAACATGCGAATACAGGGATAAAACTCTTTATTAAATACGAAATGGGGACTCTTTATTAAACACAGTTGATTTTCCGGTTTCCATGGATTAAAACAATTAAATGTAACCGCTTTGTCTTTTTCCGTGGACAATAGAAATATAAAAGGATTATGTTTTCATATAAATGAACGATATCTAATTGCAAAAAATGTTTGATTGACAGTGTGAAAAATTTTTTGGGTAATCAGTCTTTATATATAGAAAAAGCTATTTGTTATTTTCCTGACGTTTTGGCAACTTAATGAATTAGTTTTCTCTATAAGGAACAATTTAAAAAGCAGAAATACGCAGTCAGCTATAACACGGTTCATGGAAAAATTATATTCTTTTTTAGATAATAGCAAAAAATGCATAGGTTTATTTATGGACTTGAGCAAGGCATTTGACCTAGTCAACCATGACTTGCTTAATGAAAAACTTTAGAGCTATGGCCTTAGGGGGAGGGTATATAATTGGTTAACTTCTTATCTTTATAACAGGAAGCAGGTTGTAGTGATAAATAATGGCGTTCAGTCTGAAGAAAGTAAAAGTAGTATTGGTGTTCTTCAAGGATCCATTTTAGGGCCTCTGTTGTTTTTGATATTTGTGAACGATCTCCGGGATATAGGGAACTGTGAGAGTAACCTAACCATGTTCATTGACGATAATACATATTTGAGCATCGAATCGTCTATTGCAGAGTTGCAAAGAATGATTAATCGTTTTAATAATTATTGGATTACACATAGACAACATGTTAAATTGGGATATATATATCGAAAATATTTGCAGCAAACTATCATCCTTATGTTATGCACTTCTAAGGCTAAAAGATATGAGTAATGAGTCAACTTTGTTGTCATTCTATCATGCTCAATTCGTATCTCGTTTACGGTATGGTTTATTGTTTTGGGGCTCATCTATTCATTTAAACGTTTTTAAAATACAGAAAAGAGAACTTAAATTTTGGTCTGTATATCCCAGAGAATGTCATGTAAACAATTTTTTTTTCAAGTTAAAACTTCTAACTCTGCTGTCTATATTTATCTATGAAATATTGATTTATGTAAAGAGTAATCTAGATGGATTTGCACTGAACAGTAATTTCCACAGCTACGAAATAAGATCGGGATACTTATTGACAATTCTAGGTCATAACTTGCCATGGTACGAAAAAAAGTCCTAGTTATAGGTATTAAATTAGGTAGGTATTAATCCCTGATATTAAAGATTTAGTGAATATTAAATTGTTTAAGAAAAAACTGTAAATGTTTTTACAGGAGAATGTTTTTTACAGTATTTTTCATGTAAGTAGTAAGTATCTATGGAAATAACATAAACAGAATCTTAAAGCTGTGTATTTGACATACAGAGCAAAATAAGAGTTCTTCCAAAAAAAAAGCTTTGAAAACGGAAAGAGACTACTTTCCGAAACGTCAGCAAAATACATTATTTCTGTGTTTATTCCGATTCATATTCTTTGCAAAACATAACCTCTGACTTTTCCTTTTGCGTAAAAGTCACCGGCGCAGAGGCTTTTTTCCAATAATTCTATTATTTTGTAGATTCGGTGATTTGTTTTGAAGAGGATAATAATACATGTAGTAGAAAACCCAAATAATAGGAAGGAAATCTATTTTAATTACTACCCATTTTTATTAAATATGATACGATAGCTGCAATAGACCGATAATATAAAATTGAACCAGTTTAATATTTCAATTGACTCAGAATCACTGAGGAACCACATATGGGGAAATGCGGTATTAAGCATAATAAATTCCCGGCAAAATTCAGTGTATTTTTTTTAATTTGACCTTGACAGTCTTAATGTTCTTGAGAAATCTCCCTCTAGGGACTTTCTTGAAAAACTACAGATCTATCACGCATTTTTAAAATATCCATTGTCAGATTTCGGTTAGATTTTTTAAAATAACTTCAATGAAATTACAGATTTTTAAGAACTTGTCAGCATTTTTATGTTTGTAACAAAAAAGTTGTTCATTAATAACCGTCTTTGTTCATACTGTCTGCTAAAACCATGTCTGAGGATTAATGTTTGTGAGTGCGACTGTGTACAAACACATAACGAACATTCGTTGGAAATGTAAATTATAGTGGAAAATCGAATGTGCTCAGAGAGATTCACTTTATTTTATAAAGGAGCATAAATGATGCATTTCAGTAGTAGTTTGTTTCCAAAGAGAGATTGTCTTTTGTAAGCTTTATTCCTTCAATATTACTTAGCTGGCGGTGAATGGGTACTTTAAGTACTAAATAGACGTGAAGTGATATAAAATAAATGTAATACTAAAATATGTCACTCGCAAATTGTATTATGTCGCCATGCATAAAAGCATCTAATTCCTGAGTGAGATTACCAGCTTTTAGTATTATTAACAAAAAGTTATGAAAATTCTTGGCGAAAATCAGATAAACGATTTTTATGAATATATATTGACATGATTTCACCCAACAAGCAATGTGGAATTACAGTTTAAATAAAAATATTACTTAAATTGCATAGCGTTACAAAATTTTTATTTTATTCTGAGCGTCACCTAGGGCATGTGTCTAGGGACTTCACAGCTCAGAGATGCGTGCCTGGTCATTAACAATGATTAACTTGCCAACAGCAGTTAGCCTTAAGAAAAACTTTAGGATTTTAAGAAATTCTTATATTAGTTTATAAGGACATGCAGAAATACCTTAACAAAACATATGATATTGAATATCACAACATTTTTAGAACACTTATAGTGGCCAAAAGTGCTTTATTTGACTCCTATAGTAGTTAAGTATCCAGGCTACACTCATATTTGGCTGCGGGAAGTCCAATTTGATGGTTCTAAGTAGCGGGAACATATAAAAATACAAAAACATACTTTATTTATCTTTAGCATTCATAACAGTGCATATTAGTAAAGAACATAAATTTATAAACTCGATAAAGTGAATTCTGCTCATATTAAACTTTTGTGTAATAAAATATGTGTAAAAATAGTGACATAATAGACATCAAATTTAATTTTTGCTCACAACTATGTTAATCAATATCATGACAAAATATGCAGATACTTGGGTAACTTACCTAGTAATGCTTTTAGACACTGTAGCTCTTAAACTACAGCTTCATGTGGAGCCCCAGCTATACTATTAGGGGTAGTTCCTCACATATTGTGTAATTTCATCAATAATCAGAAACCAGGAGGTTGTTGGACTGTGTTTGTGTTAAATGTCAATAACCACAGTGCTAGACAAGCTTTATGTATAATTTTCAAGCAACATTCGTGTACGTGGATGCTGACAAGTGCGAATTTCGATGAGGTCATACCCTGAAAATATCGAAAGGTGTTAATTATAAGAAAAAGCTACTGTACGGTTGGTTATTAATATAAGTGAGTGTAATAGGAAGTAAGGAACGTATTGGTATTGGTATTTGGTGTGCCTAAGGTGTAATTTTAAGTATATTTTAGAAAAAGCTTCAAAATTTATTAAAAATTTAATATCCATCCTAGATTCATGTTAGGGGTATCAAAATGACCGGGGTGAAACCTATATAAAGAGCATTAAAAAATATTTTCGATCGTTTATTAAAAAACGCATGAAAAATCCACATTTATATTTTGACTTTTAAATTAGAACGTTTGGTTTGAGACTACCTCATAAAACTCTTAATTATTGGTTATCAATTTTTAATTATCTCATTATGATGCTAATGTGAATTAGTGTTCAACTGTTTTGGGGTTTGTGGAAGCTACGCCAGAGCAAAAGCAGTTATAAAACTAAACAAACAGAACAATTATTTTAATAAATAAATATCTGGCTGATTGTTTTTCAACGTGATCAACTGAATCGGATGACATGGAATGCAAATTAACACAATTCAAACAAATTCTGTGAATGCTAGGTCATGTTTCTTTCTATATAGTTCTCGCAAAATGAATTCTGAATCTGTGTATTATGCCAGAAATGCTAAATATTAACTCTTAAAGATGTAACTAAGTAATTTTCGTTATGAAAATTTTGAACTGGCCACCGGGAAAAACTACCGAGCAACCGTTACCGAAGCTCGAGTTTTAAAGTGACCTTTTCTTCTCATCATCTACAGTGTTGGAGAAAAATATGTTCATGTAATCTACAAAGGTATATATTTCTAAGGGCATAATTAAACAACGCAAAACTACTACGTGCTGAGTACCCTCATGACTGTTATTGGAGAAATTTTTTAATAACATCAATTCAAAAGAGAATATTCCATTTGAGGAGAAGATATTTAGCTCATAAGTTTGTACTGAAACTTTTAAATATTTTCCACTAATATGCATCAAATTAGCTACTCTTACCTCCCTTAATCTGACAATACCATACTTGCAAAATAAAAGAATTCCTATTTTGGCTGAGGTTTTTGATGATATTCCAACTCACAGCTCTATAACCGAAGAAGAGGCTCTTCCATTCTTTCGGACTGGTTATGATGTTTTGCTCTGTAAACCCAAAATTATCTTCAACAAATGTGAAAATTTAAAGTAGCAACCAACTGCTCCAAGAAGTCACTTCTAAATACCCCAACTCCCATAAAATGTTCTCTACTGGATCCAAGTCTAGGAATGGCGTTAGTTGTGCCCTTCTTATTAAAAACATTATACTATCCTTTAGATATCAGCTAAACCAAAATTGTTCTATATTTACGGCTGAATCCTTGGCTATTGATAAAGTACTAGATTGGGCAATAAAAAAATGCAACTCTTGTTATGTCAGACTCTCAATCTGTTCTAGCTGCCATTTCAAACCCGTCCAAACGTATTATGAAAAATAAATTAATAACTAACTTTTTGAATAAAATTATAGAGCTCAAAATATTAAACAAGAAGTTGCTTTTATTTGGGTTAAGGGACACTCTGGAATAGTTGGAAATGAAACTGTTGACCTAGTAGCTAAAACGGCTAAAAGTCCGGCAATTGAGTACTTGCCATATCAAGACCCCTGTCTACAATCCCTGAGTAGTAAATAATATCTGTGTTATTGGTTTTCTGTTTCGGGTTAGTGGTTGAATAGTTCACAGCTATATCAAGTAGGTTAGATTGACATAATTTGTAATGATATAACTACATATAATAATAAATATCGTAGCTGAATGGAGACAACCAAAACCAGAAAAAAAGATAATACGTCAAATAATATATTACCGTTCTTAGAAAAGAGCAATGAATTTCACTGAGATAAATTGAGAACCAAACCGGTGTAAATCAGAAGACGGCTTGAAAATTCTTAGAAAAGAAATTTAACTTTCACTAATATCAAACTTAATAGCATTTCCACCAGGGCAAATTCCAAAGATTATTGTAATTGGCCTTGCAAGACAATGATTTGGATAATCGTGTCTATCATCAAAATCTCTTTTAGATGAATCACTATTTTCTATCTTGGGTTTATTTAACCAATGAATGCAAGAAAATCCGAAAAATGTGATGGAAAGTCATTAGAATCTATTTGGATTCGAGGACATGTATTATAGCACCAATATTTTTTCAGTGACCATCACCTAAAGAGAGATATTTGAGGTTCTTAGAGGAGCAAATCGAAATAGGTTTAGAACAAGTACCTACCACATGATACACGACCCACTGTATAGCAGTAAGATGGTGCCTCCACGCAATAGTAATATTTTGATGCAATATTTTAATAATGGATTCTAGGAAAACAAGTTAGGAACCAATGGACCTGTTACATGATCGATCCAATCTCCGAATCTAACACCTATCTATTAGATTTCATTATTTAGGCACACATTGTCAAGAAAATGTGGATAGAACTCTAGTCCACAAAATGTTCCAGTGGGCATTAAAAGTACATTATGCTGGAAATATATTTTTTAATAAGCTGCCCAGTGCGCGGGTAATCTCACTGCAAATAATAAACATACTCACCACATACATATTACATTTTTATGGTACTGAATAGTAATAGTCCTTTTTCATATTTTTACATATTTTTTACATGGTCATAAAATTCCAAGCTGCTTTGCTTTAAAAATAATTAAGCCTGTCTCTAAAGGTATTACAGAGCACCCCTCAAATCCTTGGCTATATAATAATCTCCTTAGCTACTCCAAAAACACCACCCTGGATTCTTAATTGATATTTTTAATTAAGTTTTTTTCTGGCAAAGTAAAGATCCACAAAGCGTAAAACATTAGTTTACAAACATTTGGTAATTAAAACTTTAATAAAAACGTTTAAATTCTACAAACAAAGTAATTACTAATACAGGGATGTCCAGTGAAAGTAGCCAACCACGACAATTTTCTGTTTTAAAACTGCTACCGCATGTCAAAAATTCTATTGAGTAGGATATTGTAATGTATGTTAGGAAAACTACATAAAAGGTATTATTGTTAGTGGACTTGTACGATATTAAAAAAAACTACTCGTTGTTTTACTATGTACACGATATATTTCAGTTCAGTTCAGTTAGAGTAACAAGGAGCAGCAGTAGACAGCTTTCATCGAAAGCCTGAAGACGTCTCAGCTGCAGCAGATCACAACGTCGTAGGAAATGGTCGTTGTATAATTGTATGTGTCCTGGTTGAGTGGTGGAATAGCTAATGCTAAACATCGCCGGGACGTTAATCTAAATAAGGTGTAAAAATAATAATAATAATAAAAATCGATTAGATATGTACATTTTTTACCAATGTAACTAATGATACCATTAGCAGTAACATGTTAGATATGTTAAATCAGAATAATACAACAATTTCTGGTATCACAATAATCGTTCAAAAATTTTATTTGGGGTTTTAGTAGATGATTTTCATACATTCAAAATCTAGTATTTAACACGAAAATGCCACTGTTTTTAATGACAGGAAAATAAATATTAGATGCAAACCTATTAAGCCTATTGAAACGTTAATATGCGATAACAAAGCGTCCAAATTAACAGAATAAGAAGCAAATAAGTTATAAAATATGGAGTGCCACGAGGTGTAATATTAGGACCTTTGCTTTTTGTGTTAAATACCAATGATTTGTTTTTTGGTCGAACCTTACGAGAGGATATGCTTACATTTGCAGATCATTATTTATTATATAGACCAAACCTGAAAGAGCTTAAAAAGAAAGGTAGAAAAAGCATCTCAAACTTAAGAAATAGGTTTGCTAGTTCAACTTAAACAACTTAAAATTTCATCTGTAAATTTCTATAAAAATATCTCTACTTAAAAGGCCCTAGCTAGCTCAAGAGCTGGATGTGAGGGAAAACTGGAGTAATAAGACACGAACAATGTAAAATCTACTCCTATGTTACAAAAAAATGAGTGACCCGGAGGCCATAGTAAATAAAAATGACATCAATGTCAAAAGCAAAACAAGTGTTCTTTAAAATCTAAGGTACTCGAATACGCAATCATGTCACAGAAAAGTAACTAAACTAATACAGAAAATTTTATCGCAACAAAAGTTTATACACAAATATAAACAAAATCTAGCATTTTCATAATAACACAAGCTAATATACAAGGATGACAAAGTCTGGAGTATACAAAAAAATTGGTAGATACTCCGACATTAACATATATTATAATTCTTAAAGTCAAAATCTCGAAAGGAAAGTAGGGTGCCGAGGATTTTATTTTTGGTAAAAAGCCGAAAACCATTCAGGGAACTTAACTAGAACGTACTTACAAGTTTCGTTGCACTTTTTCACTTGAGGCATAAGTAGGGATTGACAGTAATCTTCCAAATACCCATTTGCAGGGTGTATAGTTCAAAAATAGACAAATTAACTCCTAATTCACTGAAGGCTTCCGCACTAGACAAGGGTCATTTCAACAGAAAGTCTTCGTTTCGCTGGGAAAGTATCTAGGTTTTACACTTTGACAATACAGCACATTACACGGACTCATACTGTAATTATAACAGAACTGAACGTGAAAACTTTATGGCCGACTCGCCATTTACAACATAAATCATAGTTCAAATGTGCTTTTAGAGGGCGAAATATTAAAACATAACTGAAACCAACAGCTACTCTCCGGGCTATGTACCCCGCCGAGCGCTGAATTACAAGTTACAAGCCTGGCGCGTTAAGTGTAATAATTGCACATTACCATCAAAACTGCAGTCTGCAAGTGGTGTGTGACGACTGGCACGAGAGCTCCGTTAAGTAGGATCAGTCTTTCGGCTGGTGTTTGTTGCAATCGAAGCATTAACGTTTTGATGGTAATGTGCAATTATTACACTTAACGCGCCAGGCTTGTAACTTGTAATTCAGTGCTCGGCGAGACACATAGTCCGGAGAGTAGCTGTAGGTTGCAGTCTGGTTACGTTCCTTATAGTAAAATAAGGATTTTATAGAGGAATTTGTGACTAAAACTATTATGTTTTAACATAAATCATGGCAGCCTTCGCCAGCCAAATTAAACTTTTCCTCAAACTGGAACTTATGATAATATCGGCAGATTTGAACATCAACCGAATCTACAAGTAATTATCTCAACTTTACACATTATTTCACTATAATACCACACATGCAATCTATATTTCTAGTCATTTTTAATAGCGGTTCCGCCTTGCCGTTGTGGGCGGAACCCATTATCTCCAGGGAAATCTCGCTAGGCCGTTCGGCCATCCTCCTTCTCTCATCTAAATGACGTTCTACACTTCAATCAATCAGGGCCTCGGATTCAAAAATACACCGACTATAACCTTAGAGTATGAGTACTAATAGATCATACTCTATAGGCTTTGTTTGAACAGATATAACGTTTTACTAATATTTCGCTAAATTTACACGCGCTAAAAAATGGACTGTCACCAAATTGAACGACTGAGTTGCTGATCTAAATATTTCAAGTGCGCACTTAGACGCAATTACTTTTGCGACTAGTTTAACGGTATTTTAATGAGGTAATGTTTCTGTTACGTTTTTTGAGCACCGAGAAGTGCTGATCTCGACCATACAATTATTGAAGTTCCTTTATTGTACATAGAAAGATTAGTTATTAATTTATACGTAACAAAAATAGCAAGAACACGAAGAAGTAACAAATATGAGAATACTCAAATTGTTTCGTAATGAATAATAAAAGTATCTGAAAACTTGGAAGGAATGCCGTGCCTATGTGAAATTAATATTTAATATTATTTTTCTCCTTTATCAATCCTGTTTACTTTTTACATTTTTTTCAGAATTCCTGTTCAAATATGGTGAGTTGTAATTCAATTTCGTATGTAAATATTTCTTTCTCATTACTTCAAAGAAATGTTGAAAAGCTTTGAATATTATTCAGAAAGAGATGAAAATCTATTTCTTGAAAGTAACAGTAACTGCATTGCAATTTAATTAAACGTGCTCAGCATGCAGGCGTATATAGCTGTGAAAATGAAATTTTATTTTCTTTTCATTTATACCGTACACAAATATTCTGTTTTATGTTAATGGACGGTGTGGCTAGTAATGAGAAAGATTGTTGTCTGGTAACTTTATTAGTTTTTAGCCAAGTTGCATCACTAATATTGCAAGTAGGAAATATTTCTCCTAATAAATAGCAAAATATATATTTAAAACTAATCAAATATGGAAATTTATTCATTATAACATTGATATTCTATATATTATCGAAGATAGGTACAAATTAATCGTTTTGTTATATTATCGCATTGAAAGTGTGCTTACATATTTTAGAGGGGGGAAGACCTATTATTCCATTTATTTTATTCTCTGCACAGTCTTTAACAAGCCGAATTAAAATAGAAATTTATAATGGGGTAATAGACAAATGCTTAATAGTGGAGTCCGTTTGACGTGCTAATTGAATGCCGTCAGACGAGCAAGACAGAGGCACTGTGATTGTGGCAAAGGTCTGATATACAGATGGATCTAAGATGGCTGAAGGGGTAGGACTGAGCGTAGCAGGGCCTAAATATATGCTATTCAGAACCCTCGGTAACACCCCAACCACCTTTCAGGCAGAAATCTATGCTATAGATCTGTGTGCCCAGGAATGCCTAAATAACAACTTTTGAAAAGCAAAGATCTAGATACTATCAGATAATCAGGCAGCATTAAAAGCTCTAAGGTCCTATACCTTCGAGTCTAAAATTGCCTGGGAATATAGACAATCCCTGAAGCAACTGGCTAACAACAACGAGGTTACCTTGATGTGGGTGCCAGGGCATGAGGGAGTGCAGGTAATGAACTTGCTGACAGCCTTGCAAATAAGGGGCTAAAGCACTGGACCTGAACCGTTTTGCGGCCTTGTTAAAGGACATATAACTGAGGAGATCCAAAAATGGGAAAAGGACCAGAAAAAGTCCTACTGAAGGAATACTGCAGGCCAAAGACAAGCGAACAAATTTATAACTTATTCGACAAAGAATGCCACAAGGCTTCTCGAACTTAAAAAGTCCGAACTAAGGCAGAGAGATAGGAAGAGCCGACATCGACGGATCAAAAAGCGACGTCGCTATGAACGCTTGGCCGCCACAAGCCAGTTATCCCTGTGGTAACTTTTCTGACACCTTCTAACTAGCCACTGTCCCTTGATATATCATCTCAAGAATATGGGCAAGGCAGTAGATGAGAAATGCAGATACTGTGATACTTTTAAAAAACATAAAAACTGCGTCAATTTACTATAGAAACGTATTTTTTTCGATTTTTCGTGAAAACCATTGTTTATAATAATATATCGAAAAAAAAAATACACGGAATTTACTTCTTTCAAGGTCTTATTATAAATATATGCTAGGTAGGACAACGAAAGTATTTTTTATAATAATTATAAAGGTTTATTTTAACTCAATTTTCATAAATTTTGGAGCATTCTTTTTTTTATTTTGTATATTTTTTATAAAAGAGCCTAAATTTAATTTTTAAGATATAGCAACTCAAAGCGTTTTAAAGAACACATTTCAACCTTTAAAAAACGCATTTTTAAAGTTTTAATAACATATTTTAAATTGAAGTATACATGCCATACATGTTGATACAACGTTTAATTATAAGGATCCAATACTTATAGTCCCCTATTTTCATTTAAATTTTGGATTGTACAATTTCATCGATTAGTAAAAAAGTTGTAGCAAATGTCGGGTGTTCAAAAAACAAGTTCTACAGCCTACAGTTTTGATTTTACATTAATATTTTCGGTATAATTTTAATGTAAAATTTTCCGTTCTTTCGAATGGCGATAATAGTTTTTTACAAAATTTGTATTTTAAAAGATTTAAAAAAAAACTGGTATTTTGAAACCAATTTGTTAAATAAATAATAGAAGCGGTCACTCTCTTGTTGATAACTTTTTACATGTTGTTCATAACAACATAAAACCTACTTTAACTTCACTATAAGTTTATATTTTTAAACTTTTAAGAGCTAAGTTGAAAAGAGATTTCGACACATCTTACAAAAATTACTTACACTCAATTGAAAACAATGTGTCCTCAAATCCAAAAAGTTTCTGGGCATATGTCAACAGTAAAAAAATTCCAGTTCAATGCCGAATGCCTTCACTAATAATGACAGTATCTTAGATAATCCCGAAGATATAGCGAATTCTTTTGCTGACTTCTTTAATTCAGCGTACATCCCCTCAAGTCGCAATAACTAGTGATGATATTAATATAGAACTGCCTAAGATAACTGAGATGGATGTGATTAATGCCTTCAAAAAAATTAAACCAAAATTTACGGCTGGACCCGATGGTTTACAAGTTTTCTTCTTAAAAGACTGCTCAGGTATATTGGCTGCGCCGCTGGCACATATTTTTAACCTGTCCTTACAAACTTGTACATATCCTGATAAATGGAAAGCATCTTAAATTTGTCCCATACACAAAAAAGGCAACAAATCGGATATAGAAAATTACCGCCCTATTACAATCATAAATAACTTTGGCAAAGTATTTGAAATCGTTATGCATACTGCACTTTATCCCCAGATTCATCAACGTATATGCAACAACCAACATGGTTTTGTCTCTCAACGATCGACAACAACAAACCTACTTTGTATAACACAATACTTAGCTGAAGTTATGGATGACGGTGGACAAGTCGATGTTATTTATATGGACTTCTCTGAGGCCTTTGATAGGTTGGACCATGGTGTTTTGCTAATGAAATTAGTCTCGTTTGGTTTTAACCTTAGTCTAGTAACTTTTTTTGAATCCTATCTGATTAATAGAAGTCAGTTTGTACAATATCATGTCATAGGTCTATCGAATTTATACCTCAATCAGGAGTTCCACAAGGGTCAGTCTTAGGTCCTTTATTGTTTATCATTTTCTTTAACGATATCATCATCGATATCAGTTGTAAATCTCTCTTATATGCTGACGACTTGAAGATATACTATAAGATCAACGACACATCAGACTGCGTAAAGCTGCAGACAGACTTAAGCACAATTCACGAGTGGTGTAATAAATTCAGATTGTCCCTGAACATAAATAAATGCAATGTAGTCTCGTTTACGAGGAAATTAAATAAAATACAATATGAGTATACTATTAATAAGGCAAATCTGACACGTCATGATAGCTTTAAAGATCTAGGAGTAACATTTGACTCACATCTTTCGTTCAGAGAACACATAAGCAACACAGTGACATCATATTTTAAAATGTTAGGGTTTCTCATACGAAATGCTCGAGATTTTCAAAATACGCGTACCATAAAAAAATCTATATAATACCTTGGTGCGACCCCGACTAGAATACGCGAGTGTGATATGGAACCCCCACTACGACGTACATATTAACAAAATTGAAGGCATTCAAAGACGTTTCTTAAAATTCCTGGCATTAACAATCGATCATCAACATCCCCCTATAGGTTATGATCACTCATTACTACTGAATCGTTTTTCATACAATTCTATGAAGCAGCGGAGAGAGATGCAAAGTGTTATACTTTTATACAAACTTCTAAACAACATGATCGACTGTCCGCAATTACTTGAACAAATCAACTTTACATCACCTACCAGGTCAACCAGATCTACATCCTTGTTTTACTTTTCTAATACACACACAAATGCTTTAATGTTCTCACCACTATATCGTATCTGTCGTAGCTACGAAATTATTGCACATGATGTCGACATTTTTAATACTAGATTAAGTCAGATTAGATTAACAGTTTTTGTTTGTTTCTTTTTTCTTATTTAATGCTTTTCCTTATTCACTTTTCCTTTATTATTGTATATAATTGTATATGTGCGTGTATAGATAAATATCTATATATTAAATCATAATCATTAAGTCATATGTTCACCAAATTCATTTATAGAATTTTTAAATAGTTATATTAGTATTAAGATTTAGGTTATAGTAAGCCATAATATATAACACTAACGTGCATTCTAGTTTTAATTTATATCACAAGTTTTGATAATATGTATAATTTCCGGCCCTGTAAATGGAATGTAAATTCTGTTGGGTTTGTGTATGTAAATAAATAAATAAGTAAATAAATATTTGAACGTCATAAAACATGATTACACTTTAAGTAATCGTATTACCCGAGAAATGAGTCGAAAACTGCATCTACATTTGAATTAAAATTTTATTGGGGTCTTCAGTAGGCCACGCAAATGAAGCAGTTAAAATATTTCTCGTGTGGTTAGTCGGTAGAGCTGTCAGTGTTAAAAGTTGCTGCCTAAAAAAGCGGACGCAGCCAGGTTAAACAAGCGTTAATTTAGCCACTAATTGCACTGCCTCTGACGGCAAAATCGTTTCAATTATATAAGTTTTGTGAATTATGCGAAAAACTTTGATGCTGTACCCTACAGACGGCGTTCTGTAAGTGCTTTACTTTTTTATTTCATTAAACAGTTGGCCGCATATCAAGCGGGTATAAAAGTGAGTTGTATTAATTTTGTTCACAAGTAAATTTCTTAAGTGTAATTTTAATCGTTTCCCGATGACGCTTACTTGCTTGGCGAAACACTTCTATCAAATTATATAAAGAATATCTATTATTTATGTATTATTTCATTTTATGAGAAATCTTCTTAACTTGAGAACATGGACGAAAAATAAATGTTTAGGAAGGTCTGGTTAACAAGATATAGCGAGGAAGCAAAACAATTTGCCAAGAATCTTACGTCTAAAAAGTTGTCGTAAGACCAGCTATTTATGAAGATTAACTGTGTAATATATATGGCGCATGATATTTTATGCCAGTAAGCCGAATATAAGGAAAGTTCAAGGAATTTCTAGAATTTCACTAAATTTATTGCTCAGTGTGCGTAAGACTAGACGCTACGTATTACCGCATAACAATGTATAAATCAAGTCATTATAAGCGTATTTAACGTCATTTGAAACCGTAGTAAGGCATATCCTTGAAAATATACTAATTAGCTTTTGCAGAAACATTAAACTTTACCAAGAAAACCTCCAAAGACATTTTGCTGAAAAATATGTAAATTACTTTTATTACTACATAAAACTGAACTGTCTAGTTAACTGTTTAAAACTGCTTGTTTATAATGATTATATAAATAATATGTGTTATATTGTTACTTTTAACAATACATTAAAGATATAGTGCGGCCGAAATCTCTAGTCAGTAGAGCCAGGGGCGTGCGGATTTACGAGTTTGTTAAATTCTCTAATATAATCCTTAAGTTTGGAGAATTTTAACGAATAACATCAATTTCGAAAGAATGAAAGTCCTCGAATTGAGTTAACTATGCATGAACTATTATATCTTAAATTTTTTTTTTTTTTATACATTTATTTAACGTCGGCCTATTTCCGCTACTGAGGCCTAACACCGACGCCTGTAGACGAGCTACCCCCAACCAGGAATTTTGCCGAACCTTTTCCCTTAAGAAGAGTAGGGATCTTTTACTTGCCTAACATTTAATAGACAAGGGACCGACGGCTTTACATCCCCTCCGAAGGATGGTATATCTCCTATACAACCCTCGCCTAAGGTTGTATAGCTTCCGCGCATACACTGATATACAAGCCGCTGGAAGATGTGTGAGGCGAGAACGCGGTTTCCGTTGGAATGGTCACCCATCCAAGTACTAACTGCGCCTGTCGTTGCTTTACATCGCATACCGAAGTATGTACATAGTAAAGACGGACCTACGCTCGCCCCATATATCTTAAATTTAAAATATTATACTTAAATCTGGCAACATCCACGTATTTGCGGTATTTGGTGCGTTAAACCGTTATAACTCAGTATAAAATCAGTGTACATAGAGTGCGGTTGTTTATCAATTGGGCGGTATTAATTTGTTGTTTATAAATTATGTATTTGTAGTATCATAGTGCCTTAATATTTCATTTCGTGTGAAATATTTATAGTCTGAATTGTTTATGAATTGGGCGGCATTAATTTTTGTTTATAAATTACTTACATATTTGTTGTATCGCAGTGCCTTGTTTTATTTTGTTAGTGCTTTAGTGAAAATAAGTGTAACCGTGACCGATGACAATACAATAATTTGACAACTTTGTCCTAATGTCCTCACCAGAATCACCAATATAAAAAAATTTAAAAATGATTAATCTATTGTCAACATTTTTCCGGGGACGCCACTGTTATTAATATATATTTTATTACAAACGGTCAACCCTCCCAGAGGTCCGATAGAAGGTTAAGGCTCTTATACAACAGGGTGTGCCCGGTTCCCTGAGGTTGACGCTAGCGATATGACATTTTTAGTCATCTTCTTGCCATTCATCCCTCGGCATGTTTCTTACCAATATATGGGATTGGGTGAATTTTAGAATTAGCAACATGATCACCGATACATATAGAAAGAAAAAAAATTATAGTTTAAAAAACTAAAAAATCACGCTATAATAGCAAACCTAACTAAAAGGTAAAAAATAGAGTTTAAATATTAAGATTTTGCTCAACAGCGATAGAAAGTCCACTAACTCAATATAATTAAATGATTTTCAATAAGTTTAAAATAAGAATGAAGTGATTGACAAAAAAATCATTTTATTGTAAAAAGTATGGGGTGTGGTAATTTACTATATTTTAATAATTCTACTTTTATCAATAGCTACCAATGAAATATTTATAACAATTGATATCTGTTGTCAAAGATTTGTGATCCTTAAAACAAATACATTGTCTTCCCTCCAAAAGGCATCTGAAATGTTTAATGGCTGAACATAAAGACGTAAGTTCTTTATCAACAATAGCATATCGGTTTTGAGGGTTATTAAGTTTTCGTGAAAAGAAAGCTAAAGGCTTACATTCTCTATCGTATACTTTTCCAATACTGCACCCATTGAAACATTTGAACAATCTGTTGTAAGGGACAAAGTTATATTATTGTCGCTGTTAGGGTGTGTAAGAACGGTTGAATTGGTAAGTATACTGATTTGAACGTAGATCCAGATTTAACGCATCAAGAACTTGCTGAGAGAAAGATTCTGGTTGAAAATTTAAAATTAGCTCATCAGAAATAATATTCGGCAAAAATAGTGAAAGCAAATTAGTTGTTAATGGGGAAACATATAACGCTGACCAATTAAGAAATAATATATAATAAAATAGAAATTCTGAAACAAAAATCCGTTTTGAACTTAATAGTATAAAATGGCGGCCAATTCAAATTTTAAATAATTTTCAGGATGTTCCTGTCAGAGCAAAAGACAGATTTTCTGAAAGTTTGAAGCTGACCAGGTCATCCAGAGGCTCTGGGCAGCAAAATGAAAACAAAATTTTTTGGCCAGTTTCTTCACTTTTGTAGGTTATGGTACTCCTAAGACCTACATTAAACGTATATTTGTAGACAATTTAAGTACAAAGATTTTGTTTTTTTTGTCCCGATTGGATCTACATATCTCGAGTTATTCAAATATTTAGGTTGAAAAATGCAGTTAAAAAATAAATTGTTAATAACAATTGAAGCACAGGGTCTTTAAAGTACAAATTTTTTTTGAGTACTCCTCCCCAGCAGGATTCAACCATAATATTACTTATGGAAATAGTTCCACTTCAAATCCTATTTTGACTGCATTAAAATGAACCGTTAAATCTGTTACTTTGTGTTATTCCATTATAATAAATATCTGCGCTTGATATTGTAGTATAGAAACTTCAAAACTGCAGTCGCAAGAAGAAAAATATAGTGATTCTGTTCTTTATTTGAATTCACGTGAGTCGCAAACATTTTCTTTATTTTTAGAATTAGAACTGACTAACTGGTCGGTAAAAAGTGTTATCAAAATGTATCCTGTGTCCGCAAAGTGATATATAAATTTATTTGTTTTGTGGATAGCAGTAAATGAGATTGTCTGTGACATATCTGCAAATATAAAGTACATGATAAAGTGAGAAAAGCGACCGGCTTAATGTACGTCCATTTTCAACGTATTTAGAGAAAAACGTCTGCATATCCCGAAAGCGTTCTTTCCTGAAAATGTCATCCATTAATCCTTGTCCTTATTCACGAATATATGAACTGAATATACTCTTAAGTAGGGCATTTTTATGTAAACAGATATATTTATTTCTGCTTTCGCTCATTCAGATAATACATAAATCTTTGCATGTCATATGCATTAGGTGATCCCTCCCTATCCTATTCATTACATAAGGAGTGCTGAGGTATGTTGCTTAAAATTTTAACATGTGATATATTGGAGTATAGGGAACCAAAAATCTTAATAATCTTTTTTTGCAGATGATGCAGAGATAAACATTAAATTTGTGCTCCATCTCATTAGGACCTCTATATGAATGTTCGATATATTTATAGGTAGTATAAATAACCATATTTATAAGTTTTAATTTAGAAGATTATCAAATAATAATTAATGGCTACGATGCAGGTAAAACTACCACTTTTGTGTTGCTTGAAGCATTTGATACAATTAATCATAATTTATTCTTATCAAAATTCAAATATCGTAAATTTTCCAGAAATGTGTTAAAAATATTTAAATCTTACTTTACTAAACGTAAACAGAGAGTTGTAGTCAAGATACCTTCTTATCGAGCTCAAAAGAAATATGATTGAATCTGGTGTACCACAAGAGTCTATTTTGGAGCCTCTTGTTATTTATATTGTATACTGGTGATTTTTTAGTGTCTAAAAGGCCTGTAAATAGCAATTTATATGCTGACGATGCTCAAATTTATAGCACCTTTGATTAAATCGAAGACAAACTCACTGCATGATTCAGTACCTATGAACATTAAGCAAGTTTCAGCAAATCCGTTAAAATTCCATTATGAAATATTTTTTCAGCGAACAAAGAAATCAAAAAATACTGTAGGGCATTATTTTCTCTATATTTCAAATTTTGTGTAGTTTTAGATCAATTTTCATTTTTCTTTGTAAAACTTGTTCTTTTCTAAATTTTAATAGTTGAGTACTTGTGCAGCCTCCGAGCTGGGCTCAGCCAAGTGTGTATTATTTAAGAAATACTAGTTTTTTTTTTTAGAGCGATGTGTTGGTACCGGGTCTACAATATACTCACGGGAGCAGCATTAGCTAAAATTATCTCGAGCCACTACTCACATCCGTCCTGCCTTTTGGCAGCTTTTATTATTATTATTAAATATCGGGCATGAAATAAAGAACTTATAAAATATATTTAAGAAAAATTAAATCCTTACAGCTCCCAGTATATATAAGTAAATATCCAATGCGTTCAATACTCTTATATAAAATGTCATCATTTAAATATTCTCCTTATTACAACTGTATAATTTTTATATAGAGATGTGCTAGTGTTCTAGTTATAGTGTTATAAGTTTTAACACTTTACCTGTCATTTATTACTAAATATCTGGAGAATTACGTAAGAAGTCTTTTTGCTTTCTACGACATAACTTTGTTATCTTTATAAAAATACTCTCCAACCTCTTGTCTGGTATTTACGAACAGAAAACACAGAGCCTTGAATAGTGACTTCTGAGTTTTGTCTCAACATATTTGACTTAAAATAATTAAATTGATAATAGCAAACATTTACTCTTAAGTTTAGTGAAGAATTTCCGTTCTCAGTTGTTTTAGTTAAACTGAGTTAATGATATTTTACCTAAAATTTACAGGATTGTCGAGTAGTACTTGGCTTCCCACAAATTATATTAGATTAACTTATTTCTCCTTCAAATTAACTACGTTGGTCTTAAACTCCAATAACTTTTAAATTAGAATTCAATAAGTATAGGAACTTATAATACGGTTTGAAATTATATCTCTAAAGTTTTCACAATTTTCGAATTCAAATTTCAAAGGAACGAAACCAATCAAGATAAATTCGGAAGTTTGTCAATTCTGCTTTATTTATCCATTAAAAGGGAAGATGTCTTACATAAATAAGATATCGATTTAAAAAATATAAAATTACAATATAGCTGTAGAGTTTACAGATATAAAATACATGCATCACTAAAGCATATAAAAACATAAGCTATCAATAAGGGATGGGTATTTATGCTTTTGGAAAAGTGATTGGTAAATAAGTTTTACTCCTCTGGGAAGGAATTAATTGTTTCTCAAATTTGATGTGAATAAAAACAATATCTCGAACCTTTTTAAAAATTACCTTTGTAATACAATTTTGCATGTACCAACTAATTCGTGTATTCCACCCCAGATTATGATTCCATATCGAAACATACCCTGCCAAGACCTTATATTTTGGTTAAAATGTCAAGAGAATTTTTTATTATTATTATTACATAAGAGAAAAGCTGAGGAACTAGCCCTATTGAGCTCAAAGTACGTACAATAAAGACATAAATATGTTAACACAATAAACAAAACTTATATCAGTAATAATGCAGGTTGATAAAACATAATTATAAACAACATAGTGTGTAACCTAAGTATATACATGTACAAATATTTAAAAATAACAAATATAATATAATATGGCACAAAAAGGAATAATGAAATCAAGAACTAGAAAGAAAGTTGTTAAGTCTGTTTTTGAAAGCGTTTATTGATGGAGCGTTAATGACTTCATTTGGCAGTGAATTCCAATGCTCAAACACTCTATTGCTGATGAAGAATTCCCTACATCTGGTGTCATAGAATTCACGGCATAGCTTGAAGTTGTGACCTCTGAGTCTATTATTATTGTTTAAAAAGAACAAATTCCTCAAATCTAAAGAGTACTATCGTTTAACACTCTGTTTGTTGGACACTTTTTCATGGGACATATAACAAACTGTTAGCTCTATATGAGAGAGATATGTGGACAGGCCAAGTTAAAGTATCGGTGATCATGATTCCTAGGTCGCGTTGAGACGACACGGATTTTGTTACAACACCATGGATGTTGTAAGACAATTTGGTGTTATCTTTACCAACATGGAATACAGCGCATATATTGATGTATTGATATATTGATATATTGATATATTGATATATTGATATATTGATATATTGATATATTGATATATTGATATATTGATATATTGATATATTGATATATTGATATATTGATATATTGATATATTGATATATTGATATATTGATATATTGATATATTGATATATTGATATATTGATATATTGATATATTGATATATTGATATATTGATATATTGATATATTGATATATTGATATATTGATATATTGATATATTGATATATTGATATATTGATATATTGATATATTGATATTAATTATACCTAGTGGCAGTCCCCGTATACTTTAATGTTCTAATTTGTTAAATTAAAATATCATAAGAGACAGTGTTATAGGCTCGACAAGGTCCAAAATACAGAAACACCTTGTTTTCATTTAAAGGGTCATGCGATTTTGAGCAAAATAAATTTCCTAGAGGTTTTTTTTAGTTTCGGACAAAATGTACTTATATAGTAATATAGTCACTTTTTAAGAGGAAATGAAGTTGCATTAAAGCTGGTTTTCTAAGTTTTCCTGATTTATTCTGTTATTTATCCTTATTTTTTACTTGTAAAGCAGGTGGGGTTTGTTTGTATTATTTAAGTATTTTTTAAAAATTTCTATACTGTTTTGAAGAAAGGAGTAAAAAAAACACTGGTGATGTTTATTGAGAGCCTGATTTAGACGTAAGTTTTTTAACTAAAAACTTGATCGGCTATTTCCAAATAAATTTATTTATAGCATTCTATTTCCTGCATAGGAGTAGTGATATTAGCACTTGCGTATCAAGCTTATACAATTTAGTAATAATTTTAATTTCAAATAAAGCATTTTTAATAGCATCGGATAAATTTCGATCCTATTCAATATATTAATGGAAATTCTACATAATGTATGAATATGCTTGATAAATTCACATATTTAACTAGGAGCTCTACTTACGTTTAATAAACTCATCAAATGATTTAAATACGAACACACGGATGGTTAACCTTAATTACGGGAAAATCCTAAGCAAATAAGGAAATAAAAATTGAACACAAATCCAACCTCATCAGTATGTATAACATTTTATTATACCCCAAGCTGGTATAGGTACACATATAAAGCTGTTTATTTGCATTTCGATGGAAATGCGCTGGAAAAATAAGCCTGCTTCTGTGAACGTAAATTTTTAATATCTTTTAGAGATTAATACATTTCTAAATCACTGTATATACTACACTGTTAAAAGCAATAATACGGTTAGTTCATTTAACCACATCTCATTTAAATAATAATAATATGACTTATAATAATATAACCTGAAACATTTACAACAAATACAAAATCACTATATAACAAGGTACAAAATTAAGAGTAAAGGTGAATTTATAAACTAGCCGCAGCGGTTACAGTTGCAGGTGCCGCACCTGTAGTGTTTATGAAGAATACGAAACGAATGTTTCCATTTATAAAGTCCGCTGCCGCTGCGGTTGCAGTTCATATTCCGCAGGTAGATAACCAACTTTTATCTTGAACGGCAACCGCTGCGGAATTACCAGCGGATAGCCAATGAAATTGTAGTTTTCAACCCGTTCGACGTCAACAGCAGCAAGAGTTTATAAATGACGAATTTTCGTGAACTGCAACTGATACTGCTGCGGCAACTACAACTGCAACCGCAACTGCAGCGGAATAGTTTATAAATCGAACTTAATAAAGAGCAAATAGTCTGTTTTACAATTTAGCACTAATAATACATTATAGGATATTTATCATATTTACTGACAACGATGATATTTAGACTAAGTTTTTAAAATGATATTTTACTTTCGTGTTAAAAGTTTTTAATCTTCTTATCATTTTACAATCTGGTGGTAGAGAGTTGAACAAAGATGATGCATAATAGGTAAAAGAACTTTTGAAGGCAGAGGTAGTGTGTCTAGGTATGCGTAATAAGTACGGGTTCCGTCTAGATCGATTCTGGACTTCATCTGCAAAAATAATTTTATTTTTTAAGTATAAGGGAGTTTTCGTTAAAATTGTTTTTTGTACGAGGTAACTGTAATGGATGTCTCTTCTAATATTCATTTTTGACCAACTGTATTGAGTATAGCTAGGTGTAACATGATCTCGTCTTTTCAGATTTGTTGAAAATCTCATACATGCATTTTGCACCACTTGTGTTCGATCTGAATCATGGACTGAAAGACATGGGCCATATACTGCATCACAATAATCAAATATTGGTAAAACTAAAGACTCCGTGGTTTTTTTAACTTAACTGAGGTACTAAGCACGTATTTAAATTTATATAACGACCTCAATTTTGCATAAGCAGCTTTAATTAAATTATCAACATGGAGAGTGAAAGATAAATTTTTGTCTAGAGTTACTCCGAGACTTTTACAGTGAGTTTTTATAGGTAATGCAGTATTATTTAAAAATAATTCATTCTCCAAGTCCACCTTATTAAGTTGTATATTTGTTCCAATTAACATTGCATTTGTTTTTTGTGGATTAAGATTTAATGCATTTTTACATGACCATATAAATATATTGTTTAAATCACTATTTATTTGTTCTATAGCTACTTCGACATTACTAGGTAAAAAAGTTAAGTAAAGTTGAAAATCATCGGCATATAGGTGCACATTTGTATTTGCTACTTGAGGAGCATCAGCAGTGTAAATAATAAAAAGTAACGGGCCCAAGATAGATCCCTGAGGCACTCCACTTATAATATTTATAGGATCAGAAAGAATGCTTTAAGCACCAATTGAGATTTTTACCTGTTGTTGCCGGTTTACCACATACATATTGAACCACTCCAAGGCTTCAACTGATAAGCCATAGTATTTTAATTTTGCTAATAATAGCATTTTCTTCTTCTTTCACGAGCAGCTCTCATTGCCCGAATGTAATTTCTTTGCCAATAAATAATATCATTTCTCTCAAGTAGGAGGCTATTCCTCTTTACTTTTGCAAAAACAAAGTTCATATCATGTAAATATTTTTTAAGCGTCGATTTGCCCATTTTGGGTATATCTTTATCTTCATTCAAGGACTGTTAAATTACAGTAGGGATTTCATTCTCGTAGAAAAATTTATTAACTTTCGAATTCCATTTTTCTCGAAATCGTTTAATATTATTTTTTTCCTTCCAGACATCGCTTTAGGTTTCTGAACATCTCCTTCATTTTTTTCGTCTCTTAAAATTTTACAAACTATAAACTCACTTACGCCGATATACTTTGAAGTCATATTAACTAAATCTGTTGATCCTGATTTCTGTAGCATCGGATAATCTTTCTTCAGTGTCTGATATACATTCAAAATAATTTTCTTCTCCTTGTAGCTCAATGAAGAATTTTTAGGGATATGAACATTTACCACTTCTTTTGAACAACCGGGAACGGCTTCCATTTTTCACATTTAAAAATAGTACGATATCACCCAATTCATAAACAACACACTATACACAAAGACCACTGATTGTAAACTGAAATTATTAATAGCTACAACACCAAAGAACAAATATTTCCAGCTGCGCTGTTATAATATCTAAAGAGAAATATCTAATAATAGTCCAAGAGCTCGTCAACCCTCTATATAACGGTCTTCCTGTAAGGCTATAAAATTGTAATGTTGATGAATTAAAATGCATTGAGCATGAAAACAACGACCTGGCAGGTATCAGCCTCCTTATATTTTTGAAAATATCAAAAAAAATTAAAAGAAAATAAACTTGTCGCTGTAAGTTTGAAATTTTAATATGATTTAGTTTATTCAGAGTTAAGTATGAAGAAAATTGACATGCGATTTTGATCAGCAAAAGCAGGTAAGCAAAAAGGTGCGTGTTGACGTATTCATTAAATCTAAAGACCTAAATATATTTTTTGAAGAACTAGATAATATTTAAACTGTATATGTTCCAATCCTAATTTTCATATAATATTGCGTGGTGACCTGAATGTTGATCACATGGTTATGTGTAATACATCAAAGAATCTCACAGACGTTTTAATTTTTTTTTATTGACTACAAGTGTACTAGCTTTAATTTATTTGAAAATACATGTCATATAATGAATAATGTATTATCAGATCATGAAGCACAGATACTGTCATTTAGAATTGGCAAGGACAGACAACTTGATAAAAAGTTCGTTACCACAATACTTTTTTAAGTCATAGTAATTTTGAAACTTTTGTTTCCTATACAGGGTGAGGCAATTGTGCGTTGCATCACGATATCTCGAGTTCTACGATAGCTAGAAATTTTTAAAAAAATTGCAATAAAATAGATAAAAAAGCCTATAACTGGAAATTATTTTCGAACATACAAGGCGATCCAAGACGAAATTACAGGAGACCAAGTGCCTTTTTTAAAATGGAATGCTATGTAAATCAGTACATTCTTTGAAGCCTCTTTCTAGGCTCTATTCATTCCTATATTAGCATCGAATATCTCCCAACCACTTAGATGTAATGATTTTTGTCGTTGAAATAATACAATCTGCAGCTGGATATTAATGAAAAATCACCACAGTCACAATTATGGATTTTAAGAAAAACTTATGTGAGTACCAGTTATAAAACATCTAATTAATGTTTTTTAATCATTTTCATTTCTTCAAAGTGTACATTGGGGCCAAAAATTAATTTTCAATTAAGAACATTTTAAATTAAATATTCTCGATTTTTTCAAATGTAACACCCTGTATGTTTTTCGACAATGTTATGTAGAAATGAGAAACAAACATTTTTGTTAGTACTTCCCTATGGCTAATTGCAACCATTTTCGTTTTATAAATAAATAAAGTATCAAATTCAAGAATAAATTTTAAAAAATGAGGTTTCCTGAAATAATTCATTAGAAAAATTTATAATAGGTGTTCAACGTGTTTCCCATTTTGATTGACACACATCTTTATGCAATCTTGAAATTAGGCCATTTAATGGGACCATTTTTTCCAATACGTTGAAATGAGTAAATAGTATTTAACCGGTCCTTTACTGTAATGTTTTTTTTGTACATTTTTTTGCAGTTTTCGTTATTCGACAAGCAATACAACCTCAGTTTGGTATAAATTGTCGTGTACAAAGGAACATTTATCACACTTATCGGTCGTTACAATTTGTATTGAATTTAAAATATTTGGAATTTTACAATATGAATTTTAATAAAGCGGAATATGTGGACCTAACTTTTGTTTTGGGCGAGTCAGAGAGAAATTGTTTACTTCCCAATAGAATTTATCACCAACTTTATCCTGAAAGAAGTATTTCTGATGTTAGCAGCTTCCAAAACCTTCTCGATAGATTTCTGGAAACTGGAAATGTCGAATATAAAAAAAGTGAAAAAATAAAACGTATTGTGAACGAAGAAAATGAGTTTTCTATGGTGCTGGCAACGGTTGAGAATCCCGATGTTTGTCAAAGAGAAGTGAGCTCATTAGTACGAATAAGTAGACGGTCTGTGAGTCGAATCCTAAAAAAAAATAAGTTCCATGCATATCATATTCAAATGCACCAGGAATTATCTGATGACGATTTTCAAAAGCGCCTACAATTTTGTAATTGGGCCAGAGGTGAAATGCAACATGATGTCAAATTCTCCAATACTGTTTTATTCAGTGATGAGGCAACTTTTCATAAAAATGGATTTGTTAATAGGCACAATTTCCATTATTATGTTTCGGAAAATCCTCATTTTTTATGCAAGTTGATAACCAACACAGATGGTCTATAAACGTTTGGGGAGGAATTATTGGAGAACATGTAATAGCGCCACATTTCTTTGATGGTACATTGACTGGAACTATTTATCTTCATTTTTTTGGAAAACTATCTGCCACAGTTATTGGTAAATCTTCCTGAAAGAATTCAAAGTAGGATGTGGTTTCAGTAAGCTGGTGTTCCACCACATTATTTAAATGCTGTTAGAGACCACTTAAATAATACCTACCCTAATCAATGGATTGGAAGAAATGAACCCACTACACTACAATAGTGGATTTCTTTTTATGGGGATACGTGAAGGAAAGTGTGGATAAAGACACACCAACAACAGTACAAAATATGAAGGAAAGAATAATAACTGCCTTTACATCTGTCACACCGGCAGTTTTAGTAACAGTGGAAATCTCATTTCAAAAGCGCATAGAGATGTGTGTCAATCAAACAACATATGGAACATTTATTATAATTTTTTCTACTGAGTTATTTGAAGAGACCTCTTTTTTAGTTTATTTTTGAATTTTGTAATTATTGCTCAATAAAACGAAATTGGTTGCAATAATTAGCCCTAGGGAAAAATATTCGTTTTTCACTTCTACATCACATCGTGGAAAAATATACAGGGTGTTACATTTGAGAAATTGAGAAAATTCAATTTAAAATGTTCTTAATTGAACAATAATTTTTATATTTAAATTGACATGTCCTATGCCAATTGTAATGGTCTACTGGATTTAATAAATTATTATTATTATTATTATCGTATTGATATAGCCTAAGGTACGACGGTTTCTTAACAGCTGTCGTGTAGCGGCTAGGTTATCAGCTTCCACGTGTGAGGTCGAGGGTTCGAATAGACTTCTTACAGTTTTTTTTAATACGTTTTGTACGAAACGTATTTCGGCTCGATTAGCAAGTAAAATACGTAATACAAATATTTCTTTAGGGTAAGTTAGATTGATTTGAAAACTTATAGAGACAAGTTTATTTGTTTAATTTTTCTGACACTTTCAAAAATATAAGGGCGATTATGTGCAGGGCTATTGCCTGCCAGGTCATGATTTTCATGCTTAGTGTATTTTAATTCATCACTACACAAATTTCTAACCTTACTAGACGACCATTATATAAAAGGTTCACGAGCTCTCCGTCTATAACATGTTACCAGATTTAAGCAAAATGGGCATGGTAGCTCTTGCATAATTAACACAATCCGAAGGCCTTCATTTTTTAGAATTATTATGGAATTATTGAATTTACGAAATTCGTAAATCCGCACGCCCCTGGCTCTACTATTTATTCTTTTCTGCCAGACTATATATTTTTTTTTCTGTAGTCCCTATAAGAAATAGGCGTACGAAACACCGTATTATTTGAATGAAAGGGTGAGGTAGGTATTTGCAGTGTAAAAAAGTAAACCATTAAGATTATCACTTAATTGTTTTCGTCTTCTTCTTTTAATCAATCCTTAAAGTTTATCGCTCACAATTATAATATTTAAACAGTTGTGACACTAAAAAGTTTGGTCGAAATTGCTGTAAACGTTTCCATAAATTACCAAACAGCAGTTAATAAACTGATCAAAAAAGACAAATGACTTTAACATCAATGAAAAATGATACTGCATATAGGTAATTGGCTATATATTTCATAATAAATTTTTGTGCAGTTGTACAACAAATTTGACTTCAGGAACCGCGACACAAATAATACATGAAAAATTTGTCTGTAAATTGTGTTTCCGGCAAATTTAAATGACAGTTAGTTTTATATAAAAATAAATAAATTGCTTTTTCCTACTGTGGCTATTGGTCACGAATGCGCTAGCTGGCTTTATTGGGCAATATTTTCTTCAATTTAAGTGTAAAATACTGTTGGTAATAAAAGCGTGAGTATCATCCTAGAGAGATGTACATAAGGCCTAACAACAGCCACGCGTATGTACTACATAAAGTTGGTTCAATCGGCTGATTTATTAACTCTAAACTTCATCGCTATGATTTTATACAATGGATAGAATTCATTTCAGTGTATTGCATGATGAAAATTACGATGCTTTTAAAAACCTTTAAAATTGTGCCTCGAAATCAAAATAGAGACTAAAATTTATATATAATTTATATTTTCATACGGTATTTTGCGTAGTAGTATAAATCAACTGTACTCTATTGCTGAAGAGAGATAGTTAAGCCACTCCCCAAAAATGCGCCATATTTAAATAGAATTGTTCTGTTGTGAGTGGCCACAGTGTTTTTGAAAAAATTGAGTGAATATCAGGAAACACACATATTTCAGGTATCGAAAGTGTATCACCAACAACGAGGAATTTTGGACAACATCGATGTTCAATTCATTCTTTTTTCGAAAGAAATGAACCACCAACTCTAGATAAAATGTTAGCGGCGGTGGATGAAAATGAATAAATACCTCAATTTAAACGAAGTAATTTGAACAAATTGATCAAAGGAATTGGATTTCGGTGAGTAAAAATAAATTGTGTCCCGTCTCAAGTAGACACACCTTGATATTTCGGTTATTATTCGGCAGATCGATTTAAAATTTTTCTGTTATGAAACTTTTCAAGGCGCATCTTTTTATGATTTTCAATATATTTTCAATTCTCACACCAACCCACTGCGTTAACTCAAAAATGTGATTTTTCTATATTCTACTTAGCGTTAGTTATACAGCAAAAAATTGTTAAGAAAAGTCGTTCAGAATCAAAAATACCCTTGACAGTGAGTTTTATCAAAATATGCGTATGTACAGTAGGTACAGAAAACTTATGTGCCCCGCCGAGCGCTGAATTACAAGTTACAATCCTGGCGCGTTAAGTGTAATAATTGCATATTACCATCAAAACGCTAATGCTTCGCTAAACGACAATCGTCAAAATTTACTATATTTGTAGTGTAATTTTTCGATTTGTCTGTATATATATTTAAAAACGACACTAAACTTAATCCGATCTCAACCAAAACTTTTTCAGATCTTCTAGAGCACTGAAGAAACCCTCATGCAAACTTTTATCCAAATCCGTTCTCCAATTCATAACATTTGAAATTAAATGCGACAGTAAAGCTGTATAGTTGTTGTTGAACAGGAATGCACGTGGCACATGACGTGACGATTTCACGACGCAACGGCTACACGCATGTCGACCATGCCACGCGAAATGCGACCTATACTTCACATTTCTAACTGATTTTCAATAGTTTGGTTGCAAATTGCAAGTAATTATAAAATAAACAACTTGTTGCGCCAAAACGGCACTAAACGTAATCCGATCTCAACCGAAACCTTTTCAGATCTTCTGGAGCACTAAGGAAACCATAATGCAAAGTTTCATCCAAATCCGTTCAGTAATTTCCGCGCTATCGTGCTAACACACATACTTACATACATTCATATTTTTCAAAAACCACTTTTTTGGGTTCCTGGGACCTCAAAACGCAAAGATATAATGTTATCTCAATTTTCGTTTTTGGAGCAATTTTAGTAACCTCTAACAATTTTATTGTGTTGAGGTTAATAAATTTTAAAAAACTAGACAAAACTAGACCTTTCATTGAAATAATTCATGTTGTACTGTTGTAGCTACAATAAATTTTGTTTTATTTTGAATTTAATCAAAAATATTTTTAACCATCGTTCCACTAAAGTGGGTCAATTTATGCACAAAGTTTCACATCAGAGAAGAATATTACTAGTTATGGTTTGCATTACGAATTTTCTATTTTATATGATATTTCTCTCTTCTTATGCACACGTTATACTTGTATTAGATTTACTAAATTACTAAATACGGGTTTGCGTTTCTAGAGGCGGTTAAATTACCTAATAACTTTGTTCCTTACAACTTTTATGGTTCGTTATAATCACTATATTTCTTAGCTGTAACGCCATTAATTTTAATGAAGATTATAATTATATATTTTTTAGTATTTGCTCGAGTATCGTAATTTATGATATCAAGGGAAGGAAATATGCTTTAATTAGTATTTCTCTTTATTAAACAAGTCACACTTTCTTTATTAAAACTATTAAAACATATACTGCTAATTTATTTTAGTGTAAGTTTTCATCACCTTAAGTTTATTTTAAGACTTTATTTAACTCGTGTGAAATTAACTAGTTTATATATTAATTAATTCATGAACCGTGTTTGATAAATGAACTAAACTGTTTGTAGGTAGAACAAAATAGTACGGATTTCTTCCTAAATTATTTATAACGTAATGAATTCATTTTTGTTTTGAAAATATTTATTTAAATTTGAATTTAAAGTAATAGCTTCTTTATCCACCGGGTATATTTTAATAATGTAGAGTAAATTGGGAAGGAACCGCTTGCAAGCAATTTAATTTCAGGGAAAGATTAATTTTAAAAGTCATGAGAGAACCATTTGCAACTCACTAATTTTATTTAGATGAATAAATATTAAACTAGGGCCGATAAAATTCAGTTCTTTTCAAGTACTAGGTAAACTTTCAATTTCAAACTGATTGCAAGTAGTTTAAACCATGAGAGTCAATTGTTTAAATTAGTTAACTCTCGAAATAATCAATATAAACCGAATTCAAAAATAATAATTTGATTTAGAATTATAACTACTAACACCGGGGCTATTAAATTCATTCTTTTTCCGAAACCATATAAATATTTTATTTGCAATCGATCCCAGTCATTTGAATTGTCCAGAAATTATTGTTTATATCAATTGACGCTACCGGTTATAAATATTTTGCTACACCGTCAATTGATGACTGCCTGGCTCACATATGCTCACGCAATGCGCGTCCGACAGGATGACTTCTAACTTAGGACGGGGATATCTTGCCTAGGCCCTCTGCTAAAGATATCTTTGGTTTTCTACTCCCGAACTGATCAGGCGACCTTTTGGTAATATTTCATTGCTCTGAATTTATATTTATTTTCTTGGTAATTTTGGACTTAGAATATTTGCGGTATTTTCTGTAAATAATTTTTAATTTGTCTTTGTCATATTTTGTTAAATTGTGCTTTCAGCAACTTATAGTAATTTTCAATAAACCGATCAAGTCTAGTAAATCCAGGAAGATATTTTACCATGAATAATACCCTCAGGGGACGCTGCCTTTAAGTGGGACACTCCACCTGAGACGTACCGTTATTTGGATATTTTTTAATAGTGGATTCACAGGGATTTTTCTGCGAAATTCTCAGTCGGGGACGCTGCCTCTAAGTGGGACATTCCAGTTGAGTCGTACCGTCTGATTTAATAATTAAACATTACATCACAATCCAATGCTAAAAAAATTTTTCGGTAGGCAAATTCAGTAATTTTTTCATTATTTACAGCTTGTAATACACCAACGATCATTTTTTGCAAATTACCCTTATGGCATAATGCAAAAACTATAATAAATTTTTCAATAGTATATTACTAAGTTCGATTAATAGTATAAAATTTAATGATTAAACAAGCCTTATTTCTAAATTTTATTAAATAATTAATAAAAATAATTGTTGTAAACCTAAAAAACGCTGTTTACTTGAAAATTACAATATTTCCGGCAACACCTGTAAGTTGCACATTTCCAGGCGTCAATTTTTTGGCAAGTTTTGGTGTCGCGTGGCTATTGGGTCAAGTAGCCACAAATTATTACTAATTATTCCAATTTAACTGTCAATTTTCATAATTGTTACAACTAAATCTTAAAGAGCAAGAGTTAAGCTTTCCAATTAGCTCAAAAAGAATTATATTTTGAAATAAAGTTATTTTTTAGTTACTACGATTTTTCAAATAGAGTGGATTTTAAAAATGTCTAATATTAAAAACTAAATTTTTGTAATTCTTTGTATTACTTATAGTAATCAACTAAAAGGTCTAGGAAATGAATTTATATGGGAAAGTTCATTATTAAATTAATTGTTTATTAAATTGCGTATTCTTTAAAAAACAGCCTTTTGTAATTTCATCTGTTCTGCAATATACACAAAATGAAATCTTAAAACAAATTTTATAATAGTCGCATGTGAAAAACTATCACTTTTCGACAGGCACTTTGTTTAATTAAAATGGTCCAATTTAAACAAGAGTTATGATGTTATAAAGAAGCGCATGCATGCCTCCGCTCGCTAGCCTCGCTCCCTACCACGCCAGAGTTATACGTTATAAACATTTAGAATTCCGCGCTTATTTTTGCTCGCACAAAAATGTTTTTGTAATGAAATTTGTGTAGAATTTCCTGAGCTTCAAAATTGAATTCTTGTAAAATTATGGCTATGGGCAAAATCAGAGATATGCGCAAAAAACTGAACTTTTTTTAAAAATTTATTTATAACTATTTTTCCCAGGTATCATTGGCAGGTGATTGGACAAAAAATGTCTATATACATTAACAACAACTCCTCAAAAGACGAGATCACTTAGATTTATTTCTTTCAATTTAGGTTTCTATCGACAGTTTGCCTGCACTACCATACAGAGGAGCTTAAATTGCAATTACGAAAGTACAAAACTCGAAATCAATATATATTAATTAATTTACAGTGTTTTTGGTCAATACAAGGAATTTGACTTAAACAATGTTATCTTCTTAAAGTTGCAAAATTGCATTTGGTAAGGTAAATTCTTCTTATAAAAAACTTCATAGCATTGGACTTGGTCCTCTTTTATTATCGTGGATTCAGTCGTATCTCTCCGAAAGAACTCAACAAGTTATCGTTGACGGTTATACATCTGAGTCATTTTCGGTAGCATCTGGAGTGCCTCAAATTTCCCATATTGGTCCCTTATTGTTCAACTTGTTCATCAACGACATTGCTAAGTGTATCGAATGTAAATTTTTACGGTTTGCGATTGACCTGAAAATATTTAGCAATATCTGTTCTCAGGTTGATGGTGCACAGATTCAAAAAGATCTTCAAACAATTTATGCTTGGTGTGTTGATAATGATATGATTCTTAATGTCGAGAAATGCCACTCCATGTCGTTTAGTCGCAGGTTGTCACCCATTAATTCTGACTACTGCATTAACAATGTGAGATTACGTAATGTAACCACTGTGAATGACTTAGGAGTTATATTTGATTCTAAACTTTCTTTCTCGAAGCATTTTGAAAAAATTACTGCGAAAGCAAATAAAATGTTGTTGTTTCTTAAAAGAATGGCTCAAGACTTTTCGGATCTTGGTGCGTTAACTACATTGTATATTTCTCTGGTTAGATCTGTTCTGGAATACTCCAACATTGTTTGGTCACCTTACTACAACGTATATATCAATAGGCTCGAATCTGTTCAAAATAAATTCATTCGATTCATGTGTTATAAACTTGGCACAAGGGGATTTTTTTTAAACTGCGAGGAAGTGAAATTATATTTGGGTACCAATTCCTTACATACCAGATGTCAATATTATGATGTTTGTTTCGTATTCAAAATTATCAACAATTACATCAGTTCTCCTGATTGCTTGGAGTCTATGTGTTTTAGGGTAGGTACCATCTTTCAACACTAGAAATGTGTCCATTTTATCTATACTGTCACCAAATTCTACAACGAACTTGATTTATTTAATAAATCTCTTGATGGTTTTAAAAATCAGGCAAGACGTGCTATACTGCAGTAATCCTTATAAATAATCATATTTTTATTTATATGTTATACTTGTTATTAATCTTTAGTATTTGTACTTATTTGTCTTCACATCTCTTTCATATAATATTTATTTTAATTGCTATTTTCTGCCGTGTAAATGTATTATACGTAAATAAATAAATAAATAAAAAATTGAATTCTGTGGCCCTCAGCTTAAGTCAGGATCCAGCAACAGCTTAACTGTTGAGCAACTCAAACTATTCCACCGAACGGTTGCTGACTGAAAACGATTCAAACTTGCCTTTGAATACAAACTTTGTACTTCTTAGATAAACTATGTTCCTATTGACCTCGCTGTACATCGTTAATTTTAACAAACAGATTTTTTATAGACTTATTAAACGTAACTCTTTTATTATCATTTTAAGTGTATAAAAATGTTGAATTAAGAAAAAATCACCCTCCTAATCTCCCTAATGAAGCTAAACTCATTTAATCACTGAACGTTTTGCAAGGAGGCGCTTACATAGTATACATTATATTCATTAATAGCATAGCGGCGGTACTTTATAGTCTTATTGCTTCATTAAAATATGGATTTTCAGTTATGAGCTGGAAAATTGTAGCTAGTGCCTTCATAGCCGATATCTAGACAGGATGGGGTGGACAGGAAGTCAGACCGTAACCACGAAACACTTCCCTTCTCCCTTAATCTCTTCGTTAGATATATCAGGGATTGATTGACGTAGTCCTTGTCACAAAACATGGGATACGACCCATGTTTGATTGGAATTATAATTTTTGTAAATGAGGAGGTAGAAGGGATTAATCATTTTGTGGTGGTATCGGTTTTAATGTTAAAATCAATACCAGGCCCGCTCAGTCGCGGTCAATATTTAAATTAGATACTGTTTAACATTGCCATTTCATACAGGAAACAGTTTGCTAACGTATATTTACACGTTAGTCCAATCCATTTAATATTAATATTATTTTAATTTTTTATGTTTATTTTATTAAAAAATCCTAATAACTTAAAGACTATTGAGAATTCAAAAAACTATGTAATTTAATGGTTTGTTGTAAATTAATTTTCGAGATGCAGCTAATTTTACTGAATAATAAAATTCCAATTGGTATAATTCAACTATTTTATGAACAGAAAATGCTATATAAAACTGTTTTTATCGATAGAAAAATATAAAATTTACTAAAAAAAAAAATCGGCAGCTACTGGAAGTGGCTGGAACCTCCCCTCTCGGTGGATTTTTGAAGCCGAAAAGAGCATTAAATTGTGTGACAAAACGGCACTAAACGTAATCCGATCTCATCCAAAACTTTTTCAGATCTTCTGGGGCTCTAAAAAAACCCTCAACTTAATGAATTTGCAATCATCTATGCGAGTTATTACCTACATTATCGCTCGTTGAATAATATACTATTAGGATATTAACAACTTTAACATCACTTGAACGACTAAGAAAGTCTAATTATCCTAAATACTACAGATTTGTAAAGCAACAAACTGAAAATTGGTATAGTGATAATCTATAATAAATTCACCAACGAAGGTACAGAAAGTATATGATATAGATATTGTTACATCTACCTTTAAAGTTTGTGACAATCCACTAAAAGTTACAAATATGCCGAAATCTTATTAACATGACATGACACCAACGTTATCGGATGACAAACGATGACAATGACAATCGTCAAAATTTGCTCATTGCAATCCGATTGCTCGCGGCTGTCTTTGTTAAATGAAATATTAGCATTTCAGTAATTTCACTACATTTTAGAGGAATATTTGTAGTTTAATTCTTCGATTTGTCTGTATATACATATAAAAACGGCACTAAACGTAATCCGCTCTATTTCTAGAGCAGTGAAGAAACCCTCACACGTGATGTGATGAGTTTCACGATGTAACCGCTACGCGCATCGATCATGTCATGCGAAATGCGATCTATGCTTCATATTTGCTTTGTTTTTAATTTTTTTCACGGAAACCAAATCGAAAGGGTCGAAGTGTGATATATCGTTGAAATAAGAATTTTAACTGCTTTTCAATGGTTCCATTGCAAATTGAAAGCAATTATAAAATAAACAACTTGTTGTGCCAAAATGGCACTAAACGTAATCCGATCTCAACCAAAACCTTTTCAGTTCTTCTGGGGCACTAAAGGAATGCACATGCAAAGTTTAATTCAAATCCGTTTAGTAGTTTTGGCGCTATCGTGCTAAAATACATACACACATACACACGCACAGACATTTTTCAAAAACCACTTTTTTGGGTTCCTAGGACCTCAGAACGTAAAGATTTGATGTTATCTCAATTTTTGTTTTTGAACCAATTTTAGTAACCTCACAATTTTATTGTGGAGAGGTTAAAAAACCGCTACACAAGGAATCACTACTTCCACATCCAGATTTTGTATGCAAGTCTTATGCACACTAAATCCCAATGTAATATTTTACTCCCTTTAGTAATAGGGTGGGGGTGGTAATGGGGGTGGTAAAGAGGGTGGCTAATAGTACAATCAAATTGTACTTTGACCTGGAAAAAATTGTACACTTGAATTTGTCATGCTCAACGTTATCAGGACCACTTAGAAGGTCTAAAATCAAAGAGGTGTCCTCCCCCCCCCTTTTGCTTTAGCCGCCATCTTGAAAAATTTTTGAATCGTTTTATCTCGCGTTATATTGGTCGCACGGAAAAAGTTATTGAACAAAAAATTTTGTAAATAAAATTCTACACATTTTCGGTAATTGCCGCGATGCCGAGAAGTTAATATTTCGTGCGGTAGAGGGCGCCGAAGTTAGCAAAAAACAGTTTATGAAAACAGTGTTGTGAAAGCTGTTTAGGTAAAAATATAGGCCATACACACATATTCAAATAAATTCAAACAAAAATCTAAAATTTTCCATTTCCCTCAAGAGGTCGTTTTATTTGTCCTGAAATTGCGCACCTTTTTCCTCATTTAACCTTTCCTGTATCTTCTGTACTTTACGAAATGCCAATATTGTCCCTATGAATTAGTTGGGACCCTGTATAGTCAAAGTTTCGACAACTGTGTTGGATATATAAGATCCAAATATAGGCTAAGATATCACCGTGAACGAATAATCAAGTCAGTTAGTCGCATTATAAACGTCATCCTCACAGAATAGAATCTTATTAAATTTTATTTACTTGGCCGAAATATCGACCATTAAGTTGTAAAAGTTATACCGGGTGTACCAGGATCATGGACTTTTCTCCTTTAGTTTTGAAGGTATTTGATTGAAATTTAGGATATACTACATACATAACAAGCGGCACTTTTTAACAAACAATTGATTTTTTTTCACTTCCGGTTTTGCCTGAGGTGACACTAACTTTCGATTTTTTAATGAAATACCCTGTATATTATTATATTTTTGAATTCTGCATAATTTTCTGAATCCAATGATGCCAAATAAGTGATATTTCAAACATCAATTATTTTTATAACATAATTATTGGTTTTCCATTTAAGTGTGCCATGACGGTATCGGTTTATTCTAAATGACCCGTGTAATGCTACAAAAATCGTAAACCCGTTGAAAACACTAAATTACGTGATTTATGAGCAAATAAAATTCACCAAAATTGTTTTTGGGGCAAAACTAAATTTTTTCGTACCATATCGGTACCGCGGTACCATTTATTAGTAACATTAATAATGAATTTATTCATATGTCGTATTAAAATGTGCGATAAATACAAATAAAATTACAGCTAAAAGAAAATAAAATTTTATTCTAATTACCTTGTTACATATAAGGTGGTGTTTTTTTTTTTTCCTCGCTTGTTGGCTTTGGATGACCCATCAGCCATTACCCCTTGTTTTATAAAATAAATAATAACGTTTGCAAACAAAACTAATTTAGTGTTATCTAAACCCATCCTATTTATGCTGTTATTATCAACCTAACCTAACCGAAGCTATTTACATGTATACGTACACATATATCCCCTCTAACGCCAGGATGAACACAGGGACACTCACTTCACGTCAAGGGGTCTATCTTGACGACTTTAATAATACGTAGACATAGGAAATGGGCCACGGTAAAATATGGGTTTTGTATCGACACAGGCATGGATATAATAGGATACAAACAACTCTACAAATATGTATACATACACATATAATAATAATAATAATAATAATAAACGTCTTTATTTATAACCACAGAATAAAGTATACAAACATATTTATACAATAATTTGGCTTGAAAAATGTGGCATAAAAGGGCGAAGTTCAGTTTCTACAATACAGGTACTGTAAAATCTGTTCTACCACTTAACCCTGAACGGCTGCAATAGTAACGGACAGACCTCGATGCAGATAGTCGTCGAAGTCTAGCCAGTACTATCACAACCAAACTAACCTACAACACTAAAAAGATTTTTACTGTTAAAACAATTGCAATTCACATAAATATTCATATGCACTCGTATATATATACACACACATATATATACATGCACATATATATATATATATATATATATATATATATATATATATATATATATATACATACATATATACACACATATAAACACACATTATACATACATAATTATATATTAAATACACAATAATACACATATACATAAATATATACACACTATATTTTTTAACATAACTAGTGATTCAATTCTTCACATTGTGAATTAAATAATAGTTGTTTATATTTTCGTTTAAAATCGCCTATTTTTAAAAGTTTCAAATAACCAGGGAGAGAATTATAGACTTTGCATATTTGATATGAAAAAGACCGTTTGAAAAATTCTGTACGATGTACAGGAGGCGTCAGTAAGCCTCTAAATCTTAAATTTAGGGAATGCACGTCAGTCCGAAATTGTAATCTTTGATATAAATATGGAGGACATTTATTTATAATTATTTTATGATACAAACATGCTGTATGTAGCGACCTACGACGCTCCATGTTCAACCACCCTAGTTCACTCAATTTATAAGAAATTCTCTCACGCCTACGAATACCGTAAATTAAACGTAGGCAAGAATTCTGAATTTTTTGAATTTTAGATTTATATGCGATTGTTAAATTAGGCCCATAAAGTGAGTCAGCATAATTTAATATAGATAGGACTAGACTTTCGCATAATAGTATTTTTGTGTTCCGAGGTAGAAAGCGCCTGTTACCATATATTAATTTAATAGTTGCATATGCCTTTCGGATTAAAGTGTTAATATAATCCACAAACCTGAGGTCACAATCTATTATAACACCGAGACTTTTCTACTATTTCTAGTTCGTTACCATCAATTTTTATTTTAGAGAGGTTTTTAATGTTGCTCCGAATTTTTTTGGGCCCAAAGATTATAAGATTTGATTTGCTTGTATTAATAAATAGACTGAGCTCTCTGACTGAGTCAACAAATAATTTTAGATCTTCATTTATATGATAACAAGCACCATCTACATCAGAGGGATTAAAGGAGTAATAGAGCTGGGTGTCGTCGGCATATAAGTGTATCTGACAGTTAGTAAGGCACTTAGTAAATTGGCTTGAATATATAGAGAAAAGCATGGGACCCAGAATAGAACCTTGTGGTACTCCAGATCTTAAAGCAATATAATTCGAAAAATTATTATTTATTAAAACTTTCTGCTGTCTACCTTTTAAGTAATTTTCAAAAAATTTAATAGCGTCTTCAGTGAGCCCAATATAGTGTAAAATAGATAGAAGCAGGTCATAGCTGATATATACTTACATATATGCGCACATACACTATTTATTCCTTATGCTATAAACTTAAATAAGGTGGTGTTGGAACACAAAACATTACAACAGTTGTTCAAAATGCTGTCCATTAACGTCAATGCACTTCTGAACTCGCATAGCTGTTTCTCGAACAACGTTCGCCAATTGCTGGACCGTTATGCTATTAATTGCTCGCCTTACTCGTAGCTCCAGGTCTTCACGGGTTGTAACGACGGTTGCATAGACAATATTTTTTAAACGACTTCAAAGAAAGAAAGTAAGGGGCGTTAAATCAGGTGACCTTGGAGGCCACCTCACAGGACCAATCGTCGAAATTACGTTTTCTCCCAATCTTCGTTGAAGGTAACCAATTACTGTCCTTGAATTATGGGGAGGAGCACCATCTTGTTGGAAATACATTCATTGTCCTAAATCTAAAATAACTCATCTAAAATGTCCTCAATTTCATTTTCCAGGGATCTCAAATATCTGGAACCAATCAGAGGTCCTTCAAATATTATTGGACCAATGATTCTACTACCGATTATTCCAAGCCACACATTGAAACTGAACCGCACTTGAAAGTTACCCTCCCGTAATAAATTTCGATTTTCTTGTGACCAATATTTTGTATTTTGTCGGTTAAATAATAATTTTAAACCTAGACTCGTCCGAAAATAAAATCAGTCCCAAAAAATCATTGTTTGGCTGCACGTTATTATACAAAATCCAATTGCAATATTCCATCCTACGTTCGTAATGACTTTCGTACAAATGCTGGTGCAATTGATATTTAAAAGATTTATAGTGATATTTGTGCAAAATTCGGCTTACTGTTTGGTAACTGATGTCCAATTAATATCCAACGTGCCTTATAGAAACAGTCTTATCAACTTCTATTCGAGCCAAAACATTAATTTCTGTTCCTTCGTCAATAATGTAGTTTTCTTCGGGATCATTGTTGGTCTCTCTTCCGAATTGGTTTTCGCTGGACATTATCTATCAGGATAATAATAATAATAATAATAACCTTTATTTATCCTTTAGATCATAGACAATGATATAGGACAAGTCAAAATAAGAATAAATAATAATAAATATGTAAAACATAAAACATGAAAATACAAATTCTACACATAACTGTAAATTATTAATAGTGGCGTATGCAGTTGGAAAATAATAAGAATATCAATTAACCAATTCTATACAATAAGTAATATTGGTAAGTCAATATATAAATAAAACATTTTTCGTATGCAATATAAAAAAATTACAGGGCGTCATACAAATAAAACAATATATTAAAAACAGGCAAGCAAATAAATATATTAAAAACAAACAGATATATTAAAATATATGATTCATGATCCAAAATATATATACATATATATATATATACTGCTATGATATATTTATTGTGCTATTATTTTTTTTTTTATTAATTTATTTGGGCGCCAGATGCCTCAACATAATTCATTGTAGACATCAATTCTTGTGATTAATATTTATGTAAAATTTAAAAAGAGCATGAAATACTGCACATAACTTGCGTACAGTTCAAATCTTTACCTCAAGAGCCGGTTCATATATGATTCACACAGTGATACTTGTTAATGAAAAACCTTCGTCAACATAACAATTTAATATATAATGGTAAATGGTTTCTTCAATTGACATGGACCAATAACTTACTAACTAAACTACTAGGTAACTAAAAAAACAAACTAAACTAGCTAGGCGAAATTTGAATTCAAATTAAAATTGTATCTTTTATTTTATTATCAATTTTGCAAAATGTACCTGAGAGATCTCTCGACTGTTGATTCACTTTAATCACTCCCTATTTTCTCACCTCGTTCGGATTCATAACTATCGGCTTTCGTTGCGTTCTGCCCAAATCTGGTGCTGGTACCAATCCCAAACGGCTATTGTTGATAGGTCGTTGTGTGGTTGCAAATTTGTTTGCCTTTGCTTCCTCACACACGAAACACTACACCTTTGTTTGACACACCTTTTCTGTTTTCAAATGAACGTTTCAAGTTACTCACAAATTTTACATCAGATTATTCCTTAAATTGGTATCCACATACCCTTCTTCATTTGATAATCTTGTTTTTTTTTATGTGTTTTGACGTTCTTTCGTTCTTGTCAGTTTTATATTTTTTTCCCCTCTTTTTTTTTTAAATCACCTTGGAAACCATCAAATTCACTAACTAACGTGATTTGCTAATTATTATTATAACTACCTTTACAAATTTTACTTATTCTAAAATATTATTTAACGAAAATTTTTCATTCTACAAAATATCACTGCCAGTCTCATACTCTTTTAAATTTTCTCAACTAAAAATTTCTTATGTAGGGAATAATATAGCAATACATATACATATACACACATCTACATATAGTAACAAAATAAATATAAGTAAAATTGACGCACATACAAGTTCATATGCAGATATATATGCCAGAAATTCTAGCTACAATTTAAAAACTCAATGATTGAGTAACAAGTTTTCTCTACTAGCAGTTTTCTTACCATTTTTTTATAACGTCTGCATGGCAGGTCACGCACATTTTTTGGTAAGCTGTTATAACAAATTATACAATTATAGTACGGGGAATCTTTAAATGTTGTCGTTTTATGCGAAGGTATTGCATATAAATTACCATGTCTCGTACTATAACTATGAGCTACACCCAGAGTGTCAAATAATGCCATATTATCCCTCGCAAAAAGCAAACATTTATAAATATAAACGCTGGGTACTGTAAGGATTTCATTGACCTTAAACACTATTCTGCATGTATCATTGTATTTCATATTAAATATGAGTCTTAATATCCTCTTCTGTAATATAAACACTCTATTAATATCCGTGGATTTACCCCACAAAATTATATTAGAAGAGATGCAGGAGTAGGCCAACGCATAGTAAATATTTAACAAACCTGGTTGTCCGAGTTTATTTTTCATTTGCAATATGGCATAATAAGCCTTATTTAATTGTTTGCAAACATGGTCGACATGACATATCCAACCGAGGTTACTATCAAGGTATGTTCCTAAATATTTGAAATTAGTTAAAAACGGTATCAAATCCTGAGTTAAAGGCCTTCTAAGATTAAAATTGATATATTTAGTTTTTTTTTTCATTTAAAATGAGTCTATTACGCTGACACCATGCACTCATGGTCTCACAGACATAGCCAATCTTTATATAGAGTTCCTCAGGAGTTGAAGCACAAATTGATACTGCTGTATCATCTGCATACATAGTGATATTACCTTCATTGAAAAATTTAGGAAGATCATTTATATACAAAGAAAATAACAGCGGACCTAAAACAGATCCTTGAGGAACACCTAAATTAATGTCATTTAAATCAGAAGCTACATTTTGATATTTAACAGTTAGTTTTCGGTTACTCATATAATATATTAACCAGTTTAAAAATTTGCCTCGAATTCCAATATTTTCTAACTTAGTCGCCAAAAATGTATTATTAACAGTGTCAAATGCACTAGTTAAGTCAAACAAAATAGAGACAACATATTTGCCCTGATCCAAATTTTTGTAGACATAGTCTATAAAATAACAAGACGCAGTTTCTGTAGATTTACCAGGTCTGAAACCATGTTGGCACGGTGTAAGTATGTTTTTAAGTTTGAGGAACTCAAGAACTTGAGATGTTGCAAATTTTTCCAACAGCTTAGAAATACATTTAACAGATGTATTTGTCGATAGTTTTGAATGTCATTATTATTCCCATTTTTAAAGACTGGTATTACCGAAGCTATTTTTAGACAGTCAGGGAAAATACAGTTATTCAGTGATGAATTTAATAAATATAATAGTGGAGTATCTAAGTGGTGGATTATGCCTTTAAGAATTTGCGCCGTGACACCATCAATTCCAGATGATTTCTTATTTTTAAGATTCCTAATAACGTCATATAGCTCATTACCTGAAATAGGCTCAATATAGATGGATTCCATGACATTGTCTGACAGTGTGCATGGCAATGATAAATTGTAGCTAAAAAAATCGTTAACTTTGTTAATAGCCGCAGATGCAAAGTGGGTAGAGAAAAGGTTTGCTACTTCATTTTCGTCAGTAATAATATCATTATTGACCTTTAGCGTTATTAGGACATTTTCGTTTTTGGTTCTACCTAACCGTTTGTTAATTATACCCCATGTTTCCTTTGTTTTATTTTGAGCATTTCTAATTTTATTTGTGAAATAATTTTCTTTAGCGTTGTTAATGTTTTTCCTATATTTCTTTTTCTTTTGTTTATACAATGATACTATCATAGGATCACGTGTATTTTTCATTTCCCAATAAAGTTTTTTGATATGAATATCGTTGGGCATAAAGGTCGGTAGCCGTAACTGCATTTCTTTTACATTTTCCATAAATAATTAACATTTCCACTTTTTTATCTCTTTTATAAATTTGCAGCATTTTGAACACAATTAACAAGAATTTTAAACAATCTTTAAATACACAATAAAAAAACACCGTTAAACCAACAAATGTTTGACAAGCTAAATATTTCATTGTTTTCAAAGCCACCTTAGTTAATTCTTAACATTTAATCGCAACAAAATTTTATTTTCTTATTTTCTTTTAGCTGTAATTTTGCTTGTATTTATCGCACATTTTATTATGAATAAATTCCTTATTAATGGTACTAATAAATGGTACCACGGTATCGATATGGTTCCATTTGAAAAAATTGAGTTTTGCCCCAAAAACAATTTTGATGAATTTTATTTGCTCATAAATCACGTAATTTAATGTTTTTAGCGAGATTTCGATTTTTGTAACATTACGCGGGTCATTTAGAATAAATCGGAACTGTCATGTCACACTTAAATGGAAAACTAAAAATTATATTATAAAAAAATTGATGTTTGAAATGTCACTTATTTGGCTTCGTTGGATTCAGAAAATTATACAGAATTCAAAAATGCACTAATATAAATATTTAAAAATATTTAAAAATCAAAAGTTAGTGTCACTTCCGATGAAACCGGAAGTGAAAAAAATCAGTTGTATGTCAAAAAGTGCCGCTTGTTATGTATGTAGCATATCCTAAATTTCAATCAATTATCTTCAAAACTAAGGGGAAAAAGAGGGGTATACCATGATCCTGTTACACCCACAGAGCTTCGACTTGTTCAATGTGTAAAATAAATAATAAATAAATAGATAAATAAATAACATCGGAGCTAATTACGACCCCCTTTATCCCGGAAGGCTCTAGAAGAGCCTTGTGTGGGAGGGGGCTACACATCTAGAGACAAGGGACACACACCCAATATCCGTGTATAGTGGAAAAATCCCTCTCACAGTATTTTCCACTGCCACGACCGGAAATCGAACCCGGAACTTTTGGGTGAGAGGCAAGTCAATTTTTTTTTTTTGCCAATTTAAATATCTTTATTCAAAATTATATATAATTAATTTCTTAACCATGGCATTTCATTTATTGCATGTGTACATTTTATATATATATTCAGAAAGTGAATACAATACCAATTTATTAATTTATATCACCAAGAACACAGCGAAGTGTAAGGAGCATATAAACCCGTCGTTGGAAGACAGTTGTATTGAAATACTTGAAGTTAAGTTAATTTCTGTTTTTCTTTGCTGCTCTCCTAATAATAGTTTAAGCTAATTCTCCTTATATTTCTGCAATGCAGTTATGATGTGACAGTTAACGATACATTTTGTTTATTAGTGAATTACGTGTTATTTATTACTGTAGGAAATAATTTATAAAAAATCTACTTAAGGGTGCGAGAATAAAAATTTAAAATAAAAAGTATTCTAGAATAACGTGTCTATGTGCAATAAAATATCTACAGGTATAATTAGAATTTATTCTGACGCACCGAAGTGCAAGGGTAGGAAGGTATAGGAAGAGGGGATGAAAGGAAGGGGGAGGAAAGAAAAGTAGTTTGTCTGTATGTGAGAGTTATGTGTAGTAGCTGAGAGACAAGTGCGCTTACCTCTCTGCCTCTCACCTCTCGATCACCAGTCATACACCTCAACACACACATAAAAGTAATAAAATATTATACAAACCTGCTCTATTTGCCTGGACAACACTTTTATTGTTACAGTTTTATCACCTTCGGGGAAAATTTAAAATTTTAATGATCTCTGTGCTCTGGCTATTATGTAAACATATAAAAAATTTGAGTTTTTAGCAAAAACCTGACCTATTTGCTCGGTAAAAGTTTTTGTTATTACATTTTTAACAGCTTCCGTAGCTCTGAAATGCTTTGAAAGTTTAATAAGCTGTATTATTACTGAAACGTATCGTGTTATTAATAATTTAAACACATGGAAGTGGAAAATTTGTTGTAGTTTTTAATATATTTATAATTATAATTCTTTAAATATTGCGTGCATAATTTTTTTGAATATGTTTGTTACATCTATTGTTGATAATTAAATTTACTAGTAGAGCTTAAGACCGGGCTATTGTTCATACTTAATAGAAGAATATTTGATGCGGTGAAATCCCGAGTCATCTATGAAATATATTTTTGTGGATATTCGTATAAACTAAAACTTTTTAGCCTCCCGCAAACCTTGAACTAACTCATAAGTAAATAAAGATGATACTCTAAATAATATTGTGCACAATTAAAGAACCACATGAACAACGAATTGAGTACAGTAAATTCTGGAAAAAATTTGAAATATCTAAGACTTGATTTTTACATCTTTCACGCGTTAGCACATTATACGGCCGAACCTCAATTCTTATCTTTCAACTAAAGGGGTAGTTTGAGTATGGAGGGAGTGAATTCCATTGAAGTTTTTTTTTTCAATTTTGCCATGTTTTTAATAAGACTTATTATTTTACTTTTAAAGATAGTTTTAAGATAGTAGTCCATTTAACAAGGTCCTGAACATCAAAAGTTTATAGGAACTTTTGTAATACATTTCCCCTTCTGTTTTAGGGGATCAGAAAAACGATGGTGATGGTATCGAGTTTTGAAATCCTTGCGTACTACCCATTGTTACGGGTCAAATAAAATTTAAGACTTATTCCAGAAGTTTTGACAAAAAGTCCCAACATACAAACAAAAAATCATTCACATTTGCCAACTGTTCTTTCTGGTGATATTCAATCTTAGTTTGAATTTGGATTTTGAAGTTACTTTTAATTTTGATTAGCTGTTAATGTCCCTATTTATATCTTAATATTTGTATGATATGACTGAGTAGATAACAGTTATCTTAAATACTAAATAAAATATTTACATTTACGGTACACGAGACGCATGAGGGGGGGAGGGGGATAACAATCAGTATATTAGTAAGGGCCAATCTCTCAGGTGAGACTAGGTTAAAAGAAAATAACAGAACATATACGTTTATAACTGCGCAGTTACTTACAGGTATTAAAAAGAAATCATCAGGGCTAAAGGCCCATACCATCTAGGTGCACAAAATGGCCGTCTATATCTGTAACTGTCTTATATATTCATATGGAAAGTAAAACGTCCTTTCCTTTTATTAGGTACACAATTAAATGAATTTTAATGTTACTTATCCCGGCCTCCAACGTCTCCAAAGGGTGACGGGAGATGAAGGCACTTCAGCATTCCTCGCCTGCACTCCTATATAACTGCGTAAGGCTCTGCCACTCCTCTCCAGTCTCTATACAAAATATACCTGTAGCGTCCTTCACCAAAACAGAATTTCTGGTAGGAATCAGCACATGGACATTCCAAAAAAAACCGTCAGTCTCCAAAAAAGAACTCCCAAAACCTGACTTTACCATTTACAGTAGGACTTGAAGTAGTCTTACAACCATACAAAATTTGCCTATAACAAGAATTAGCGCTTCAGAATTTGGGGTATTTCTAGGAAAATTTGCAGAATCCCCACAATTTAAAAAAATGGGATGCTTTAAAAGCATTGAAAGGATAGATCTCGACCTATCGGCGAAACGACGCGTCGCTGAATAAGGAATAACCTAAAAAACGGCTTGTTGTTTTTTTGTTCCAACCACATGTTCTCGAACACCAATTACAACTTGACATTTCATCTGAAATTACCCAGAATCCCTAAAGACGCGCGCGCACTTACTATTAAAATTATAACGACCCAGAAAATAATTCTAGCCATGGAAATTTTAAAACAAACACTAAAATGAGATCCCATATGTACAAATTCCAATCTTAAATGATATTTTTCGCATAAAATGAATAAACCTAGAATGAATAAATCAAATGACAACAGAAACAGTCTCTTTTCTCAATGTTGGTAATATATTTTTTCCCCCAGTGAAATATGACAGCTCATGAAAAAGAATGGATAGAGGGTTCTTATTTATTTAAAGTTTAAATTCCTATTTACAAAAATACATGATTGAATCCTAATTCAATGTTACACCATATGAAGGAAAAACCAGCATAATAATAAATTAATTCAGTCAATTCACATTAGAATACCCCCGACCAACCCCTGAGGGCTGAACCTATTCCCGCCCGTAATAGCAATATCTCAAAAAAATAAGAAAATACGGACTCGACAAGGTTATCTATGGATTTTCGAGAGCAGGGATCATGATAGAGGTGCTATTTTCCACTCTACCCTCCCGCAACTATCCCCAACGTATAAAAGCCACCCTCTCTTCTATGCTGTCGATCCTAGGCATACGGGGATTCGTCGGACCAAAGATTTTATAGGAATATCAGGAAAACTAACCATTACTAAACCACAGTTGACCTAAGCATTCCCCGCAGGTTGTACTGTCTTGCTCGCAAAACCAAAATCACTCAAAAAACGGGCTTCTCACGGGTTTTCGAGGGCGGTAATCACGATGGTTTTATTTTTCACTTTACTCTCTCGAAACTACCCATTACGTATAAAAACCACCCCCCCTCTTCCATGGTGTCGGTCCTAGACATGTGTGGATTCGTCGGATCGAAATTTTTATGGGAATATCATTACATAAGCAACTCCCGGGGGCTACACATACAGTTTATAGAAAAAGGGGTATTTTTATACATTGGGGGTAATTGCGGGGGATATGGTGAAAAATAACACCACCACCGTGATTCCCGCCCTCAAAAACACGTAAGAAACATTGTCGAGTCCGTATTTCCTTATTTTTTAGATATCGCTATTACGGTCGGGGGTAGGTTTAACCCCCGGGAGTGGCTCCGGGGTACTCTAATGTAAATTAACGGAATTTATTATCATTCACCCAAAAACCCGATCCGACAATTCCTCGCAAGCCCAAGGCCAAGAAGCCGGGAAGAGGGGTGGTTTTCCTTCCTACGCAAGGGTGTCAAAACTCGAAACAATCACCATCGTTTTTCTTACGCGAAAAAAGTGGAGGAAATGTATTGCAAAAGATCCTGCAAAATAAAAACCGATCACTTAAAAGAAAAAGAAAAACAGGACACAAGTACATTCCAAAAATACAAAAAAATCAACGCAGTATGTATGTATGTAACCTTAGAAATAGATCTCTTAACATACAACACAAATCGCAAGGTAAAAGTTGGCAGACATGTAAATTTGAAGAATTTATAAATATTATACTATGTTACAAGTGTAGAAAATTTGGTCACCTGGCTAAAAAGTGTAAGAGAGACAAGCAAGTGTATGGAGAATGTGCGGGGGACATCAGTCATGTGAACTTGAAAAAAATATAAGCATATTGTAAATATACCACAGAAGGTTTCCACCCATTGTTTCTGCGAGTTTGCTATTATAAACGTATGTGATGAGTGACATAAATATTTAAAAGGTAATCAAGTAGTTTCAGTTAAGTTTTTTGAGTTAAAAAAGAGCATTTGAAACGATAAGTAGAGAGTTGTTAATATCCAAGCTAGAGGGAAGAGGGCTGAGAAATAACATGCTAAATCGGTATAAAAGTTACCTAAGTAACAGATCACAAAGAGTTAAATATAAAAACTCAGTTGCAAGTGAGCTATAGATAGAAAATGGCGTTCCTCAGGGAACTATTCTGGGTCCTATTCTATTTACTCTCTGTATGAATGATATTGTTAAAAAATGCAACAAATTTGTATATTGAGATAAATAATTATAAGCTTGAACAAGTGAATGAAATTAAGTACCTGATGAGTATTATAATAGATGAGAACATAAAAGTAAAAAAATATTGCAACAATATATTAAATAAATATAATATAATATAAATAAAAATATTAAATAATATCATAAAAGGTTTATTTTATAAGAAGATAGGTAATAGTTTAACGATTAGCACCAAAACTCTTATTATACTGATCAATAATAGCTCCACATTTTTAATATTGCTAAGGTATCCTTTTCAATTTTAACCAAAACGAAATAGACAAACTACAAAAATTACAGAATAAATCTATGAGAATAATCCTTAAGTGTAACAGGATACATTAATAAAAATATGCTAGAAATATTTAATTTCATGAATGTGAAGCAAATAATACTATTTAAAACTTTAGATGTATTCATAAATTGAAGAACAAAAATACTGCTCTGTACTTATGTAATACAGTGAGATATGTGAATAACATTCACTCACGTAATATAAGACAGAATAATGACTTTTTTATAGATACAGCCAAAACATCATTATTAAATAAAACTATGTTATATAACGGTCGAAATATGTTTAACAATTTATCAACAGAAATAAAAAAATTTGAGAATTATTTTAGATTCAAAGAAAAGATAAAATACCACATACTAGCCCAATAAAATGGGACGAAATTTGTCGATTTGGATGAAATAATTCAGACCGGGCTAAAATTTTGCGAACAAGCTTATTTTGTGGTACCTTTTAACATATCAAAAGTCCCCACCCATAGACGTTGGTGGAGGGGGGGCTGGGGTGAAAATAGGAAAAAAAATAGTTTTTCCCAAAAATTATAATTATAGGCAATAAAAATCCGCACAATTTCGTTTTTTTTTAACTTCGGACGACCTATTGAAGCCGAGATAGATTTTTTGAAATTTTTACAGTTTTGCGACGCAAAATGTTTCAAATGAAAGTTGTACAGTATTCGATTATGAACAATTTTCTTTTATTTTTCATTTCCATTCGATCAATATTGGCAGAAATATGAATTTTTAAATATCTTTACAGCACGCTATCAGAACACTTGTTTCATAATAAAATCGATAAGAACTCAAAAACGATAGATCGTACACATATAGTGTGACTAATGAAAGTTGGAGAGAATCTAATTTTAAATATGTTGGTGTATGTACAAAATCGTTTTGATAACGAGTGAATGAAGATAAAAGGCGAAAACATGAAGAATTGTCATTTTCAAGTGCATATTGACAAATAGCTATTTTTTGATTGGCTTTAGGCAGTAATGAGACTAAATGTTTTTTGAAGAGAATTAAATTATCTTTAAAATGAGCTCCGAGTAACCTTCATAGGATGAATGGTTCACGAGTTACAGCTGTTTGAAGCTGACCAAAAATTTATCTTTTATCATAAATTAAGATTTTCCTGCAAGAACTGTGCATAATAAATATAAATATATAAATATATATATATATAATTTAATAAATATGGCCCCAGTATGAAACGACTCAGAAATACTCACAGAATAGTTTCTGATAATTCAAACAGTGAAAAATTATTATTAAATGTACATTTTTGTACTTCAAGCGTGACGAAAATTGCCTGTTTGCTAAAAATTAAAGATCAACCGCATTTTCAATCGTTAATTCTTTGTCGCTGCTTATTGAAAATCATACACGAAAAAGTATTTTTTGTAGGAAATTTTGTAAGCTTTCATTTAGGTCAATTGTAACTCGTGAACCATTCATCGTATGAAGGTCACTTGGAGCTCATTTTACAGATAATTTAATTATCTTCAAAAAAACCTATAGGGGTCATTATTGCATAAAGCCAATCAAAAAGTAGCTATTTATCAAAATGCACTTGAAAATGACAATTTTTCATGTTTTTCCCTTTTATTTCAATTTACTCGTTATCAAAACGATTTTGTACCACCAACATATTCAAAATTTGATTTTTTTTTAACTTTCATTAGGTACACTATATGCGTATCGTTTTCAAGTTCAACTGTCAAAATTTCTAAAAAATGTATCTCGACTCCAATACGTCGTACGAAGTTAATAAAAAACGAAATTGTGCGGATTTTTATTAACTATAATTTTCATGTGTACATGTTTTACAGTAAAATTGATACCTTCCGAGTTTTTTGCCAAAAACCGATTTTTTTAAATTATTTTCTCCGCCACCCCCCACCGCCGGCGTCTACGGGTGGGAACTTTTGATATGTTAAAAAGTACCATAAAATAATCCTGTTTCCAAAATTTCAGCCCGCTCTGAATTATTTCATCCAAATTGTCCCATTTTATTGGGCTATAATAACTATGTACCTACAAAGTTAAAAATTAAGGTAGGTTGTTGTCTGCGTTGTTTAAACCAAATTTAACCGGAAATAGGCAGTCGTTAAATAAATGTTAAAAAACCTATATTGAATGTAAATTGTTAATGGTATTAAATTTATTGTATATATTCCTTATGTTTATAATTATATAAGTATGTTTTATGCATATATCTACATTAAGCTAGTATATCTAGGTTATAGTTACTATATCAATATTAAGTTTTATGTTGTATTGTATTATCCTTGTATAACAGAAACTACTAAATCTATCTATTTATGTATCTACCATTTTTAATTTGAAAACTAAATATATCTGGAAAGTGTGCAAACTCCCTGAGACTATTAATTTCCACTCATTTAAACACCAAGTAGAACAAAATGAGAGTTTTTGGTGGAAGCTAATGAACTGAAGAATCATCAAGAGCTAGTGAAGATTTTTAAGTATACGTAATAAGTGTTTGATTAACTTGGTTTGTTATATCGATCCTGTAATGTCAATACCTTTATAATAACAATTACAGGTGGTAAATTAGAAGTTCTACGTGTAGTTTTCGATAAAAATATGTCAATGTTGTATATACAATATATCACATGCAGTTTCAACGTTCTTCACAGGATGTCGTTGATGTTCTTTTTGTCGGATGAAAAACTTGTAAAACTTATACTACAGTTTTATTAATTTCGATAAAAATTTGCTTGATTTATTATTTTACATCAACGTAGTATAATAATATAAAAATACGTTACCCCAGAGATGGGTAACATTATACTAGAATTATATCAGAAAGAACGAACTTTGTAGAGGAAATATCTGAGTCGTGTATATCAAGCCATTGGCGTAATATTGGTTTAATCACTTTAAATTCTCTTCGAATTATAGTTGATTAGGCACTTCTTAGCCAGCCTCAGTTTATGGTCGATTGAAAATAGCAATGCGACATTCAGGATATCACGCCTTGGCACGCGGTGATCGTATTAATCTGAAATCTCAACATGTTTTAGTAACTTTTATCAGCTTTAGTTAGGTTTTGTGAAAGTATACGCGAAATCATTTTTCGATTATGAACGTCATATAGTAACAAAACGAGTAGAACTTGCAGATGCACGTGGTCGATTCCAAGTTAGTTATTGTTTATGATGAATAAAACAAAAAGGTGTTGTTTCACTAAATTCTATGATTCTATGGCAAGACTGTAACAATGAAATAAAATTTTCCTGAATTACTATAAATTAGGAATAGAAATAAGAATTATAAAAACCTTAAATAAGAACTTTGTGTCCATTAACACTTTTGATCAGATACACTTCAACTGCGTTTTCTCGTAATTTCAAGAAAATCGAAGTGCAATTTCCATTTAATGTGCACGGGGGATAACGAGAATGCCACTCTTCAAATGCTAGTAGATCCGCTTTATCACGATTTATACGAGATTGTCGCATTCCGACGTGTTGTTCAGTTGCTTGCGTTTGACGCGCTGTATCTTAAAAACTGTTAGACTGGCGGGGAAAATGCATAGAACATATTTTAGAATTTTATAGTCTTCAATTCATTACTTTTTTTCCTAAGACCAATAGGAACGGAAATATTTGCAAAAAACTTATTTAGATCGTCATCTTTCCAAGATGGCGACGCGAGTGGTCTTTCACCAAGGTCGTAAACTCGTGGTTATGATCAGGACGGTAAATTTTACGATTCCACCAAATTTTATCTCTTTACGACATTTTGCGTGATAGACATTTTTTTTCACCATGTTGCTTGGATAAGATCTTATATCATAAGAATAAAATAATTTTAATACGATCAACATTACGGCATAACTAATAACTGAAGGTAAAGGCAAATAGTAGAAATAAATGAGAGAACTGCACTCATGCCTTAAAATTTGTACAAACATAAAAAATGCGTCGTATCCTTTAAATCGTGTCTCGCCTAAACTAGTAACATTTCAGTCGGGAAGTCAAACCTATATACTCGTACTCCGCTGAACATGAGAGTTCGTACCCGCTTCACAAAGTTTATCTTTCCTTATACTGCAGGGTTGGAGGAAATAAGATAAAATGACTAAATGTTATTTCTCTCTGACGTTACTCATGTCTCGGGTAATACATTTTATTCTAGTAATTTGGTGTTGAGCTATATAAAGAAAATACAGAAAATGAAAAACCCTTGTGATCTAAGCCAATACCGAATACTAACAAATATTACACAGGAAAAATTCAAATTTATCATAAAGAAGACTGTAACATTTGTGTTCGAGAAATTATTATCCTGTATTTTTTAAGGATTAACAACAATTATAAAATTTTAGGGCAATGTTGATAAATCTTTTCGATTAAAAAGGATTTTAATTAATTTATAGATAAACACCACAGGAATTAGACAACCCCCAATAAGTTTATATTTGTTTCAAGTCAGAGATTATCAGTCTACAGATAATATAAAATATAAATATTATAAATATATGGATTAAAATTAAAGCTAATAAAGTTAGTTACATAATGCATATATTCATAGGCGTATATTAAAAGTATATAACATACAAAAATAGTATCAGGTGTACAATTTTAAAAGTACAGCTATTGTATTTTCATACATTAGTGCGCACAACAACACAGGTATTATCATATTTACAGAAAAAAGTTAAGAAAACAATTAGAAATCAGCACTTGCATTACATTTGTTTTAAAATATTCATCCTCATTACAAAAACAATTATTTAATAAAAGTGATTTAATTTTAGTTTTAAACTGCATATAATTTAGAGTTTTCCAATCACTAGGTAGTTTGTTGTACAGGGTGTCTCACCGGGCACTGAATCGATCGATGTAGAGAAAAGTACGCATCAGAAAATTTTGAAAATTTAGATAGTTACTAATGTCGGTGTGGCCAATCCAACTAAAATAATTACAAGCAGCTGGCACTTCCGCTTATACCGGAAGTCGATACCAACTTGCTTATTTCAAATGGAACACCCTATATATTTTTAGGGTTTTCGAAAAGAGCATAAAATTCTGAGTCGAAAATATGTACATATCCTATACCTAAACCTAGCCGTTTCAAAGATATTTGACATTTTATAGAAAATTTTACAGGTGCAATGGTTTGCAAGAACCGTTATAACTTTCTTTGTGTAAAAGATCCTCATTTGCTTCTTGTCACACATACAACTGAAATTAATTAAATAATATCATACCAAGTGTTCCGTTTTTCGCGTTACATTTTGTCAACTTCAAACCGCGAAAACTTGTTTAGGTCAAATGGAACACCCTATATTCTTTTACGTCAAGTTGTGTAAAATTGAATTCCTTTTTTTGATATTAGCATTGTGGGGGCTAAAGGTACAACTTTTTGAAATATTTGCGATTTTATTAGAAATTCATGAATTGTTGTAATCATTTCATCAAAATAGTCATGATTAGAAACAATCAGTCATTATCTTTTGTCAAAAAATGCCAGCACGTTTAAATTACACCCACGAAGACTTTTTAAATTTGTTTATTATTTATGGAGAATGTGATAAAGTAATATCAAGAACTTGCAGCATACTTGCTACTCGATATCCAGAAAACGGAAACCGTCACCAAACACTGTAAAACGTATACTGGAAATTTTTAAAAATTATGGCTCTGTCTAGGCAAAATTGCAAAGAAGAAAGCCTATTGTTGATGACGAAAACATTGAAATAGTTACTCTGGGATATTTTCATACATGTCCAAGGATGTCATTAAGACAAGCTGCTGTAGAATCGGGACTATGCAAGGATTCAATTCACAGAATCTTATTAAAACATAAGTTTCACCCGTAATAAGTCTCAAAGGGTTTCTAGGGTATCAAAACGTGAAATTTTATTAAAATATCAAAAAAACTTTTATTGGTTACATAATAATGCTTAATAGGAAATATCCTATTAAGTGGGAAGTAAAAAATAAGCCCATTAGTCGTATTAGATATAAGTATAAGTATTGTGACAAATAGAATTGTGTATGTATATGAAATAATTTAAGAACTAGGACGCATTTATAATTGATAAATTTAATGTTTGTTTCTATACTTTCTTGAAGACTTTAACTTTAATTTAATTTCGTGGTTTTTAAAGCTATTTTCATTTCCACAAATTAAATGAATAACATACGAACCCAACGATTTTTCAACATTTAAAATTAAATCTAGCTACGGCCCTGTTCTATAAAATTGGCGTGATGGGACTATGCATCTGTACTAATCTATTTGGTATATGCGGAGCTGCAATAAACACCAGAATGTTTTAATGTTTTACAAAAACTATATTTGCAATACTTATAGAGCAATACAGTCTCAAGTGCTTTTTAGTCGAGCTAATTAAACGGGAAATGTATCTCAGGCAGTGTTGCCAATGGCGTGAGCCCGAATTATCCGCCTGAGTTCCGAAAAAAGTCCGATTTTATCCGTTTTTGTCCGAGTCCAATAGAGAGAGAGGAAATTATACACAATCAGTTTTATATACATAATTATTTACTATGTACCTATATGCCATCTATGGACAGGGGCAGAATGCAGGCAGGATTCATTTTATATTATTTAAGACCAGCATAAACAAATATACAGTGAACTGTAAAGTGAGACGAATTAAAGTAGTTTGTTGTTGGGAAATAATATAATAAATAGAGAAAGTAATCGCTTTATTTTTTACATTACTTTTATATAATAACAAAAATGCAACATAGTCATATATATGTTCTAAAATCTAAAACTACATAACAAAAAAAATATTATTCTATTAACAAAACAGCATAGAAATGACAATCTTAAAAACAGCCCACCAGAGTCATTATTTCTGTTTCCAAATGTTGCTTTCTAAAATTTTTTTCGAGGGTGTGAATTTAACACATCCACCACTATTGTGAATACCCTCTTTCGTTGCCAAAACGGATCGTACGGTTTCGGTATTTAAAAGATTTCTCTTATCAGTTTTTATGTTGAAAACATCACTGAAAATACGTTCTACATTGGCGTTTGAAAAGGGTAGTACGAGAAGTAGTGAAAATACTTTTTTTAAGTTTGGAAAAAGCAATTCATTTGCTTCGTTTTTTAGGCTAAATATTTTAGCCCAATATTTATCAGGTTCGTTATTATTCAACTGCAAATTATCAAAATTTAAAAGGGCGTGTCTTCGCCACTCATTGTCCAAAGCTTGAGGATCTACATGATCCTTTAAAACAGGGAACCTGTCTAGAATATTATTAAAGGACTATATGTTGAATGACTGTGCTATGTTGGGATCTAGAATTTCCAGAATATTATAAATTGGATCTTCGAATTGAAATCTGGCTTTAATATTGGACACTAATTCAATGTAAAATGACAAAATACTTTTCAAAAATGTATCACACTCTCTTTTGCTGTATATTAGGTTTTCTTTTTAAATTTATCCATTTTACACTAAAAAGTTTTATAATCAACGTGTAAAGTAAGACACAACAAACGTAAATACACTTAACTACGCTCTCAAATCTCACGTCCGGGAACCCCAAACTAAACGCTACAATATACCTATTACCATTACCAATAGCATTGCAACCGAGCCAGGTTAAATAAATTGAATGATAATTATGTGATCTCCGATGTCCTTGTTTATACCAGATATATTGGTCAACCGAATGTATATTTGGGATAATAACTATAGATGGCAGCATTCAATTAGATTCTACCGTGCATTTTATATGGGAAATTTTAATTTTAGAATCTAACGATAGATGGCGAGTCGCCTGATGTCTATTCTATGCTAAATCGATGAACCGATTTTACTAGACATACGACACCAGTGTATATCTTTTACTTTTACTACGTAAGACTATAAATATTTTACAAGAACAGACAAAATATCCGAAATTGTCCGAAATATTTTAGAGTCCGAAAAATGTCCGTAACATCTAATAAAACCCACAAATCGGACTATTGTCCACCGATTGGCAACACTGATCTCAGGCTTCTTTTATTCAGTGCAAGTATTCACTTGTATTTTAACAGTGGACGACAACATGTGTGTTTATTCTGTGGTTTTATGTAAAAATAAATATAATAATTGTGTGTTTATCTTTAATCCAGATATGTAATATTGTGTACCTACATATATAATTTTAATTTTAGATATGAGTGATCCATTGGTGGGTACTACCCATGTTTTATAAAAATGGTAACGAACATATTATAGTTTTTAAAGACAATTGTTTAGTTTATTATTTTATGACAGCAATGCGTGTTTCCTTTGTGTAACAATAATTGTTTAGCAGTTACGGCCGAACACAATATGTTCCCTGAAATAATATATGTTAAGAAGAATCCTAATAAAATTGATTTATTATGGCTTAGGTAAACTTTTAAATAGTTTTGTTGGTGTTCACCAATTGGCCAATGAGTGCCAGGGTTCATTATTATAAATCTTTTATAAATCAATTTTGTTCCTTGAGCTAAAACATTCTATAATAATTGCTGTATAATTGTTTGTAAAACAATGAAAAACAATTCTACAAAATGTTTTATAATTTAGCTGTAAGAACATTCTTAGCACTTATTTGTATCATAATTTAGTTGTGAAAACTAAATAATCTCTTTGGCGGTTTTAATAAAACAAAATAGCTTTTGCAGAACAGTAATTCAATAGTAATAAAATAAAATTATACTATTATTTTAAACGTATAGAACAACTTTGTTAGTTGAGTATTTTTATACCTAGTATTATGCGAATGCATATCGGAGTGCTGTTGACTTTTTTTTACTACGTATTTCTAATATGCTATTGTAAATATACAGGTTAGGCAGTGACATTATTTTTAATTTAATAATAGTAGATTTTTATTGACATCAAGAAAGTATACAAAAAATAAAAGACACTACAATTACTACTGTGACAAAAGGCAGAGTTTCATTCTTCCACTCAACGCTGAAGATACAAAAAAATTAGCAAACAAAGAATAAAAACATGTAATTAATAATAATTACATAATTATGGTACAATATGTATCGAGTGCATAAATATATGAGTACATAAAAAAAAAACGTAATAATGAATGAATGAACAGTGGCTTACAGTGCTCCAAATAAGGACATCCGCCAGAATTCTTATAATTCTTTTTTGGAATATGAAGACTCTTTGGGAATAACTAGAGCTCCCCGAAAGTATTAATCCGCAATTTAAGTGAGAATGAAACACTCCAAAGTAAACTATTAGCAAAGTATCTTTATACACTATTTTACTTAGCCTCCCCATGACAAAGATTGAGCTAGACAATTTTTACATAGTTGATCTATAATCCCATTTTAAACCATCATCTATAGTTATGCCTAGTAATTTAACACTATTTCCTCTAGTAATAGTCAAGCCAGAAATGATAAATAAACTTTGGGTTTTATTCCTGTTTAATTTTAATTTATTTGTAGAGAAGCACAGTTCTATAACTACGGCTGATTTTTAAGGTTAGGTCATCAGCTAACAGAGTACTTAAAAAAATCTAGAAATAAAGTCAAGTCATTAATATATATAATGAACAAAATTGGATCTAATATGGAGCCTTGAGGAACTCCATGCTGAATAATTGTAGTATCACAGTTTTTATTATTTAAAGAAACACACTGTCTTCTGTTTTCAAAATGTGATTCGAATAATGGTAAAGGCAACCCTCGAACACCATAAAACTTAAATTTCTGGATTAATATATCGTGAGAAACACAATCAAACGCTTTACTCAAATCATATAGTATAATAGAATAGAATAAAGACTGTTCTCGAGCGCCTCTATTATATCGTCGATGACATAAGAGATAGCCTTTATTGTGGAGCAGTTTTTTTCAAAAGACGAATTGACAAGAATTTAAAATGTTGTCCACTTTTAAATATACAAAAGAATTTCCATAATTTCTCCAAAAATTTGTATGATGGATATTGGGCGGTAGTTATCCAACTCAGAAATATCTCCCTTTTTGAAGATTGGTATAACTTTGGTTATTTTTAAAAGTCAGTGAAAATGCCTTTATTAAAAACATGCATTGAATAAATTACTTAAAGGTATAGCAATAGTTTCTTTTAACATAATAGTGTTAATATCGTAAATTGATAACTGATATGAATATTTTCAACAGCAGAATATGAGGTGTAAAGCTGATTTCACGCGGTTGAGTCTAGGCTGAGTTAGAGAAGCCCTTTGACTAATGTCGGACCTGAATGCTCACGACTAACTATCCTGCGGTTTTGATCCTTCGGTTTAAAGTGATAGATGGGGCGTCCCCATCATTCGTTCAAATACCACTGCGTTGGGTACAGGCTCCGTCAAACACTCTTGTTTCTGTGACTGACCGTTGTATTTTAGTCAGAAACTGGTGAATTCCGTTTCAGGTAAATGCTTTGAATAATGTTTTACCAGGATAGTTCTGCGTGCTACAAAAATATAAGTATGATAAATACTGCTTTGTAAAAACTCTGCCGGTACAACAGGAATGAAGTATGGTAGCTAACATAATCAAGTGCTATTATTTAATATATATATTGATATGATTTTTGCTGTAATCAAGCTAAAGAACACATTCGGGTCAATTTGAGTTGTGTATTGTAAATAAAATGCATCTTATTTTATTCTGAGTAGAGGGTTGCATGCATGTTTTCTGTTTTCCTTTTTCTTCTGTTTAATAAAATATCAAAGTAATTCAGAGAAGACGGATATTTTCTATAAATACATGCAATTTTTAAATTTCAATCATTAAAGAGAGATAGGGATGTTTATAACATAATTTAATGGTAAATAGAATCAGTTATTTTATTTAACTACACTTAATTACTGTTATACTAATCATTAAAATGTTTAATACATTTCGAATTGTTTACGCATTTAATATTTTCAAGTCGATATAAGAATTTTAATTAATTTGTGCCGGGAAAAGATAAAAATGAAAAAGGCTCCATATCACGTGATGAGAAGTCAAGAAACTCTTTTTTTTTTGTTAAGCTGATGTGAAGAAAGATTCAAGTTGGTGGCCGTGGTTTTATTATTTGAGGAAAAATAAAGGGAACGGTGCAAAAATTGAAAATTGGAGGTTGAAAGTGGACATGGAAAATAACAAGAAAATTGTGAAAATTGAAGTGGTGAAAAATTTTGGAGAAAGGAGAATATTGGAGTAAATTAGAAAAAATAGACTGTTGCTCGTTTAATTGAAGAAAAGTAAAACGAAAGAAGACAATTAGCTTAAGAATTTGGAAGAATAAATAAACACCACAGAAAGACAACCCCCAATTCCAGAAGCCAAGGCTTGTACGGAAGGGGGTTACACATTGAAAAACGCGGACATACAACCATTTCCTCCGATAGTGCCGGAGCCAGGATTCGAACCCGGTGGTGCGATGTCCGTGTGATTAATCGCGATTGCCACCTCGCGCCTTAACCCACTCGGCTATCGACCAGACGAAACAGAAAATCGAATTTTTCAAAATTTTGACAAGTAGGAGAAAGAAGTACAATCATAATTTATTTTAAGGCCCAGAAAACGATTCCTGGTGGAAACGTAATATTATTTGGAAAGTGAAGGAGTTTAGGAGATAGCAGCTGGACATCGCGAATAAGTGATACCGTGCAGCTGGAAATAATATTGAACCATACGGACTTAAAACGTTGTAATAAACATTATATAAATTTCATGTTCACCATTTTATAGTTTGGAAATAATTGAGAATATTTAAAATTGAAAATTTTGACAATTTTATTTTTATTAACAAATTTTATCTTAAACTTAATCATTATCCAAATTATTTTATTTTAGTGTCGTATTTATTTTATTTAGCCAGATAGGCAATTTTATCTTTTAGTTGTATGGAATATTGTTCTTGCAATACATTGTTGAGTTTGATTTTGGATTTGTTTTATTGCTGTGTGTTACTAGAATTTTCTTTCTTTTAATTGATACCGAACTTTCGACTTCGAGATTTAAATTTAAAGTTATTTCCTGTGATAATTTAACTGCATTGCAGAGGAATATCATAGCAATATGTTTATAAAATGTACTAATATGAGCTTTGAAAGTCGATAGACCAAAATAAAACTCGTTCACAAACAATACGTAGGGAATTAAACAATTGTTATACTAAAAACAAATTACATACATTAAATTGAGAAAAAAATATTTTTCCACCCCCAGTGGTTTAATAATATATCTGCTACCTGATACGGCTACTGTTTGTAATGGTAAATAATTTGAGTTCAATTCAGGAAATTCTGGTGTTCCACAAGGTTCAAATCTAGGTATACTTCTGCATTTATTTCTTTATAAATAACACTGTAGATAACGTAAAATATTGATCGGTTGGCTTGTCTGTTGCATGATATTATTGTTTTATAAGACATCATATTATACGAGATATTGCGAATAAATTTATATAGATTTTTATATGCTGTTCTACAAGATTCTCTTGGACCAATACCACAAATTTAATAATCCTTACTTAAACGTTCGTAATTTCACTGAAGGTGCAGTTCTTTAAGCACTGAAGAAGTTAAAGCCCAAACTAACTAGTGACCCTGAAAACATTCTGTATTTCGTAGTCCGTGACTGTGTCGCAGTATTTGCCAAACCATTATGTTTAATTTTCAATCTATCTCTCCAAACCTCAACATTTCCACAATCTTGGAAACAGTCCAAAATCATATTTTCCTTTTATTTGGGTTTACTACCAAATGTATTATCCTCTTCAAAAACAAATTATCGAATCTACAAAATAATAGAATTATTGGAAAAACGCCTGTAGAGATTTGTTTTTGAAGAGGACAATACAAGTGGTGGAAAACCCAAAATAAAAGGAAAGAATATTCGTAGAATGCCACAAATAACTTTCAGGCAATAGTCCAAAATCATTCTCGACTTTAAGAAAGGTGATAGAACCTTAATTAGTAATTAAGGCTCATTGTAATTTTGAATAATTTTGCTAAAGTCCTTGAAATGCTATTATATGATTACGTATTTTGTTACGTTAAGCATCAAGTAACAGAATTTCAACATAGAGGTCTATTTGGGCCCACTTTTGTTCATTATGTTTATCAATGACATTGTTACTGACATTACCCTGAACTGTCTTTTATATGCTGACGATCTTCAAATATTTTGTAGAATTACATCCATCAATAAATAATTCGTATGTAAAAAATAAATTGGTCTTCAATCCGTTGAAGTGTAATATCTTAATTATCAATAACAACAAAGAAAAATGCTTTAAAATATGATTACTCGCTTGAAATCTTTGTAGATCTGGTACATTCACTGATTTAGGTGTATTATTTCATGAAAAGCTATCATTCACTCGCCATATTAATGGAACAATTGAAAAATCCTATAAGATGCTAGGTTTTCTTATTAGAAATACTTTTCATTTCAGAGATGCCACTGGTCTTAAACTACTGTATTTTTCTATTGTGAGGTCTAACCTGGAATACGCGTCACTGATATGGTCTTTTTATTATAAGACGCATATAGACAACTTAGAAAACAACTAAGGTTCTTAATATACTCATCATTTAAAGTTGATGGGGTATATCCATTTATTTGTTACCCCAATTCGGAACTATTATCGAGATTCTCAGTAGTATCGTTAGAAAATCGCCGTAAGGTATCTTACCTTACATTTCTTTACAGATTAGTACATAATATCACCGACAGCACTATTATATTGAATACGCTGCCCTTTCATGCTGACAGAACTAGATTACTCCAGAAAAATGTTTCCTTAAAATGTTTCCTTAACCACCTCTCAAGTTACCGATTTAACCCCCTGGAAGATCTCAAGGATCTTGTGCTAGGTAAAGAGAGACGAGACCCTACAGTTTAATGTGGACTCCGAACCACTCTTGGGGCATTTTTTTTAATGAATAATTGTTTCGCCTTGCGGGAATCGAACCCACTTCGCTAGACAACTCAGTTTGCTAGCCAGACGCTTTAACACACTGAGCTACCGTCCCCCAACTACCGTCAACTAATAAATATAAACAAAATTTTCCACTTTAAACTATGTGTTCTACTTATAATAATATTCACGATCATACCACAACGTTGCTTCTCTAAAAACATGCATCTATTGTCAATAATTCAACATTATTCACTAATTCAATGATTGTTTTGTGTTTTGTAAATCCTGTATTAGATTATGTTATACCATATTAATCATTTTAGTTATTATATCATACCTTAGTTAAATGTTAAATTATCTGTGTGTATGCACATTAACGTTTAAGCATAGCTATATTCATGTTCTTCTATTCTTGTAATCTTTGCTCCCTGACTCGTAAATGGGTCCTGTAGGATAGTGTATATAAAAATAAAATAAAATAAATATAAAAAATGCTCATATATTTTATGTAATTAAAACTGTTGGAAAATAAGTTTGACAAGCTCATAAAATACCATAAATTCTCCTATACATTAAATGGTTGTTACAGCACACGCATGGAAAGTATTTAACCTTTTGAAAACATAGAGGCGCTCAGGTCATATTAATACAGTATTCGTGTGGAGAATTGCATTCGAACAATTTAACATTAATTAAAATTCTAGGTGCGAGAACAATTAAAGTTACATAATAAGATTATTAAATTCATGTTTGATGGAACATTTAACTTAGCTCGTCAACCAAATGAGGGACTCTAAGATATACACTCGAAGCGACTACATATTCTCATCATCATCAGCGTGATGTGAAGACTGGATAACTTTCGTCATAATTAAGTTCGAATAGTTTACATAACTTTATTTCATAAATTCCTAAACACACCCGAATTAGTTCATTGTAAACATTAATTTAAATTAGATCAACATGGTTAATTACTCAGGGTATTGCTTCAAAGAGCATTTGAGAACTGAGCAAGTCAAATAACGATCAATCTTAGCAAGTTAAAGCCGACCCCTATTTAAATAAAATACTAAATATCCGCGTAATTTATCTTAAGACGTAGTTGGTAGTACAATTTCTGATCCTTGATCGTGGCATGGCTAGGAAGGCGAAATTATATTCGTGTAAATTACACTTAAACTCACAATTAATCAAAGCCGCAACCTAATTTTTAGCCCAAACTGATTTTTAAAATATTTCTTAGGCAGTGAAATATCTACATTACGCTACATTTCAGTTTTTAACCAGAAGGCTAAGGAAAGTGGACGGGTTGACACAAATGTATAGCTTGGACAATTAATAATAGGTCATAGTTCATGGCCAAAATATGAGGATATAACCAATATTACCAAATATGCTTTAGTTAAATGTTGCTGTGGAAAAAGATACAGGGTATCAAAGTTCAAATTATTTTTTCGTTTTTTTGCAATAACTCAACAGCCTCTTGACTGAACTTTTTTTTATTCTAGGAAACATTAGTTTATGTATTACATCACATTAGATCATAGAGGGCGTCAGTAGTGTCTTAATGACAGAGGTTCGGAGCGGAGGAGCGGAGCAGTGATCAGTGATCAGTTTAGGGGTGGGGGGCAATTAGTGTGGTGGGGGTAAATATGGTGGTGGGGGGCAATTAGTGTGGTGGGGGTAATTAGAATGGTGGGGGGTAATTAGATTAGTGAGAAGTAATTAGAGTGATGGGATATAAGTATGGTGGTGGGAGGTAATTAGACTGATATGATGTAATTAGAGTGGTGGGAGGTAATTAAGGGGCGGGGGCTTAGGGGATGGGGCGTTAGAGGGCGGGGCCTATGAAAGGTGGTGGTGGGGGGCAATTAGATTAGTAAGAAGTAATTAAAGTAGTGTGATGTAATTGTAGTGGTGGGAGGTAATTAGAATGGTGTGATGTAATTGTAGTGGTGGGGGGCAATTAGTGGAATGATGGGTAATTAGAGTAATTGCATGATGGATAATTATTGTGGTGGGAGGTAATTAAAATGTTGTGATGTAATTGTAGTGGTGGGAGGTAATTGTAGTGGTGTGATGTAATTGTAGTGGTGGGAGGTAATTAGAGTGATGTGATGTAATTGTGGTGGTGGGGGGCAATTAGATTAGTAACAAGTAATTAAAGTGGTGTGATGTAATTGTAGTGGTGGGAGGTAATTAGAATGGTGTGATGTAATTGTAGTGGTGGGGGGCAATTAGTGGAACGATGGGTAATTATAGTGGTGGGAGGTATGATGTAATTGTGGTGGTGGGGGGGCAATTAGTGGATTGATGGGTAATTAGAGTGGTGGGAGGTAATTAGAATGGTGTGATGTAATTGTGGTGGTGGGGGGCAATTAGTGGATTGATGGGTAATTAGAGCGGTGGGAGGTAATTAGAATGGTGTGATGTAATTGTAGTGGTGGGGGGTAACTAGAGTGGCCTGATGTAATTGTAGTGGTGGGGGGCAATTAGTGAAATGATGGGTAATTATTGTGGTGGGGGGTAACTAGAGTGGCCTGATGTAATTGTAGTGGTGGGGGGCAATTAGTGGAATGATGGGTAATTAGAGTGGTGGGAGGTAATTAGAATGGTGTGATGTAATTGTGGTGGTGGGGGGCAATTAGTGGATTGATGGGTAATTAGAGTAGTTGGATGATGGGTAATTATTGTGGTGGGGGTGACTCAATTAGGGTGGTGGGAGGTAATTAGACTGGTGGGAGGTAATTAGAGCGGTGTGATGTAATTGTAGTGGTGTGATGTAATTGTGGTGGTGGAGGGCAATTGCAGTGGTGGAAAGTAATTGAAGTGGCGGGGCGTTAGAGGGCGAGGCCTAGGAGTGGTGTGGTAATTAGAGTGATGGGATGTAAATAGAGTGGTGGGAGGTAAATAAAGTGCTGTGGTAATTAGAGGACAGTTACAGGTAATTTAAGTAAAAATAAAGGTAATTGTAGTAAAAATAATGGTGATTAAAGCAATTATGGTCAATCCATCCGTCTAGCCGTTCGTATGCAGACAGTTAAATAATTATCTATTATGTTGTATTGTCCTATTGCACTTTGTATTTTTTTACGATGAGATAACAAACATTCATTCTTGATTATATACCTACCACTTTATTTACCTGCCTTATCCTTATGCTGATAAACAATTGCGACCTATCTGTCTTATCTTTATGTCGATCAACAATTATTTTACCTGTCTTATCTTTAGGGACATCTGTCTTATCCTATGCTGATTTATGAGATATACATTTACGACCTGCCTGTCTTATCCACCGAGATTTTTATCAATGAATTTGTGAAAGGGAACATTTACATTGTTATTTCAGTACCTCCAGAGTACCCTCTTTATGGCTTTTGTGTACTTAACATCTTGACATCACAAGTGAGGAGAACGTGTAGCTGTTTATTTTAGTTTTTATTTTTTTAGAATTGAAACACATGATTTACATTTTCATATATTATTTATTACCTATTCTGTCACATTACTATTTTCATACTATTTATTACCTATTCTAATACATTACTAACTAATTGTCTTTTTATTTTATCTTGCACCAAAAAATCCACCTTGAACTGATCCATCCAATGCATTATAGGTCAAGTAGGCATCGTGAAGTATAAGTTCAGGAACTTTGTTTTTTGTGTCTCAAACTCTATTAGTATGTCAACTCTATGGTGTGGTAATAATTAGAATGGTGGGAGATAATTGCATTCTTCTGATCCATATTTTTTATTTATGTCTAAACAGTTAATGAATATATATTACAAATCAAAATTATCGCGTTCTGATTCAGACTCATCCAAATCAACACTATCCCATCCCGCTTCAGGCTCCTCCATGTTCAAACGTCTAGCGTATTTTAGTAAAATGTCCAACCTCTTTTCACTATTATCTTCATCAAGTCGATGATGCCCCCAAGCCAAAGTATATACATCATCGGGTATAACATACCTCTTGTCATCAGCAGACGATAGGGCTACTTTATTTTTGAGTTCAGTGTGAATGGTATGTAAATCAGATTTAAATATGGACATTTTACGGAATATTAATCCGCCATTTTCAACAACTTGAACATAATCAGAAAAATTAATTTGATGTTTTACTACACTTTTGGAAACACCTTTTGCCTTTTTCGTAATGTCGTCAGCTTTAACACAGTAGGCTTTCGCACCAGTTCCATAAAAGCATTCTATTGGTCTTCCAGCATACTCATCTTTCATTTTCCCTACTACAGATATAGTTTTAGGCATGTTATGATTGTTGTATGCACCATAATTTGAAGTGTCGAAGAAGTGAATGTTTTTCTTGATATCATCATAAACGTTTTCTGTGAATATTTCTAAAATTAAACTATCAGTGTCTGTGTATAAAACAGTCGCGTCATCTCCATACATGGGTTTAATGTAACCATATAAAAATTCGTAGATTATGGTTTTGGAAATATCTAAAATTGAAAAACCTGCATAAAGTGGTTTATCGTAAACAACTTTTAATTTTTCCAATTGCACTGCCACTAGATTTTCATCAAATACTAAGCAAGACTTAAAATACGGCCTGGCTATTAACGCCCTGGCGCCCAAAGTACCTTTTCTGTTTTCCCAGCACGAACAGAGTTTAATATTTTGTCTTTTATCGACGTTTTCCATCGTTTTGCCGAAAATTGAATTCACCATAAGCTTAAATAGGTCCTTTTCAAACTCGTTTCGAGCGGAATTACGAAGTGTTGTATTTAAGTCAATATATGATCCAAGCCAGGCGGACTGAGAGAATTCTATTATCCTATGCACGTTCTTTAATATCAGGCCATATTTCAAACATTGTTTCAGATTTTTGTAGTGAATGATATATTTATGTTTATCTCGTAAGTTTGGAATTAATTTTGGAGCTTTACTTTTGGGAGGAATCATACTCTCTGGGCAAAACGGCAGTTCGTTATGGTCATCGTGCAAGTGTAGAGGATATTCCAAGTCGACTTCTAAAACGTATCCTTTGGGTGAATCTTTTCCAATCAGGGAACAATCAAATTTTTTGATTTCCTCTCTCTCAAGCCATCTGAAGTCACTAGTCGGTAGCATTTCTTTCATAGCTGCTCCGTACAGATTTGTAGCATCAAGATAGACGATGTACGACGATTCTTTGGTGGAGTCATAGTTTGATAGATATTTGTTGTTCGCTATAGACTTTCTCTTTGAACATTGCGATACACCGCCACGAATACCTTTTCTAAAGAAGTGCACAGTATCCACATCAGTCAGAAGTTCCAGTTCGATCTGTGTATATCGCAACATGGCATCCCAGCTCAAAGAAGGTGCTGTTAAATAATGAGCAGGATCTAACTTGTAGTGCTTCAAACATACCTTTCTAAAATTTTCAAACACATCTGCTAATAAAAATATATCTGATTTCAGATAGATATCTGCGTATTCTCCCAATGTATTGCATTTAAAGACACTCCACACTTTATTGGCTCGTTCATAATCCTTATCAGAAAGAGATTCGTTGGTTAAGTAGTTGTAAAATAGGTCTTTGGACGGTAACTGGGTTTCTTCCAATTTTTCAAAAGAGCTCATATAATTGTAAGGAAAAACCCCCTTCTGTCTTATTAAATCGAATTCCTCATCGTTTTGAAAATACTTTCTAGTTTCAACACATTGATCGGATACTAAACTCTGACTCAATTTATCGAGGGACCTTGATAAAAATCGAAAAGAGTCCACAAATTTCAACCTCAGGTATGTGTGCGGTATATTGGGATTCGCAGATTTCTCTACAATGATTGACTTTGAGAACGAAATGTATTTCTCCTTGGTTTGGGCTATTACGGAAACATGCTCTTTTTGGGATGCTAACTTCTTAATGAATAAATGACTATCATAGTTTGTCAAATTGTGGAAGAACACAGGTATAAATTTCGGCACTTTATAGTTTAAATTACAAATAGAGTGTGCAGCCGCGCGGAAGCGTCCTGTTAAATGGCAGTGATCACGCACTTTTTTGTCCTCAGGCTTGAAGGGTTTTGTGCAAATATGGCAGCATACCGCATTTTCATATTCGACTTCTTCTTGGGCTGAAAGAGGGAACATCTTTTTCACATGCTTTAAATGATTCTCATACAAGTTTAGAGCCGTTTCATCCAACCTTTTAATGAACACTTCAGCGGCATCAGGTCCTCTGTATGTTACAAATTTTGAGTACTTATCATCGAAATTACATTTTACATAAAAGCCGAAAGAATAGGGTTGGTGTTCACATACTTTAACTGTGAATGACTTATCATCACAAGGTTCATTATGGTCGATGGGTTTCAGTAAACTTTCGAAATCGGCATAAATCACAAATGGCACTGGTAATTGTCTTTCAAAGTTTATAAACTTAAGAATATTTTCAGGTACTGATTCACCATATTTATTAATTTTTATGTCAGTAGATGGTAGTTTCGTATAGGTATGATTGCAGTCATTTTTTTCATGCATTTTTAGATGTTCTTCTTTTCTAAACGGCTGCAAACACCCATCACAGATATGTAATCGACCATCGTGGTTTGATATTTGTTTTGAAACCAATTTTGATAAATTTTGTATAAGACAATAATGATTGTTACCCACATCATCCGATATAAGTAACAGATTAACGTGTTTGGCTTGGCGATGTGAAGTAAAATGTAATGGTCCCACAACTTCAGTAATAGTATTACCATCTTTGAATTCTGATTCAAGGCCAAACACATTCACGGAGATGTTATTAATTTTTTCAAACTTCGCAATGTCCTTCAATTTGACAGGAAATTCAATGTCTCTAAAACTTAACATGGTATCATAATGTGGATATGAACATGTCATCGTTGGAGCATGCTTTACAGGGGAAATGGCTGCAATTACTGACCAAGCAAAGCATGCATTGTCCCTATTTTGTATATTTAAAACAGCGCTCTTTTGTTCTATGTCTTTGGGTAGCCTGATATAAGATGACGCCGACATTGATGCAAGCTTATTTATGTTTACATCGAGGAACATTATATGTTTCAGCGTCCACCCCGAATCTTTCTCTTGGAATTCAGAGGCTTGTGTAGTCATCTCATCGCCAAACTCTTCGAAAATCTGATGTAGATCTATAGAAATGGTGATTATTTTATTTTTGGTATTAAACGATTTGATATCGGATAACTCCTTTTCAGGTATTTCATAAAGCCCAAATATTTCAAAATTTATCTTGAGGGTCTGGTATTTCTGCAAGTATTCCTCGATTATATTCAACACTTTTTGCTCCACTTCTTTCAAAAAATCAGTATAATCGATATGGTTTCTTGGACTGTTAAAACGGTAGCTAGCTATTCTGTCTTTGAAAGCACTATGTAGTTTATCGACACCATTTCCTAAACTGTTATCAATAGGGCGGTTAATTTTTTTTCTGTTAATTAATAACGTATTTTTCTGACCGTTGCATCTATTATTAATATGACGTTTTAAGTTGAAAGATGATGAAAAGTTCTTTCTACAATATTCACAAGTTTTTGAACCACTCGGAGAATTTTGTTTTCTGTTCATTACAAACATCTCATTCGGCACGGCACATCTGTTATTATTAATATGTCGTTTTAAGTTAAAAGATGATGAAAAGTTCTTTCCACAATAATCACAAGTTTTTGAACAATTAATACCGCTTGTCGAAGGCACACTATTAAACTTTTGCTTCTTGCTTGGTGGTTCACTTCCAATCTCTCGCACTTTACTATCTTTTACAATGGTACAGTATTGGCGAATATGTCGAACTAAATTGCTTTTTGTTGAAAAAACTTTCTCGCAGTAACTACACTTCATTGTTGTATAAGAATTTACACGATACTGATGAATGTGTCTAATCGTCCGCATTATATAGCATCCGGAGAACAGAGTGGAGGTGGTGGAGGGCAATTGCAGTGGGGGGAGGTAATTGAAGTGGCGGGACGTTAGAGGGCGGGACCTAGGACTGGTAGTGGGGGTTAATTGAAGTGGCGGGGATAGATAGGCGTTAGTTGAATATACTAATAAGCCACACCTCCTCTACAATTGTATTAACAATAGATGAAGTATTTTATTGTATTATTTTTAGAGGACTTTATATTTCTAAACGTATATTATGTATTACTTTAGAGAATATAAGATTAAAACCAGTCACCTGTGTTTTTATTATTTATTTCATCATACTACTCATAAACATTTAAAGCTATAAAAAAATTACACAAATTCATGAAAATATTATACTATAGAAGTTTTATCGATCCAAGTATTATGGCTATTTGGGAGTCCAAGCCATTTCACAAAAATCTTCTTTCCTCTCTTTTTAAAACCTTCCCCCCCAGGTACACATCCGGATACTTAGCTTTTTGCAATTCCATTCCATAAAAGCCTCCCTTTATCGGTTGACCCTGCATATCTTCGATTAAATAAGTCCTGGGGTAGGTTACATATACTTTATAGACTTTGAACAGTTCAGTTGAAAAGTTAGGCGTATGGTTTGCTACGATAGGTTAGATTGGTTAAGTGCGCGCGCACAAATGGCTTGGACTCCCAAATAGCCATAATACTTGGATCGATAAAACTTCTATAGTATAATATTTTCATGAATTTGTGTAATTTTTTTATAGCTTTAAATGTTTATGAGTAGTATGATGAAATAAATAATAAAAACACAGGTGACTGGTTTTAATCTTATATTCTCTAAAGTAATACATAATATACGTTTAGAAATATAAAGTCCTCTAAAAATAATACAATAAAATACTTCATCTATTGTTAATACAATTGTAGAGGAGGTGTGGCTTATTAGTATATTCAACTAACGCCTATCTATCCCCGCCACTTCAATTAACCCCCACTACCAGTCCTAGGTCCCGCCCTCTAACGTCCCGCCACTTCAATTACCTCCCCCCACTGCAATTGCCCTCCACCACCTCCACTCTGTTCTCCGGATGCTATATAATGCGGACGATTAGACACATTCATCAGTATCGTGTAAATTCTTATACAACAATGAAGTGTAGTTACTGCGAGAAAGTTTTTTCAACAAAAAGCAATTTAGTTCGACATATTCGCCAATACTGTACCATTGTAAAAGATAGTAAAGTGCGAGAGATTGGAAGTGAACCACCAAGCAAGAAGCAAAAGTTTAATAGTGTGCCTTCGACAAGCGGTATTAATTGTTCAAAAACTTGTGATTATTGTGGAAAGAACTTTTCATCATCTTTTAACTTAAAACGACATATTAATAATAACAGATGTGCCGTGCCGAATGAGATGTTTGTAATGAACAGAAAACAAAATTCTCCGAGTGGTTCAAAAACTTGTGAATATTGTAGAAAGAACTTTTCATCATCTTTCAACTTAAAACGTCATATTAATAATAGATGCAACGGTCAGAAAAATACGTTATTAATTAACAGAAAAAAAATTAACCGCCCTATTGATAACAGTTTAGGAAATGGTGTCGATAAACTACATAGTGCTTTCAAAGACAGAATAGCTAGCTACCGTTTTAACAGTCCAAGAAACCATATCGATTATACTGATTTTTTGAAAGAAGTGGAGCAAAAAGTGTTGAATATAATCGAGGAATACTTGCAGAAATACCAGACCCTCAAGATAAATTTTGAAATATTTGGGCTTTATGAAATACCTGAAAAGGAGTTATCCGATATCAAATCGTTTAATACCAAAAATAAAATAATCACCATTTCTATAGATCTACATCAGATTTTCGAAGAGTTTGGCGATGAGATGACTACACAAGCCTCTGAATTCCAAGAGAAAGATTCGGGGTGGACGCTGAAACATATAATGTTCCTCGATGTAAACATAAATAAGCTTGCATCAATGTCGGCGTCATCTTATATCAGGCTACCCAAAGACATAGAACAAAAGAGCGCTGTTTTAAATATACAAAATAGGGACAATGCATGCTTTGCTTGGTCAGTAATTGCAGCCATTTCCCCTGTAAAGCATGCTCCAACGATGACATGTTCATATCCACATTATGATACCATGTTAAGTTTTAGAGACATTGAATTTCCTGTCAAATTGAAGGACATTGCGAAGTTTGAAAAAATTAATAACATCTCCGTGAATGTGTTTGGCCTTGAATCAGAATTCAAAGATGGTAATACTATTACTGAAGTTGTGGGACCATTACATTTTACTTCACATCGCCAAGCCAAACACGTTAATCTGTTACTTATATCGGATGATGTGGGTAACAATCATTATTGTCTTATACAAAATTTATCAAAATTGGTTTCAAAACAAATATCAAACCACGATGGTCGATTACATATCTGTGATGGGTGTTTGCAGCCGTTTAGAAAAGAAGAACATCTAAAAATGCATGAAAAAAATGACTGCAATCATACCTATACGAAACTACCATCTACTGACATAAAAATTAATAAATATGGTGAATCAGTACCTGAAAATATTCTTAAGTTTATAAACTTTGAAAGACAATTACCAGTGCCATTTGTGATTTATGCCGATTTCGAAAGTTTACTGAAACCCATCGACCATAATGAACCTTGTGATGATAAGTCATTCACAGTTAAAGTATGTGAACACCAACCCTATTCTTTCGGCTTTTATGTAAAATGTAATTTCGATGATAAGTACTCAAAATTTGTAACATACAGAGGACCTGATGCCGCTGAAGTGTTCATTAAAAGGTTGGATGAAACGGCTCTAAACTTGTATGAGAATCATTTAAAGCATGTGAAAAAGATGTTCCCTCTTTCAGCCCAAGAAGAAGTCGAATATGAAAATGCGGTATGCTGCCATATTTGCACAAAACCCTTCAAGCCTGAGGACAAAAAAGTGCGTGATCACTGCCATTTAACAGGACGCTTCCGCGCGGCTGCACACTCTATTTGTAATTTAAACTATAAAGTGCCGAAATTTATACCTGTGTTCTTCCACAATTTGACAAACTATGATAGTCATTTATTCATTAAGAAGTTAGCATCCCAAAAAGAGCATGTTTCCGTAATAGCCCAAACCAAGGAGAAATACATTTCGTTCTCAAAGTCAATCATTGTAGAGAAATCTGCGAATCCCAATATACCGCACACATACCTGAGGTTGAAATTTGTGGACTCTTTTCGATTTTTATCAAGGTCCCTCGATAAATTGAGTCAGAGTTTAGTATCCGATCAATGTGTTGAAACTAGAAAGTATTTTCAAAACGATGAGGAATTCGATTTAATAAGACAGAAGGGGGTTTTTCCTTACAATTATATGAGCTCTTTTGAAAAATTGGAAGAAACCCAGTTACCGTCCAAAGACCTATTTTACAACTACTTAACCAACGAATCTCTTTCTGATAAGGATTATGAACGAGCCAATAAAGTGTGGAGTGTCTTTAAATGCAATACATTGGGAGAATACGCAGATATCTATCTGAAATCAGATATATTTTTATTAGCAGATGTGTTTGAAAATTTTAGAAAGGTATGTTTGAAGCACTACAAGTTAGATCCTGCTCATTATTTAACAGCACCTTCTTTGAGCTGGGATGCCATGTTGCGATATACACAGATCGAACTGGAACTTCTGACTGATGTGGATACTGTGCACTTCTTTAGAAAAGGTATTCGTGGCGGTGTATCGCAATGTTCAAAGAGAAAGTCTATAGCGAACAACAAATATCTATCAAACTATGACTCCACCAAAGAATCGTCGTACATCGTCTATCTTGATGCTACAAATCTGTACGGAGCAGCTATGAAAGAAATGCTACCGACTAGTGACTTCAGATGGCTTGAGAGAGAGGAAATCAAAAAATTTGATTGTTCCCTGATTGGAAAAGATTCACCCAAAGGATACGTTTTAGAAGTCGACTTGGAATATCCTCTACACTTGCACGATGACCATAACGAACTGCCGTTTTGCCCAGAGAGTATGATTCCTCCCAAAAGTAAAGCTCCAAAATTAATTCCAAACTTACGAGATAAACATAAATATATCATTCACTACAAAAATCTGAAACAATGTTTGAAATATGGCCTGATATTAAAGAACGTGCATAGGATAATAGAATTCTCTCAGTCCGCCTGGCTTGGATCATATATTGACTTAAATACAACACTTCGTAATTCCGCTCGAAACGAGTTTGAAAAGGACCTATTTAAGCTTATGGTGAATTCAATTTTCGGCAAAACGATGGAAAACGTCGATAAAAGACAAAATATTAAACTCTGTTCGTGCTGGGAAAACAGAAAAGGTACTTTGGGCGCCAGGGCGTTAATAGCCAGGCCGTATTTTAAGTCTTGCTTAGTATTTGATGAAAATCTAGTGGCAGTGCAATTGGAAAAATTAAAAGTTGTTTACGATAAACCACTTTATGCAGGTTTTTCAATTTTAGATATTTCCAAAACCATAATCTACGAATTTTTATATGGTTACATTAAACCCATGTATGGAGATGACGCGACTGTTTTATACACAGACACTGATAGTTTAATTTTAGAAATATTCACAGAAAACGTTTATGATGATATCAAGAAAAACATTCACTTCTTCGACACTTCAAATTATGGTGCATACAACAATCATAACATGCCTAAAACTATATCTGTAGTAGGGAAAATGAAAGATGAGTATGCTGGAAGACCAATAGAATGCTTTTATGGAACTGGTGCGAAAGCCTACTGTGTTAAAGCTGACGACATTACGAAAAAGGCAAAAGGTGTTTCCAAAAGTGTAGTAAAACATCAAATTAATTTTTCTGATTATGTTCAAGTTGTTGAAAATGGCGGATTAATATTCCGTAAAATGTCCATATTTAAATCTGATTTACATACCATTCACACTGAACTCAAAAATAAAGTAGCCCTATCGTCTGCTGATGACAAGAGGTATGTTATACCCGATGATGTATATACTTTGGCTTGGGGGCATCATCGACTTGATGAAGATAATAGTGAAAAGAGGTTGGACATTTTACTAAAATACGCTAGACGTTTGAACATGGAGGAGCCTGAAGCGGGATGGGATAGTGTTGATTTGGATGAGTCTGAATCAGAACGCGATAATTTTGATTTGTAATATATATTCATTAACTGTTTAGACATAAATAAAAAATATGGATCAGAAGAATGCAATTATCTCCCACCATTCTAATTATTACCACACCATAGAGTTGACATACTAATAGAGTTTGAGACACAAAAAACAAAGTTCCTGAACTTATACTTCACGATGCCTACTTGACCTATAATGCATTGGATGGATCAGTTCAAGGTGGATTTTTTGGTGCAAGATAAAATAAAAAGACAATTAGTTAGTAATGTATTAGAATAGGTAATAAATAGTATGAAAATAGTAATGTGACAGAATAGGTAATAAATAATATATGAAAATGTAAATCATGTGTTTCAATTCTAAAAAAATAAAAACTAAAATAAACAGCTACACGTTCTCCTCACTTGTGATGTCAAGATGTTAAGTACACAAAAGCCATAAAGAGGGTACTCTGGAGGTACTGAAATAACAATGTAAATGTTCCCTTTCACAAATTCATTGATAAAAATCTCGGTGGATAAGACAGGCAGGTCGTAAATGTATATCTCATAAATCAGCATAGGATAAGACAGATGTCCCTAAAGATAAGACAGGTAAAATAATTGTTGATCGACATAAAGATAAGACAGATAGGTCGCAATTGTTTATCAGCATAAGGATAAGGCAGGTAAATAAAGTGGTAGGTATATAATCAAGAATGAATGTTTGTTATCTCATCGTAAAAAAATACAAAGTGCAATAGGACAATACAACATAATAGATAATTATTTAACTGTCTGCATACGAACGGCTAGACGGATGGATTGACCATAATTGCTTTAATCACCATTATTTTTACTACAATTACCTTTATTTTTACTTAAATTACCTGTAACTGTCCTCTAATTACCACAGCACTTTATTTACCTCCCACCACTCTATTTACATCCCATCACTCTAATTACCACACCACTCCTAGGCCTCGCCCTCTAACGCCCCGCCACTTCAATTACTTTCCACCACTGCAATTGCCCTCCACCACCACAATTACATCACACCACTACAATTACATCACACCGCTCTAATTACCTCCCACCAGTCTAATTACCTCCCACCACCCTAATTGAGTCACCCCCACCACAATAATTACCCATCATCCAACTACTCTAATTACCCATCAATCCACTAATTGCCCCCCACCACCACAATTACATCACACCATTCTAATTACCTCCCACCACTCTAATTACCCATCATTCCACTAATTGCCCCCCACCACTACAATTACATCAGGCCACTCTAGTTACCCCCCACCACAATAATTACCCATCATTTCACTAATTGCCCCCCACCACTACAATTACATCAGGCCACTCTAGTTACCCCCCACCACTACAATTACATCACACCATTCTAATTACCTCCCACCGCTCTAATTACCCATCAATCCACTAATTGCCCCCCACCACCACAATTACATCACACCATTCTAATTACCTCCCACCACTCTAATTACCCATCAATCCACTAATTGCCCCCCCACCACCACAATTACATCATACCTCCCACCACTATAATTACCCATCGTTCCACTAATTGCCCCCCACCACTACAATTACATCACACCATTCTAATTACCTCCCACCACTACAATTACATCACACCACTTTAATTACTTGTTACTAATCTAATTGCCCCCCACCACCACAATTACATCACATCACTCTAATTACCTCCCACCACTACAATTACATCACACCACTACAATTACCTCCCACCACTACAATTACATCACAACATTTTAATTACCTCCCACCACAATAATTATCCATCATGCAATTACTCTAATTACCCATCATTCCACTAATTGCCCCCCACCACTACAATTACATCACACCATTCTAATTACCTCCCACCACTACAATTACATCACATCACCCTAATTACCTCCCACCACTACAATTACATCACACTACTTTAATTACTTCTTACTAATCTAATTGCCCCCCACCACCACCTTTCATAGGCCCCGCCCTCTAACGCCCCATCCCCTAAGCCCCCGCCCCTTAATTACCTCCCACCACTCTAATTACATCATATCAGTCTAATTACCTCCCACCACCATACTTATATCCCATCACTCTAATTACTTCTCACTAATCTAATTACCCCCCACCATTCTAATTACCCCCACCACACTAATTGCCCCCCACCACCATATTTACCCCCACCACACTAATTGCCCCCCACCCCTAAACTGATCACTGATCACTGCTCCGCTCCTCCGCTCCGAACCTCTGTCATTAAGACACTACTGGCGTCACAGGACCTGTATCTGATTATGTTTTTTTTTCATATTTTTTTGACGAAACGTTGTGGTACTTTTGACCTGAAAATCTTATGAGGGCGTCATTTCCACGTATAAAAAGTACACTTGGTAGAACTTGATAGCTCCAACCGTTTTCGAGGAAAGTGCCTTTAAACATTTCAATAATTTTCAAATTTAATGAAACAAAGTATATTTACTGAAAAGAGTGATTTTATTTTGTTCTTGTGGTCCTCGAGCTAATTTCTTTAACTTCTTTATTTACAATGCCTAGACGTAATAATTTTTCAAATAGGAAATGAGGGATATGGTGCGTGTTTATGCACAAAATAATTTTAGCGGACGTGCTGCAGCGAAGAGATAGTCATTGCAATATCCAAAATAACAAAAACAACTTTTGTCGAGTCTGGACCTGGATATTTTCTTAGTAGATAGGCTATGAGAGTTCTGGCACAAAATCCCATGTTATTTCTTATGGAGGTTTATTCTGGCTTGCAAAGTCACTTTTCGCCAGACGCTGTCCACCTGTAGCTAACTTCACAACTTGAGCGCACCTCTACTGTTCCTATCTAACGAACCTAACCTATCGTAGTCGTATGTACCGGGGTATAGATTGTTCATGAGGGTGTCATGACCTGTTTGAACCCTGTTTGAAAGCTGTACAGACCTGTTTGAAAACGATACAGACGTGTTTAATATTGGTAGCTTATCTACTTTTCTTTGTTATATACGTATTTATTCAGCGCCACTGGCGTATTACATGAGCCAAATAAGAACTAAATATTCTATTCCATTACAAAGTAATGACCAAAAAAATTTTGGCAAAAATACATAACATACCCTATATTACTATCATTACCAAAGTTATTGACTGGAATTTCCTGACCCTCTGTATGTATCATATGGAAGTGCCATCTCACGCGCCCCTCCTTATTCGATTTTTACTATTTTTATAACTTCCAATAAAATTTGAACAGTTTTGACTTACCGCAAATGAAAATGTTATAAACAATCAGTTAAAATCAAGTCGAAAGGTTAGTTTGTGTGCATGCTGAAATATAATTTGTTTATAACCAATTTTTTGATATGCAAAAACAAATAATCTACCCTGACCATGCAAATCACATTAAAAATCTAATTTCCCCTTAGTATATCAGTATAAGCTAAATCTAAGGCTTGACACCAACAACTGCCTCAACTTTGTTATTTTTTTAAAGCGTACCTAATCACTTAAAGTGCTCGAGGCTTACTTTTTCCGATCGACGGCCGTAGTTCGGCGTGTTCAGCAAGCAATATTGTAAATAATTAGGGAAGTTGATCTAATTTAAATTCATTAACTAATTTGCATGTTTGCAAATTTATGAAATAAAGTTATGTAAACTATTCTCTAACGTAATTATAAAGAAAGTTTTCCAAGTTTACATCATGGTGCTGCTGATGACAATGTAGTCGGTGCGAGTACATATCTTAGGGGCCTTAATTTAGATGATGGGCTATGTTAAATGTTCCATCAACAGGGGTGTAATAATCGTATTATGTAACTTTAATTATTCCACACCAAAAATTTTAATTAATATTAAATTGTTTGAAATAAATATTTGACTTATAAGTATATAACTCTGATAAAATATATCCCCATCTTCATTTAAACGATCCGCATTGTTAAAACACTTTTATCTTCAATTCAAATAAGACGCTTGAACAAATTAAACAAATAATGCGCAGATGTAACTGTTAGTCTCTACGGTAGGTTATTGGTAGATTTGATACACTAAGTTTTTATATAATTTATTAACATTGTATAGAATGATCTTTATAATTAAGTGAGTTAATTATAATACCTGTGTGGTTAGCGAAATAATAATATAATTCTTTCTTTAGCACTTTGCTATACACAATACGTTTTACAAAATAATAACAAAAGAGAGAAGAAAAAATGTTATTAATTGACATATTCTAATCTACACATAAAATAACTAACACAATTTCTCATTAAATATATTGTGAATACATATTTTTAATTATTCTTTTGAAAAAAATTATATTATGAGCCTTTTAAGCTTCTTTACTGGTGTTAATATATGTGTTTAGTGCTTTGATGGATATTGATTTTTGGGCAGATGTTGTATTATTTACAAGTTGTCGCACAATATTATTTCTACCTCTTGTGTTATAATCATGCAAATCATCAAATATCATTGTCTTGCAAATAAGGAGGTACTATATTCATTCTTATTTTATGTCTTAAAACCAGTACATTGAATTCAATATAATTTTGTACATTCATTCATCATAAAACTTTCAGCATATCATTCACTCTAGTATAAATACTGCATCTCAATATAACCCTCATGGCACTATTTTGCAACTTTTGCAAATGATACAAGGCACTATCGATTTAAAGATACAGAACAGTGCCAAATTAATTAAATCGAGGTAATATAATAGTATTATATACCAATTTTCTACTTGTAGTAGACAGATACCAGCCGACTCTTTTTAATACCCCTATTTTTTAGCTATTTTCTTCTTTTCTTCATCTTTAAATTTCTTTTTTCTTACAATCATCCCCTTTGTTATAGATACATTTAGCTTCACTTTATTTACTTCTAACCAGTCACTCACTTCTTTCAAGACTTCATTCATTCGACTCAGCAATAATGCACTATTTTCCTCTGTTATATAAATAGCTGCATCATCTGCAAATAAGTGATAACCGCAGTTATTAAACAGAGTTGCGATGTCGTTAATTTATAAAATAAATAATAGCGGACCTAAAATACTTCCTTGCGGTATTCCAACCTTTATACTCTTTGTACTAGATACATACTCATCATGCTTTACTTTTTGCATTTTACCACTCAAATAACTATGCTAAGCCAAGTCAGGCTATTTATTTTTCGATTGTAACAGACACTGGACCGCTAGATGGCGCCTGCTGGCTGTTTTACATGTCGCTATTGTAAAAATACCGGGATGTACTATAGTCAAAGGATTCTCATGTCGGTCGTCGCATACCTACCTTGCACTGACGAGAGCCAACAGCTCGAAACTGCAGTCTGCAAGTGGTGTGTGACGACTGGCAAGTGAGCTCCTTTAAGTAGGATCAGTCTTTCGGCTGGTGTTTGTTGCAATCGAAGCATTAGCGTTTTGATGGTAATATGCAATTATTACACTTAACGCGCCGGATTTGTAACTTTGGTTGCAGTCTGGTTAATTTCCTTATAGTAAAATATTAAAAATATATGTTTATTATGTTTAATATTCCGCCCTCTAAAAGCACATTTGAACCACTCAAATAGTTACTTATCCACATATGTACCACTCCCTCATGCCCATATCATTTCAATGTATCTAACAATCTATCTCTATCTACGGTTTGAAAGGCTCTCTTAAGATCCAAGAAAATTACACCAGTTACTCTGACTATATGATGTGCCTTTTTCCATTCGTTAATAACATACTATAAAGCGCTTTCACAACTATATCCTTCTCTGAAACCCGATTGGAACTTGCATAGTAATTTGTTTTCTTTCATAAACTCTATGATTTGTAAATATACAACTTTTTTCAAATGCTGAAAGCATATTTATTCACCGAAATTCTTCAGCTTCAACGGTTTTAGCTACTTTTCTCAATACAACAATGGTTGAGATTTTCAATGCATCAGGAACAATGCCAACTCGTAGTGAGGTATGAATGATATTTAGAAGAGGATCAGTCAACATGTGGAAAAAATCTTTGTAAATAGACATGACAATGTCATCTGGACTACTTCTGTTTACTAATGAAAGGATTATATTTTTAAACTCGTTTTTTGCAATAATTTGAAACTAAAAAATTTGCTATGATTATGCCTTAATTGGTAATGTCTATTTTTTCTAGGTGTACCATTGACTCTTTCACTCACAGTATTTATAGAAAACTGACTAAACCTTTGTACTACAGCATTCATATCCTCTAATAACTCATTATCAAAGATTATGTCACTCATTAGTTCTTCAATACATCTCACTATGGGACCGGGTGCCACAAGACATCGGAGCAAGTGAACAATGAGCTCCAGGCCATAGAGAGGTTCCGCTGATACTGCATGGAGTCCTGCGTGACACATCTATCGATCAGCAAGTTCTCCTTGCAGCCAGCGACACCTGTCTTCGACCCTCGTTGCTCAGTTCGTAAACCGGTTCAACTGCGTGGAGCACCCGCATGTACAAAATGCGTGTAAACGCCTTGTAACATGCGTTTCGGTCTGTAGTTCTTTGGGTTGGACAAATCTCCGTTCTTGGGGATCAGCACTGTCCGCCCCTCAACAACCCAAGAAGGAATTTGCTGCTCCCCATTTAACTAGGAATTAGAAATACTGGCCAAATGATGGTGGGTGCTCGACAACTTTTTCCACCAAAAGTTATTTATCCCATAGCGACCTGGAGCAGCAAAGTTCTTAGAGCCCTCAAGAGCCCTACGAACCTCTTCTGGGGTTATTGGTTCGCACACTTCCTGCGGTTGCTGAAGCCTTTGGCAAAAGGCTTCAAAGTGTACAAGGGCAGGAGAATCTCGGTTGAGTGGAAGCCTCTCTTCGTACAGCGTTTTCCAGAAGTTCTCCACCTGATCTGCAGTCGGCGGATTGTCTACAACACGCGGAGGTGGTTGGAAAAGGCGCGAGGGCTTTTGGTGAAACAGTTTATTTTCCGCCAGCCCTCTCGCCCGCCTCACTAGTGCCGTCTTAAGTTGGCGGCTAATCGACGCACTTTAGGCGTGAACGGCCCGTTGACTGCCATATAGTCCATCACACATTGGATACGGGATGCGTGTTGCCTCGCCGACTGGATCTTGGCTTCTATTGTATGCGCCGCTCTGCCCTCTCCTGTGGGGAAGCAGTGTTTCGCCCCTCCACCCGAGAAAAGCGTTGAGCAACAGCATGCACGGCACAATTTATGTGCTAGAGGTCAGCCCGTTTTGGTAGCACTGCACGAAGTTCTTCATCCACTCTGGCCAGGTCTTGTAGCCCCGGGTTTTTTATGTGGTGTAACCCCCGTCTGGTACTGAGGCCCTTCTGGTGTTGGCGGAACGAGGAGAACCACGTCCTCAACCGGTGAATACGGCGGTCCTTCGGCCACCTCATTCACCGGTCCAGGAGCATCCCTCACGTAGCCCCTACTACGAAGGTGGAATACATAGTCTATTATTATGTATTTTTTTCCTAATATTTCGAAATCAATTAAATAGATAAGGGTCGAATTACATTATTAATTTAGAATACTCTTTATATAATCATGCTTTCAAGTAATACTTGTTTTATTTTAATTTGTATTTATTCGATTTTTCCAAATTTTTTATATGGAATGGTAAAATGTTGAAACATCCTCAAACTAGAAAATAGAATTTTCATACTTTTCAAAATTCATATCTCCAGCTTGATCATAGTTGGTAACAGTCATGTTGGAATTAATGTTCCTCACTTAATTCCTAGAACAAGCCAACAAATTGTATACCTTTATTTCATTTTTTTTTTGTATAAAGTTTGCCAAAGAAATTTAGTTCTGTGCTCACATTTGTAATTGTTCATGTTTATTTTGTTATATCAATTTTAATCATGGTTTTAATCCTTAATTTGAAATAATCAGTATTAAATAATAATTGTTAATCGTAATTTGTGTACCTCTATAGGAATTTGTTTACAAAGTTGTCTACGTTATGTCTAAAATATGACTATTTCATACAACATGTAATAATATAATAATAATAATAATAACTTTATTTTTAATCCAATTTTACAATATTATTATTACAGTTATTCTTTATTGTATAAACGCACCTGATTTCACAAGGAAATCGTTTTGTGTCTTAATATTTCACTAAGATATTATTATTAACAATATCAATGTACATATCGTATTCGTTACTAACTAACAAAACTAACAAATAAAAGACTAATAATGAATTATTAATAATTATTATAAAATTATGGAGATTAAGTGCAATAATTGAATTAAAAGTTATGAGAATATTTGTTCAAATAAATGTAAATTATGCATGATAAATATTGACAGCTTTTTACAGAATAGTTTGTAATTATTTATTGCTTTTATGTATTCGGGAATAATATTATATATCTTTGGACCAGTGACGCCAAGAGATTTTTTGTACAAATTAGAATTTGGTCTAGGTGTAAAAAGCGCATTGCGTTCATTTTGCCTTGTATTGTGTATGTGATTTGTTGGTACTCTTAGTTCCCTATTTCTGTAGATAAATTTTGCTACATTAAGGATATATAATCCATTTAAATTGAAGACATTACTGCCTAGAAAAAGTTGTTCTGTAGAATATCTTCGATTTTTCCACAGCATTACTTTAAGTATCCATTTTTGTGTTATTTTTATATTTTTCAATTGGCTGTTATATGTCCCACCCCATATTATAATGCCGTAAGTAAGTATTGATTCTACCAGATTTATATGTCATTTTTAAAATATTAATTGGAAGAGTGTTGCGAAGCTTATAGAATACATGGACAAGTTTTCTTATTCTTGTATTAAGATATTCGGCATGTTCATTCCATCTCATTGTCTCATTTATTATAAGACCCAGATATTTAATGTTTGTAGTGTTCCCAATTACATTCCCGCATGTGCAGTTTATTAAGTCACATTTTTCGTGGAATTTTAAATTGTCAATTTTCGGTTGTAGTCTTGAACTATTGCTGAAAGTAATGAACTTTGTTCGCATATGCGATGATATCTGCACTTATATTTAATTTCAGCATGTCATTTATGTAAAAAAGGAATAATTGCGGACCTAAAACTGTTCCTTGTGGAACACCATATGTCACATTTTCTGGACTACTTAATGTTTTATTAATTTTTACTAAGGCTTTTCTATTTGATAAATAGCTTTTTAACCAATCTAATGCTACTCCTCTAATTCCGTATTTTTCCATTTTTTCCAACAATAGTTCGTGGGATATACTATCGAAAGCTTTAGCTAGATCTAAAAATATGGCAATGGTTTTTTCATTTTTGTTAAGATGCTCATGTATTTTGTTTGTAAAGTGAAATAAGGCGTTTTCCGTGGAGCAGTTTTGTCTAAATCCGAATTGCTTTGGCGATATTATGTTGTGAGACAGTGAGTGGCTATGAAGTCGAGAGACCATGCATTTTTCAAATATTTTGGCTATGTTACTAATTACCGATATTGGTCTATAGTTGTTCGTAACAAGTTTATCGCCACCTTAAAATATAGGTGTAATAATAGCTTGTTTTAGTGAATCTGGAAATTGTCCATTTTGGAATGAGAAGTTAATCAGATGTACTAGGATATTAAGAATATTAGATTTAATATTTTTAAGTGTTTTTGTGGTTATTTGATCTATTCCGGGAGATGAGTTTAATTTCAAATGATCAATTATGGTTGCTATTTCATTTGTAGTGACCGGTTTTAGAAATATAGAGTTTTCAATATTTGCGATTTTTGATGATATATTTGTTGTTTCTGACGTTGAACTTGATTTTATTTTGTTAGCTAAATTTTCACCAACATTAGAAAAGTATTTAATAAAAATTTCAGATACTAATTTTGCACTTGTTTCAACTTTATTATTTTGATCATATATTTGGTAATTACTATTGCTATTATTTTCTGTCACTGAATTTTTTATTATTTATCAGACTTTCTTTGTGCTTTTGTTTGCTTCATTTAGTTTTTTTATGTAATAGTCTTTTCTAGACTTTTGTAATAATTTAGTTAACGTGTTTCTGTAGTTTTTGTATTGGTTCCATAACTGTTCATTATTTTTGTCTCTCAAACATTGTTTTTTCATTTTGTCCCTGTTTTTAATTGATATTATTAGTGCATTTGTGATCCATGGTTTAATTTTCTTGTGTATTTTAATATTTTTATATCGAGTACATTTATACTGTTTAATGAAGTTATTATAAGCTACATCTATATTTTCTTCCGCATATATATTACGTTTCCTCTTGTAGGATGTTATTTAATTTAATATAATCAATATTAGCAATTTGTACAAAATCTTCCGGTTTTTGGTTGTTGGTCTTTGTATTATGTTCACTTATATTAAGTATCACACTATAGTGATCGGTAATGGCAGTTTCGTAGATAATTAAGGTGAATTTTTGTGCAACTACATGGTCAGTTCTTTTTTTTATAAATATGTGATCTAAGCAACTTTCACAGTTTTCGTCACTCTGGTGTTTGAGTTTATATAAGATATATAACCTTGAGAGCTTAATGTGTTTAAATATGAGTTTACTGTTACGTTAGGGTTTTTTATATTAATATTGATATCCCCTACCATGATATTAATGTCGGCTGTACTATTAATATTTAAATAACTGTTTACTTCATTTATGAAGTTTAATGTGTTAGATGTTGGCGTCCTGTAGATAGCAAATATATTATAATTTACGTTTTTTAGGGAAAATTTTAGTTTTGAAATTGTCACCTGTGTTAATTTTGTATGTTCTATTGTTGAGTTAATTTAATTTTTAACGTATGCAACAATTCCATCGCTGCGATTTAGCTTACTTTCATTATAGTGTAATTTATAGTTTTTTATATTGTACAGGTCAACATTTTCTATATTCCATGTCTCAGTCAGTATTATAATGTCACAAGTAAAAGTTAGGGATTCTAAAAGTACCACAAATTCCTCAAAGTTTTATTGTAAACTGCGAATGTTCATATGAATAATGTTTATTCCTGTTTTCATGTTATATAGCATTAAGTTATTTAATTCGGTTTCATTATTTATTACAAATTCATTTATCTGGTTATAATTTTCTAATTCATTAGTGTACTCGTTAAGATTATCCATAATTTTCTTTTTATTAATAATATTATATGCCTACCTACCTAAGTATTCTAAAAAATATTGAGTATTTTAAAATATTAAGCGTATTTCTAATTTGCAGAGTCGATAAGAAATATAAAATCGTTTAGTTAAGTTTATGTCTAAATATACAATTATTTACAAGCAATATGTTATTACCGTTTATTAGGAGGAGGAGGAGAGAGAGAGACCTTATCTAATCTAATATATCTTCGATTTTTTTGAATTCCCTTTTGACTTCATTCGCAATGCCAAATATTTTTCCATTTTGGGACCATTCATTCTTCTTTTGTGGAGGCACTTGTCAGGATTTCCAGTCTCGCATTCGTTAAATCTTCTTTGATATTAATTTTTGTACCCCTTAGTTTTTTCCTGTTGAATATCACTCCTAGTTTGTCCTCGTAGCTGTCAAATTTTATAAATATTGGACGTGGTTTATTATTAGTAGGTTTTACTTTGCCTATTCTATAGCATTCGGTAATTTTTTTCCTTCCAACGTTTAGTTTTTCCATTACGTCATATACTTGTTCTTCAGTTGATACTACTGAATTCTCTTTAACACCATAAATTCGTATATTCTTCCTTCTAGAATGTTGTTCCATTGTATCGATTTTCTCTTCTAGTTTTTAAATTTTTTTCTCATATTCAGTTTTTTGTTCTTGCAATTTTTCGTCAATAATATTTTTTAAACTTTCTATTAGGATTGATTTAAATGCATTATCGTTAATAATTTCAGTTATGGAAGTTTTTATTATAGTTTTTATTTCTTGCACTTGGTCTCTTGTTAAAGGCATTATTGTTTTTCTTTTTGGTTTTTGGCTTTTTTAAGTATAGACCCTGAATATTTAATTTATTATACCGAGCTCTGCAAATTCTAGTTTCGGCTAATGTCCATGTGGAACATTTTCATGCCTGATGTTGATTTATTGCACTACCTGGTTAGTCCCTTTTAGAAATTTATCACAATTTGTGACCTTTAATTTTAACCTCAAAGTTAGTAAGTACCTTAACATTCTATATTATATAACTCTTACTATTTTATTTATAGGTAGATTTATAAATCTTGAAAAGGAGAATAAATAATTTCCAAAAGCTTGACAAAGTAACAAAAGAGTTTTCTTTTTCTGCTTTGTGGCCGTAAATTCTTCACTTCTGACTGAAACATCAAGATACCCTACATGGTGTTTAATTTTTTGTCTTATATATATTACTAGCTCCTAAACTTTCTTTGAACTGATTTTTGGCATCTCTTATTAATTTATTGAACATGCTTCTATATTTTATATATTGTTTCTAAGTTCAAGTAGTTTATCGATAGTTATTTTTTTTTGCTTTGATAATGAGGTAATATATTGTGCTTGAAAATATGAATTTTAAAACTAGCAAAGCCAGAAGATAAATGTTAAAGAGTTTATTAGAAAGAGGAGTGGTCCTAATGCAGAACCCTGAGGCACCCTAAGTTCGACATATTTTGACTAAGATAATATTCGAAATTTGTTTAAAATATAAATAATATTCTAAGTTATCATCGCTGCACTATATAGATCAACAATTAACCTAAAAAATACTAAACTAACTATTGTCAATGGCTTAGGTTTAGTTTGAAAATATGTTGAATATTGTTCGCTTTTAGGACAAGATGTAGAAATGCTAAAAGGATTGTAAAGTAAAAATTTAATATTGAATAATATCCCCTGGCCCAGCCATTCATAAATTCAATTAAGTTTTGAATAATTTGCTCTAAAATTTCCCCAAGTTTTCGTGCGTCGTTTATGACTTAATTCTCCTTTAATAATTAATCTTTTCACTAATACTTTTCAGATATTCAACAGGGGTAAATTCAAGACCATTAGCGTGACTCGAAAATTATAATATATATTGATATTATTGAAAATAGTAATATAAAGTGATATTGACACTGATTTCGGGGCATACCTCAGTGATGATGCTAAAGTTCTAGCTGCGTGTTAGATTTTTCTAGCAATAGATAAAGCACAAGATGTTTATAGATAACACCAAATTAATTAAAAGTGACATTTCTTTGTTTCAAATTACATTTTTGATTCGTTTAACAACAGCTACTCCTACCACTTTTCCACAGAAATACAAATGGTAACTTTTATAAATTGCGTACTCTGGAAGATATATCGACAAGATGTAATTCAATTTAAATCTCGTTTAACGGTACTTACTTTAAAAAGCAGTTTAACACATCAATTCCCTTTATTCTTTCTTTTTATTAGATTGAAAGAAAATACTCTGAAAGGAGCAATAAAGCCTTTCACGTTTTTATCTCAAAAATATGTCGTCGTCCTGTGATCCATAAGGAATTATTTATAGGCAATTATTTCCAAAATTGAGTGAACAGATTTAATATTAATGTTGGGTTTACAAGAGGGAGAGAGTTTTACATATATGTCTGTGATTGATTAAAAAGCCTAAAGTAAGTAATATAAAGTTGTTAAGAATTTTCAAATTTCTTTACAGGCCAACGTAATGCCCCATTTCTGCAGATTTATGAGATGCATGATATTAATGATAAGGTTGACTATTTTTCGTCTCTGATTTTACGTTTATTTGATATTCATGCTCCTCTTAAAACTGCTAAAATAACTAAGAAGAAAGCCCCTTGGCTCACCGATAATGTGAAGTTTATGTGTAAACTGAGAGACAGAGCACTGCTAAGATTTAAAAAGTCTAAAAACCCTGCTCATTGGGATTATTACAAAAATCTGCGTAATTATGTTAAAACTGCTATCATTAACGAAGAAAAGGCCTATTTAAATTATACTTTGCAACAGAACAAAAAAAAATTATTGGAAATCCTTTCGTGATTTAAATATTTATAATCATCAAGTTTCTAGAGACATACCTTTGGCTTTAGGGAGTGTTGATGACGTAAATAAATATTTCGTTTCCTCTAGTCAAGTTACAGACAACCCTGATGAACCCACTGTTTTATTTCTTAGAAATAATATAAAGCCCAATGTAACAGATTTTCATTTTTCGACCTTTACTGTGGAGGAAGTTATAAAACGCTGCTTTCGGTAACATCTAAAGCATGCGGATCTGATTACATATCCTTAACCATGCTTTTATATTGTTGTTCAACCGTTTTACCATTTATAACTCATTTGATAAATTATTACGTTAAATGGAAAATACACTGCCTTTTCAAAAAATAAGTAAACCTATTAACCTATCTAAAATTCTAGAAAAATACTAAATGTTCAAATAAAAAATCACTTAAAACCATATGATCGATTGCTTCAAAACCAATCAGGATTTAGAGCAAATCACAGTTGCACTACAACTTTGCTGAAGGTTATTGATGATATTTTATTGGAGTGTGATAAAGGTAACTTAACTATATTGGTCTTGCTTACTCCAAAGCTTTCGATAGGATTAATCACGAGACTCTTTTATCAGTAGTTCATTACTTGGGATTTGATGGAAACGAAATTCTACCCATTAAAAATTATTTGTTAAATAGGCAACAAATGGTCGGTCAAATTTGGTAACAATATTTCAAATCCATTAAACACCTTCTCCGGAGTTACTCAGGGCTCCATATTAGGTCCTCTACTGTTTACTTTCCATACATCGACCTTCCACGATAGTTTACAGTATTGTTCTAGTCACTTGTATGAAGATGATACCCAAATTTATTATTCGTTTGGAAAAAATGACTGTCTTGAAACCTGTGTATGAGTAAATCAGGATTTACGGGCACTAGTATCTATGTCGAAAAAATATTGTCTAACTACTAATCCCACCAAATCCAAAGTAATGCTATTTGGATGCAGAGCATCATGCGGTTTTACACTGATAGTATTTAAATTAATATAAATGATCAGGACTTGCAACTTTGCAGCATTTCTGAAAATCTTGGCCTCTTTACAGATTCTAAGTTGAAATTTTCGGAGCATGTTGCACATATTGTTAAAAATGTATTCAGTAAACTAAAATTAATATATAGCAGTAGACATTTGTTGTCTATGAAAAACCGAATAATACTGAGTGAGTCATTTATTTTATCACATCTGAATTATGCAGATGTGGTGTATGGGCCTCTTCTAAATTGCTAAGAGCATACACGTCTGCAGCGGATACAGAACACCTGTATACGATTTATATATGGCTTAAAAAATATGAACATATTTCTGTAAAATTTCATGAATTAAAGTGGTTAACAGTTAAACAAAGAAGAAATTTGCATATTTGCTCCCTAATTCATAAAATTATTTAAAATGTGGATCCGCAGTATTTGCTAAGTAAAATCGGGTTTAGGACAGATGCACATAATATTAATATTAGACATAGCGTATATTGACAAAACCAGCACACAAAATCTCACTCTTTCAACGTTCCTTTTCCTACTATATTTCAAAATATTATAACAAAATTCCATCTGTTTCAAAGGATTTGTCAATTTTAAGAAAAAATTAAAACACTCGCTACTCGAAGGTCTGATAACATTTTTGTAACTCTGCAATGTCATGTACGGTTTCGATTTATTCTGATTTTAGATTCATAGTTTTTTTTCTGTAAATATGTGTTTTGTAAATATTAAATATCGTTATTTTTCGTGTACCAGTACAAGTTGGTGAACTATTTGTGTTATGTCGATAGCCGAGTGGGTTAAGGCGCGAGGTGGCAATCGCGGTTAATCACACGGACATCGCACCACCGGGTTCGAATCCTGGCTCCGGCACTGTCGGAGGAAATGGTTGTATGTCCGCGTTTTTTCAATGTGTAACTCCCTTCTGCACAAGCCCTGGCTTCTGGAATTGTGGGTTGTCTATTTCTGTGGTGTTTATTTATTATTTATTTATTTATGTGAGACCTTAAAATGTTTTATTATTACGTTTCTTTTTTATGTAATCATATATTTTTGCACTCGACACACATTGCACCATAATTATGTACTTACTGACATGTTTTTATTCTTTGTTGCTAATTATGTATCTTCAGGGTTGAGTGGAAGAATAGAACTTAGTTCTAAACTCTGGCTTTTGGCGCAACAGTACTTGTAGTTTCTTTTATTTTTTGTATAGTACTCTCTTGATGCCAATAAAAACGTATTATTATTATTATTATTTCGAAATTATTTACATATATTTTGCTGCAGTTATTAACTTTTATGGGCTTTCCTGAAGTTGTTATTCGCAAACATCTTGGAACGCGTAGGCGTTGTAAAAATTTATTTGACTTGTGTATTCTTTCTTTTTGGGATTTTGTACCACTTGTGTTTTGTTCTGTTAATAGTAAAGCAATTTACAAAAATTACTGAGCTATCCAGCCTACTTCCAGATAAAATTTGAGCTCATAGCGAGAAAATGCAGAAAATTCATGTTTAATCTGGAAAATGATGGATGCAAATTATTTTTTTGGAGGGTATTTATGTGACCATTGGTCACAAACTTTTCATTATTGTTGAGGACAAATAAGCAAATTTCAAAACTATATAAAATATATAAGATGAGTATTTTGAAATTATTGAATATATCTCTGCCGAACAGAATTATTTGATAAACGGACTTTAATGATTAAAACAAAATATATTTTTTGTCTTATATAATTTAATTGTCTAATTTAAGTTAAATAAAAAAGTCTTGGACGCGGATATTACGGCGTAAAATCTTACATATTTTCCCCCTTCTACATTTAGTTTATGTTGAAGTAAGAAATAAAATCACATGTCAGTTCATCAATAGATGCAACAAAGTAATATAACTGCTTTGCGCCGATGTGAGATGATTAGGGAAGTAGAAACGAAGAGTTGTATTCCATAAAGACCACCCCTATTGTTGAAGGTTACAGAAGTGGGTAACAATCGCGTCCCAGAGAGGTTAAATTATAACGGATGATGCATCCGCCTTTCTGAATACTAAACGAATTCCATTCGCATTTTACTGACTTGAAAAGTACTTAGCGCATACCTCTTGGGCAAATGAAAGTAAAAGTAGTAATGAATTGAAATTAAATGTTGCAGTACTGAAATGTTTATGGGTCATAACACTGATTTGTTGGGTTTCAGATTCACACTTAAAAAGTTAGATATGCTATGGGAACACTTAATTCCATATGTCTACTTTTTCATCCCTTGCATACATGTTAAACAATAACAACAATTAAGAAACAACAACAAATTTAACGATAAAGAGCAACCTTACCAAGTTACCAATACTTATGCATTATTATTTGTCAAACTTCTTTTTGTTTCCACAGCACACTTCTACTTCTACGTCCAGTGGAACTATAGTAACGCAAAAAAAAATATAAATAATTATATACATTTTTTTCTGTTGAAATAGGCTTAAAATGTCACGAAACGTCAAGATTTTAAATTTGATCTAAAAAAAATTTCTGTCTGTCGGTCTGCAACTTTTTTTGTGCGCACGTTTAAGCTCTGGAACCGTTTACGATATTGACTTGAAATTTGGTACACTTATGAATTACAACGAGATCTGGAACTAGATTATATTTCGATCTAATTCCGTTGAAGGGTTCAGGTAAAATGGGGTAAATAAGGGTAAATAGACAAAGCAAGCAGGTAACAATTCATAAAATTGCAATTTAGGGTATGTACGAAAAGCCAAGGTCTCATTTTATTTATTTTTTTGGCATCAGCCACCTCCCACTATCACCCCCAATACCACCCCCACACTATTATGAAAGGGAGTAGAAGAAATTAAAATGCGATTTAGTATGTATACAAGAACCAAGGGACTCTAAAAATTTTTTGGCATCAGCCACCCCTTCTACCACCCCCCATTGCCACCCCCACCCTATTATTAAAGGAAGTAAAAATTTAAATTTAGATTTAGTGTGTATACGAAAACCAAAGGCCTTTAAAAAAAATTTGACATTAACCACCTTGTCTACCTCTCCCATTGCCACCCCCACCCTATTATTAAAGGGAGTAAAAAATTAAATTCGGATTTAGTGCGTATACAAGAACCAAGAGATTCTATTGTCTGTCGGTCTGTTTGTCTGTATGTGAGTCTGTCGGTCTGTCTGTCGACCTGTCTATAACTTTTTTGTGCGCACGTTTACTCTGGAACCGTTTATGATATTGATTTGAAATTTGGTACACTTACATATTGCAACGAGATCTGGAACTAAATTATATTTTGATCTAATTCCGTTAAAGGGTTCGGGGGTAAATGGAGTAAATAAAGGTAAATAGGCAAAACAACCAAGTAAGAGTCCATAAAATTACAATTTAGGGCATGCACGAAAAGTTATGGTCTCAATTTTTTTTTTACATCAGCCACCCCCCTCCTCATTGTCACCCGCCACCCCCAATACCTCCCCCACACTATTATTAAAGGAAGTAAAAAATTAAATTGGAATTTAGTGTGTATACGAGAACCAAGGGATTCTAAAATTTATTTTGGCATTAGCTATCCCCTCTACTACCCCCATTGCCACTCCTACCCTATTGTTTAAGAGAATAAAAAATTAAATTAGGATTTAGTGTGTATACGAAAACCAAAGGCCTCTAAAAATTATTTGACATTAGCCACCGTTTATCGTTCAAAGCTTCCCTGCAAATAAAAGATGCAACAAAAGCTTTACGACCTCATTAAAATACCGTTATTCTCTGTACTATTTCACCGGCAAATTGAATCTCTTTTTAGGTTTTAGAGGCTTTTAATGTATATCGGCTTGATTGATAACAGTTCACCAGCGTTAATAATGAGATCGTAAAGTTTTTGTTACAATTTCTATCTACCTGGTAAAATTGAAGACAACTATTATACTCTAGCAAAAATAAAAACGGCCGTAAACAGTCAAGTAGTCTCAAAAACTTTTTTAATAGTATGCATCCGTACTTAAAGTCGCCTCCGAAATCCAAGGAATATACTGCGTTTTCCATTTATACTTTCAAAGTTAGTGTCATTTCTGGCGAAAGTGATAGAGAAATGTGAAATGATGAAAAATTGGCAGCTTTAGGTATATAATACTCCTATCAAGTTTGAGTGGCATACCTTAAAAATAATTCTAGAAACTATGACTTGTCAGCCGGTTTAGTACCCAGAAATCATTATTATTCATTATAAACAATGTATAAGAAATACCTGCACAAGACATATACGGTAAGTATGCTATCAAGCGAATTTATTTATTCAATTTTTTCTAATTTCTGTGGTGTTAATTTATACATTTGGATACAACCACCAAACAGGTAACCAATTCGAAGGGTGGGGATATTATAGTAAAGAAATATAAAAACATTGTAATAAAATGGAACCACGGTAGAACTACACACGAAACAGTGAAGTAACATAAAAACATTTTAATAAAATGGAACTCCAACAGAATAATACCAAATGTAAAAGCTGTATAATTAAATATCAACTGTTTAATTTAGTTAATGCTACGGTTGAATATATGAAGTCGATCTTGCAGTAAATTATAACTTTTACACATAAATTATAAAGGGGAGAATTTTAATACATTAGTTCGAGGAGGAGGAGGATAAAATGATTTACAATTCCGACTTTTCGTACGAGTTATGTGAAAATTCAGGTGCTCCAAAATAAAGTAACACACAAACATAATATGCATAATATTGTAGAAAAAGATTATTGAATGTATAATTCTTCTACTTTCCAGATTAAACATGTGAAATCTTTCCATAAAAAATTTTGCGTATATTGAGTTATCGGACAAGCACCATCTTCATTAAAGCACAAATACTTAACAAAACGCCGCTAACATCTAAACTTTTTAAAAGTGAAATCACTATGCTTAGACACTTATCAAAGAACACCCCTTTACTGTATCTGACTCTGCAAAATTTTACAGTTTATGTGATAATTGAACTTGATAAGGCTTTGCACTAAGAATATGAATGTGTTACATTTAGATATGTTGAGAGGTAAGTGATTAGATAAGCGTCAGTTATTAACTATGTTTAGATTATTATGTTTCTGTTCATTCTGATTTTTCGTAATCTCGTTCGATTTCTATGTCACAAACAGTACAAACAGTCTAGTACACTGACGGCTAAAAGATAGAACAAGGAGTCGGAGCCGCGATTTACGGAACAAGGTCAAAAGTCAGTATCCCGATATGTCTAGGGAAATATACAACGGTTTTTCAGGCTGAAGTGATCGCCATATACTGTTGCGCAATGGAGATAATAGGACAAGGCACTGTTAACCAGTCGATTGCCATTTTCTCTGATAGCCAAGCGGCAATAAAAGCAATCAGTTCCATGCAAATCAACTCAAGATTGGTGTGGGCTGCTTGACGGCCCTTACAGAGCTAGGAAATCAGAACATAGTGACCTTAGCATGGGTACCAGGACAGGAGGGACACAGAGGAAATGAAAACGCTGATCAACTGGCCAAGGAAGGCGCACTCAAAGCCCCAACAGGATCTGAGCCCTTTTGTGGCGTCGCAAAGCCATGCATACGAGCAGCCATTAAGGAATGTGTGCAAAGTAAATCTCTGGAATGGTGGAGGAATCTCCCAAGACAGAGACAGGCCAAAGAGTTCATTAAAAAACGTTCGGCCAAATTCACGGAAGATCTACTAAACCAGAATAGGAAGGCCATCAGAGTAATAGTAGGGCTTCTAACTGGGCACTTCCGGCTCAATAGACACATGTGCCTAATGAACTTGGCAGAGGACGCAACATGCAGGTTCTGTCAAGTGGAAGAGGAAATCCCAATTCACGTATTGTGCCACTGTGAAAGCCTGACGAGACTGAGATTCCTCGGAGAAGAAAAACCAAAAGCGGGCAGCTATACCAAAGGGCCTTTATCAAAGCTGTGGAGTCTAGTACAAAAGATAAAGCTGGATGAGGTATTATAAGGAATGTAAGGGCTAAATAACCAGCTCCTCTGTTAATTTATCTATCTGACACAATAGATTTTTAAATCATCTTCATATAAGGTACTCTCCACATTAAGATCAGATAGGACATCGGTTATAAAATCAATAAACATCACGAGCCTAGTACGGTTCCTTGTGGAACACCAGAATTGGCCAAGACGCCAAACGAGTTGTAACTACGGCATTCCACATACTGACGCCTATTTCTAAGATATGAAGAGAAAATCTAATTGCGTCACTGACAACCTAAATTTACTAAATTTTTCTAATAGGCTACCATGTTCCAGGAAAGTAAATGCTTTGGAAAAATCTATATTAGAAATTATTAGAAATGAATTGTGTGATACATGCAACGTTGATCTCAGTGGATCTATTGGGAGTAAATCCATGTTGTTTGTATGCAATTTGACCTTGTATATGACTTTAGCGAAATTGCAGATAATTGTTATGGACAAAATTGCATTATTGAGATTCTCTAGCTTTTGAATGTTTATCTATTAATGACATTTAAAATTTGAGATCATCTGCCTACGTAATAATTTTAACGAATTCAGCTAGCTCAAATGGTACCAAAAATTAAATAATTATTAACATCATTTCTGCGCTCGCTTAATAAATAATCTTCCAAATACAGTAATTATGAATTGCACATAATATACGAGGCGATATCAAAAACAATTAAAAGGCAATAAGGGTGGAAAGCAATTAAAACCAACGGTTGACATAACTTAAAATATTAAATCAAAACCTCCCATTCTGCTTCTATATTGTTACGACTGGGGGAAGCAGTTACGCGTATGCGGCTTATTTCAACATATATTTTTATTATGAACTAAAAACATTCGTTCTTGATTTTGCGCTTTCATTTTTATTCAGTTACACATTTTGAACCAACTTAGTTATTTAAAATATAGCATACCCTTTCTCTTAAGCTGACACCTAATTAAAATCAGAAATGTTTTTGTTAAATTATGCACAAAGGAAAGAAATTTATTGAAGTGATATACATGGGCATGTATAAATGATTTCATGGTGGATTTAAAAGCCGTTTTTGTGTTATTCAACTAAAAACGAATATTAAAATTGATTTGATAACACCAAAGCGTTGGACACTATACTCAAATTTCGTCAACCAAGATGGCTTCATCAGGAACAGATTAAAGCTTAGCCTTATAGCTCGAGACATAGCTTTCGTATAACCCTTTTAGATGGGAGTAATGATTTAGATTAATATATATTTGGAGCCAGCATGTGTGGTTGCGAATAACCTATAATGGAATGATAATCTCTCAATAGTAAAGCCCTTAGCTCACGAAATTCGAAAGAAATAATGCGCCTATATCCTTCTGAACGTGTCCAGGTATTGTTCTTAGCGAATATGTCTCATATACACTGCAGAAAATTGTGGTAGTCAGCAGTCACCTTGAGAGAAGGATCGTAAAGCTCTTAAAAAAGATTTTAAAGAACGGTAAGCCAAATGAATCATTGGCCTACTTTGCAAAATACAATCATTGAGAAGTCGTGATAAAGAACAATGACGAAATAAACAGGACATAAATAAATTGCCCATATTGCATTGACATCGATTATGGAATTTTAAAAAATAAGTGAACCTGCCCCTCCACGCTATCATTTGCGTCTAGCATTTTCTAGCGCAATCTCTTTCAAAGCTAGCCAGCACAACCTTGCGTATTAATAGTTACGTTCTGGAAGGGGTGGGTAGGTTAACGTAAGCCTACTACTTAATTCTTCACATTTTCCAAAGCAATATTTTATTCTAACATACCATATAATAATTATTTTAAAAACTAGTACACATACAAGAACATATCGTTAATATAGAGGGTTAAAATTTTTTCCAGCCCTCTGTTATTTTTTCGTCAGAGATCTGCTAACTCTTGTATCTAACCCACTCTAGCACAACTACGTTCAAATATACCACGCCTTTATTTAATTAATAAATAAGGGTTGTTTTCAGTGGGAGGGGACACGTTGACGCCATATTGTCCAGTTCATATTGAATTCTTGTAACTCATACAAATAACCCAAAGGATATATATGATTCAAATGTGGTTATAGAGGGAAGAATATTAAAACATAATATTACAGTCGCAAAATTCCCCTATCACATGAAGGAGTCATGTCGAAACTCTATTGGTGGATAGGTTTTGTTCTCCTTAAATGCCATAAATTTTAAAAATCGTCTATGAATTTGTCGATAAATATACTATTACAGAGTAATTACGATTCCACACGACAGAGCCGTACTCAAGATTAGAATGCACAAGAGACGAAAATAGAATTTTTAATGTGTCGATGTTGTTAAGCTCACCGGAATTTCTAATGATAAAGCCCAGGGTTTTGTAAGCTGATGATACAATGATATTGATATGCTGGTTAAAAGTCAGCTTTCTATCAAAGTTAATACTTAGATCCTTAAATACCTCTGGTTTGTTTAAATGTACCTGATTTATAGCGTATTCGTGCTGCATAAGGTTCAATTTTGTAATATTGGCGATATCGTTACATTTAGCGGCGTTGAGAGGTAGGAAGTTTGAGGTGCACCAGTCGTTTATTAAATCCAAATCAGCTTGCAGTAGCAAACAGTCAAATTCATCCTTAATAGCTAGATACAATTCGAGGTCATCCGCATATAGTAGACAATAGTAGTTTAAACCAAGTACGATGTCGTTTATAAATATAATAAAGAATAAGGGACCCAACACCGATCCTTGTGGTACCCCGGAAGTACGAACAATATTTTCAGAATTATGCCCACGGTATTGAACACATTGATTTCTACATTTTAAGTAGATGGAGCATAATAGAACTAGGTCTCGATTAAAGCCGAAAACAGAAAGCTTTCTCAGTAAGATACCGTGGTCTAGTCTGTCAAACGCCTTTGAGAAGTTTATATAAATGACATTTACCTGTCTATTGTCATCCAGCACCTCCGATATACACAGACCAAGTTGCTGATTATCGACCGGCCTGCCACAAAGCCGTGTTGATAAATTTGTTCGTTGACATGTATGTGGAGCTATTCGTATAGAGCGATTTCAAAGGCTTTACTAAAATTATTAATAATAGTGATGGGATGATAATTTTGTATCCGTATTGTATTGTCAGTCCGATTATCTTTTTTAAACACAGGAATAATTTTGGAATTGTTTTCATAATTCTGGGAATGTGTTACAGTTAAGTGCTAAGTTAAATAAAATAAGCAGAGGTTTCTCTAAGACATTAGCACAGTCTCTGATAAGAAATGACGGTATACCATCAGGACCAGCGGTGAATTTTGATAGCTTTACATATCTTATCTTCGTTTAGTTGGACTAACTGTGATGGTTCATGGCCATTTTTATCTATCTCAGTGTTCTCAGAGTCTACGAACTCAGATTTTGTAAAAACAGTTTTAAAGAGCTCAGCAAACGCGTCGACAATTTCTTGAGGATTGCAAAAAAGAATTGTAGGTCATATTATTTGGAATGGTTGTCGTGTTCTCTTTGTTATGAATATATTACCAAAAAGATTTAGAATTCATCTTAAAGTTATTTTCAATATGGTTGACATACTCTTCATGCGCTAACTTAATATCATTTTTTATTTTTGATCTTAGTGTTTTAAACTTTTCAAGATCCTGAATATTGTTGTATTACTTATATTTTTTTCCTTAATATCATACATTATGTCTCTGCTATACCATGGAGAACACCGATGACTTTTGGGATAAGTCGAGAGTTAAGTCCTCGGGAGGCATGTCGTACATATATTCTTAATAACACTGTAGAAGTCTTCTAGAGTTAGGTTGACATCCTCGTAGTTTGTTAGAAAAGACCAATCTGTTTGAGAAATAAATTTTACAGGTTGACATAATCGGCTTTTTTAAAATTAAAAGTCAATTCTGATTAAATATAAGTATAACAAATTTTGTCTAATTGTATTCTTATTTTATTTTTATAAGGGGAAGATCCTGTCTGCGTTTTTGAGCCTTTGAACACGAACCATTTCCAATTATTTACTTAATTTCATAGCGAAGCATTATTTACCCATTAGTTTAGATAAAAACCTGCCATTTCACAAAGAGACCGGGTAAGGTATCATCAAACATTTATCCAATTTTAAAAGCATTTCGCTACAAATTTACATTTTAGGGTTAGGTCGTTCTTCTTGCTCTCATAGTCCAAAATGTGACTGCCAAATTACCCGGATTTCCCTGTAATATATGAGGAAACGAAATATGGTAAATATGGGACATTTTAAATTATACAGAAACCCTCAGAGCACGCTTTGGAACACAAAGCAATATCGTAGCGGACATAAACGATCAATGCTTTCATTTTGGTCATCCGTAACATAAAACCAATATTAGCGGTGACATTAAATTAATCCTGTGTTGGTGGAAATAACAGATCGATTACGACACGGTATAATTGCAATGCTATGTAACACAGGGTAACACTTAGTTATTTTACAATAATTGTTTATTGATCTTTTTAGCTCTATACGTACGCTATAATATAAAAATTCAGTTCAGGAGTAAGCGGATAAAGTTTAAGAAGAATTTTAAATGTAAACATTGAAAATAATATTCGTCCTTTTAGGATTTAGTACGTATAATACTCTTTATTTCCTTTATCTAAATGCCCATTTTGATTTCATACTTTTATTTATTTGCAAAATCTCTAGAACATATTTGTTTGACTTCATTTTTTATATCTTGATAAACGTTTTGTAACTCATGGATTATTCTTCTTGGCCTCCCTTTGTTGTTTAAGGTACCTGACAGTATTACATTTGGAACAGTCATATTAGTGTTATATGCACGCTCACATTCTCTTACAGAGAGAGGATTAATCCCTAAAGGAAGCCTGGGTAATAGGCAACCAGTAAAACTATAGTTCACCAGTCGGCTCAGTGTGGCGCTGCCTCATAGCATACACTGGAAGGAGTAGAAATGTCTCGATGACAGACTGGATTAATCGAGAATAGCGCCACGGATACATAAGAAGCGGGGTCAGCGCATAGGAGTCAGTTCAGTACAGTTCTGAAGGAGTTATGTATTAGATAAGCAAGTGCTCAGATACAATAACAAACTGTAATAAGTTAAAGTAGTGAATCTATAGTAGATTCAAGTAGTAATTAGTGTGTTATTTATTATAAGAACTGGTTATTGTAATTTAGTGATTAGTACGTGGTTAGTGAAAATTCGTGATGCAATTATTGAACCTAAGTTTGAAAGTCTTTGCTAGTGGGTGTAAACACGTAACAATTTGCGTCAGAAGTGGGGTTGAAAGAAGATTTCTGGAGAATACGAGGAAAATTCGATAGTGTTCTATTTGGAAACACTGGAGATAGTGAAGTGCTTTGAACTGGAAAGTTATTTATATATTAGACAAGACTTATTTTTGCTAGTGTGAGGAAATTGTTACGGACCTACGGCGAGCTGGCCAAGTCCGATCAAAATGTAATACCGCTCAACCATAGGCAAACCACTGTACCTCAGAATGTATGTAAAATAGCATACCCACATCTTTGAACAAAAAGGACTCTAAATAACTTCCGTCTCGGCCATTATTCATTCGACATTCGTCTAAAAAATACGCGGCCGATTTGTCGTGATTGCCATATTCATCTGTAGCCATTTAGGCGATCATCAGAAGTTTTCCCTTATTTTGGATATTGAGTTATTTTGTGGAAATAGTCTTGAGGGAAAATTGTCAATACTTAATAGGATTTTAGGCAACAATACAGTAAGCATGCTTTCTCGATTGTTCCTTGTTTACTTGTTTACATGTGATTTTGCCATTTTAGGCCGGAAGAAAAGATACAACAAGATAGAAAAAAAAACGTGGAAGAATTAAGAAAAATTATGGAAAATCTGGAAATAAGATTTTATGGCGAAAAAAAGGAAGAAAGGACACGCGAGGAAGAGTTAAGGAAAATTATAAAGGTGCAACAAGATGCTATCCTTTCAGCAACTGCCTACCTCAAAAGTGAAATTAAAGAGGATATGAGTAACATAAAGACTGATGTACGTGAAGTCAAAGGAAAAGTAGATAAGGTTGAAGAGAAATGTGATGACCAAGGAAATTCCGTGCAGTAGAAGAAGAAGTAGAGCGACTTAAGTAACAGTTGAGAAGAAATGGTGCCAGCTAGTATTATTATCAGGCCTTCGATTACAACTGCCCTCTTTAACGGTCAAACTTCATGAACCATAAGGGACAGTTTGAGGCTGCTGCGTATGCCAATAACTGAAACGATGAAGAAAAGGCTATGGCATTAGTTTTAGCATTAAGGGGCCAAGCTTCAGAATTGCTTCAGATGATTCCAGTGGCGCAGCAGCAGGATTTTTAAGTTTTAGAAGCTGTAATTGACTTAAGATATGGTCACCATATTCATTACTCAACTATATCGGATTCAGATAAAATTACGTTTATAAAAAGCTGGGGAAAGTTTACAAGAATTTGAGGCTGCAGTGAAGAAACTGGCTCACTTGGTTTACCCGGATACACCAAGGTAGTTCCAGGAGTAATTGGCAGTTGAGACGTTCATTGATAAAATGGCATAAAACACGAGGAGATCAGGCGGGTCCTTATACTATCTCGGCACAGATAGAGACCGCTTATATGGATTTCCCATGGCACATAGTACAAGATATCCCTGTGAAAGAAGTTCAATTAAAGGAAACATGTCTGGACACAAAATTAAAGGACACACGCAAGATGTTTACTCAATTAATGAATATATATATAAGGACTAATTATTGGAACGTATTGGAAAAATTCGTATACTAAGTTTTGCTGCTGGATACATATATGTTTCTTGTTGCTAACCTTTTAACGATTTTAATGATCTAACCTATTACCTCATTGGTCCTGAAGAAGATAATAAAGCTTGTCGAAACGTCGACTTTAAAGAGAATATAAGGTTTACTCTTTTTATTTTATCCAACTACCGTCGAAATACCTACCTAACATACATTTTGTGGATCCTAAATTTATTATATTAAAATATTATAGATTTTGTATCTATCTGCATACGTTATAAGTTATGTTCGATGTAAGGAGAACTTTTAAATTATTTAAACATATTTTTTTATATCTATAGAAATTAGTGATGCTGATGCTACTGTGTCCAAGAAAAATTTATATTATTAATTATAATGTATATTGTTATGGGATTGTAAGTACTTGAACTTAAGGGAAAAATATGGAAATTTCACCAATCAACAATAATTAACGAGAGACATTCATAAGGTAGGTACTTGCGACATCTTGGCAATGAACACAATTTATTTACTTACCTTGTTTACCTAGCAACCGTTCTATACTCATTTACAATAAATTTTAATGTCCGTTAAATTAAAAGAAACCGTTTTGTCGGTCAAAATATATTAAAATTGTAAATCAGAGATATGTAGCGTTCTCACACTACATGCAGGCAACTGACTTAACAGCCATCTTTTAAATATGGTCCATTTCCAGTTTCACATGGATGTTCTTATATTCTTACAGTTATCGAACGATTCACTCGTTGGCTAGAAGCCTATCCTTTTAAATAATATTTCTGCAGAAATCGGCGCTAGAACCTTAATTCAGAACTATATTTGTCGTTTTGGTACTCCTTTGACAGTCGCTACCGATCAAGGAACATAATTTGAATCAAACTTATTTCATGAATTTTCAAAGACTTTAGGTTTTCATCGAATTCATCAACCACACATCACCCGCAGAGTAATGGAATTGTTGAACAATTTCATCGAACTCTTAAACAACATTATTAGCCAGATCCAATGCATTTAACTCGTAGCGTCCCCACACTACACACAGACTACTGACTTAATAGCCATCTTTTAAATATGGTCAATTTATAGTATCTAGGACACAAGAAACAAAAAATATTTTATTATGATTATGATATGTAAGACTTCAGAATGTTTAGAATTATTAATCTTGGAATAAAAGAATCATTCTACTAACTAACTAACTATTTAAATTTATTTATATCAAAAATTCGGTGTAAGATACTTTGTTACTTTGTAGCTAAAAGAATAAATAGTATAACTTATCTACTCGTACTAAAATCTTAGTTTTTGTTTTAAAAAACGTGTCACAAAAGAAAAACCTTCCAGACGATCATCGTTTGAAGGGCTTTCCTGCTAACTGCTTCCAATTAATTTTATGATGCTATAAAAGAAATGTTTAATGGCTGGAATATTTTAGAATAATTCAATAATGTTACGAAATGCTTAATTAAAAAACCCAAGAAAAAGGAAAATGCCAAATTAAATTTAATAAGAAAGCAATTTCACTGTGTCTGTCATTCTTTTTTATTTTAAGGGCAATTACAAAAGCACATTAGGCAGAAGTAAGTAATATTTAGAACTGTTATTAATTATAAAATTTTAATTATATAACTCAGCTTTGCTTTTATTATTTAATTATGTGTTTATGACCCATAAACTTAACATTAAAAGCTGCAGTCCAGTATTACCGACTACGAATCTTATTTAATTAACATTATTAATACTATGTAGCGCAATGTGAGGCTACTATGGCATTTACGCGCAGGAAGATGATATGCTTGGAACATTTTACTGATTAAAACATTCAACGATTTTTGATATTTTTTGTTTCAATGAAAGAAAATATTCTGTACAATGCAACCTACCTAAATAAAAAAAATTTTATTTAATAATACTCAATAATTTTAAGAAATTTTATATTAGTTTACAGAAATTTTAAATAAATACCTGTTATAACATATCACATGATATATCACAAGTTTGCTAGAACATTTATAATGAATAAAAATGCTCAATTTAGCTTACATGCTGGTTAGAAATCCATGCTACACTCACATTTGGCTGCAGGAGGTCGTAAGTCCATTTTGAGCTTTCGCAGTAGCGGTAGACCTAGAAAATATAAGAAATTTTATAATTTATCCATGTGAAACACGAATTGCAGCACATATTATTAAAGAACAATGATTACTGATCTGAATAAAGTAAATCCTGTCCATAGTAAGCCTCCAAATAAACTTTTATATAATAAAATACAGTTAAAAATAGTGATAGTTCAAGCGTCAGAATAAACTTTTGTTCAGAACTTTAATAACTGAATTCAAAATAAAACTTTTTCCATACAAGTACTTGGGTACTTACCTAGTGTAATTCTGAATACAATAGCTCTGGGATTAAAGTTCCATAAAGTGGCCCCCAGTGACGATTTTTGTTTAGTTCCTCAAAGACAGAGTAAAATCATATATAGTTTAAACCCAAGAGTTTTATAAACTGCACGTGTGTTCGATGTCAATAGCCACAGTGCTAGACAAGGTTTTTAAACAATTTGCAAACATCATTCATGTGCGGGGGCACTTTAAAGTGCATAATTTGAGGGTAGCGTACCCTGAAAAATTCAGACAGTGTTAGTTTTAAGGAAAAGCCATTGTACGGCGTTTTATTATCATAAGTGATTGTATTAGTAAGTAAGCGAGGTTTTTCAATGGTATTTGGGGTTCACAACGTTTAATTTTAAGTAAAAAGTATAAAAGTTTCAAAATTTTCAAAATTCTTAATATCCACCATAGACGCAAGATAGGGATATCAAAAGAGCCAGCATTAAACCTATATCAATAAAATCAAAAAACAGTTTAGTTATTTTATTCAAAAAGGCATGAAAAGTCCATATTCAATTTTGACATTCAAATTTTTTCAAATCCAGAAGGCCAAAAATAGTAAAATTTTGCGAGTATCCATAGAAACTCAAAGGAGTTGATATTTGCATTTGCTAAGGTGAGACGTTTTCCAAATTTGTCCGTGGATAACCTCATTTTTGGATTCGAATTTTGTTATTTCATTAAGACGTCAAAGTGACGTAGATAAAAATTAATGAAAAATAATTTCAATAAAATAGAATTCACCCAAAAATATAAATTTTTAAACTTCAATACAAGTTGTTTATAGAAATATTCTATAAAGGTATTGTGTCTTTCATATTAAAATCTGTACTTACCAGACATTATTTAAAATCCAAATTGTTATTAACCATAAGTCACTTCATTTCGAAAATAGAACAAAAGGTGCTTCGAATATTAAAATAAAGTGCATCTTCGCTACACTTCATTTCCCAAGAAGGCAAAATTTTACCAGGACGAGACCAGTTGATCTGAACGAGTTGGAAAGTATCACGCACTGCGTCTGTGTAAAAGATTAGCTAACTTTACGATCGTAATAAACAATAATAAAGAGCTCTGATACCAAAAGATATCCTTTTAATTTAATTCAAATCGATTATGGAGTCGATATAACTGTTGCTTCTATGTACTTTATTTTTAAGATTTACCACTGTGAATTGTCATTTACTTGTCTTCGACCAAATACCAAAATAAAAGGTTAATTGTTATAAAAATCTTTAATTTCAGTCTACAACCCTACATTAAATCGTTTGATCTTGCTCCTGTTAAATAGAGGTTCTCATCTCTGCTGGTTGAGTTTATTATTTCCTGTGTCTCAACGCAGGTGGCAAACTTTACTAGTTTTAAAACTTTACTTTGAACGAGCAATTTCAACAGTTATAACTTATCATATTCAATCTTTTTCTTTTATTCAAATTTTCAATTGCACAAATAAAATTTAAATTCATTTTAATTTTTCCATTTAAATAAACTACTATAACTGTATATGGCCCCACGTTGGGCGCCAAATAGTAATATATTTTTAAAACTGAAATATATAGCCCTACGTTTGTAGGTGCTAAAATGTACTATAATCTTAAATCTTGATATCAGATTGCCCCACTTTGCGGTGACAAATTGTATATAAAACTAAATTGTATGATTATTTTTTTTAATTTCAATTTAAGCATGTTTGTTCTCAGGGTATGTTGTGGGTTTGCTCTAGATAATTATCAATAAAAGTCATAAGTTGAGATAAGAAATGATTAGATGTATTAAAAATGGTTTCAACATTACAGTAAATTAAAACTAAATATAATTTGAATTTACGTGGGTTAGAATAATAAAGAATCTTAAAATTAAGTAGGACTTTTTTTGCAAACTGAAGAAGTTGAATAAATGTCTTATGCATAAAATTTTTTATTATAGCTCATGTATAACGAAAACCGTCCGGTCGGTATGCTCCTTCGTTGTTGTCAAAAATTTTCTTTCTCGAATCTGAACCTCACTTCTCTCCGGGCTGACTTCATTCTGCTCACAGCTGTTTACTTGCGAAGTGAATATTTGTTTTGTTTAAACGATGTTTGTTCTGATATTACTTGTTGAAATGTAGAAATTATACTTTTGTATTAACTGGATTACTCGAAACACACTGATTTATATGCAGGTAGGTTAAATTGTTTATTTTAAATTTTATCACAATTTTATATTAACCAAGCGTATATCGACCTAGATAACCAATGAATTATATTTGTTGATTATTTATTGTTGGTTTTACCTATAATTAGGTATATTTTATATTTTTATGTTAAATGCAATAATATTTTGTTGACTGAGTTGACGTGTGCTTTCTCGTTGTCAAAATTTTGTTTTATAATTTTGAGGTTATATTTTGCATACAATTTTATAACATGTTGCCTGGCTTACATTTAAATATACACTTAAATTGTAGATCTGTGCCTAAAATTGTCTAATTTTGACGTATCTCGCCAAATCTGATTGCTTGATGTTAAAATTTTTTTAATTGATTTTTCATCATTTACACTTTTTGTAGCTATTATTGTCTTTTACTGAAAATGAATGTTACCAATGTGTTTCTTTTTATTTCTAGTTTAATTTGATATGCAATTTGTTAGGTTATTTAATATTTTTTTTAACATTAAATTATCCAATATAAATTTACAAATTTCTTTATATTTAGTTATTCTCTATATACTTTACCATTTCAATCTTTTTTTGAACACTTAATATGAAATATAATACAACTTTGTTTCAAATTTTCAATTACAATTTAATAGTTATACAATTTTATTTTATATTTCAGGTGACATCTCCTGAACATTGGTATCTTCCGGCTTTGTGGAGGAGCTTACCTAATTAAAATCTATCACTAATTGTTCCCCCTATATTTTCACTATGATATAAATTTACACTACAGTAAATTTTTATAAAAGTTCTGTGCATAGAATGCCAGCTATGACACCTATACCATCTTCTCAAGCTATTTAAGTCTTTTTTCTGTACCTAATCCAGTGTCTACACCAGATGTGTTTCTTTATTTCGTACGTATTTTAATTATTATTTATTATTTTTACCAATTCGTTACTGTTTTTGTGATTATTTTCATTTTAGTTTTTTTCCAACGGTGGCCGTTCTTACTTTTTACAATTTTCACTATTTTACTATTTCAATTGTTTATTTTACACTTCAATTGTTCCTTAACCTTAGTGTCTTTTATGATTTTGTATTAATTTTTGCTACCTTTAGTCTTATAAATTAGTTTTATCCCTATTGAACAAGTTTTTCTCCGTTCCACTTGGATTTTAGAACTCTGTTTTTGAAGCACTATTGTGTCACTATGAAGTTTGTTGAAATTTTATTTTGGAGAACTTAGAACACTTTACAGTACGTTTATAGCATTTCGTAAGTATAAATATCTCTTTTTGTTCTTTTTAAACTTATACAATTTACAAATATTCTAATCATCTATCATTTTCTTAGTTCAACTGCTTTGTTATTATGTGACATCAAAATACATGTACATATGCAATTTAAAAGTGTGCATGTGTAAATCCATGGATTACAGACAGATAGAAATATCAATTCAAATATCTTTGTTTCGGTTAAAAGTAGCATGTGCAACAACATATATTTGCACATTTATAAACCGACTTCGTTTACGAAGTAATCTAAATCAGTGACACAAAAATTTGATAAACATGTGAATAAAAGACCTAAAACATGATGTCCAGGCTAGCGGTTAAACTTTTCAAAATCCTTTTACAAAAGCCTGACTTCGCAGCAGACAGTCGCCTAAGTTCCACCCTTATCTGTAGGGAATTAAACGGCTCGATATGAGTAAGATAATGAATATTTTATGAGGATCGAACAAAAATGTCTACAATACTATTCATCAATAATAAATTGTCGATAGGCCTACAGCTTGATTCTACTGGAAGAGGATGTAGTTGATATTGAAACAACATTCATGAGAAATCGCAGGGAATTTTAAATGATAGATAGCTGCATTGCATATTGTTGTGGGAAAATAATAATGTCTATAGTAAGGAGAAATTATTTAAATATTTCAAAAAATTAACTGTAAATGAGAATGCACAATTTCAGTTTTGTAGTCATTTTTAAATGTTATGAAATCAACCGCTATTAGTGGAGGAAGTATGTTCACAAATCTTTGATTTCTGAATTTCAAAGATTTGTGAACATGCTTGGGAAAACGTACATAGAATAAACTGGGACTCCGCAAAAATTTTAACAAAAGAGGCAGATAACAAAAAAAGAAAAATTAAAGAATCAGCAATAATCTTATTAAATGAAGATAAATGCCTATCAAATTGTTCTGTAGATATTTGTACAACCTGGCTACCAATGTTAAAAGAAGAACTTAACAAACTCAACATTATCTAAAAGTAAATATCATCAGGTCTGTGTAAGTAGTAAGTATCTATGGAAATAACATAAACAGAATCTCAAAGCTGTGTATTTATCATACACGACAAATAAGACTTTGAAAACGGAAAGAGACTACTTTCCGAAACGTCAGAAAAATACATTATTTCTGATAAATAAAAGGAAATAATAATATAGGTATTACATTGTTAACACATTAAAACATTTAAAAATACAAAAAGGCACTTCCAAAGAATTTTAAAGATTATTAAAAATTAGGTGTAAAACATAAAAAACCATATAATAAACTATAAAAAAGAAAATATATAAACACTTACGCTTAAATATTTTTTTTTGTCATTAACTTTTTAAAATCATTAGGTATGTAGCTTCTGTAATAGGAAATGTTTCTTGTACAGCACAGCATAAATGTATAACTATACGCTGGTACACCTCGTTCTGGCGAAGTGACGAGCAATACTGTATGTATCTTTAATATTCCCTAAGTCTCAGCGTTTCTTTTTTTATTTTTTTAATTATAGATTGGGTGTTTTTTAGATAGTCGATAATATTAAAATAAGCACTATTTAGATTTTCTATATCTGTTCGTTTGTTTATACTGTTTGAGATTATTCTTAATGCAATTTCATTGAACTTTCTCTTCTTGTAATTATTATTTTTAGCTATTATTTTGGCATCATTAAATGCAAAAATGTGGCCCTTTTCTATAAAGTGCTCAACCAGTTGTGTTGGATTTTTTTTGGTATCGAAAAACGCGGTGGTTGCACGGTCGGTTCCGGGGTGGGTTTGTTAAAGAACACGCCATAATCCCGATATACTTTTCGACGTTGTAACAAAATCCGACTTAGGAAATACTTCGTACGAAAAGCGTGCTTCACGTAAAAATGCCGTGGAAGAGGTTTTTAATACTTGTAATCAGATTTTCGCTCTTCGGAGAGTTTTTTATGCAAAATTTTCAATAACTCCTCAAGGAGCGTTAATTTAGCAAGTGTAGCAAATGTCGCTGCACAGGGACGTAATGTCGCCCCGACCACCTAAATTTAGAAAGTATAATAAAATTTGACCCTTTTACGAATCCACGTTGTCAAGCACTGCAACTCTTACGAGGTATTGAATATGAGGACAAGTTAATCCAACGACTATTCAAAGTATATCGGAAGTTATAGCGAAAATAGCCCTTAGCGACATGGGACCCCCATCATTTCCTAGCAGTCGGTTTTGACGGGGAAATGATGAGTTTTGACGGGGTTTGCCCTAAACCGGTTCCTCGGTGATTCGGTGTCAGAAGTATTATTACCATGTACTCATACGTGCATGGGATCCGCCTTGCCTGAACGTAAAAAGTTGTTATTGCAGAATACAATTCGAAGTAGTAGCGCTTCAAGCATTTTTAAGCTCTGAGGAGCGACCAAAATTAATGTGACTTAAAAAATACGTTTATAAGACAGGCAAGCAAAAGCCCACCAAAATTTCAGTTACATTGAACTTTTCTTGAATCTTTTTGTGCATCGTTAGCTTATAAAACCGCATATTGGATGATAGTTGGTACATTATAAATCGTCCCGTTCCTCACCATGTGTTGTACACGGGCCAGACTAATGTTTGTTAACCATTTTGCTTAGAATAAAAGTTGTTGTAAAAAACATAAATTTTTTAAAGATTTAATATATACATTTTTGAACTTTATATTGTCTTTTAGTTGTGTTTTCTAACAAAATTCCCTTTCAGGTATAATTTTAAGAAAGTGTGGTACAGACAGTGTTAGGTTTATAGTGTTACGACGTCCAATTGATACCATTAGAGCAGCAGTTAAGCATAAACGACAGTAAGTATGAATTTTTGTATTATTTTCCGTCTGAAACAGTCGTGTTGAACCCTAAAAATTTTGTGAACGTAAATATTCCTTTTTGAAATAAAGAGACTAGAGGAAAAAGAAAAATTTGTTTTTCTTTTTCCTATTTTTTTTATTTTTTCTAACTTTTTTAAGATAGAAATATAAGTCCTTCAGACACCCTAAAGATGGATCGTTCACAGGTTCTGGGGAGACAGATGTAAATTTTAATTGTTAATTAAGTTGTATTGAATTGAGTTGGTTGCTTACTTTTGCGTTAAGTTGACCCTTGCCGTTCATTTCAGCACAAGATTTTGTCAAGTTGACCACTGTAATTTCAGCCCCACGCACCGTAGGCGTTGTTTGTCAAGGTTATGTATAAATTTACCTGTGTCATTATTTAAAAATGAAATCACAAATTTTAATGAATGGAAGGTGTTAGGTATTATGTATTAGATAAAATGAGATGTTTTAAATGTAATTTCTATTTGCTTCCATATTATTTAATAAATTGCAATTCTCTTAAGCTTAAGACTAGTTCAATCAGGTCGTATGGTAGTCTGGGCTAGAAAAGGGTACGTACATCTCAGGTAATATCGAGCTTGGACAAAAAGCCCTCCGATTAGATCTTCTTGAAGTGAATGTTAACCAGAGCTTTAGTACGACGCATTTGAGTATCTATTAATATAATATGATGTGTACTAGAGCTTTTATTGGAAATATGAATTTTAGGATAAAGCTTTGAAAGGTAAGATACTTGGGAAATATGTATTGAAAATTAAATGGGTTTTTTTTCTTGGATAACAGAACTAGAATTATGTTGGCTAGTTTTTTTGTAATTGTAATGAACAATTGATTTTTAGGAAGTATTCTAAAAATTGACTAAATTATGAGAAAATGTGATTTAGGAGGTATAATGAAAAATTTACCTACAAAATTATGAGATTAGGCAGTATCATGAAAAATTAATAATTGACAAATAAAATGCATGTTTTATCAAGTTTAGTTGAATTTTGGATATGTGATATATTAATTTGATTTTTTAGGTGATTTGTTGAAAAAATTATTTAATAAAATATTTAAAAATGAAAATTAGTAAAAGGAATTGAATGTGTGGATTGAAAGAAATATTTAAAATTTGTGAATGCGGTAATTTTAAGACTTTTATGTATAATTACAATTCATAAACAACTTTTTTTATTATGTTTTGAATGTATAATGTGAAAAATTGAATTTTTAATGAATTTTTCCTTTATTACTTCCACGTCCAGTAGTATTGTAACGCAAAAAAATATTATTATTTTTTTGTTGAAATAGGCTTAAAACGCCATGAAACATCGAGATTTTAAATTTGAACAAAAAAATTCCCGTCTGTCTGTCGGTCCGTTTGCCTGTAACTTTTTTTGTGTGCATGTTTACTCTGGAACCGTTTATGATATTGACTTGAAATTTGGTGCACTTATGTATTATAACGAGATCTGGAACTGGATTTTATTTTGATCTAATTCCGTTGAAGGGTTCGGGGGTAAATGGGGTAAATAGGGGTAAATAGGCAAAGCAAGCAGGTAAGAGTCCATAAAATTGCAATTTAGAGCGTGGACACAAAGTCAAGATCTCCAATTTTTTTTGGCATCAGTCTCCCCCCCCTTTCACTCCCAATATACACTATTATTAAAAGGAGTAAAAAAAAATTAAAATGTGATTTAGTGTGTATGCAAGAACGAAACTTCACAAAAAAAATTTTTGGCGTTAGTTACCCCTCTACTACCCCCATTGCTACCCCCATCCTATTCTTAAAGGGCGTAAAAAATTTAATTGGGATTTAGTGTGTGTACCAAGGGCCTCTAAAATTTCTCTTGGCATTAGTTACCCCTCCATCACCTCCATTGCCACCCTCACCCTATTGTTTAGGGGAAAAAAAATTAAATTGGGATTTAGTGTGTATTTTTAAATAGAACTTTGGTAGATGCGGTGATGCCATCGGGCTCAAATTGATATAACTGTAATATTTGTGTCATAATAATAATATTTTAAATATCATTGGATTTTTTACCACTATAGTTGTTATTGTTCAGAAATACAGTTTTGTTTTAGTGAAAAGGAAATTTAATTATCATGTTTATATATACAATTAATTACAGAACTCGAGTGAATAAAATCATTTGTGTATTCTAACCAGAGTAGAAAATATTATTAGTTAACTTCCTCAATACAACAAGCACATTGATACTTTTGGCTTTATGCGGAAGTTTTTCCATGTTGTGTTCACATGATTTTAGTTGCTCGTGCTATTATTTTTAATCAGACACACTGTGTTACTACAAATCATAAAAATACGGTCTTGGTAGTAAGGAAACTAAAATCAGAACGCACTAGTAAATTATAATTTACTTCCTTGCTCCCAAAAACATTTTCCTAAATGAAAATTGGTTACTACAATAAATATCAATATCAGTCTTTTAACAGTTTCTCTTGCCAATATTTCTCGGACCGTTCTAAAAGTTCCCTATAAATCTTTAAGTTATTCTTAATCCTGTTAAACATGCAGTTCGATTTTGAGTTTACTGCTAGTGAATAAACTAAGCAAATCGTGTAAGGATTTGTATTGTAATAAATATTTAAAAAAAAAATACTTTACATCCAATAATAGTATTGATATTAGAAAAAATATTACATTAAATTGGAAATACATAAAAAAATCGGTCTGATAAACTTTCAAATTTAGGTAGAAGTGTGGCTGTTATCAAGAGTTTTAAATGCCTGTAAATTTGTTTTAGCCTATGAAACATTTATACGTGTACATACAGGGTGCAGTTAGAATTTTATTTTTGATGAACGTACTTTTACTAATTTCTCTGAAATGTAAACTCAAAATTTTCCTTTGTAGCACAAACAATCTATACAATTGATTTGACCTTCCTCAGATGCAGATATTTAGTGATAAATGAGAGCAAACTAGGGCGTAATAAACATAGATAAGTCCCTCCTCAATTAGGGTGTCTTTAATGTAAATTTGTGTTGACAAGGGTTGTTTATAAAATTGGGTCTAGGCAAAATAATAATTTTTATGTTCCCTTTTGTAAATAAAACATTGCTAAGGATTCGCCCGCTTAACTGGGTCCAAATATTTTTAGGAAACTACCTTCTAAAATACAAAAGGCTAGAATAGAAATTTGCGATATTTTTAAATCAATTTGAATAAATTCTTGTTGGATAAGGGTAAATTTGGTGAAGGTGAGTTTTATGACAATTATTGTTGAGATTAGTGTATTAGTTAGTAAGCAATCTTTGGACTATGCCCATAAATGTATTTGTCTCTGAGGAAAATAAATATTATTATTATTATTAGTGGCAATATTGTAAAATATGCCTTATTTAACTTGCTGCATACGTCATTACCTTCTGGTATTCTAGATGGAGAACTGTCAATTCAGGTACCTACAAATTTTTAAGTGGTGCTTGTTGATACCGAATAGCGTCGTCTGCATACATGACTTAAACCATTTCTTACAAGACGGGAAAGATCGTTGATATTTATGGCTAATAATTAAGGTCCCAATATTGACCCTTGGGGGACATCAAGCATGACACCATGTATTTCAGATTCGGCCTCATTATTATTATTTTTTTAATGTATCTATTTATTTATTTCAATACAGATCCAACAAGCAAACGCTTAGTTCCAGGATAGGGTAGAGAAAGAGAGTATACAATAATATACATAAAAAGAGTATACAGTAATATACAACTACAAACATACATATGTATACGTAAATAAATTTAGGTGAATATAAGATATATAACCATTTACGCTATACAGGGACAGTACAAATTTAAAAAAAATTAAACTAGACAAAAACAGAGTTCAGCTATTTAAGAAACTTCTCTTAATTTGATATATGCTGGAATGGAATATATCAATACTGCCCTCGAGGCAACTGTAGTTTGTAATCATTTGATAGATTGGCGAAGCAATTAATATATTGGTTCGAGGAATAGGGATGTTAAAAATATTATTATGGCGTGAAGACACTCTAGGGACACGCTACACGATTAGATTCAGCAGGACTGTACAGTCCAGCTTATTATTGACTAGTTTATAAAGAAATACAACTGACTGCATACACCTTCTAGTCCCAAGACTAGTCAGATTAAAACGATTTAACAATGTTTCCTGCGAAATACGGGTGAATATTCACCATCCAGGGTATATACCGCTGACTTTAAGAAACGTCTTTGATTTTTTTCTAAGGATGCCATGTGCCTATTATAGATAGTATTCCAAATTATTGATGCATACTCCAAGCGAGATTTTACAAGAGACACATAAAGTACACGAAGTGTATGCATATCAGTGAAGCCTTTAAGGTTACGTATAACAAAACCTAGTCTTTTAAACGAAGCTAACGTGGTGGCCTCAATATGATTAGTAGAGGTCAGTTTTTTGTCAAAAATAACCCCGAGATCCTTGATAGTATCAGGTCACTGCAAAAGCGAATCACCCAAGTTATATTCAAAAATTTCAGGACTAGATTTTCTGCAGAATGTCATTACATTGCATTTAGACTCATTTAATGGTAGGCTATTACTGCTACACCAAGATTCAATCAATTTTAAGGCACCTTGAAGACGCTCGCAGTCTGCTAAAGATGTTATTTCGGTGTACAATTTCAAATCATCCGCATATATCAAGCAATGTACATCCAAGGCAGATGTCATTTATAAAAATATCAAAGAATAGTGGTCCAAGTATCGAACCCTGCAGAACCCCTGATCTTTGATGGAAATTAACAGACTTAAAGCCATGGTACTGAACAAACAGATATCTATCGTGTAGGTAATCGGCAAACAACTTTATTAAGCCTAAAGACAGACCAAATGAATTTAATTTCTTCAGCAAAATACCATGGTGTAATCTGTCGAACGCCTTTGAAAAGTCCGTGTATATGACATCAACTTGACCATGTTGATCAAGTTTTTCACAAATAAACTGGGTTTTACAGGCAAGATTTGTAACTGTAGATCGCCCTTTCATAAAATCGTGTTGGTCAGTAGACAGCAACCCTGATACATGATTGTACATTGCAGAGTGCAGCAAAAATTCAAGAAATTTACCAAAATTGCACAATAACGTAATTGGTCTACAGTTAGTAACATCACTTTTATCTTCTTTCTTGTAGACTGGACAAACGCGAGATAGTTTCCAAAGCTGCGGAAAACATGAGGTTTTCAAAATAAGGTTAAATATGACAGTGAGTGCTTTAACAAAAACCGAGGAGCAATCCTTGATCAAAAATGCAGGTATTAAATCAGGCCCCATGGTCATATTGGCCTTAATCTTCTTAATAGCAAGTAAAACATCCTCTTCAGATATATATTTAATGTCTAACGTCATCACATTGTGGTCGTCTATTAGATCATCAATCTCAGCTACTGGATCTATAAAAGAATGAGAAAAATGGTCTACAAAACTGTCCACTATTATCTGAGGATCCTCAATTATTTTGCCATTATATGTAATTACTGAGGGAATAGAGGATACATTATTTTTATGGTGAACGAATGCCCAAAAAGTTGTTCGGATTATTTTTTAAGTCATCCTGAATGGTAGGCAAGTATGTTGCATAGGAAATCCGAATATCATTTTTTATTTGGGCTCGTAATACTTTAAATTCTTCAAGACATTCAGGATTACCAGTACCATTATATTCATTAAAGGCCTTGCCATTTGTTTTATTTTGTGGATAATTTGGGTATTGAACCATGGTGGATATGACTTAGAGGTTGGTTTTTTCTTAGGTACACTCCTCTCAAATGTGGTATTTAGTTTGTTATAAAGAGCACCGATAGCCATATTAGCCTCACTATAATTTCCAAGGAAGGTCCAATCAATACTCGCTAAGTCATTATATAATTGTACAAGATTGGCTTTAAGAAAATTGAAATCTGAATTTGATTGAAGCGGAAATTTTTTCTTGGGAATTTTATCGACGTCTAACTCAACCTGTAGAGCAGGATGATAAGAGTCTTCCGGCAAAATTACTTCAGGAGCGGCAATCACAGCACACTCCATGTTACTATAAACCAAACCTAACAATCTGCCACGATAATTTAAAATATTATTAAACTGGCTCAGTTCAAAGAAATTGCAAAAATTTTACATTTCACTATAAATTTTGTGTTTTTCGTGTAAGAAATTAGCCTGTGATTTCCTTTTATTCTAATAGTTTCTAGCTTACTGAAAAGTATTTCTTTGTTCACGGAATCAAATGCTCTAGAAAGGTCAAATAGCATTGATAACACATATTTACCATCACCCGATTCGCTACAAATAAAATCAAACAATTTAGAAGTTGCACTTTATGTAGATTTCCCTGGCTTGAATCCATACTGATATTCAGTCAGGGTATCATTCCTATATAGATATGACATAATTCTATTAGATACAATTTTGTCAATTACTTTGGACATTACGCATACAAGTTTTTACTATTGTGTGCATGTTTACTATGTTCATTAAAAAAATTGTAATCATGAGTTTAAAGTTTACTAAAACTATTTTTATTCTTTCCAGGTGGCTTGACACGTCACTCAATATCATGTATTTTAGATATGAACAAATAGCATTATTATGTCTATATTGACTACTTTAATAATAATCAAATTTGATCAATGCATTGGCCATGTGTAACCGCATACGTTGAAATTAGTATTCGTAAATTCATGAAGTATACTCCAGGACATAATTTTAGTTCCAATAGCAAAAGCGGGATGATAATTTTAATGTATACCAATATTTCAATATGTCATTTGCAATATACATGTTATAATTAGCTTTCTCTTTGATACGTTTGTTACATAGACTTACAATTATGTCAATAATACACAAAAATAATTTGCAATAATTATTCCATATTTAGGCTGAATTTATTTATCATTATTTCTCTCGTTATGCCACCTCGCGAGATTATCCGGATCTGTTGTATGAACAAGGAAGATCATAGTAGTTTATCCAAAAAAGAGTAAATAAACAAAAGCGTCTTTGACGCCTAAGTAATTATTTGCCAATGTCAAAGGTTAGTTTATTTTTAGAGCGATTTATACCAGAACTGTTATATAAGGTAAAATTTTACGATCTGAGCTACTGTTATTAATACCATTATATTAAAACATAAATATTAAACAAAATACTAATTTAAAAAAAATGCTTGTAGATATAGCTTGTTTATACCTTAAACTTCAATCTAACATTAATTTGTATGCTCTAAAGTACCCAGGATAAAAAAAAGTAACTTTTAAATCATTGGATGCCATTTTTTAGGGTTAGGAAATTTCCACTTGAAAACTTGTCTAAAACGGTCAAAAAAGCCTAATATAGAAATAAATAACACTGACAGAAATTCAGGGGCCGTTTAAATAAAATACCTAGGAAACATCCATGATTCACATTTGAAATGGGACCTTCAAATTACAAATACACTACAAATACAAACATACTTGCAAAAAAATTAGATTTATTTTACACGTTTAGACAAGCGAGCAATATCCTCACAAAACATCAGTCACTCATACTATATTAGCCGATGGCAATAACAGATTGTCCCTTTAAGTTCTGATATTTCTTGTTTCAGCTCCTGCCAAAAAATAAATGTTTCAGTTCCCGCCATGTTTATTAAGTTAATGCAAGAAGAGTGGCATGCAAACACTTTTAAAATTGAAAGTATCAACACTATACAATTTCAAGCCGTTATTTTTTTTGTTTTGGGAGATTTCTTGCACAAAATTACGGGATTGGAAACAGTACTCTCTGAGTAGTGTTAAAAGTGTGACATTCCTAAAAAACTGCACAATGAAACAGAATATAATTTCGCATTTCAAAATAAATTTCGTTAAACAATAAGCGATGCGGCAGAAATAGAATTGGTTATCTCTCATACATTGCTATAACAAACGAACCCCAATGGTGTCGTTATCCAAACTAAAAAGAATTTATATCATTTTAAATTATACGAAAAGAAAAAGCCCGAATAGTGCAGAACAATGACCAAAATGTAATAAAAGGCTTTAATGGGTTTTGCCCTGAGTTATATACAATGGACATTAAATATATCGCTCCAAATTTACGATATTTTAATTAAAGCCGATATATTTCAATTTCATTTCATATAAAGTTTATTAGCATAATTATATTTTGTTAAAATTTATATTTATGTAATGACTAATCACATGAATATATAGTATTATTAAAAATATATTTTTCCGCTGCTATAAAATTTATTGAATTCATTAAAATGGAATAAGAACTGAAAGTCTCTTTTTATTTCTGAATAAGCAATTTTATAGCAGAAGGAAATTTTATAAAAATATAAAATATAGGAATTATAATATTCCAACCTATCTGCAAGTGCCTTATATAAAAAGGGCTCAATGAATTAAACCAAAACAGCTATTCCCCCTTACGAACCTTGAATTGTACGGTAAAATTTGGTGTAATTTGTTTAAACACAGTTAGCCCTAAAATACAATGACTTGGAATGCTCGAATGCTACGAGGAAGATGCGAGGCCTCCTTCGTCTCAAGATGTAACTAATTGCTTACCAGTTTTGACCTAGTTTTGGGTCTAATCAGTGCAACAGTGTCTACGAGATGCGAACTCCGGGTATTCAAGGTATCACTTGCACTGCACTGATGATACCCAAAACAAGATCGAAACCGGTCTACAGTTAGTAACATCCTGAGATGAGCGAGGCCTCGCATCTTTCTCATATCACTCGAGCATTCCAAGTCATTGTATTTTAGCGCTAACTGTGTTTAAACAAAGTACACCACATTTTACCCTATAATTCAACGCTAGTAAGGGGGAATAGCTGTTTTGGTTTAATTCATTGAGTCCTTATTTATATAAAGCACTTACAGATAGGTTGGAATATTATAATTCCAATAGTTTATACTCTTTTTATTTTATATATTTCTGAATATAGGAAATATGTGATGTATACTGATTACTCAATGGTCTTTGATTAAAGCTAATTGATTTCGGATTACTTAGCAATTTGATCAACTTGTTTATTTCCAGCTGAATAATACCAATATGTGGCATATAATGGGTTTGGTTCAGACGTATACATGGGTACAGCAGGTTTGCCTCAAGGATCTAATCTTGGACCGCTCTTATTTCTATTATCCATTTATGACCTAATAAAAGTTATTGACTACCATAAGCTTCTATTTGTCGATGGAAATTTATTTCGAAATTAACAGTATACTTTTACAATATTAAAATAATCTTAGGAGTAGTGTAATTTAAATTGATATGATTTGAAATGCAAAGTAATAATTTGCTCACGAAAGAAAGAACCTATTATTTATTTAATAAGGCAAACATTCTAATTCGTAGCTATCATTTATCTAACAAATAATCTTTAATAAATAAATAAATAATTATTTTGTCGTAAAATTAATTCAGTCTAATATAACACATTATTTTGAACAAGAAATGAAGAATACATTTTTTTCAGTTGAGACCCTGTTTTACAGATAAAAACTTTTTAGACGGTTCCTATCTCAAACACCTTTGAACATACTAAGATGTAATATTGTATAAAGGGGTCTCTAAGTTGCTGATTAAGAATATCTTACTGGTTTCTTTTTCAACAAATGACTAATACTTTTTTAGGAAAATCGACCCCTTTTCTTTGTCCTAAACTTGAACGCATATAGATGAAATAAATCAAATGTGGATATGTCTAAAGACTCACATTATGGGTATATGAACCCCAAAATTTCAAAATATTCGAATATTATATGAGTGATATATGAGGTTGGCTCTATGAATAGTGGGACACACTGTATATATAAACAGCGCAAAATCACTATTTCTAGTGATTTACAGTGAATTATAATAAATATCTCAATAATTGTCTCCATGTTTGTAATACAACCGACTGGAAGTAATAACTAGGTAATTATTCTCAAAAATATATAAAACTGTTAAGCCATCTTGATGTTTAAACAATACCTGCCTTATTAGTAAAAATTCCTGCAAGCTCACCCCCATTACAAGGCTCTGTTAAGAGCACTTTAGACCCATTATCTTAATTTTGCTTGCTGCGTACATTTTGAGTATATCGTTTTTTGTAGAGACTTGGAGGGTCTCTAACCCATTTCAGCCATTCTTAAGAAGGCAATACGTTATATTTACCATTTTATGTACTATCCTAGGGCTTGGGTCACATTTTATGTTTTCATTTAAGTGACAGTAAGACGTAGACATAAACATGAAAGCAAATGTTAAATGCATGAGGACGTTAATTAGGAATATTACCAGGTGGTCAAGAAGTTCACTCTTACTGTACAGGCATTTTCTTCAAAAATCTCAAATTTGTAAAAGATGTGTCTGAGTGTCTTTTCGCTGATTAGTTATTATAATTCCACAGTTGTCTGGTCGACAGCCGAGAGGGTTAAGGCGCGAGGTGGCAATCGCGATTAATCACACGGACATCGCATCACCGGGTTCGAATCCTGGCTCCGGCACCGGCACTGTCGGAGGAAATGGTTGTGTGTCCGCGTTTTTTTTTCAATGTGTAACCCCCTCCCGTATAAGCCCTGGCTTCTGGAATGGGGGTTGTCTAATTTCTGTAGTGTTTATTTATAAAAGAAAAAATTACATTTTTACAAAAAGAAACTAGAAGAAAACAAATCGTGTTAAAAAAATATGTGGTCATGTGTAAATGAAATAAAATAAAAAGTAATAGAAAGGTAAGAAAACCTGATAATGATGAGATATCTGATAAACAACAAATTACGAATGAGTTTAACAAGTTTTCAATAGTGTAGGAATAAACTCAGTAAACAGAATAAGAGCTTAGCAAGTAGCATCGTATTGTCAGAGAGGAATCGAACAGTGTATACCAAATACTCTATATTTAGAAGAAATTACGTCTGTTGAAGTTAAAAACTTAATTCTATCACTAAAAGACAAAAAATCCCGTGTTTGATAACATAACAAGTAAAACGTTGAAACAAATAGTGGATCATGTATCGGAGGGTAGATCTACACAGGATGCTATTACTAACTTAACAGAAAGAATTTATAATGCGTTAGATAATAAAAAAAAGATCTGGCTAAAACATTCGATACAGTTAGTCATGTAGATTTGTTATATACCTTAAGTGACATTGGTCTACGTGGTGTTGTCAAATAACTTCTGTTTAGCTATCTTGCGGAGAGACAACACTGTGTAGACTTAGAGGTCATACGCAGCAACTTTCAAGCTTTCCAGTGTGGTGTACCACAGGGAACTGTGCTTGGTCCTCTACTCTTTACTATTTATGTAAATAAGTTATTTGAAATACCTTGTGCTGGTAAAATAAGCTTTGCCGTCGATACCGCAATCTTCTTTGAGGATGAAGGGACGCATTAAAAAGAAAGTGGAGCTAAATCTGCCTGCGGTAATTGACTTTTTCAATAAAAAACTATTATCTATAAATTTACAGAAAACATTTTATCTTTCTTTCGCCAGTTATGAAAATAGTTTGCCAAATTCTAGTTTTTTAGCAATCCGTGATGCCAATGCTGAGATTTTGATTCGGTCAAAGCAAAATATCAAATATTTAGGGGTAATAGGGGACTGCCACATGAGATGGGATGCCCATACTGATAAATTAGTGAAAAAAACTGAGGGGCGTGCTACCAAAAATAAAACTATTAAAAATTATTTTAGACGAGAAACAGTTAACCTCATTATATTATGCGCTAGTACACTCACATCTCGCTTACGGTCTCATAGCATGGAGTAGCATAACTAATAACTATTGCAAGAAACTTGAGGTTATCCAAAAACGGATATTAAAAATCGCATTTAACAAATGTAGCACTTATTCATCAGATCAACTATACAATGAAACGGGAATATTTGACAGAACTATTTTGCCAAGCCCTTCTATTACACTGTTTCAGAAATAAACACAAGAAAAATATAATTAACCCTTTCACAACACAAGATACAATGAAGGGGCATTAGATTTACCCAAAATATTTAAAAGTATCTATCTCTATCTCTCCACAAAAATATTTAACACTCTCCCAACTGAAGTAAGACACATGTCTAATTGTAAACATTTAAAAACAGAAATTAAGTTGTGGATAAAACGACAAACAAGGAAATACCTTAACAGTTTGATTGACATAAAAAACACATCCATAAAAAAATTCATATTATTTTGCAATATAGATAAAGAATATCTCACATCAAACTATCAAAAATACCAAAAACTCAAACATATTAATAAACTAGGATAATTATATATAGTATAGTAAATAACTCAACGACCTACCCACCTACCTACTAAGCTCATGGGACCCTGAAAAGTTATAGTTTTCACTAATCATACTTTGACCTTTCAGCTTCCGTTCCAGTAAACTTATAATTATTAGGCGCCTTTAATTAGTAACTTCTACGGAAGCTCATGGGGCACTGGAAAGTTATAAATAGTTTTCACTAATCATACTTTCACTTTCCAGCTTCCGTTCCAGTAGGCTTGTAACTCGTAGGTGAATTTAACTAGTACTTCCACTGAAAATCATGTTGCACTGAAAAGTTATAAGTATTTTTGTGCTAATTATACCTCAACCTTTAAGGACTTTTAATCAAATTTTACTATTTCAGGTTTTACTAATCGGCCTATTTTTCAGACGCCTAGATTCTTATATTACCACTCCACGCACCAGCCAAGTTCTGTTTATAACTTCTCTATAATTTTGCGTTGTATATTTCTATCTGCGGTCTTGCTTCTCTTACTTGATATCCGTACTTTGTCTCCATCCGTTTTCCCGCTTTACCGTTCATCCTGTGTTCCCGTTTTCCGGTCTGCTCTGTGCCACCGCTTGCCGCTTACTGTTCTTGTCATTTGAGTCATCTGGTACTACTTTCGTTGCACCGCCTGCCTCCATTAACTGGTATTTAATAACCTGTAAAGATTGTTTGGGGTAATTATTTAATATATTGTAGGCTTAATTGATTAAACTAACCTCGTTTATCAAATTCTGAATTTTACTGCATTGTGTGTGAACGTCTAATTATCCTAACTAACTCATTGGAGTACCGTTCCTCCACTTAAGCTACTCAGCCTCGCGTATCCGGCTTGTGAATAGTGTTATCCTAACATTTAAAACTCGAACGATGAAAAATGTGTCTTAATATGCTTTAAACTGAAGGCGATTAGTAAATTTTTCACTTATAATAAATAGCGCATCGTCAGCTTAAAGATGAACAGTAAACGGCCGCTGGAAAGTCATTAATATAAAGTAAAACGAAAAGAGCCCCAAGGATTGAACCTCGTGGCACTCCAATATCTATTTTGCTAAAACTGACTGTGTTAAATAAATAATAAATTTGACTTCCCATGCCTACTTGACCATTCCCGCATAGCGTTATCCCTGTAGATAATTTGATTATCAACCTGCATAACTACATCAAGTAGGACAACCAGTGTTCGAAAAATCCTCATCCATTTTGAAGATGGTAGCATCCTCATCAGTAATTAAGTATCTTAATTTAACTTTGAGATTAAGTTTCATTCGTTTATAAAAGTTTAAAGCTAAACTTAAATATAAAAGGACTGTTTATATATTCCATAAAAGTCAGATGAAATTTAAGATAATGGTGTTATTTTAATCAAATCACCAAGTAATACGGCTGTGATATCCTGTTAGTTTAGAAACAGACGAAGCCATATAAATAAGAAAATAGATGGTAAGTAGATGCGACGCCTTAAAATAATGTAACAAATTTCCATATTTATACAGAGTTTAGGTTTCATTACGGTGACACGTGTTCGATATTGCTTCAATTTTTCACCAGGGTCTGATAAAAGGCGCATAATTCTGAATAAATGAAAATAATCGATTTTAAATTAGGCCCCAAATTGGACGGAAATTAAACCGTTAACACGATTGTGAAATTATGGATTGTGAGTTTAATGTTTTTCGAGAACTACTCAATTTACTTCTCAACGAGCTTTAAATTTAATAAGAGCCGTCGACAATCATTTCCGTTTTACGATTTTCGTTACTGCATTGTGTGTTTGCTTATTCGTGTTGAGTTAATTTTTTAACCGACGCTAATTAGGATTTATTGATATAGGAAGTGACACAATGGACTCATTCAAAGGATGTTATTTAGCGGTTGTCATTTTATGTGGCCAAGGTTATTATTATTTAAAATTACTATGTGACCCGCAAAACACAAAAGGTGTGTTGCGGGTCGCATATGCATTAAGGCGATAACACCACAAGAAGAAGTGAATAGTCTGCTTATTTTCTGGTTATACTAGCGTTATAGCGCGACGTCTTTATGGTATACTTTTAGATATAGACCAAATTAGAGCATAATTTTCAACATCAGTAATTCAAGGTTGCGGGTCTCTTAAATTTTCATTATTGACCAAAAATTCATATATAGTTTTCGATTTGTTTTGAGTTTATATATTAGCTGTGTAGCTTTGAAAATTTTCAGTGACATCAACGAATATCTATGTACTACTACTATAACAATTATTCAGAGTGAATAAATATTCAATAAAATTAAATTTGTTATCGCCAAAATTTTTTGCAAGAAATCTTTTTTGCTCGTTGGGTACCCACATTTAGAGAACTTAAAAATACCTACATATTGCGGCCAACGCCAAGACCCTTATTAAAACTTAAAAAATACTTGTCGGTAAGTATTTTAGGGGACCCTGTATACACACTTACTCGTTACAAAGTTATGATTTTAATGTTTAATTTTAAGTCGGCATCTCTCCAAGCTATTTCAATCATTATTAATATTGTAAAAAATGCAAACTGGGGAAAACTCTTCACCAGTTACAAGACAAATTTATTTTACAGAATTTCGCATTATATTTGGGGATGACTAGCAAATGAAATATGTAAATACTCGAGCAATTTCAATTACAATACTGTCAATTAAAATGCAAACAAATTCCCCTATCTCTAAAGATGGGGATAGAAAGGATCCGAAGTAAATGCTAATAAAGGGAGAAAATAAGGAATGCTACAATCTGGCGGTCTCATTTAAAATATATTTATTATAGCTCGGCTGTTAAATGCAAAAAACCTTAACAATGCTGCCAAAGAATTGTTGGGAAAGAAAAAGGGAAAGTGTATAAATTCTAGCCGCCTGTGACGGGAGGTAATTTTCATCAGGGATGATATATCATCATTAAATTATAACAATAATAATAATAATGGAAAAATTTTAAGTAAACTCACTGATCTAGTTAATGCATATGTAGTAGATTTTTTTAAACAATACTATTTAGCACATCAAACTGTATTTGAGAAAAACTGTGAATAGAATCAGTAGTATGGAAATGAGATAACTTCGTTTCAGGAGCAAGAGCATGATCAGTGATCAGATTAGGGGTGGGGTGTAATTAGAGAGGGGGAATTTGGGGGCGGGACTAGGAGTGGTAGTGGGGGGCAATTGTAGTGGCGGGAGTAATTGAATTGGTTATTTCAGAAACAACCCAAGTTATAATTGGCAACTTTTCACGAAACGAAAAAACGTCCGACGTTTAACCACAGTGATAATTATGAAATTAAGATTGCGTGTTGAACAGATAGTGTAGTATAGGTTGCTCAGGTGAAAATTTAGTTTAATCAGTGCATTAAAACTATCCAAAGATATGGTTTGAAATTTGGTACTTAGTTGTTTCTAAAATATATACCTACTGTATCTTAGGTTCATTCTGCAGCAAGCGACAGAAATTTTGAAATAGCATTTTATTCACAAGAAAATTTACATCAAAAACATAGTATATACGCTGGCTATTTCTTATTTTCTTTTAGTCCTTTTGGTTTCCTTTGTTTTTTTACACTGTTTTCAATAATGTTTTCATAAAATGGTTTGCAAGTATCAACAACTCACTGAAGAAGGGTTTTTAAGTGTTCCGACTTTGTTTCAAGTATGGGCAATCTTCCACGATAAGCAGCTTCAGTTGGCATGTGAATATTACCGCCAGATTAACGCCAAATTTCAATATTTTTAGAGGTTATAAAAATGATCTGATGACTGCTGACAACTTGATGCAGAAACAACCTAAGTGCTAGCACTTCGGTTGTTTATACACCAAACGTCATGCACATGGTTGATTTAAACGTGTAAGCCGTCTTGGTACTTCGGTGCACCAAACGATGAAACTTTATTCTTAGATACGGAATACCCATTAATCTGAAAATCCCTAAAATGTTACTTAGGTTGTTTCTGAAATAACCGATTCAATTAGTGATAATTAGTGTGGTGGGAGGTAATTAGTGTGGTGGGAGACAATTAGTGTGGTGGTGGGTAAATTTAAAGGCGGCTTCATTAATATGCTTATTAGGCAAAAATAAGGGTAATTAAGCATATTTTACGTAGAAAGAAGGTTAATTAAGGATAATGAAGAGTAATTAAGGATAATTTAGGGGGAAAAATTAATTAAGGCAATTATGATCCATCTGTTTGTCCGACCATCCACCAGTCTGTACGTCCGTCCGTCTGATCACCTGTTCGTCTATACATCCGCCGTCTGTTTACCTGTTCGTCTGTCTATCAGTCCGTATGTCTACCTGTTTGTACGTATGTTCGTCTGTCCTGAGAATTTTTGGAAGTACATGTGGGTACTTTCGATATTTTATGGAAAAATGGATGGTACAGATTTTTTAACTTTTTAAAAAAATGTCTTCAAAAGTTCTCCAAAAATTCACAGTTACGGAGGACGACAAGGCTAATCGAATGACGTAAAAAGAAGGTCGCTATGTCGAAAGACAATGTTTCTGTTCAAATCTTCCTTCCTTTATTTAACACACTTAATCAGTTGACGAAATTTTGTACAATTACTAAGATCGAATGACAATACAGTATTCCACCTTTATTTTTTCAAATATCTACACGTAGAGGGAGCGGGCGTGAAAATTGAAAAATCTGCAAAATGACGAATTTTTATTGAGCGATCTCAGGAGGGTAAACAAAAAGTATAACTAATAAGCATAAAATTATTATTTTTTTAAAATGCTTTTCTGCAAAAAGTCGTACTAAAAAATAAAAAAATTCTAATATACGAAGGCAAGAGAAGCAAGGAGTGCGCACTTTGTATATAAGTATATGTATCATCTTTATATACGCATGACAGAAGGCACTATGTATACAACGATTCCACCCCTGTCATACAATCATGCGTATAATCATACAAATCATACAAAGTGCGAACGCCTTGCTTTTCTTATATTCGTACATTAGTATTTTTTTTATTTTTTACTCTTTGGTACGATTTTTGACAGAAAAGTCGGTTTAAAAAAATATTTTTTTTATTCATATGTTAGTGTCAATATTCAATATTTTGTTAACATCGGTTGTTATACTTTATACCTTGTCGTATTAGTTTTTATTATTTGTTATAAAAACTGTGGGTTGCCTCTATCCTGTAATTAATTCTTATAATTATTGGAAGTAAATTCGAGGCGGCCTCACTAGTCATGGCGGAGAGGAGATTTTTTTCTCCTCTCTTGTATGATAAATGAACTCCTAATACAGTTAAAATGGCAAGGATGGATCTCACTATTTAGATGACATGAAAAGAAAACCTTGCATCAAATGTGATGCAAAGGGTTCTCATCATAGCAAACCAATGATGGACACAGGAAGGATAGTGTCAGGTTTACTGACATAAAACAGCTCCATAAAACAAAGGGACCTCTAAATTTTAAAAGTAGCTAATCAAATTAGAATATTTCTTTCTGCAAAATTTGAAGATATGTCTATCAGCAGTACTATTTTCAATTAATATATAGATTTAGTGAGTAAATTTAGATATGAATTTAAAGAAATGTTGATATTTTTACTAGACCTACTTTTAGATTTAATAAAAACCTAGACTCCTCCTCCATCATAGTTTTAACGAAACCGCCTAGGTGGTGTTGGTTGTCCTAAAGATATGTTTAATTTGTTATCCTGAAATTTTTTTGACGAAATTGAAATCCAATCAAATTCATCTATTTCCAATCACGTGTGAAAATAGCCAATGAAATCATCAGTACACTGCAAATACATTACCATGTGATTATCGTGTTGTCAAATTCGCGTTACGGAAATTCAGAATTTAACCGTAATAATAATTGTTCCATTAATACGTAGTTCTAAATAAATAATTTAATTTCATAGTCAAAAAATTTTCATACCGAATATGCCTCGAGCATTGATAAATAAAAATTTTGTTATAGACAATGCTTCAAGCCTACGGTCTCGTGCTATTACCAAGCAACACGCTTTCAGCAGTCTATGACAAAATTATCTCGCATTATTAATTCCCTAGGTGTATTACAGATGAAAATATGTTTTTACGCGTGTTTTCAATGTCTCTGAATCCCACAATGATGTTTTTCTATATTTAGCATATGTATTATCTTTATCATTCTCTTTCGTAATTTGAAACTCGCCTACAAATTTACTTATTTGCGACTGAATATTATGAAACAGTATACCTTGAACAACAACTAAATTTAAAATATTTCGTATTGTTTACGAACAAATCAATCAATTTTCCAATTTTTTAGACGAATATTCTCTTACAAACATAATATATTACAAATAAAGGTACGAATTAGTTATTTACGTTACATGTCCGGAAAGTGATGTGTTACGGTACGAGTTGGATGTTTACGGACGAGGAAACGCAGAAGCCGAGTCCGGAATTTCTAAACGAGTACTATAACAGCACTTAACGCATGTGTAACGTCCAACTTTTTTTTTTTTTTAATGCCTTGTTTATATTTACGTCCTGGCGGAGTTTAGCTACAGCTATTCTTCCACTCAACCAGGACGGCGAAATGAGATGAACACGGAAACGGTGTAACGAAGTGTTTTTCGTTACCCAGATATGCCCAAGTTTTATTTTATTTAATCTCTTAAATATGTTATAGAAATTGCCGTGTTATATTTAATTTCGATTATTCCGTATAAATTGTACCGCTAACAGCGAATTAGTTAGAAAATAATTAATATTTGTGATTGTCAATACCGCGTAAAAATATTTCACTTGTAAAGGTACAGATGAACTCAGGTGGGGAAGCGACGAGAAGAGTTTCTACATTTCAGACACGCCAAACCACGCACGAGGCAGTGCCTTCCCAGCGACCGACCACGTTAGACGTGCAGAGCTCTCCGTCCTGTAGTACCAGAGTAAGGTAAATTTGCTAAGTCCACAAATTCATCGTGGCGTTATTTTTCTAAGTCCGAAAATATTTTAAAATATTTTACAAGTCCGTTCGACGTCACTCATATGACGTCACTCCTTCAGTACACGGGAATAATTTAATTATTCCGCATTTAGTCTTCTGGCTGCCGTCCCACGAGGTACACGTGTCCGCTGTTTGCTCTGGTGCTGTAGCGAAAATATCACAAGTCCGTAAAATCTATATTTGAATTATTTTTCCAAGTCCACAAATCCATCGTGGAGTTATTTTTCTAAGTCCCCAAAGACATTTCAAAGATTTTTACAAGTCCAGCTGACGTCACAGTGATACACCGCGCACCTATTTTCCGCTGTTTCTCCCACTCCTTCATCTCTGAAGGCAGTAATTAGATTCACACCGATCAGTTAGTCCTCCCGATCGACTCAGAGCCAGCAGACGTGTTCACGCTAAATATTTAAAACCTAAAGTGGCCTTATTTTTCCAAGTCCATAAGAGACCAGTAGCGCATCCGTCTAGCGCCTACTCCCACTCCCATGGTAAGAGGTTTCGCCGCTAGAAGAGGACCTGTGCAGCCAAGAAGTCAGTCAGCCCAGGCGACTCATTGGGATCAGACGTGTCCACTCCGAGAAGCGAACCTAGGTGCCATCTGTCATATTCGAGGTGTAGGATTTTGGCAAAGTCCAGTCGACCAGCAGCGCATCCATCAGGCGTCTACTCCCACTTCTATCGTAAGTTGTTTCATTTTCAGAAAAGGATCTGAGGAGCTCTGCAGAGAGGGATCCCACTACGATCGCTCCACCGAAGCAGACATGCCCGACCGTACGCACAGGGAGTAAGTAAGTCCACAAGAGGAGTAGGTAAACTGATGTACTAGCAAGTACTGGATAACTGTTTCACTGTGGTTTTTATATATTTGTGTCTTGCTTTACTCGTCTGGTGTCCTTAACTATTCTGCACCCTGTTTATTCTTCCTAACCGTATATTCTGTGTGTTGCAGCCTGCTAATCTGATCACCTGAGTCATCTGGTACTATTGGGGTTTTGCGTTGCTACGCGTGCTCCTCCTGGTACTTGATCAATTATAGATTTTTCATAATAAATATTTAGCTTTGTACATATAGGTCTATTTTATTGAAAACTCTCAGTTTTACTGTCTGTGTGTGAACGTCTAATTTCCCATATATTGACCCACTGGAATAAACTTTCTCCACTTGAGCTGCTCAGCCTCGCGTACTCGGCTTGAGGGTAGTGTGTCCTATCACTTAAACTAGGACTGGCGCCCGAGTAATTCGAAAATTTGTTTCCGAAGCTCGTGTGTCAAAGAGTGGCCGCGCCTTTTCTCCACGTCAACGTGCGAGGTGGAGAAAAACGCGTCACAACGGCCCTCTTGTCGGTGAAATAAAAAATTGGAGATGTGGGGGTTTAGAGCTGAGACTCTGGAGGGCTTCCGTGCACTTTATTTTTTTTTGTGAGAAGTCTTCTGGTTTTATTTCTGTGGTGAAGGTTAGGGTCAAACGCTACACCCTGTATAATTGTAATCTGGATCAGCTGAAGCACTGTAGTGTCAATCTTCTTGTTGTTTAACACTATATAGTTTTAAAAGTCTTTTACAAGGGTCAACGACTGCACCCTGTATTTAATGTTTTCGAAAAAATAACACTTTATTCTTAAAACGAACGAACAATTATTTATTTAAACTTTTCTTGAACAGAGTTTGGAAAAGTATGTAGTAGATTTTTTTTTTTATTTTACAAAGTTTCTTTTTATTGTTTGAAACTATTCGACAACATAAATTCTGTCAGTAGAATTTATCGAAATTATTTAGGGAAATATTTAATTGTTTTATTAAATCTGAAAAAATTCACTTGGTGTGAGATTTAACTTGGCCGTATCGGCGAGAATAAAATTGTCATTTGGGATGAAATATAAATATTAAAAAATAAAAGAAATATAGGGGCACTAAAGGCGATTACTTAAAACTACTCTTTTTAACCAGGATTCGGCCTGGGAAGCTAGATCGGGACAGCTGGTCATGAGAAGTTGCTAGGATAGGTGGTTAAGAAAGCCTAACTAGACGGTGGGTATCTACAACTTTGGTTAAATAGTAACCGGACCGGAAGCACTGGCACATAAGCTTATTACACTAAAATCTCTTTTGAGAAACTTGTTCCACTGTATCACGTCGCGGAAACTAAACATAGGAGTCACTGCCGAAACTGAACTTAACTTCGGCTCGTTGCACGCCGGTATTTATACTATTTCGAGAAAGTTTCGTTTTTCTCGCCCCGTCGAGTCTCGCGGAGAGCTGGAAAGGCTCGAAATTGCTCCGTGCGGGCAAGGATGAGTCATAGATTGCGACATCGCAATAGTGGAAATTTTTTGAATTTGAAAATGAAATTTATATAGAAAAATCGGCGATGCAAATGGGAATTTATTAAAATTAGAATGAAAGTCGGATCTATTTTCGTTTAGAAGTTATTTGAAGTTTTATAGGTAAAATCTGGCTCGACCCCGTAAGGTATCAACGGAGGTCCGATATTAAAAGCTGTAACGCCGTTAAAATGTTCTCGATGGGTGCGTAGCGCATGAAGATAAGATATTTAAAATGTTCCTAACGGGTACGAATCGAGTTGAGCGGAGATATTGTATGCTTGTATGCTATTATACGAGGGGTGATCGAAAATGGGGGGAAATTTATAATAGCAATCGGGTTGTGGAAATTTGATGAAATGACATTTGGACTTTTAAGACTCGAGGCACGGAACGTGATTTGAAGTATACAGGGGGTGATCGAAAAGTAAGAAGGGAAAAATGCGAATTGGTTTTAAGAAAGTTGAGAAACGGACTCGAAGGTTAATTTTAAACGTAGTTACGTATACGAGGGATGGTCAAGAAGTTTTGAATTTTTTGAAAAGGGAATTGCTTATAGAAAATGGACGTATTGAAATAAGAAGATGAAAATTTGGGTTTGGATGGTGATTTTGACTAAGTTGATGAATATACGGGGGCTGTATTTTTAAGCGACGTTTTTCGTGATGAAACGGTTATGAATGAGTGTAATTGAATGTTTGAGGATGGAATTCAGTGAATTTAAGTTATTTATGAATTATCGAGTGTCGGCTAATTTTCTCAGATTTTTTTGAGTTTAACTGTGGTTTTTTTATGTGAATGGTGTCTGATTGACTTTTTTCATGTAGTTATCTGATTTTTTGATGTTTTTTAGAATTTTTTGTTTTTTAATTTAGACTTGTAGGGGACATACTCTACAACAGAGATGCCGTTCACCCATCCAAGTGACGGCCTCGATCAACGCTGCTTAACTTCACTGATCGAGGTCTCAACGCTTAAACCGATGACGGTACCTCACTTTTCATACTGTGCTTTTGATATTCAGCGATTTAACTGAAGTCGCATCATATCTTATTTTTATTTGATTATTCAAAGAAACGTCAAAATGCAAATTCAAAATATTTTGACATTTTGAAGGTCAAGATATTTAATATTTTTCAATAACTTAATATTAAGAAAACAGTCCGGAAAGTTGCCTAGCAACCTTTTTCCGGCTCTGATTCCGTAATAACCCATTTTTCGGACTAAAATTAATGACGTGATCAAACAATTACGTGACAGTATGAAATAAATAAATGTTCATTTTTATTGAAAGTTACGAAGAACATTGTGCACGTCCAGCCTGGGGCCAAGAGGATCAGACAAAAACTAGTAACTATTAAAAGAATCAATCTGGGCAATGGGTACTTGAATCACATTTCCCACCCAATAAGTGTAGGTTATGTCTTTACTGACGGTCTAATCGCGCAATTTAGAGCTCCACCTCGTTAGCAGAATGGCCTTTAGCTACGCCATTGCGTCGAACGATAGCTCAACTCTTATTATAGCCTTCCGAGGCGTTATTATGTCCCTTGATTCACCAAGAAAAAATCTTAAACTTGAGCTACCCACAAATTAACAGCATTATTTGGAACAATAGGTGTTGGTCTTTAAAAACAATGCTGGAACTAAGCCATCATGTTTGTTTAGTACGGACGATTCATTATAGTATATTGTTTTCAGAAAATACACCGAATACGAGGTAGTTGACTTCATATGTTCAAACAAAATATACTGGGTGACCACCAGACCTGGCGTAGGCTAATAGCTTCTTTGTTTATGATCCAGTTGTTTTGAAATATGGAACATACATTGACATATTCCAATTAATTAAGAAATAATTAGCTAAAATTGATAAAAATGGAATTAGTGAGGCAAGTTTGTGGAATTGTGTTAAAGAAATTACAGTTAATAGCAAAAAGCTTAATAGATAAAAAAAACACGATAATCTAACCACTAATGAAAGAGAAATGTCTAACTTATTTTATAGCAATTTTACCAATATAGATAAGGAATTGACTGACGTAAAATCAAAAGATAGTAGCAGATACACCAGTATACCTAATTCAGTTTTCCTCTTTCAGACAAATCCAGAAGTCGTGAAAATCAATAACGATTTAAAAAATCAATAGGCCCCAGGTCTAGACGGCTTGAGGTCTAAGACCTTGAAAGACGTAACTGTTGAAATAACTGCGCCTTTAACATATATAATAAATCTTGTCTTTGATACTGATGAGTGTCCATCATCTTTCAAGGTCGCTGTCATCAAACCGCTACACAAGAATGGAGATAGATTCGTCATGTCTAACTATCGCCCAATATCGTTAATATCGAATTTTTCAAAAAATTTTGAAAAAATACTTAAAAAAGAATAAATGATTATCTTGAGAAATACCAAATAATATTCAATATTAGCAGTGTGGCTCCAGAGAAAAAATGTCAACCAGCTACGGAGTTGCTCAATTAATTAACAGGTAAAATTAACAAAACTATCAATGATAAGAAACCAAGCTTATGCATTTTCGCAGACTTAAAAAAAGCATTTGACACATTTAGCCATGTCCAAGATACTCAGATATTGGAGAATATTGATTTACGAGGAACTCCGCACATACTTATACGGAATTACCTTACAAATAAAAGACAATGTGTAAATATTAATTATACTCTAAATATGGCAATCAATCAATATGGCGGGTAATGGTCAAACAGCATGTGATCTTAGTCTATGTAAAAAGCGTTTAATTACCTTCAAATCAACTGATTTAACAGTTGAGTGGATTGGATTCTGTAAAGATGTGTTTCATCTTGTGTGTGTAAGCTTAAAAGACAGTGATATACGCTTGGCTCTATAAGCAAGCGCGAAGCTGTTGGTTGGATGTGCAAGACATTCCACAACGCCATGGCTGAAGGTGAGTCAATCCTCAAATAAGTAAAGGAGAACAAAAAAATCCTATATGAGCACACAATTATTAAGCTAGGCGAAATGTCAGAGAAACTTAGCGTTATCTATAATAATAATCTACTCAATAACAATAAGAAAAACTGTGAAAACAATGTATTAATCAAAGGCACATCTAATCGAGAAATACAGGAAACTGTAGTAGTAGTAGTAATTGTTGGGGGAGGCCTAGTGCCTGGCAAGTAGGCCACAAATGGGCCCTTTTTACCTACCCCCTGACGTCCCCTCAACCGTTCACTTCTACTCGGCCTCCTACTCCCTCTTGAAACCTTCCTGATCTTCCAATGAAGGTCAGGACATGTTTCCATTCGAGAGAGTCCATTTCCTCTTTTGGGAGCTTTGTGGCGCCGAAGAGTTCATACCTAAGGCGCCCGAACGCTTCACATTATCCCAAGAAGTGAAACGATGTTTCTTCATCACTTCCGCATCTTGGGCAAGTGGGATCTACCTCAACTCCTATCAGTGATAGGTGTCTTCTGAGCCTGCAGTGACCAGTTAGGACTCCGACCAGTTGGTTCAGGGTCCTCCGGCTTCTATCTAGTAACCAGGCCGCCCTTGACTTGTTCGGCCCCGTTACGAAGTCTCGAGCCTATCTGTAGCCGCTGCTCAGCCTCCAATGTTCCCTCAATGTTGCTTGTGCCCACCCGTTAAGGGCCGTAGCGACATGTTTCCTTGTAATTCCCAACATGGGCTCCGGGCCTAGACAGGGCTCCCTGGCCCCGAGCCTAGCCAGTTCATCGGCTCTCTCGTTTCCTGGGACCCCAGTATGTCCCGGAACCCATATCAGGCTCACTTCCTTGTGCCTGGCAAGTTCCTCTAGGGCATCTCCGCACTCTTGGACGAGGGGGGACCTCGTCCTAGGAGAGCAGACCGCCCGAAGTGCTGCCTGGCTGTCTGAACAGATACAGATATTTTGTTCCGTACCGTTCCTCGTTTCTTCCTTATATGCCACTTTTAGGATGGCATATACCTCTGCCTGATAGACAGTAGTGTACGATCCTAGAGCAAAGCTCTCCTGTACTTCCCTGCCTTCCAGGAATATTCCTGCCCCCGATGACTGCCTCTGTCCATCTACTAGAAGGGAACCATCTGTGTAGCACACCAGGGAGTTCGGGGGGAAATTAATCTTTCCTTCTGTCCACTCTTCCCTACTAGGTAGGGTTAGAGTGTACTTTCTCTCTAATCTCAAGCGGTCGGTTGCTTCCCTCACCTTAAGGGCGGAGATCGGAATCTCCGCCTCCGCCAATCTGGCGATGGCTGCATGACCCTCTGTCCTTCCACTACACCGCCAGCTGCCTGAGTCTCGCATTCTTAGATGGGCCGCCATGGCTTCCTTCTTAATCCAGGCTGGAAGCATTGGCAGCCCTAGCATTACTTCCAAGGCAGCTGTAGGTGTCGTCCTCATTGCGCCTGTAATCCCAAGACAGGCAAGTCTTTGAACTTTTGCCAGTCTTCGAGACGTGGTGATGCGGTTCACACTCGGCCACTAGACCACCGACGCATATTGGAGTCTAGGTCTGATTACCGCCATGTAGACCCAGTGCAGGATCCGTGGACTAAATCCCCAGTTCCTGCCCACCACCTGGCGCAACTGCCAGAGGGTTGCCGTCGACTTCTCTACGATTCTGTCGACCTGTGCTCCCCATGACAGTTTTTTATCCAGGATCACCCCTAAGTACTTGACCTCTTGCGATAGTGCTAGGGGTCTTTCGTACATTATTGGTGCCCTGAAATTCTCTATTTTCCTCCTTTTGGTGAAGAGGATCAGTTCAGTCTTGGATGGATTGACTGAAAGGTTCGCCTCACCACACCATCTTTCAATAATTCTGCAGGCTACCTGCATTCTGTCGCAGACGACGCTTAGGAACCGGCCAGTTACAAGAACTAGCCCGTCGTCTGCATATGCCTGCGCATAGAAGCCTTCTGACGTCAGCCGCTCCAGGAGACCATCCATTATTAGGCACCATAGATGAGGCGAAAGGCAGCTGCCTTGAGGGCAGCCTCCCTTCACCCCGATGTCCACCAGGCAGTCCCCTAGGGCTGCGCTGACTCTTCTTTCTTCCAGCGCAGACTGCACCCATCTGACCAGTAGGGGTTGTATCCCTGGCCTGTAGAGCCTTTCAGATAGTCCTCGAACTTGCCTTATCAAAGGCTTCTTCTATATCAAAAAATACTGCTAGGGCTACTTCCTTGTAGTGGAGGGCCCTTTCTACCTTATGCACAACGGCATGCAGGGCTGTCTCTGTGGACCTCCCTTGCCTATATGCATGCTGATTCTGATGTATTGGGTATCTGGTTAACACCCCTTCCATCAGGTGTCTGTCCACTATCCTTTCCAATGTTTTCAAGAGGAAGGATGTGAGACTGATTGCCCTAAAAGATCTTACGGTCGTGTAGTCCTTCTTTTCCACCTTGGGGTTGAAGGTCACTTTGGCGTGTCTCCAGGCCAGTGGAACGTATCCCAGTGCCAGGCTGGCCCTAAATACTCTCCTCATATGGGGTAGGAGTATTCCCAGGCCTTTCTGGAGCAAAGCTGGGAAGATTCCGTCTAGTCCTGCTGCCTTATAGGGATCGAACTCGTTCACCGCCCAGGAAACCGCGCCGTCCGTTATCATTCCCTCTGCGAGTTGCCAATCCGCTTGTGGGACCTGCTTCTCTAGGAAACTGTAACATCACAGAATATTCACGCACCAAGAGCGGAAAAAAATCTACACCAGTCACAAATTACATTTACCAACAGTCAAGTATCTAAAGTGATTCAGTAAGCAGAAGCAGCACAAGCACGTAATACTGATAGCGTGAATACTGCAAGAAAAGTACCTGTAAATAAAAATTAAGGTGTTAGTAGCTCCTAAAAAACCAAAACAATCGGGTCATTGAACCTAAAACAACAAACCGTACACAAACAAACAAAAAAAAAACAGCTGAGCCTACCTTAGATAAATTTCAAGCAGTGAATGTGGAAACCAAAAAGTGGTTGGCATGTCTCTAAATTTCATTTAGATCTATCAGCCGATGACCTAAAGGAACATTTAAATAAAAAATTCGACCGAAAGGATTTCATAGTATACAAAATTAACACTAAACATCCTAATCCCACTTTTAGTTCTTTCAAAGTGGGGGCTCACACATCTCTTATCGAAACACTACTTAAGGCCAACGCCTGGTACAAAGGAATTACTGTCAGCCGCAGGATTTTGACTTTTTTCGAGACGGAAAAAACTAATATACCCGACAAAAATACCGAAATAATTTGCTTACACCAGGATACTCAGTGTCTATCTAATAAAACCTCATGAATGGGAATTATTCTAAATGAAAAAAAAACCACAGTTACTCTTCTTATCGAAACATTGGGTATCAGATGCCCAACTCGAACAAATATCCCTATTGAACTACAAGCTAATAACACATTTCTGCAGATCTTCATCTATTCATGGAGGTGTTGCTGAGTTTTGTAGAAAAGGAAAACTTAAGTGCGATCCACTTTTACAAGCACCACGAATGCCAATCTGTGAATGTGCCGGTGTGTGAAAGTGTGAAAACAAAAAACGGCTTTCTTAGTAGTATACCGGCCACCTATAAACTCTAACTTGGAAGAGTTTTGAAAATCTTAAATGATGTCCTACTGATTATTTCTAAAAAGCATATATTAATTGTGCTTTGTGGAGACTTAAACATAAATCAATTAAAAGATTCTATCGAAGAAAAAGCTGTTTGACTTATTTGAAAGTTTTGATTTAACGGTAATTACACCTGCAGAAGTAACTAGAACTGTTTCAGGTACTGCTTTAGATTACGTAGCCACTGATATTACATCCAGCTCAGCAACAAATTTAGACCTTGATCTGTTTGACCACAAAGCACAATTATTTTCGATAGTGTTAAATATAGAAAACATAAATGTAATCACGAAACTTTGTATGTTCTATATAGACAGTTTTCTGATCAAAATATTTTTAACTTAAATAATTTACTTTCACAAATAGACTTTAGTCATGTCCTCGAAATTAATGATATTAATGAAGGCTGGAATTATTTTTGGAGTTGTCTTAACTATTGTCTTGATTTTTGTTGTCTAGTTACTAAAATTAAGTTAAATAAATCAAACGTTAGAAACTACTGGTTAGATAGTGACCTTACCGAAGAAAGCAAAAATTTGAAAGATCTTGGCTGAGTAGAAATACTAATATGGCGGACCTTCGAGACAGATATAATCAATTAAAAAAAGAATTTAATAATATGATACTAGAAAAAAGAGAAATTTTTTCAGCAATTAATAAGTAATTCTAAAAATCCAAATAAGGCAATTTGGCATGTAGTAAACACTAATATTGGCAAAGCAAAACAAGACCCTACTAACCTGATGCCTATATTACATAATGGTATCGAAATTACTGATTCTAGGGAAATATGCAATATATTTTGCAATTATTTTGCGACCATTGCCGAACAGAGTTTGGAAGAACACTTTGGTAATTGTAGGGGTTCTGGGACAACCATGGACCACTCATTAAACTCATTATTTTTCCCTGAAATCACACTTAATGAACTCTATGTTGCACTTATTAATATATCGAACAAAACGGCATGTAATCATGTAAATGATATTCCAATATTCGTCTTATTAAAGATTTTTGATCATGTTGCATATCCTCTATTATATCTACATAACTTATCATTTCAAACTGCAAAATTCCCTGACTTTAAAAATTGGAGTCATAATACCACTTTGTAAAAAAGGGGAAGCTGAATTGATACAAAATTATAGGCCAATCACCAGTCTATCATCTTTTTCTAAAATATCCGAAAAAATTTCCCAAATTAGAATAAAAAATTTTTGAATAGACACAGTGTTTTGTCTAATAGCAAGCATGGTTTCCGTGACAAACGTTCTACTGTAACAGTTACACACGATTTACTACAATTTATCTACCAAGCTGTAGATAATAATGATTACGTTTTAGTTTTATTTTATGGCCTTTTTCGCGCCTTAGATTGTATTAATACTGAACTTCTCGTAAACAAACTAGAAAATTATGGCACCCGTAATTCGTTGTTAGAGTGCATTAAATCTTTCTTAATCAATAGAAGAATTAGCATACAAATTAATGGACAAACATCTGCACCATGCACACAAACCGTAGGAGTACCCCAGGGTAGTGTCCTATCACCACTACTGTATATTTTATTTGTCAACGATCTTGGTAAACATATACATGACATTCAAATAGTAATGTTTGCAGATGACACTACCATGGAAATCGCTGCTAAAACAGAGGAAGATCTAGAACTAAAAGCTTATAGAACTTTGTAACAATTTTATGATTGGTGCAAATCAAATAGACTTATAATCAATATAGAAAAAACTAAATTCATTGTATTCCATGAAAGAAAAAAAGTAGGAAATATCAAACTTCATATTAATAATATCCCAGTTAAAAAACCAACTCACATACATTTTTAGGTTTATTAGTGGATGAAAAGCTTATATGGCAGGACCATATTACATACGTAGCAGCGAAACTCAACTCGGCGTACTTTGCGATAAGAAACTTAAAACATTTATTAACTCAAAAACAACTGTTACAAGTTTATTACTCTCTAGCATATTCCCATATAAAATATATGATTACAATATGGGGAGCAGCCGTAGAATCAGACAGAATAGTTATTCTTTAAAAGAGAATCATTCGACTCATTTTTTCTCTACATATTATGGAATCATGTAGATCAGTGTTTAGACAATTCAGCATCTTCAGATTCTTTTCTGTTTTCGTGTACGAGTGCGTGATAGCCATAAAACAAAATAGTCATAAATTTTCGACAATTAATAATGTTCATCATTGTCCAACAAGAAATAATGAGAATATTTTTCTAAATATTTTTACATTAAGTTTATTCAAAAAAAGTCCCTCCTATATTTGTGCAAGTTTAGGTAACCAGCTACCACACAATAGCTAACTTAAATAAATTTAAAAAAGATCTTAAGGTTTTTCTTTCAGAAAACTGCTTCTATTCATTTAGAGAATATTGTAATTATTCTGATTGACTATTGACAATGTGTTTAACTCTATCTTAGGCTGCCATAGATAACTTTTCCTATATTGTTTGACCGTTGAGATGATATACGTTTTTTATTTCTTATTATTAACAGTTAAATATTTGATGTGTGATTTTATTAGTTAGTAATATTATCTTGTTTAAATGTTTGTTGCGTAAATATAGATAATCAGTAATTTGTCATTTTATTTTAAACACTTATCTATTTTATACTTTTTTACTTACTAATGATTTTTCATATCCCTGTCTAGGGCTGCTGTATTGAATAAAATGAAATAATAATAACTTTGAAAATGTTAAATATGGAGTTCCCCAAGGAACTGTTATCTTGCATTCACTTCGTATAAAAAAACCTTCCATTATTTAATAAACTTACCATAGATGTAGATCCAAATAAAAAATAACGGTAGATATGACATCAGTAGCAGCATAAAATATTTAGGGATATTTATAGACAGTCATCTAAAATGGGACATCCACATAAATTACGTGATTAAAAAAATAAGACCTCCGCATACCATACCACATCCATAAAAAAATAACTTGCTAAAGTCTTCTTATAAGGCCGATATTGGACTTTGACGCACTATTGGTACACCCTGTATATCAAAAATGGAGGCGTTATGCTTGCTATTGACTCAACTCTATGCTCTGCAGATTTCCAATTAAAAACAACCACACAAGTTAGAGAATTATACTTTATCGGTATTATTGGAAAATAAAAATTTATATACTCGAATTACCAATCAATAGAAGCTTCATTATTGACCATTTCACTATAGTGGTAGAAAAAAATGTATATTTAACTAACTAGCGTAATATCAACTTTACTCTATGTTTTCGGAATGTTGCTAACCATTCTATCCCTCCAATAGAACAATATCGATAAATTTGCTCTTTTATGCGCTTCTCACATAAATTTCACCATTAAACTAGACTATTCAAATTATTATAAGTAAATAAGCGTTATCAAACAGCCCTTAAATGCAAGTACTATTTTCTATTTTAAGGGCTATCAATCTTAATCCAATATTTAAGAGGTAAACTTTTTAAATTATAAAAGTTTATGACACAACAAACACGTTTAAGTATCTGACAGCATCGTAATAATAATAAGGCCTTAACTGTATTGAATAGCGTGGTCACCCGATATTAATATTGGAAACTGCTGGATCATATTTCTTCCAAGCTGCCACAACTGATAAAATTTATAGCATCTACCGCGCGTACACCACGGTATAGGCAAAACTAATAGGTGAAAATTAAATTTTATATTGTGGGAAGAGTTTGGTTTTAATTGAATATTGCAGGATCAAAGGAATGTCGCATTCTCCTACGCCTGCGACAAGCAGGGATATCCTTTGTGATAATAACCGTTTTGTACTTTAAATAATGTCCAATATATCTGACTGAAATTACCACAAAATGATACTTTATTGTAACAGGTAAATTAGAGCTATTGATTTATTTGTAATTTACTTCGTAAATTGAGGTCAGTGACCATATATTCCAAGAAAATATGTTCACATCCTTGATGGAACGATTATTAAAACAATATAGACAAACATAATTAATTACACTATATAGGGCAGACAATTCCCAAATTCAAAGCCATGGTAAAGTCCGGAAAGGAGCCTACATAATTGAAAAAATGCGGGCAGACATCCATTGTCCACCGACATTGCTAATATCGGAGTTGAAAATCGAAGCCAGTACGCAATAAACAACTAACCTAGGTTTATTGCGCTTATGAATAAAGTCTTTCTCAACTCTCTTAGGCAGAAAGACGAGAAGACCGTTACGGTGCGGTATGGTTGCTCGGGCGCCAGTTCGTGTTTTAAGTGTTGGAGCAACGCTACCGTATAAACCAGTTTAGCAAGGCTTACACAGCTTAATTGGATTAACGGTAATTCCTGCGTAACAAAAGTAAAACTAGCAGTAATAGGTTTTTTTTTACATTTATTTAAGGTCGGCCTATTTCCGCTACTGAGGCATAACACCGACGCCTGTAGACGAGCTACCCCCAACCAGGAATTTTGCCGAACCTCTTCCCTTAAGAAGAGTAGGCATCATTTACTTGCCTAACATTTAATAGACAAGGGACCGACGGATTTACATCCCCTCCGAAGGATGGTATATCTCCTATACAACCCTCGCCTAAGGTTGTATAGCTTCCGCGCATACACTGATATACAAGCCGCTGGAAGATGTGTGAGGCGAGAACGTGGTTTCCGTTGGAATGGTTACCCATCCAAGTACTAACTGCGCCTGTCGTTGCTTTACATCGCATACCGTGTTACCTCCTTTCTCTTATTATTTATTTTTGAGAAAGAATTGAGGCAACATGTGCGGACGACTAGCTGGTTTAAGCCGGAGCAGAGAGCCGTGGGTCCAGAGCATTCGTAAGAGTGGAGAAACTTACCCTTTCTGACATGTACAGCATAAGCGACAGATTTCTGTTTATTTCGAGAAAAGGAGACAAAGAAAAATTGATGTTAAATTGGGCACCATCTATAGTGAAATAAGCAAAATAGTCTCTTTTTCTCGAATAACCAATCTGCTATAGATCGGACTGAAATTGTTGGTAAGAGAAATAAAAAGATAGTTTAAAATGAATGACAAAATATATTACAAAAAAAATTAGACAAATCGGTTTGAGACAAATTGAAATGTAAAAAAAAAATATATATATATAAAAAACAAATTGATACCAGTATCCTAGGTGGTTTATGGGTCAGGTGGCTGGTTCTGGGACAGCAATCCAGGCCCACAATTGTCTCTTATTGCAAGAATTCTAAATTTTTCTTGGCAATTTACGTCTCTCAATGAATGGGGTGAAAATTGTAGGAAATTTAACCAAATATAAGCACATACAAAGTCTATGCAAGTTATTTATGCAAAATTTAAGCAATGTTAGCTATGCAAATATAAGCTAGTTAGCTGTACAAAATATATTTGAATTAGCTGCACGAAACATTAAGCTAGCTATACAAAGCTGCAGGAAATTAATTTAAGCTATACAAAAGTAATCTGATTAGCAGTACAAAAGTAATTTTAGCTATGCAATAGTAATTATTAGCTATGCACGAGTTATTATTAGCTATGCACGAATTATTATTAGATATGCACTAGTAAGCTGATTTCTTAGACTATAAATTGCCAAAAAAAATTAAAAGGAAAGAGAAAAATATTTTTAAAACCATGTGGTACATATAGCATTTTAACTACTTATTAAATTAAAAAGAATTGACTTTGAATTCAAAATTTATTTTAAAAATAATTGAAATTATATCAAAGGCAAAATTTGAAGATTAATTACATTTTAAATAAGTATAATGAAATTACCTGTATGTTAAACACTTTGTAACTGGGATATTAAAATTGTAATATCAATTACTGAAGTCCACAGTTAAAAATTATAATGTTTGAATCAGTACAAAGGCTGCAAGCAAAATGACTTCCTGGTGAGTTTTACTGATAAAGTAAACTTTTTTGTCCTGTTTACTGGAAAACAACGCCACCAAAAAAATGTGAGAAATCTAATTCCCTATTGAAATTGAAAGCTATCAAAATATAGAAATCGTACAAGTATGGCCATCTGTCAGTGGTTAATTTAAGCGCAACAACTTGCCTTGTAGATTCCCATACTCAACTAAAGTAGTGGCATATAATCGATAAAAGGAATCTATAATAATAGTTTATTTTCCATGCCAGCTGATTTGCCTTTGCAATTTCTATTTTATACATAACAACAAATATTAACAGATGTAAATAAGTAGTAAAACGTATTGATATTATTGATAAATCAGTAACATATTACATGTTATAGGATTTACTATATATAGAATGAGAGAAGGTAAGGAAAATAACCATATGTACTCCATAGTAAACAAAAATATAAAAATTGAAAAATAGATATCTGATGTAACTAAATTTTGTAGACAAATTGTTTCCTGGGATAATAATGCTGTATTACAACGGATATGAGATACATAATAGTGTTAGTAGAAAAACAGGATTAAGTTCCTAAGATATAAAATTAAGTACATAAAACAGTGTGACATGGTTTAGCAGTTATACATGTAAAATTCTGTTAGTTGAAAACAGTTTCACCTGCAAAAACTGAATCCAAAAAATATACAGGTCGTGCTAACTATCCATAAAACACTAGTTTTTAACTAAAACTGTTAAATGGACATAGGCCATGTAACAACCGAAGTATGTACATAGTAAAGACGCACCTACGCTCGCCCCCAGTAATAGGTATGATTCTTAATATTTTAAAATACATTGACATTAAGTCTACCATTAGTGCATTCTGTGAGTCGAACGGAAATGTTCACTTTTCAGAGTCTAACGAGACTATACCCCCTCCTCGTTTTCAAGGATGCTGAACGTAATGGTGGTGGTTATCTCTCCCAGCTCACCCCACCCCCCAAACGATTAAAAATTGCCCCCGAAAAGGGTAAACCGCCGTCTCCTACTGGACAAACCCGTATTACCCCCTGTTTTCTAGGATGCTGAGCACTATAATGATGTCGAGACCTCTCCTTGACCTTCGCCACCCCCCCCCCCCAAACGAACAGAAACCACCCCGAAAGAGGTGAAACACGGATACGCTGTCTCATAAATCATTTGTTTGACAGGGATAAGACAACCTATCCGCAGCTTACTCCTTTCGGGGGTAGTTTTTGACCATATGGGGGGTTGGAGGTGGTCGAGGACAGGTCTCGACATCACCATCGTGCTCAGCATCCTCGAAAACAGGGGGACATAGTCTCGTTAGGGTTTGAAAAATTTTTCGACTTACAGAATGCACTACAGTTACAAAACAACCAAGGTTGAAATAAGGAAACAGAAAAAATATTACAGGTCAATAAAATTTCAAATGTGCTTCTAGAGGGCAGAATATTAAAACATAATATTTTCAGTCGCAAACTCCTCTATAAAATACTTATTTTACTCTAAGGAACGTAACCAACAGCTACTATCCGGGCTATGTGTTCCGCCGAGCGCTGAATTACAAGTTACAGGCCTGGCGCATTAAGTGTAATAATTGCATATTACCAACAGAGCGCTAATGCTTCAAATGCAACAAACGCCAGCCGAAAGACTAATCCTAATTAAAGGAGCTCCCGTTTCAGTCATTTTTACTGTTTAAATTCTTCTTTTGTGTATTTTGTGTTGGTTATTTTTTAGTTTACTAATAAATTTACTTTTCAATACTTTCGTCTTTAATTTGTAATATCTCGTGCAATTTATAATCATCAAATGATCATATCAGTACGTAATACTGTTAAATAATAATTTGACACCGGCCTACTTTTAGTACCTTACACTAATATAATTGTGCTCATCGCTTTTGATTGATCACTTAGGCAGATATAATTTTTTTTTTTCAAAAAGTGTCGATTTTATGAAATATTCTCAAGACTTAAAAAAGTTCCTAAATAAATCATAATGTTCAGTTATTTTTTTTTTAATTGAAAAAAAAAATGGCAGGCAGAAAGATATTTACAAAATTTTAAGAAGGGTAGTTAATTTCATCCCTTTGTGTATATGCTAGGTGAATGAAATAATTTCGTTAGATGCCCTTTGATGAATAACCGAGATGTGCCAAATTTCGTATTTTTGCGATTACGTTATTTTGAGATAGAAATTAAAAACCGTTTTTTTTTTGCACACCCCGTTATTACGAAACACCTTGTATATTAAGGTAGTCTTGTGTCGTTCACTTTAGTTCGCTTTTCCAGCAGTCGGGTTTTGATATTTTCAATTTTCTTTTTAATTAATAATTTCATTGATTTGCTGATGCTATATTAAAGTGGCAAATCAAACATAATAAATACATCAGTATTAAAAGTAGCAGCAAAGTAGCGCATAGGAAAAAGTTTCACATTGGAGGTAGCGTAATAAAGTGAGTAAATAAAACAAACATTACAATTGTCTACTCCATGTAGTGAACGTAAACGGAAATTGCGAAGTTGACGAGTGTTCTGCATTGTGCCCTAGCTTGAATTTACACGTATGTATAAAGTTATATACAAAGTACTTGTATATGTCGCTTTGTACACATTTTTAGACGTCCTTTGTGTAGTGAGTGTCTCATTAGTTTTAATCGATTGGCATTTTTATGCTAGAAGTAATTAAACAACATTTTCCACAAAAAATTTGGGAAGCATTAAAATTAAGACTAAAAAGTACGTCCAAGAAATTAATTCTGTAATGCCTACCGATAGACTAGAAACATATTGTAATGAAAAATTGATGTTCGATAGCAAACGAAAAGCTTAAATAAAGAAGTTATATAAAATTAAACTGTTACAATAGTGACGTGTACTGTAATGTTCAACAAATGAGTATGTTGTAACGAAGCGTTTTCTTGTTACCAGAATGTGCCCAGGATCTGTATTTATTTATACCCTCTATATAAATTATTATCCTTTTTTATTTATCAATGTACCGTTTTACGCTTTAAAATTTACATTAATTTGCAGTAGCACCGAATAAACATACCAGTTGTAAGTACAGATGCACTCAGGTGGTGGGGGAACAACGTGAGGAACGGTTATAACCTTACGAGCTCATAGTAAATATTTTCAGTCGACAGTCGGCAGTCCCGCGAGTTAGACGTGAGTGCCTGCCATCCTGCGTAAACCAACCGTGAAACATTTTCAAGTGGCAAAGCAAGGTAAAAAAATATTAAGTCGATTTGACGTCACCCGTGCAACGTCATTCTTCTAGTACAAGGGGATAATTAAAATATTCAATAGTTCAGTTCCCTGCCTGCGTTCACACGCGAAGCACGTGTCCTGCTGCTTGCTCCGGTCTAGAAAAATATCGAGGTAATTGAATTATTTTATTAAGTCGCGAAATATTCCGTTTTGACGTCACATCGATCCACCGCGCATCTGTTACCGTCGTTTCTCCTACTTTTAAGTATTCGAAGAAAATAATTAAATTCACACCGTGTTGGCAGTTAGCCAGAGCGATTCAATGGCAGCAGAATTTTCCAGTCCGAGAACAGAATTCAGTTACCTTTGCCATTATATTTCATCGTGAAGCAGCAGAATTTTGCAAAGTCTGTATTTTGTCATCGATCGACCGCACATTCGTCTGGCGTCTACTCCCGCTCCTTTAACAAGTTGTTTTCATGATAGAAAAGAACTTGAGAAGCTGAGCAGAATTCATTCAGTCCCAACCGTCCAATGACTATAGAAGGGGGGTAAACTGATGGGTAAATTTGACTAGTGCAACACCGCTAATTACTTCCACAAAACCAAGCCCAGTCCACTCACGAGGATCCAGGCCTCTTCCGTTCCAGCCGACATTATATGTATTTATAATCACACCTTACTTTTAAATAAGCAGCAGTTCCCGCTCCAGCAGGCTATTTGTTTTATAACCGTACTTTGGTTTTTCTGGTTTCACTAATGCACCTATGTTTCCAGATCCATAATTAGTAGCAGCACATGCACTAGCCAAATATCATATATACGTATATTCTATATAATTTTTCACTGTAATTTTTTTATAACTGTGGTCTTGCTCCTCCCGCTTAGTATCCATATTTAGTCTGCACCTTTTTAAATCGTATTGATAATTGCTATATGTCATCACTCACTTTGTGCTAACGCTTATCGCTTATTCTGTGCTACCATTTAGTGCTTGTTATCCCTGTGACCTGACTCAGCTGGTACTAGTATTTTGCTTGCTCCTCCCGGTGATTAATCATTTATAGATTTTTGATAGAAAATAACTAGTTAGAAAAGTAAAATTGCAAATAGTAGGCTTAATAGAATAAACTGTGATTACTGAAAATTCTTAGTTTTACTGTTTATGTGTGAACGTCTAATTTCTGAAACTGACCCACTGGAGTATACTTTCTCCACTTGAGCTACTCAGCCTCGCGTACTCGGCTTGAGGGTAGTGTGTTCTATCACTTAAACTAGGACTGGCGTCTGAGCAAACCTAAAACTCGTTTCTAGTTTGAAAAAATGTAAAACTTTTTGGTTATTGTTGGTGATGTTTAGTTGATGGTGCTTCTACCAAAATCTATGAAGTAGTGTCTAGAACTAGTTCTTTTAATTAACTTTCTCATATTTATGTCTTATATGGTAGATCGAGCTTCACAAGTAATAAAAATTAAAAAATAAACAAACAATATTTCACAAATACCATGTGAGGTAAATATTGTTTACTTACTAAGATCCCTTCCTTGAAATTTATATATAATATAATAAACAAATTTAAAACCAAACGTACTTCTGGATCTGACGGTATGCCTTATATCCTAAAAGGCTGCGCTGAGTACTTTAAAAGACCACTCCTACATATTTACAACCTAATCGTAAAAAATAATACATTCCCTACCTTATGGAAAACATCATTAATAAGTTCGATCCATGTTAGGTGATAAATCTCTATAGGTGGAAGAAGAGAAATTGAGCTCTTTGCTAAATTTTCTGAATTTCGCCCATTATACGTATTATATACTTGTATATTTATAATTATGATAACATAAATAAAGACTTTCATTATTGTTATTAACATTATTTGAAAAAAAAAGCCAGTCACCCTACTCTGTGTCTCTAACCCACACAGTGGACGTGGTGAATGACTACCGGGTCCGTGAATCGTGTGCCCTGAGTAGACGCAATGAACCGAGGATGACAGCCTTCTGCATTCTGACGGCTAAGATCTCTACCGAATCTCGGCATGCCGGTATGATGTTTAGTTCTGAAAGCAGCGTCTCTCTCATTCCACCGAGGGCTCCTATAATCAGTACCACTATTTTAACAAAATGACCTGGAAAAAGCCTGCGAGTTCGAAGAGCAAATCTCGATATTTTGTCCGCTTTTCCTCCTCTTTCAAGACAATGTTGCTCTCAGTGGGAGTTGAGAACTCCACGATATACATGGTCGAGGAGTACTGTCAGGCTTGTTGGCTTGTATTTGCCTGCCGGTGGGAAACGAGTAGTTCCAATAAATTAGACACTTTTCATTCCCCACAACGGATTCAATATCCCCCGGAGCGTAAGGCAGCACTGGTGTTTCGTCTATCCCATACGAGTAAAGCACTCGTAATGCTGCGTCGTGTCTGTGAATATAGGCCGAGACTGCGTATGTCGGGCAAGCTGACAGTAAGTGCATTACAGTCTCCGGCGCCCTGCGGCAGGCCCTGCAGCTGACATCAGGGACCTCCATACCCATGACACGACGTCGATAGACGAGGGTGTTAAATACACCATCCTGGCAAGCCATTATGAATCCCTCGGTCTCGAACTTCAGCCCGGCTGACCTTAAAAAGGCGAAGGTCAGCCTTTCGGATAAGCCGAGGTCTTTTATATTTTTTATATAAGACTCCGTGCAATGGCTTATTCTAATGGAGCTGCAGAAGGATGTTGCGTTCTGCAGCTCTAAATGGCTTTTAGTCGAATGGGTTCCAACTCGGTGATAGAGTCGGGGTTTACCCACTCGACGTCGAAGATGAGACCAAGTTCATAGGCTGCTCTCCGTGCTACCTTAAAGAGAAAAGCTCCTACCTATACATTTTCATGATCTCGGACCATGCAGAGGAGAGAGGATTATTATTATTACTATTTTTCTTTCAGTCACCCCTCTGTGGCTCCGATCCTCACAGAGAGGAGCTGGAAAAATACCAATAGCCACTCCCCACACCCGTGGGGTGAATGACTACCAGGTCCGCGAATCGTGTGCCCTGAGTAGATGCAATGAACCGAGGATGATAGCCTTCTGCATTCTGCCGGCTAAGATCTCCGCCGATATTATTATTATTATTATAAATTGTACAATATTACTTGTACTTACTTAATTATTTATTTCCAAATGATCGACTTCTATTAACCTATAGTCTATAGTCATCATATTCTCCAGTTTAAATTTGGGGTTCAGGTGGATGCAGTATATACGGCTTTTCCAATATATTATACGGATTTTCGAAAGGCTTTTGATAAAGTTGATCATGATGTATTGCTAAACAAATTATGTATATATTCTGTAGCTGACTCTGTACTTAAGTTATTCGCCTCATATTTAGAAGACCGGAAGTATATTGTTAGATATAATGACATGTTTTCTAATACATAAGAGCTAACTCAGGGGTACTCCAAGGCTCGAACCTGGAACCTTTGCTATTTCTTTATTTTATTAACGACTTGCCCGATTCGATATCTAATTCTAGATGCCTATTGATTGAGGATGATTTTAAACTGTATAAAGAAATGGAATCCCAAGACAATTGTGAGTTATTACAACTTGATATAGAAGCGGCATATGAGTGGATCAAGTTAAATAAGCTTGACTTTAATATAGAAAAGTGTCATAAAATTACATTCATTCCCAATAAACAAACAATAATGTACTCCTATAGAATGAATCATATTTCTGGATAGAGTCGAAAGGTTTAAAGATTTAGGTGTAACAATTGATTCCAAATTATCATTTCAATTACACTTTGAAAATATAATCTCATCGGCATATAAATCTCTGCGTTTTGTAACTAGGAAATCTAAAAATTTCAATAACTTAAATGCAATTACCACAATATATTACACACTGGCAAGGCCAAAATTTGAATACTGTTCTATATTGTGGCATACACAACCGTATATGTATGTTGAAGGTGTTGAAAAGATCCAAGAAAAGTTTTTGAGATTTTAGTATTTTAAAAAATATAATAGACCATCTTACTATAATACTGTCCGAACTAAACACCTATGTGCAGAATTAAAATAAATACTTTATATAATCGGCACAGTATTTCAATATTGTTGTTTAGTTACAAAAATATTAAATTATCTTATTAATGACTTCAAATTATTGTCACTATTTCACTTTAATATTCCCCATAGAAATACCCGATTACAACAGCTATTATTTGTTCCTACACGTAGAACGACTTATGCTCCACTTATTGTTATGTTTCGATTAATCAACCAAGTTTCGTCTAATAATTATATCGATCTTTCATGACTAATCAAGTTGTTTATTAAAATAATTAAAAATATTTTTGATCCTGTTACTCAAACCCGAATAGGTTAGTTTTACTTCTATATGTGTATATCTAATATATTTAAACATTAAGTTACTTAGCATATCAAATTCCATTTATATGTTATTGTTCTTTAAATGTACACTGTATTTCCCTGTATTAAGCACTTGTGCCTGTTTGGAAATAAATAAAATATATAAATAAATAATTTTATTCAAAGCGCATTATTATTCTCCAGAAAAATTAGGTAGTCATAAAATTGTATATCACAAGTGATTCTAACTTCTGCAGAAAGAACCAACTATATAATTAGAACTAAATTGGTTTAACAATTAAACTAAATGCATAGATCGGCAAGAACATTTTTCTTTAATTAAAAACTTCGGAGAAAGCAGAAATTTATCCCCAACTTTGATAAATGGCCTGATTTTTAAACTTTAATAATTGTTAGTGAAATAGCTTTCTTAGACGGTTTTAAATCGAACTTTCCTACTGCTACTAAAGTACTTGGACTTACTTGCATTAAAGTTTCGTGCTGGGAAATATTTCATTTGTTGTAGTGACATTATTTTCTTAGATACAATCGAACTGGATTAAATATAAAGAAACTATTTATTCTAAAAACAAGCTTCCTTAACTAAAAGTCAGGAATACCTTCCAAGTTTATTTCTTTATTTATTTATCAACATTTTCATTGTTATAGGTACATAGCTGTGAAAAGTCAATTACAGCCTGTATTTATTTATTTACATACACCATCCATCAGCCAAGCCCAATTACTGGATGGGAAAATACAGGATTATGAACAAATATCACAAATTAATAAGTCAAACAGAATAATATATATATATATATATATATATATATATATATATATATATATATATATATATATATATATATATATATATAAAATGATGGGGTAATAATATATATAAGAAATCAAATAAACTACACATATGACATTCTGAATTTTCATAATATTAAAATTAAATCTCTTAAAATCCACGATAACAAAAAAATTATTGAAGTAAAAGCTATATAGACCTCCTTCCACATGCCCCTATAAATTTAATTGAAGTTTAAATATTTATTTAAAAACAAAAAATCACAAAAAGCCAATGTCAAAATTATTACGGGGGATATTATTATAAACTTACTGAACAAACAGGATTATTCAGAGGAATAAGAAAATATTTTGGCTGAATGGGGCTACATTTCTACCATCAATAAATTCACTAGAATACAAGGCGACAGTAAATCCTGTATAGATCATTTATTTGTAAAAACGGACATGCCACATGAAAACTTTACGCATATTATAATACAAACTGACATAACTGATCACTTTTCTATTACCTCCAAATTAAACTAAAAATTGAAAAACAGAAAATATAATTAAAAACTTAAGGCAATACAAATACTATTTAGATAAAACACAGCTACAAAATAAACTTAAAAATGAATTATGGAGTGATGTATATATGGAAAATGATATTAATAAAATCACTGAATTGTTTATCACGAAACTACAACAAAAAATGAAGGGAATTAGTAGATAGAAAAGAAATTAAAAGAAAAGAATGGGTAACTGTTAAATCAATAAATAAAAAATATGAACTTTATTATAGGTCACAAAAAAATCCTACAAATAGAAATTTTGCAAATGAATATAAAATATATAGAAATAAATTGAATGTTTTGATCAAAATGACAAAAATAAATTATTATAAAAACCTAATCAATAAAAATAAATACTCCCTTAGTACATTGTGGACTTGTTTGAAAAACATAAACAATACATACTCAAAAAATAGTGCGCCAAAGCAAAACAAAATGAACAAGGTGATTTAATAATAAATAAAACAGAAATAGCAGAAAAGTTTGTAACCCATTATAGTACACTAGGCACGAAACTAGCGGATAAGATTCAAATAGATCCTAACTTTGAAGAAAATTCAAAAAAAATATATCAAATTCTATATGTTTTCAAGAAACAAGTGAGAATGAAGTTAAAGAAATTATTTACACCTTAAAAAATAATAAATCGCCGGGACTGGATAAAATAAAAGCGGAATTAATTAAAGGCATAGCGACAACAATAACAAAACCTTTAACATACATTATAAATAAATCAATGGAAACAAGTACCTTTCCAGAAATACTTAAAAAGGCAGTAATAAAACCCATATATAAGAACGGTGAAAAGCTAGAAATAATTAATTATAGACCCATTTCAGTAATTAGCAATTTTGCCAAAATTTTTGAGAAGGTTCTAAAAATTCACATAACAAGTTTCCTCGCAAAATATAATATACTATCGGAAAAGCAGTTCGGATTTAGGGAGGCCAGATCAACAGAAGATGCCATCTCTACCTTGACAGAAAAAATATACGCAGCAATGGATGCGAGCCAACCAGCACTGTGCATCTTTGTTGATCTGGCCAAGAACTTTGAATCATAAAAAATTGCTACAGATTCTGGAAAATCACGGTGTGCGTGGAATTCCTCTGAATCTTATAACCAGCTACCTCTCAAATAGAACACATTGTGTAAATATAAACGATTCACTAGGCTCTGAGCAAAAAGTTATATGTGGAATTCCCCAAGGTACAGTCCTAGGTCCTCTATTATTTAATATTTATGTTAATGACTTGTTCACGATAAAAACGCAGGCAGACATTATCAGCTTTGCTGATGATACAGCTATATATTATCAGGATTGTTCGTGGAATAACCTCAAACGAAAAGTTGAAAATGACATATTAAACATAATGAAGTGGTTTAACAACAGACTACTAACAATAAATATTAATAAAACATTTTTTATACCTTTTGGTCGATATAAAGATAGGCTACCTACGTTTAACACAATTCAAGTAAATATTAATCATGAACCTGTTTTGATAGCCAGAAAGAACACATAAAATATCTAGGAGTTTTAATTGATAGTCACCTCAATTGGAATTTCTATATGGAGTATCTTGGAAAAAAGCTAAAAGGTATGATTAGTAGGTTTAAATATTATACAAATATTTTCGAAGAACACCAGCTACAAATGTTGTATTATAGCTTAATACAATCTCACTTAATATATGGAATCACAGCTTGGGGTGTGTATATATATATATATATATATATATATATATATGTATATATTTCTGTATATTCTTATTTGTTATACTCTGGTAAATAAATTATTATTATTATATATTTTTATTATAATTTTCTACATTATTTTTTTCTCCTTTCTTGTAAACCGAGCAGATACGAGATCTTTTCCATATATCCGGAAATGTCCCAAACTTCATAGATGTTAAAAATTATACGGAGGGGCTCTACAAGAACATGTGCACAATACCTAACAATAACTGCTGGTACGTCATCAGGTGCTTTCGTAAATTTAAGTTTTAACTTTTTCACTTGGTATATGCCTGACCCAAACTAAATTAATCCATTACTCGTTATTTATTACATCGACTGCATATGATATAACCAAGCAGGATGCTACACGTAATATTCTATCACTAAACAAGTTGTTCTAAATGCAGTAACCAAATTCAGAAATAAACTTAGAACACTTACAAATGTGGTTAAATTTTATTTAGGCACTCGGCCAATAATACCAACGTCAAGATTCATTCTCTGTACTTTTATAAGTTTGATCCATGCTTGTTCAGTATCTTCATTACTCAAATTAATGTCTCATATTTCATATAAATGCCTACCTCTTTTCCCTTTAGTACTATATTTCCTCTATAAAGTAGCAAAATTGTTTCCCTTGCAAACAATGGTTTTGGTAGTGCTTCGCATTCTATGTTTTATTAATGTTTATTGTTCTTAATATACATTTTAGATTAATCACTATATTGCTCCATATTTCATTCTACCTCTATCTGTATTTTAGCATGTATGTAAAATTAATTGATGTTATTAAAACAACATTATAAAATACCAATTTGATCTGGATAATCATTGGGAAAATACCTAGTGATTGTAAATAGTTAGGAAAACTGATATCCTCTGTATATCTGAACATTGGATAAGCAGATGTAATATTTTGAATTTTTATTATTCCGGATACAAATTGGTCTCAAATTTCTCTAGAAATGAACATATTCGGGGGGTTCTCTTATTTTAGTAAAGCATGATATTGAGTCAACTGACATCTCAGCTATAACGGGGCTATCCATGGAATGTCATATCGAAATGTGTGCTGTAGGTATTAAGCTCCTTAACAAAAAAATTATTAACATATTAGTATATAGACCACCAAGTGGAGATATTGATATATTTATTACGCATCTCTCTCAAGCTCTAGATATTGCCTCAAGTAAAAGTAATTTTATTATATTGACTGGGGACTTTAATATAAATTTCAACGAAAAATGCACTTCTACAAAGTTATTGAAGGACCTATTCAGTTGTTATGAACTTACAATAACTTGCCCCAATGAAAATACCAGAATATTTACATATACAGGATGTTGCATCATGAGAGGGACATAGCTTAATAGGAGGTAGAGAACATCAGTGGTAACCGGAACCTCCCATAGAAATGTCTCATTGGGCCTTCACTACGAAGTTACAGGGCGTTTTATAATTTTTGGCCAAACCTGTTTTTTGTCATAACTTTGACAGGGAATGAAATAACGGATTCATATTTGGTACGGCTAATGTACTAACGAGCCCCAAGAGGTACATGTATAAAAAAATATATCCAGGTCCGGACTCACTATAATTTATGTTTCTTCTTTGCATCAATAAAACGTCACCCTGTATATATTCGAAAAGAGCAAGAAAAAACAAACAAAATGGCCTATTTCGTTTTTTGTTACACCTTCGTGGTTATTTAAATACGTTGTTAAATGTGCAAGAAAATGGATTACAGAACCCTATTAAATGAGAGGCACGTGAAATAAATAGTTTTATAACTAAAATTTGCAAAAATTCTATTGAGCCTAGGTGGTCTGGGTGAATCCTAATTCCGGCACGTTTTAAAGGTCCATTTTGGTAAAAAACTGTGGTCCTAATAAGTAATCGGGTATGAGATAACAAAATTTTTAATCAATCACAGTAGGCTTGTTCAAAGTGACAGATAATAAAAAGAAATTTCCTAAACAGTTGAATAATTGTTTGTTAGTAATTTAATGTGTCAATAATCCGCATTTAGTTAGTGAAAACTTGTGAAAATATTTTAACTATGCCAGTAAAATTTACAAACGTGGAATATGCTGACATAATATTCATCTATGGTTTCTGTAATGGAAATGGTAGGTCGGCGGAAAGAGAATATCGGCTGCGTTTTCCTGGTCGTCGATGCCCTAATCATAAAACCTTTAGTACGGTGTTCCAGTATGCAAGACAACACGGAAAGTTTCCTAATTCTGCAGTTGTGGAGCGTGTTTTACAACAAGGTGTGCAGGAACAAAACAATATTATAAACGTAGTTCAAGAAAACCCAAATATAAGCACTAGACGAATCAGTTTGGCAACTGGTATTCCTCATTGGCGAGTATGGAGAGCCCTAAAAAGAGAACGTTACCATCCATATCATATCCAGCAGGTACAGCGTCTTCAACAAGGCGACGATATCCCCCGCCTGGCATTTTGTCATTGGTTGTCTAACCATCGCCCAGTCATTTACAGAACCTTATTTACGGATGAGGCACAATTTACAAGGGATGGAGTAAACAATTTACGAAATAATCATAAATGGGCACATGCGGTACGCCAACGCCGTTCGCAACACAGGTTTTCTGTAAATGTTTGGGTCGGACTTGTGAATAGACATTTGATAGGGCCACATTTTTTTGAAGAAAGATTGAATGGTGAAATTTACTTTGATTTTCTTCAAAACATTTTACCGAATATGTTAGAAAATATCGGTATAAGAGGCATGTTGTTTCAGCATGATGGGGCCCCACCACATTTTAACCTTCAAGTAAGAGAACACTTAAACAATGTGTATCCTAACAGATGGATTGGACGCGGGGGTCCACATGAATGGCCACCAAGATCTCCTGATTGTAACCCTTGTGATTACTTTTTATGGGGCCACTTAAAAAACGAGGTTTATAGCATTGAAATTGAAAGTAGACAACATTTAATCCAGCGCATCGTTACAACCTGCGACGAAATACGGAATAATCCAGAAATGATACGTCGAGCAATTGGTGACCTTTCTAAACGCGCAAGAAAATGCACAGAATGTGGGGGAGGACATTTTGAAAATTTACTTTAGTGTCAATTACGTTTTATTTTTAAACACATTTAGTTATTGTTTTGTTATTTATTGTTAATTGAATGGAAAATATTTTATTTATTTAGATTTTAGTTTGTTCTCTTTTCCAATTTTTATTAAGTATAAAATGTTGATGATTTTCTTGATCAAAGTAACTAATTGCTTAGGCCTAAATGGTTTAAATTATCTATCACTTTTATTCTTTGAACAAGCCTACTGTGATTGATTAAAAATTTTGTTATTTCATACCCGATTACTTATTAGGACCACAGTTTTTTACCAAAATGGATCTTTAAAACGTGCCGGAATTAGGATTCACCCAGACCACCTAGGCTCAATAGAATTTTTGCAAATTTTAGTTATAAAACTATTTATTTCACGTGCCTCTCATTTAATAGGGTTCTGTAATCCATTTTCTTGCACATTTAACAACGTATTTAAATAACCACGAAGGTGTAACAAAAAAATGAAATAGGCCATTTTGTTTGTTTTTTCTTGCTCTTTTCGAATATCGTATCGAAATTTCAAAAAAATATATACAGGGTGATGTTTTATTGATGCAAAGAAGAAACATAAATTATAGTGAGTCCGGACCTGGATATATTTTTTTTTATACATGTACCTCTTGGGGCTCGTTAGTACATTAGCCGTACCAAATATGAATCCGTTATTTCATTCCCTGTCAAAGTTATGACAAAAAACAGGTTTGGCCAAAAATTATAAAACGCCCTGTAACTTCGTAGTGAAGGCCCAATGAGACATTTCTATGGGAGGTTCCGGTTACCACTGATGTTCTCTACCTCCTATTAAGCTATGTCCCTCTCATGATGCAACACCCTGTAGAGATGGTTACACCAGTTCGACTTGTATTGACTATATGGCCACTAATATGCCAGCAAACATGTTTGACTGTCAATTAATAAATCCAAACATTGCAGATCATTTATCTCACTTCTTATGTATAAACTCATCTGCCACACATGAAATTCGAGGTAATCAAGTAGAAAATTACAAAGTTCTAAAAAAACGAAGCATTACAAGTAGCAATATAGCACATCGAAATGTATTACTCAGTAAGGTTGACTGGTTCTACTTATTTTACTTTAATGTAAATGATGGATTTATATATGGTACCTTAACGAGTGCTGTCCAGTCCAATATAGAGAAAAAAATGTACAAGTAATAATAATGCAAATGATAAAAATTGGTTAACAGACGAACTGATTAAAGAAAGTACTGAAATAAAAAATATGTTTTGGCTCATGAAAACTGATTGTCAACAACTTAAAAAATGAGTATCAAATAAAAAAAAAGAATATCAAAATTACCAAACAGACATATTTTAATAACAAAATTAATAATTTGTCAAATAAAACAAAGGAAACATGGAACATTATTAATTCTAGACTTGGTAGATGGAATAAAAATAATAAAAATATTATACTCAAGTACAATTCAGAATATGTGTCTGACCCTTACGAAGTCTCTGAATTATTTGCTTCCCATTTTTCCTCAATAGCAGGAAACAAGATTAAAGAGAATTTTGGTCAAAATATGGCATTACCTTGTACTACTACAATAAAAAATAATAACACATCGGAATTTTGTATAGAACCAGTCACGGAGAAAGAAAATATAGACATAACCAATACACTTAAAAATTAATTTTCCTGTGGCACTGATGATATATCTATTTTCATTCTTAAGAATATTAACATAAATATTATTGATCCTTTAGTGTATCTGATAAATCAGTCATTTTGCCAGGGTTGTTTTCCTGACATATTCAAAATTGCCCATGTTATTCCACTATTTAAAAAGGGCTGCTCTGAAGACATTGAAAATTACCGACAGATATCTATACTCAGCACCATATCTAAAATTATTGAAAGGGCTTTTTATGTGAGATTGATTGAATATGTTGAAATTTTTTAACACCATCACAGCATGGCTTTAGATCTGGCAGATCAATAGAGACTGCCTCATGTCATTTGCTAAATTATGTACATTCTTGTCTAGATGATGGAAAGTACGTTTTGTCAATGTTTTTTGATCTATCCAAGGCTTTCGACACTGTTCACTCCGAAAAACTATTAAGCAAACTATTCGACTTTGGAATTAGGGATACTGCCCTGAGATGGATCCACACTTACATGGAGGGGCGGTCATTAACAGTAAGCTACAATAATAACATGTCATCCATTCATAATGTCAAACTTGGAGTACCGCAGGGCTCAGTTCTTGGACCCTTGCTTTTTATGCTATATGTTAATGACCTTCCTGATTACATAAAAAGTGCTGGATATGTCACCATGTTTGCTGACGACACGACAATTTCAGTATCGGCAATAAGAAATGATGATCTCCAGTTGTATGCTGAAAATGTTGTAAATTTATTAAGGTCCTGGTGTGATAGAAATCGGTTAATATTAAACACGAATAAAACAATGATTATAAATTTTCACATTAGAAGACCTCTACCTATAAATTTTTAAATATTTGGTATAGCGCTAGGAGAAGAAATTAAATATCTTGGTACCTCCTTAGATTCCAAACTATCATGGGACAAGCATATTGATGACGTGTGTAATAAATTAAATAAAGCTTATTTTGGCATCTTACAATTGAAAGACACGCTAGACGAAAGTGGTCTATTAAGTATTTATTATGTCTTAGCCTACTCGCACATTTCGTTAAACATCATAAGTTGGGGGTGCGGAAGAGAAATGGGTAGGGTATTTGTCCTACAAAAAAGACTAATACGTCTTATATTTAACTTAAAGTACAATGAAAGTTGTAGAACAGCTTACAGAGAAAAAAAAATTCTGACTCTCCCATGCATATATATCTTTAAATGTCTCATGTACACTAAGAATAACATCTGCTCGTTTGTTCAAGCTGCAAATACCCATTAATACAAAACCAGACATGGGAAGCTCTTAAGTATCCCATCGCATAGAACAACTTCTTTTAAACATTCGTCATGGTATAACTGCGTTAGTCTGTACAATGCAATACCTGAATCTGTGAGAGAAATAAAGTGCCCCAAGTTATTTAAAAATAAAGTTAAAACCATGCTATTAGAGGGTGTTTTTTATAGTGCTGACGAATTTATGTCCGGATTTTCCTAACCTGTTTATACACTGTTAAAACCCGTTTATACACTATTTGTTGTATATTATTTTGTTGTTTGTATTTACATTATTAATATGTGTATGTGTGTCTATATATATTTACATATGTATTTTATTTCGCTGAGTAATTTATATACTTGTCTGACATGCCATATGTACTCTATGTATCTTATGTGGTTAATAAAGTTTATTATTATTATTATTATGTAGTTCGGTGTTGTTTTTTCTTATATGAAGTGTTTTAAAGTTATCGGTATTTGCGGAATGACAGATGTCTGGAATATGATTAGCATATAAAAAGGATTTCAACATTTATTATCCGATGCAAATGTTTACGTATTCTTTCTACTATTTCTTCCCTCACAATGCGATATCCACATTCGCAAGTATCTAATACTTCAATTACTCTCTATTAATCAATTTCTTACCAAATTATCAATTTAAATCTTGAGCTACTTCGCCGGAATGTATTTACGGCAAAAGACAACTTTGTGTACATAAAAATATGTCTCAATCTACTTGTTAAATTATCCACTAATTCATAATAAATGTATTTCAGAAAATAAACCTTGAACAATAAATTGCCCAAAGACATATATCTGTATAAATATATCCATAGCCTGTTTCAAATAAACTTCGTAAGATTTTATAATTGCTTTTTATAAATAATTGATCGAGCAGTTTTTATGGACATTTCTTGCGCATATCTGGCCACAATTCATTTTCAGACTTTCCGGGCCACAAATTATTCTGAAGATAAATTATTTTAGGACACCCAGAGGGCGTCTATAGAATCAGAAAACAGATTGTTTTTTTCATTGATGGAGTGGCTGAGAGGAAAGTTCAAGGTAAAAAGGAAAATAAGTAATTTTTCTTGTTAACGGTTGTGATGAGCACAAAATATATAATATGTAGTAGTAATAACTAATAACTATACACATATTTATTTTCTGCTGCTTTATCATTTATTGAAGGTAAATAAATACGAACCACCACATCGTATTAAAAACGATAAATAAGCTTAATGATACTGACGTGAATAATTGCTGCCTTGGCTGATTTACGAAAGGGAGGATTGGGCAGTTGTAGAGTATTTCAAACACGGGGGCTCAAAAATATACGCTGCATCGAAAAAATTTAAATCTAAAATTTACCATAGCAGAAATGTTCTTTTATAAGCGCACTTCTTATATTCAATAAATAATAACAATTATAATAATACTTTATTAATACTTTTGATTACATACATGATATAGGATAAGTCATTCTACATAAAAAAATACAGTCACACAATATAAAGATAAACGAAATGTAAAAACACACAAAATATAAATGTAAAAATGTAAACAATAACATAAAGCTACCAACAAACATAAAAAGTATAAATAAAAGCAAACACTGTTAATTTATCTACTTAAAAGGCCACCTACACTATAGAATGCGCCGTCTACTAAAATGTTTTTGATTTCGCGTCTATAAGTGTTACAATTATTAATACTTTTCAATTCTAACGGCAGCGAAATAAGTTTAAGGCAACAAGAATAAGGTGACTTCTCAAATAATGTGGAATTATACGATGGAACTAATAGGTCGCTGCTTCTCGTGGTATAATTATGTTGAGATGAAAGTCTGTCAAAAACGTGACCGTTTCTCTTTACAAAGCATTTACAATTAAATATTGAAAGTGTCGTAAGCACTTTATATGTTTTAAAAGTATATTTACAAGTTTCTCCTGGTTTTAAATTGTAAACTACAGGTTTTTTTTGACAAATAAACATTCTGTTAATCTCAGTTGCCATACCTTAATAAATGATACTAAAACTGATATGTGTGTATGCAAGTGGGTAATTAGTTTAGTGAAGATTTAATATCAAATATATTTTTCATTTGCAAGATTTCAAAATAGGTTCGATTTAGTTTCTTGCATACGTGATCAATTTCGGATTGCCATGATAGGTCTGCGTCTAAGACAACTCCTAAAAATTTACGTTTATTACACAATTTAACATTATCAAAGGTACAGGGTTTTCATTTATAAAAATTCATATGGGTTTTTATAGATGAATTTAGTATGAATTTGTTACGGTCACACCAAGCAGAGAATTCATCCAATACATTTACAATTTTTTTGTACAAAATATCAATATTCGAGTCTGCTACAGTAATGGTGCTATCGTCAGCAAACATCGTCAAGATCCCACTTTTTATGTACAGTGGCAGATCATTAACATATAAGATAAAGAGCAAGGGCCGTAGTACCGATTCCTGGGGCACCCCTCGAAAGACATTATATTCCTCTAAATAGTGGATACCAGTCCTTACAATCATTTGACGATTTGTTAAGTACTAATTAATCCATTGCAGGATATTACCCCGTATACAGGGGTTAAAAAGTTTGGATGTAATATAATCCACATCTAAGGTTTCAAAGGCCTTAAATAAGTCAAGCAGCAACATTACTAAATACTTGCCTTTATCTAAATTGCTGTAAATCGTATTAAGTGGGCGCTAGCAGTCTCAACTGATTTGCCGTCCCTAAACCCATGCTGACATGGTGTTAATATTTTTTATTTTTCTATAAATACTGACAATTGGCCATAAATAACCTCCTCCACTATTTTTGATAGAGAACTCACTAAGCCTATAATTATCTATATCTAAAGGATCGCCTGATTTTAATAATGGTACTACATGTGAAATTTTTAAAATAGGTATCTGTGAAGCCATACCTACTGTATGACTTCACATGTCAGCAAAATTTCCAGGGATAATAAACTCCGTAAGTGTGAATATCACAGTAAACATTAATAAAGAAACTTAAAAAAATATTTTTTCTTCAAACGTCAGAAAAATATAACATTTCTTAACTTATTTCATGACATTAAAGTTTGACATTATCTCCACTTAAAAGCTTTCAAAAACAACAATTCGCTATTAACACGTAGAGATCTGTCGTAAATTATCGTTGTATACGGCTGCTGCCACTACCACCTGCCACTTGGCGACGGCTCATTAAAATAAGCAACAAGTTCACGATCACCATATGAAAACTGATCAGTGGCGTAACTCGATAATAATCGATAATTATTCGCAAAATTCAAAATTTATTTTCTTATTTATTTTTTGGTTTTCGGATAAATAAATATTCTTCTACGATTGATGGATCTTAATATTTGCCCGTATTTCAAAAACACCCTGTACGTGGCGTAAAGTATTACCTTAAATTTAATAATGAGAAAAATGTTGTTTTTGCTTTACATATCGGTAACGCATTTAACGTGTTTGAAATATTTAAAAAATATTCTATTTGTTTCTAATTGAGAGATCATTATTTGGCTGATTTGTGTAGGTATGCAACCAGTCATACTTTCTCAGGCCAAAGTAATGAAGCGTAAAGTTTAGCTATTACACTCATAAAACCAACCTCCACACAGGGAAGAGAAAAATTTATAAAACTTAAACTTGCAACATGGACTGTTGGAAGTATTGTTCCTAATAAGTATAATAAGCCATGTATAAAAACATTTTACAACACAATGTGTAATATGCATATGTACACACACACGTTTTACATTTTTATAGTATCCTCTACACATAAAGTGCTATGTATACTCTCTATTTACAAATCAAAACTGAAGTTTTTAGATTCAATCGACTCTGGATGATGTAAACATATACAGTTTTTTTTATAATTTGCTAATAGCTTTTCTGTCGACCGTGTATTAACAAATTTGATTAATATATGCAAAATCAGTTATTAATTAATTACCGCTATTAATGCATGATTTTACTATTAATAAACGATTTTAGTATAAATATACATAAAATCAAGTATCAAAATTAAGACGTCATGTCATCAATATATCGGTCACTGCCAAGTTGATAATTTCTGAAATCTGTGTTATAATATAAATATTTAGAAACATAAATCGGATAATACTAATTAATTAATAATTGAATTGTATTTGGTTTAATTAAATAAAAATTTAAAATCAATGAATGATTTCACTATTAATAACTATTTTAGTATAAACACCCAAACATACCTAAAATGAAATATCCAAATCAAGACGCCATGTCATTAATATTTGTCAGTGTTTAAAGGATAATTGAATTTGTATATGAATACAAATTTAAAATCAGATTTTCTCCATTCTGTCAAAAATACAGCCGACGGAAAAATGTGTAACTAACTCTTATATTAAAAGGCGATTAATAATCTCGACCATTAACGAGCTCGCTAAGTTCGCGCGTTAAAACATCTCGATTATTAATCGCAGTTATTAATACACTTGTATTAAGCAAATGTAAACGTAAAGGGATCTATAAGACGTCTGGTCATTCGCGCACCCCTTCGCAGTAATCTCGGAAGGCAATTGCAGTTAGTGTAATCAGAATAAAATTGCAGTCCTTAAGAAACTTATGCCACAGATAATGACATAAACAGTGGCTGCCAAAAGTATTTACCGCTCAAGGCTTCAAATACTTTGTTACTTTCTAGAGGTACCCAACATTTATCCGGATTATTGTGTAGTCTTACTAAATGTTGGGACATACTTTTACCTAATTATTGGCAAGCTATTATTGCCAAAGGTTTCGAAAAATTTATCAGCATAACATAACGATTTTATATCTAACTACATTTTAGTATTTATAAATATAGAATTTCTTTGTAGATGTATATTATATTAGAATAATAAAAGATTTGAATTTGTGATATTCTAAAATAATATTTTAAAATAAAAGAAAATATAAAGAATAATCAATATATTGTAGTTCTCTAACTAATATCCTTGATTTCTTTACCAAATAAACATTCCTTATTAATTTATACTACAGCTTGTTGACTTTCCAATTGTATTCCCTTCTCTAATCCTTCTACATCTGATACCAAAACACAATAATGAAGAGATGTTTTGGTAGGTAAGAGAGTTAAATAATATACAATTACGGCTGTTAGTCCTATAATTTTCAGATGTCATAAATAAAGCTACCTTGACAACCATCTTTAATTTAAAATTCGTAACATTTGTATTTGCTTTCATTAAGTATGCTATTTTGTAAAGGTACGCTTTAAATAGTTGCCTACAGAAAATAAATAATAACAATTGCAGTGACTAGAACCAGTACCTGCCAAATCGAAGGATGTATTTTATGTACAAATTTCTAATAATATAGGAAATGAATTCAAAAAAGGGTATAAGTTCTTATAGCCCAATAAAATGGGACGAAATTTGTCGATTTGGATGAAATAATTCAGAGCGGGGGCTGGAATTTTGGGAGCAGGCTTATTTTGACGTACTTTTTAACATATTAAAAGTCCCCATCCATAGACGCCTGCGTAGGGGGGAGGGAAAAAGCGATTTTTCACAAACAATTTCGTTTTTTTTTAACTTCGTACGACCGAAGATCCGAGATAGATTATTTTGAAATTTTGACAGTTCTACGATAGAACGCGCGCATTCTTCGTTAAAGTTTCAAATTTTGTCGTTCGGATCGCAAAATGTTTTAAAGAAAGTTGTAGAGAATTCGACTACGAACAATTTCCTTTTATTTTTCATTTCCATTGGATCAATATTGGCAGAGATATGAATTTCTAAACATTTTTATAGCGCACTAACAGAACACTTGTTTCGTGATAAAATCGAAAAAAACTCGAAAACGATAGATCGTACGCATATAGTGTATCTAATGAAAGTTAAAGAGAATCAAATTTTGAATATGCTGGTGTATGTACAAAGTCGTAATGAGTGAATGGAGTTAAAAGGGAACAACATATGGGCTTAGTATAAAACGACTCAGAAATGCTCACAGAATAACTTCTGACGCTTCAAAAAGTGAAAAAATATTATTAAATGTACTTTTTTGTACTTCAACTGTGACGAAAATTGCTTGTTTGTTAAAAATTAAAAGTCAACCGCATTTTCAATCGTCAGTTCCTTGTTGCTACTTATTCAAAATCATACACGAGAAAGTGTTTTTTATATGGAAATTTTTAAGCTTTCATTTAGGTCTCATGAAATTTTGTCGTAAAGTGATGATATACAGGCTGTCCATTTTATCAGGGCCCTCGAGAGTCTCATTTAATATCGGTCGTACAAAAAATTTTTTTTTTATAAAAATTGTGCCGATTTATATAACCTACAAAATAGTTTAAAGACATTTGAAATCCATGGCCTACTTTAAAAGTTAAGGCGGAAAATATCGAAAATGCGGAAAACGTCTAGGCCAAATATCTCCGTTATTTGAAGAGATACGAGAAAAATTTTAAGGCGAAATTTTTTTGCGAAACAGAGTGTTTCAACGAGGTTTTATCTAATTTTTTTCGAAACCGCTGTATATTTTGAGATTTACTCTTCAGGCTGTTAAAAAAATTATTTTGAAACGGGCGGGAAATGGCGCCATTAAATAGAGTATTTTCCTCCCTTTTCAATGATATATCACATGCCATATTTATTCATAGGTACTACATTAGTAATTATAAAAACATTTTTTTTTAAACCAATAATTTTTTTTTAACAAGCATTATATTTGCCGTGGAGAAGTATGATTAAATAAAACGATAAAATAATTCAATAAGTTGATCAAATCTTTGCTATAATAAAACATTAACACATTTAAGAAGAATAAAGTAAATTCAGGTTACAAAAACAAATTAATAATAAAAAGAATATAGCACACAGAACATTAATATTTATCTAATCCTCAAAATAATTTTTAAGATATTATATCAAGTGTTCAAAGTGTCCACCGTGATTTCTTATGCACAATCGAGCGCGGCGAGGCACTGCATTTAAAACATTACTCAGCATTTCGGGGGTAACTGTAATACATGCCTGTTGAATTCGAGCTTTTAGGTCCTCTAAATTTTTGCGGTGTCGTCGAAAACATCTTATCTTTAATATACCCACAGAAAAAAATCCATTGGGGTTATATCTGGAGAACGAGGGGGCCATTGATACCTATCCAATGTTGAGGCAAAATTTCATCTAAATAATTTATGCAAATCTGAGAATTGTGGGGAGGAGCTCCATCTTGTTGAAAATATTGAAAATTGTGTCGATTCTCTAAAGTTAGGTCATCTAAGAATTCATTAAATTCATTTCTCAAAAAGTTTAGGTACCCTTGACCACTAAGGTGACCATCATAAAAATAAGGACCTATTAAATTGGTGCCTAAAATACCTATCCACATATTTATTGAAATACGATTTTGAAACCCAGTCGGTCTATACCAGTGTATATTTTCAGAAGTCCATTTGTAATTAATATTGCGATTAATAAATTCATTATTGGAAAAATTTGCCTCGTCGGACCAAAGTATTTTACTACATATTAATGGATCGGCACGCTACTTTTCCAACAGCCACCTACAAAAAGTCGTCCTCCTTGGTTTGTCCCCCGCTTGTAAATTGTGAACTTTTTTGGCTTTATAACACCGGTAACCATTTTTCTTTATTTCTGCCAATATTGATTGAATGGAAATGAAAAGTAAAAGAAAATTGTTCGTAGACGAATTCTCTACAACTTTCATTGAAATGTTTTGCGATTCGAACGACAACATTTGAGACTTTAGCGAAGAATGCGCGCGATTCTGTCGTAAAACTATTAAAATTTCAAAAATCTATCTCGGCTCCAATAGGTTGTACGAAGTTAAAAGAAAAACGAAATTGTGTGGATTTTTATTACCTATAATTTTCGTTTGTGCATATATTACAATAAAATTAGTACTTTCAGAGTTTTTTGCAAAAAACCGAATGGGAACTTTTACTACGTTAAAAAGTATAATAAAATAAGCCCGTTCCTAAAATTTCAGCCCGCTCTGAATAATTTCATCCAAATTTTCCCATTTTATTGGGCTATTAATCGTGACCACATCAATGTAAAGATTTGAAACCTATTATGTTAAATTCGTTGGTACATCTAGAGCGCCATGACCAGAAAAAATTGCTTGTAATGGACCGGTGTGATGTCGAAAAAACCTAATCGAGCATAAAAATTTGAGAATGTGTATTTTATGGACCATCAAATTTGGTTTTTTTTACCAAAATTAATTTTTTTCAAATGGAACCATAATGGTAGAGCATGACCATAAAATAGCGGATGTTCTAAGGAAGGAATCGGTGGTTGTGCCCAAAAGCAATTCTTTCTTATTTTAATCTTTTTGTTTTCTTTTTAATTCTTAAGTCATTTTTTTTCATGGAGCCGAAATGTCACTTATGGGACATCGCCGTACTCAGAATTTTTCAAGGATTCCAAAAATATAATAATATACAGGGTGTTACATTTAAAAATCAAAAGTTGGGGTCAGTTCCCGTGAAACCGGAAGTAGGAAAAAAGTGGCAGTTATGCCACAAAGTGTCTTCTTGGTCATATAATACATCTACTTAGTTTCATTCCGATATTCTTAAAAATAAGTTTTTCCTAGTGTTCTACCTACCTTAACTTTCCATGGTTCAGTGTGTATGTTTTAAACCGCCATGACGAACCCCATGGCGTAATAGTATTCCCGTATATTCATTCCTTATTAAAAAAGAGAAAAAAAATTAACATTGAAAAAAAAAAGCAAATATAGAATATAAAAAAAACAAATTAAAAAAATAATAATAATAAAACAATTGAAAGGAAAAATAATGAATGAAACTGAAATAAAAAATACAAAAAAAAATAAACAAAAAGAAAAGAGTGTTGTCTGTATAAAAAGGAATAATGTACAACTACTCCAGGGGTTTTAGCTGTAAAATTGACCTCTGTGCTAAATTCGTGCTCTACGAAAATTTTTGTTTTTATTGTGTTTATTTGGTCTTTAATGACACTTGGTAGTTACGCCACGATACACCTGGAGGATTTCGTGAAAACCGCATCGGATGGTCGCGGAAACCGCGGATTCGCAATTAACTCAGTTTTTATGGTCCAAACGGGAACAACACCTATTATAAAAATTGTACATCTACAAATTCTCTACCTTAAATGTATAATAATAATAATAATCGTTTATTTAGCAATCTGCTATTTTTTACATTTCACAAAACATAACTTATATTACTAATACAAATTAAAAATGACTGACAATATATTCACATAACTTATTTCTAAAATCAGTTAAAACTTTACAATCTTTAAGTGTGCTAGGTGGCTGATTAAACATCTTCAATCCTTTAGAGAAAATTGATCTTTCCATACAATTTCTATGGTAAATGTCAATATAAAAGTTATTGTTATTTCGGGTGAAGTATATGTGTATGTCATTAGCATATCTTAGATTGTCATATAGATAGCCGAGTGGGTTAAGGCGCGAGGTGGCAATCGCGATTAATCACACGGACATCGCACCACCGGGTTCGAATCCTGGCTCCGGCACTGTCGAAGGAAATGGTTGTACGTCCGCGTTTTTTCAATGTGTAACCCCTTTCCGCACAAGCCCTGGCTTCTGGAATTGAGGGTTGTCTAATTTCTGTGTTGTTTATTTATTATTTATATGACGGTAGCATTTTCATTTTAATTTTAAATATAAATATCATTGTTTTGTATATTATTCGTTGGTTTACATTCATAAAATTTAAGACTTCGAGCATCATTTTAATAGGTGTATATCTATTACATTTAAGGATTACTCGCATTGCTCTATTTTGTATTTTTTGAAATTGTTGCATGTGCCCTTGGTCTAGATTAAATAATACTGTAGAACAAAATTCTAAGTGAGGTGCAATTAAACTTTTATATAGTAAAATTTTTGTGTATAAACTAAGTGAAGCACTAATTCTTTTAAGGAAATTAACTTCTTTTGACATTTTATTCATAATATAATTGGCATGTTTTTTAAAATTAAGGTTCTCATCTAATATAACACCAAGGTACTTCATTTCAGAAACTCTTTCTAATTCGATGTTATTAATTTGTACCTTAAAATTTATATTTTCTATGTTCTTTAAATTATTGCCACTTGCTATTAACATATATTTACATTTATTTATATTTACACATAAACTGTTATCACATAGCCATTCAAAAATAACATTTAGTTCTAAATTAATAAACGTAATCATTTCAGTTATATTTTTTCCTGTAATGTAAATCATCGTATCATCTGCGAATATATTTATTTTACACTTTTTAACACACACAATTATATCATTGACATAAAGCAGAAATAAAATGGGTCCTAAGACCGTACCTTGAGGTACTCCATATTTAGTTTCTAAAGCATCAGATGTGCAACTATTAAACCTTAATTTTTGATAACTGTTATGGAGATATGATTTAAACCAGCATAATGCTTGATCCCTAATGCCTAATTTTTCTAATTTTTTTAATGTTCTATACATTGTTTTCATACGCGTAAACGTTTTGGGGATACGACGTGGAGTAAGTGAAAAATGCGTTTAGTTCATTTTTTTATATTTTTTAAATATATTTGTTATATTGGACAGCACAGAATTGCTGAGACGTTCAGACATGGTTGGGAAAAGACACTGATCCTGAGCAGTGGTGCTGAATTAGGAAGAATGATATTTCGCAGTCAGTACCAACGCAGTTACCACCAGGAGCAGACATATTGTTAAATTCAATTTTTTGCAACTGTACGAAGGGCTATGCAGGAAAATGTAGCCGTAGAAAGTACAACTGAATTGTTCAACAGCTTGTAGACATTGTCACGGTCACTCCTGCTTGAATACAGCACCTATAATTGCTATGAATGAGGAAATGGATGACGTAGAATCTTATCAGAATGAAAGTAATGACAACGGTTTGTCATTGGACAATAACGTTTCAGATACCGAAGAAATTGGAAATATTGACTAATTTAAGATCCGGCATGGATTAGAACTCCTGGGGAAACCGTGTAAAAAAAGCGTGCCGAGCATTTTACCTCTAAGGTGGTGCGGAAATGAATGCATTTTTTGATTTATTCACTGTAAATAAATGAAAATAAAATGTATAAGATATTCTAGTGGAGAATAAAAATCACCGAGGTCTATAACAGCACTATTTAATATTCATTCTGAGACATATAAAGCAAGTTAATTGCGAAATGTGTGGTGCGAGAGGTTTGGCGGAACTAAATGCATTTTTCACTTAGTTCGCGTCGTATCTCCAAAACGTTTAGGCGTACGAAAACAATGTATAGAATCTTTAAGGAATTTACAGATGTATAACTTTTATAACAGGTGTTGTTCCCGTTTGGGCCATAAAAACTGAGTTAATCGTGAATCCGAGGTTTCCGCGACATTCCGACGCTGTTTTCACGAAATCCTCCAGGTGTATCGTAACTACCAATTGTTATTCAAGACATCCAAATAAACACAATAAAAAAAATTTCGTAGGGCACGAATTTAGCAGCAAAAGTCTAAAACGCCTGGATTAAACGTAAGCATTAAATTGTAAACTCTAAATAAAGAAACTAGTTTGTAAAATTGTACTTGTACCACTGAAATCACTCATAAGTGTGCTCAAGGAAAGAAACGTTTTAATTTTATACGTACATATGCTCACTGAGGTCTGGTTAATTTTTTTTTATCTTCAAAAAGAATTTTTTTTTAGTACTACCTCTACTTCGTTGGCTACAGCATTATTCAAAGAATTCGAGAACTCCTTTTATATGATTGTTTATTATATGACACTGCGGAATGGGCAAGCAACCTTAGCCATCCTCTCCAATGTAGGTAGATAGAACTTATCAAATGTAATTTAGGACAGTGGAAGCAAGCTAATGTGAACAGATTAGATCAACAATATGCACATATAACAATATATGACTTTTCTATTGATATTAAATAAATATTGAACGAATATTTTGGGCACAATCTGAAATAATAATAATAACCCTCTGTAAGTATCGGAGTCACAGAGTAAGATGACTGGTTTTTTGTAAAAAAGAAGAAAAAAAAGAAAAAACAACAACTTTATTTAAAGGGCGAAGTTTAGCCAAAGGCTATTCCTCCACATAACCCTGTAATTACAAGTTAAGTATATAGATATAAACAAAGTGTAAAATAATATAAAAGACAAAAAAAGAAAAGGTGAAAACAGTGGCTATTAGAAGGTAATAATGAAAAAGTAATAATAAGTAGTAACAATAATAATCATATGGCACTAATAAATAACAATGAAAACCGTTTCATCTTTGCGCTGCTAAAAGTGACTTTAAATATTTGCGGAAGGTAAAGATGTTATATTTTTTTACCTCTGAATTTAATGAATTGTACAATTTAACAGCGTTATATGTAAAAGATTTCTGAAACATTGCGGTAGAGTGATGCGGCATGGTGAAATTGTCAATGTGACGAATATTTAGATCGTGTGTCTGGTTACGAGTAATTAGTTTGGCTCTAAAATAGGCTGGAGAAGACGTGATACAAATTCTATGTATAAAAACTAAGAAATGCAATTTCCATGTACTGTCCATCTTTAGCCAATTTAGCTCGGAGAATTTTTCGCTAATGTGATCGAACTTTCTTAAATCAAATATTAGTCGACAACAAGTATTTTGAACTTTCTCGATGTGTTTTCTGTTAACTGTATCCAAAAATGAATAGTACATAGTGTCACAGTAGTAAAAGATTGGTAAAATAATCGTTTCGCACAGCTTTTTCCATGTTTTAAAATACAGAAACTGCTTGTTGGCGTATAGTAACTTTAGACATATATAAGATTTCTTAACTAAGTTGCTCACATGTGCGTTAAAACTTAATTTATTATCAAATATAACGCCAAGGTTTTTCACCTCTTCTACAAATCGAATTGTCATATTATCAACTGCTATTTCTATATGGTTAATTACATAATTATAGCGAAATCTGGAAGAGAATACCAATCAAATCAATTAACCTTCCAGAAATACGATTACGTAGATAGGTAATACATTTAAAATATTAATATGCTACAGCAATTCATAAGACTACGTACGTTTATCGCTAGATTCCAATACATTTATTAAAATATTCAACATATAAATTACTGTAAAATGTCTTTATGATAAAGTAGGAGGTAGACTATAGAAGTTTCGGATAGCAGCACGTGATGCAAAATCTAGAAGGCTATGGTAGCGGAAATAAGACAAATGGCGCCATTACATCGCCCCAGTCTAGTTTTCGAGGTACGTTAACGTTCGGATGCCTTCTACTCTCACCAGACACTTGTTTGGACAACTCGGCTAACAAGTATAAAGTTAGATGCTGACCATAAAGTTTTAATTATGATTTCGTTTTGCTTTATTAAAAAAGCATGTTAAAAATTACACCAATTAAATCAACAGTAATGGTATTAACTTTGGTATTATTTAAAATAATTTATAAAGGGTTTTATGAACTTTTTTTATGTCTTTATATCGTTATTGCCAAATTAAGATTAAGAAATTGATGCAACGGTATATAAGTTTGTTGTAAGATTTTTTGTGTACGTAGCATGGTTTTTCATAGAAGTTTTCTTTTAAAACGTATATAGGTAAATAACATGTTGAGAATTATAGACTAGAAGAATATCTGAATCGTGTGTTTCCACTTATAGTACTGATAACGTATCTAAACGTATGCCAAAGTAAGGTTTCCAATCCTTTCATGATTATTTATTCGTAAATTTTTGCGAGTTTTTGAGCAAGTGTTAACATGCTATCTCATAAATGTCTCAGAAATACTGCTACATGATACAGTTTATCCAAGTAACAGCAATCAGATCTCGTCGTACCAGCATAGTTTCATGAAAGGGCGTTCAACTACTAATTGATTTCTCTAAGGCTTTCGACAGGCTCAACCATAATATTCTACTTCGTAAGTTACATGAAATAGGTTTGTCTTATTCACTGCTACAGTAATTCTCTTCTGTCAAATCGAATACAATATGTTGAGTATAATGGAGTTAAATATGTCGAATTCTTGGCTCCATCGGGTGTCCCTCGGGGCTCGGTGCTAGGTCCTTTAATATTCAATATTTTTGTTAATGATACAGTAGATATTCTAGATGTTTGTGTACTATATGTGGATGATTTAAAGGTCTTTACAGTGATAACGAGTATTAAAGACTGTTACCGCCTACGGCATAACCTTGACAGATTATCACAGTGGTGCATAGACAACAAACTGCTATTAAATGCCGGTAAATATAATGTTATGTCGTTTACGCGTAAATCAACTTTCCACGAGTTTAACTACCACCTTGAAAACATCCTCATACAACTACCTGATGCTTACCTTGACCTAGATGTAATTTTTGATCCGAAGTTAACATTCAATACCCATATTGGAAACACAGCTGGTAATGCATTTAAAACACTTGATTTCATAGTGCGCAGTAGCCGTGAATTTACGAACATAAGCACTCTACAAATATTATACTGTTGTTTTGTGAGGTCTAAACTAGAATACGCGTCGCTTGTTTGGTATCCCTATTATATATTAACAATTTAGAAAATGTACAACGAAAATTTCCAAAATTACTATTTTTTTAAACCAACGAAACATATCCTCCTATTGGTTACCTCAACAACACTTACTGGATACTTTTGGTACGGTTAGTCTTGATGACAGGTGGCAATTATTTTCGAAATTGTTTTTTGTGCAAGGTCATTCATAATATTTTCGATTGCCAGGAAATAGTAGGAAAATTAAATTTTCTTGTCCTTAGGCTAGTTTCTAGACATGAACTAACTTTTTATATACCAACATCATGGATTAATACGTTAAAAAGTTCTCCTTTTTGTTTAATTTGTAACAATTGCAATAAACACTGTAACCGCATATATATTTTTTGTTGCAGGCTTAATGACATTAAGCCATATTTTAAACATTAGTATGTCAAAGATGTTGTGGTTTTTTTGTACATTACATTTTATATCTCGTATAGTATATGGTATAAGCATTATGTATATGTAATTTTTGTTCTGTACTTTCCTGTTCTGTAATTAGGTGTTTACCTGTAGAACAGTGTATTATAAATAAATAAATAAACAAACAAATAAACATTAATTAAATGTTGTTTCTTAACAGCTATTTTATTGAGGTACCGCTTTTTTGGGATAAGAATACGGGGTTCCAGTATGTCGATGATAGAACTGTGCACTGTTAATAAGTCTTCGTTCGTCTCAATTGTTTCTGTGCCAGTGCTCAAATATAGTTGCTGCATCCACTATAACTGGGATTGATCGCGTCGAAAGGCTGATTATGATATGATTTTTGTTGTTCAGTAGAGGATCTCTTACCATGCTTACTACCTAATGTGCTTCAATCTTGATCCGTGGAGACTCAGTATTTTTATTTTAAAACCTATATACCCTGGCCTCCACTAAACATTCTGCTAAGTAGGAGAAAGTTTAGTATGGTCCCCATGATCACCGTGAAGGTATTTTTCATAGCATTTCTGATTCTCAAGCGAACTAGTCCTGTTCCCGATTTGGGGTGTTGGTGGCCGTTGTTTGAGTAGCTTGTACCTAGAGCTGTTCTAGAGGATTCAATCTCTTAGGTTTCTCTTTTGAGTAAATGAGTGGATTCTGGTTTTTGATGGACTTAACTTTAGCCCTTCTTCATGGGTCCATTTTCCTACGATGCTGAGGGCTCTTTGAAAGTAATGCCTGTTTGAGTTTCTGATTAAGAGTATGGTGACTATATCATCAGAAAATGTTGAAGATTGATATCTTTCGTGTGTGAGTTTCTTCAATAGACTGTCAACCACCAGGTTCAATAGAAAGAAGGGTGGGATAATCCCTGTGGACATTCACCTACAACTGACGTGTTTAAAGTTCCAACCATCATAGCATAGAATGCTACCTCGACTTTCAGCATGTCTTCAATCTACCTGCAACAAATGTGGTCAATGCCATACTCTTAATTCTGGTGATAGTGTTGAAGGAGGTATTATCGAACGTCACAATAGCTTCTTTTGAATTTAATTTATTTTATTTAAGGTTGAGTACTTATATACAGTAGCATTATAGATTATTAATTTATTTGTCTAAATTATTTGTTTAAATTATATTATGTAGGATGGTTAAATCCGAAAGCAGTTTATTGTTATTTGGAAGTTCATGTTTTAAGCATCAGATGCTAATAAGAGACATATATTTGTCTGTATCTCTCGAAGATTATATCCAAATCATGATTGTGGTAACAGTGGTTTAATGAATAATACAAAGATCAGGGCAACGTTAAGAATCTGGTCGTCATAGAATCAGTAATGACTGAATAGATAAAAATTCGGCCAGTTTTGGCAATTTTTTTTTGTTTTTTAAGAGTTCTCTGTGTATGGATACACTTGTAAATTTTCTATAAAACAAGAAGATGATATTTGTACAATGGATGCATTAGTATTTAATACAAAAAAATATAGATGAAAATTTAACAAATATATTAAATGAGTTTTCAACTATTTTTTTTAAGTGACAACATTCGGAGCGGTAAATATATTTTTGTCCAGCATTGCAGGATTTTCAGCTAGTATCCTGCTGAGGCTGAATGGTGGATGGATTGCTACCTAAACAAATTGACAGGGTTGGGGCGGTGACTTACATAATGCATGCCGGATCAGGATCGGTAAGCAGGCTATATGCTTTGTCGATAGACTGACGGATTACTTGTACCCATTATATGTGTGTGTTGTAAATAGCATTTTATGTGGTGATAATTTATTATTTCAGAGATTTATAGGTATACTTTCCAGATGTGCCGAGACTTATTAAATACACGATTTAAATTTTATCTAAGTTATGTATTAGATTATATTGCATGTTTCACTTTATAATAATCAAGTAAAAATAAGCTATTAATAATAATATTATATTGTAAACTTAGTAAGGAAAGCCGTGTTGCTTATCTAGGCTTGCGCCTCGACAAGCAATCTTGACAGTACAGTCATCCGAAAATGTGACTTTTTCTATGAGGTATACATATTATTTTTCCGCAAAGCATTTAAACCACGATAGAAATTAAATCTCGTTTAGTTTTGAAAGAAGATTAATTCATTTTATTTATGGATAAATGTAGATGTGACATTCTTACTTGTAATACCATTTAAAGTCTCCAAACCACTGAAGCGTATTCTAGTTTGCAGCAGATAAAAGTAGTGTAAAAAGTATTTAAAGTTTTTACGTTGTTAAGTTCTTTACTTTTATGCAAAACAAATCCCAAACTTTTATACGCCAACTCAGTGGTTAGACGAATATGTTCATCGAATAACAACTTGCTGCCAAAAATGACACAAAGTCCTTTAAATTCAGTTACTCCATTCAGAACATTATCAAGCTCATAGTTAAATAACTCAATGGTTTTACGCCGAGAATAGGACATAATATTGCATTTACTGATATTTAAAGGTAGACTTTTTTTACACACCAATCATTTAACTTGAGCAAATTATCTTGTAACTTTGAACAGTCAATAGATTTAATTTAATTGTAAATTTTTAGATCATCCACATATAATAAATAGTTGACATTAAACAGCTGTGTTATGTCATTGATAAATACAACGAAAAATAAGGGCCCCAGAACCGAACCTTGTAGAACCCCTGATGATTGCCAAAACTTTCCAGATTTGAAACCACGATATTGGACAAAGTGTCACCTCTCATTCAGATACGAGGATTAAACAAATTGATAGAAATACCAAAAGTATCCAGTTTTGATATCAACAGCTCATGGTCGAGACGGTCAAAAGCTTTAGAGAAATCAGTATAGATAACATCTATCTGATTTCCTTCATTAAATACGTCAGAAATATGGTGAGGTATCTCAACAAGGTTCTAGGGACTAGAGCGCCCAGACATAAATCTGCTGATGTGGGAATATCAAGTTTCTTGTGTGAAAATATACACGGCAATGTATTTTCCACAATTGGAAAACTTACAGGATGTTATTATAAAGTTAAATATAATGTGGAGCGCTCTGACGAAAATCATTGCACAATCTCTTATTAAAAATGCAGGTATTAAATCTGGATCCATAGTAAAAATTTTCTTTAATTTTCTTTATGGCATTAATTATTTCAATATAACTAATTTCAGATAAATATAGAGTATTGCTGTTTTGATTCTCTAGAAGTTGAGTACCGGGAATATTGTTTTTGCTTTTTGTTTACAGTAGGGAACCGAGACATCTGAATTTCACATCTTGTATACCACTCGAGGACTTAAAAAACTGAACATTGAAACTTATGTAAAATGACCTGATACGTCCGAATTTTTTGGTCGCGAATTATTTTGGAATCGCGAAATTAGTGATGTGGATTTTTCAACTTTTTTCTAAAATTTTAGATTTTTTGGGATTATTTGTTTAACTTGTCATATCTTTTTATTAGCAAGTTTATTGATCTTAAACTTGAAACAGATAATAATTAAATACTTCTAATCACGTTGAAATCACCAAAGTTAAAAAATTCAAGCCTTATTAACGGAATTAAAAAAAAATAACATAAGTTTCTGTTATTTGCAGTATAAAATGTAGTCGTTTGTTAACTGCATTATTATTAAAGATAACTAGGTGCTATAAGTGACAAAATTGTAGCCGATGAAACAAAGAAGTTTTTTTATTAAAACATTTTTTTCAAATTTTGCTTAGTTTTCGAAAACTGAGTTGTTAAAGTGACCGTGTATTTGCGCACTCTTATTAATTCTGATGCGTCGCGTTATCAATACCACCTAAATTACCCTTAAAAGTAGATAGATACATGCTTATTATAAAATTCAGATCAAAATAAAAATTTGCATGAAACGTTATAATTTTTAAGATCAAAGATAAAATCTCTATATCTAGTTTGATAATTTTAATGTAATATAAATAAGTAAACTGCAACTTAAGGTTTTGTTTTCCAAGGTTCGACGCAGTGTTTATAATCAAATTTTTATAATCATATTTTGTCTAATATATGATATTATAATATACATATTACTTCTCCCATATAATAATTACTTAACAATATCCATAATGTAATACCAAAATTATTTTTCCATGAATAAATCTGCAGGCATTAATATAATTGTACTATAGCCTAATAAAATTGGGCGAAATTCAGAACGGGCTGAAACTTTGAGAACAGGCTTATTTTGTGGTAGTTTTTAACATATCAAAAAAAATAGGTAAAAAATGGGTTTTTCGCTAAAAACTCGGAAAGCATAAATTTTACTGCAAAATATGTAGACATGAAAATTATAGGTAATAAAAATCCGCACATTTTTTTTTTATCCTCGTACGATCTATTAGAGCCGAGATAGATTGTCAGAGAAATGAATTTTTAAACATCTTTGTAGCGCGCTATCAGAACATTTGTTTCATGATGAAATCGTAAAAACTAGAAAACGATAGATCGTACGCATATAGTGTATCTAATGAAAACTAAAGAGAATCAAATTTTGAATATGTTCATGTATGTACAAAATCGTTTTGATAACGAGTCAATGGAGATAATAGGGAAAAACATGAAAAATTTCCATTTTCAACTGCATTTTGACAAATAATTATTTTTTGATTGGCTTTAGGCAATAATGACACTAAAGGTTTTTTTTGAAGAGAATTAAAATACCTGTAAAGTGAGCTCCAAGTGACCTTGGTACGATGAATGGTTCAAGAAGAGTTTCATTATAATTCATACTGGATAACACAGTCGTTAACTGTAGCAGTAAAGCAACGTCAGGCGCAGTTAGTAGTTGGATGGGTGACCGTTCCAACGAAGACCGCGTCCTCGCCTCACACATCTTCCAGCGGCTTGTATATCAGTGTATGCGCGGAAGCTATACAACCTTAGGCGGGGGTTGTATAGGGGATATACCATCCTTCGGAGGGGATGTAAAGCCGTCGGTCCCTTGTCTATTAAATGTTAGGCAAGTAAAAGATCCCTACTCTACTTAAGGGAAGAGGTTCGGCAAAATTCCTGGTTGGGGGTAGCTCGTCTACAGGCGTCGGTGTTAGGCCTCAGTAGCGGAAATAGGCCGACGTTAAATAAATGTATAAAAGAAAACTGTAGCAGTAAGATATATCATTTGAAGATTTATATAGTTCATTCTTTCATATTATGTCGAGCTTAAATCACTACAATTGGCACAAAATTATATTTTAGTAATTTTTGTTGTATTCCGGTCTATAGGGTTTTATGACTTAAGGATCACAATTATAGAAATTTAGTGATTTGTATATGTATTTTTTTTATGATCGGCGACCAACAGTCGAAGTATAATGTATCGGGTATTAGAATTAATCGACTGCCATGCAGTGAGCTGGATCAAAGAACGCGCTCTACACTGCATCGAGGTTTATCCCATTACGATAAATAATGCCTTCGGCTGAAATCCTAATCGCCTCAGAACGTGATCCGCTCTGTACTGTAACAAGGACAATGGCTTCACGGCACAAACAAACGTTTCTAACACATTATTAACATATACGTTGAAAATCACATACTTATTAATTTAAATCATTATTGGCGACTTTAACATCCCTGAATATAGTACTCATCCTGGCCACCCCTTGCTTTAGTCTCTCATTGACTTTGCTGAGTTTCTGAATCTGGAGCAAAGAACAATACTTTCAACCAAACTATAATATTTTATACATAATATATATCAACTATAATTGCTGCTACGTATCTTGTGATGATAATACTTTCTTAACTGAAGATGCCCATCACCTAAGTATTATTATGCCAAAATTTGCAACAATGAATAAAAAAACATTTCGCTTAAGTTCTAGGAATGATCTCAATTATAAAAAATGTAACGTTGATCTACTAAACATAGTAATGACATTTTTTGTATTGATTGGTGGATTCTTTCTAATTTTACACGTGTAAATGACACACTTACCGAATTTTAGAATATATAAAGCTATTGCTTGGTAAACATGTGCCTAGAAAAAAAAAGTTCTAAAAAGTCTCTAAGCAGTATTCTCCGTGGTTTGACAAAAGTATTATTAAAAAGATCAGATTAATAGGTAACTTGTAAACAAGTACAAAAATCAAACAGTGACAGAGACAATAATTTTTAAAATGTCAGATCTGAAGTAAAATCTTTTATTAAAACAACTTGTAAAAATTATTTAAAATCCATTGAAGATCAACTGTGCAACAAACCTAACAAATTTTGGTCCCACATAAACTCAAAACTAACAACTATACTACTGTACCATCCAATATGGGGTATAATAAAAACCAATTAACTAAACCCACTGATATTCTGCAGAAGTTTGCTATACGAATTATTGCTGGCTTAGGCTTTCGTGAAAGCTGTCGTACTACATTTAAAAATTTGAAACTATTAACTGTAGCAGGTGTCTACATTCTGGAGGTCCGTACATTTGTTTAGAAGATTCAGCGTAGGTTTTTTGCCAATCAAGTCAGCCATAACCACAATACAAGGTTTAAAGGATTACAGCCACAATTTCTCAGAATAGCTTTGTACCAAAAAATGCCTTTACTACACTGGTTGCAATTTTTAATGCACTAAGCGGGGAGATAAAACTTTTTCCAAATTTACATGTTTTTAAATTAAAATTAAAAAAAAACATTACTGGATAAAAATTGTTATGAGATTGATAATTTTTTCTTTAAATAAGTACAGTAAACGCCAGGAATGTTGGCGAGCGGTGGGGACTGTAGAGGAACATAGTCGACCTATCGGAAAACAGTACGGTCACGTTCTATAATAATTTATCACCGACCACACCAATCATGATAGCGATGCGTACGCTGGGTTTATACCACTATCTATATACAGTTTCCCCTACCCTCACCAACATTCTTGGCGTTTGCAGTACCCGTTCGATTTAGTATCTTTAATTTTATGTGTTTTTCATTAAGACTTCGCTGTACTTGCAGTTTTGGACCTTTTACCTAATTTTTTTAGTGTATACATTTTGTATGTATGTATTTCCTGTTTATTGATGGGTATATGTAATAGTTCATTTTTTTTTCTTTTTTTGACAAAATATTTCTTTTTTGTTTATATATATATATATATATATATATATATATATTTCCATTTTTTATGTAATATATTGTTTGATATTTCAAATGTGCTTTTAGAGGGCGGAATATTAAACATAATATTTTTAGTCGCAAACTCCTCTATAAAATCCTTATTTTACTATAAGGAACATAACCAGACTGCAACCAACAGCTAATGTCCAGGCTATGCGCCCCGCCGAGCGCTGAATTACAAGTTACAAGTCTGGCGCGTTAAGTGTAATAATTGCATATTACCATCAAAATGCTAATGCTTCGATTGCAACAAACACCAGCCGAAATACTGATCCTACTTAAAGGAGCTCTCTTGCCAGTCGTCACACACCACTTGCAGACTGCAGTTTCTAGCTGTTGGCTCTCGTCAGTGCAAGGTAGGCGGCATTTGACGACCGGCACTAGGATCCTTTGATTATTTGGTACATCCCGGTATTTTTACAATAGCAACATGTAAAATAGTCAGCAGGCGCCATCTAGCGGTCCAGTGTCTGTTGCAATCGAAAAATAAATAGCCTGACTGGGCTTAGCATAGTTCAAATGTGCTTTTAGAGGGCGGAATATTAAACATAATATTTTTAGTCGCAAACTCCTCTATAAAATCCTTATTTTACTATAAGGAACGTAACCAGACTGCAACCAACAGCTACTCTCCGGGCTTCACGCGCGAGACTTGTAACTTGTAATTCAGCGCTCGGCGGGGCACATAGCTCAGAGAGTAGCTGTTGGTTGCAGTCTGGTTACGTTCCTTATAGTAAAATAAGGATTTTATAGAGGAGTTTGCGACTAAAAATATTATGTTTAATGTTTGATATTTGTATGTTTGACTTGTATAAAATAATTTTCTGTGCTATCACCAATAAATATTATATAAATAAATATTATATAATTAAATATTATTGTTATTATTATTATTATTATTGTCAACGCTTTAGCCAATTATTTTTGCAACATATTTTTAAGTGCAAGAAAACAAAAGCGGTGCACCAGATAACCAACTCCTGGACAACCAAAATAGAAACAATCTATAAATTCCTGAAATTAGCGAGGGTAAAATAATTGGTGCTATCAGGAAAATTTATGAAAGTTTCACGGTGTCCAAAATCAATAGCCCGCCAAACCGCTTCACATTATATATAATTTTATCTTAACACCTTATGAGTTTCTCCAATTGTGGAAAGAAAGCAGAATATACTCTGTGCACAAAAAAGTTCAAGAAATGAAACTGGTAATTACCTACCAATTTCTATTATTTGCAATTTTTGCAAAGTTTTTGAAATTATTATTCACTGCTATATTCATTGACGATTATTTCCATACAGAAAATTTAAGATCCGCTCATCAACATGGATTTGTGTCTGGACGCTCTACTACCTCGAACCTTGTGGAGAAAACTCAATATATTTCTGAAGTCCTAGGTGACAGAAATCACACTAATTGGATGCATTGGGTACATCTGTCAGTTTCTTCAATATATTTCTATCTGGGATAGGTCGCAGTTTGTTCAATATCGAAGTTTCAAATCAAAAAAAAATTTCACAATCTTCAGGAGTTCCACAAGGTTCGATTCTGAGTCCTTATTTTTATTATGATACAACAAAATTACTTTATATCAACTATCTATTATATGCAGATGATCCTAAAATTTGCAGTGAAGTTATGTCTATTTCTGATTGGGCAAAGCGACAAGATAATTTAGTTAAATGCAGTGTAGAAAACCATCTACCTTTAAATGTCAGTAAATGCAATATATCCTATTCTCGGTGCATCTGTCGTCGTAGTACTAGAGTATACGCTCTCGTTCAGTTGTTTAAAAAAATTAAGAAAAGTATTTGGTGTGAAGATTATGGATTTACAAACGCTGAAAATCAAAAAGTAAAACAAAGCAAATGTTTATTAATGAGTTTTATTAACAAATATTCTACAAAAGATAAATTCTCTCAAAAAAACTCGCCCGATTCTGAATATTAAGAAAAGTTGTTTAAAAAAGTATTTGGAATTATTTTTATTTTCTTTTAATTTTTTCACTTTAAATGAGTTATATACACCGAAATTCAAAAAGAAAATACATAGAAACCAAGATTATTATTTTACTTATCTTGCTACCAAGTACATTTTCTTAATTTTCCCAAACAGTCGAATGAAATAAGGGCATATAGAACTTTCATATTTCTCAGGTTTTTCGGATTTCCGAACCTGTCGCGGTTTAGTGAATCCGCTGCAAAAGTTCTATTTTTGGGAAATTATTATTCTTTTTTTCAGAAATATTTGTTACGAAAACTAAATAACACCACAGGTAATTATGACCCCCTTTATCCCGAAAGGCTCTAAACGAATCTTGTGTGGGAGGCACATTTAGAGACAAGGGACACTCATTTATAGTCTTTTTTGTTTTTTGATTTTCGGTGTTTGCAAATTAGATAAAAACAATTAAAAAATTTAAAAAAGAGAAGTAAATTCATAGATACATAGATAAATGTTTTGTTATCTTCCTACTAAATATTTATAACCGAGTGCTGGCGGACACGCAAAGATCTCGACATCATCTTGGCGCTTAAATGTTAATAGAGAATATCTGAGATTAATGTAGTAATAAAAATACTTATTGTCATATGCATTAATAAGAATAGCTACATAGAAATATTTACTTGATAAGACAATAATTATAAAAACGTTTGGAGATGGAGCCTTTTGAATATCAATAAGGGAGAATACTGATTTATCCACACAAAATTGTGAGCTATGAAAATATTTACATCATTGTTTGAGTTTTTCAATTCATGTAGGAAAAATTAATTTATTCAATTTTGCACGTATGAAATCATAGATCACGTCAGTCATAGAACGCATTGTCTAATAAGAAACGTTTTAGTGTAGTTTTAAATTTTTCAAATCTAGGTTTGTAACTTCAATAGGTAAAACATTATAAAACTTGACAGCATGATAATTTATACCATTTTGTAGTTTATTAAGACGTAAATAGTCCAAGTTAATATTTTCATTACTTCCTGTTGAGTAACTGTAAACTTCTGTATGTTTGGTGTAGTGAGAGATATTTGTTTTAATATATAAAAGACACTGTAGAATATACATGGGAGGGTTAAAATTTTAAATTTCTTAATAATAGACGAGATATACCACTTCCCTATCAATTGAAGAAAGGCATACATTGAAAAACTTCGTATAATAAATTCTTACTTTCTATTGCATGCTTTGGAACAACAAACATAATTATTGTCAGTGGAGAAGCTAATAAAGCTACGGATTTCATTCCACCCGAGATTCTAATAGAATTTTTATTCTCTGTCCGGCTCTGCTTTAATAATACATTTTCAGTTATATACCATAAATCACCATTTTGGATATCTTTTTCGACTTCAATGGTTAGAGAGACATCTTAACCTCGTAGAAAGAATTAGTCTTAAGTTGGAAGTGAATAATATTGCAAATATTAACAATTAATTATTAAACACAATCCTCCCAACACAAATAATGCAGAAACCGGGCTTTTACGAAATTTCAGAATGAACTGAGTGCACTAAGCAATTACAGTTGATTAACAAATAAAAGTATAAAAGACAATAACCATTACCTTTAAATGAATTAATCTTGTGTTTAGATACGAACAACACAACACAGATTACTAATTCGCATTAAAACGTGGTTGAAGATCACTTTACGTATGTGAAAATTTAATTTACACCACAAACAACTCGCAACAGATTGTTTGAAACCAATACGTTCGATCTACAACAATGAAATTGCAGGCGTCTTGTCAGTAGCATTCAGATTTTTTCATGGCCTACTACGGCTTTCAGAAATATAGAAGTGTTTGACTATGAAATAAATCCAACGCGATACTTTTAATACACCGATCAACTTGAGCGATTTTTTCGGAAAATGCGGGGTTGCTGACAATGCCCACCCCTCAAATGAACCTGAAGAGCTTGAAGACCAATTGGCAACATTTCGTGTGGCTTAACTTAAAGCATGAACGTCGCGAAAACGGTGAGAGATAAGACAACATTTCAGATAAGTAATTTTGTAGAGCACGAAATTTAAAATGTTATTGCCGGTATACCATCAAAATTTATTGCTTAGGCAGGGGGGATACGCCCACTTTCGTAGAATTTTTGCATCTGCCGAGTATTTAGTGTAAAAGAGAATAGAACATTTCAAATAATTATTGAAACAATGAAATAGGTACTTTAAAGAATTTTTTTTTATTCTTTTCCTAATTATTTCCACGTCCAGTGGAAGTATAGTAACGCAAAAAATTATTTTTGTTGAAATAGGCTTAAAATCTCATGAAACGTCGAGATTTTGTAACTTTTTTTGTGCACGTTTACCCTGGAAGCGTTTATGATATTGACTTGAAATTTGGTACACTTATGTATTATAACGAGATCTGGAGCTAGATTATATTTTGATCTAACTCCGTTGAAAGGTTCGGGGGGAAATGGGTTCCACGAAAAAGTTGCCAAAAAGGGTTAAAACACAAAAGTTCTTTGAGACTGATGAAACATGGGTTCCCACCGCTTTCGAGGGAGCTAAACACGATGGTGGTATTTTTAAGGTTCCCACCCCTCAGCAACTACCCCTAAGCTCGAAAAACCACCCCTATATAGCGTTTTTTCCATCGTGGGTATGCGGATCGGTTTTTTGGGCAGGATTCGGGTAGGAAATATAAAATTTAACCATACATCTTCTCCACACCGAGATTGAAACTACCCCTCCTCTAATACTAAAATATCCCCAAAAAAAATCAAAATGCATGAAAATTTGTTTATCCTCGTTTTCGAGGGTGCTCAACACGGTGATAATATTCATTTTTCCCCCACCCTCCACCAACTACTGCTAGAACTATCAGAACTTTTGGGGTTTTTCAACTTTTTCATGGACTATAAATACTACACTTGAATACTTGACGAGTGTTTCGCCCACTATATTGGCAACATCTGGAAATGCTTAAAACTGAGCTTTAAATTGATAGCAATGCTGAGCTTTAATTTGAATAATACACTTGAACACTCTACTTGATGCACGTTTCGCTCACCATGTTGGCATCATTTAGATATGATTAAAGGCGAGTTTAAATTTGAACACTATAGCCGAATACTCTACTCAGCGCGCCTTTAACCAACCATGTAGGCATACTTTGGAGATGCTTAAAACTAAACTATAATTTAATAGCAACACTCGAATCTTCTACTCGACCCGGATTTCGCTTATATTGGCATCATCTAGAGCTGATTAAACTTAAACTTTAATTTGAACACTATATCGGACTGACGTACTCCACGCACGTTTGACCAACCATGATGGCATCACCTGGAGAAGATGAAAATTTTGTTTTAATCATTTTTGAGTCGCGTGTCGAGTATGGTGTTAATGGTAACGTTTGTGTTTAAAACTTTTATCTTCTCTAGATGATGCCAATATAGTTGGCGAAACGCACATCTAATAAATTATTCACGTGCACTGCTCAAGAGTTTTGATATTTATGTAACTACGCCAGAGCCATGAAGTTTTCAAAATAGATGTATGTACCCTTATATAGATCTACCCACAAGCTGTGGGTTCTGTTTTGATGTTTGACTTGTTTCATTAATATTTATAATTTAATTTTGAGCAGCTTATTAACTTTTATATATTTATACTGTAGCCGCACAAGTCTAATATATATATATTCTGTACTTATTGTAGCGCATTTCAGTTAGAATTAATCAAACGGCTAGGGAACTATTAATAAAGTCACCGCAAGCCACAGCTGGTAAGTTAGATCTCTATCTTATCGAGCAGCATTGACAGTCAGTATCAATTCTCAGTTCATGCCCAATCGGCGCTTCGCCTTGACACAACACCAAATACTGTATATTTTGCATTAAATGGTTAAACCGCATGCCAGCAATGCAATCGGAATATTAATCATCTGTTAGCTGAATTTATTGTACCCTGTTTGCAATAATATTTCGTTCTAGTTTTCAATATAAAATAATACAGCGATTCAGTATAAATGATCCACAAATATTAATAAAAGAAAAACTATTGAAATATTTTTTAAATTATTGCCAGTGAAATTTATTTTTCCTATATTAAAACTGTATTAAAAAGTATTTTGGAATAAGATTTGGCAATATTGTAATTTTACTACGCATGCGTTTATCAATTCGAACGTGAGTCGAAGCTTGTTCACGTTATTTTCTAGAGAAGACAAATGGTTTTGTCTGCATGTTGCACAAGTAGGTACCCTCCTACCCCGTAATTGTTTAAGAATCTTGCAGGTATAAATAGTTAGTTTTCGTATTTAATATAACATAAACATAAATTAGAATAGTACACAAGAGCACAGATTAATCCACGAAAGAAGTTTAATCTCAAATAAGGTCGGAAAAGATGGCGATAATAAGGTTACTCACCTGTACATCTAAATCCTGCACAAATGCGGATAAACTCCCTCCGTAGCAGCAAAATTCTCTGAAAAACAGAAAACCAAAACGGAGGAAATTGTATTGTTGCCGATAATCCCAAAATCCACCAAGATGACTTAAATAATTTAAGGTTTAGGAATTATCGGCAGCGTACACACAGGAAATCACCTTTTACCTTTCGTGTCAGCCAGCTGGAAAGCACGCGACCGCTCCTAGCGGAGAAAAGACAAATCTCCAACAGCTCGCGGCTGTTGAAGATATGTGGCTCGTGAAACACAAATGTGTGTTGCGGGTTGCATATGCATTAAGAAACAAGATTTCGTATATCAACTATAGAAAATAGAAGGATAGTGTACACTCAATATTTTTTATCTATAAAACTATGTTAAATATGTTTTATTGTGCTCTTCTTTTGGGGCAACTGAATTTTCATACACCTCGTATAATAAGCCGGAACTCTGAAACATTTTATCTTCATACTCCTCGAACTAATGTATTAAAGTATTCTACTTTATATTTTATGTGTAATAAGTAATCTACTGCAAGATACACTTGACATATTCAAATATAGTATTAACTCATTCAAACATATTGATTTCTAATAATTATATAATACAACCTTTGCCTCTGTATTCTACCATAGGTCTGTTGTAGTGCTATTCTATTATAATGTTTTTTTGTCTAATGTTTTAACGCTTTTAATGAATAATGTTTTTTATTGCTTCACTGTATATTCCCACCTTATAATTGGTCACCTGTTGGGTGATTGTTTCTAAATAAATAAATAAAAATAAATTTGATATTGCTTAATATTTTAATATGTTAAAACTATCCGAACATAGTTTGGTGGTACAACCTAGGAACGGATGTAGGAAAGTTACTTTGTGTTACTCACATGCCACTCTCCTGGATAGTCCGGCCATGTTCTCGGAGTTCAAATATGCAGCTCGCTCAAAGTTGCTTAATTAATTAAAAGTCAGTTCGCTGGCATTGCCCTGGGTATTATATTGACGCATCTGTTTTAGATATAAATTTAGGCGCTTTTCATCAGTGTGACATTCTAGAAAGTTCAGCAAACTGGGCAGGTTTTTAAAAAGCAGTAGTTACTAATTTCGATTCATATTTATTAAACATAGATAGAATTGGAAGTTTATAAATCAGATTTTGAAGACTAAATGATTAACTGTATGTTTTTGTTGCAGGTATGTGCAACACATTATGGATGGGAGTAAGTACGAAAATCGTTCAGCCTGATTTTAATTTAATATACTTAAGGAAGAAGAGATAACAACTTATTTAAATAACTGATACAAAATCTTATCACTGACACGAATAACTGCTCTCTGTGATCCTCAATAAGTTACTGTGTTAGGTATTAGGTGAACTTGGTGAATTTAAACGAAATTGTAAATAAGCTCTCATTTCTTCTCTATATTATCAGCACTATCTGTTATCTACTTGTCTAGAGTCTCTTCTTATGCTACGTGAATATCAATTGATTAAAAATAATAGAGTTAGATTCACGAAAATCTTGAATGACAGTAACAATTTTACACGCTATGCATAATAAAGTTACTTTTCGAACGTATTATCTTAGAGTGCGTCAAATTTTGGCATACAAATTTATTATCATCCCTTATTGCGAAAATTACAGAATTTCATATAAATTTTACAACTGGCAATTTTCGTAGTAACTACACAAAATTAACATTTTTTCGTGTATTCAATACTTAACTTTATCTGATAATTTTCAATGGCAATAACTTTTAAAAAGTTTTAACGAGATCTGGCTGCAATCATTCACATATTTCATTTTCCCCTCTTTCTATGCTTATTGTACCCATATGTGAATATTCCAAATTCTAAAACAATGTGCTGCCTCATATTTCAAGCACAACTGCAAGCCATTCAGGGTGAGTCAAATTCAATTCTGACCTGAATTTAAAAGTTATTTTTAAAGGCCAACGAAGCAAGCAGGAACTTTGTACGTGATTGGCAAATAAAATTTTACAAAAATGCTTCTTGGGATGAATATATTATGTAATAGGAATTAGTGAATAGTTAATTAAATAAATAAATAACTAGGTAATAAATTAGTCTGTTATCTAATCGTGGTAAACCAACCAATACTATTGAGACAAGATTTTATTATTCAAACTCGGTTTTTACCTTCTCCAGATGGTGCCAGTATGGTTGTCGAAACAAATGTCGAGTATAGCATTTGACTGTAGAATTCATGCACACCCACCTATAATAAATTTGATCCACGCATAATTTTTATGAAGTTTGGGGTTAGAATTTTTTTATATTTTTTAACCGATTTAATAGTTTTTCTTAGGGACTTTTAGATGAATATAGGGTGAAGTCACCAGTGAATGAACAAGTACCAGCGAATGAACAATTTCACATATATTGGGAAATATTAAGGAATTGAACTATTGCCTTAATGCACCTCAATTTTAGTACATTTCTCCTTGCTATAGTACCATTGGTTAATTTTAGTCATGTGATCCGTTAGTTCTATCATGGCGTAAATTTGATGTAGGTGCGATGTATAGTAGTGAGTGGCCTAGCTAGCTCTGCGAACCACCTGTTTACTGGAATATTTTACATTTTTCGAAAACATGGTGAGTGTTCAAATATTTATTATCCTAGTAAGAAAAGGTTTAAAGATTGAGTTAAGATATTCAAAAACGCATATAGGTCATTTTTTATTTAAATTTCGCTGTGTTCATTCACTGGTTCGCGCTTTCGCTAAAATCCAGTGAATGAACATTTTGTTTATTTACTGGATTTGGACACAATACTGTATATTTCAATGATCTATACAGGGTGATTTTTCTTGGGAGTCTATTAGAAGTATATCGAGAAAGAAGAATGATACCGATCTGAAAATTTGGCTATAGGCCTAACTGGGTAGGATCTATTTAACGAAAATATTTTCAAAATGGTGGCATTTCCGGTTATACCGGAAGTTGATCCCAATTTTGTTATTTTAAATGGAATGCCCCCATTTTCAATATTTTTTTTGATTCTGCAATTAATTTAAAGAACATTTCATTAAAGGTTTCCTATACCTAAAATTAATATTTCCGGAGATATTAATTTTTTCCTAAAATTTTGACAGAAAAGTTGTATAATATCAAAATTAATATATCAGTAACAATAATTGATAACATGTTGATTTTTATATGAAGGTAAGACAGGGTATTGGAGTTACTCATCATGTAAAAAATTTATCGAAATATCCACTAAAAAGTTTCTAAAATTATTGACATATGTCGACCACACAAAAATAGCAAAAACTCATTTTTTTTAATGGCACCATACCTAACTAAATACACTGTTCGATAGAGAAAAAAAAGCGCATCTAACCATGTATCATGTTCCTATACCCAAAATGTTCTTTAGATATTTGCGATTTTCGGTGTTATTAATGAAAATTTAAGAGTATCTCGAAGAGTGCCGTCTTCTAAAGAGTAGGCTTTGAGTGTTGACAAAGCAAAATACAAAAAATGTGACAGATAGGTAATTTATGTTATTGTATTTCATTACACGTAGTTCGATTGTACTTATTTACTGTGAGGAAAATGGCAAACAATTACTCACACTCGGATAATTTGAATTTATTTAACATTCATGGACAGTGTGAAAAATAATTAGCAGAACATGAAGACAATTTAATGAAATGTATCCTGATTGCTACGGATTTACACGTACATAAACAAAAAAATACGTTGGATATGAATGATTATAGGATATTACGTAATGAAATCACTTGGGCTATTGTAGTGTAGCAGATATCGTAGGGCACTAACTTAACCCAGATAAGTGATGTACGTGCCTACGATAAAATTTCTCTAGCTCAGACTATCTCAGGGCGTTAAGCCCAAGCTTACATAAACTATCACAAATTATTAGTTTACTTACTTAACAAATCACTGAGGTTTCCATACATAGTGGTCGCAGACGAAATAAAGACACTTTCTTTAAAAATGAAATGCACTATATTATACAATTTACAGATATTGGTTCTCTAGCATGTAACCTGGCGATGTTCACAAGGTGTGGCAAATTTCTCGATTAATAAGTTATAACATTTATAAAATCGTGTAGCTACACATCGGTTTACAATGTCCTCACAAATGGTCATAAATTCTGCCACAAAAATCTGATTTAAAGAACCTCCTTAAATAAATATACATGCATAAAATCTTTAAATATGTACAACTTAAAATGCGAAAGTATGAATTGATATCCAGCCGAACCACTGAAGGTGGTCCCCGGTAAGTAAAAAAAATAAACACAACACACTTATTCAGGGTGGTACGATACCGAGTCCGGACGTGGAAGAACTGTAGCACCAGACACAAGAAATGGACCCAAGGATGGGGTTGATTGTAGCCTCACCAGCCCTGGCACCTTCCACTGTGTGTGGATGCGCCGTCCGTGGAACTCTCACTGAAGTGTGTAGAAGCCCCGTCCGTAGAACCCTAAAGATGAGGGAACAATCCACCAAAAGCCACAGTCGAATGAATGGGGTCGAGTCCGCCTTTCAAGTTGACACTGTATTTCCAAAGGAGAGCCTTGTGTAATTAAATATCCTGCTTCCGCAGTTAAAATTTACTCACAATCACAAAATATTCCGCTAAACGGAACAACAACAGATTGAGGAAATTTTCTTGTGTTGATAATTCTAAAATCCACCAGGATGCCTTGGATAAAACCAAGGTTCACAGAATTATCAACTAATTACCAAGCCAACAAAAATGGTTCCCTTCGTTTTCCGCTCTCTGCTGAGCACGTGCCACAAGGATATCGCCCTTCCGTGGAGAATAGCGAAATTTATTACGGAAGTAGCAGTTATTATGCGGCCCACAAAACGCTAAAGCGTATGGTGGGTCGCATACGCTAGAGGTCCGCAACCATCAATGAATCCACAAAAGTTTATAAGATTGCAAAGCAATTTTGTTAAATTTGGCAGTCGACACGCAAAAAGAACACTAGCCAGACCTATAAGATCAAGATCAAGATTTTAGTGAATCATAAATTCCATAATTTTAAATTTACTACTGTGCCAGAACTTTATCCTGAAGATCCACAGCGAAAAACAGAATTTTGCCAAATGATATTAATCCGAACACAAGAAGACCCTCAATCTAACCTAACCTAACCTTTAACGTAATGTTCTTTGAATTAACTGCAGACTCTAAAAAAAAATTAAAATTGGGCATTCCATTTAAAATAACAAAGTTGTGGCCAACTTCCGGTATAACCAGAAATGCCACCATTTTGAAAATATTTTCGTTAAATAGATCCTACCCAGTTAAGCCTATAGCCAAATTTTCAGATCGATATCATTTTTCTTTCTCGACATACTTCTAATAGACGTCCAAAAAAAATCACTCTGCAAAAATATAAGCTAAACCTTCATTTTAGCCGTCTATCCAGTAAATGAACGGGGTGGTTTGGTAGTGTTGCGCATCATGTGTCAATGAATTGAACACACTGTTTTATGTTATATTACTAAGCAGGTCATTTTCATTTCTACGCCAACTGGTAAAAGTCCTATAACTAATAAATGTGATGAAACTTTTGACGCCGACTTACAACGCTGCAAAGTTACTGGTAACAGTGGTGTACATAAACTCGATAATGGTAAAATAAATGTTCTATCGGATGTAAAGGTACCAGATAAAAAATCCGTGGAAGACGTTTGGAAAAAGCATTTGTACTGGCCTCAAAAGGAAGCAAAGGAACGTAAAAAAACGACACAGCTATAATGCCATATGCCTTGGTTTCAAAAGAATGGAAGAGGTAATATGACGAAAAAGAAAGAAAAAAAACTGAAAAAGATGAAGAACTTAAAAAAAGGAAACAGGAGAGACAGAAAAAGGCAGAAGAAGGAAACAAGGTAGCAGGAAGTCACAAGAAAATAAAAAATATAAACAAGTACTAAAGAAGCATGATAGCCCTAAAGAAAGTTCTACTGAAAGCTCATTTGATTCATCATCCACTGATGGTGAAGGAGAGCAAATTAAAGATCAAGCCGAAAATAATAATCAAGAAGGCTAAGTTAATTATAAAATAGATGATGATGTTATAGTTAAATATAACAAAAACTATTTTCCCGGACAAGTAAAGCAGGTAGATGAATCAAAACAAAAATATGAAGTGACTTCTATGGAAAAGAGTCAAAATGAAAAATGTTGGAAATGGCCACAACCTGCAGATACAATTTGGTATAAAAAGGCCGATATCCTAAGGATGATTACTACCCCGCAGCAAGCTAGTACCAGGAGATTTTTCATAGTTACAAAAATACAAAAATATTTAATAAGTTCTAGTTCATTTACTGGATCTCCCTTGTTCATTCTCTGGGAATTTGTGTTCATTTATTGGGGTTTTCTGTACATTGTATTTTTTATTATTAATAAAAAAATTTGCATATTTTTCCATGACAATTCTGTTGCTTTTAATCAATCTATTAATAAATATTGCGCATTTTCAAAATTTCCCTAGGTTTTGTAGATTGTAAATACATTGAAAATGTAGTTTGCAACCTCATAACTTTCATAAATGTTCATTTAATTGTAACTTCACCTTATGCTGTTTTTCCACTTAAAACAAGCTTTATGTTCAATCCACATCTACTCATAATTTTCTCTTTGTCGATTTGTTCTAGTATCTGCCTTTTCATAGGAGCGAGCGATTTTCAAGTAAAACGCTGACAATATTACGGTATTTATGACAATAAATAAATGCGATACTATATTCATAACATGAATAACGAAGAATTAATGAAAAAATGTAAAAAACCAATTTTGTATTTTACTCAATGTTCGCCAGTTATTACCTTTATTTACCTTTACCTTCCTTCGATAAGGTATCGAACATGATCGTCCTGTTCGGTATATCTTCTTTCTTTTAATAGTACCACACTCATAGCCCAACAGCTCGTGAACTCTCTACATACCGGTCTTCCTCTAAGGCTATAAAATTTTATAGGGATGAATTAAAATACACTGAGCATGAAAACGATGACCTTGCAGGTATCAGCCCCGCACAACCCTCGTTATATTTTTGAAAGTATAAAAAAATAATAAAAAAAACTTGTCGCTGTAAGTTTGAAATTTTAATATGGTCTAGTTTATCCATAGTTAAGTATGAAAAAAAATGACAAGCGATTTTGATGAGCAGAAGTAACATACAGGTAAGCAAAAAGGTGCGCGTTGACGTAATCATTAGATCGTATTGATATAGCCTATGTATGTCGGTTTTTTAACAGCCTTCCGTGGTGTAGTGGTTAGATTATCTGCTTATCACACGTGAGGGCTGATGTGCCTCCAATGCGTCGGCATATCGATGATACCGCGCAGAAATTTTTCGTATGTAAAATACAGCAATCGGAGCTGACAAGAGATTTAACAAGTAGACGTGTACACAACGATCCTCCCCATGCCCGCCGCCTTTTACACCAACGACTTCCAATTTACGAAGACAGTGATTAACAAAGGACAAACACACATAACTTTTACTATACACAATTATATTTAGACTAACCTTCCCCTCCCTCCCCATAATAATCCTTCTAACACAGATAAATAAAATAAAGAATTAATTAATTAATTTTTACAATTTTGTACAAAGTTTATTCAAATAGAATTATTTTTACTTTCTTTTAAAGTGATGTAAATAATGTATATAATGTAAATAGCCCTATAACAAAATATTATTAATTTTGAGAAAAATAGAATACAGATAAGTTCAAACGGAATATTGCTTCCTGCACGCATCAAATATTAGATTAATCACTTACAGATAACAATTTATTGTACATAGTTGCCTTTTTAAATAGAATTATTTCTTTTAGTTGCTCATGTAAATGTAAATAATGTATATAGTTTATTAACGGAATATCTTTTAATTTATAACAACACACATTTTGAAGCAGGTTTTCTCGCTTCCTGCGAATTACACATGAAGAGAAAATACCCGCATTAGAAAAAAAAATAATATTTATTTTAAAATTGCTTTGCAGAAAATATACACGAAAAGCTTCTTAAACTTTCTGGAGAGAGGCAATTCTATGGGATAAATTAAAAATGTAAAGTATTCATAATAAACTGTCAAACAGCAACAGGTCCAGTGGGTACCGCGTGATAGGACGATGTATAACATAAATGTAAAAATCAAATAAATGAAATGAATAGAATACTAGTTAAGTTAATATTATAAAAGAATAGGTAATAAAGAATTTTTAATTGGTAAATTGGTAATTGATGAAGTCGAGGGTTCGAATCAACTTCTTTCAGTTTTTTTTTTAATGCGTTTTGTACAAGACGTATTTCAGCTCGATTAGCACGTACGTAATATGAATATTTTAGGGTAGGTTAAATTGATTTGAAAACTTACAGCGAGAAGTTTATTTTTTTTTAAATTTTTAACACTTTCAAAATTATAAGGGCTGATTATGTGCAGGGTTGATGCCTGATAGGTCATGGTTTTCATGCTTAGTGTACTTTAATAATTAAAATATGACTACACAAATGTCTAAAAAAATTTTTAAATTCGTTTTTCAGGAAATTAAGGTATCTACGAGCGATTAATTTGCCATCATACAAATAAAGTCCCTAAAAGACCCATCCAAACATTCGTAGAAAATTTTTCTTAGAAAGCAGTCTCTCTGCACCAATGTGTATTTTCTCGTATCCACTTACAATGCATATTTCTATTGAAAAATCCATTAATAGAAAAATTTTATTCGTCCGACCAAAGAATTTTGCTATATATCAGCGGGTCATTCCATTTTTTATTTAACAACCATTAACAAAATTTAACTCTCCTCGGTTTATCTCCCTAATTTAAATATTGAACTTTCCTCATATTGTAACATCGAAATTCGTTTTTTTTAAATATTTTTCTTGCACAGTCTTTTTTTATGCGACAGTTTCTCTGAATTTGTTTCAAAGATGTTTGTTCATTTTGGTTAACATAATTCAATAATCTATTCACTTTTCTTACATTATCCGTAACATGCCTTACCACTTTTTTGAAAATAAACCGTACGTTTTTGGATTTTTAACTAACTTCCTAAACATAGTTCGAGTTGGCTGCGGAGCATCTGGAAATCTATCTTCGTAAACCGCGATTGCCATCTCAGTGTCAAAGTGGCACTGACAATAAATCCTAATCATACCGAATTTGTTATTATTGGTGTACACCATAATTACTGATATAAAACTTGTCTTAGAACTCGACAACGCAACATACCACATACAAGTGACAATCTGTCAAATTTGTTAATAACTACAGTGTGACCCATTTCAAATGGAAACCTCTCTGTAAAAAATGTATTTATGATCCTATGTTAACGCTTTTTTTTAAATGATAAACCATCGAAGACTCCACTTTATGACAAAAATTTAGAGATAAATTTCAATTTTCAAAGCCTTCTATGATATATTTTCAATGTCGAAAATGGACAAATTTGATTAGCGTTTTCTTTTATTGAAATTTTAACTACACCACTGGATTCAGTAACCTCTTAAATGGGTAAATCCCAAGTTTCATGAAAAAATATTGAAAAATGACAGAGCTATGACAAAATTAATGTAGGGTCCTAGTACTTTTACTTGATTTTTTCTAAAAATCGAAGTAGCCCATGAAAAATAAACAAAAGAAAGATAAATTAAGTGAATAGTTTTAATAAATATTGTCATTTAAACAAACTTAATCGTATTGGACTTAATAACATAAGTATGAACAATTAAAAGGAATAATAATTAGATACCTATTAAATAAAAAAAATAACACATTGTACAACATTACACTAAAACTTCCGTTTATTTCGATGCACTTGTCGAATCGTTTTTTAATATTTTTTACGACATTCTGTAATTGTTGCCGGGTAACTTCTGCACAAGCTTGTCTTATTCTTGCACACAAATCTTCTCTATTACTCGGGCGTAACCTGTAAACTTTAGATTTTATTAAAGACCATAAAAAGAAGTCCATCGGTGTTAAGTCCGGGGATCGGGGTGGCCATTCAATTAACGGGGTACCACGACCTATCCATCGATTAGGAAAGTTAGCATTCAGCCATCTGGTAACCACTCTGGCATTATGGACAGGGCTTCCATCTAATTGAAAATGTAGATTTACTCTTTCTTGTATTGGAAGTTCTTGTAGAATATTCCAAAATTCATTTCTTAGGAATTATAAAAACTGCATGCTATTTATATTACCTTCAAAAAAGAAAGGGCCAATGATTGTTTCATTGAGCAACCCAAACCAAACATTAACTTTTTGGGAATATTGTCTTTTATAATTAATTACAAACTGTGGGTTTTCTATAGCCCAAAACCTAGAATTTTGTGACGATACTACTCCGTTTGTTGTAAAAGTTTCTTCATGCTTCTGTTATTAAGATACTCTCCTTGAGCTCACTCCATCCATCTGTTATCATCACCAGGTTCCAACGTGTGTAAAAATTTGGGTTTGAATGGTTTTACCAAATTCTTAAGGCATCGGCGAATATTTTCTCTAGGTAAATTCAAATCTAAGCTAGCTACTCTTACACTGGCGTTTGGATTGTTGTTAAAATAATTTAAAACTGTCTGCTCGTACCTGGTTCTTCTTTGTATATTATCTGTTCTTATAATACGCCGTGTCACAGCGCCACACTCATTAAAAATGTTGTTTATTTTATAAACAGTACTTTTAGTAATCTTGGGCCTATTCGGATGCCTGTTGTTGAATATCTCGCATACCTCTTTCAAAGTTCTGTCATTATCTCCTCTAAGGCGCACAAGTTCAATTTTTTCCTGTACATTTAGATTATCCATAATTAACTACAAACTAATTAATTAATACTTGATAATAACTATCGATTAATTTTATAATTCAATAACAATGAATATGAGAATATGCGAATTTTTAAGATTTGACGTTTGACTATAAAATTTGTTTTCCATGGCACCCTATTATTATCTGCCATTACTCAACAAAAATGTAATATTTATTAAAACTATTTACTTAATTTATCTTTCTTTTGTTTATTTTTCATGGGCTACTTCGATTTTTAGAAAAAGTCAAGTAAAAGTTGCTATGAGCCTATATTGATTTTGTCATAAATCTGTCATTTTTCAATATTTTTTCATGGAACTTGGGATTTACCCATTTGAGGGGTTACTGAGTTCAGTAGTGTAGTTAAAATTTCAATAAAAAAATCGCTAATCAAATTTGTCCATTTTCGACATTGAAAATAAATCATAGAAAGCCTTGAAAATTTAAATTTATCTCTAAATTTTTGTCATATAGTGGAGTTCTCGATGGTTTGTCATTTAAAAAAAAAAGCGTTAACATAGGATTATAAATACATTTTTTACAGAGAGGTTTCCATTTGAAATGGTTCACACTGTATATACATTGTTTTTCACTAATTATGGCATAGCTGATTTTTACGATTCGATGATATGAATTGTGGTTTTCATAATATTAATTATTGGCACTATCAGCAAAAATTTTTGTGACATGTTTTATATCGTTGGAAGGAGAAAAAATAAACGGAATTAATGGTGTTATGGCCTACTTTGAGATTTGTTCTTTTCAATTTTGCACAAGAGCGTATGTCAAAGCCAACTGCGTTTTTCGAATTTTTTTATATACATCATTATTCTTATTGTCTTTGCCGTCAACTTTTATTCCTTTAACTTTTTCCGTATCTTCTCAAATAAGAAAGCTATAGCCATTTGTGGCTTTCCTGTTCTTCAAGTTGTAATATATTTCACAAAGTAGGCTATGGATTTCAAATTTAGTTTCACTGAAATATAGCTCACAAAAATGGGATAATTGTTTCTAAAACTTCATTCTTCTACAATAGATATTAAGCTGGATATTTGGTGTAGCCTTCATAAAATAGACATACGGTATAATCTCTGTGAATATCTACAATTTTGTTAAAAGAAATCCTTGAAGTCGGTGCAAGGGTTAAAAAATTTTCAAACATCAACATTCATGAAAATTATGTATGACAGGTATATAAAAATTTACTAAAAATAAACTTCCTATATTATAAACTTGTAAATTGCATTATGACAGTCCCTGTATAAACAGTTTAGAGAGATTGGATTTTAGTTTTATGTAATAATAAATCTATTTTTATATGACACATCTAAATCAGTATACCTAGAGAGGAGCATTATGTTAATATAACACCCATTAATTTTGAGAACAAACATCGTGAATTAAAAATTTATTTTTAGTGCCGGCCAAATAATGGTGTATTTGTGTAATGAATAGGATGTTCGTATGTGTTAAGTACTAAAATTCGTGTAACTACTATAAAATTACTATCCTAAAAAGTTATATAAATCCGAGTTCTGAAAGTCCTTGACATTCTTTGCCCACGGATTCTTACGTTTTACATGGCTATCCATTTAATTCTAACAATTTACATTTTTTTAAAATATGCGGTCCGTGTTGAAATGTAAATCCTTTTGCCTTTAAAGAAATTTACCATGATGTAATTTTTTAGACAAACGAACTCGCATTTTTTTTCAATTAGTGTTTGTAAGAACGACGAAATTATGAAACATTTATTGCAGTGAAATGATAAATGGTTTCATTATTTTTTTATATATTTTTTCTTAATCTGCATTTATATATGTCCCTTCAATTTTATTGTAGTTTCGAGATAACCGGCTCAGTGGCTCAATAGTTACGTGTTAGACTTGGAACCAAGGGGTCCCGAGTTCGAATCTTGGCTAGGGTATGAATGTGTAGTGACGTTTTCAATGTGTTTCCGAGTTAGTAGCACTGGACTACACAGAATTGCCTGAGCGGCAACGCGGCTAGTCGTTGTATTAACGTCGGTCTATTTCCACTACTGAGGCCTAACACCGACGTCTGTAGACGAGCTACCCCCAACCAGGAATTTTGCCGAACTTCTTCCCTTAAGAAGAGTAGGGATCTTTTACTTGCCTAACATTTAATAGACAAGGGACCGACGGCTTTACATCCCCTCCGAAGGATGGTATATCTCCTATATAACCCTCGCCTAAGGTTGTATAGCTTCCGCGCATACAATGATATACAAGCCGCCGGAAGATGTGTGAGGCGAGGACACGGTCTTCGTTGTGAACACGAACGGTACTTCTGGTTTGGAAAAAATAAAATAATTTTAGCTAGAGAGCTTTTTATGACACTCTTGAGGACTTCCGTGCACTTAATTTTATTTGATTTGAGTTCGGGGTGGATAAACTTGAAAAGGCTGGAGAAGGCCAACTGCTTCGCCCTGTATATCGTCAGAGCTTGAATTGCACTATAAATTAATCTAATTTTCTTTATTTAACAATATATTGAGTATTAATTCAGTTGGCAGGGTCAAAAGTTACACCCTGTATAGTATTGTAGCTCAAGTTTAAATTAAACACTTTAGTTTAGAACAAAATTAACAAATGATTTATTTCCGGTTAACACACAGAGTTGAATATTAAAATAGTAAAATCAAATTTTTATTCACAAAAAATTATTTTAACGTATCGCGGTACTTGAAATTTGCCTGGGTCGGGTTTGCTGTATTTTGTTTCATTAAAATTTGTTATTTATTAGTGAGAAAATTCACTTAAAACTAGGGCCGTGAAGGCGATTATTCACTTAAAACTAGGGCCGCGAAGGCGATCTAAAATAGAGCACTGGGGCTGAATAATAAAGTACTTTTTTACTAGGATCTGCCTAGGAAGATGGTACGGGTACTAATTTATTTATAGCTGAATACGCCGAAAATACAACTTTAGATTTAGGCTCTGGGGTGACCAAAAGGTAATGCGGGTAACAGAACTAATTTCACTAGGTACACCGGAAACACAACTTGCCGGGGGCTTGCCACGCTCCCTTATTTATACTAGTGATGGGGCGCGACGCTCGCTGAGAGCTGGAAAAGCCGGAAAGGGAGCCAGACCATCATATGGGGCTCGAATTATGAAATATTGTGCAAGAGTTGCTGAAATTTTGGAAAATTGGGTCGAAACATATCATTAAATCGGCTGTAGAAAATGTAATAATTTAATATGAAAATGTCAGCGGAATCTAATTTGATTTTAAAAATATGAGTGATAACTGTGAATAATTGGTTAAATTTGAATTGGTCCCATGAAGTAGCGTTGCTAGTCGTATTTTAATCCATATTTATTGAGTCATATTGAGGGTATGTGATTGTCTGCGTCGAGCAGAGCGGGATCCAGTTTTAGGGTAATATGAAGTGAAAATAGTGACGAGTTGCCAGCAACTAGTGGGAACACGTCAACTGGACATATTTTTTGAATGAGCGTTTTATGGGTTGACTGGGGAGATAAATGAAAGACGTTTTGAGATATTATTGGAAATTGAAATTGGACTTTGAATTGAAACGAATGGGACTTGTAGAAACTTTTGGGAAGTGAAATAAATTATTCTAATTTGAGATTTGGGGAGTCATTTGAAAGTACTTTGAGATGATGAGTGGAGTGTATTCTTTAGGACGATCTTTTGTAAGTTTCTTGCTATATTTTGATGAATTTTAATGTTGGGAGGCCTTTGACGTTATACTTAGATTATTCGGGAATTATGGATGAGGCGTGAATTTCCTCAGAAATATTAGTTGAAAATTGGGGTTTTTGAGTTCCCCGGGTGCTGTAATGACTTTTTATATGGTTTGCAAGTCGACAGTAATGATTAAATTATTTTAGAGATTTTTTCGTCGTCCATCTTGGTAATATGGAGAACGTGCGATAACAGTTGGAACGGTCACCCATCCAACTACTAACCGCGCCTTACGTTGCTTTACATCGCATATCGAAGTATGTACATAGTAAAGACGCATCCACGCTCGCCCCCCTTCTGAATTTGAGTTTCAACTGCGGCAGATGACAACGCTGCAGGAAATGGTTGTTTTGTAATTGTCTATGTATATGTGTAGTGCTTGAGTGGTAAAATAGCTACTGCTAAACTCCACAAGGGCGGTGTGTAATCATATCGTCCTGGCTATCCCAATGATTATTCCCCATCCATTTATTATTACATAATTGTATTAATAATAATATATTGGTGCTTTTAACTAAGATGTTTTACATAAGTCAAATATACATACGAATGTCATATTATAGAACGAGCAAATGTGTATAGATGTTATAGTATATTAAAATATTCATATATATATAAATATATAATAATATGTTATTACATATGATTTGCAGGAAACAACTACTCAGCGGGCAAATACCCCGACCTGCATTGAATTATACCTTGCAAATCATGAATGGTAGCCAATGTCATTTGTCAATTCCCCGACCAGACATAGACCGGTTTCGAACTTATTAGTTCTCATCAGTATGCCATAGGTCGTGGAACAGACAAATGACAGTGGCCAATCTGCTAGTTTTATACAAACTGGTGTAAATGGTGTACCGGTGAGAGGTAAGTGAATCCTCTCCTGTGGTCAAATGCTACTATACACCAGACATCATAGATGTCTCCATGGTGTATAGCGACTTGCTATTTTGCAAGTACCGAGAGCGGCGACCTTCAGCCCTTGGTGGACTTAACCTATACTGTTATTACATATGATTTGCAGGAAACAACTACTCAGCGGGCAAATACCCCGACCTGCATTGAATTATACCTTGCAAATCATGAATGGTAGCCAATGTCATTTGTCAATTCCCCGACCAGACATAGACCGGTTTCGAACTTATTAGTTCTCATCAGTATGCCATAGGTCGTGGAACAGACAAATGACAGTGGCCAATCTGCTAGTTTTATACAAACTGGTGTAAATGGTGTACCGGTGAGAGGTAAGTGAATCCTCTCCTGTGGTCAAATGCTACTATACACCAGACATCATAGATGTCTCCATGGTGTATAGCGACTTGCTATTTTGCAAGTACCGAGAGCGGCGACCTTCAGCCCTTGGTGGACTTAACCTATACTGTTATTACATATGATTTGCAGGAAACAACTACTCAGCGGGCAAATATATAATAATAATATATATATAAAATATAATAATAATATATATATATAAAATATAATAATAATATATATATATAAAATATAATAATTAAAAAAAATCATTATCAACAATTCTGACCTCCATTCAGATATTCGAAAATCCCTCATTCCTCGAGAGAAATCGTCTAGAACTCCTAGAATATACGGTCTTCCTAAAATTCACAAAACCAACATTCCTTTACGACCAATAGTTAGGGCTTTTCGTTCCCCAACTCACAAATTAGCGCGACATCTAGCCCATACTCTACAACCCATTGCTGAACAAGCCCTTTCTTATGTCTAAAATTCCACCCATTTCATTGATCTTCTTCAAAATAGTCAGTTTCGATATTGTGTCATTATTCACCAATATCTCACTCACTGAAGCCCTAAACGTTCTCAAAACTAAACATAATATTTCTCCCAGCACTCTGACCCATCTAAAACATTGTCTGTCCAACACCTATTTTCTCTTTCAAGAGAACTACTACAAACAAGTGAGAGGCGCTCCAATGGGATCACGTCTGTCTCCCGTCATAGCCAATATCTACATGGACAACTTCGAATCCCAAGCCCTTTATTCATCCGAACTGAAGCCTACCTGCTGGCTAACATATGTAGATGACGTCTTCGTTATCTGGCCACATCGTAGAGATTCTCACATTAATCATATACAACCTCAGACAGTTCACTATTGAAATCGAAAACAATTGTTCCCTCTCTTTCCTAGACGTCCTCATTACAAAACAAAACAACAATCAATTCTCTGTATAGAAAACCAACCCACACCAACCGTTACCTTAACTCAAAATCACATCATCATCCATCACAAATAAATTCCGTTGTCAACACTCTTGTAACCAGATCCCTCATACTAACAGACAATCACAACAGACAATCCGAACTACAAACATTAGAAGAAGCACTTCTACAAAACGGTTACGACAAAGGACATATAACGCGATCCATACACAAAGCACAAAATCCTTCCCAAATTCAACAGACAAAAACTCTTCCTCAGCAAAAAGCTTTCCTATCCCACATCAAAAGTGTCACAGACAAAATTTCAAAAGTCCTGAAATCCAATAACATAAAAACCATATTCACAACACACCAAACAATTTCCAATTTAATCAGAACCCCAAAAGACCAAATACCTAATGATTCCCACGGTGTATACTAAATACTTTGCTCAAACTGTCCCCAAACCTACATTGGACAAACCAATAGACGGATTAACAATAGAATATATGAACATCATCTTGCAGTTAGAAAATCCGATCCCACATCATCACTTGCCCAACACCGCCTCCTAACAGGCCATAATATAGACTTCGATAACACCAAAACCATAGCACCATCATTTTTACAGAAACCGCGAAACATTTCGTATAAATAACACTTCGTCCGATACTGCCAGCGAGTTCGCTCTAAGAAGTAGGTAGATTGAGGCCTTGGAGAAGGATCGTGGTGAGATCTGGGGAGTAGGCAGATTGAGACCCCGGAATCTAACCAGATCCACGAACTCCTAGCATTATTTTCTTTGGCAATTTTTTCTTGACTCACTTTTTTTTTCTCTTGAAAATGGCTCCAAAACGGGAGCCGAAACGTCGAGACATTAACAATCTCAGACGCGGTTCAACCCGAGAACCTAGTATTTTTCATATATAAATATATATACATACACATAATATAATACATACACACATAAATACAAAAAAGGAGAATTATATAAAATAAATATCCATTGTCTTGGATTCTATGCCATTAAAATTAAGAAATTCTTGTAATCTATAGAAGCATTCTTTTATTAAAAATAGCTTTATTGCCTGTATAGATTTCACTTCTGGTAAGGCTTTCACTGATTTTGAGATTTTGTTAAAAAATGTTGGTCCATAATGATTAAAGCCACAGTCATTGACTTAAATCTATTAAAGTTTATCGCTATATTCTGTTGAGTCCTTGAGCTGTATTTACGAATATCCTCTTGTTTTTCTGTAGAAATGAATATTTTCATACATATATATCAAGCAATGAAAAAATATAAAGCAATGGAAAAATTAAAATACTCAATTCAACAAATTTATTTCTCTCACCCAAAAGTTCCTGGTTCGATCCCCGGTCGTGGCAGTGGAAAACACTGTGAGAGGGATTTTTTCACTATAGACGAATATTGGGTGTGAGTCCCTTGTCTCTAAATATGTAGCCCCCTCCCAGACAAGGCTCTTTTAGAGCCTTCCGGGATAAAGGGGGTCGTAATTACCTATGGTGTTATTCATTTATTTATTTATTTCATCCTCTCTATATCCACGATTCGTAATTATTCTAATCGTTTTTCGTTGCAACCCAAAAATTCGGTTAGCTTGCGAAGCGTGACCCTAATGCATCGTACCATAAGACATATGAGACACTATTAGTGAGTAATAAGCCATTAATAATACTTTAAAAGTTACGATATTTTTCAGATTTCTTAACAATAATATATTTTTTATACTTTTTTTGCTACATAATCAACATGATGGAACCGATTTAAATTTGGGTCAAGAAATACACCTAAAAATTCAGCTTTTTCTGGATTTTCAAAATTTCCAAGTGGCCTGTGACTGAATATCATATTTGTGGTTTTGTTTCCATTAAGTGACAATTTATTTCATGAGAACCATTTTAAAGCATTAAGCTTCACTTAATCGTCTTTGTACATCTGATTTATTGTCCGATACCAGTCTGCAAGTAGTACCAGTTTAGCGTCAGATATGGACTTACTTAGGCCATTTACATATATTAGAAATATGGTGGCCCAAGATCCGATCCCTGTGACACTCCACTCCTTATACATTGGGATGTTGAATTAATATTATTCACACTTATATACTGCTGTCTTATGTAAAAATTATTTTATTATTTTGAAGGCGTTTGTGACGAATTTGTAAAATTTTTATTTATCTATTAGAATTTGGTGAGAAACACAATCAAATGTTTTTTGCAGATCGCAGAAGGTGACTCCAACATAGTCTCTATTCTCATTTTCTTCAACAATCAAGTGTATTAAGTGAATAATTGCATCATTTATGCTCATTTGTGTTCTAAAACCAAATTGTTTACTGTAAAATAAATTGCTCTTTTCAAAATAATATGTATGTATAAACACTTTATCAAATATCAGAATAATATATCCATTTTGCAATAATGCACTTGCTTCTATGATTAACTAAAAATATAAGATACTTATAAACAAATGAAAACAATCTATAAGAAAATAATATAATAATAGGCGAAGAAAAAAATTTTTACATCCAGTGCAGACGGTATACGAACATTTTTAATTAAATACTGAATTAATACTGCCATAAGACTTTTGTTATTTTCATCAAATTTAGCCCTCGGAATTAATACACAGGACTTGGTAATATTCTAAAGTCACCTCTGTTATTAAGAAAGATAGCCTTAATGATATAAATTTTTAATTTAATTAAGTTTTTAACAATGGATTTGACTTAATATAGATGATGAATTTTATGGTCAAAAGTAAGTGATATTTTCATCCTCGAGAATGAAATAAAACTAAATTTAAACGTCAACTTTTTATAATAACTTGAAAATAAATTGAACAGTCTTTGTTTTCTAACTTATGAAATAGTTACCTTGAATTTATTCAGTACTGAAATTAAATGATGATGGAAAAAACAGCGCGTTCGCCTCTGTCATTGACGCTTGGTACAATAATGTAAAAAATTAATTTCTTTTCGCAGCAAAATAAAGCAAGAAATTAATAAATTTTTTGTAAGTAAAATAGTATTTATCATGACCTAAACACAATTTTGAATATTTATAATACGCATAACCTCCATTCTAAAATATTGACAACAGGTAATTGCTTCTTAATACAACATGAAATGGTAAAAATTCTACAGAGTATTTGGAATTAAGCTTCAAACGGGCAGGGGATTAACAAAATAGCCATTCATAAGCTCAATAAACTTAACTTTCCTTTCATCTGTTGACTTATAAGCAATAGAACTAAATGTGTTGAGTTACTTTGAACAGCTTATCCTATTAGCAACACAGATTTCATTTATTTATTAACTAGTCGTATTTATGGAGAAATTGATCCTCTTTTTATAATAGAATCACGTTAGAATTGTAAAATGAATTTCTTGATAATAGCGGTTTTTTGTTTTAATCTATTTCGGTGGTCATATTCATTTCATTTTGGAATGTCGATAAAGTAGGCCTAGTATTTATTTTAACATTATTTTTCTTCGATATTTTTTTATCATCTTGGGGTCTAAATTCTATAGGAACCAATAAAAGTGGAAAATGCATCATAGTTCTATACAGGGTGTTGCATCATGAGAGGGACATAGCTTAATAGGAGGTAGAGAACATCAGTGGTAACCGGAACCTCCCATAGAAATGTCTCATTGGGCCTTCATTACGAAGTTACAGGGTGTTAAATAATTTTTGGCCAAACCTGTTTTTTGTCATAACTTTGACAGGGAATGAAATAACGGATTCATATTTGGTACGGCTAATGTACTAACGAGCCCCAAGAGGTACATGTATAAAAAAAATATATCCAGGTCCGGACTCACTATAATTTATGTTTCTTCTTTGCATCAATAAAACATCACCCTATATATATTTTTTTGAAATTTCGATACGATATTCGAAAAGAGCAAGAAAAAACAAACAAAATGGCCTATTTCATTTTTTTGTTACACCTTCGTGATTATTTAAATACGTTGTTAAATGTGCAAGAAAATGTATTACAGAACCCTATTAAATGAGAGGCACGTGAAATAAATAGTTTTATAACTAAAATTTGCAAAAATTCTATTGAGCCTAGGTGGTCTGGGTGAATCCTAATTCCGGCACGTTTTAAAGGTCCATTTTGGTAAAAAACTGTGGTCCTAATAAGTAATCGGGTATGAAATAACAAAATTTTTAATCAATCACAGTAGGCTTGTTCAAAGAATAAAAGTGACAGATAATTTAAACCATTTAGGCCTAAGCAACCAGTTACTTTGATCAAGAAAATCATCAACATTTTATACTTAATAAAAATTGGAAAAGAGAACAAACTAAAATCTAAATAAATAAAATATTTTCCATTCAATTAACAATAAATAACAAAACAATAACTAAATGTGTTTAAAAATAAAACGTAATTGACACTAAAGTAAATTTTCAAAATGTCCTCCCCCACATTCTGTGCATTTTCTTGCGAGTTTAGAAAGGTCACCAATTGCTCGACGTATCATTTCTGGATTATTCCGTATTTCGTCGCAGGTTGTAACGATGCGCTGGATTAAATGTTGTCTACTTTCAATTTCAATGCTATAAACCTCGTTTTTTAAGGGGCCCCATAAAAAGTAATCACAAGGGTTACAATCAGGAGATCTTGGTGGCCATTCATGTGGACCCCCGCGTCCAATCCATCTATTAGGATACACATTGTTTAAGTGTTCTCTTACTTGAAGGTTAAAATGTGGTGGGGCCCCATCATGCTGAAACAACATGCCTCTTATACTGATATTTTCTAACATATTCGGTAAAATGTTTTGAAGAAAATCAAAGTAAATTTCACCATTCAATCTTTCTTCAAAAAAATGTGGCCCTATCAAATGTCTATTCACAAGTCCGACCCAAACATTTACAGAAAACCTTTGTTGCGAACGGCGTTGGCGTACCGCATGTGGGTTTTCCTGTGCCCATTTATGATTATTTCGTGAATTGTTTACTACATCCCTTGTAAATTGTGCCTCATCCGTAAATAAGGTTCTGTAAATGACTGGGCGATGGTTAGACAACCAATGACAAAATGCCAGGCGGGGGATATCGTCGCGTTGTTGAAGACGCTGTACCTGCTGGATATGATATGGATGGTAACGTTATCTTTTTAGGGTTCTCCATACTCGCCAATGAGGAATACCAGTTGCCAAACTGATTCGTCTAGTGCTCATATTTGGGTTTTCTTGAACTACGTTTATAATATTGTTTTGTTCCTGCACACCTTGTTGTAAAACACGCTCCACAACTGCAGAAGCAGGAAACTTTCCGTGTTGTCTTGCATACTGGAACACCGTACTAAAGGTTTTATGATTAGGGCATCGACGACCAGGAAAACGCAGCCGATATTCTCTTTCCGCCGACCTACCACTTCCATTACAGAAACCATAGATGAATATTATGTCAGCATATTCCACGTTTGTAAATTTTACTGGCATAGTTAAAATATTTTCACAAGTTTTCACTAACTAAATGCGGATTATTGACACATTAAATTACTAACAAACAATTATTCAACTGCTTAGGAGATTTCTTTTTATTATCTGTCACTTTGAACAAGCCTACTGTGATTGATTAAAAATTTTGTTATTTCATACCCGATTACTTATTAGGACCACAGTTTTTTTACCAAAATGGACCTTTAAAACGTGCCGGAATTAGGATTCACCCAGACCACCTAGGCTCAATAGAATTTTTGCAAATTTTAGTTATAAAACTATTTATTTCACGTGCCTCTCATTTAATAGGGTTCTGTAATCCATTTTCTTGCACATTTAACAACGTATTTAAATAACCACGAAGGTGTAACAAAAAAAAGAAATAGGCCATTTTGTTTGTTTTTTCTTGCTCTTTTCGAATATCGTATCGAAATTTCAAAAAAATATATACAGGGTGATGTTTTATTGATGCAAAGAAGAAACATAAATTATAATGAGTCCGGACCTGGATATATTTTTTTTATACATGTACCTCTTGGGGCTCGTTAGTACATTAGCCGTACCAAATATGAATCCGTTATTTCATTCCCTGTCAAAGTTATGACAAAAACAGGTTTGGTCAAAAATTATTTAACACTCTGTAACTTCGTAATGAAGGCCCAATGAGATATTTCTATGGGAGGTTCCGGTTACTACTGATGTTCTCTACCTCCTATTAAGCTATGTCCCTCTCATGAGGCAACGCCCTGTATAATACACTGGATATTCCATTTTATAACTAGCGACAGGCATCTTGCGTTCATCCAAGGATAAAATCCGAAATGAAATTAACAAAATTTAAAAAGTTAGGGGCAGGACCACACGATGGTCATGGCGTTCGCAGTTACATACGGAGAACGATGGATTAGTACCAATAGTTCAGCAACGTGGCCACCGAGGTTACCTGATCTGTCACGCATCGAGTTTTATTTGTGGGTTTCTTGAAAATAAAGCTTGCTCTAGACCACCAATAACATTATTATACTTGCCTATTTCTTCCCCCTTTGTTATTATAGCAAATAAATGAAACAACAAATGCGTACGACTAACTGATTTTAGCCGAAGCAGAGTCCTGGATTTTGATAGATTTTAAGAGAGAGATCTTTTTGAGTGTGTAACACATAATTTTGTTTAATTTGGGAAGAGACAATGAAAAACTGATGTCATTTGGGCACCATCTATAGTTAATGAGTTGATTTGTCTCTTTATTCCTTAAGTCTCCTATAGACTGAAATTTACGGTAAGGAAAAGAAATAATATAAATACCACCACAGAAATTAGACAACCCCCAATTCCAGAAGGTAGGGGCTTGTGCGGAAGGGGGTTACACTTTGAAAAAACACGGACACACGACCATTTCCTTCGACAGTACCGGAACCAGGATTCGAACCCGGTGGTGCGATGTAAAAAACAGGAGGACTGGTTCAATGATAATGAAGCTTTTATACAAGAACTTCTTGACCGCAAACATATTGCCTTCCAAAACGCTATCAACCACCCCAACGACTCATCAAAAGCAGAAGCTTTTACCCAATCTAAGTATGAAACGCAACACGAAATCAGAAGAATAAAGAACGAGTGGTGGGCAAGCAAAGCCAGAGAAATTCAAAGATACGCCGATTCATACGACTACAGGAATTTCTTGCAAGGAGTAAAAGCAGTGTACGGCCCCAGTCGGAAAAATATGTGCCCTATTAAAGATTTAAATGGAAATCTCCTCAAAGAAGACCAGGAAATAAGAGCCCGATGGAAAGAACACTACTCTAACATTCTTAACCAGCAAAGTCAAGCCGATCACGATTTTATAAATCTTATCCCTCAATATGACACCTTCGAAGACTTAGATAAACCACTAACAACGGAAGAGATCTTAACCGCCATTGGGCAGCTAAAAAATAACAAATCTCCCGGCGCCGACTCACTCCCAGCTGAGATCTTTAAAGCTGTGTCGTCAGAGCTCATACCCTACCTCAAAAAACTGTTTGATGTCATGTGGGAAAGTGGTCAAGCTCCGCAAGAGTTTCGTGATACACTTTTAATCAACCTCTTCAAAAACAAAGGGAGCGCTGCGGACGGTGGAAATTACAGGGATATAGCTCTCCTGGCTGTTGGAGGGAAGATACTCACTAAAGCGATGGCAAATAGGCTAACACCTGTTATGGAAAAGTTACTTCCTGAAACACAGAGTGGCTTTAGGCCAAACCGAGGCACATCGGATTTAATCTTCACATTTAAACAGCTTCAAGAAAAAGCACTCGAACATCAAGGAGAAATTCACATGGCCTTCATTGATTTAACCAAGGCGTTTGACTCGGTGGACAGGGAAGTGCTCTGGAAAATTATGTTCCGCTTAGGTATCCCTAGAAAATTTGTGGAAGTATGTCGCAGTCTACATACAAACACCAACGCCCAGGTTATGTATAATAATGAGGCAACCGAACCTTTCCAAACCCTCACTGGAGTTAGGCAGGGATGTGTCCTGGCACCCCTACTCTTTAATTTGTTTACCACTGCTCTAACAATTATTGTTGACAACAAACTGACAGTCAGAGGAATAGGTCTCAGATACCGTTTTGATGGAGGTCTCTTTAACATAGGGCGCTTTAGAGCTTTTACGAAGACACGCACATGATTCATTTGTAATCTCCAGTATGCGGATGACTGTGCACTTTTAGCCTCTACGCCGGAAGAGCTTCAAGAACTTTTAGATGTGTATGCCCAGAGCTATGATTCCTTGGGACTTAAAATCAACATTGGAAAGACTAAGATTATGTCAACTCCTCATCAAGTGAACCAAATAGACGTTACACTTAACGGAAATTTTCTGGAAGTGGTGGATCAGTTCAATTACTTAGGCAACGTTGTTAATGACAAAGCAAACATGGATAGCGAGATTCGCAATAGAATTAACGCTGCATCTAGAGCCTGGGGACTTAGAGAGAGAGTATTTGACAACCACGACCTTACTTTGTCAACGAAAATGGCTGTCTACAGAGCAGTTGTCATTCCAACACTGCTATATGGATGTGAAAGCTGGGTCACTTACCGTCGTCATGTGAAAGAATTAGAACGTTTTCAGCAAAGACACCTCAGAAGTATGATGAAAATCCGTTGGTTCCATCACATATCAAACGTGAAAGTACTCAGGAGAGCAAACAGCCTTCCAATTGAGGTGCTTATTTCAAGAGCACGCCTAAGATGGGCAGGTCACGTTCATCGTATGCATGACAACCGCCTTCCTAAATGTACACTTTATGGTGAATTGCTAAGCGGTAGAAGAAGGCATGGCGGTCAACGAAAGAGGTTCAAAGATGCTCTCCATGAAAATCTAAAATCCTGCGGTATTGCAGACGAGCAATGGGAACAACTTGCAGCGGACAGAACCGAAGGTCTATGTTTGTCCTGAGTGCGGTCGACATGTGCTCTCCCGAATTGGCCTCTATAGCCATAGTCGTGTGCACCGTAGATGAATGGGAATTACAATAGACTACACCTTTTACTTATTTTTTATTGTACACAATTTATCGACTGTAACATTTTTATACTCGGACTCGAGTAATGGCTAATAATAATAATAATCGCGATTGCCACCTCGCACTTTAACCCATTCGGCTATCGACCAGACCAGATCAAATAATTATTAAGATGACTAATAAAATATATTATATAAATATTTAAATTTTACAACATGAATTTAAAGAAAACGTAACTTGTATAATTGAAATTTAAAAGTAAATCTTAAAAAAATATTCTATATTTTTATTTGAACATAATTTTGAGTGAAATTTTATATAAAAAACTGCATAAGTAAGAGGAATTAAAAAAATAATAATAATCGGCGATGTAATACCAATTTCCTATGATTCAAATTGAGTTTAGTTGAAGCTGGGACGTCCTGGTAGTGCACTCCAGATTCCAACTGCCTCAGAACATGGGATCTAAATATTTTCGGCAATTTATTTTCGGTAGGCAAGATTCGATTTTAAAGGAAATTTGAATGGAAACATCGCGAAATAACTTCTAGTATTGTCGAATAAAAAATGAAGGCTTAAGCTTCTTAGAAAAAGCCAAAAAATAATAAGCTTCAAATAAAATTGAACTGTAAGCTGGCTAATTAACCAACGGTTGTTCAATAATTAAATCAAGTTGCTAACCCAAATACATAAAGTTGCTTCTCAAATAAAGGAAGTTGCTTCGTAAAGTTAAAGTTGAAGTTGCAGAAAGTTAAATAAAGTTGCTGATTTGAACTGAATTGCCAAAAGAGAGATAGAAAATATTTTATTGCCATGTGGTCACATATAAAATTTTAGTTACATAGAATAGAAGAAATTGAATTTAATTTAGTTATTAAAAGTGAAAATACATTAATAAAATAATTGAAAATGATTAAAACTGAAATAATTAATAAATAAAATGTACCTGATGCTGTTCTCTTACACAATGTAATGTGGATTTAATTTTAATAGTAATTATTGGAGGATCTTACAATCGAAAATTTCCATGGTGTTAATCAGATCAGATTAGTAAGGCAAATGGCATCTTCGGATGATTAATTAATGAAGTTAACTTCTTTATAGTAAAATTTAAATTGCGGTACCAATATATAAACCTAAAAGAGTTAAAGTAACTATATATTATTAACAATAAAAAGTAAAATTTACTAGTGTCGCCATCTGTTGATGAGTGACTCAATTAATTAATATAGGAGTGTACCATAATCGAATTCCTTTTCAAATTGGGTTTCCTTTCATAACCGAATTGCAGACAAGTATAGAATCGATTAAGGATATAATTATTATCTATTGAGGAATGTTTCAGTGTAAAATATAACATAATCAAACTAAATATTAATAAAATAAATTGTTTTCAAACTGTATTGTAAACGGAGTGACTTTTCGTACATGCAGGATATATGAATAGCGTCAGGACTATTCGTACATGCAGTATGTGACGAATTGATATAGTAAGAAGTAGTATGTACGTTTCACATCAGCAGTCCGTGGTGTATTTATTTAATCATGAAATTGTTTTACTAGCCGGTGACCTCAATGCGAGGCACACTAGTTGGTATAACAATCGTAACAACAGCAATGGTAACGTTGTACAAGATTATACAGAAAACAATAATATAGCTGTAATAGCACCAGACACCCCCACACACTTCCCTCCGAATAAATCAACCCCATCAGTAGTTGACATAATTTTAAACAAAAATCATCCGCACCTTATAATACCAGATTCGTTGCCATACGTATCAAGCGATCACAACCCAATTCAATTTATAATTTTAAATCAAGATGTAGGCAATGCAGGAAGACCGGTTTTTAACTATAAAACTACAAACTGGACAAAATTTCGTCAAACAATAAATAGTAACTTAAATATTAACAATAATATAAGCACGATCCAAGAACTTGAAGTAGAAATCGAAAATGTAACAGATTTAATCAAACAAGCGCGAGATATATAAAAAAAGCGCATGACACTTCGTTCACGAGAGGAAATCATACTCGATGAAATTTTAAATCTCACCAAAGAGAAAATAAAGTAATAAATTAAGATTTCTGTAAAATCAAATTAACAACAAACTCATAAGCCATAGGGAGGAATCCTGGAATGCAAAAATTGCGGCTCTGGTGAGACAGGACAACTCTCTATGGCGTATGACCAAATTATTGAAAAGACCATATCTACTAATGACTACAATAATTCAAAATGGTGCCGAATATTTTACAGATATTGATAACGCAGAAGCTTTTGCCAGTTATCTGCAATTTAATAATACAACTACCCCTAATAATAGGGAAATACACGGCATACAGGCGGCCGCCAAATAGATAAGGTATCATCTGGTAAAGCTGGACGACTACTACAAAACCTGGAAGATACAGACAAACGAAGACAAGGCTGAAACGATCACTTTGCATAGAAAATTTACCAATATCAAAACATTCGAAAAAATAAAAATTAATAACAAAGTAATACAGGAAAAGGGCAGGGTCAAGTATCTAGGGGTGACCCTAGATACGAGATTGCTTTGGACCGCATGTCACTCGCCACCAAACTTGATTTGGTATAATTTGTTTTATATCAACTCCAGTCTGAATATGAAATTGTAAAGTATTAAATACATTAAATAAATGAGTTGCTAGTAGTTAAGGTAATAACTAAAATACGTAATACTAATATTCCTTTAGATTAGTTCGTTAGGTTAAATATGTTAATATGATTTAATGATACATAACGCATGTATGAATAGTCACTCCTTATTGCGAAGATTCAATAAATACATTATACAACAGGTGTGAATGAAAGAAATTTTAGAGGTAAGAAAAATAACTACATGTTGTACGGAGTAAACAAAGTAAAAAAATGAATTAATTGTTCTTTACAGCCCTGGGTTCTCTGTCTGCATCCCTTTTGTTCTTCGGTTAGGATTTGTTGTTTTATCAGGTGCTTGTTAAGTTTTTCAGCTAAAATCGATGTTATGATTTTATACAGGGTTGGTAGGCAGGTAATTGGACGGTAATTTTTTGGTTCGGTGGTCTTATCGGATTTCGGCATCATGAATGTGATACCCTTTGTTAAAAACTACGGCAGGGGCTCTTGATTGTTTATTATCCTGTTAAGTTGCGCTGCTAGTGGTTTCCAGACTTCAACGTTCTTCCACCAATAGTTATGAATGAAGTCCACCCCAGCCGCTTTCCATTATTTACTATTATTATTATTGTTATTATTATTTGATGTAGTATAGTTGCTTGCGATAGATAATTTCCCTTACTCTTAACATTTTATTAACAACTAAAATACGTAATACGAATATTTCTTTAGGTATATTAGAAATGAGCGTGCGAAAGGGATATCTTCCTTCTTATTCCTTTCACGCATTTTAATTTATAATCGATGATCCTATTTTATTATTTAATACATACTGTATGTACGAATAGTCCTGACGCTATTCATACATAATGCAAGTATGAATAGTCACTCCTTATTGCGAAGATTGAATAAATACATTATATAACAGGTGTGAATGAAAGAAATTTTAGAGGTAAGAAAAATAACTACATGTTGTACAGAGTAAACAAAGTAAAAAAATGAAATTCAAATGAATACAAATGTTTTGCAGGCATGGTACCGACAATTGGAGACTGAAGTGGTGTAACAGAAATACACATTACATAAATTAGTGCTAAAAATAAAATACATGACTGAATTCCCAAAATACAAAAATAATTATATATAAAATGTGAAGATATTTAGCCATGATACAAAGATAATTCTGCTAGTTTGAAGTAGTTTCACTTTCAAAAACTAAATCAAAATGCTATACAGATCGTGCTAAACATAAATAAATATCGTTATTTTAACAAAGTTGTTAAATGGACATAGGCCATGTAACAACGAAGAACGGGCAGTTTGAACACATAATGAGGAAGATGCATGCATTTTAAAAATGCATGAATTTATTATTTTTCCAAAATAGCATTATATAAGTTGTTAATGTAATAAAATAAACTCGTAGAAAATTTCATTTCGTAAATATTCGACATTAAAATTTGACCTTTTATGTAAACGAAACCAAGTGACTGAAAACGCTATGATATTGCCTTGACGTCATTTTGACGTCACTGCTTTGCCCTGAGTTTGTAAATTCACGTTGTGGTTAATATGACGGATAATGATTTCATAAGATGCTTGGCGTATTATTATTTATTTTTTTTTAATGGCATTAGGTAAAAAACCACGCAGCCAGTCACAAGTTATTAGATATGCCATAATTTAAACATACATAATCATGCACATATAAAGAGTACACATACACCACCCTAAACCTATCTTATCAAAAATGGAAATTTTTAGAGAAGACTCAAAGGAGATACGATTGCACATATTCTTCTCGCAGGAGTCTTTCAGGGCATTATGTTAGACATACAAAAATAGACTACGGTAAATAGGGATAAGGTAACTTTTAAACAAAGGTTAGACATGTAGGGAGCGAATCTATTATTTACACATTTATATTTTCAGACCAGAGGTTTTCAAAAGACGTATAAAAATTTCATTCACTCTATTATTGTTTAAAGCTAATTGGCATCTGGATATTTAAGTTCAGAATATCTGCATACAGTTGATTACGTCCAGATGAATATTTATCGCAGCTAAAAAATAAATGTTCAAGATCGCCTACAACATTACAAGTTTCACATAGCTTGGTTGGTAAAATTCCTATTTTATTTAAATGTAGAGGATAGCAACCATGCCCAAATCTCAGCCTAATAAGACTCGTTATGTACCTCCTAGGAATTTGAAAAGACTGGTACCAAGGTTCTTCAGGAATTTCTATTTAGATTTGGGTGTATCTTGTAGGAGCGTATTAATCTATAGCCATAGCATTCCTTTTAGATGTTTCAACATTTCAATAATAACGACGTGACGTCATCTGGCTCATACGACATCACTTGGCACGGAGAGAGCGTTTCAATGGTTTTACATTCACCCAAAATAAATAATTTTTTTAGCCCTCAATTTTAACAAAAAAAAAAATGAAAAATACGAGGAAGCATATTTTTATGTCGTCTATCTATCTGCGATATAAAAAAATAACATGCAACTTCCTCATTTCAGGTACGTCTTATGCCATATCGGTTAGATTTGATACGTCAACTAGCATCAATAACGGTCATTATTTCATGAGCAATAACAATATTCTCCAAATAACCTTGGCTATAAGTTTTCAAAATAAAAGTGTTATCATAACCACTTATTAACCTCAACAAATCCGTCCAGAATATGGGAACACATTGTATACTACATACAAATAATTCAGAATTAGATTATTTTTGTTTGTTGTCGAGTCCATCCCAATTAACTAACTTTTTTAACTGTGCACAACAGCGTAGACCATAATCTAACTTCGAGACCACCAAATTCCCAGAAGCCTTCCAAATTAGGAAAATCCGAATAAAGGGTTCTATAAATTCACAAATGAGGAACTAAAAATAAAGGGACAGTAAAATAAAACGCTTAACAATGTTAGTCTGCACTATCCTATTGGCCGCTCCCAATCAGGTCCCCAGACATTGCAGATGTGGGCCTGACGTTGTTTGAGGCTGAAAATGGAGGAAGGGTCGACTAGGACGGAGAAATGGGAAACCGGCCGACAGATGAGAATTAATGGAGAGTATTTTTCTTGCTTTAAACTGATGGTAAGATGTGGCAAGCTCTGAATGCACAAGTTCCCCGACAGTAAAGCTGATAGATAATAACATGGATTCCATTATTGCTTCCCTGCGTATGTTTTCAGGTAGTCAGAGGAATATTACACTATTTCATCACTATAAAGCGGGATTGTAGATCTAATATTCTATTATGGTCTCGGACACACATCGAGCTTTATTTAGTTCTCCTTTTCTCGGTTTCACATTTATATTTCTTATCTCAGTTTAATAATAATAAATGTTTCATAGACAATATTTATGATTTTAAAACCTGTTGTCTTTTTCTTAAAGCACTTACGTATAAATGTAAGGCGGCGGTATGTTATATAGGAGTCTTTGAACTGGAAATAATTACATTTCTCACGTTTTTCTCATTCAATACGGTCTGCCACTGCCACTTATTAACTTTTTAATCCATGCTAGAATTGATCAAATGATAATTTCTGACATTAAAGTGTGACTGAAGACAATTTTGTGTTGTAACAATAACACAATTTAACTAAAAAAAATCATCAGCGTAAAATTTTGTAGCCATTAAAGCAAAAATTAGACATGATTACCAAATGAATTCCTTAACTGTACTATTAATGTTTAATAACACTTTCAAGTTAAATAACTATAATATAAGCATAGGACTTTAGGAACGATACTAGCTCTACAGTGAACAAATCTACATTTCCTTTTACCACGCTTTCCCAAAAGTATACCTGATGCTGAAAACCTGTACTTGAAAATGTTGGAATATTACTTTTTAATCTGATTTGTGTTCAGCAATGCTTTGGTTCCAATAATATATATAAACAATAATAAATAAGCAGATAAATAAAATACAAAGAATATTATCATTTCTGTGTAAATAAAATAAACAGTATAAGGAAATGTTTAGACATGATTCGTTTCATAATGAAAGATATCAAGGACAATAATTATGGATTTATTTTGCAAACATATGTTCTGTACATATTACCCATAAATAAATTAACTGAAATACTAAGTAATAGTCTGAAAGCTGGTAAGCATATATATATGCCCAGTTCTTGAGTCTTTGTAAGACTTTTGACTATGTTTCACATTTTAACAGATACTTCTATAATTCCCATATTAGTGTAAACTTAATAGTTATATTTGACAAATAAATGTATACCACATCTCATAATAAAAATCAAGACACCCGGCCAGGCTTCGCAGCTAATTTTCTCTCTCTGTGATGCGAAAGCGAAAGGATTCATATGCAGCAAGATGTTGCTTTCCGCACCATCTGGATATTTCTTTTCTTTTATAAAAAAAAATTATCGTTTCATGTTTCAAATAAATACCTGTCTTTAACTTGTCATCTTATTACGGTATTGCTATTGATTTTTGAATTTTGAGATCTGTCATTCCGATTATATTTGTGTACCAGAAGTAAGTCTTCAAAAACGGTACGACGTCGACGGAAGTCGCTTTATTTAATTCTATGACAGTGACATTTATAAATAACGTGAATATAGACACAAACAAACTAGTATAAACATAACCTAAATTTTTTTAAAGACAGTGAAGTTAGGCGCTAGTGGGTTCTCTAATCTAAAAATCGAACATTTAAGTAGGGTTTTTTGCAAGCATCCCCCTGGTTGAATCCGGTCGGAGGTACATAACCTCAAAGAGATTTAGAACAAATTTTTAGAGAAATACGCTCAGCGTCCTCCGAGTACAGGCCCCGACATTATCTACGGAGACCCGAAGGCGTACAAGGTCGGGTGGCGTTGCATTCTCGACTATACCGACCACGGGGAACCGATTACGGTGGTTATCGAATCGATCGGATCACTCGCGAGGGCGTTATTCACCGTTTTATCAATGACTTGGGGAATTGATAAACCGAAACAAGTTTTAGAGGAATTCACACGTGTGGAAGCTAGGATTTTAAGTAAAAATCCGAACTTCGCACGAATACTTCCGAAGCTTTTCGAAGACATACGAAGGCGCGGGAGGTATCGTTATCTACTAAGTCGATCACGAGGAATCGATTCTGAACATTGTCGAATCGATCCGACCAACCGTTCCGGAAAAAGTGTGCTGTGGCCAAACTAAAGGTCAGAAATAAGTAAAAAGTTACTGGAGGACAACTAGGACCTCGATAGACCTTTTGCGCCCCTTTTGATCGACCGCCCAAATTCTTGGTGACTTAGTGACCTTGCAAAAAGGAGTTAAAGGCAACGCGACCCCTCGTTTTAGAGTAATTTGAGGTCACAGAATCGATTGCCATCAGTTTCATTTCGATCAGACCAATCGTCCCGGGAAAAAGTGTGCTATGACCAAACTAAAGTTCAGAAATAAGTAAAACGTTCCTGGAGGATAACTAGGATCTCGACACAACTTTTTCACCACTTTTGATCGACAAGTCCCTAGACACCATCGAGACCAGTAGTAAGGCACTCAGAGAAACATGACTGACAGTCCTAAGTTTGCAAATGAGAAGGGAATGTTCTTTCTTCTTATCTGATGCAACAAGTGAAGATGAAGAGTATTGTTTGAAGCAAATGGTAGAAGTATCCTATAGCATTGTACTTTACTACTACTTGCAGTGCTTTTCTTCTTCACCTGTTAGAAATGAATTAATAAGTATGGCTATATTCAAATTTCACGATTCTTTTACATAATCTATTCTAATAGCTAATTTTGAAACCACGTACTGTTGTAATGAAACAACAAATGAAATCCCCCCCTCCACAACACTTCCGATGTATAATACTACAAGCTAATTCCATGTGGCTTCCCCGTACCCCTAACCATCCATCATGTTTATCTTTTTGATTATATACTTCAAGATGAGCAACAGCCTTTGCTTAAACCAAACTGGAAGTCAATTACAAAAAGCATTTTACCGTTATCGTAGTCCCCTGCACCTTCTGACCACCTTTACTTGCGTCATAAACTTATTTGACATTTATTGCATCATGTATATTGTAGGTAAATTGTTTCAAAATTTCCATGAGTGATATTTATCTGAATTTATTTTATACAGTTTCAGAACGGTACCTACATCACATTGGCGTATAAAATATATTGTAAAATATCGCCTAGGCAGCGTTTGAATTTTCTATCGCAAAATGTATTTATATTGAAATACTGGTCTCAGTGTTCACGTATTGAGAAGCATCCTTCATATTGCTTTACTTTACAACGTTGTTTAACGCTTTTTATTACCGCCAACATTTACAGTCTGTTTGTTATTTTACAAATAAAGAAATTAAATGTAAATAAGTTTTAAAATGTTCCGGCGGTGGAAAACAATAGCACATCAAGGCATGTTTGGATATTCTATTATTTAACAACGAAGTTCTTTCATTATTCTATTATATATTATTTGCGCTAGGTGAGGAAAACGTGTTTTGAATACGCCATTTCTCAACTATGAGAATATATAAATTGTGTTTAAGTAAAATCAGTTGTTTTATTTTTAGAAAATATTTTTCTCTCTAATGCTATAGGTGAAAGTGGGCACATATGGATAAAAATTAATGTTTTTTCAATGACTACGTAAGAACATTATAGTGTTTTGTATAATTACAATTTGTATGTTTTTGTTTTGCTTTGTGTTAAGCGAAATAGGATGAATTAAAAAGAGAAATAGTATAGTTGGTTAGCATTTATCAGTCCAACTAATTTATGAACATTATTTATTGTAACATTTTTAATGTTTTCTATTGGTGAACTCATCATTAGAAAAAATTAAAAATGTTTATTGTTTTTTCCCATTTTCTTCGCCAATTGTTTGCAAACTGACGCCAGAAAACTTTGAAATGCTAAATTCAAGGACGACATCGGAAACTTGTACTGGCATAAACTCCACATACACACTCGAACATGTTGGACAAGCATGTTGGTAAAAGTACTTGGAAGCTGGTTCGGCGACCATGTTTGAAGGTGTGTGAGGACGACGAACGTAGTTGGCGGTTGAAATGCTCGGCTCGTTGTGCGACTTGACGATCCCTACCAACACGGACCGAGCGCCGAGCATGTTGGGACGTGTATGGTGATTTCGCAAGCATGTTGGTGATTAGCATTCATTTCTGGTAGTTGTGTGGGTGGTGTGCATCAATTTTCCGTATTCGATTGTAATTTTTCTGTCGGATAATGTCGTTCAATGATAACAAAAAGTTTTCGGCAGAATTCATAAGTGTATACAGAGATCAGAGGGCGTTTTGGGACGTAAGACGCAAAGAATACAGTAATAAGTACATATAAAAGAATAGTATGGTGTACTTGTGGAAAAAGCTAAAGAAATTTTTCCAGCAGCTGATTAAAAATTCAAAAAAGCAAAAATGGAGAGTTTAAGAGCTTGACTATATATTGTAGTTCTATTTTACTCACTTTATTTTCTTCTACTATGTAATATTGCTGATTTTGTTTGTATTTTGTATCTGTTGACTTATGTTATACAATTTCTTGTGTTAAACAGAAATTTTATTTATTTTTGTATTATTAAACAAGTAATTTCACTCAAATTATTCTATATTATTTATCCCTTTCTTTATATGAATAAATATTCATGGAAAATTTAAAAAATGCTGCTGCATGTTCAAGTGTTTCCCGCAGTAAGTGGGAATCTTCATATAGTATCTTTAAAAAAATACTCATATCAATACTCATAAAGTACACGGTCCTTGGTCTTTTTCAATAAATTTAATGATTATTGTGTTGTCACATAATTAACAAACAAGTTACCAGTCTTTTGTACGGACACTGCGTTCATTTTGATAATAACAGAGAGTTTACAGAAATTACTGATGAAATGAAACTGGACCATTCATCACGATTACTGACGTTATTATTGTTTTCTTCTGAAAAAACTGATGCGGAGACCCCATCGGGTGAGACTTTTGGATTCATCTCTTTAACTAAAGTTTTCATTAAAGATGATAACTTTAATTAACTAGTAGAAATTCGAATATTTCGGCTTCATATATTCACGATAATGAACTTTCGAGAAAGATGTCTTTAACAATTCTTGTAAGTCTGAAGCTGACATACCTAGGTCTACTCTGCATACATATAGTTGGGCTAGTTTTTGTATTCCTTTTATTGACGAATCCTTACTGCTTCCCACAATGAGTTACCAATCAGTCAATCAATATAACTTTATTAAAAATTAAAATTTACATTTGCCTCCCCAGAACCCCCCCCCCCCTGGATCGACCGTTCAACCAAAACGTTGCTTGAGATGGCATATTGTACAATCTGGCAGAATGAAACTGGTTGGGCTAAAATACAATTAAAAACAGCTTAATCTAAACACCTTCCATCACAGATGGATAAAATTAGGTCATGAAATAGAACATACCTAACAACAGACTTAACTAAATTTACAAACTACACATTTTTAAGAAAATTTTGCACTAAATATTTTTTTTTAATATTGACACTGACACAGACACCTCAACCTTAACGAGGAGCTTTCCGCGAGGTGTGAACACGCCGGGCTGCGCATAGGCTAGCCTAAACTATGGTTTAAAAATTTTTGATTTCGAAAAACTTTTATTGTTGAAAAATTTGAATGAAAATTAATTTAGAGACAAAAATGTACAAAAAGAAAATAAGAAACAAACGCGACAAAAAGATTACAAACAGACAAGAAGAGTCAGGAAAGATTTAAAGACACAACAGGTGGATAGGGTATGCGGAAGTTATAAATTGGTGAAGTTTGGCTACAGAGGTTGCCGGAGGATCGGTAGCCTCTGGTATAGTAGGGTGTGTTTTATCTGAATTGGGGCATTATGCTGTCTAATTTGTGTTATGTTTCTTGTTAGTGTGCGTAGTACACTATTGGGGTTATGCCATGGCAAAGTAAGTATAGGTCTCTGAGGTAGGTGTATCTTTCAGAATTAGAGATGAGGTGCATAAATTTGTGTTCGAGCACTTTTAGTCTTCTCATTGTCGTGGTCGACGTGCTACACCACACCGGCGCCGTGTCTGTGATAGACGGTCTGACCACCATGTGTACAACAATTTTTTATTTTATCGGTTAAGTCTGCTACCCCTGACCATGAGCGGATACAGATTCCTGGACAAGCATTAGAACCCTCCGTACTGTCTCATTTATATGCGTGTTAAAAATCTGTCTCTGGTCCAGTCTGACCCCCCAAGTACTTCACGCACCTCTTGGTTGAAATATTGTTGCTCTGGATCGAGATCGGTGTTATGATTCTATTTTCAGTGAATCGGTGCATGAAGAGTATCACCTCCGACTACTCAGCGTTTACTCAAATCTTCCACTGGTCGTAATGAGCCGTGGGACGAGCCATGTGCGCCTTGAGCAGCATTTTTGCTGCTTGAGCATTGTATGAACGCGCATACATAGCCGTGTCATCGGCATATTTGGCTAACTTTGTATTCGGGAAATCGGAGACGTAAAGGCTATACAACTTTGGTGACAGGCACGGTCCGTGCGGAACTGCCGTGCGAATGTCCCGCCGTGTTGATAGTTTGTTATTCATTCGAACTTGCAGGGATCTGCCTGTCAAGAACAAGTGAATGAGTTTGGTGAAATAAGTCGGGAAGTTGTAGCCGTGTAGTTTGTATAGTAACCCCGGGATCCAGAGGGTGTCGAACGCCTTCTGAATATAGAGGAGCACCATGGCACAATGAGTTACCTGAGTCCACTGGTTTTCTACATTATGATGCTTTATCCGACTGGGCGTCTTCAGTAAGATTGATAATCCTATTACACTTTTAATTTCTTTGTATATTTAGCAACCCATTTGGTATTTGTTTAGACTTTCGTACATAGTTCCTTCACCTTAATTTTTTGCTCTTTATCGTCTACAGGAAATTTTATCGGTTCTCTTTGAGTCTTATTGAGAGGAATTTTAGCTATTTCACATGTTCACATTTATAATTATTAAATTTGTTAAGAATATCAATTTGATTATTTAATAATTTAATTTTACCTTACAGCTCATGCCTTAATACATGTTTTTGTTTAATTTGCTTTGAAAAGATATTGATATCTACCTTATTGGCAACAGATACACTTTACAATGCATAAGAAGATGCTTCGTCATTAGAGTCGTAGCATTCTACAATACAACATTTAATTATTATAGGGTCATTTATAAGCTGAAAGGACTCCGTTACACCACAAATTTTAAATATATATTTTTTTTGGGTTTTCCACAGTTTTTACAAATAATTAAAGACTGGGCTCACTGCCTGCTGCGGCGGTTTCAGAGATATCCTGAAAATATTTTCAATTTATAAAAAAGCCTTTGGATAAAACATGAATAAATAAATATAATAGATAACGTTATTCATTTATTATTATTATTTGCACATTCATATTACTCACAGACTTTTTGCAGCCAGTTAGTTATACCAATAATTGCATTTTCGATTTTCCCTGCACATAATTGCCGAAACCTGTTTATTTTATGAGCGCTATTTACATTTTGATTTGATTTATACGCCGTGCATACGTAATTACTTATAAAATGCAATAATAAATTAAATAAATTAAACGCAAATATATTTAATGAGCATTCGAATTGCCAAATTGAACAGAAAATATAACATATATTTGGAAGCAGTTGCAGCTTACTATATTGTTTATTCAAATGTGCTTTTAGAGGGCGGAATATTAAAACATAATATTTTTAGTCGCAAACTCCTCTATAAAATCCTTATTTTTCTACAAGGAACGTAACCAGACTGCAACCAACAGCTACTCTCCGGCCTATGTGCCCCGCCGAGCGCTGAATTACAAGTTACAAGTCTGGCACGTTAAGTGTAATAATTACATATTACCATCAAAACGTTAATGCTTCGATTGCAACAAACACCAGCCGAAAGACTGATCCTACTTAAAGGAGCCCTCTTACCAGCCATCACACATCACTTGCAGACTGCAGTTTCGAGCTGTTGGCTCTCGTCCTTTAAGTAGGATCAGTCTTTCGGCTGGTGTTTGTTGCAATCGAAGCATTAACGTTTTGTTGGTAATGTGCAATTATTACACTTAACGCGCCAGACTTGTAACTTGTAATTCCTTATAGAAAAATAAGGATTTTATAGAGGAGTTTGCGACAAAAAATGTTATACATTGTTTATTGGCAGGTGGCAACTTTACAACTTTTATAATCCGGAATTATAAAATAATAACGACTCGATGGAGCTGAAGTAACTGTCTAAATTCATGACTACATTGGTAAAATTTAGCATCTTCTGTGAATTCTGCATACTTTTTTGATAAGCATCTTTTGGGCATATTTTTAAAATTAGGTTTATATTATATTAAACGTTTTAGTATTCCTTTCCTGATGGTACAAAGCGAATCGAGCTTGCTTTTTCCCCTATATTACATATAGTCTAGTATACTTTAACTTGGCGTGTGTATGTATGAGTTAATATTTTCTTACGATTTCATTTTCTCCCATATTGTACACAAAGTTAAAGCAATAATCCAGAAACATTATCTACGTGGACAATATTTCTGGATTTTTGTGTACAATAGAAAATGAAATCGTAGGGAAATATTAACTCATACATACACAAGCCAAGTTAAAGTATACTAGACTATATTTGTCACAAGTGATATTGATGACTAAGTTTCATTATTAACATATGACACTTCAGAACTATGTGATACAAAGGGTGATTCATGGTGGATGGAGTATTAGAAGTATATGGAGAACGGGTAAGCATATCCTTTCGGAAATTTGGGTACCAATTATTACATAATTAAATGAACAAAATTTAATTACAATTACAATTACAATTACAAAAAAGGCTAATTCTAAATATTACTTTAATAAATGTTCAAAGTATTGGCCATTGACATCCCGATATTTTACTGTACGAGAATAGACACCATCTGTTGTAGCAATTCTAATTCTAAACTATCTGCCGTACTATGGTGGAGCTCCATCAAGCTGATACCAACAACTTCTGTAGTCCTCAAGAGGCATATTGTCAGTGAAATTTTCAACACTTGTCTTTATAATCTCTAAATATTTTATAGACGTCAATCTTTCGTCACATGTTACGTTATTTTATTATCCTTTAGCATGCAAAAGACGTTGAAACTATTTTTTTTTTCCGAAATTCGGACTCTCTAGTAATATGAGGGTTTTCAGTATTATTTATTTTGTCGATTATAAATAACGTCTCGTGAGAATTTCGATTCGTCGGATCATACGATTTTTTAAAGAAATTGGGATCTTCCTGAGTATGTACTAACAATATTTCACAAAATCCTACTCACTGTGGACCATCTTGAGACTGTAGAGCCTGAAATATTGTAAACTTATAATCATGCATGTTATGGTTGGCCAATATCTTTTGAATCGATGAATATCTATGTCCATGGCTTAAGTAGTAAAATAATTAAGGATACCATCGATATAATTCTTATTCCATTTACCATGTGAATAAATAGATGTTTTAGCGAAGGAATTTCTTCGGACTAATTCAAAATCACGAAACTTATTCCGCTTTTCACAAAGGGAGACATAGGGGCATAGATAACTATCGCCCTATTTAAATTTTATCTGTTTTTGGTAAATTAATAGAAGTTTTATTAAAATTGTTACTGACCAAGTTTCTTGAGCAAAATAGAATAATTTAAAATGTTCAATTTGGTTTTCGATCTAAGTTTTCAACCATACAAGCTGTTCAACAGGTGGTGGATAATACAGTCGAGGATATGGAGAAGGGAAAACATACTGGCCCAGCTTTATGTGACCTCTCCAAAGCCTTCGACTGTGTTCCTCACGAACTGTTCTTGAAAATGTTATCTTATTATGGTATAAGAGGCGTATTTCTAGCTTTATTCGAGTCTTATTTAAACAATAAACAGCAATGTGTTAATATAAATAATATTAATTCCACTCTTAATAATGTTAAAAATGGCGTACCATAAGGATCTGTATTAGGGCCGTTGTTGTTCATATTATTTATAAATGACATATAATACTTTCTACGTCCGTCTAAGTGTATCCTTTTTGCAGATGATACAGCTCTAATTGCTTCCAAAAGATGCCAATAGATGGTTCATCACTAATAAACTCAATTTTAAAAATTCGTCATTTGAATAACAAATGTTCTAAAAAGGTCAAATAGGGCTTATTTTTTTGCTACTGCCATCAGGAATATGCAGTTAAAATTTCAAAAAGAAATCATGAAATCCGCCAGAGATATAGCGAGTTGAAAGTGAAAAAGTATAAAAAAGCGTTTGCTTCATTTTTTACTAAAAAGTCGATTTAGACATAGTCGCCCTATTTTTTTTTTTAATAAAAATGGATTCGTATTCAGCGACCTCAAAGGCATAGGGATAAACTGGTTTTGGCGATTAGGATTGCATTGTCACATACTGCTATTTCTAAGCCGCTTTTTGGGGATATCCGCTCGCCTATTTCGTACATGCCCTAAATTGCAATTTTATGGACTCTTACCTGCTTGCCTTGCTTACATACCCTTATTTACCCAATTTACCCCCGAACCCTTCAACGGAATTAGATCAAAATATCTAGTTCAAGATCTCGCTATAATACATAAGTGTACCAAATTTCAAGTCAATATCATAGACGGTTCCAGAGTAAACGTACGCACAAAAACGTTACAGACCTACAGACAGAATTTTTGTCTTTCGCTAAAATTTTAAATCTCGACGTTTCATAACATTTTTAAGCCTATTTCAACAAAAAAAAAATTATTTTTTTTACTATACTTCCACTGGACGCGGAAGTAAGATCAGAAATTTCTCCACTCACTCGGTAAATTTATTAAGAACACCCCGTTTTAGATTAAAAAATATCGAAAATAACTCTATAAATCTAAATTTGTACAATAAGTTGCCATGCAATATAAGGTAATTAAATATAAATCCATTTAAAAATGCCATCAAGTTGTTACATGGCCTATGTCCATTTAATAGTTTTATATAAAAACTAGTATTTTTTTTATATTTGGCACAATCTGTGTATCATTTTCGATTCAGTTTTTGTAAGTGAAACTGCTTTCAATTAACAGAATTTTACTTGTATAACTGCTAAACCATTTCACACTGTTTTATGTACTTAGTTTTATATCTTAGGAACTCAGTCATGTTTTTCTACACTATTAGTATTTCCGTTCTATACAGCATCCCAGGAAACAATTAACAATTTGTCTACAAAACACTTATTTATATCAGATACCTATATTTCAATTTTTATATTTTTATTTACTATGTAAGTACATATGGTTATTTTCCTTACCTTTTCTCGTTACTATATATAGTATATCCTATAAGATGTAATATATTTACTGTGTTATCACAATACGTTTTTAATATCTATTTACAGCTGTTCATATTGTTGGTTATGTACAAAATAGAAATTACAAACTGAGGCGAAGGCAAATCAGCTGTGGTATGGAAGTAATAAAAACTATTATTATATATTTCTTTTATCGATCATATGCTACTATTTTAGTTGTGAGTAAAGGAACTTGTAGAAGTTGCGACCTGCAAATGGTTGCGCTTAACTCAACCATTGACGGATGGCCATACCTGTACTATTTTTATATTTTATAACTTTCAATTTAAGTAGGGAATTAGATTTCTCAAGTTTATTCGGTAGCATTATTTTCCAGTAAGTAGGACAAAAAAAGTTTACCTTATCAATAAAACTCACCAGGATTTTGCTTGCAGCCTTTGTACTGATTCGAACGTAAATAAATTTTAACTGTGGACTTCAGTAATTGATATAACATTTTTTACATCTGCGTTAAAAATAACATCCAGTCTAAGAAATCAGCTTAGACGCTTAGATATTTAAATTCTTAGATATTTAAATTCTTAAATACTTATATATTTATATGTACTTATGTACTTATATGTTTATGCACATATATACTTATACATTTATGTATATGTTTCTGCATAGCTTCTTCATTCCTGCATAGCTTTTGCACACCTTATCTTTCATATAGATAAAGTTTCGTTAACTTTTAATAAACCACATAGTTGGTTAATTTTCCTACAACTTTCACTCCATTTCATTAAGAGACGTAAATTGCCAAGGAAACCTTTAGAATCCATTCTCGCAACAATAGACAATTGTGGGTCTGGATTGCTGTCTCAGAACCAGTCACCTCAACAACAATCAATCTAGGATCCTGGTATAAATTTGTTATATGTATATATTTTTTTAAAATTTCAATTAGTCTTTATAAACCGATTTATTTATTATTCATGTAATATATTTTGTCATTCATTTTAAACAATCCTTTTATTTCTCTTACCAACAACTTCAGTCTGGTCTACAGTAGACTAGTTATTCGAGAAAAAGAGACAATTCTACTTATTTTCGCTATAGATGGTGCCCAATTTAACATAAATTTTTCTTTGTCTCCTTTTCTCGAAATAAACAGAAACCTGTCATTTATGCTGTACATATCAGAAAGGGTAAGTTTCTCCACTCTTGTGAATACTCTGAACCCACGGCTCTCGGCTCCGACTTAAACCAGCTAGTCGTCCGCATATGTTGCCTCAATTCTTTCTCAAAAATAAATAACAAGGGAAAGGAGGTAACAAAGTTAGTTTTAACTAAACAATGTTGTTTTTCTGTGGACGTCTTTATAGTAAATCCTATTCAATTAAATTAATTAATAGTTAATCAACAATCAAGTATAATTGTGTTGATAAGGAGCAGACATTACCCTATTAACTATTTTGTTTTGAATGTTGTTTTTTAATTATCATCTGTGCCTTTTTTATTGTGTTCTTGTCTTGACAAAACATATTTATTATCTTATACACTTACAAGTTTTTTGTGATTTATAGTTATTGTTACCTCTGTACAGTGACTTATATACTATATGTGTTTTATATTTTAATTTTCTTTTTAAGTTTTTCTCATGCCTACAAATATACCTGTGTATATAATGTGGTTAAATAAACATCTATCTATGATAATCCCAAATCCTGTAAAGCACAGCGTATGGAATATTGAGGACTTGCATGAAAATATGCTAAAATAGTAATTTCACGTACTTCATCAGAAGTCACAGGCCTGGGTAAATTTTTTACAGCTTTCAGAGATGAAAACAAAATGTATAAAATTGTTCCGAATACGTACGAATTTTCTTTTATTCATTTGTGGTAAATTCGGGTATTTCTCATTAACATTTCTACAAATTCTGCTTATTTTTATAACACTGTTTGTGTACAAAAAATAAATTTATTAGATTCACACTTGCTGCCACAAATCAAAAATATTACACCAATGTCAATACATATTGAGAATAAATCACATTTCCGCCGAAACAAAATATTTCATAGCCTACATGCTATAAGAGAACAAGGTATATGTAATTGAAAGGCATATTTCTAAATAAATGCTTATAAATGGAAAACGCTACGAGTTAGATATAGGTACGTTATACATACCTGAACAGCAAAATATATCAGCTTTCTGAATCAGTAATAACTTCAGGGCGTATATTTTTTCCTATTATTTGGGTTTTCTACCACATGTATTATTATCCTCTTCAAAAACAAAACACCGAATCTACAAAATATTAGAATTATTGGAAAAAAGCCTCTACGCCCATGACGTGTACGCCAAAGGAATAGTCAGAGGTTATGTTTTGCAAATAATATATATCGGAATAAACACAGAAATAATGTATTTTGCTGACGTTTCGGAAAGTAATCTCTTTCCGTCTCCAAAGCTTTTTTTTTGAAGAAGTCTTATTTTGCTCTGTATGTCAAATACACAGCTTTAAGATTCTGTTTATGTTATTTCCATAGATACTTACTACTTACACAGACATAGAACTGATGATATTTTCTTTTAGATAATGTTGAGTTTGTTAAATTCTTCTTTTAACATTGGTAGCCAGGTTATACAAATATCTACAGAACAATTCGATACGCACTTATCTTCATTTAATAAGATTATTGCTGATTCTTTAATTCTTCTTTTTTTGGTATCTGCTTCTTTTGTTAAAATTTTTGCCGAGTCCCAGTTTATTCTATGTCCGTTTTCCCAAGCATGTTCACAAATTTTTGATTTCTGAATTTCATTCTTTCTAATGTAGTTCTTGTGCTCATCCAACCTCACACTGAAGGGTCTGGATGACTCACCCACATAACATTTATCACATTCGCACGGCATATTGTAAATACAGTTTTTTTAATTCTGCTCCCTGTTTATCGGTTTTGTTTTTGTTAAAATAGATCTTAAAGTGTTCCCCGTTTGAAATACCGTCCTAACATCAAATTTTTCACCTATATGGCGTAGCTTTTCCGATAGTCCGTATACATAAGGAATTATTGCTGTATAATGACGTTCAGATTTTTGTCGTACCTGATTGTCCCTATTTTCAACATTTATGAAAACTCTGTCAACAAAGGCTTCAGGATATTGATTTTGTACTAGAACCTCTTTGATAAATTTTTTCTCGTTATTTAATATTTCATTACTAGATGAAATTATTTTGGCCTTATCGTATAAACATTTCACAACACCTCTTTTAACATTTATTGATTGATTTGAGTTAAAATTTAGATATCTATTAGTATGTGTTGGTTTTCTATAAACGCTTGTTTCAATTGTATTATTTACCCTTCTAATTAAAACATCTAAAAACGGTAGTTCATTCCTACTTTCTACTTCTAATGTCAATTTAATAGACGGTTCCTTACTATTTATATTTTCCAAAAAACTATCTAGTAAATCGACACCATGAGGCCAAATTGCAAAGATGTCGTCAACATATCTCCACCAGACAACCGGTTTGTTTATACAAATTTGAACATGTGCGTTCTCAAAGTTCTCCATAAATATGTAGCTTAAAATTGGTGATAATGCAGACCCCATAGCTGTACCAAAATCCTGCTGATAGAACTCATTGTCCAATTGAAAATAGGTTGTTTTTATACACAGTGTCAAGAGTTCCATTATGCTATTTACACTTAATTTAGTTCTAGTTTCCAAATTATTATCATTTACCAACCTGTCTTTAACTATTTTTAAGGTTTCATCTACCGAAACATTGGTAAAAAGACTAACTACATCAAAAGTAACCATCAGGTGTGATTCATAGATATCGTTTTCATAAATTTTTTCTATAAAATGTTTACTATTTTTAATATATGAATCGGTATTTCCAAATAATGGATCAATAATTTTAAGTAAAAATTTTGCCAAATTATGACATTGTGAATTAATAGAACTAACAATTGGTCTTAAAGGAATATTTTGTTTATGTGTCTTTGGTAGGTCATAAAAATGAGGAGGCTTACTATGATGTGGTGTAAGTTTCCTTAGTTCAAAATCATTAAATTCATGTTTGTATTTAAACAAAGTTCTGTAAATTTTGCTTTCTATTGATTTTGTTGAATCTTTGTTTAGTTTTGAGTAGGGTCCCTCATTTACAAGAGTCATGATTTTTGTGTTATATATAACTTTATCTATAATGACTGTGGCATTACCTTTCGTTTAGAAACAATTACCATTTTTTAAGTCATTTAAAGAAAATTATTTCTAAATTACACTGTATACTACTATTAAGCAGCATGAAAAGTCCCCAGGCTTTGCCTGATGGTAGCCAATGGTTCAGATTTTAATTGTTTTTTTGTAAGCAGATAGCTAACACGACATTGCTCAATAAATTTCAAAAATTAGTTAATATCTCTAAAACGGCTTGAGATAGGTACAGGAATATATTAACGAAAGTTACTCAACATTGGGTGTAAATTCTAAAAGTTCAAGAAGAAAATGTATAGGGTGATCCATTTAAAATAACGAAGGTTTTACCTACATTTGACAACGCCGCGCTGTCGACAATATTTTAGGCTAACAGAGCATACTTCGTTATTTTGGTACCCAAATTGTCAAAGCCAAATTGCCGTTCTCCATATACTTGTAATACTTCGTCCACCATGAATTACTGTATATCATTCAAAAAAGAAAACAGCGGGGGTGATTCTAAAAGAAACAACAACAATAGACTTCTGTGTTAACACACTTTCGCTCTATCTATAATGCAAATGCAAGTATAATGCCTAATAATGTCGGAAAGGATAAAATAACACTGAACATGTTAAAAATATGCATGCAATTTTGCTACGTCTGAAATACTACGAAAATATCTAGAGGCACTTTTTTCAATTTTTCTTATACCTGTTATACTAAAAAGAAATATATTCATAATGAACGCCAATAATTAAAAATAACCATCTTCTCTGTATTCTAAAATGAACTAAAGCCATACCGATGCTATGTGCCTTGGACTAGATTTTCTGATTCATAATTGAAATTTATAAATTTTCTGAACATTATTGGACTGAAAAATTAATATAGAAAGGTAATTAGAATTTCATGTTCTCATAATTGAAATTTTAAATGCCACCTTGTCGTCTTCCCTGAAAGAGGGAATTTCTATAGCAAAAAGCTGGCTGATATTGGAAAGCCATAAATAGCTCGAAGGTCGTGATGAGTTATAGACTTTATGTTGAAGTTAATTATTATGACATTATTCATCTTGAGCTAATTGAATTGACAGCTCCTTTGGTTTTCTGGACAACACCAGTTGCTTATAATTAATTGAAGCGAACACGAAATAAGTTAAGTATTAATTTTGATGTATACTTTTTAAGAGAACTAAAATTATATTTTTATTAGAGATGAAATATTACCATATTATGCCCGCGGTTATACTCTATCATTTTTTCGTATATCTCTCCAATATTTCACCTTGTCAGTCACCTTTCCACCATCTCCCCTTATCTTCACCACCATCTCTAAGTTTCGTTTACATTACAAAATAAGAATTAAAAAATTTGAAAAATAATTTGAAAAATAATTGAAGATAATAATATAACACAAAAATTCACAGATCTTGCATCCTACGCAAGTGTCTTAAGCGTATTGAAAATACCAGACACAACTTTTTGTTTACTGTAGTGCAGTGCTTGATACAACTCAGACAAACTTTCCCATAAGTATTTGTCTAGTATATTAGCGTGACCAGATTGAGATACCAATGCAGGAAGTATTTAATTCCTTATTAAATAAAAGGGTTGTGATTTACTTAATGCTCAAATAAGGTGAAATACGGAACACAGAATTTGAAGCGGTAGTAGAGTGATAGAAACTGGAAAAAATAATTCTTAATACCAATATGCTTATTTTAATATCATTTAACAATAAATATAATTAAATATAATTCACCCCTTATTATGCTGTATTAATAAAACTATCATAAATGGATACTTCCAGATGCACTTAAAATTTCATCAGTTAGTCCAATATTTAAAAAAGGTTGTGAAACTGACACAGATAACTACCGACAAATTTCTGTACTGAGTGTCATATCAAAAATTATAGAACAAATAATAAGTAACCGTATAATACAATTTTTAGAAAAATATAATTTATTAACAAACTCTCAGCATGGTTTTAGAAAGGGTAGATCGACTGAGATTGCATCTGCTAAAATGTTTGAGTTTGTTTTTACAGGGAATTGGATAACGGGAGGTATGTTGTATCTATCTTTTTTGACCTTTCTAAAGCCTTCGATTCGGTTAATAAAGACATTTTAATTAGTAAGTTAGAGGCAATTGGCATAAGAGGTCATATACTAAATTATTCGATTTCTTATATGCAAGACAGGAGTCTAAATGTAAAATATAATGAAGTGCAATCTGACCGATTCGATATTATTTTAGGTGTCCCTCAAGGATCTGTATTAGGTCCGTTACTATTTCTGATATATATCAACGAACTTCCTATGTCTATTAAAAACGGATATACCATCATGTACGCGGATGACACTACGGTAACGGTATCGGCTAGGAATCCGGAGGAACTTTATAATAAAGTTCAAATTATCATGAATGAAATGAGTGCCTGGTGTGATCGTAACAAGCTAATATTGAATGAAAATAAGACAGTATTTATGAATTTTAACCTTAGGCGTCCTGTTGTCTTACCTGGAATTTCACTAAGCGACTGTTCAAAGTTCTTAGGCACTTTAGTTGATAGTACCTTATCGTGGGAAGAACATATTAATTATGTATGTAGTAAGTTGAATCAGGCTTATTTTGACTTATTACAAGTTAAGGAAAATTTAAATGAAACAGGACTTGTAAATGTGTATTACGCTCTGGCGTATTCACATTTATCTCTTAACATATTTATTTGGGGTCGATCTTCCTATATTAACAGAGTATTTATCTTGCAGAAAAGATTAATAAGGTTATTGTTTAACTTAAATTTCAGGGAGAGCTGTAAGACCACATTTATAAATAAAAAAATTCTTACAGCGCCGAGTATTTATATATACAAATGCTTGCTTTATGTCAAGAACAATTTAGAAACATTTGAAGGTTTATCGGACCATCACCTATATAATACGCGGAACAGAAATATATTATCCATCCCCTTACATAGGACCTCCACATATAAAGATTCACTTCAGAATAATTGCATTGTATTATATAACAAGTTACCAAGTAACGTCCAAAATATGACAGTGCCAAAATACAAAAATACTGTTAAAAATATATTATTGAAAAATAGTTACTACAATATTGGCGAATATCTAACACATGAATTATTATAAAAGTTGTTTTATTTATACTGAATGTTGTTTGTTTACCTTTCTGTTAGTGTTAATTTGTTATTTTTATATATTCTATTTTTTATCTAGTCAAATGACTTTACATTTACATGTTGCTTAAATGTTGTTTGTCATCCGTTTTTATACATTGTTAGTATTATATTTTTCTCATTGTTATTTATCTGTTTATTTATTTTATTACTTTTATTATGTTTATTGTACTGACTTACCATATATACTTAAATGTATCTTCTCTAAATGGTGAAATGAATTATTATTATTATTATTATCACGATAGCAAAACTACAAAACATCAAATGTGTCGAGCGCTTCTACATCTACTTATTTGCTACTGCTAATATACCAATGTTAATTACAAATGGGAAACAGGTGACAGATAATTCGTAATTCGTGACATCGTTTCATCTTCTTAACGTCAGCTTTAGCAAGTTCCGAAGTTTACCGATCATGATTCATTAAACCTAGCCCTGTCGTTGGAGGCTGAATTAGAATTGGTACAAACGTATAGGTAACAACGACAGAGAAAAACGAATAATGTAATAATAATGTGTAAAATTAAAACCACGCGTATCCTAAAATGAAAAACATGGATGAAATTCAGGCCATATATAAGATTAAATGAAAAATGGGACTTTTACAGGATCATTTGTTTAAAAAGGGGACAATTTTATGCATAAATAATGTTTTCTAATCACTTTACCGCACGAGACTTTAAAGCACGTTGGCGCAATATTCAGCGTTTTTGGGTTCGAAACCGGGACAGGTGCAATTTTTTTGAATTTTTTTTTACATTATGAAATTGAAAAACAGATTAAAAACAGATAAATTAAATTTGATCAAAATCGTTATAGCCATTTTAGATTAAAAAAATTATTAAATTCTTTAAAGCTCACCTCCTGTAGCACCTGTCCCTGCATTTTCCGAAAGCAACTGGTTATGCCATCTTATGCTAGTACTAAGGGAGTATTTATGTGTCAAATCTAATCAAAATCCTTAGAGTCGTTTTAGAGAAAAAATATTTTCTATTTTTTTCCAGTTTTTAGGGGTTTACTGCTACCATATTTGAGCTAGGATCGATTTTGCGATTTCGCCTCGGCCGTCTTGAATACACATGTAAAATTTGAACAAAATCGATCCAGTAGTTTGGGCTCTAGCTGCGACCACAAACGGCAAACGACAGACAGGCATATTTTTAAAATCACTTTTTTGGGCTCAGGGGACTTGAAAACGTGTAAATCCGTCAAAAACTCAAACTCGAATTTTTGCACGATCACCATACTTTCCTTATACCGGGTGTAAAAGGATCAAGGTATACCCCCCTTTTCTCCTTTAGCTTTGAAGATGATTGATTGAAATTTAAGATATAAGTACTACATACATAATAAGCGGCATTTTTTTACATAAAACCGATTTTTTCTCACTTCCGGTTTCGCTCTTCTGAACTCGCGTAGCTGTTTCTCGAAGAACGTTCGCCAATTACTGGGCCGTTTTGCTATTAATTGCTCGTCTTACTCGTACCTCCGGGTCTTTACGGGTTGTAACGGCGGTTGCATAAACAATATTTTTTAAATGACCCCAAACCTATAAATCAAAAGGCGTTAAATCAGATGACCTTGGAGGCCACCAACTAACTGCTGTTTGACAACCTAAATATTTCATTGTTTTCAAAGCCACCTTAGTTACTTCTTAACATTTAATTAGAACAAAATTATGTTTTCTAATTTTCTTTCAGCTGTAATTTTGTTTGTATTTATCGCACATTTTAATACGACATATGAATAAATTCCTTAATAATAGTACTAATAAATTTTCAATTTATTTCCAATTGTGTATTTATTTTATATTCACTAGTATTTATATACATTATTCCATCCACTTGTCACTCACTATTATTATATTTGTATTATGTAAAATTAATTTTTTTGTTAAGTATTTTATGTATTATAATCAGTTATATGTCTTAAGCCTCACTCAGTATATTACTCTATATTTAGCAACTGTTTGTGCGAATATTGTTTGCAATAAATACGCACCTAATTTTATTTTATTTCAGTCAGCGTTTACAATTTCCATCCTATAAGTAACTTTATCCTCCGTATTCCATGACCTTGCCGGCCGACCGGCCTCCACAGACCTTGCAACATATGCAAATCCCGAGCATGTCGCTTGTCGCATGTCACGAAATACTCGCAACGCTTTTTTAAAGACAGCTCCCGTATACACATCACGCCCAAAAGCATTTTCAATACTAAAAACAAGTTTCTAACCTCCGACATAGAAAAGAGGAATATAGTAAGTTTGCCGCGTATGTTGTGGGACTGTTTTTAATGTAGACTGTCTAATAAATGGCGGCGGCGCCGGTTATGCCTTATACCCGTACGAAGATGGATTGAGTTTACCTCTGGCTCTCGGTTATTTGAAACTTCTTAAATATTTTTATTGTTGTCTGGTATATAAGTAAGGTAAGAGAATAGAGCTGTGAAAAAATCTTTTTCAAAAGTTGAAGCATTTTTTTAAAATGCATATACGACACTTAAATCACGATATTGATAGCAGTCCTACTAAGGTAGTATAGGACTAAAGCTACAGATGCGGCGTTATTTCTTGGTATACGACGTAAACATATCAACCTTCAAAAGTGAAAGAATGATGTTCCAGCTAAAAAAGTAATAATTTATTTTGTTATACAGGATGTTTCAGGTATGCGGCCGTTGATTTCTAGGGGTGATTCTACATACAAAAACTTGTGAAAAAAGTTCATATAAAAATGGATCAGGAAATCCCTCCTAAGGGCGCTTAGATAATTTAACCCATCCAATCCATTAGGCGAGATAAATGGTCCTAATAATCTGTTGTGAAGTATACCTGCCCAAACGTTGATGGAAAATTTTTCTTGGTGCCTGGACTCGAAAAAAGTATGAGGATTTTCTTCTGCCCTATATGATTGTTGTGAAAGTTGACAACACCATCCCGCATAAACCCAGCTTCGACCAAATGCATATTTTACAGCCAAATACACATAAATATAATATATAGTATAATTCTTTTAACCACTGTGCTCGGGAAGACTTATGCAATATTTTTTCCAATATTCAGGTAGAATGTTTCTGATGGTGTTTATTAGAACATCTTTTATATGTTTATAAATGTCACAAGGACAATCACAAAAAATCCCAAGAGTTAACAAGCCAGACTTTTTAATGACTTTTTTACAATACGCCTAACTTTTTATGCTTAATACATAGCTATCATCTTGTTGTGAAATGTACTTGGAATTTCATCACATCCCCGACATTTATTATTAGCAAAGCACTCGGTATTATCTCATTTCTCAATGCTAATTATATATTTACTTGAACATTTGAATTACTGTAGAGTGACTTTTCATTTTACTGAGCCTTATCAAATTAAATGGTGATATTATAAAAGCTAATCTAATTTCTGAGATGTTAAATTTAAATGTGGTAGCGAGGACCCATCTAAAGATATTCCGGAAGGTATCTATATAAAGGAAACCAAATCTCTATTTTATTCCTTGTTCGAATAAAATGTGAAAGGATCGCGATTCAAAGGAATCAGTGATTTAGGAAATGTCACAAATTCGTAAAATATGGTTTGATTCGTTTCTTTGCGGGGCGATGTATTTTAATGTCTAGACCTAAAAATTACTACATAACTCAATCTAGATTTGCTTCAGCAAGCCAGACATATAATTTAGAATAATTGTAGAATTAATGTTCTGGTAGTTTTCTTATATTTGTATTACTTATCAAGTTTAATTTAACTTTCAAAATCAGGGACTAAGGCGATTATCTGAAAGACTGATAGACTGAAATGATGTTCTTGTCTTATTTAAAACCAACACAGCGAAATAAAATAATATAATAGTTGATTTAATAGTGCCGTGAAAATTCACGTAAATAATTTCTTTTCGTTAAGAACTGGTTGTGGGGAGCAACCGGACAAATAAATACAAACCAAAAACTATATGTTAGTTTCGTGAGCAGAAAAATAGGACAACTTATTTTTTCTAATGTAAATCTGTCTCTATTTGAATATGTAATGAGTAGCCGAAATAAAACAGATATCACTTTTAATTTATTTTTTATTTTAATGCTGTAGTTATTGCTATAGTAAATGATGGATGGTTAATGAGACAAACTGCACTGCGTTATAACATTAACACAAATTTGGTGTGTAACATTTTAAGAAAGTGGAGAATAAACGGTACGATTAGTAGAAATCCTGAATCAAAGGACAAAGGATATCCTACTTAACAAGAAACAAATTATTAATATTTAGTTATTTCTATGTACAACTTCTATAAGTCTGTTTGGCATAAAATTAAATAACCTTATACAATAATCATTAGTAATAATATTTTCCCATGCATTATTTACTATTTCCAGTAATTCTTCGGCATTCCATGGTCTCACATTTCGTTTTTGTATACCTCTTACGAGTAGTCCTTATACTTCTTCCACAGGGTTAAGATCTGGACTATGACTGGGCCAGTTAAGAACATTGATATTGTTATCTTGAAACCAGTTAGTTACGGTATGAGAAATATGAACGGAACAATTGTCTTGTTGAAATATGTTGAAAATAACCTAGACTCTCCTCTAAATGTAGTCCGTCAACACAGTGGTTATAACTTCGGTAAATTGGACCAAAGTGAATATTTTCTTAGAGGGAAAATTGGCGCAAATGAAATTTGGCAAACTTCGTTAGTTCTATATACAGAAACAAGTAATTCTTTGGAGAGATTTCTTAAATCAAAAGAAATCCTCTTTCACAAAGTCAGCGAGAGCTCTATATTGAGACAATGCACTTATTTCTTTGTCAATTTTATGAAATTAATGAACAAAGATAAAGACGGTTTCAGGTATTTCATTAATTTAATTTATTTTATATTAATACGGAAAATGTCGTTGATTAAAACAAAAGGTTGTTTTAATTAATCGATGTACAACGTATGAAGAATATTACATCTACAATAGGTATAAAAAATTACATTCGATTTTGAAATAAATATAGGATTTTGGTATTGGTATTCGATAAATGCTTTATTAATATTATTTTTACTTATAACAACTTTAATATTGCGCTATATAAAAGTAATAAATTTTTGATATTTTTTTCTTAATTTTATGTCAGTTCTGTCTTGAGTAATTTCTTTTTGACAATAAATAAGTTAATGAAATACATTGCCTCGAGATGAGATTTATAACTTCCATGCCTTAGTCTTATTACGTAAAAGGGGTAAAAATAATAGTAAATAATTGAATAGTAAAATTTGATAAGATAATCGAAAAGAACTTAAAAATCAACTATTTGAAAAGAAAAAAATGTTCTCCTACGTTAATAAATGAGGAAGGAAAGTAATAGTTATTTAAATGTTCGAGCGCGTGAATAGGTCTGTCCATAAAATTTAGTTTTTAAATGGGAATGATAAATTTATATTACATACTCCTACAGAGTTTCCTAAAAAGCAGTCATTTATTTTCGGCCTTATTTGCAATAGAAATTACCTCAACACGTCGAGGCTGAAAACGCTCCCTTAGCGCGAGGATAGGCGGGTGACGTCACATGCCTGCTACGCAATATATGCTGCGATACTCTAGGTGTTGCCATAGTGATGTAGTTAATTTTACGGTGACCAGGGTTGTGTAACTACCCCCGGGGGTTGTTTTCACCCTTCAAAGGGGTGGAAAATCAATTTATAAAAATACTTTAATAAACATATTTTTTATACTGTTTTTCAATAATTATAGATGAAAAAAAAAATTCACCGCCTTGAAGGGGAAAACAACCCCCAGGGTGGTTACACAATCCTAATCACCTTGCGTCTTCAAAGAAACGCCTCCTAGAAAATACTAATTTTTTTCTCACAAAAACATATATCAATTTTCCACCCCCTACAAATGTTGAAAGCTGAAATGACAAAAGAGTGTTGTCTCCCCAAGGGGATTTATATTTACCTTAAATGGCCTCTTTTGGCCCTACATCAAAATTTGTTTACCTGTCGGCTGCTCAGATTCATCTGGTGGATGGTAGGTAAGTAAAATTGTAAAAGATCGATAATTACGACAGAAGAGTAAATTAGGATAGTAAAATTTTGGCAACAAACAGCAGAATAATTTATGTTTTGCAAGCAAGATAAATTATTAATTTGACTTAGAGACTAGAAAAAGAAAGAAGGACGCCAGCTGTTAAAACGACCATAGGGCATTATTTGCAAAAAAATTATAGAATAAATACATTAATAATTATCTAATTATGAAAATTACTCTGTGATTTATGAACAATTAATTAATTTTGCTTGACCAACAATTTAGAGAATAGAGGTTTTAATCCAAGAAATAATAAATAAACCGTTGCGTATCAATACAGCTGAATACCTGTTCCCAGCTTTCCTTTTGACTTACAGCGTTTCGTTTGCGTACAAAAATGTGATCTATAATATATTTAGAGTTATTCTCTATTCTATAATTTTATATTTATATCGCCAATAAATATTTGAATCTGATTTTTATTTATATTTTTTAAAAACTTTTTCCTCTATATACAATTTAGAGTTTATTGAGGAGGGTCTGTATGATGCTATTCTACCCATCGTGGTGTTATTTATTTCAAGGGAAACGTCCAAAAGTTTAGTGTCTGTGTGTATGTGCACATTTACTTCCGCAGTAATATATTTTTTTATGTATATAATGAGTCTATCATTTTAATTTATCTTTGAGTTATTATAATGACAATTAAAATTTTGAATACAAAAGTCGCCTACCCAACCTATGTTCCATGTTTCTGAGAGTACGATTATGTCAATGAAATTTATTTTCTCTTTTAAGTAGACTAAAAGTTCATCGAAATTTTTTCTAATGGTTCTTATATTAAAATGAATTATATTTAGGCAATTTACTTCTTCTTTAACGCCATCACTAATATTTTGATATACCTTAGTTCTAATTTCACCATCATGGTATTCTTTTGTAAGACCAAAAACAAAATATTAAACTATTAAAATTTAAAAATGAATGAATGCAACAAAACACTGAAAAGAAGAGATAAAAGTCAGAATAGCCGCTAATATTTTAGAAATTATTTGTCTTTCTGTCTACCTGATGTAGATATACCTTTGATGCTTCTCGGGCTACACACTACATTACGTAGTTCGTAGTTGCCTACACTTTTTTGTTTGCTTGAAGTTGATGGTGTGTTGGTAATCGTGTTTCCCTTCTCCGATTGAGTGTTTCCTAATTGTTTGTGCTTGTGTGTGCCTTTGGTGAATAAAATTGACAAGTCCAACTCACCTGTTTCGGTAGCCCACAAGTACTATAACAAAATTTTGCAATACGATAGCCATAATTTGTTTGTAGTAATTTGTTTTTGTTATTTTAATAAATAAATTTAAATTATTTCGATGTTGCTGATACCTATAAATATTTTGTTCTAAAGAATTGTTTTTCATTATTTTATATAGCGATTTTTTTGTAGCAATGGACTTATTTGTAATCCAAGTAGTTTTCTTTATTTCACTAAATTTAATTTATATTACATTAGTATTTGATTTATGTAGTTTTCCAGTTATTTTTACAAACATCTCAGATGCTATTAACATTTGACTCATTACAAATATCGTTCTAGTTTTCTCTTTCTAATTGCGGTATTAATAATATTAATAACTTTTATTTGCAGTTAATAACATAATTTTTATTTTTTTTTACAAAAAAAAAATTAACATTTCAACTTAGTTATGTACTACAAAAGGACGGAAAAACAATAATAATTGATCTAAGTTTCAACCCCAATCCACTGAAATTAGATAATTAAATGTTAGTCCTTCAAATTAATTTACAATGCAATACCTAAATATTCAATTATTTATTGAGTAAGAGTAATAGAGGAGAGAACTACGGAAAATCTTAAACTAAAAATTAAATTTGAAATAAACAGGTAAGGCCATTTTCATCTGAAACAATTTAAAATGTAAGGTATGACTTAGTTTCATTTAAGGGGTTAAGAGAAATTTTTTGTACATGATTTTAAACTTTGGAAATTTAAAACTTTTATAATAAAACGGTACTTTATTGTACAATAAGAATACGTTATATGAAAAGCATCTACGGTAGAAAGTAGTTCTATAATGTGGTGGTGATATCAGCCCTCTGAATCTCAAGTTCAAGGTATGGACGTCACTGCGGTATTTAATTTTGTTATATAAATATGGGGGGGGGGGAATTATTTAAAACGATATTATGATATAATGTAGTACAGTGGAGCTTCCGCCTGGTTTCTATATTTAACCATTTTGTATCTTTTAATGTACGTGTAACATGTTCGTATTTTATAATATCATATATATACCTTAAACAGGCCTTTTGAATTTTCTCAATTTTATTAATGTTTTCTTTATCCAAGCATGGGCCATATACGGCATCACAATAGTTAAAATGACTCGGCTAGCATATCAGTAATTTTAATTTTAAGGGATTGAGATAGAAAATGACGGTGAGGGTATAAATATTTTAGATTAGCGTATGCCTTCTGTGTACTTTACTTATGTGTTTTTTAAATCGTAAATCAGTGTTCAGCTCAACACCAAGATTTCTTGCCACTCTAATACATACTAATAAGCCCTTGTCACCTACTGTACTATTTATACCAGCTTCAGCTCGCTCTTTGTACTTTCCAAATATAAGAACATATGATTTTGTAGGGTTTATAGTTAGTTTATGATGCTCTGACTTTTCACTCTTTTTCTTAGATCAGTATTAATGATGTCATTAGCCCGATTCAAATCATCATGAAAAAATAAAAAATAAATTTGCGCATCGTCTGCGTATAAGTGAGCTTTACAACTGTTTAAACAATTTGTTATGTCACATGTATTAATGTAAAATAACAAGGGGCCAAGGATTGATCCTTGTTGTACACCACACATTATCTTTCCCTTATTTGATATACCATTACATGTCTCCACATACTGCATACTTCTAATAAAGTTGATTGCACTGCATGAAAATCCAACATAATGTAGAATAGAGAATAATATTGCATGGCTAATCGTATCAAATGCCTTTGAATAATCTAATAGTATTAAAGCTGTTGTTTTCCGGAGTCTATATCCATTACAATATCGTCAATAATACCTAGCAAAGCAGTTGTACAGCTATAACCCGCGCGGAACCCGGATTGATGAGGAGGTAGGATATTGTACATATTAATATGATCGCGAATTTGATAATTCATATTTTTTTTTACCACTTTAGACAATACTGGCAAAATATTAATAGGCCGCAGTTCATTAAAGTCAGATATGTCATTTTTTTTTTAGGCACCGGAACTATACGTGATATTTTCCAAGTGTCTGGGAATACAGATTCTAAAAGGCAACTATTTATAATATTAGTTAGAAAAGGCAGTATGGAAGGACAACACAGAAGAAACATGTCTATATTAATTTAATCTGACCCTGTAGATTTAGATTTTATATCCAATAAATATTTATGAATTATCGTCTCAGATACAGGTACAAAGAAAAATAATTATTTAAAATTTACTTTTGAATTTCGACTATAAAATTGTAAGAGTTCATTATCAGGTGCAGATAAATTTTTAGAATGTTGCAAAAGTGTGCATTGATTTCGTTCGGTATATTTAATATTTCGGGTAGTGTACTCGTATGAACTTTATTATAAATACTGAGTTCTTTTAATTTCTTCCAGATTGTTTTAGAATTATTGCCATTATTTACACAATATTCAAGATAGGCTTTTTTTCATTAATTATGGCAATGTTAATTTGATTTCTTATACCTTAATGTTTCTTTATCTAAATATTTATTTTCCTTTATTGCCTTATTTTTACTTTTTTACTTCAGGGTATAATATGCTACGCTATAACGTAGGTTTCTCAGTATCTCTGAAGTTTAAAAAAAATGCATCTCAACTGATACGTCTGGTTGTAATGGTGATTAATTTAAGAACAGTCGCATGACCGTCTGTCAAAAAATAACTCGGAAACCATTCGTTAACAAACCTTAGTTATTAGAGCACACTCGATTGTCTGTTAATAAATATACCATCGTAAACATCTGGAAAAAAATAATTTTCCTATAATTATATCTGTCATTTACGAAATGTTGCGCTAAAGTGCCTGGATTATAGAGAATCATTTCTTGTAGTAAAAGGCAGAATACGAATAGGAGATAAGAAAGGAAAAAAGGAAAAGATAAAGATGAAAGAGGACAAAGATAATTTAATATGGACAAGTCAGTGGAAGTGAAAGAGCGAACGTCCATATTACAATATGCAAATTTAATCTCCAATTACTAGGATGGTTGAGTTAGTTTTATTGCTGAAGGGAAAACACATGAATGAAGTTTATTTACAATGTAATGTATCTTATACGCTGCTATATACAAAGCCCTATTGTATTTTATACAATAACAACATCCGAATTGGGAATTATAACCGTTTCATATAGAACCTAACAACATTAAAAAATAAAACTTCAAACGGATTACATCCTTTTAACACGGCAGGCCAAATTAATTGGTTTTAATATGGGATGTTATAATGTACTTTCAATGTTCAAAAATCAAATTAAGGGACGAGGAAAAACAACTACACGTGCAGCATCTGCCGAAAGTAAATATTTTGAAATATATTATTGAGCACGATTTATTTCTAACAGCAAATTTGTATCATCGAAAATATCTGGAATATTTATAAAATAAAATTAGTAGATAAACAAAGATAGTTCTGCCATCAATTTCTCATGTCTTCAAAGCTGATGCCCTCTTGCGGGTTTTGAGAGGAAGTTTTCTCAAGACACTAGTGATCATGACTTCACAGCCCCCGGCTTATAGAAGAAAATATTGCGGTTTATAAAAATAAGACGGAGGTATGAGAAAATAACATGACAGTTTATGGAAAAACTTGCGCGGTGGGCGATGGAAAAAACAGGGCGGTTTTGCAACGAACTTCTCTCGATTTTCTCAAAAGAGAAATTTAATTACAACAGTAGCTCCAGTAGCTCAGAGGTTTAGGGTATTGATTTATAAAAACTGAGAGTTTACTGTCAGCAACAATCAAGGGCGCCAAGTATTAAAAAAAAACTAAAACAAAGATGAGCTACAAAATCTACTAATAAATAATATTCTCAAATGATAGAGGAAGGCAATAACAAACAAATAATTTAAAATAAAAAGATAATGATAATATGAAATTTATAAAACAAAAAATTATAGAAAATGTAAACAGAATTTAAAAGTTTAATAAATAATAATTAAAATAAATAATAAATTTGAAATTTAGCCAAGAAAAATTTAAAATTAAATTTCAAGAAATTTACACTTTGCAAAGCTTGTACAAGTTTTTAAAAAAAAATTATTGAGATTTAATAGCTGGTTTTTACAAATATTCTTCTGATTAAAATTTCTGGTGGCAAAAATGTGGATCTTACTCAATTATTCAATTTGGCTATATTGGACGGAACTCCAGACGGGAATCCAAATGCTGAAATGTGCTGCAACAGCTAGAAGATATATTTGTGCTGTGTAGCTAGATGGCTGGGAGCACTCCGGTTATTGACAGCAAAATCCCTTGTAATATATTCCATAAGTCCACCCGGTATATCTAATGCTTGCGACGATCCATCTTTGCTTTCGATGTTGGTTGGTCTAGGAGTTACATAAAAAATGGTGAAATCAGTGTAACAGAGACGAAAATAAATTAACAAAGTAACAATATCAATTAACTTTGCAAATCGATGAAAACAATAATTATAGTGAGGCTATAACTATCGCAAGGTAAAAATTCTTAGTAAGTAAAAATTAAATTTGATGGGAAAAAAATGTTTAATTACTGATATATAAATGCATAAATAAATTGAACTTGAATTAAATAAATTTCAAAAGTTCTAATAGTTTATAAATAAATAAATACACCACATGACGACCCCCTTTATCCCGGAAGGCTAGAAGAGCCTTGTGTGGGAGGGGGCTACACACTTAGAGACAAGGGACACACACCCAATATCCGCGTATGGTGGAAAAATCCCTCTCACAATATTTTCCACTGCCACGACAGGGGATCGAACCCGGGACTTTTGGATGAGAGACAAGTGCGCTCACCTTCCGACCATCAGTTATTTTAAGTAAACTATCTATTTTACTAGCAATCAAAAAAATTACAAAAAACTTGAAATAGTTCTCAAGGTGAATGTTATAAAAACTACCAAAAATATATTGATGAAATTTACTGCCTTTCAGCTTCAATGAAAATTATTTGCTACTAAAATACAGATGAAAGTTAGATAAAAATGATTACTCACTTATAAAAATTACGAAAATGTTCAAGCTGAAGGCTTAGAAAGCATTGTTGGCTTCGCTACCAAAATTTAAATGATAACCCTTTAAATTATACAACGTTGAATCAGGTGTTTAACATTAATAATAAATTTATAAAAATGAAAAACTATTATATAGATTACTATATATGAAGCTCTATGTGAATAAGAAAAAATTAAGATATTGTTATGTGCTGCCCTCTAACAGTGAGGAGAGTGTAATTACTCCCTGGCCAGTAGGGTGGCGCCATCTGTGGGTCAACTGGCGAACCGCCATTTAGTAGTGCCTAAGAAAACTCTAGAGGATTCCAGTACATTCTGGAAGGTTCTCCAATAAGATTCTGGTACATTTCAAGTGTGTATATAAAGAGATGAATCCAGCAAATGGGGGAACAGTTCAGTGAAGTATACAGTACAATTCTAGTATACAGAGAGAGTTTTAGGTTAGATAAGAGTTGACAAGTGATTTTAAAGTAAAGTAGAGTTGTGATTTAAATGTAGTGAATTTATATTAGATTAAAATTATTATTAGTTGTGTGAGTTTTAAGGATTAACTATTGTAATTTAAGTGATTAATAAAATAGTGGTTAGTAGAGATTCTTGTTGCAAATTATTTGAATCTACAGAGTGTTTACTGAAAATTGTAAACACGTAACAATATTAACTAGATACAATGCAATGAAGAAACATTGGAAATTTCTCTGAATTCCAGGATCCCTCACTATCCAATAATAATAATAATATATCTTATTCAAATTTAAATGAATTAATAATTACATAAGATATTCGCTCACCTTGAACAGTTCAGCAGTGTTTGAAGAGGTCTTGGGTTCCAAAATTTACTGAATCAAATTTGGCACACGCCGGGTACATGAAGATCCAACCAGTACAGAATGAATATTTAGAATTTCCAATGTTGCTATTGCATTTGTTGTTGTACCTGAAAAGTATACCACACAGCAATATCTATCCTCACACAATAGAAAAAAAAAATGATGCCCGAATCAGGCAACAATGGTTAATTGTACATCACTATAGTAATTAACAAATATATTGGTAATCTTTACCGTATACCCAAAAATATATCCCCACAGAATATCTATATATTAAGATTATTAAAAATGGGGCGAGCGTGGGTACGTCTTTACTATGTACATACTTCGATATGCGATGTAAAGCAACGTAAGGCGCGGTTAGTAGTTGGATGGGTGACCGTTCCAACGAAGACCGCGTTCTCGCCTCACATATCTTCCAGCGGCTTATATATATATATCAGTGTATGCGCTGAAGCTATACAACCTTAGGCGAGGGTTGTATAGGGGGTATACCATCCTTCGGAGGGGATGTAAAGCCGTCGGCCCCTTGTCTATTAAATGTTAGGCAAATAAAAGATCCCTACTCTTTTTAAGGGAAGAGGTCCGGCAAAATTCCTGGTTGGGGGTAGCTCGTCTACAGGCGTCGGTGTTAGGTCTCAGTAGCGGAAAAAGGCCAACGTTAAATAAATGTATAAAAAAAAGATTATTAAAAAATAATAATAAAATTCAACAATAATTAAAGGATTAACACCATACAATCGAATATAAATTCGCAAAGTTATTACTCACCAGGTTCATTTAATGGCTCGCGTGATAAGAAAAGAGTGAAAAACCTTTATCAGACAAAGACACCAGCTTAGGTCATGTGTCCGTACCATTAGTTGTATTTAAAAACGGCCAAGGTGTATCGAAACTTAAGGTGAGCCAATGTAAATATTCTCCATCTGTTTAAATTAGACTGATGAAAATACTTTATTTTAACAAGGTAACATTACAAATGGAAAGAAAAACAGTAATAGAACTAAAATTTCATTACAATTTACATAAAAACGTGTGGAGCAGGATTAGTTAGTAATAATAATAATAACATTTATTCACGTAGGTAGTAAATGTACATATATGAAGTGTCTAAATTCAAGCAGACAATAAACAATTATAAAATATCCACACGTATATATACACACATGATGTCATACTTTTTCTTTTCCTTTTTAACCTAAGAAGAGCTGAAGACAACTAAAATTTGAAAGGAACTTTGATTTATTCCTCAACGCGGACTGACACGTGATATTATCGAATTTGGTGTCTAATGTCCTTCTGGTCGAAAAATTTTAGGCAAATTTTATAGTTAATTTTATTAATGCAGCAGCAAATTAAATGTATTAACAAAATTACACAATTTATAACAGGCATAACGGTCATATATTCATATACAAAAATTCCGGCAGCTGAATTTTTTTATAAGTTTCGCCGGTTAAGGGTAATAATAATATATTTATTAATATGTTCATGTTCAGTGAATATAAGCTGTATAAGCCAGGGGCTGTAATACCATGACCACTAGAAACCCAGGACTCTCCCGATGGCATCTGAGAACTTAATGGCGTTTTCGATGTAGAACGGCCTTTGTTTATCTACAAATGTGATAATAATTGGAATCAATATGTCACGTAGTTTAAGGAAATATACATAATATCTCAAAATAAGGAACTGCTCAATCAATAATCGCCATAACTTCCATATTTAAAATAATATCTTGCTGTGGATTTTATTTTATTCAAATTAACGGATGGTGACAAATGGACGATTACAAAGAACTCAAAGAATAATGTATACAAAAATACGTCCACTTTCACCGCTGTGATATGATGTATTATCAGGTTTCTACTATCCCTCTCAAAAACTCAACGTATCTCGCTTTCCAATAAACTAAAACTTCAAAACTAATCCGAAATTAGTATAAAAATTAGTAACAACCCGTTAAATAATAATGATGATGCTCGTCTAGTAATTCCATCGTATACTTTAAAGTCTTTGGGCTTCCGCATCTACAAACAAATTTAAAATTCCTCCTTACTTCGCTCTTGTGAACAGACAAAGTGTGAATTCTCGGAGCGTCATTTGACAAATATTTGCACATTTCGTAGAAGTGTGAATAAGTTTAGAAAGGGCCAACGGAGTAAAAACAAAGGAGCTAATACAATTAAATATATAAGGCAATTATTGTAGCGTTTTCTAATACGCCACTCAGCCTGGGACAGAAATAAATCTTTCTTCATAAAAAGTCGCAACTCGAAATTAATTGCAGGAGAAAAATTATTTCACAAGTTTTGAACAGGGGAAGATGATAAAAGATATGACATACCGGGTGTAACAGGATCATGGTATACCCTCTTTTCTCCTTTATTTTTGAAGATAATTGATTGAAATTAAGACGTACTACATACAAATAGTAGATCTCTACTCTTTGCTACATACATAATAAGCGACAATTTTTGACATACAATTGATTTTTTTTCACTTCCGGTTTCGCCGGAAATGACACTAACTTTCGATTTTTAATGGAACACCATGTATATTATTGCATTTTTGAATTCTGCATAATTTCCTGAATCCAACGATGCCAAATAAGTAGCAATTCAAACATCATTTTTTAAATAATATAATTTTTCATTTTTCATTTAAGTGTGCCATGACAGTTCCGATTTATTCTAAATGATTCGTGTAATGCTACAAAAATCGAAATCCTGTTAAAAACACTAAATTACGTGATTTATGAGCAAATCAAATTCACCAAAATTGTTTTTGGGGAAAAACTCTATTTTTTCAAATGGAACCATATCGGTACCGTGGTACTATTTACATACAAACAAAATTACAGCTAAAAGAAAAGAATTTTGTTCTAATTAAATGTTACGAAGTAACTAAGGTGGCTTTGAAAACAATGAAATATTTAGCTTGTCAAACATTTGTTGGTTTAACGGTGTTTTTATTGTGTCTTTAAAAATTGTTTGAAATTCTTGTAATTGTCTTCAAAATGCCGCAAATTTATACAAGAGATGAAAATGTGGATGGGGAATGTAAAAGAAATGCAGTTGCGGCTACCGATCTTTATGCCCAACGATATGCTGATAGACAATGTACAGCGAAAAATTATTTTAAACGTGTTGAAAGCCAATTCCGAAGAGAGCCCAATAATGATCCCGAAAAAAACTTCATTATTGACGAAGGAACGGAAATGTTTTGGCTCGAATAGAAGTTGATAATACTGTTTCTTTAAAGCAAGTTGGGTTTGAATTGGACATCAGTCATCAAACAGTAAACCAAATTTTGCACAAATAGCACTATAAATCTTTTAACTACCAATTGCGCCAGCATTTGTACGAAAGTGATTACGAACGTAGGATGGAATATTGCAATTGGATTTTGTATAATAACGTATAGCCAAACAATGATTTTTTGGGACTGATTGTATTTTCGGACGAGTCAAGGTTTACAAATTTGGGGCTATTTAACCGACAAAATACAAAATATTGGTCACAAACAAATCAAAATTTATTACGGGAGGGTAACTTCCAAGTGCGGATCGGTTTCAATGTTTAGCTTGGAATAACCGGTAGTATAATCATTGGTCCAATAATATTTGAAGGACCTCTGACTGGTGCCAGATACTTGAGATTCCTGGAAAATGAGGTTGAAGATGGCGCTCCTCCCCGTAATTCAAGAATAGTAATGGATTACCTTCAACGGAGATTCAAAGAAAACGTAATTTCGACGGATGGTACTGTGAGGTGGCCTCCAAGGTAACCTGATTTAGCTCCCCTTGATTTCTTTGTTTGGGGTCATTTAAAAAACATTGTCTATGCAACCACCGTTACAACCCGTGAAGGCCTGGAGCTACGGGTAAGACGAGCAATTAATAGCATAACGGCCCAGCAATTGGTGAACGTTCTTCGAGAAACAGCTAGGCGAGTTTAAAAGTGTATTGACGTTAATGGACAGAATGTTGAACAACTGTTGTAATGTTTTGTGTTAATTTTTTTGTATTCCAAAACCACCTTATATGTATCAAGGTAATTGGAATAAAATTGTATTTTCTTTTAGAAGTAATTTTATTCGTGTTTATAGCACATTTTAATACGACATATGAATAAATTTCTTATTAATAGTACTAATAAATAGTACCACGGTACCGATATGGTTCTATTTAAAAAAATTGAGTTTTGCCCCAAAAACAATTTTGGTGAATTTTATTTGCCCATAAATCACGTAATTTAGTGTTTTTAACGGGATTTCGATCTTTGTACCATTACACGGGTTATTTAGAATAAATCGAAATCATCATGGCACACTTAAATGGAAAACTAAAAATTATATTATAAAAAAACAGATTAAATAAAAATTAGTGATATCAGAAATTTTTGTTGGTCGCATCAACTACTAAACTAATTCGAAAAAACTCAGGTTTACATTCTTATCTTTTTAGTTCATTTCATTGATTTGAGTGCATTCACTGTACTCTAGATGCAACAAATAAAAATGATTAAATTGTTATTGAGGGCTTTCTTAATCCCTTCAGCGCTAATGACAGTGGCCAAGGACTACCAGCTACATGTCTTCCGATGACAACTAAGAAAGAGCATGTGGCGAGACTCCGCATAGCTTATTTATTCAGCAATAATTACAAGACAAGAAACAAACTGATATTTCTTAGGAATATCAATATCCCGTATCTCCAAAACAAATAATTTTTATGCATTTATTTATGAATTTCTTTTTCTTAAGACTAGAGAAGGATAGCACTCCAAAATATTTTAGCTTACTTATTTGCACCCGTCTTTATAGATACTTTAACAGAGACTAAGAAAAATATTCAACCAATATTGTAAGTAAAAAATGAAGGAATAGAATACTTTTAATGGAAAAGCATTTAGTGTAGCCAACTCAAGACGCCAATTATTAGCCCAGACAGGCGCTGACTCGTTATAAAAGTGGACACCTGACACCAGAGACTACAGCACCGGTAAGGGTAACTGATATAGAGCGACAGTTATTACCGAAATTTATTTTTTGTTCGGAAAATCAACAAACTTTTAATTCTCTTTGAAAGAAAATAAAGAAATTGTTATCAAATAATACATTGCAGAAATTCAATTTGCCAGAGGGTTGCAAATTAATCCTTTAGGGATTATAAGTTATATTTACCTCCTATATATCTGATCAAGTATCTAAGAAAATTGTTTAACTATTGGTTTTCTTTTTACGGGCTTCGGAATATTTAAAAATAGTTTATTTGAGTTGGATATTTACGTCTGTTTGTTTGCTCTTTTATGACTCGAGAAGTATTAAAAAAGTAACTGTTTTCATGTACATTTTCTGATAATAATGAAAAAAATTTTTTAAGAAAAAACTAGTTATTTCAATTTCAAATATTTCCAATATAAATAAGTACAAATAGTCAAATACTGCACTATTAAATATGAGTGATGATATAAAAGCTTTTGATAAGGGTCAGGCAACTGTTTTAGTATTGTTGGACTTTATTAAAACTTTTGACACGCTTAATAATAGTCTTCAAGTTGCTAAATGTAATTATTTTGGTATAAATCCTGTATCATGTAACTTTTTAGAGAGAAAGTCATTATAAATAACGAAGTCTTTGATGATCTGCCTATTATATCCGGTGTACCCCAGGGCTCAGTCTTGGGGCCTGACAAACAAATCACTCTAATGTGCAGTTTTTTGCAGACGATACATAGGTTTGCCATCATCTTCCAGCAAATACAATACAACACGCTACAGCTATTATCAACAATGACTTGTCAAATAACAATAACTATGCTAATAAACATAACCTAAAATTGGGCCCCTTGAATCTAAAGTTCTTATTACTTCAAAAAAATAACATGATAATTTAAAATCAGTCATATCCATCAAGATTGATAATCAAATTATACCCTTTGTAAACATAGCAAAAATTTTGGGAGTAATATTTGACGGAAACCTCAGATTTACAGATCATACCAATGATATTTTAAAGCAGTGTAAGACTAAAGTTACTCTATTCTAGTAAGTATATTTTGAATAAAAATACCACAGAGACGCTATACGAAAGTTTAGTTCTATTTAAAGTGGCTTACTGAAATATCATGTGCCACCCTTGTCTTGACGCAATCACATGCAATAGACTGCAAAAAAAACCAAATACTTGTTGTACGTTTATTAATAATTTAAGTAAGTATGTTCATATAACTAACGCTTTTGTGGATCTGTGATGGCTAAATTTAAATAATCTATTTAAATATCACATTCTTGTTTCTGTACAAAATTTTCTAAGAAGTGCAACACCAAAATATTTGCGAGAAAAGCTTGTATCACGGGAAGCCATTCATAATATGAATATTCGTAATCAAAAAAAGTTAACTATGCTCCAACATAAGACAGCCATCTTCCAACGTTCCTTTATGTATAATGCAGTGAGATTGTATAATTACTTAAGTGCTGACATAAAAATTTATCTGTTACTTTATTTAGGAAAAAATTAAAATATCTTACTATAAATCAGGGAATTTTATGAATATTTATTTCTATCTCTCTCTTTAGGTTAATTACTTTAGATTAATATAAAGGGAGCAGAATTCAAAAAACTGTATTTACAATATCCCGTGGGAATGTGATAAATGTTATGTGGGTGAGTCATCCAGACTTTCAGTGTGAAGTTAGATGAGCACAAGAATTAAATTAGAAAGAATTAAATTCAGAAATCAAAGATTCGTGAACATGCTTGGGAAAACGGACATAGAATAAACTGGGACTCGGCAAAAATTTTAACAAAAGAAGCAGATACCAAAAAAAAGAAAAATTAAAGACTCAGCAATAATCTTATTAAATGAAGATAAGTGCGTATCGAATTGTTCTGTAGATATTTGTACAACCTGGCTACCAATGTTAAAAGAAGAACCTTACAAACTCAACATTATCTAAAAGAAAATATCATCAAATCTATGTTTTGTGTAAGTAGTAAGTATCTATGGAAATAACATAAACAGAATCTTAAAGCTGTGTATTTGACATACACAGCAAAATAAGAGCTCTTCCAAAAAAAAAGCTTTGAAAACGGAAAGAGACTACTTTCCAAAACGTCAGCAAAGTGCATTATTTTTGTGTTTGTTCCGATTTATATTAATTGCAAAACATAACCTCTGACTATTCCTTTGACGTAAACGTCACGGTCGCAGAGGCTTTTTTCCAATAATTCTTTGCCTCACCTTCCTGTTGATTGGCCCGAAATTTTCGTTCAAGTACTATCGAATAGGCAGTGCATATTATGACGTATATAGTTAAGACATACTTGAATACAAATATTTTATATTCTACACTCTTAATAGAACTATGCTTTTCTGGCACAGGAAATAAAAATTCTTATACCTGATAATTTTCATAAAAATTAACGACTTTCAAGAAAATCACGAAAGATATGCATTGTTTTTCTTTGGAGGTTGACTCCCCAAAACATCTGCTGGAACTTTTTCTTATATGGAAAGACGCTTAATGAATGCTGCACTATAAAACTCAGGATATAATTAATAGACTAGGCGGTCGTTTCGACTTAAATTCGGATTCGATTTTTTTGCTGGAGTCAATTCAGAAGGTAGTACTGATTATGAAAATCCATGTTACCAGACGGTAACCTTTGTCGTTATTTTTTAAATCAATTTTATTTATGACAAGTAGAAAAAAAAGTTTTTTTCATCAAACATTTTTTTTTATATTTTTGATCGATTTCCGACAAGAAATGTTCAATGACTTTTTTTCATAAAGTTGATATTTTCAGTGTTATTAATTTTAAAAATTATTTTTTTACAATATATATTTTTTTATAATATCTTTAGACTGTATATAAACTTCCGATAAAGAAAATTGCCGATTATTAATTTGTTATATGTAAAAATTATTTGTTTTTACCCGCCCACACGTGCCAGCCGTCCTAGTTCTCTCCGAGTACTGTATTGCTGTCTTATGCGTATCGTGCGATTTCTGATATTTATGTACCTATAATGATCATTAATTTATCACTAATTCTATTATCATTAATTAATTATTATAAATTTATTTAATTAATTAGGTAATTATTTAATTTAATATAGGTTTCTTATTAAATTATTAGTCTCCTCATAAAAAATGTACTGATATACATATCATTCCATTTAAAAAAAGGTCCTGTAATATCGTTTTTGCTCGCCTTGTATGTTCGAAAATAATTTCCAGTTATAGACTTTTTATCTAGTTTACTTGCAATTCTTTTTAAAATTTCTAACTATCGTAGAACTCGAAATATCTAGGTCCGAGGTACTATTGCCCCACCCTATGTATAAAATTCAAAGTTATACAAATTCAGTCATCAAATCCCTTTCCTAAGCTTATTCTACGAATTTGTTCATTTCACTTACAATAATTAATGATCACGATAAGTACATAAACAACAGAAATCTCACGATACGCAAAAACAGCATGCAACACAGTACTTGGAGAGAACTAGGACGGCTGGAATGTGGGCGCGGGTTAAACAAATAATTTTTACATATATAACGAATTAAAAAGTGGCTCAGCGTCTCAACGCTTACATGTTAGACTTGCAACCAGAGTCTCGGCTTCAAATCTTGTCTAGGGTATGGATTTTTACTGGCGTTTTTTCATGTGTTACCGACTTGGTGGCAGTGGACTAGACGAGGTTGTGTGAGAGACAACACGGCTAGTTGCTGTACCACTCCTGAGTTCGAGTCCCAGTTACGGCAGATGGCAATTCCATGGAGAATGGTCGTTATATGCTATGTGTATGTCCAGGTTGAGTGATGGAATAGCTAAAGCTAAACTCAGCCAGCACGTTAATATAAACAAGGCGGTGAAATAAAATATAACAAAAATAAATAAAATAAAAGTCGACAATTTTCTTTATTGGATGTTAATACGCAAAGTTTAAAGATATTATAAGAGATTACGTATTGTAAAGAAACATTTTTTTAATACACTTTTAGAGGATCATAAAAAGGGAAATTGGCGATTTTTCAATTTTTAAAAGTTAATAACACTGAAAATATCATTGGAAATCAATTTTAAAAAAAATATATTCTTTCCTTTTATTTGGGTCTTCTGCCACATGCATTATCCTCTTCAAAAACAAATCATTTTAAGAAATAACTACTCAGGTTACCGTCTGGTAACATGGATTTTCATAATCGGTACTAACTCCTGAACTGACTCCAGCAAAAAAATCGAATCCGAATTTAATTCCAAACGACATCGCCCATACCGCCTAGTCTATAACAATTTACCACACATTTATCTGACGGTTATTAAAATACAACTTCATAATTATGAAAATCTTATTCCTGACGCATTCGGTTTTTATGACATGCATATGGTACCAGCTAGTTTAGCGAACCGCCTGTTCACTAAATGTATACTCCGCGTATATCAAAGGTTAAGATTTACATTTAATAATTACTGTTTTATCGATAAATTATCTATTATAATAGGGAATTACGCGGCTAAACTATAGTGGTTAAACTTATGTAGAACGTAAATTCCTTTTACTATGTTCAGCATATAGTAGCTATTTATTATCCTTTAATTTACTCTTTATTAGCTTCTGAGGCAATTATTGCGAGCAACTAATTTAGGTTTAATTCAACATTGCGAACGTTATATAATTATACAGATATGTAGGGAAAGAGGTAATTACGAAATAATTTTGAAAAACATAACTTGCGCAGCAGACAAAGGTGTAATAGCACACTGGCATTTTAATTTCTAATTACACTTTCTCCTAAATAGGTCAGAGAGGCTACGCAGACCTTTAACTCGACTCCATATTTAATCAGAGTAAAAACTTCTCGTCCCGAGCTTTGTAAGTATGAAAGCTGTAAAGAATATCTTATACAAACAGATTTAATTTTTTTGTTCTCTCAGGATTTATGTCTTTATATTAAATGAATCATGTTTCGGAAAGTTATACTGCGTAATAAAATATAAAATTAATTTATCCTTGTTCTTCTGTTGTTGCGTGGAGTTCCTTGGGTTTACCTTATAGTCCAGAGACTGTAAGCAAAGTGGTGGAATTGCTGAAAATCGAAATGACGAATTCATTCATTTTAACCAGAATGTCGAAAAGCTGGATGCTGCTCATTTTCAGATACCCACGGATTACAGACCTTTCCACTAAGCACATTTTATTGTAAATCACTAGATCAAGAATTCTGTTGTAAGTATTTATGGTTATGCTCCAACAGAATTGTTTCACCCATGATATTATTTAAAGCCAAAACTATACTGTTGGCTAGTCCGGTTTGCAGGAAATGGGCATAGTCAGTTATATTGAAATCAACTAATTTAGGACGCCGCTATTTATACTAATATTAAACATAATAATTAAAGAAAGAAGCAATTCAAATAAATTTTCATGTAACGCCTCCGCTGTGTTAGGCGGTTTAAAAATTACTACTCGCATTTGCGCCCACTTCTATTGAATGTGTTTAATAGTGAATCTATTGTTGTAAATCGCATATATTCGATACTATCTCCTATGACTATGTAGGTTGAAACTTAAATATAAACAATTGTAAGTCAAGCAACCGAGATGATATAGATTTGTTTCATTTAAGCAGATCGATTGGGGTTTCATCGATAAATCCTTCATCGGTACAGATGTGAAATCTGAATTTTAATGTTTGTTTCTGCTCTGGTTTAGTTTTTCAAAGTTAAGTTCAAAATTTTAATTAATGATACAAAGGTCACTTTATTCTGGTATAGTTGAGGAAATCACTATATTAAAATACGGTCGTGGAGAGAGACCTAATCCCCTCTATGGGGACTATTATCAAAAATCAATAGAATTTTTGTTATGCAGAAATGCATAATCAGGATAATTTTCAACCTTTATTACAGACAATCCTGTCGTGACACTTTCAGAATGACAAAAATTATGACCACACCTAGTATTTGTATATTCAAAATTTTGTGTTTTATGTGCCTACAATGATTATAAAAAACTTTGTCTTAACTCAGATATACATCAATATAAAATTCGTGGATCAAACAAAATTTACATAGATAACTATAGGCTTTGAAAATATAAAAAATTTCCTTATTATGCAGGTGCTCATATTTACAATGCACTTCCTGACAAATTCAAAACGGCACCCACCTTAAAAGTATTTCCGAATGAACTAAAAAATTATCTACTAAATAACTCGTTTTAAAGTGCAGAGGGATTCTGTACAATAAATTCTACTTGATTGGTACCAAAAATAGTTCAAAATTTTATGTTAGAATTTCGGTGTCATGTGTATGTATATAATTGTATAAGTTTTTTATTGGGACAAAATCTTACTTTATATTTAATTGTTTAAGTACTTAATATCTTTACTTACTTTACCTATTTATTCATGAGTTTGTTTTTATGTCTTGTTCGTTATTATATGTTTTTTGTGGCCTTGTTTGTTTTATACATTTTTATGACATATTTATAAGTTTACAGTTTGCAGACAATTCCGAGTTCCAACATCGAAACGTTTGTGCGACCCATGATCGGCCGTCAAGAGATCAGGTCGAACATGGCAAGGATCGATTCCACCGTCGACCGTAGATCCCGACGGCAAATAGGACTAGTGCGACGACCGCGGCGAGCCGCGATCGCCTAGTAAAGTCACATTATTTTGAGCCTTTCGACTCTCGGAACTTCAGAAGATATCGTTGCCACCTTTGACTAGAAAGGATACGGCCTTAGAGGCGTTCAGGCATAATCCCACAGATGGTAGCTGCGTGAATCAAATGTCCTGTTACAGTTCAATTTAACATTTATACATTATTTAAAAAAAATCTCTAAATCATTACTTTATCTCTTACGTTTAATGTCTAACGAATTCGTGTTATCCGTCGTCACGCGTAATATTTATTATTTAGTTGTCTATATGAATTCGCAATTGTAAGGAATCTGTTGCAGGTATAGGCATGGCGTTATACATTTTGTTGTGTAGCGTGTTGCATATACTTAAGCTCTCTATTTCTGTAATTCTTAAGCTAGGAAACCAATAACTTTTAATTAGTTTATAGGTAGATTCCTATAACCGACTGACGATCGGTAACACAGATTTATTTCTTCACAATAGTTTTTGGCTTAGGTTTTGTCTTCCGGTAGTCTGTCACTTTTCACGTGTAATTCGCTCGAACGCTTGGCAATTTATTAAGTGGTATTTTTACGTGCTCGTTGCGATTTTTGAAACAAGTAATTTCACCATTTTGGGATATATTCGCAACGTTTTATTTTTCGGTTATCCATTTATGTTTGGACGAGTGCATATTTTTATGGTATTGGAAATCGATTGTCTTCATTGGAAGGATCTATACGTAAAAGCCATTTTTGCCAAATTTACACGAGGCCAAGGACATCCAAGGTCAACAACATTTCTCTAGGAAAACCCTCCGAAACGAGGGTTCTTTTTTCCACCTACGGTTTCGCCTAGGATTTCGTAGTTTTTCTACGTTTTTTTTTTGTCTCCCCTGAAACAAGCAACTTTTTTTTTCCACTGGTCTACACGTACTTATGTTACTTCTCCTTGCTGGACTGGAATTTCTTTTTTGTGGAGGAGCCATCCATTTTCTGGGTTAATTGATAGGCTGGAAGTTGCCATTCCTGAAATTTGAGCCGAAGCCGAAGCCCTGCTGCCTGCAAGTTGTATCCTTCTTGTACCATATATATATTGATTTTTTTTTAAATATATTGTATATTTTTCTTTTCAAAAAATTTCACCACTGCTAATTTTGCTAAACATTTTATGAAAATATTCTGTCAACTAATTAAAACATCTATGATATTTATTAGGGGGGTTTAAGCACTTACGTAAGACGCGTATACCCAGTTAGATACATATTTTTTTTGTGTGTTAATTTGTCTGTCATACCATACTCTACGTTATTGTACTGTTGAATGTTATAAAGTTACTTCGTTTATTGTTATTAAAAGATAAAACTGAATTTGAATTTTTCATTATCGTCTCGCTAAGTAATTTATTTCGTAAATTTAAGGTTACATTGTACTTGAGCTGGTATTTGGAGAGAAAAAAAAATTTACTTGGCGCCCTGATACATCATAGTAATTTAGAACCCCGACCATCTCCACTGTTAGTCAGCCGGCAAATACCGTTAGTCAACAGACGACGACCAACTAGTTACGTCAGATTGTAATTTTAAAATTTGACGTAGCAGTCCAAACCTGCGGTTCGTACTGAGCAGGATTACTATCGCAACGAAGACTCATCAGTAGGATAAAACTAACTTGTCTCACGACGGTCATTTTATGTTTACATATTATAATTATATTTTTGTATTCTTCTTGGTTCTCACTTCTGACAAAACCAATATTTTTCATTTTATGTAACAAATTTATGGTGAATAAATTCAATCTGTTCTGTTCTCTTCTACTCTACTCTACTATACTCTACTATACTCTACCTACTCTACTCTACTCTACTCTACTATCTTATACTCTACTCTACTCTAATCTACTCTACTCTAATCATTCCTGACCTTAAAAAATGTTGAAAAGCTTCTGAAGCAATTTTACCCATGTTAAAGGTATAATTCTTTTAATTTGCTTGGACTATAGGCAGTTTATAAATTAAGATCATTTGATCAGCAATTTTATGATTTTCAGCGCAATTATACCAAGTCAATTTATTTGTACGTTTGTTTGTTAGATCTATGATTGCAGCCTCTACAGTTAAAGTATCTTGGTGTAATCAGATGTTCATTAATACTATATTTTTTCCACCCAATATTAATTTTTCCTATATATCTTAGGCTTCAATTACTAAATTCGCACTTTTCTCTCTATAGTGGTCGTGACTTATTACAAAAATCACTTTTCTCACTATTATCAAAGGTAGAAGCTCGTCCTCCTTTCCTCCTTGATTCCCTGCTACATAATTGTGGTAATGGATTCCTCTCTTACCTCTGTTATATTAAGAAAAGATTCTCGAACCTGCGATAGTAAAACCAATTGTCGGAAAGGAGTGTATCTCATACAGATTTGTTTTATTCGCGATAACAAACGAAGCTATTACGTGAAAAGCTGCTAGTAGCCTCAGGCTCAGGTAGTTTGTGCGAATCTGGACGCCTGAATTGGCTTTGTCAAACGTGACGTTGTTTTTACGTTCACTTTCACAAATCCTAAAGCAGTAAACCCTAATAGCTTCTAAAAGTTGAAAGTTTTATCCGCGATAGTCTAATGTAAGTATTATACAATTCTACAAACTTTGCGAGAACAAATTAGTGCAAATTGTAAAGGGTACAATTACCTGCTACAGTTGAACAATAAGAAATTTGCTAATTTAATAAATTTAATTTGCATTATGGTAATAAATGTAAATCGATTATTCTTGTGCCTGCTTCTCTTATCTTCTATTAATTAACGAACGTTTTATAAATCGTAGCAACGAAATATCTTAGTAACTTTTTCCGAAATTAAATTGTATATTATATAAAATTTGAACAGAGTTTTTTTATTTATTTTATACATTTGCATGTTTTTCCAATCGTGTACGTGGGACATAAGAATATAATTTTACAAAATTGAATATCAAAAAATTAAATACAATCAAATACCGAATATAACCTCCGCTGAAGATATTTTCCCAAAGGAACTGCTGCTTAGCAACACTTCCTGTGTTCAGAAATATATAGAGTGATTCAAAATGTATTGCTTTAAAACCGGAGGAAGGACACCCTAACTAACAATTTGATGTTTTGTAGAAGCTGAAAGAATGTTTATGTAATATTTTTTATGAAACAAAATTGTTGATATAAACATTTCTAAAACGTTTATACAACGCTTATAGACGCAAAATGGGCACAGTTTATAAAACAATGTAGTTCTTTAATTTATTTTATTATGGCTCTCACAGGTATTATAAAATAATTGTATAAACGTTTACATAGAATTTTAGAAAATGGTAGACGATAATTATAAAATAGTTTTATAGCAAACCGTTATAAAACTTAAACCTATTTTTGTAATATATCAATTATAAAATTTTATAAGCATTGTATTATTATCTTCATTGCTACTTTTTACAGTAACAACAACAGAGGTTATTTATTTTTTAAATGTTTTTGCAGACAGTAATAATTAAGTAATATTACAAAGGTAGCTAGATTCCATGTGACTAATAACGTATTTAGGGAAACCTGAGATAAAAGTTAACTGATTAAGACTTTGTTTCGCCAACAGCAAAGCGATTTTGGACTGCGAAGGAAATTTTTCTGTGAAATATATGGTATATATACAATGAAATTTTTGAGTACCCTAAAAATAGCGAATATTTATCAAAATTTAAAAAATAAAGTGAAAATAATTTTTTTTGTATTTTATCTTTTTGTGGTGTTGCACCAATTGTGTTTCGCAGATAACATATTTCACAATAATAGATTATTGTTAAAATGCTTATATCACAATAATTTTTATTTTTGAGCTATTTTTATTTTAAAGTCCAAAATGGCCGCTATACAAATAGTTCAAACATAATAACATTATGGCGTCCATCTTTTAAAGCATATTATTTATAATTATAAAAACACTTATTGAACAAAGATATTTTCCAAAGAACAGTTATATATCAATAAACTGACAGTCTCTGATGCAGTGCTTATGGAAGTTTAAAGAAATATATTTGCTCCGAAAGAGCATCTTATAAAAGATATACAGCAACGTGTTTCAATGTTTTACAAAAACTCTATTTGTAATACTTATAGAGCAATAATACATTCTGAAGCGCTTCTTAGTCGACCTAAATAAACGGCAAATTTGTAGCTCAGAATCTTATATTCATTTGTTTCTTAACAGTGGAAATAAATATAACAATTGTGTATTTTTTGTCTTTAATCCAGGTTAGTATGTAATATTGTGTACCTACATATATAGTTTTAACTTTAGATGTGAGACATTCGTTGATGGGCGCATAAACACCTTTCTATGTTTTGTAAAAATGGTAACGAACATATTAGAGTCTTTAAAGACAATATTTAGTTTATGTTTAGTTTATTATGCGTGCTTCCTTTATATAATAATTGTTTAGCAGTTACAGTAAACTACAGTATGTTCCCTGAAATAATATGCGTTATGAAGAATCCTAATAAAATTGCTTTATTATTGTTTAGCTGAACTTTTACAAAATAGTTTTATAGGCATTCGTTAATTTGCCAATATGTGCTAGGAGTCATTATTATAAATCAATTTTGTTCCGTGAGCTAAAACATCTTATAATAATTGCTGTATAAACATTTATAAAACAGTGAAAAAGAAATTCTACAAAATGTTTTATAATTTAGCTGTAAGAAAATTCTTAGCACTTATTTATATCATAATTTAGTTGTGAAGACTAAATAATCACTTTAGCGGTTTTAATAAAACAAAATAGCTTTTGCAGAACAGTAATGCAATAGTAATAAAATAAAATTATCCTATTAGTTTAAATGTATAGAACAACTTTGTTAGTTGGGACACTTTTATAAAAATGAATTTCACCATTAAATTGGAATAAAATTCAATTCAAAACGGTTATAAAAAACTATTTAAATTATATGATTATAAAAACTGGTATTGTTTTACACCTATGCAACATGTGAGTGGCTTGGCAGCTCAAAGGAGATGGTCGTCGTTTAGATAACAGTAACCATATCATACATGTTTTAGATGGATTTCTTCGTCACTTTATTTTCTTTTATGGATAAATAAATAAATCATTTAACTTTTCACTAACAGGTTTATTACGGAGATTGGTCTGGAAAGGCATTTAACAGAAGAATTTTTAACAATAATTATGTTTTTTAACAGGACTAAAATAGTATCTAATTTATTATAAAACGCACTAACAGGTGTATTCACCATGTTTATATTTACCTTAATTTTTCACAAATTAATTGCAATTTTAAATCCTTCGTTCCCTCACTCAAAATGTTACTGGACAACTGTAGTAATAGGATTGACCACACTACACTGTATGATTATATGTGGGTGTCGGAAGTTCAAAAAATATATTACAGCAATTTGTTTACATTCGTTAATATGATTAGATGCCCTGTTTAAAGCTTTGTATATGATTCATTCGGTTGGCTAAGTAGACATATATCTTTTAGAGATAGGTTTTACTCACCTGTTCTAATTTTTGTAGATGTATGCTGACGGATTGACGTAATATATAGTCTTTCTCCTCTCGAATTTCAAAATGCAGAATTTAACATCAATAATGACTTAAGTCTTATATATTAATGAATACTCCAAAATACTTGTGTACTAAATCCTAACAGAAGTGAAAATATAATTTTTGGAACTTCTTAACAGTTACACTACTCAAATAAATAATTAGATCATTACATCAACCAATAGCGTAAAAAATCTTGTTATTAAACATTCATTCTTTACTTTAGATTACCTTATCTTACTCTATCTTACCTTATCTTGCCTTACATTACTCTACCTTACCCTACCATACCTTAGCATACCTTGCCATACCTTACTATACCTTACCATACCTTACCATACGTTACCATACCTCACGTTACCGTACCTTACCTTGCATTACGTTACCTCACCACACCTCACCTAACCTTACCTTACTTTACTTTACATATTTTTAACAAATCTCTGGCAAGTGGCAACTTCCCGAATGCATTTAATGTGGTAGTTATAAAACCATTGTTCAGGAGTGGAAATAAATTGCACAAAATTTGACTTATGTCAAATGTGGCAAAACTTTTTGAAAAAATTATTAAAGAGTGTATCCGTAACTATATTAAGAAATACAATTTAATTTCTGAAAAGTAATTCAGTTTTAGAGAGGCCAGGTCAACACAAGATGTTGTAGCATATCTAACGCCAAAATTTAATAGATACTTTGGAAGATATCGGTTTCCGTTTACCTGCCTATGATATCTTAGAGGGTTATTTGAATGATAGTACTCACCGTGTAAAAGTAGAGGATATTATTAGCACCGAGGAAAAGTATATTACGGTGTACTGCAGAGTATAGTTCTCGGACCTATATTTTTTACTCTATAAGTCAATGATTTGTTTTGTTTATCGAGTAAGGGAGGCATTGTTAATTTGACTGACGATGTGGCTATCATCTAATTGCAAAATGTTAATTTAAATGGTACGAGGTTTGACTTGTACATATTATAGTTATGTTTGATAGTAATATATTTAATTTTTTGCTTAGGCCGTAAAAAAAACAACAAGAGTTAGTAAACAAGCTACGAGGCTATCAAGCCAAAAATCGCATATTTCGGTTCAGTCCGGTTTCCAAGGCCATTCTTGTGAAAACCAACCTTCGATCATCCGGGGCTAACTTCAGCATCCTCTAGCGCTGAATAGTCAACTGGTGGCAGCTTAGTAGTAGCGTGCTAGGGGTTTGATGATTGACTCTTGGGCACCTAAATTTATAATCATGTAAAAAACTGTAAGCAGTCGTAGAAAAGTCATAGAGACTTGCAGAACAACTGTATAGAATTATTTACAGCTTTACTGGTCCATGATACACCCATGAAATGCCCACCAAGTTTTCCTCATCAGCGCTACCCTGCGCTAGGGGCGTTGAAGTTAGCTGCAGGTACGAGAGGTCGATTCTTTACATAATTAAACATCATAAGTCTTTGATCTGATACCCTCATAGCTTATCTACTTACAAATTTTGCTTTCTAATACTGCCCTAGTAGTATTAAGTTTCTGAATTAGGAAAATGAACAGTTATTTAGGAATAAATCACAAGTATAACGAAATCAACTGCAGGGCAAAGCAAGTAAAATAATTTAAAAAAACAGTAATCGTGACTATTGTGTCGTGTCATTGGAACAAACTCAAGTAAGTTCCAGGAAAGTCACTGTAACGTTAACAAAACACTTTTAAAGTTCCTAATCATAGTTGCTACTATATTTCAGTAACTAAATTAGGATAAGTCGCAGGATTAAAATTAGTGGTTATCCATCTCATGCATTTGCCACAATTTCCCAGCGTAGGTAAAAGACACACTTCTTAGAGACACTCACAAGCTTATAATATTAACGAATTTATTAAATGACAAAAGATATTTTAGGCCGTTCAATTAGACGTAATGATCCTTCCTTTGACAACGTCTAAGTAAATTTTATAACTCACTGATTGACAAGGGCATATCTAAATTAAATTTAGTAAAGGGATTTCCGAGGAAATTGTGGATACCCAAAGAAAACTTAATCACTTAGTTAATTATCGTACTTCTGTTAATAACTTATGATATTAATTTTCAAAATTGTTTTCGGGTATAATGAGGTGTAAAATATTGAACTTTATACTCGCTAAAAATAATTACTTTTAAGATTTAAATAGGTAACTTTATTGTAATACGAAAATTGAGTTTTAGGAAAGGGGTATTTTAGTCAAGGACTCTTTTTGATTTAAATTAATATTAATTTTATTTTAATAGATGGAAAATACGACAATAACTAAGTGTATAAATTAAAATCTTTACTAGTGAATCTTTATAATTTTTTGTAAAACAGGTTTTCACTGTACAAAATTGGTATATATACCTTACCAAATTGTGATCAATGCAACATCATAGCAGATCTCGACCATATATTTTTTGGATGTGTGAAATATCAAAATGCCTGTAATATATTAATCACTAATATTGCACAAAACTGCAATATATTGGCTCCCTTTAATATGCTGTTCTTATTGTCCTTAGGATCTCGTAAAGTTTATACGTATATTTTTGATTTCGTAAAAGAAACATGTATTAAGCTTTAAATTATGTTTGGCTACCGTATGTTTTTCCCTCTGTTGTTTTTCCCCTGTCAACCGTGGTCCTCCCTGTGTTGTCTATTTTTATATGTCCTGACAGACCCCAGGACGGGAAGCATGTGTCCCTGTTGTATCCCTTTTTGTTGTCTTCAATTTATTTTCCTTTTTTTTTCTTCGTTTTTAGGTTAGAATTAGGTATATTATATTTTGTCATACTGTTGGGTATCATTATCAATCAAGTATATTTAATAAATTAATTTAACCTTATGTGACTCTCAATTAGATATTTCGTGACTGTATGGTCTTCGACCGAAAGCCAATAAAAAAAAAAATAAAAAAAAAAGTTTCATTGAAATGTCCTAAAAAAGTAATGCCTCTTTCTTATTAGGCATAGTGTCAATTTAAATTATTATATTATAATAAATATAAAAGGATGACGTGCTGATTGTACCGATTGATTTTTTAAGTTGATACAGTACCTTTTCCTCGCTTATTATTAAAAATAGAGTTTTGAAATTTTGCAGGCCTATTTAGAGACATTTTTTCATCTGATGCACTTTGTTTTTATTTTTCTGCTGTTTCCCGTCTAACCGGAAGTGACGTTAACTTTCGATTTTCAAATGAAACATTATAGTTTTTCCTTTGCATTTCAAAACTATATTTTTGTTGAGTTAGAATGTTTTAAAAAAGTATTAGGTTAGACAGGAAAGTTTTAGAGGTAATGCGATTTTAAGGTTTCAGATGTTGGGGTGAGATATACGAAACACTAAAAATTGAGAATGTTATTCCTTCGAGTAGAACGGAAAGTCCCTCGAGAGACTTGACCTCAGCCACCCCTACACCAGGCTTCCACCACTCTAGGGGTTGGAAAATTGAAATTTTTTTTTGGAAAAAAAATTGATATTTTACAGGAGGTGTTTCTGTGAGGAAGGTGGCAGGTGACCATGGTTGTGTAACCATCCTCGGGGGTGGTGTCACCCTTCAAAGGGGTGGAAATTAATTTTTTTTGGGAAAAAAATCATATTTTGCAGGAGGCGTTTCTTTGAGGAAGGTGGTAGGTAACCAGGATTGTGTAACAACCACCAGGGGGGGGGAGGGGGTATCTTGACCCTTGAAAAGCGTGGATATAGGTTTTTTTGGCAGGTGACCAGGGTTGTATGACCAACCTCGGGGGTTGTTTTCATCCTTCGAAGAGGTGGGAAAGAAATAATATCTTGTAGTAGGCATACCACCTTCCTCAATAAAACGCCTCCTATAAATTATATATATATTTATTTTTTAATTTTTGCACCCTTTTGAAGGGTAAAAGCAACCCTCGGGGATAGTTACACAACCCTGTTCACCTGCCAACTTCCTCACACAAATACCTCCTGTAAAATATCAATTTTTTTTTCCACAAAAAAAATATCATATTTCACCAACCCCCTAGAGGCGTGGAAGCCTGGTGTAGGGGTGGTTGAGGTCAAATCCCTCGAGGGATCTTCCGTTCTACTAGAGGGAATAACAGTTAGCCGAAAAACTGGGGAAAATAAACGGATGTTTTTGGTCAATTTGAGGGGGTTGCCGAGGAAAAAAAATGTGGGACCCCACCATCAGAAAAAAGGTACCTCTTCTGACTCCTGACCACGACTAAAAGTAAAAAATGAAATTTAGGTGAATATAAATGTTTTGCAGGCATGGTATCGATAATGGGGAACAATCCAAGCCAGTTCTTGTTATATCCAATAGATGACGCCATGCGTAGTCGGTTTAAAGTCATTCTCAATTTGTATCATATAATATATTCTGATACAAATTGAGAATGACATTAAACAACAATTTAAAAGTTATATTATAATTTTTAAATTGTTTAAATTTTCCGATTTCTGAGAGCTTCCCAATCTCTTATTCGTAGCAATGAGCCAAATTAATAAAAAGAACTAGGAACAACCCAAGACAGTTCCTAATATATCCAATAGATGACGCCATGCGTACTCGGTTTAATGTCATTCTCAACTTGTATCATATATAACCTTTAAATAGTTTAAATTTCCCGATTTCCGAAAGTTTCCCAATCTCTTATTCGTAGAAATGAGTCAAATTGATAAAAAGGATTACGGTAGTAACACAGTAACAAGTTTTTATTTTACGTCCTAATTAATTTAGTTTATTCAAAGACATATTTTTTAGAAGTGCTTTAACATAGATAAATATCACAATTTCGTGTTAAAAATATGTGACTGAGTTCCTAAGATACAGAAATAACTATATATAAAATGTGAGGATATTTAGAAGTGACACAAAGATAATTCTGCTGGTTACAAAACCTAAATCAAAATACAGATCGTGAATATACAAATATCAGTTATTTTAATAAAATTGTTAAATGGATATGGACCATGTAACATGGAGAAATGAAATAATATATAATTTATGGATGCCATCTTTAAAGGACGCTACCGCCTTTGGGAAGTATTTGTCGATCTATGATCATAGGAACTTTTTAAAATATTTTTATATCAAATCGTTCGTTACAGTATTTTCATTCGCATGAAAAATATAGATTTACATGTTTCACAAATAACTATTTTCCTCCTTCCGCTAATTTTGAAATCTTTAGTTAAACAACCTGCAAATGAGACCGCTTATTACTACAAATAATTACCATCAACGTTACAATTGAATAAAAATACTGTTGAATGACCGATTTCAGTTTTTTAAAAAATTACATTTCTCGGTTAATTATAAAAATGTTAATACAAGTAATTTAAGAGCGCAAGAAGAGTAGATACAAAGACCTTTAATTTAAAACGCCAACCCGGTAACTAATTCAAATTGGAAAAATTTAAAATTAAAAAGATAAAACTTTGTTAGACTTAATAGAATAACAAGTTATGAATTCTGGGATTAATTAGGCAACCCTGCAATGGTTTTAAAAACGCTTTTGTTTCATATCTCATTGGGCAGTCTCTTCGTCGCAACTTTATTTGAGGACGACTTTGTTTATTTAATTAGTTTTTGCTGTTTTGCCTACCTCTCATCTAAATGCCAAAATAACTTACTTATGACCCTACTGCTGTATAATCCACTTAGCGTAAGATGGCCGGGTAAGCGTATTAAGGGATTAGATTTGGTGAGCGTAGTAGACTTGCACAATAACTATGCGTGTGTTGCCTACAAATTTTACTATTATATCAGCTAAAAGGCCTTCTGGAAAGCCTTTGTACAGGGCCGGATGTAATTAATTTCCCGGACGTGTGAATTTTTGTGCTGCGTAGAAGGCGGCGACGGCGGTTTGAACTGGCATCCAAACACGAAATTATTGCTCTCTTATATAGCGGGTGTTTAGGAATTAGTTGCAAAAATTTGACGAAATTTGATCAGAATTTATAAAATTAAATACTTATCAGAACTGACAATTTCATTATTATGTGTTGTATATAATACTATGGCAGCAAAAATAATAAAAAATAAACTTATAAAAAATTAAGTATACTTATATAAAGATCTACAAACTGCTCCACGAAACTTTAACAAAACAACAAAATTTATAGAACCAGCATTAAGTAGTAACGAAAATTTCACATCACAAAGAACGAAATCAACTAAGCGGACTGGAAACCATTTATCGCCAAACTCTGAAACAGAAGACATAGACATCTTAGAAGATAACGAAGTTGTCACCAGAGATAACATTAAAACCTGAAAATTATCAAAAAGAAGATTTAAACAGTGAAACTTAAATAAAAACTCATATCAATAAATAGAAAAACTTAGTTTATATGCAATTTAAATAAGTCTATGTATAAATATTTATATATGTATGTTAAAAAAAATAATAAATACTCTCTAAAATGATTTGAACTGAACCAGTATTTAAAAGAATTTATAATCAATAATATAAAAACGGATTTCTCCGATGCAAATAAAATTCTTGAAGTAAATAATTCAAATAAAAACTTTAAAATTTTTCACTCCAATGTAAGAAGCATAGCAAAAACTTCTCAGAATTAGAACTAGATACAGACAATTTTAAAATAAATTTTGATTTAATTATTCTTACTGAAATATGGTATGTAGAAAATTTTAATATTTTTAAGATCGATGGGTACCGGCTAATATACAATAATTATGGTCAACATAACCAAAGTGATGGCGTAATTGCATATGCTCGCAATAACATTAAAATAAATCACCTAGTTGATAAAACAGAAATTACTATCACTGTTCTTTAATATTATTTGGGTTTTCTACCACATGTAGTATTATCCTCTTCAAAGCAAATCACCGAATCTACAAAATAATAGAATTATTGGAAAAAAGCCTCTGCGCCCGTGACGTTTACGCCAAAGGAATAGTCAGAATGTATTGGAATGAAACCTAACGCTCAATTACAAAAATTTTGACGTAAAGGCGATATATCGCTCACCCTCACCAAATATTGCTGAATTTAGTGCTGACCTTAAAACCTATTTACAGAAATCAACTACAAATTCCGATATTAATATTTTTGTTGGCGACCTCAATATAGCTCTTAAAATATACTGAGCAAACACATGAATACCTAAACATCATGAATGAGAACGGGTTTATCTCTTTTATTAATACTCCCACACATGTATAAGGAAAGACAAACTCTTTAGAACAAATCACGTATTGGAAGTGCTTAACTGATCACTGCTCAATAATAGCATAAATAATTTTCAATAATAAAACAGAACAACAGGAAATAACCTCATTAAAACTATAAATTACAAAAATCTAAAAAACGATCCACAAAACTTAAACTGGGACCCCATACTGAGAGAAAATTGCACAGAAACGGCGACTATCAAATTTATCATCGTTCTAAAAAATAAAATAGAGAACCACATTATACAAATAAAAGTAAAAACAAAATTAAGCGGAAACCCTGGATAACAAAAGGAATAATAACCTCAGTAAATTGAGTAGTGGTGAAAGGTAATTGAAACCTCTCAAATGATCAATTGCTACTATGCACCATAGATGTCTCCATGGGCGTATAGCGACTTGCGATATGCCCACTATAGTTAGTATAAAACTAGCAGGTTGGTCGCTATCATTTGTCTATTCCATGACCTATGGCATACTGATGAGAACTAATAAGTTCGAAATCGGTCTATGTCTGGTCAGGGAATTGACAAATGATACTGGTTACCATTATTTCATGATTTGTAAGGTGTAATTCAATGCAGGTCGGTGTATTTGCCCGCTGAGTAGTTGTTCCTGCAAATCATATATTAGATAATAACCTCTATTCACACTATAAAAATATGAACAAAAGCTAAAAATAAACCCTAGGTCTATGTATCTGAGTTCAACATGTTCGAAAGAAGTAATAAAATTCATTCTTCAACTAAAAACTAAAAAAGGCGTTGACTCAATAAGCATAACTTTAAAACAGATTGTTAGTTAATAAACAAATTTTTTGAAATCGATATTTCCTAGTGCTCTTGGTGAAGCCATTATAGTTCCTATATATAATAAAGGAGATAAATTTGATCCCCTTAATTACCGACCGATATCACTAGTAACCATTATCTCAAAAGATTTTGAAATTATACTTAAAAACCGTATCTCAACCTTTGCAACATACATAATAAGTAAATAAAGAAACAAGTTATTGCCTTATACCTCAAGAGAACAACAATGCAGCTATGGACACGTGTTTCGGAGTTATTGCTCCTCATCAGTGTAGCGAATATATCTTATAATCGAGCAAAACCAACAAAGGTCGGAAAGTACAGTGCACAATACTCGATTTGTACTTTCATACTTCATGGGCCACATTTAGGGCCTCAAATGAGAGCAATCAGTACGACGAGCTCTATGTGTACTGATCTATTTCCGCCTGGCAACTTGTTTCTTTATTTAATTATTTAGCCTCATAAACCCCGATCATATAATAAGTAAAAATCAATTTTGATTTCAAAAAGGTATATCTACATAAGACGCTATATTAAATCTTACAGGCAAAATTTATTCGGCCGTCGACAATAAAAAACCTGCCATTTGTGTATTTTTAAATTTAATCAAAGCTTTTGATACGGTCTAACATCAGCAATTATTGCACTCCCATATAGGTATAAGAAATGAGCCATTCAAATTAATATAAAGCTACCTATCAAATCGTAAACAATGCATCAAGATCGGTAACAACTGCAGCTATTTTACTAATATTAAATATGATGTGCCACAGGGAACAATATTGGGTCTCCTATTTTTTATTTTGTATTTCAATAGTTTATTCGATATCGAAACATGTGGATCCATTACCAGCTTCGCAGACGACACAGACAAAATCTATTGTGCTGAAAACTGGGCACAGCTAAAGACCAAAGCCGAGAGTGACCTAATGAATATAAAACAATGGTTCGATCATAAATTATTAACCATCAACTATGAGACTTATTTGGTTCTTTTTTGTTCTTATCAAACATTCTTGTCAAAATTTAAACTTCTCAAAATAGATGAAACAGACAAGATTGCAATATCCTCAAAAATGAAATACCTAGGCATTATTATCGATCAACACCTTACTTGGAATGAACATGTAAACTTTGTGGTGAATAAATTTAGATCGATTCTGTACCTATTCGGGCAATTAAGGTCATACCTAGACCAAAAGAACTTAAAAATAGCTTACCACGCACTTGTAGAGTCGCACATATCTTATAGCATTACCGGTTCCGGAGGAATTCTAAATGGCCATTAAAATAAACTAGGCATAATACAAAAAAGGTGCTTAAATCAGTCATGTTAAATAAGGAAACAACTTTCCCTTCGGATCTGCTGTAAGCATCTCTGTTCGACGCTAGACAACTATACTTCTTGGCGCTGTGTACAAATGAATTTTTAAACAATCAAATTAAGACCCTCAACCAAAATAAATCAAAAACCCCTAAAGTGTAAAAGACGATCGGATAGAGATTTCATTTATACTTAAAAGCAAAGGCCTATAACAAACTTCCAAAGGAGGTTAGATACACTAAAAATGTTCATGTATTCAAGTCAAAATGTAAAAGATTTATGCGTCATACACCGAGAGTAGAAATACATGAAATAATTGATATGAAAAACAATTTAAAAAACCGCTGCCCAAGGAATCACTACTTCCACATCTAGATTTTGTGTCCAAGTATTATGCACACTAAATCCCAATATAATATTTTATTCACTTTAATAATAGAGTGGGGGGTGGCTAATGTACAAAAAATTTAGAAGTCCTTGGTTTTCGTATCCACACTAAATCCCAATTTAATTTTTTATTCCCACACTAGGGTGGGGGTGTCAGAGGGGTAACTAATGCTAAAATTTCGTTCTTGTATACACACTAAATCACATTTTAATTTTTTTTGCCCCCTTCAATAATGGGGTGGAGATGGCAATGGGGGTGCTAGAGGGGGTAGCTAACGCCAAAAAATTTTTTTAGACGTTTCGTTTTTGTATGCACACTAAATCACATTTTATATTTTTTACCACCTTTAATAATAGGTTGAGGGTGGCAATGGGGGTGGTAGAGGTGATAGTTAACGCCAAAAAATTTTTTATAGACGCTTCGTTCTTGTATATACACTAAATCACATCTTAATTTTTTTTACCTCCTTTAATAATAGGGTGGAGGTGGCAATGGGGTGGTAGAGGGGGTAGCTAACGCTAAAAATTTTTTTTATAGTTTTGTTTTTGTATACACACTAAATCACATTTTAATTTTTTTACCCCATTTAATAATAGGGTGAGGGTGGAAATGGGGGTAGTTAACGGCAAAGACATTTTTTTACACGTTTCGTTCTTGTATACACACTAAATAATATTTTTATTTTTTTTATCTCCTTTAACAATAGGGTGGGAGGTGGCAATGGGGGTGGTAGAGGGGGTAGCTAACGCTAAAAAATTTTTTTAGACGTTTTGTTTTTGTGTATACACTAAATCACATTTTAATTTTTTTTACTCCCTTTCGTAATAGTGTGGGGACGATATTGGGGGTGATAGTTGAGAGGGGGGGGGGGGGGCTGATGCCAAAAAAAAAAATGTTGAGACTTTAACTTTTCGTACATGCCCTAAATTGCAATTTTATGAACTCTTACTTGCTTGTTTTATCTATTTACCCTTATTTACCCCATTTACCTCGAACCCTTCAACGAAATTAGATAAAAATATAGTACAGTTCCAGATCTCGTTACAGTACATAAGTGTGCCAAATTTCAAGTCAATATCATAAACGATTCCAGAGTAAACGTGCGCACAAAAAAGTTACAGACAGACAGACAGACCGACAGGCAGGAAATTTTTCTTTCACTCAAATTTAAAATATCGATGTTTCATGACATTTTAAGCCTATTTCAAAAAAAGTATTTTTGCATTACTATACCCACTGGACGTGGAAATAATAAATAAATCTAGAAATATTTGTATGTAAGCACGCCTAAATTCTGAAAATAAGTAGATTTATTGATACTGATCGGTCTCAAGGATGAAAAAATGTTAAATAAGCATATTTAGTTATTACTAGTATTATACTTTTTTATACTCTTGTAATTGTTATTGCGAGTTGATTAATTTATTATTACTGGGTTTTATTTTCTCTTGTTGTAAGTTCTATACGTATACAAGTGTTTTTATAACACCCTGTTTATTTAAACCTACATGTTTTAATTATATTTTAAATTTTGTAAATATGTAAGATACTAAATAAACTATCTATCTATATATTTTTCGCAAATCGGTGTGCAAATCTGGTAAAGAGAAAGCACTTCTTTCGTGAAGTATCCAGTCCAGACTGACATTATTAATATAGCATACATATTAAAAATTATTTTGATTTTGTTATAACTATTTCACATTCTTGACATATCTATTTAAACGCGAGGGTTCCGCATCATCCTAGAAAGTTTCTATTAAAAGCGGAAATATAAATCACTGCGAAATAAAACAAAAGCAATAAAATCACATAAAGCAACCAATGCATTTACATTGCCATTTTTATAACCATCACTTCAATGGAATGCTGTATCTCAACCAAATACACCGATGCGGCTGAGGTAATAAAATTCTCCACCGCCAAGAGCTGAAACAATTGTGTTGATCTATTTAGAATGTCTAGAAAATAAACTTAGTTTCAGTTGTTTCGGAAGTTTGAAATTCTGAATGGAGATGTCCTATCCCTATATTATACAAGGTGAATGAGACGAGGTCGAGTATAATTGTAAAATATGAACTTACTTACAGTTTGAGAAAAGACAACATCCAAGTATATAAATCCATCTACGTTTATTAATCATGATATAAAGAATATCAGAAATTTCACTTACTACTATTTTAATTTGTTTAGAGTTGGTACAGGAAATCTGTATAGTAATTATCTGTGAGTTATTCCAATTGAGAGGTAAATGTCATCTAACTCGGACGACAGAAATTTTAAAGACATCTTTGAATATTTTCCAAACTGTCTGTGTAAACATTACAACTAAGATCCCAAACTATAGCTGCTCACTCTAACTGAACTCTCTGATTTAATGCGCTTTGAAGTCTTCCATAATGATCGAAATTACGCTGTTATAAATAATAATGCAGGTGGTGATGTCCTTCTAGCGATAAACTCGACATGAAAGCCATATCAAATTGATATTTATTCTATTTGAAACATGTTTAATTTTTTCATATTTTTAGACATTTTATGTATAAAAATAAATTTCTCAGGGAATATTTTCTATGTCATAGTCTTATACATCCCTCCGCATACAAGTTGTGACAATTACGATCTTATATTTGAACTCAACATTATCTAAAAGAAAATATCATCAGTTCTATGTTCTGTGTAAGTAACTATGGAAATAACATAAAAAGAATCTTAAAGCTGTGTATTTGACATACACAGCAAAATAAGAGTTCTTCCAAAAAATAGCTTTGAAAACGGAAAGAGATTACTGTCTGGACCAAACTTGGAAAGTTCCACAAAGTTCAGTTCTGGGGCCGTTGCTGTTCGTTATATTAATGACATAACACAGCTGTTTAATGTTAACTGTTCACCTTATGCGGATGATCTATAACTTTTTATTGAAATTAAATCTGTTTCAGAATGTTCGAAGTTACAGGATAATTTGGCTAAATTAAATTATTGGTGTGTAAAAAGTCATCTACCTTTAAATATCAGTAAATGCAATATTATGTCCTGTTCTCGGTGTAAAACCATTGAGTTATTTGACTATCGACTTGACAATGCCGTTCTAAATAGAGTAACTCAATTTAAAAACTTTGGTGTCACTTTTGACAGTAAATTATCATTCGATGAACATATTGGTCTAACCACTGAATTGGCGTATAAAAGTTCGTTTTGCGTAACAGTAAAGAATTTTTTTTTTTTTATATACATTTATTTAACGTCGGCCTATTTCCGCTACTGAGGCCTAACACCGACGCCTGTAGACGAGCTACCCCCAACCAGGAATTTTGCCGGACCTCTTCCCTTAAGAAGAGTAGGGATCTTTTACTTGCCTAACATTTAATAGACAAGGGACCGACGGCTTTACATCCCCTCCGAAGGATGGTATATCTCCTATACAACCCTCGCCTAAGGTTGTATAGCTTCCGCGTATACACTGATATACAAGCCGCTGGAAGATGTGTGAGGCGAGAACGCGGTTTCCGTTGGAATGGTCACCCATCCAAGTACTAACTGCACCTGTCGTTGCTTTACATCGCATACCGAAGTATGTACATAGTAAAGACGCACCTACGCTCGCCCCAGTAAAGAATTTAACAACGCAAAAACTTTAAATACTCTTTACATTACTTTTGTCCGCTGTAAACTGGAATACGCTTCAATGGTTTGGAGTCCTCTATATATAATATATACGACTCAATTAGAGAAAGTGCAGCGTAGTTATCTCAAATCTCTACACTTTGTCGCTGATAGAATTTATCCTCTCCGTGGAATACCTCAGGATACGCTATTGGCCAGGTTTGAAATAAGCGACAATGAAAAAACTAAAAGTGCTCGAGCACAAATTTAAGTGTCTCATATCAAATTCTGGCAGATACACCTCCCTCAGAGACCTATACGCACTTTGCCATGTGTCCCCCTCTCCCTTTATGTTGTTTCTTTTTGTTCTGTTGATTTATTTTTGGTTTATTTTCTTTTTGTGCATTTTTGTTTTCTAAATTCATTTCACATAAAAATTTTCACCAAACCAAAAATTCTGTAAAACCAAAATTTATAAAATCAAAGTTTAGGCCAGCCACGCGCAGTCGAGCATTGACATACCTCGCGGAAGGCACATTGTACAAGTTGAGGTGCCTGCGTCAGTATCAAAATTTAATCAGTGACAGTGCGTGAGTTTTTAAAAGGTGTAGTTTTAAGTTTTATTAAATCTGTCTTCAGATATGTTTTAATTTTATAACCTAATTTAATCCATCTGCGATGGAAGGTATTTGGGTTTAACTGTTTTTAATTGTCTTTTAGTCGAATCAGTCCCATTCCGCCCAACCCTGCAATCCTCCACCGTGAACATCGCGATGGTTGCACGGTAGGTCCCGGGGTGGGTTCTGAGGAGGCAGATGTAAATTTTAATTGTTAGTAAAGTTGTATTGATTGATTGATTGGTTTGAATTAAGCAGTTTAGATCAGTGGCGTATTATATATTCGGTTATATTTCTTCAAAAATTTATAAACAATACAGTAAGTACAGAGTCAATTACATCAAGAATTTTATATCATGTGCTTAGAGCAAATTTGAGATCTAACTCGGCATTTTACTTACTTACAGCGCGTACTAACGTACTTACTGCTTCGCCTTTTTATCAAATGATTCGAAATTACCATATGTATAAAGAAACACTTGATATATTTGCTTGCTATATTGAAGCACTGTTTGTCTGATTTGTTAACTTATATAATGTTATATACTATTATAAGTTTTTAACGGTTCAATTTATTATTTGTGATTGTGGGTTTGTATATTTCTGTCTTTAATAATTTTTGTTTGTATTTTAAGTTTACAATTCATTATATTTTATGTGTATCTCTTTACCGTGTAATTGGACTTTAGTCCCGTTGTGTTTTGTAATTCAAATAAATAAATAAACTTAGACTTTATAAGCAAAGTAAAGAGTAACATTAATCCACATATATTAGTAATATCCTGAGAATTCTTATAACAAAACGTCAAAACATAATTTTTTGTAATAATTCTTAATCACTGAAACGAGTCTGATATTATGAGACCGGATATTGCTTGTAAAAGTAAATATACTCTTGTTTTTATGCTCGGAAGTAGCCGCCAGAAAAATTAATATGGAAGCCAGTAGTAAAATATTATTTTCAGTAAAGATGAGCTTGCATGGATTTGAACCTCGTAGGGAAAGTATTAAAATTATAATCCTTTATTGGATGAAAAGTATGTTTCTGTAGAAATAGTAATATATTTTTGATGTCGACGATGAGATTTTGAAAGCTTACACGGTCGGATATGTAATGCCAGCTGAAATTTTTTTCTTATTGTTATCATTCATAACAATACTTTCTGGTAGGAGAATGAATTATACTATACATTACATTTCAATGAAAACTGTCAACCCTAAATATGAAATATTTATTTATTTATTTATTTATTTACATACACAAACCCAACAGAATTTACATTCCATTTACAGGGCCGGGAACTAACATACATATATATTATCAAAACTATAATATATAATAATATATATAATAATAATAATATAATATATAATACAATACATATATAATAATAATATATATAAATTAAAACTAGAATACACGTTAGTGTTATATATTATGGCTTACTATAACCTAAATCTTAATACTAATATAATTATTGCAAAATTCTATAAATGAATTTGGTGAACATATGACTTAATGATTATGATTTAATATATACATATTTATCTATACACGCATATATACAATTATATACAATAATAAAGGAAAAGTGATTAGGGAAAAACATTAAATACGAAAAAAGAAACAAACAAAAACTATTAATCTAAGAGAATCTTGACTTAATTTGACTTAATCTAGTGTTAAAAATGTCGACATCATGTGCAATAATTTCGTAGCTACGACAGATACAATATAATGGTGAAAACATTAAAGCATTTGTATGTGTATTAGAAAAGTAAAACAAGGATGTAGATCTGGTTGACCTGGTAGGTGCCCTAAAGTTGATTTGTTCAAGTAATTGCGGACAGTCGATCATGTTGTTTAGAAGTTTGTATAAAAGTATAACACTTTGCATCTCTCTCCGCTGCTTCATAGAATTGTATGAAAAACGATTCAGTAGTAATGAGTGATCATAACCTATAGGGGGATATTGATGATCGATTGTAAATGCCAGGAATTTTAAGAAACGTCTTTGAATGCCTTCAATATTGTTAATATGTACGTCGTAGTGGGGATTCCATATCACGCTCGCGTATTCTAGTCGGGGTCGCACCAAGGTATTATATAGAGTTTTTATGGTACGCGTGTTTTGAAAGTCTCGAGCATTTCGTATGAGAAACCCTAACATTTTAAACGATGATGTCACTGTGTTGCTTATGTGTTCTCTAAAAGAAAGATGTGAGTCAAATGTTACTCCTAGATCTTTAAAGCTATCATGACGTGTCAGATTTGCCTTATTAATAGTATACTCATATTCTATTTTATTTAATTTCCTCGTAAACGAGACTACATTGCATTTATTTATATTCAGAGACAATCTGAATTTGTTACACCACTCGTGAATTGTGCTTAAGTCTGTCTGCAGCTTTTCGCAGTCTGATTCGTCGTTGATCGTATAGTATATCTTCAAGTCGTCAGCATATAAGAGAGATTTACAACTGATATCGATGACGATATCGTTAATGAAAATGATAAACAGTAAAGGGCCTAAGACCGATCCTTGTGGAACTTCTGATTGAGATATAAATTCGATAGACCTATGACCATGATATTGTACAAACTGACTTCTATTAATCAGATATGATTCAAAAAAAGTTATTAGACTAAGGTTAAAACCAAACGAGACTAATTTCGTTAGCAAAACACCATGGTCCAACCTATACATTATCCCTAAGAAGTGGTTCGGATCCCATTATAAACTGTAGGCTAAATCGCCTGTACTCAGACAAATCTAGATCTCTTAGATTTAAGAGGATCACTCAGGTGACCTGGAAGGCGGTTTATAAACATTAAACATAAAACAAACAAACATTAAACCTTAAATAAATTTGGATACATTGATATTTGCAAAAAATGCAAAAACGCGTCAAAAAATAATAGGAAGACTCACTGTCTTAGGCCGATAGTTTCCTATCGAAGAGCTTACTATAGAATGGTTTGGGAAATTCACATTATTTTAAATTAATAAAACGTTTAGAGTAATAAAGGATCAAGCGTCTCTCTAACGATACTAAAGTCTTGTGGTGTTAAGTGCTGACATTCTTGAACAATCCTTTGTCATCTGGCGGCTCTGGTTGAGTTGCATGGAATTTTGTCATCAAATGTTCCTACAAAAAAGTGTAAAGGAGTCAAATTTGGTGACCGAGGTAGCCAGCAGCTACTCCATCATTATAATAATAATAATATAATAATATTTATTTATTCTCCATTAGACATTACATGTATAGGAATAGTCACAAAACTTACAAACTAACATATACAAAAGTAATGGGATACAGAATAAAAGCATTTATTACGTAAAAATTCTTTTAGCCTAGATTTAAATAAACTTTCTATTTTAATACATTTTATATCGTCAGGTAGTAAGTTAAAAAATTTCGGCTATATAAAATTAGGAGATTTGGCTGTCATTTTTAGCCTAGCAAAAGGAACATGAAAATTTCATTTTTGTCTGGTATTAACATTATGATAGTGGCTATTTAAAAAAAAATTGTCTGATTTTTAAAAATACATATACACAATTCAGAAATGTACAAACTTGGTAAAGTTAATATTTTACAATTTCTAAAAATGTCTTCACATGGATGGGTATACGGAACGCCTGCAATACATCTTATAATACATTTTTGTGCGATAAAAATATAAGAAGCAAAAGTGGAGTTTCCCCAGAATGTTACATGGCCTATGTCCATTTAACAGTTTTATTTAAAAACTAGTGTTTTGTGGATATTTAGTACGACCTGTATATCATTTTTGGATTCAGTTTTTGTAAGTGAAACTGTTTTCAACTAACAGAATTTTACTTGTATAATTGCTAAACCATTTCACGCTATTTTATGTACTTAGTTTTATATCTTAGGAACTCGGTCATGTTCTACACTATTATATATTTCCGTTCAAGACTGCATCCCAGGAACCAAGACAATCTGTCTACAAAATTTATTTACATCAGATATCTATTTTTCAATTTTTATATTTTTGTTTACTATGGAGTACATATGGTTATTTTCCTTACCTTTTCTCATTCTATATATAGTAAATCCTATAAGATGTAATATATTTACTGAGTTATCAATGCGTTTTACTATTTATTTACATCTGTTCATATTTGTGGTTATGTATAAAACAGAAATTACAAACTGAGGCAAAGACAATTGGTATGGAACAAAAACTTTTATTATAGATTCCTTTTATCGATTATATGCCACTATTTTAGTTGTGAGTACGAGAATCTACAAGGCAAGTTGGTGCGCTTAACGCAACCATTGACAGATGGCCATACTTGTACTATTTTTATATTTTATAGCTTTCAATTTAATTAGGGATTTCAATTTCTCAAGTTTATTTTTTGGTAGCGTTATTTCCCAGTAAACAGGACAAAAAGTTTACCTTATCAGTAAAACTCACCAGAAAGTCATTTTCTTGCAGCCTTTGTACTGATTCAAACGTATATAATAAACGTATATTGTAATAATTGATATTACAATTTTTTTATCCCAGTTAACAAGTGTTTAACATACAGGTAATTTCATCATTCATTTAAAAATTTAATTAATCTTCAAATTTTGCCTTTGATATACTTTCAATTATTTTTAAAATAAATTTGAATTCAAGGTCAATTCTTTTTAATTTAATAAGTAGTTAAAATAGTATATGTACCACATGGTTTTAAAAATATTTTTCTCTTTCCTTTTCATTTTTTTGGCAATTTATAGTTTATGAAATCAGCTTAAATATATTTTGTATAGCTAACTTGCTAAAATTTTGTACAGCTAACTTGCTTATATATGTACTTTTAACTTGCTTAAATTTTGTACATGCATTCATGCTTAGATATTTACATGCTTACATGCTTAGATACTTATATTCTTAGATATTTAAATTCTGAGATACTTCTTCTACATTCCTGCATAGTTTTTGCACAGTTTATATATTATCTTTCATAGATACAATTTCGTTATCTTTTCATTAAACCACATAGTTGGTTAATTTTTCTACAACTTTCACCCCATTTCATTGAGAGACGTAAATTGCCAAGGAAACTTTAGGATTCATTCTTGCAACAAGAGACAATTGTGGGCCTGGATTGCTGTCACAGAACCAGTCACCTCAACCATAATCAATATAGGATACTGGTATAAATTTGTTATATATATATATATATATATATATATATATATATATTTTAAATTTCAATTTATCTTTCAAACCGATTTGTCTATTTTTCATGTAATATATTTTAACATTCATTTTAAACTATCTTTTTATTTCTCTTACCAACAATTTCAGTCTGATCTATAGTAGACTGGTTATTCGAGAGAAAGAGACAATTTTGCTTATTTTACTATAGATGGTGCCCAATTTAACATAAATTTTTCTTTGTCTCCTTTTCTCGAAATAAACAGAAATCTGTCGCTTACGCTGTACATGTCAGAAAGGTTAAGTTTCTCCACTCTTATGAATGCTCTGGACTCACGGCTCTCTGCTCCGAATTAAAGCAGCTAGTCGTCCGCATATGTTGCTTCAATTCTTTCTCAAAAATAAATAATAAGAGAAAGGAGGTAACAAGAAGCAAACACCGTATCACAGTCGAGATTCAACTTGTGCATAATACAAGCAGATAAGTTGTTCTGTACAAAGAACCGTTCTTATATTTCGAAATAAATTCTGTTCTGAAATTACAGCCTCACATTGAGATTTCCAGTTAAGGTTGTTATCTAACTGTATACCTAAGAATTTAGCTGTTAATGCTTCAGTAGATAAAAGCGTATTGTTTATATTAAAATTTAGCAATTCACAATGTTTTTGATTAGTATGAAATCTTAAAACCTGGGTTTTATCAGCATTAAAATGTAATGAATTTTTAGAGAACCATTCACTTAGGTTATTAAGTAAATTGTTAGAATTGAGTTCTAAAATTTCATCTGTTTTGTTTGAAACGATTAAAGATATATCATCGGCATACATTGTAAAATGAGTACTAGATGAAACAGAATCTATTTCGTTTACGTATAATATAAATAACACGGGACCCAAAACGGAACCCTGTGGAGCTCCCATTGTTAAAAGTGAATAGTCAGATGTAACAGAACTTAAACATTTTGAATTTTTATATCTTATATTAACACGTTGTTTCCTATTTTCAAGATAGGTTAGAACCTAGTTTAGCGCTATACCTCTTATATCATAACAACTCAGTTTATATAATAATCATTTATGATCGACGCAATCGAATGCCCTGCTGAGATCGCAAAAAATTCCAACAGGACATTCTCCTGTTTCCAGAAAATATAAAATATTATCATAAAATGACTGTATAGCAGTAGTAGTCGACATTCCACCTCGAAATCCATGTTGATTATTTGTTAAGATCTGATATTTTTCGAGATACTACAATAACCGATCCATAAAACAATATTCAAGTATTTTAGAAAATCCAATAGCCACTGTAACCGGTCTATAATTTTCTAATAAATTTGGATCACTTTTCTTGAAAACAGGAACAACCTTTCCAGTTTTTAAGCCACCAGTTTCAAAGGACATATTAACGATATAAGTAATTGGTTCAATGATAAAATTTAAATTTTTTTTAATTATAAACATTGGTACATTATCTGTACCAGATGATTTTTTACTTTTTAATTTTTTCGTCAGTAATTTTAACATTTCTTCTGCACTAAATGGATTGAGAAATAAGGAATTAGTTTTTATAATCATATTGTCATTATTATTAGAAGAAATATTATTTACTTTTGGAATTTGATCGATTATATTTCTAGGTGTATTAATAAAAAAATCATTAAAAAGTGAGGCAATTATTCTTGGCTCCTCATACAAGACCCCATCAATATTTATAGACATATGATTATGGTTTTTATTTCTGTTATATAATTCAGACATAATTTTTCAAGCAGATCGGGATTGGTTTTCTGAATTAAAAATTTTATCTTGATAATAAGACTTCTTAGTTTTTTCGATCAGCAGCTGATGGATCCTTTTCTGGTTCTTATAAGCAGTCGACAATTCCGGATAACTCTTTTTCAAAATAAACAGATCTTTTAAATGTGAACTGGATACTCTTACTTCATCATTTGCCCATTTGCTGGTACATTATTATAAAATTTCCGAAGTGGAAAATATAGCTCAAAATAATACATAAAAGTGTCATTAAAATATGTAAAAGACTCGTTAACATCTGTTTTGTGATAGATCTCATCCCATCTTTCATTATGAATCGCCTTACTAAAATTTAAAATACAATTTTCATTAAAACTTCTTTTAAAAAATGATGTGCCGTGTTGGACCTTCTCTATCTATACAACGACCAGGGAATGTATCATTAAAAATTCTCTCGTCGTTGTCTAATGTTTCAATAATTTGTGGATCAACTCCATCTATAAGCAATTCCAAATAAGATTCACCAAAAAGGGTCCTAGGATGCCAGGATAATTTTATCTGCAATTGTATTTATGTATCTGTAATCTGTAAAATAAACTACCAAACCCTTTTGCAACTAACATTGACATATATATATATATATATATATATATATATATATATTATTGATTTCTTAATCATAAAATATTTAAATAATTTGTTTCGACAAATAATAAATATGTTTAATTGTAACAGAAATATTTTGTTGATCGTTTCAAAATTGACTTGTTTTTTCCCGGGGTAATCTGAAGCCCCTTATCATTTCCCACATAACGAAGATGGTTCATCAATATGGCTTTAGATATTACAATTTATACATACAATTTACCATTGTTGTGGTATAATTTACCCCATGTAAGTAGTTAAATATATGGAAACAATATATATTACACCGTTTAATTTAACGCATATTGTTTAATTTGATACACAAAAAAGTTAATTGATCCACATGGTACCTTTGTTATTGCGTTTAGTTAAAATAATACTACTGCATAAATTGTTATCATCCGATTAATACAGAAGGATATGAGAGCGATAAATATATCGAAATGACGGGATAAATTCTTATAATTTTCAATTACTGACTGTTGCGGACCTCTAGCGTATACGACCCACCATACGCCTTAGCGTTTTGTGGGCCGCATAATAACAACCGCTACGTCCGTAGCAGAGTTTTGCTATTGTCCGCGGGAGGCGCGATATACTTCCAGCTGGTGAAGAGCAGAGACATTTTGGATGGCGGTATAAGGTTGATAATCCTACATTACTCGTTTTATCCGAGGCATCCTGGTGGATTTTGGGATTGTCAACATAGGAAATTTTTCTCCATCTGTTGTTCCGTTTAGCGGAATATTTTGTTGTTGTGAGTAAATTTTAACTGCGGAAGCAGGATATTTAAGTATACAAGGTAAGCTAACCTCTTCATGCCATCTTACCCGTTCTCTACCCACGTGTTTCACAAATTTGCAGGCAAGTATCGTGTTGATTTGAAAGGCGGACTCGACCCCATTCATCCAACTGTGGCTTTCTAGGAACATTGATGGATTGTTCCCTCATCAGTGAGGTAAATTATATTTCTTTTGCGAATTAGGTCAGATTTATGTTGCTCTCATGAGGCACACTTCACGTGCATTTCCGACCATGCAAATTAAATCGTGATATCTTTAGGGTTCACGGACGGGGCTTCCACACACAGTAGTGAAGTTCTACGAACGGGGCATCCACACACAGTAGAAAGTTCCAGGGCTGGAGAGGCTGTAATTAACCCCATCCTCGGGTCAATTTCTTTCATCCCGAAGATACCTCTGTAGGGCTACAGGTTCTTCAACGTCGAAGTCGGTATCGTACCACCCTAGATAAGTGTGTTGTTTTTATTTACCGGGGACCACCTTCAGTGGTTCTGCGCGGTTATATTCCATTCATACTTACTTTTGTATTTTAACTTGTACATATTTAAAGATTTTATGCATTTATATTTATTTAAGGAGGTTCTCTAAATCAGACCCATTGTGGCCGAATTTATTACCATTTATCCTCACGTTGTAAACCGATGTGTAGCTACACGAGGCATTTTATTAATGTTGTAACTTATTAATCAAGAAATTTGTCACACGTTTTGGACATCGCCAGGTTACATGCTAGAGAGCCAATATTTGTAAATTCTGCAATATAGTGCATTTCATGTTTAAAGAAAGTGTAATTATTTCGTCTGCGACCACTACGTATGAAACCCTCAGTGATTTGTGTAAGTAAGTAAACTAATAATTTGTCATAGTTTATGTAAACTTGGGCTTAACGCCCTGAGATAGTCTGAGCTAGAGAAATTTTATCGTGGGCACGTTACATCACTTATCCGGGTTAAGTTGTGTCTGCGATATCTGCTACGCTACAGTAGCCCAAGTGAGTTTCTTTATGTAATATCTTATAACCATCACTATCCAACATATTTATTTGTTTATGTACGTGTAAATCGTAGCACGACAGTTAATTCTTGTACGACCAATACCATTAACAAATATAATATTGCGAAAGATTCCTTATTTTCAATTCTTGCTACTTTGTCACTGTAATTAATTTCAGAATAACCAGAGCACTGAAAATGATCTAAAACTCTTTTCGCCAACCAAGTTGGCATCAGCAGCAAAATGTTAGTAAAGTGCTTTAGTAGATTGTAATTTTAATTAATAACTTCATTCAGACCATTTAACAAAAGTGTGAATTAAGAAGTATACATGAGTTGTATGTTAAATACGAAGCGGAAGATTCTAGAGAGGCAAATTTGCGAGAGGTTGAAGAACTAGACAGGGTAAGCAGCACCTAGATCAGTATGGATTCCGCCAGAGAAAATCCACCGATGACGCAATAAATGAAGCACTGGGGGATGTGATGGCTTCCGAGAGGTAGTATAAGTAGAATTTTCTATTACTTCAACGTAAATTATGAAGAAGCCACGCAGAAAGCGTATGTCACTCAAGCATGATTGGTGTAGACGTTTATGCATTACCGTCCGCATATGCTGCAATTTGTAATTCTATATGTTTAGGAGGGGTAGTCTTTCGCGTAAATTAATCATAGTTGTTGAATACATATGACAGAGAAGTTATATTAAGTTTTACTCTTTACTGAATAAATAATAAGACACGTAGATTATAAAACACTTTTGCGTCATTATAACAATTTTAAATTGAAAAGTACACAAAATTACCATTTCGAGAAGTATTACAAAGAATCATTTGTTTGTTTGCTTTAATGTATTTCTGTTCCTTTCCAATAGTATATTTTACCAACTTTTACTCATTTACAGATACTTTTTTAAAGAATTCTCGATCTACTCCTTCTTGGTATTATGTTTAGTTATTTCTATATGCGCATTTCTTTATATTTGTGTTAGTGGAATATTTGGATTAGTGGAACATTAATAAATGATTTAATTACTTTTAAGCATATTTGCAGGCACAGAAAAAATATTTTTGTTGACACAATTAATAGCTACAGTTTCACAGAACAAAAAGTGCAACTTTTCAGACGATTCAATTAAAACTTCAATAATTGGTTGAAATAATCATTATACTGATTCTATCAAAACAAAGAAGTTTGAGTCGCTAAATTTCAGTTTGCCCTCGGTAATTTAAAAGAGTTTTAATTGGATGTTAGTAAGTTCATTCATGAACAGTTGTTTGCATTAAGGTGATGAAATGAGTATAACTTTTATACAACTTTTTAAAAGTTGTGTAATTAGGCCGTGGTAAAATGACAATTGATAACTTTGTAGGAAGTAATTAGTGAGTATTACTTCCCTATTGGAAGTTTTATGTTTGTACAAATGTTTGTTTCTACACCACTGGCGTTGTTAGAAATAAAGAGTAAAAAACGTAAACAATGGCACTGCAAAACATTGTATTAATAATAATAATAATAATAAGAAACTTTATTTCAAAGAAATGATTCACAATTAATTAAATAATTGATCGACGTAAAAATGAAATGACGTCAAAGCAACAAATATACCTAACTATAATATTATATCATTACAAAAATAATCTTCTATACCATAAGTTTCCACATTCACTATCATTTTTTTAACTTTTTTCTTAAATAGACTTATGCTAACAATATTTTTAAAACTCAATGACAACTTGTTATACAGCTTTATGCACATATAGAATGCACTTTTTTCTGTTTTTGTCAGATTATCTTGAGGGTATGTAATATCTTGTGTCCTTGTATCATATTCATGTGTAATATTGTTTACCAAAATTGTATCCTTATTCTTAAATATAAATATTAGGCACTCATAAATGTACACTCCATAAATACTCATAATATTATTCGATTTAAATTTACTTCGACATGAGTCATAGTAATTAATTTGAAGTATAATTCTTATAACTTTTGTACAATAAAATTTCTTTTAATATCTGAATTACTTCCCCAAAAAATTATCCCATATTTAACTGACGACTCGAAATTAGAAAAATATATAATTTTACTACTTTTAAAATTTAAATATTTTGTAATTATCCTTATGCTGTAACAGATTTTATTTAATTTCAAACACAAATGATCGATTCGAATTCCCCAATCTAGATATTCATCTATTTGGATGCCAAGAAATTTTGTATTTTCCACCAGATTTCTATGTTCTCCCAATATTGTAATGTTATCGGGGGTTTCAATTCTTGCTTGTTTTGTCCTAAATAGAATTACATTTGTTTTTTCTTTTTTTAAAATAAATCTGTTTTTATCATAGCACTCACTTGTGCTTGAAAATAAATTACTATATTCCTGTATTAAGTTGGGATAGGTTTCTGCCCCCACCAAAATATTATTATCATCAGCATAATTTGTAATACTTTGATTCATATTTATTACGACATTACATAAATCATGTACATATATAATAAATAAAATTGGACCCATTATACTGCTCTGTGGAATTCCAATATTATTACTTAAAGTTTCCGATTTAACAAGTTCATTATTTCTTATTATTTTTATCCTTTGCTGGCGATCTGAAAGGTATGATCTCACCCATTCAAGTGCATTTCCTCTAATTCCGTATTTGTCTAATTTTATTAATAGCAAATTATGATCCAAACAATCATATGCCTTAGATAAATCCAAGAACATGCCTAAAGCAATTTTTTTATTCTCCATAAATTCCAAAATTTTCTGCGTAAATTGAAATATTGCTGTCTGTGTAGATCTTCCTCTCAGATAGCCGTATTGAGTGTTATTAAATAATTGACAAACATTCATAAACTCATTTAACTGAACCCACTTTGAAACAGATCGAAATATGTCGTGGCATTTCGAATCTAACTTCACAGATATTTATTCATAGTCGCCATGTCTAGGTGGCCATGACTCAAATTCTAAACTATTTTGATGCTTAGTAGGCCATAAAATCAAGAGCCATTGGTGAGCGTTATTGTTCTCGTATATATTTAGACCTGCTGAAGATAGAACAACCATATTTTGTATTTAGCTAATTGTCAAGGACCTATCGAACTTTTGTGCACAATTAATATTGGTACCTATAAAAAAATCGGTTGTGATAGTACTGGTCTGGAATAATTAAAACAAATGACAGAGAGCATTTAAAATTATTATATTTTTCATTGATACAAATTCAACTTCAATATACAATCCTTAATTTTAACAAACTATTCAATTATCCATCAGAATACAAAGAATATGACATATTTTATTTAAGACAGCTGTTAAAATTAATGTTATGGATTTTAACATTGATTATAATTAGGACATGACAAGCATGATAACTACTCTGAGCTTATGGCTAACAAAACAGTTGCCCAAAAACCTGCAGCATTAAAATATTTAAAAAACAAGTGCAAAACTTGGTTAAAACATTTAGACAAGAGACTAACTACATGGCTCTATATAGTAAACAATTAAAATTTCCCCAGGTAATAAGATAATTAAACGTATGATATAAAAGCAATAAAAATTATGCCGAATTTGACAAAAAAATTAACAGAATGTGACTCACCCCCTAGAAAATGATATGGTTTTTTTAAGGAAATTTTACGTTATTATTATTATTTTTAAGTGTGGAATAAATATTAAAATTGATGTTTGTGTTCCTCAATACCTTTTAACATTGAAAATGTTAAACAAATCGAAGGTGTAACGGTAATACGAGGGTCCACTAGCAATTTCTGTAACTCTTGGAAATTTCGCAGTTTTTCCGAATTTTTTCAAGTTCTACGTACGTTAAGTGGATATTTTTGATGTCACTTTGAAGATCTCGTCAAATGCAAACTTTTGGAAGCCGTTTTGAACATTTAATATTTGGGGGAGGGGTAAAATTGCGGAGGTTAAAACGTTTTTTTGGATACGAAAGCGTCCGGTGCTCTTACATCGCATACTTGTTGAAAGATCCAAATTTGATTTTGGATTAGTTAGAAAAAGGATGATCCAGCGCTCATAATGTGAGCTGGTTTTGGAGTCTATGATACACAGGGGTATAAAGATGAAGTCCGTTTTTAGCAAATTACGCTTAAGGGGCAATCTGGACGAATCTGTGAGTTTGTAAGAATTTTGTAGCAGAGTTGGATTTGGGGGATGAAAATGGGAAAAAAGTTATAATTATCGTAAAATGCTGAAAATTTATATTTGTGTGAAATTCGGTGTTTTGAGACTTTTACGGGTCGATGATTGTAAATTTTAAGAGAAGAATTCGGGATATGATGGGGGGAGGGGTGGTGGTGCGTGACGTCGGTAGTGAGTGAAAATTTTTTGTCGTGCTGAAGTTTGGTGAGAAGAAATGTCCAGTTGCGTTTTTAGCAGTATGTGGACAAGTGTGTTAGTTTTACGGATCGATTTTAATTTGCTTCGTCGTCTTCATAATCATCCGACGATGATGATAATAACAACGGAGAGGCAGAGAAGGAAGATAATTTATATTCGCCGTTTCACGAGTGTAACGTGGGGCCCTACCCCGACGATTGGATTCAACCGGTGTCCCATTTGCGCGTATTTTCTGATGCCAAAACGTTGCGAGAAGCACGTTTAAAAATAACGAAAAAGCCGAAGTTTGGCAAGTAAAATTTTTGTCAATTTTTGTATAAAAAGTCGCCAACGTTATTTCTAAACTTTATACGAGCACAATTGAAACTGGTCAATGTTAAAGCACAGGGCCGTGCGCACTGAACTTGATATTTTGTCTTATATATTTAGCAATGGTATCGAGATTCGAATGGTAGTTGAAACTGTGCAGGCGAGTCCGAGACTGGCAATATAATCAGACTGAATGAACCACCTACGACAGCACTGGTTTAAATATAATAATACGGACAGGCCTACAAGCATAAAAAAATTCGTAAATCATTTCTCAGATGTCAACGTGAACTTATGAGATGTGCTGTCAATGTGCCAGTGCAGTGCATAAATACCTGTTATAATATCAAGCATCGGAGTTTAGTTAGTTATTGTTCATATTTATAAATATTTACTGCTATATAAAAGGTAAAATATTTTAATTATTGACTAATTTACCATGGCTTTCTGGAGACCATTTGAAACAGAGGATAATATAATAACGCCAGAAAATCTTATCATTTTCTTATGACAAGCATTTCTATTTACCTCCGCCCATGTACAATAAAGAGATGCCGACTGTTTTTGCCGGCTTTTAGTTTTTATACGGTTTCAATTAAATTCGTATACACTTTACTTACTTAACGCGTACGGGTTAACGGTGAATAATGCGGAGGGTTACCAGCACAGCACTATTCTCCATCATATCGACGAATTAGAACCAAAACACCGGGTGCAAATTTTGCTGTCTATCATGGCTCATTGGTGGCACGAGCCCAGTAGACAGTTGATGGCAGATTGGCAAGATGTTAAAATAATCGCACAGAAATTTGCTTTCGTCGAAGCTTGCAAACTACTTAGTTTGGCAAATAATATGCGCCAAGTATTTCAAAATTTACGAAACAAATTGCTTACGGCGAAAGTTGCAAAATCCTTTACCCGCAATGAGCTAGCACCCGGTGTTTTTGGCGTACGTGTGTAGAATCCTTTGAAGATGCCCAGCAGAATTCCAACTCCCGTTTTCGTTTACTATAAAGAAAATAAATCAAAAGGCACTTCGAACTGGAGAAATTTGAACACTTTACGATTTCGAGATTATTTTCCTAAAATGTCTAAAATACATAGCTTCCTATCTAATATTAACAATTTCTTTTGCAAATATCACTTATCGGCTATCTGAACCCCAAGTAATACTTAAAACCGACCTGTTTTTGTTTCTACTGTGTACATTTGTCTTGATAATAAAAATAGATTTTGCCCCTGTTTTATTTTGATATCATAAACTACGCCTAAACATCTTGCTTAGGAACTCAAAAGATTTTTTAAGTAGAATTCTCCATATTCAGTAAAAACTGTATATCCTACAAAGACACGAATTTAACTAATTCAGGGTAAACTTTATGCTCTTGTTTGCCATGATGCGCTAAAACTTTTTATGCAAACATAAAGGATCCCCATCTTCATAACCAGTTTAACAGTCCGAAGACAATTTATAAGATGAGCTAAAGAAAAATGTACAACTACTCTAAACAGTCGTTTCCTGTATATATTCCATGAAGCATTTAGGGTGAATGCGTATGTTAGTGACATTGTCATTTGCAGATCTAATATACGCAAACTTTTCAACTTCAAACTTTTCAAGTTTAATATCAAAATTTGTATGTAAAAACATTTCTAATAACTGCATAGAGTGAGGTGTATTGGGTAGCAAGGCACTATGATATATTTTAATTGAAATTCTACAATAATACATAGAAATGAAATCTATTTATTGTAAACTCTTGTCTTTTAGTTCATTAAAGTAATAAAATTATTACCTAATAATAGCCATCTACTAAATACTGTTAGGTGATAATCACACGGTCATGATGTGTATACCACTTTATTAATAATTGCAGAGAAATGTGAATGCCAACGTAAAAAACACTTTAAAGTGATATGTTTAGTGACATGTAAATTATTTTTTCTTCAAACATCATGACATTAAAGTTGGATATTTCAAACGGCTGTGCATTGCCAGTAGCACCGGAGGTAAAAGTACTTTTTCTTCCGCTCGAGCGGACTTTTACTTCCGTTGCTTATGGCAACGCACATCTAGATTTTTTTTATCTTTATTTTTTATAAATAAATAAAGTATCACTGTTACCCCTAATAAAACAATATACAATTTTCTTACGAGCGGCACTAAAAGTATTGGAAGAAAAAATATAGTAAATTGTTTTACTAGGAGTAAAAGTGACACTTTTATGATGAATCTGTGGGCAATTACAGACGAGCCACAAAAGTGGCTTTTACTCCTAATAAGAAATGTTATTTTTTCTTCAACCGTCGATTAACTATAAAAAAATAAAGATAAAAAATTTAGCTGTGCGACGGAAGTAAGAGAGGAAGAAGAAAATCACTCTTTATTTAATTCATATTTGACTTTTGTAATAGAAATAAAATATTTTATGTGGAGTAAAGTAATTTTTTGTCTCCTCCCTCAAGTACATTCTCGACACATAAAATATCATTTTTACTCCATATAAGGCAATACACTGTTATGTGAAATGTGTGTTTGCTTTAAAGGACTACTACATTATCACCTCAAATGTAGCAGAAAATGTATCATTTTAGAAATATTTAACCAAGAACATAAAAGATTATATTACATAGGATGTTTCATTTAAGGTAATACAGCATGGACGGCGAAAGGAGGTACCCTGTACAGTTATACTCTTAGCCCTTTAAAATAAAAAATCATATTAAAACATATTTTGAATACAAATATTTTTGTTGTATCTGACCCTTGGCCCTGTATGTGTGTTTTAGTATAAATTGTGTTGCTTGTTAATTTGTACCAAAAACATTAATTTCAGAACTTTTCTAAAATTATAACTAATACTTTTATGCACATTTTATTCAGCACAAAAAGTCCTGATCCTCACAGAGACATATTATGTTACAATAAAAAATATGTACCTAAAAAATAGTGCAGCTACTTAGTTTTTATTAAATACTGGTACTATTTTCCAAAATGGTAACAAATAAAGCTTACTGCATACATTTATTAAATTGGATATGAATATTTTGCTGATATGATCAAGTTCTAATAATAGTTTTGCGTCATTTTTAAATCAAATATCTGGCTGAGTTGACTGTGATCAATGTATATGGTTTATTGCTACTAAAAAATTTAAGCAGAAGTTCTAAATCAAAACAGTAGCCATATACATTTGAATACAAGAAATTTAAGCAGAGTAATTTCTAAAATGCTTTCTTATACTACTTATATAGCGAAAGTTTCACTTATCAGATAATGAAATAGGATACGGGGATAAACTAAACACTCTTGGGTGTTGAATTACAATATTCAACATAGAACAGTCTCAAATATTATTATCCACACTCGAGTCCAAACACTGTACAGCGACAAGCAGTAACAAAATGGAAGCTACCCCACGTGACTATTATTATTGTTCATATTATGTGACTGAAGGTAATGTTTCTAAATATCTCTAATATCCAATGTATCATTTAAGTTGGCCTTTAAGTGTCACACTACTTTATCATGATCATGACATAGTTACCAATATGAACATTGTGAGTCATATACGAGAAGAACAGGAGGTGTATTAATATAGATACGGAATTACATGAAATATTCTGTCATTAAGAAAGAGTATAAAAATCCAGGTATGTATATGGTAAATAGATTATGAATAGTTAAAAAAAATTGTAGAAAATTTATCATCAAAAGCTGGAACAGAAGAAGGCATTACCGTAGATATCTTAAAATGTGCTTTTAAGAAATATGTGATATTGTCTGAAAGTTATTTGTGGCATTCTACGAATATTCTTGCTTAACGGCATTCCTAAATCATCTCCTTGTACTCTTTCCTATTATTTGGGTTTTCTACCACATGTATTATTATCCTATTCAAAAACAAATCACCGAATCTACAAAATAATAGAATTATTGGAAAAAAGCGTCTGCGCCCGTGACGTTTACGCCAAAGGAATAGTCAGAGGTTATGTTTTGCAAATAATATAAATCGGAATAAACACAGAAATAATGTATTTTGCTGACGTTTCGGAAAGTAATCTCTTTCCGTTTTCAAAGCTTTTTTTTGGAAGAACTCTTATTTGCTGTGTATGTCAAATACACAGCTTTAAGATTTTGTTTATGTTATTTCCATAGATACTTACTACTTACACAGAACATAGAACTGATGATATTTTCTTTTAGATAATATTGAGTTTGTTAAGTTCTTCTTTTAACATTGGTAGCCAGGTTGTACAAAGATCTACAGAACAATTCGATACGCACTTATCTTCATTTAATAAGATTATTGCTGATTCTTTATTTTTTCTTTTTTTGGTATCTGTTTCTTTTGTTAAAATTTTTGCCGAGTCCCAGTTTATTCTATGTCCGTTTTCCCAAGCATGTTCACAAATCTTTGATTTCTGAATTTCATTATTTCTAATGTAATTCTTGTGCTCATCCAACCTCACACTGAAAGATCTGGATGATTCACCCACATAACATTTATCACATTCGCACGGGATATTGTAAATACAGTTTTTTGAATTCTGCTCCCTGTTTATCGGTTTTGTTTTTGTTAAAATAGATCTTAAAGTGTTCCCTGTTTGAAATATCGTCCTAACATCAAATTTGTCACCTATACGGTATAGCTTTTCCGATAGTCCGTATACATAAGGAATTATTGCTGTATAATGACGTTCAGGTTTTTGTCGTCCCTGATTGTCCCTATTTTCAACATTTATAAAAAATTATAACAACAAAGGCTACAGGATATTGATTTTGTACTAGAACCTCTTTGATAAATAACGAGAAAAAATTGTCAGTGGGTGTCGTGTTCATAGACCTCAAACGAGTTTTTGAAACCATAAATCAAGAACGGCTGATATTAAAACTAATATGTTATGGAGTAAATGGTGTAGTGTTGGAATGGTTCCGATCGTATTTAAGTGACAGATATTAGAAAACAAAATATAGTACAATAATTTCACCAAGAGACGAAACAATACATGGGGTACCACAGGGTTTGATTTTAGGGCCACTTCTTTTTATATTGTATATTAATGATATAAAAAGTTCTATTAATACTTGTCTTATAAATCTCTTTGCCGATGATGCTATGTTATATGTACGCGATAAAAACATAAATACAATATAAAACTATTTAAATGCATATATTACATCTATGGAAAATTGGATTTCACTAAATAAGTTAAATTTATGTTAATTAATAGTAAATGCAATTTGGAAGCCCTAAATATTAATATTTACATATAGATAATAGTAAATTGGAGCAAGTATCTGAAATAAAATATCTGGATGTAATCATTGACAATAAATTAAATTTCAAAGCGCATGTTCAATATATAATAAAAGAGTAGCCAAAAAATAATAATAAATAATAATATCTACATTAGTACATGGGTTTTGAGATCCCCGCGAAAATTGTCGAAATTGAGATATGTTGCAGTTCAGACCTTCCTTATGAAAAGTTCAAACGGGACCAAGGCTCGAGAACCTTTTATTTTGGAGTTACAGCAAGGGTAAATGTCGAAAATTCGTAAATTCGTGAAAAATCTTCAAAATAAAAGTTTCACGAATCTTGGTCCCATTTGAACTTTTCATCGGGAAGGTCTGAACTACAGCATATCTCAATTTCGACCATTTTCACCGAGATACCAACTTCCATGTATTTGAATTTTCGACCTTTGTCCTCGCTGTAACTTCAAAATAAAAGGTCGTCGAGCCTTGCTCCCATTTGAACTTTTGATCAGGAAGATCCAAACTACTACATATCTCAGTTTCGACCATATTCATTGGGATCCCGAATCCCCTGTTTCTGTGCGAGGTTCTTTATGTCTGTCACAGAGAATTTGTTATAATACTTTATTTATTTTTAAAATTAAAGAAAAAATATTTCCTAAATATTTAGTAGATCGGATACAGTATATGAAGGGAAGACATAATCACGAATAGACAAAGGGATAACTTTTATATACCATTTAGAAAAAAAACTCACTCAAAATTATATTTATCATAATGGTCTTTTATTTTTTTTGCATGATCTAGCCTTTTTGTTTATTTACAAAATCTGTTTCCAAGACGGTAGGTTATGTTTACTGGTTGCTAGGCCTAACACGTCGGTAAGTGATATACTTAGCGACGAAATTAATATAATAAATATGTTATTTCACAAAAATTAGAACAAGAAATAAGGAAATGCCTTTTTATTTGAAGAACGAACATTATTTAAATAATAAACATATAAAAAACACGCAAACATTATTTAGAGACATTAAAATTGAATATACAATTGGTACAATTATTAATTGTATTTCTGCTCGTACCTGCCGTGTTGGTTTTCAGCGTATTCAGCGAAACTGCAGTACTGAAAAACGAGGCACCATCGTGTAGGATTTTCTCGGCACATTCGATTTTATTCTGCTGAGAATCTTCCACATGACCCTCTGCTACCGAAAAAGATCTCCACCCCCCCGTATCTTTTGAGCCTTAATATGTTAACACCTTTATTGGCCAAAAATGTTGCCGAGGTTCTTCTAAAAGAATGGCCAGCATAACTTTTAGGGTGCTCTAACTTCAGATATTTGGCAATTTTTGATGTCCAACTTCAAATAGTCCCTCTTCCCACCACCTGCGTACTGCATTTTCCACGTCGATAATTTAAAAATAAATGTTTACTCTTCTTATGAGTTGGTCGGAACTCACTGTATTTTCTTAAAAATTCTACGTAGTGGATTTATTCATCTTGGAATTTTTACAGTGACATATTCTTGATGATCTTCTATATCACCTATCGTCATACTATATAATTCGTCCCTTCTGCATGCCCCTGCTATTCCTAGGATCAGTCCTACCTAAAAATACAAATGCATTTCACTTTTGTTATCGTATAATATCTACTAGTATAATAATAAATACCTTAGGGATTAGAAATTCATCATCGGATGCTTTATTTAAAAACTGTTTAACATCTTCCTTGTTAAATACACTAGCTTTCTTAGGTCTGTGTCCAATATTTTTCCTTTTCAGATAAGCAATCAAGGTGGAAATTTTTTAAATATTAATAGCATCTTTAATGAAATGTGTGCTTTTTAACATTGAATATTCCACCCAGAGACTACCAGGCGATTTTAATGCGTTATTCCAATGAACAAAATACGCCAACAACACTTTTTAATTTTTTGAACATTTTATAGACATTTTCATAGCGGTCCTTGGATTTTCCTGAAATTTTTGCTGCATATCCGATCTTCCATGCATTTTCTATTTCACTATTGCCATCGGACTCACTCATTGTAAAGAAAGTAATACAGTAAAAATTTAATGTCAAATTAAATGTGTTTGCTTGTTTGTAAATAACACCAAATAGTGTCTTGGAAACATGTAGCACAGCCGTCTAATTTTATAACAAGATAAAAATATCACATTTGACAAATTGGACTTACCACGAAATATAAACGTCACTTTTGATTTTTCGTTTATCTTTTAGAAATTAAATCATTTTAATTGAAGTGCAATTCAATACGATCGTGCAAAAAACGGTATGAGCATCACGAACGTTATGGATTGTACCGGTTTCCGGCAAAATTTTCGTCGACCCGTAAACGACCCTTACCCTTCATGATGCTCAATATACTATAATGCTCTTCCTAATGATATCAAGATATTACATAATTTAAATCAATTTAGAAGACATATTATTAATTATTTTAAATGTAATTTTTAAGATTCTTTATAGGTTACCTATGTATGAATTCATTTTAATATGAATATGACGTGTTTTGTTAGTTTAGAGACGTATTGTAAATAGCGTATTTGCTAATGAATTAAAATAAATTCAAATTCAAAACTTTAAGTTAATAGTAAATACAAAATGATAACAATTTGTTCCAATATATTTTTGTTAGTCAGCAAGGTATGGCGGATTTCCAATAAGATCCCCACGTCAGCTGTTGCTAGTTTACAGTCTTTTATAATAAAGTAAAATATGGGTTACTTTCACCAGACCAAGCATCTACAATTGCCCTGAAATGTAAGTTTCAGAAAATAGTTGAAACGGTGTGTTTGAGAATGTTTGGCAATAAAAGGATACGAACTACATTCTTGTTGATTTATAGAGAGCAATAGAGTGTAATTAAAGTTGTTTACTACCCTTGATATTTGCGTTTAAACTGTGAGAAATAAGAGTTTAAATTACTTCACAGGGGTGATTACGGATGTTACGTTTCTAAGCAATATAGAAATAGTTTTCTATTGATTAAAGTTCTACATGGCGGAAATTATTACACTGGGGCCTTGAGAGTTAATACTGCACTTTGAATTAGAGCGGGTTTATTTTTATTGCAGCCATTACTCTCATATGCTTCAAGATATCTAATTTTAGAGGTTAAAAGCGTATATTCCGGTAAACACGAATCAAACTTGATGGTTTCTGGAAGAAAGTTTTGATATACAGTCGAACTGCACAAGGACTGTAATTGATCAGAATAAACTCTTCTACATTTTTCTCCTATGGGCTTTCCTAAAATAAACTGTACATTCATTTTCAATCTTATAAATTCAGTTTATATATTTAAAGAGACCTGATGGATATACATCTCAATGTATTTGTGTTCATCGTTAATCCTTGAATAAAGTATGGGCATTCATTATACAGGCATTATCAAATGTTGATGTCTTCAATCAATCAATCAATCAATCAATCAAGATATGCTTTATTGTCTAAGCATAAGATACACTTATTGAAAAAGTTATATGTATAAAATATAACATAACATACACAGTGATAGTTAATTAATAACAGTAGATTTTTTTATACTACCATATGTACATCTAACAAATGAGCACATGTCATAGTTGAGAACAGATATATAAAGAAAAATATGTTAACAAATATAATATATTACTAGAAATATTAACAAAACACAATATATACAAGTAAATACATACAGAAACATATAAGGACACACAAAAGGAAAGAAGCAAGAAACAAAACATTTTAAAATTAGTCGTCATAGTATTCACTAAGATTATAATAGGCTTTCTAAATCAATATGTATTTCATTACCTTTCTGAATGTCTTTAATTAGTTATGTGATTGCATATTTTTTAAATTTCGTATATTACTGATTGCTTCGTTAAAATTGATTTGGGGATGGGTAGAGGCAGAGTTAAATTTAGCGCTTGTCTCGTGTTATGCTCAGGCAGAGGATCGATGTGTGTTTAGTATTTTTTTATGTATTAGACATACTGTTTCTAGAGTAAAGATGCATGTAAACGTTAATATTTTGTGAACGATAAAAAGAGGTTTACAATGATCCCTTGGTTTTGCTTTACATAAGTAGTACCTTAACGCCCTTTTTCGGAACACAAGGACAGTGTTCAGAGAATGTTGACTACACATTCCCCAGAAGGAGATTCCGTATCTTATATCGGACTCAATCAGGGAAAAGTAAGCCAATAAAACCAAATTCATTTGAAGTTGTTCCCACCGCATAACAACCAGATGCCAACTTTTTATTTAAATTAGAGACATGTACATTACATTTTAGCTTCTCATCAATATGTAACCCAAGAAGGGTTTATTCTCGATAGGTTGGTTATCCAAGAAAAGATCAGCATAGGTAAACTTGAAGGTAAGTATATTCGTTTTGTTTATATTGAATGAAAGCGAATTAGAATCACACCATTTTTCTTTATTTTACATATTATATCTAACTTTTTAATATCTCGTAGACTGTTAACATTTTTACTATGCCACATAGTAGTATCGTCTGCAAAAAGCGTAAAGGTGCCTTGAGTAACAATAATGACTAAGTCGTTTTTGTTTAACAAAAATAAAATTGGTCCTAGTACAGATCCTTGTGGCACACCACAGTTAATATCTGCCACATCCGATATCACGCCGAGGGTTTTTACAACTTGAGTACGCTGAGACAGGTATGATCGAATCCGATTAAAGAATTTAGATAGCATAAAAGTTTTAGAGAATTTCATGATTTACGCTGTCAAACACTTTCAAAAAATCGCAAAACACTGCACCGATAGCCTCGCCATCATCTAAGTTGAGGTACTTCTTTTCTTAAAATACTAGAATGGCATCAGATGTGCTTGTGGAATTTTGAAATCCAAACTGATTTTTATTTAATGCTATGTTCATCTAAAAATTTTACAATTTTGTTTTCTACAAGTTCTTCGATAATTTTGACAACGTAGACAGTAATGATATAGGTCGGAAACTTGATGGATCATCTACATCTAATAAAATTATTTTTTTTTTGCGTTGAAATAGGTTTAAAATGTCAAGAAACGTCGAGATTTTAAATTTGAGCAAGAAATTTCCTGTCTGTCTGTATGTCGGTCTGTCTGTCGGTCTGTCTGTAACTTTTTTGTGCGCACGTTTACTCTGGAACCGTTTATGATATTGACTAGATTATATTTTGATCTAATTCCATCGAAGAGTTCGGGGTAAATGGGGTAAATAGGCACGAGTCCATAAAATTGCAATTTAGGACATGTAGGAAAGAGAGCAAAAAAATTGTAATGTGATTTAGAGGATGTACAAAAACGAAACGTTTAAAAAAATTTTGCGTTAGCTACCCCCTCTACCACCCCATTTCCACCTCAACCCTATTATTCAAAGGGTTAAAAAATAATAAAAGGTGATTTAGTGTGTATACAAGAAGGAAACGTCTAAAAAATTTTTTAGACCTTAGCTATAAAATCTGGATGTGGAAGTAATGATTCTTTGGGCAGCGGTTTTTTTTTTGCTCACGACAGTACAAAGTTTTATCTAGTTTTATGAAATAATAGATTCAAGGTAAGAAATTAATTTGGATAGATTTTTGTGCTATAAAAAATAAAGGTTGTTATAAGAATATGAGTTTTTTGCGTAGCTCTGAATTACTCTTTTTACTCTATTTTATTCACTTCTAGTCTACTAATTTCTAACTGTAAAATTTACTGTTAATGTTTACAACAATAAAAATTAAATTTATGAGTCTGTTTATCCCTGTATTCTACTTTATTTCACGAGTGCAGTAAAGTATAACTTTACCGCACTAGTACGGTAAAATGTGACATTATGACACTAATTTCGTAAACTGTGACATTACGGACTGGAAGTAAATTAAAAATTTAATAATTTCTTACCCGAAATCGGTAGTTTGGAAACATATGATGTTTGTAAGCAGATATTATATATAAACACAAACACGCCTTGAAATATTTTCTGAAAGTATTATATCCTCATTTATTTGAATAGCAAATATCAAAGAAACATTATGAACTCCTAGGTAAACAATATTCTGCATTCAAGGAAGTACGCTTATTAACGCAAATCAAATACAGACAGGTGTGTAGTAGTCCACGCTGATCCACACATAAAGCTACAAATTCTTCACAGAATCCACTTGATATTTTTAATCTTCCAGTGGAATCTATTCAGATCGTTCAGGTTGAACTGAAATCCACCATCTCAATTAAATTATTATAAATTTATTGGTAGTATAAGGTTTTAAGCGGTAAGCTTTAGTAAAGTGTAAACAGAAGGAATACTAATGAGATTTTACCGCGTCAACATGTTCATCCAAAAATGAGATATAACAAGTAAAAATAATTTAATAAGTGGGTAGACCGAAGCGAAAGTGAAATAAAAATGCAGGAATTGAATTTTTTACGCTACGTTAAGGCTTGAATTCGTTTATAAAAATTATTCACCAGACGCCTAACTGAATATTTGCTTGGAACAAAAAGCTCTTTAGAATAAGCGTTTCTAAAGCAAAAAACTAAAATGTACAATTTATAATTTAACTGAATAAAATGTTGGTTACAAAAAGTCGTGACAGAAAAAACTCAATTGGTTTTTATTATGAACTCATTGCTTTAAGTAATGGAACGCCCAGTACTTTTTCTTTGATAGAACAGAAATATATTATTTAGAAATTTAAGAAGTGGTTTGAATGTTGATTAAAAAGCAGAAGGCAAAGTGTGAATTGTGAAAATATGTTATCAAGTGAGCTACCTATACACAGGAGAGTGCCTCAGGGGAGCATACTTGGCCCTCTGTTATTTGTAATATATATTTATGATATGTTAAGACTCTTAAAAAATTGCAAATATCACTTTTTTACTGACGGCACTATAAATAGTCTACATTGATGAACATGATCCAAAAGAGTTGGTGCGGAAAATAAATCACGATTTAGAACTTGTTTCTAAATGCTTGAAAACAAAAAATTTAAAGTAAATATGTCGTTGGTCTCCAAAATCAAATATCTTGGAGTTATTGTTGATTGCAATTTAAATTTTAAAATTAATTGGATGGAATCTGCGGTAGCTTCTTGATGAAACATATTCAATAGAATAATTATAAATATTCAAAAGAATAGTTACAATACGCACTTGGTTTATTGTTTCATTAGTCTTGTTCACATTTCTCTGACATATGTTTCGGCCTTGCGACCATTAATAAACAGTCTTAAAAACATATAAACATATGCCAGAGAAATCTGAAAAAAACTAATGAAACAATAAACCAAGTGCGTATTGTAACTATTCTTTTGAATATTTATAATTATTCTATTAAATTTCAAAAGTTGTGTGGATTTTACGTATAAAAATTTCAAAAAAGTAAACGCATTTGAACTATTGTAGCACAATCCTGTATATGGCTAATCAGACCGATCTAGAACGATTACAATGATTACAAAAAAGAGCGATGCGATTAAAATGCAGTATGTACACTACGACAGATGTTAAAATGTCTTAGTTGGATGAATATATAGAACTTTTTAAAGTATAGCGTTTTAATTTTCATACATAAAATTAACAGGGACCTAGTTCCAGATTACATGAAAAATATTTTATATATTTTATAACATCCGAGGAAAGGGAAATTTTGTAATTAAAAGGTCCAATAGTGCATCAATGTATAGTTGAATTTTTTATAAAGGAGATGATGAGTACAACCGGTTGAGTACCGACTTACGTAGAACTGATCTAAATATTTTCAAAATACTATTAAAAGATACCATGATGTGACACACATATATATATATATATATATATATATATATATATATTTCTTTTATTTTTATTTTAAATATGTTTTTATTTTTAATTTATGTACATATGATTTCTAATGTAAAACAGAAATTGTACTATGTATTTTTGATTGTATAACCTGGGGCTAAATAAAAGTATCATCTATCTAGTTATCTAATTATTCAAAAGAAACTTCCACACTAACAAGAAATTACATATTGTCTAAACGTTTGTTATCTACGTATTTTATTAAATTATTTGCCGAGTCCCACTTGAAATGAAATTAGTAAAGTAAATATACTGTGTGTTAAATCAGGGACTGGGCAGGTCAAGTCTATGGACCCAAACGCCATATACACCTGTGCTCGAGTTTATTATAATCCTGTTCATTACCGATCTAGAACAATGAGCTGGAGCTCCATCAAGTTGGTACCAGCAAGAAACATATTGATTAACAGGTAAATTGTCGTTCCCGCAGTTCTTAAAATCTGCAAATATCTTAGTCCATTAAAATTTTTGATGTAAATGTGGTAACACAATTTATTGTCCGTTAACAAACAAAACAGATTAAAACAGAAAAGTCGTTGTCAATTGTTAAACTCATTTTTTTTACTTCGTCTAAAATCTGTAAAGCCTTCAAATTAATGTGCAAATTGAGACTAGATTTTATTTCGTGCCTGACAGCTAGAAGCAAAGCGAGTACATACATTTATTGGGGCTAAGTTTTAATACCTTTGTTGAACAAATAGATATTGCATTTAAGTCAATATTTATCTTAACCCGAACTGTATTTACTTTCCTTGCATTAAACATCTACAATAACTGAGTGTTATCATGGCGCAACATATTAGTAAAATCGACACATTTAAATATATCTTTAGTATAGATGAAAATACTACAGGTCTAAGAACTGAACCCTGGAGCACACCAGCTGTTATAGGCTTAATGTGAGGATCATTATATTTCAATGGAACCAGTTGTTTGTGATAACTTAAATAAGATATTTTTTTAAAAGCCTGTTAGGAAGATCTAAATATTCAAGTATATCAGCTACTTTGGTAAAAGCTTATTTATTATAGTAGTTCCCACTTGTCAGTAACATCTAAGTAGCAGTTAACCGTATGTAAAATATGATTATATATTACTGGCTGTTATTTGATTTTAGTTTGAGATTTTTTTTCACATCGACTGTTATAAGTTAAATTGAAAATACAATTAATGTAATTGTAATGTAAACAAAAGTATTATGTTTAAAAAACAATTATTAATAAACACAAACTACTAAGAAATTACTCATTTCTCTGTATTTATACAAAAAGTATTAGGCAAGGCATTATTGACAAATACTTTAACCAGTTAAGCGCCATGAGGTATAGTGCGCGTGCCGCACAAACTTTGGTTCTCGGGGTGTTACGACATAAGTGCTGTACCTCACTAGTACTGTTTTATTTTGTGATGTAGTACCGTAGATATGTCTTGCTGCTGTAGTTTTTATATGGGAACTAATAGAGTGTGGCCTCATGAACCACGCTATGATCTTGGTCCGGGGAATTTGTTTTATTACATATAACAACATATATGTCGCATGGCCCTATAATATACATTTACTTCTACAGGCCACGAGACATGTAACGTATGTCTCATAAAAAAAATGCTCTAAAAAATAAATGCGAAACGAAAATGCAAAAATTTCAAGGGCATATATATAATACAATACTTGAATATCCCAAAAACGTCGAGAAAAAATTTGGGCACGTCAGACCAGATTATCTAATTGTATGGTGGCGCTTAACTGGTTAAAAAGCAAACTATTGTAGAATCTATTAAAGAAACTACTTCATTCTATCTAAAACAGGATGAAATTTCATTATTTATTTCATTTAAAGATTTAAAGTGCCAACCAATATCAACTATATATTGTTACGTGTTTACAATCTCCAATAAACACCCTGTACGTAGGTTCAAATAACTGCAGCAATACTTTTCACTAAACACTACTTTATTTCATACTTAGTTACAATAATTAAGTCCTTATATACATAAGTACACACTAATTATAAGCTCTACTATAGTCTCACTACTATAATTCGCACCTTATTACTGTTCTTATTTTATCAGTTCACTTGTTCATCTCATACCAAACTGGACTCGCTGATCCACTCCTTATATATATCTACGGCGATTATTCTAGAACGTTCCAGTCTATCCTTCGCGGCGTATATTTTATGACAGAAGATATTGTATTGTCCAATATAATAATGCAAGTAGACAATTAAGTAACATATAAGGGATAATAATATGCATATTATATATTTACATGCTGTTTGATTTCAAGACGATTCATAGTTTAGGGTATACAATCATAACTTAAGATAGGCATAAGTGACGTTTTATTTTGCTGAGGTAAGGAAGTAATGTTGACACGTTTTGATGAGATAAGTTAATATTGATAAACGTTTTTTGAATCAATAGTTCGATGCAATTATAATCTGGGAGTTTTTGAATCCATGATTCAAAAGGTCGCTGAAATTTGTTTTTAACGTTTATTTAACGTCGGTCTATTTCCGCTACTGAGGCCTGTCACCGACGCCTGTAGGCGAGCTACCTCCAACCAGGAATTTTTCCGAACCTCTTCTCTTAAGAAGAGTAGGGATCTTTTACTTGCCTAACATTTAATTGACAAGGGACCGACGGCTTTACATCCCCTCCGAAGGATGGTATATCACCTACACAACTCTCGCCTAAGGTTGCATAGCTTACGGGCATACACTGATATACAAGCCGCTGGAAGATATGTGAGGCGAGGACAGGGTCTTCTTTGAAACGGTCGCCCATCCAAGTACTAACCGCGCCTAGCGTTGCTTTACGTCGCATATCAAAGTATGTACATAGTAAAGACGCATCTACGCTCGCCCCCAAAAAGTTTTTGTAAAAATAATTGTCTAATATCCATTTTCTTTGACAGGTTGAACAGATCGTTGGTAGGGTATGTGATGTTTTTATTGTATATTATTTTTAGGAACCACTTCTGCATTATTTCTAATCATTTTAAGTAGTTATTGTTTACTTTTCACCATCCTATGATCCCATACGTGAGTTGCAACTGGACCAGGGAATAATACAAATGTTTAGTTGAGGTATATCAAGAAATTGCTTTAATTATTTGAATTTAACGAGTAATGCCTTGATTTTTTTAAATGAATTATTAATTTGCGGGTCCTATCGAAGATGTCTATCTATTATTATACCAAAATATTTAACACATTCAGTTTCGTTGATGAGCATAGTATTATTTTCGCCATTATTTATATTCAGAATGCCGAGTTTTGATAGGTTATTTTTATATAAAGTGAAAGAAAGATAATAATAATAAATAAACACCACATAAATTAGACAACCCCAATTCCAGAAGCCAGAGGCTTGTGCGGAAGGGGGTCACACATTGAAAAACGCGGACATACAACCATTTCCTCCGATGGTGCCAGTGCCGGAGCCAGAATTCGAACCCATTGATCCGATGCCCGTGTGATTAATCACGATTGCCACCTCGCGCCTTAATCCACGTGGCTATCAACCAGACATACATGGACTTTTCATAACTTATCGTTAACATATTGTAATCGAACCATTGTTTTACGGGTTTGAAATCATTTTCAGCTGTACTTTTCACTGCTTTCCAATTTTTATCTTTATATATTATGACATCATCATTATGGTATCATCGGCAGAACTTAGTATCTTCCCCTCACTTGGTAGTTCAAGAAGATCATTTATGTTTAAGTTGAGTAAGATTGGACTAAGAGCTGCTAGTCTTATCAATTATTCTTACGTATTGCTATCTACTAATGAAGTAACTTTCGATCAGATTACATGCACTACCCTTAAAACCGATATTTGTCAATTTCTTCAAATAGTCGTTTTTTGATTAACTGTATCGAAGGCTTTTGCCAGGTCGATAAGTACACACTGTATTTGTTCGTTATTATTTATAGATTGGTAGATATTATTAGTAAAGTATCCTATAGCATCCTCTAGATAAATTATTTCGGAGCCCAAACTGCATTTTAGATAAGATATTACCGTACTTTTTTAAGAAACGGTCAATTCTTGTTTTAATTTACTTAGACATAGACTTTTGCTATTGTAGATATTAAGGATATTGCTCTGTAATTATTTAAATAATTTCTGGAGACCTGTACATAAGTTTGGTTCTAACTAATCACAATAATCTGTCGGACCCCATATTAAAATTAGTTTCGTCATGTTCTGACATGACGAAACTTATTACTCTGGCAACGCCGGTATTTTTGTTATTAGTGAACTATGTTTTACGGACTAGATAGTTTTTAATCCTGCCATATTTTAAGTTTTAAATTTCATTCAAGTACGCTGTTAAAACACGGAGGGCTGCAAAAACTTGACTCCTTTTTGTTCGGTTGGCACTTCTGGTTTTACAAATGGTATAATTTTAAAAAGTACACTTCCCACACAAAGCGGGCCAGACTCGTGACGTAAATCAGAAAAGCATTGTTTTAGAAGTGGGGCTGTCGTATATTTTCCAGAGTATGCGGCGGTACACATTGTCGCGGTTTGTTTTATTGAGGGAAACCCTCCCGAGGACTTGACAAACACTGCTATTCCCAGCAAATCGTTATTTTAATATAAATAGAATATAAAAAAGGCATCGCGGTGTCACAACGATGTGAGCTAAAAATGGGCATTCGCGGTCAGATAAATGTGGATCATCTGTCACAGTTAAAGTTATTTTCTAATCTGTACACCCCACATATTACACTCAACTAATATCTAACACCTAAAGGAATTATTTGGGACTACGAATGATTTTAATCCACTTGATATTTTTTTAATGATAGTATTACGCGTTATTACAAGCAATAAATTGCGAGAATTATGAAAGAAGGCCGGTGTCATCGATAGATTTGATTTCTGTATAAAGTTGGGAACGATCGGGGCAAAAATCATAGGGCTAATAATTTTTGAAGGACCATTAACTTGATAAGTAAGTAAGTAAGTAAGTTCTTTATTCATCATGTTAAGTTACACAATAGTGAAACTTATAAGACTAGTCAAAACAAATAAATACAGTTAAAAAATAATAACAGTTAAAAAGAGTAGTGAATATCTTAAGAGTAATAATACCAATAATAAAGTCATAAATACTAAGAGTGTAGATACTCGTCTAAGGAATAAAAAGCATTGTTAAGTAAGTACTTTAACAAATTATTTTTAAAAGTATTAAAATTGTTAAAATGACCAAAGCGTCAGGTAAATTTATTAAAACAGTAGATTCCCTGAAAAACATGTAAATTTTGGCCCACACTTAATCTAGAAAATGGCATCCTAAGTTCAGTGTGGCTGCGTGTGTGGTAATTGTGATCATCATTATTTCTTAAAAACAGAGTCTCTTGCTTTTTTATATTTGTAACAATTAGATATATATATAAAGTGAAGGTAGAGTTCAGATAGATAGTGCAATAAATGCCTCTTTACAGTGGTGCCTGAGACGGAAGACCAACCATACAACGAATGATTTTCTTTTGTGCGATGAATACTTTGTAAATGTGTGAAGAGTTTCCCCAAAAAATTAAACCATAGGACAATATAGATTGAACTAATCCAAAGTATGCTAATCTTAACACATTAAGGGAAACGGAGGATTTCAGGTATCTAATAACAAAACAAGATTTACTCAATTTCTTCAATAGATTTTCAGTATGAGTTTCCCACGTCATTTTACAATCCAAAGTTACTCCCACGAATTTTGTCACTTCTGTATGCACAATCGATTTATGATCTGCCTTGATTAAAATGCTTGAATGATGAACATAGTTCTTTGGAAAAAATGACATAAAAACAGTTTTGTCAACATTCAGTGCAAGACCATTGTTTGAACACCATTTGGAAAACTCCTTTACAGATGTATTAGCTTTAGTGATTGTGGTCTCGGAAGAGTTACTAGAAATCAAAAAGTTTGTATCATCTGCATAGACAATTGCTGCATTGGGTGTTGTACAAGAGTGTGGCATATCATTTATAAAGATTAAGAAGCAAAGGACCTAGAATAGAGCCCTGTGTCACGCCAGTGGTCACATGCCTGAAATCTGATTTAAAGCGATCAATTATTACGGCTTGCTTTCTGTTAGTGAGATAGGAGTTGATCCAGTCGTGAGCAGGTCCACGTAAACCCAATCTAGATAGTAGAGCTATTGGTTGTTCTTTATTGTTTAATGAATTATAAACATAGTCACATAATTTTTCAATAGCGTTTATTGTTGATTTTTTCCTTCTAATTCCGTATTGGCTAGAGATTAACAATTTATGAAATTCTAAATAGTTTAATAACTTATTATTAAAACAAAGTTCAAAAACTTTTGCAAACTGATTTTGTACACTTATATTTCTATAATTACAAGCCTCCATTTTCGATCCCTTATTTTTATATATTGGTATAGATTTTGAAATTTTCAATGAATCCGGATACTGGCCACTAGCAAAAGATTCATTAATTAAATAAGACAGCGGAACACAAATTTCGTCAACCACTGCTCTCAGTACTTGACCTCTTATCTCGTGAATCCTTTGAGCTGATTTACTTGTTGTTTTAAGCAACAGTTCACTAACTTCAGCTGGAGTGGTAGGGGTTAGGTAAAAGTTATGTATAACATTGTCAAATAGAATTAATTTGCTAAAATCAGGTTTAGGGCTCTTAAAATTCAAGAAGAAATTATTGAAACCATTACAAATATCATAAGTATTAGTAAATATTTCATCATTAATAACAATTTCTGTAACTGATTGCTTTGGATTGTTTTTTGCTTCATTTATAATGAGCCAACTCTCTTTCATTATATTTTGGGCACCCTTTATACGTCAGTCATTGTAATTTGCCCTAGCAAGTTTAATTTTCTCAGAGTATATTTGTTTAAATCTTAAATACCTATTTTTAATTACTTCGTTGTTTGGGTAATTTTTATTAATTTTATGCAACTCGCATAAAAGATGGTGCAGCTGTTTTAATTCATCAAGTGATGAGTAAAATGAATTAAATTTCTCAGTAAAATTTGTGCCCCTGTACATTTCAAGCCACTTCTCATTTTTGAGTAAATTTTTTAAAGTATTCAAATTACTCTCTGATACGTCGCGTAATTATTAAATATATTTATTATTCTTCGAGGGCCAGATCTATGTAACAACTATCACTTAATATAAAGCCTATTGTATTTCAGCAACATGGAGCTTCTCCACGCCTTAGCAATATTGTAATATATTACACAGATAATACATTATGAGAAAACTGGTTCGCAACCAGTGGATCCGTTAAATAGCCGGCTAGATCTCCGGACTTAACACTGCTAGAATTCGTTATGTGTCTCATCTAGAAAAGGTGTATTGAACTTCACTGCCCAGCATTGAAGATTTGAAAATTAGATTGAGAACTGCCATAGAGTTCGAAGAAAGAGAACACACTGAAATCGCATCGTGTGATCTCTCTAAAGTATTTGACTGTGTTCGTCATGATAGTTCCCTGAACTGCAAAAAAAGTCGAAAAACGCAAAAATATTGTGAACACGGTACAAGACATCTATCCCCCGTTTTCGAGAGTGAAGAACACGATAGTTACAATATTTTTCACTCAACCCTCACGAACCACCCATAAATGCAAAGAAACTACTCCTTTTTCTGATTTTTCAAGTCTGGGCGTATGAGGGCTTGTCGGTAAAGGTTGAAACCGACTCCACACCCATTTCTCTTTTATTTATTACAGAGAATTTTTTCCTTTTAGCCATTCAAACAGACATTATTATACAAACATTAACATATAAAACACTTTATACGCTAACAGATCTTTCGAAGCTTACAATTATTATCGCACATTCCGTCGGAGTTGGAGTCGGAGTATCATAGTTTTTGCGATATAATAATAATAAAATGCCTTTGCTTAAAGGAAACATTAAAATACAAGACCTTCTTCAAATTTGGTGAAATCTATCCAAAAGTCTACTCAATACGTGAAAATTTATAATATAAGCTCTAAATTGGGGCGAGCGTAGGTGCGTCTTTATTATGTACATACTTCGGTATGCAATGTAAAGCAACGACAGACGCAGTTAGTACTTGGATGGGTGACCATTCCTACGGAAACCGCGTTCTCGCCTCATACATCTTCCAGCGGCTTGTATATCAGTGTATGCGCGGAAGCTATACAACCTTAGGCGAGGGTTGTATAGGAGATATACCATCCTTCGGAGGGGATCCCTACTCTTCTTAAGGGAAGAGGTTCGGCAAAATTCCTGGTTGGGGGTAGCTCGTCTACAGGCGTCGGTGTTAGGCCTCAGTAGCGGAAATAGGCCGACGTTAAATAAATGTATTAAAAAAAATTCTAAATTAAACGATGATAAACAGGGTATACCTTAAGGATAAAAATTAAATGTTTTTTGTCGTTATAAAATTTTGAGAATTTAGAATTCAAATTCAAGCAAAACATTTATCTAACAGAAAAACATTATGTTTTTATCATAAATTGTTAACTTCAGGAAAATAACACAGTATACGGAAATTACTTTTGTTAGTCTTACTAAATTGTACCAAAAGTTTATGGTTTAAGCTAAATAAAAGTAATCAAAAATATCATTAAGCAATTAATATCTTAGAAAATTGAAGCCGACCGCACGTCCTGGCCTCACATCAGCGGTTTATACATCAGTATATGCGCGGAAGCAATCTTAGGCGAGGATTGTATAGAGGATATACCATCCTTCAGAGGGGATGGAAAGCCGTCGGTTCCTTGTTTGTTAAATGTTAGGCAAGTGAAAGATCCCTACTCCTCAAAAGAGAAGAGGTTCGGCAAACTTCCTGGTTGAGGGTAGCTCGTCAGCAGACGTGGGTCTTACGCCTCAGTAGCAGAAAATGGCCGACGTTAAATAAATGTTAAAAAAAACAAAAAGTTGTGGCCGGATAAAAAAGTTCAGACAAAAATTATTTCTCTTCTGATAATTATTAAGATGCTACAAGAAAGAGACGGTTTCCATTAAAAAAAAAAAAAAAAACGAAATTTATTCCGAAATGACTTTGCAAGTCAAAAATAAATATCATCACTTTATTTCCCCCTCGGTACCAAATAAATTACATTTGAAACATTTTTTCTAAAATACATTGGTATTGAAGTAAATCGCTATACATAATAAATAGATTTATTAATGTGTTTGTGAACAGTCTCGCAATCAATTTGATATTTCAGTTTGCCGTCATTAAGAAAGACAGCGATATTAAAAAACCGCATATAAAACCTCCATTGTAAGCCGCAAAGCACTGAAATAATAAAACGTACCTATAAATCACAAAATATTCCAAATAAAACAAGTGAGATGTATCTGACATTCTTGTATGACGACAAAAACTCGACGCCCCTGCTACCCTATCAGAAAATTCTCCACGTTTTCCATTATCAACATTGGTGTCATTCACATTTTATGTAAAAATACACAAATACAATTCAATAGCAGCATAAAACATTAATAAAGGGGAACATTAATAAAAATACTGACAACCTGTGGAATAGAAGTCAACATTCATCAAAGAACAACCTGACGGTTTTTATGATTGTCAGTGAGAAGTTTTACATCGAGTTTTAAAAGCAGTGCAGAATTATTATCCATTTTTTTCCTCTTTCTAGCTGAATTATAAATGTCACGTGCAGCTGTGTGTAAAATGTTACAATTTCATTATTTTATATCTTTAAGAATATAAAAGATTTGCTAATATAAGGATGTTGTAATTAAACCATGTAATTAAAGTTTGGACAACATTTTTGGATTAACATAATTTAAAAAAAATATGTTTTATCTGTTTGCTGCCTAATTCATGACTAGAAGAATATTAATTAAATATTTACTAAAATAATCTTTTTTATATAAAATATCATCTGTTTTTAAGTAAACACTGCTTTTAGATGTATCAAATGTGTATACACTTTGTACACTTGATAAAGGTCTGAAAAGCCAAAACATTTGTGAGAATTTTAAACATAGTAATTTGATAAATCTAAAAGCAATGTTTACTTAAAAACAATTAAATATCGTCAAGATGTTTCGCATGGAACCAACCGCAAATATACTACTTTTATATCGACTTTAGTATCTACTATTTATGTTTATTATAACAATAATTTGATCATGCTAGCAAAATGATTGACAAAGGCAATTTAAAGAAAATCGGTAAAGGCATTTACATTAGCTTTGGCATTTCCTAATTGACATATTTTTTAGTATGACCACCCTGTATATTTTTTTCGAAAAAAGTATCATGTTTTAAATCAATACATTCTTATCCATATTCTCAACCATAGATTTCAGCAAGCTAAAATAGACGATCGGATTTCTACAGTTGTTGTCAATTTTATGCTGATGATGCAGAACTTTATTGCTCTTTTAACAAAGAACGTGTAAATAAATTAATAAACAACCAGTTCAATTTCATTTGTATACTCTCCACCACATGCTAAAATTCAATTCTAATAAATCATTGGTTCGTCTATTCTGTAAAGATACTATTAGAAATTATGCAATAAATATTATTAATTTAAATATCAGCTCCAATTAAATTTCGTTTTAAAAATAACTGCAAATGTTATTAAAATCTAAAGGTCATAAAAATTTATGAGGTTCTACGTCTTACAAATCCCTCTGGAGGATCAGAAACAAAAAAAAACAGTTCAAAAAATACAATTTATTACACATAGTAGGGTTTATTTTTGCTAATTTAAGTATTTAATTTTCTCACGCAATTTGTATGTAAATAGGTAGGCAACCGACAATTCAGAATATCTGTTTAATATTTTGTCTAGCAGGGTCGTCGCTTAAGTATAGTTGGCGCAGGGTTATTTTTTTTATTAGGAATATCCTAGCCGGCCACCATGAAAAATCCATCTCGTTCATTTTACTTGAATCCCGTCTAAGAGACACAGCGGAACAACAAATTAGGAAATTTCGTACCTCTGTGCTAGAGTTTTCCAAGAAGCCACTCTCGTCCAGGTAACAATCCTAACTCAATTAATTATACGAGGGTATAATGAAAAAAGGTCGTTGTTGTTTTTTTTATAATTTTTTTGAGAATACTTTCTTAAAAATGCGTTTCTTTTTAGGGTTTAAAAAACCAGTTAGACATTACCAATTTAAATTCATAATACCAATTTATTTCAACTTGAAATAAAACTTAATGCAAACCTTGGATCAAACTACCTATATTTTGGGGTTCTTGTAGAGACCGCCATTTTGTCAGGACCAGGGCACGTGGAATTTTGGGATGAGATAATCCTGTTTCTTTTGGTTGTTCGCTACCGAGGTGTTTCTGTAATAATCCAGGGAGATGGAAACCATATACAGTTAGGACACCCATGCTCGAGCAATTTGGTAACATCTTTATGTACTTACTAACTAATTTTATGTACACCATCGCTAAGTATTACATAATATTTTAATCATCCTTAACATCGTATATTATTTTCTTGTTTTTGCTCATATTTGCTTCATCAAAAATTTGGTAGACCAATGTACATAATCCGAATTTATTATGTATTTAAACTCTGTACATAAAATTTTCTTATCATAAGTTGCGAGTAATAATTTATTATAAACTTAAGTTGTATATATGTTTCTTTTAACTTCTTCTTTAATAAAATCAATAATATGGAATCAAATGTCCTTCCTGGCTTAAGGTTGCGAGGAAAAGTTACATAATAAAAAGGCAGTGGCGCCCTGGTCAAGTAAAAGAGTCTAATTAATGATTAAATAACATCTTACATCAAAAACTATAATCATTTATAACACACCCAACTCACACATTCTCTCCCAACAAAAGAGCTGCCGTCCGCCTTGCGTGTAAAATGGTAAGTGTGGCCTTTGTAAACATTACAAGATATCCATCCAAAAGCTTTTGATAAAATCGATCATTACTTACTCTTTCCAAACTTAACGCAATGAGTGTCAGTAACCTTGTTATCTTTAATCTAGTCCTACTTACTAAATAGAAAGCAGTTTGTTGAATATGGTATAGACACTGAATTCTCAGAGCACCATCGCAACATCTGGAGTTCCTCAAGGATCCAACCTACTAATTTAATTCTTGGTGTTTATAAACGATCTAGCCCTAAGTATCAGCTCCACATATCTACTTTTTGCAGACAACTTGAATATCTATTCAGAAATAAGCAAACTTGACTACTGTTCTTTTTTTAACAAAATGCACTCGCTTAATGAATGGTTTGAAAGTAACTTCTTAAAGCTAACATATGAGCACTCTGGAATTAATATACGTATCATTTATAGGAAGCAAGCTTGAATGTGTATCTCTATCAGCTGATCACCTATATATCAAAATATTAAAATTCAAGTGGAGTCCGTACAAAGAAAACTTCTGAAATACATGTTTTTTAAACTAAATGGATTATATTCCGAAAGAGGCTTCGGCCACAATATATTACTAAATTCATTCGATTTAAGCTCGCTTAAAATAAGGAGAAATTGCACATTACAGACAGCATACAATTGTTTATAATTAATATATAATCTAAGGCGTTGTTTAGATAGCGATGTTAAAAAAATGTTATGTAATTTGCTTGTCTTTTATCATTTTGATCACTGCGAAAGTGTGTACGTGTCCCGATTAGATAATACCCACTCAACATTCTAACGTTGAGCCAACGTTGGGGTTCCCAACTAATAGTTAGTGTGCGACGTATGCAAAACGTCATGCCAACTCATATTTATACCAAACTGGTCAATAAAATATGGGTCACTACAACGTCGGAGACTGACTTAATACTCTTTTTTTTTTATATATATATACATTTATTTAACGTCAGCCTATTTCCGCTACTGAGGCCTAACACCGACGTCTGTAGGCGAGCTACCCCCAACCAGGAATTTTGCCGAACATCTTCCCTTAAGAAGAGTAGGGATTTTTTTACTTGCCTAACATTTAATAGACAAGGGACCGACGGCTTTACATCCCCTCCGAAAGATGGTATATCCTCTATACAACCCTCGCCTAAGGTTGTATAGCTTACGGGCATACACTGATATACAAGCCGCTGGAAAATATGTGAGGCGATGACGCGGTCTTCGTTGGAACGGTCACCCATCCTATTAACCGCGCCTTATGTTGCTTTACATCGCATATCGAAGTATGTACATAGTAAAGACGCACCCACGCTCGCCCCTGGCTTAATATTCGGGCCTCAATCTGGCAAGAGCTTCAGACCTTAGTAAAACCAACCAACTTTAATAATACTTTAATTTTCTTTCAAAAAAGTCGTAAAAGAATAATTTGAAAAATATCGCAAATATAATTTGATGAATAAATAAGTGCTTCTCATAGCGTATTTCATTATTTAACTTACAAATTTAATGTTTCTAAAATCTTTGCAAACGCTTATCCAGAATGGCCGCCTATTTTTGATTTCGATAGAATCAATAAATATGGCGAAGTCGGTAATTATTATTTACGACTTACTTAATTTGATTATTTGTCGTGAAAGTTCCACATAAATACACTAATTCCGACTTAAGGTTGTGACAAGTGCAAATATTTTTATCAACAACGACGTTAAGTTATCAAGGTCTAACCAACGTTGAAAGGTTACTTATAAGTTAAGTTCTATTTAGTCAGTAACTAACGTTTAATCAACGTTGGAAAATTACATAAAATACACCAAATCTAAATATGTCATTTTCTGACGTCAAACCAACGTTGATAGGTATTCCAAACTAAAGTAGTAGGTTTGCAAGGCCCAAGGAACGTTGCTCAGAGGTCAGTTCATGACTATAAGATCTAAGTTACCATGCGACTACTATTTACACTAATTATGAGGTTGGAATTAGTAAAAAAGTAGTCGGTGAAATTTTGCTTGGGTAATGACTCAAAAGGTGCACAATGCATGTATTCGTTTAATATTCTGGATTCTGACTAATTGTTTTCGAGAACTGATAATACGAACTAAGACGAATAATTCATAATGAATAGTCTTGCTTTTTAATCGCAGATAACTATTTTAATTCAGAAAACATGTCTATTTAATTTTCGGAGGTCCACCTGACATAAAATCTAATGGTAAGTTGTGTAGAATTGTAAAGAGATGGCTACCTAATTGTGCTATTTTAATACTCCTAATTATGCTCTATTTTACTTTAAATATTCCAATATATTTGTCAAACTTTCCAGAATGCTACATAACGAAAACGTGACACCATGTATTTTGTTTTTATGCTTATCATCGTTTAATACACGTTTATTATAAAAAGGCTTTTATTCTTTACGTGATTTTGATAACGTTATGTAAGAAACTCGTATCATCATCTGGAGAACACTTCTCAACTCATGTCACTGGGTTGATTGTAAAAGAAATCATTAAGAGCTAATTTGTCAGCGTCAATGAACTGTAAAATTAACTCATATTATGATGCTTGAAGGCTATCCTTAAAGCAGATCGTTAAAGCTAGTTCTACTCAATACACTTTAATTTTCATAATCCACCTTTGGCAATTCTGAAATAATAAAAGAAGCTATAATATGTAAATTTGCCTATATTAACATTGTTATATAATTGTTAGCCATTAAATAAGGAACTCTTGTCAGTTTTTAAATAAGTTAACTTTTATAGATATAATTGCCGTATTTTTAATTTCAATCTTATTCTGATGATGCCAGGTTGGTTATCGAAACGACTGTGACTGTGCTATGCATTATTGTTTGTTTTTTGTAGAACCTTACACTGATATTCATAGCAACTTAGTAATCACCTACTTCGGTAGAGGTAGATAAAGTTCTACGCAGCCACTAAACTTTCATGGCCTAGGACTGGAAAACCGGCCAGAAGTTTTGTAGGACAATTTGACCAATCGATTTCTAAAGTATTAATTAAACAATAGTGTAAAAATCGGGGTAATACAGGGAGCTGCGCTTTAGGCCAATTAAATTGTCGAAAATACCTAATTTTTTTGCCAAAAAATAGTTCAATAATTGAAAATATGTAAAAACTAGGAAAAATTCCGTTCCTTTCCTGAATTTTTGGGCTTCATTTTTAAAATGGCGTCTAATTCGCAAAAAACAGTTTTTTTATTAATAAAAAAACTAAACAGTTTAGAAAAAAATGTTTCAAATAAAAGTTGCAGGAATTTTTAATACGGATCGAATAAGCTTAACCCGGTTTTTTATCGATAAATAAATGAATTAGTTATTGCAAAAAAACCGCTAAAAATTCGTAATTTTTTCAAATAGCTCTAACTCTTTCAAAAATAAATATTTTTTTATGAAACTTGGTGAAGGGATAGCTCTTGGTGAGCAAAATAAAACGATTTTTCCAGAATTGAAAAATATTTTGCAAAAATCGAATTTTTCGAATGAAAATCGTTTTTGTAAAATCCCCATAATGCATAGGCCGCCACATCTTTAGGAACGGGGTTGGGCTTAAAATTTTCTTTAATAATTACACTATTATCTGCAAATATTGCGCGAGCCTCAAATCGATTTCAAATATAGCAAAAATCGATCGAAAAATCGGTTTTTTTTTGGGGCCATAAAACTTTGATTAACTTTTTGATTTCAATTCGTATCAAAATGTCGATACTGCCATTCGAAAATTGACATTTTTTCACGAATTTTAAAAAATGTCTGTCTTACGACCAACAGGGGCCGAGAAAAAATTTTTGAGCTGAATACTTGTACTTCAATATAAAAAATAGTCCCTAAACGATTGATCTCATTTTCTTTCATTGAACTTAATTTTTATGGGCCCCGTATATTGCTTGCTCGGCTCGACACGTTGATGCACGTGGTGGGGGGGAGGAGGCTGTAATACTACTATTATATATGTTAATCCTACGTAACGAACTATGCGTATTTTTTTCTTTTCATGTACATTTATAAAGCTTTTTTATCAGTTATGAATTTGTATTTACATAACGATACGTATCTTATTGAAATAGTAAAATAATATAAGTAATGTCGGTTAGTTGAGGAAATAAAAAGATGGAAAGTAGAAAAATTCATGATTTATTAAACACGTAAATAAGTATTTAGGAGTAATATTAAGGCAAGATTTCCTAGCACCGCCAGACGTATGCGTCAGATGTGAGGCACTGCACGTAAAGTATTTACATATTTCTGATTTTCTGTGCGTGCGTCTAACCGATTCCAGAGTAGTCCCACGCCAGAAGGGGTCAAAACGCAGACACTTGCATTCTAAAGTATAGTAGTTGCGTACTTTCACTACGCAATATAAAGATGGGTACTCTAGCAAAGCAGAAATGGTTCCAATTTCTGCAGAATATAGTTTTTCTCCTGCTGATATAGGGCACACAACTGCTTTGGTAATACAGTCACCGACATGATTTAATACAAAATGAAATTGCTGCCTATTTAAGCGAACAGACTGTCTAAATGTATCATGTTCACAACTGAAATTACTTAAATTCCCCTAGGGTTCCTTCGTTCTACTTTTAAACACTTCTCTTTCAGACTGTCTGTGTGGTTTTATTGCAAAATTTATAATATCAACATTTCCTCCTCATTTTTCTCTTCTAACAGGAACCAGTTCAACACAGCGTATTCCATATTATTTTTCAAACACTACAACAAATATCCAACTAGGTGATGTGAGCTACAAATGACAACTAACAGTCAAACGCATGCTTCGCAACGCTGCTAAGAAAACACTACGTGTGCGTCATCCGCACGCATCAACACGAATGCATCAGTCGCTTGCGTTACGGTACTGCTAGGAAGTCTTACCTTTAGATCAACAATTAACTTTATGTAAACATATTGACTTAGTATGCAAAAAAATTGGAAAAAACGAGATTTTCCTGTCGAATATCAGATAACCTGTCACAGTGGTGAAGTTAGTATATAATACCATAATTAATTATTCATTCTCATGTTGCCTATTGTGCCTCATTCTTGATATTCTGTAATAAAGACAATAAATCGGATGCAAATTTTACAGAATAAATAAATACACCACAGGCAATGACGACCCCCTTTAACCCGGAAGGCTCTAGAAGCGCCTTGTGTGGGAGGGGGCTACACATTTAGAGACAAGGGACGCCCACCTAATATCCGTGTATAGTGGAAAAATCCCTCTCACAGTATTTTCCACTGCCACGACCGGGGATCGAACCCGGAACTTTTGGGTGAGAGGCAAGTGCGCACACCTCTCGACCATCAGTCATACAAATCTATGAGAATAATTATTTGATGCAGTAAATATATATCAATTATATTACAATGCCTATCGATAAAAGACATTATTAAAAAGTCAAATTTAGTTCTTATTTATAAAATTAAAAATAAACTGTTGCCTCAACATCTACAAACTTTCTATTGAAAAAGTCAGAGGCCCATTCATATAATATAGATAATTTTATCATTGACTTTATAAGAACCAGTAATTTACGCCTTGTTAGGATATGGACTGAGACTATTTAATAATCTACCACATTAAGTTAAATCTGCTCCAAATTTGAAAATATTTGAAAGGAAATTAAAAAAAACTGTATTTAACTTAATATCCCTTTCTTAATGTATTTTTCTGTGTAGTTTGTAACCATAGAATAATAATATGATACAACATGAAAAGCTCTTGCAAAAGGAAAATGAGAGTATTACATGTGTAACTCGCGTTTTTGTATGACATTTGACAGATGGAGTTTACAGGATTACTCTCTACATAGTTAAATAACGAATAGGGTTTTCCCAGAAAAAAAAAATTATTGCTGGAATACTTAACTCACGTAAAAAAATGATTTATGGCATATTTATTATCTTATTAATTTTACTAATAGTAACAAAAAACTTGAAGTTTGAAAAATATTGGGTTCATTTTAAACAGCCATAAATTGGCGCGTTGTGGCATCAACACCCTGAAATCCAATAGGTTGTCTCTGTTAAAGATTGTTTATTAATCTTGGTCTCTGTCAACATAACATAACCTCTATTTATTGACAGCACTCAGTACTTTTCTACTTTAGGTTAATTATCAGCGGCACCTTTAACATATCCCTCTTCCACTTGATTCCATTTTGATTGTAGAATTAAAAAACATAAACCAGAAACTGATAAAATAATATTTTCACTCCAAACAATACAAACATAAAAATATAAATTTAACGTTTTAGGTTAGTCATCTGATGTGTAATGTCGGTGAAGGTTAAACCTAAACTACAGTACAAAGTATTAACGTCCGACGCTTTTACGAATAACTTGTGCGGCATTTATCTGGATTCTGATTGGCCAATATTTACACGTCCACTGCTTTAGACCAATCACAGTACAAGCATTACAAATTGAAATTCTGAGAAGTTTTAGAGGATAGCTTTCTTTAACACACAGTTAGAATCTATTACAAACTAATTATATCCATAATCTCATTGGTTTTCCGGGTAGATACGTAATTCTGGCGCGTAAAAATGCCCGCTTTAAAAACCAGTGAAATTATCAGCAAGTTCTTTTAACGAAATTTCCTTAGAAATAATTCTTATTAGAAAAGTAAATGGTTGTAAATTAATAAAATGTTTTATTCACGACACAAATTGTTAAAATAAAATTAGTGGGAAAACCCTATTATATATGTTATGTTTGTTTCAAATATTTTAATTGGCGAGAGAAGCGTATGAACACTATTTTCTAGGTGTCAAAAATAAATAAAATAAGAAGAAGAACATCTCGTGCAGTTCAGAAAGGCTATACAAAGTAACATTTCTAAAATCAGTATCTTACACTTCCTGTGCTTTATAATTATAAAAATATATAATTTAACATTATGTTGTATAAAAATATACTTACTCGTTTATGATTCATAAAAATTTAATTTGGTCTTTTTCGCTTGTAAAGCTATTCATGATGATCTCTAGAAACCAAATAAAAAAATACACTTTTTGTATTTAATACAATGTTTGCCTGCCGGTTGAAAATATATTTTAACAACTTCCTTGAGTACTTGTAATCTATCTATCAAAGTTTTTAGTGTCAATCTTTATTTCAGAGTTTAGGATTTAATTTTAAACTTTGTATTTTTATGGGTAATAAGGAAGCTTTTAAGGAAGATTGATGGCTTTATAACATGAATTGAATTGTAGAACAAAATAAAATGTAGTGGACATAAAAATACTAACTATATTGGCCTTGATGAAGCACTCGAAACATTTCACAAATTGTATTTATAATAAAACAGTTAATAATTGGTAAACAAGTTATCAGGTGCACTTCGAACTAAAAATAAGTTGAAATTTAAAAAGTCATAAAATTAAATTAATAAATTAATTTTCCATCTCTTCTTGATAATCAATTTTCATTAAACTGGGCAAATCAGGCAACTTTGTCACTTAATATAAACCAATGTGAGGTCATTTTATTGTATGCGGCAGGGCTGTAAGGCAACTTGTTCGGTTATTTTGTCGAGTCTACTAAACGGACAATAGATGAGTTAAATCACCAAGCGGTTAATTTCAAGGTTCAAGCGTTAAGTGATTTAACGTACAGCAGGTTTGGGCCTCATTTAAAAACTTAGTACACTTTCAATAGTTTCCGCATGCTATAATCGGTTTTCCCGAAATTCAGAGAAAAAAAGATAGGTTGGATGGCTGTTTGGTAAGTTTTGTAAACAATGGAAATGAGACAATTGTAAGAAAAATAAATCAGTATAACGCCTCAGCAATAAATCTTACATTCTGCAATCCAGAAATTTTTACGGATTTTGAGTGGAATGTAACGGAGGGCACACTGGGGTCTGACTATTACATAATTATGTTTAATATGATTAATTCTAGTAACAACAACAATTTTCACTTTCACTTACCTCTCACCACTACTCGATTTACTATAGTTTGTATAAAACTAGCAGGTTCGCCACTATCATTTGTCTGTTCCATGACCTATAGCATACTGATGAGAACTAATAAATTCGAAACCGGTCTATGTCTGGTCAGGGAATTGATAAATGATATTGGTTACCATTATTTCATGATTTGTAAGGTGTAATTCAATGCAGGTCGGGGTATTTGTCCGCTGAGTAGTTGTTTCCTGCAAATAATATATTATCACAATAGGTTAAGTCCACCTAGGACTGAAGGGTCGCCGCTCTCAGGTACTTGCAGAATCGCAAGTCGCTATACGCCCATGGAGACATCTATGGTGTATAGTAGCAATTGACCATTTGAGAGGTTTCACTTACCTCTCACCATTACTCAATTTACTATGGTTTGTATAAAATTAGCAGGTTGGCCACTATCGTTTGTCTGTTCCATGACCTATGGCATACTGATGAGAACCAATAAGTTCGAACCCGATCTATGTTTGGTCAGGGAATTGACACATGATATCGGTTACCATTCCTTCATGATTTGTAAGGTATAATTCAATGCAGGTCGGGGTATTTGTCCGCTGAGTAGTTGTTTCCTGCAAATCATATATGTATATCGCAGAAGAAAAAACATTCAATCAGAAGTTCAATAAATCCTGGTGGAATGATGCTTTCAAACAGCAATTTTTGAACAAAAAGCGGTATTAAAAAAATATAAAGAAAGTCAAATATTAGATAACTTAATCAATTACCAAAAGCCGAATGCGTTAACAAAAAAAATAACAAAACAAAGTGAAAAGCAATCTTGAGTAACATTTTGCAATGGCCTAAATAAAATTTCGAAAATTAGCGATGTTTTGAAAACAAATAAAACAATTACAAAATCATATTAGACAACCCAATTCACTTCTGTTCGAAAATGACGTGTTAAATGACTTTTATTGTAAACTTGCTCCTCCAATACCAACAGAAAAATAGAAAAATTTGAGGACAAAATTCAAGAACATGATTTGTTAAAGAAGTTCTCCATGTTTGAACTAGACAGATGTTTAAAGTCCGCCGAAAATGCTTCTCCGGGGCCAGATAATATCCATTGTATAATGTTAAGTACATTCGGAAAATGGGAAAATATTACTATTAAAAATGTATAGTTACATTTGGTTGTCTAATGATATAACCAGGGATTGGAGAAAATAATTAATTTTAACAATATTAAAGCCACAAAAATACCTAACTAATCCAAACTCACATAGAGCAATAGCAATAGCATCAATTATTTTTAAAACTTATGAGCGTATGATCAAAAACAAACTCGAAACTTGGTTAGAGATAAATGAGAAGTTACCAGTAACACAATATGGATTTAAAAAACAATGTTCAACATAAATATGACAATCTAACTCATTTAGTTCACTTAGTGCAGTTTTCATTGATGTTGAAGGTACTTACGGTAATAATACTTCATAAAAAAATGTTGAACATGAATATTCTATATATATTATATATGTTCCGAGAAGCTTCCGCGGTCGTTGGTATGAAAAATACTAGGTTCTCGGGTTGAACCGCGTCTGAGATTGTTAATGTCTCGACGTTTCGGCTCCCGTTTTGGAGCCATTTTCAAGAGAAAAAGTGAGTCAAGTAAAAATTGTCAAAGAAAATAATGCTAGGAGTTCGTGGAACTGGTTCGATTCCGGGGTCTCAATCTGCCTACTCCCCAGATCTCACCGCGATCCGTCTCTAAGGCCTCAAGCTGCCTACTCCTTAGAGCGAACTCGCTGGCAGTATCGGACGAAGTGTTATTTATACGAAAGCTGTCTGTGGGTGGGAGAGTGGTGGGGGGTTGAGGGTCTGTTGATGGAGGCATCGGAGCAGAACGGCTGCTATCAGGATTATGAGGTGTGGATGAATATTGTGGGGCTAGCCTGGAGATCAATGATTTCCAAGCGACTGGAAGACGATGACCGTCTAATTGTCTAAACAAAAGGGATGACGGTCATCGTCTTCCAGTCGCTTGGAAATCATTGATCTCCAGGCTAGCCCCACAATATTCATCCACACCTCATAATCCTGATAGCAGCCGTTCTGCTCTGATGCCTCTATCAACAGACCCTCAACCCCCCACCACTCTCCCACCCACAGACAGCTTTCGTATAAATAACACTTCGTCCGATACTGCCAGCGAGTTCGCTCTAAGGAGTAGGCAGGTTGAGGCCTTAGAGACGGATCGCGGTGAGATCTGGGGAGTAGGCAGATTGAGACCCCGGAATCGAACCAGTTCCACGAACTCCTAGCATTATTCTCTTTGACAATTTTTACTTGACTCACTATTTATCTTGAAAATGGCTCCAAAACGGGAGCCGAAACGTCGAGACGTTAACAATCTCAGACGCGGTTCAACCCGAGAACCTAGTATTTTTCATATATATATATATATATATATATATATATATATATAATATATTTGCGAAACAAATGCACAATCTTCTATTATAAATGATAGAATCATATCAAAACCAGACGTCATTTTGTTTTTAAGTTTCTTAATAGTCTCAGTTATTTCATAACAGAAACAGAGTTTATATTTAATATATCACAATTATTGAACATTACATCTATCATCTGATTCTTGATCAATATCCCGTTGATCTGGTTTCAAGTAAACACTACTAAAGAATTTGCCAAAGATATTGACAATCATCTGTTCATCTTCATTGTGGTATAAAAAAATAATGAAATTGACGATAAACTCTATTAACAATTTAGATTCTAATGAACTCTATCGAATTTCTTCTGAAAATATTCTGGGCAAGTTAATTAAACAAATTAAAGTTGAATGGAGTAAGGAATATATTAACGAACCGAAAGGGTTGTATTATAAAAGCATGAATGAAAATATTAATAAAAAGCCATGGTTTAGCTCATTTTATATAACAAACAAAAATTTTATTAAAACAATATGTAGAATAGGAAACAATCTTGGCAGATTTCCATATCACTTGAATAAAATAGAAATTACGGATAATCCTAATTGTTCCTGCTTAGAATTAGGCACACTTCAGCACTTGATACTAGAATGTAAACAAAAGACGGATTCAGTAAGCAATCATCTTGATTTGCTGTATGAAATGAACATAAACGCTAAATAATGAAAAGGTTCTTCTATCGTCTATCATTTTATTAGGACTGAAAAAATTATCATATAAATATTAAAATTAGCATTTAATCTATAAAACACGGTATGGTTATTTCAATTATGTGTAAGTTTTAATTACTTTTAAGCATATCCTTTGTCTTTTCCTGTGTAGTTCCCCATTCTTTCCGTAGTCTAGTCAGTAACGTCTTAAGTCCTCATGAATGACTCCTTGATGCATATAATTTGTCTCCCTGTAAATCTCAAAAAAAAGAATAACAATAAAATAAAAAAATAAATAAAGAAAATAAAAAAAATAAAATGATTTAAAAAATGTATGTTTGTAAATATATGACAGATATAAATATATTTGTGGTTAAGCTTTATTTAGCAGTATGTTTCTGGTCTTTGGGATTTATTCTATTAAATTAATTTATTAATCAGTTGTCTACACACAAAAACTTTAAGATTAATTACACTAGGCGATATATTGAAGATAAATTAAAATCATTTCATCCTCCGCATGGCGTTGACCTAGTGACTTTTAATAAATTCAGGCCATTAATACAATTTCTTCTACTACTACTACAAAACTTTCCAATTCGTATGAACAATGAGAACATTTCAGGTTTAAGCTTAGATTTAATGTATGTATTTTAAAATTATTCTACTACTTCAGCATAAAGAACTTCGCTAAACCCAGTATGAAAATAATTCCATGCCCTTGAAGGATAAATCACTATTCTCTGTCGAACATAACCAATTTAAAACAAACAGAATGACGTCTAAACGTGACGTTGTTCATAAGAAAGGTTCAATTCATTGGAGTGAAAAAACTATGAACATCAAAGCAAAGGTATAACTGAAAAACGTTCGCTTAACTAAAGACAATTTGAGAAAGAAAATTGACATGAAACGCGAACAGAGCTCAGGGGAAATGCCACAATATTACAACATCGATTTCTTGTTTCACAGATGCTTTCGATGTCGCTTAAAAAATATGTAATTTTAGAACATGCAAAGATGAAAACAACATTTCTTATTATTTCTATACAAACATTGCATTTTTCCAGAAACTGTAACCAAAATAAATAAATGAATAAATGTTATAACATACTGTTCATAAAATATGCATGGAGATGTTTGTATTGTATCTGTTATATAATAATCCTTTACTTAGCATTTTGCTATACACAATACGTTTCACAAAGTAATACCAAAAGAGAAAAGAAAAAATAATATAAATTTACATATTCTAACCTACACATAAAATAACTTACATAGTTTATCATTAATCTATTGTATATATATATTTCTAATTATTCTTTTGAAAGAAGTTATGTATTATATGTGTTGTTGTATGCATATATGTGTTGTATTGTATGGTTATTATATGTCTTTAGGCAGAGTTGTATTTACACGTTGTAGCACAAAATTATTTCTACCTCTTGTGTTATAATCATGCAAATCATCAAATACTTGCACATTGTCTTGCAAATAAGGAGATACTACCTTCATTCTTATTTTATTTATTTATTTATTTATTGATTTACAATATCCAACAGACCGAGGTCCATTTACAGGATAAGGTTAGAACAAAAGCAGATATAATACAAAAAAGATAAAAGAAACAGGTAAATAAGAACAAAAAACTCAAACAAACCTGACATTATAAATTACATGACAAGTATCTATGGAACAAACAAACGAAGTATATAATGATAAACACCTAGCATTAAATAATTATAATTGTTTAATACTGTGAATGTTTGTGTTGAAAATATCTAGTATAGCATTGACATTATTGTAATTAGAAAATATTTGAAAGAAGAGGATTGAATTAAGATGTTAGTTCTTGGAGTATGTATTAAAAAAGTTGCACAATGTTTTGAGTTAAGACGAGGTACAGCGTAAAAAATACTGCTGTGAAGGTCTTCACATTTAATAAAATTATGTATAATTTTATAGAGGAAAATTATAGATTGCATCACCCTCCTCTTTAAAAGACAAGTAAAAGTAGATAAAAGAATATCATGTGGATATCCTCTAGGCGGATATTTGCCAAATTATTTAATGTGTAAATTTTTAGGAACCGACGTTGAATGTTTTCTAATGATGTTATGTGACAATCATATATTGGATTCCATATAATCGAGGCGTATCCTAATTTTGATCTTACTAAACAATTGAACAATAATTTGCACATATCTATATTTTGAAAATGTTTCTTAAGAAGAATCCTAATGTCTTAAAAGATGATGTAACAGTAGAGTTAATGTGATCAACAAATGTTAACTTTGAGTCAAACATAACTCCGAGATCTTTAACATTGTTAGGTCTATTCAGTGAGATACTTTCAATTTTATAATCAAATTCATAAGTGAATTGCTTTCTTGAGTACGACATAATGTTGCATTTGTGTGTTCACAATCGACCACCGAGTCAATTTGACAGAATATTTTTAAATCGTCAGCGTATAGAAGGTATTTTACATCAATATAAAAAATAAAGGACCTAGAATGGATCCCTGTGGGACTCCGGATGACTGTAAAAATTTGCTCGACTTGTAACTTCTTACTTGAACATATTGTCAGCGATCACTTAGGTAGGATGTTATTAAATTTAAGAACTCTGTAGATTTATTCAAATATTGAAGCTTATGTAAAAATATATTATGACCTAATTTATCAAAGGCCTTAGAGAACAGTGTAGATAACATCTACCTGACCTCTCTGATCTAAGACTTCACTTATATTGGGTTTTTATAACCAATTTTGTTACTGTTGAGCGACCTGAGATAAATCCGTGTTGCTCTGGTAATAGACAATTATTAACGTGGGCATATGAAGGAATGTATAAAGTAATTTCGAGTAACTTACTAAAATTGCAAATTACATTAATTGGTCTGTAATTAGTTATGTCGGTATTATCATCTTTTTGAAATATTGGTGTAACTTTAGATAATTTCCATAAGTGTGGAAATACAGAATTCTCTAAGATCGCATTATATATAATAGATAGCGTGTACGCAAGAAGAATGGCACAATCTCGAATTAAAAATGCAGGAATGTTATCCGATCCCATAGACATATTTGCTTTTAACTGACAAATAGCGTTTTTTACATCATCCAAAGTAACTTTCCTTAAATGCAAAATATTATTTGGAGTGATGCCATCGAGTGCACACGGGGTAGAGTTAACTTTGGTATCTGAAAAAGATTCAGAAAATAAGTCGGCAAATGCTGAAACAATTTCAGTGTAATTATCGAGATTTGTATCGTTGTATTTCATATTAGACGGTATGCCTGAAAGAGATCTTTCAGCTTTTAAAAAGGAGCAGAAATGATTAAGATCCATATTCATATAATTTTTGAATGATGATGAATTTTCGACGACAGCAATGAATTAGATTATAGTAAGGTAAATTATTTTCCTCGACTGTGTTGTATTTTATTAATATTCCTTCTTCTTTAGTTATCTGTTGTAGTCTATTGTATTATTTTTAAAAGCTTAAAAGCATTTATTTAACATGTAATGGTTGTTAGTTAGTTTGTTTAGGTCAAATCTTGAAATCAAAATTTCAATTTATTCTAATTAAGCTAGAGCTTTGAAATTTTGCACATTTCTATAAGCCCTGTGACAATACACTTTATCATTTTCATATAAGAAAAAACAAGATGGCGACTTCAAGATGGCGGACTACTTTACCATTTATGATCCGATTCAACTCAAAACCGATATCTGGAGGTTTTCTAGGTAGCAGATTATGAATTTTTAAACTCATAAATTCGAAATGGCGGCACCAATATGGCTTACGACTTTTATCATTTAGGTCCAAACCGACCAAAATCGATATCTTGGGGTCACGGATTATGAATTCTTAGTCAAGAATTTAGTTCAAGATGGCGACTTTACCGTTTATGATCCGATTCGTCTCAAAATCGATATCTGGGAATTACACCATATCAAAAGACTAAAAAGTAGAAAATAAACTTTGAAGTAATTCAAACCCATCATTTTGTTACATTATATAATTATTTTATGATATAAAAACCTGTCGCAAGCAATCTCCTTTACACAGGAAAATCTCGCGACAAGTTTATTTTCTACTTTTAGAGCATTTAAATAAAAGTTTTTTTTTATAATTTTTTATAACTTAGTAAGCAAACAGTCTTGTGTTATATTAATGAAACTTTGCCAATCAGATTTATCTCACTGAATAATAAAGTATATATATCCCTCTCTCGTGCGACCATATAGTCGATCAAGATACCAAATTCAGCATCCAAATCATTTGTATATATTAAAAGTAATGTTAAGATCTATTATTACACATTGTTGTATATTGCATGTTAATAGAATCAAAATTTAATACATATTTCGAAAATAATCAAGGCAGGGTTGTTGTTACTATAACTTAACATCAGTGCTGGAATTGCTATAGAGATGTCCACTGAACATTGTCCTTAACGTAGGGAAGGAATTTTTAGCATGCATCACATCGCAACATTTATCAAATACTAAATTATTTCTAAATTAAAATGTTCTGTAAATATTTTACTTAACTATAAAATATATTATTATAAAGTTGTGAGATCCTTCCCTTTGTATATTTTGTAAGAAATACTAAACAATAAAAAAATCAAATATACATTTGTCGATCTACAAGATCCATCAGGTCCACGTTGTAAAAAACAAAAACCAAAGTTTTTGTTCCGACAACAATAAAGACAATTTCATGCAGCTTTGTTTTAGTCTTAACTTAGTTTCATCTTGATATTAAAATGTTAAATAAATAGCATTTCTTAGTTGAATTCGACCAGGCTTATCTTAGTTTTAGTGGTGTCTTTGCCCTGAGATGTTCGTCAACTTTAAGGATACCGCTAAGATGGCGTAATACGCGTTCACTATCTCTAGGATTGGTTTGATGCCATCCAGGATTTTAATCGCGTATTGAAGTTTGATGTTACTTTGTGTAATATTCTTCTTAGCAATCTTATGTGAAACAACAACTAGAATATTTTATGAAAATAATGGTGAAGGAATATGCCAAACTCACCAGACGCATATGTCTATTAAGCTGGCAGTAGAATAATCCGGCGATACCATCACACATGGCATTTTCCCATCCTAAGAGCTTATAAAAATATCAGAGAAGTTCAATAATGCTGTTGTAGTGCTATAAGCTTTATAGAGTGAAGTCTGCTGTTTTGGAAATATAATATCCTCACTTAGGGAATAGTTAGTTTGTATACTCATAATTTTACCAACCAGGAAGCAGATTGTATTGATTCTTAAGTGCGACCCAAGTCACAAAAAGTGATTACCATCGACATATATTTGTTTAGGGTTGCATTAAGATGGCAACTGACTAATCGGTATGAAATATGTGTAATAAAAATGTAACATAGTTTATGGTTTTTGTAATATATTACCTATGAAAAGTACAGTAACTGAGAGTAAGTTGAATCCTTATGAAGGATTCATTCTGATAACAATAAAGTCATTGTCTGAAAGTTATTTGTAGCATTCTACGAATATTCTTTCCTTTTATTTGAATTTTTTATCACATGTATTATCCTCTTCAAAAACAAATCACCGAGTCTATAAAATAATAGAATTATTGGAAAAAGCCTCTGCACTTGTGATGTTTACGTCAAATGAACAGTCAGAAGTTATTTTTTACAAATAATATAGATCGGAATAAATGTGAACGATCCATCTTTTCACGTTTGAAGGACTTTTATTATACTTTCCAAAATGGATATTAAACATTCACAAATAAGGGTTTAAAACGATTGTTTCAGATAGAGAATAATACAAAATCTTTACCTACTGTTTCGTTTTTGCTTAACTGCTTCACTGATGGTACCAATTGGACGTCGTAACACTATAAATCTAACACAGTAAATACTAACACTTTCTTAAAATTTAAACCTGAAAGGGAATTTTGAAAACACAAGAGAAAGACAATATAAAGCTCTAAAACATATATGAAATATTTAAAAAATTATGCTTTACAAAAATGTTCAAGAAAAATGTATTGACAAACTATAGTCTGGCCCGTGTACAACACATAGTGAGGAACGGAACGACTCCTAATGTAACCAACTAACATACAATGTGCGGTTTATAGTTAACGATTACACAGAAAGATTAAAGAAAAGTTCAATATTTATAATTTTGGTGGGATTTTGCTTGCTTGTCTATTTACGTATTTTCAGTTCAATATCAATTTTGATCGCTCCTCGGAGCTTAAAAATCACAACGACTTTGAATTATATTCTGCAATTATAAATTCATACGTTCAGGCAAGGCGGTCTCATGCACGTTCTGAGTACATGGTAACTATACTTTTCTGACACCGAATCACTGAGGAACCGGTTTAGGGCAAATACGCTTAAAACTCATAATTTTCCTGTCAAAATCGACTGCTAGAAAAAGATAGGGCACCCTCGACGCTAAGGGCTATTTTTGCTAAAACTCTCGAAATAATTTGACTAGAGACTAGATAACTTGTCCTCATATTTAACACAACGCGTGAGTTGCAATGCTGCACTCGTAAAAGGATTTTTATTTTCAAAATTTCCGAAGTTAAAGTCGGTTTTCATTATACTTTCTAAATTTTGTGGTCGGGGCGACATTACGTCCCTGTGCAGCGACATTTACTACACTATCTAAAATTACACTCCTTGATGAGTTTCCAAGATTTTAGCATAAAAAACGCTCCGTAGAGCGAAAATGTGATTTAATGTATAAAAATTTCTTCCAACGGCGTTTTTACGTGAAGCACGCTTTTCATGCTAAATACGAAAATTCGGATTTTGTTACAGTTTCGAAAAGTTCATCGAGAGTTTTGGCGTGTTCTTTAACATAAACACAGAAATAATGTATTTTGCTGACGTTTCGGAAAGTAGTCTCTCAGTTTTTAAAGCTTTTTTCGAAGAACTCTTATTTGTTGTGTATATTAAATACAAAGCTTTAAGATTCTGTTTATGTTATTTCCATAGATACCTACTACTTACACAGAACTGACTATATTTTCTTTTAGATAATGTTGAGTTTTAGCATTGGTAACCAGGTTGTACAAATATTTATAGAACAATTCGATAAGCATTTATCTTCATTTAATAAAGCTTTTGCTGATTCTTTAATTTTTCTTTTTTGTTATTTGTCTCTTTTGTTAAAATTTTTGCCGAGTCCCAATTTATTCTATGTCCGTTTTGTCTTGTGCTCATCCAACCTCACACTGAAAGGTCCGGATGACTCACCCACACAACATTTATCACATTCGCATGGGATATTGTAAATACAGTTTTTTAATTCTGCCCCCGATTTATCAGTTTTGTTTTTGTTAAAATAGGTCTCAAAGTGTTCCCCGTTTAAAATACCGTCATAATATCAAATTTTTCACCTAGTGTAGCTTCTCCGATAGTGCGTATACATAAGGAATTGTTGCTGTACAATGACGTTCAGGTTTTTATCGTACCTGATTTTTCAACATTTATGAAAACTCTATCAACAAATGCTTCAAGGTATTGATCTTGTACTAGAACCTCTTTAATAAATAACGAGAAAAAAATTATGAAAGATTATTATTATTCCGTTTTTTATTTCTGTTCTGTTCTGTACTGTGTAATGAGGCTTATTTTAAATGGTATATGTTTTCAGATTAACTTTTTGTCTGAAGGAATATATTTTTATTTTTTGTCAAACTGTTAGGGACGATTAAATTCCGTTCTTTTCGATATCCAGGTAAAGTTTCAATTTCAAACTGATTGCAAGTAGTTTAATCCGCGAGAGTTAAGTGTTTAAGTTAGTTAGTTAAATGCAATATTAGTTACGCCGGGTTATTATCCGTGAAATTCTCAGTCGGAGAACCTGCCTTTGAGTGGGACACTTGGGACACTTCAACTGAGACGTACCGCGTAAATTTTTCGTGAAATTTCTCATTTGGGGATGCTGCCTTTAAGTGGGACACTTCAATTGAGACGTACCGCTCTATTCAATAATTAAATATTCCGTCACCGGGTTCACCACGTCAAGTTCGCAAATCTAGTTGTTGCATAATATCAAAAGTTACTTTATTCTTGTTAGAAACTTCAAAATTTGGGTAATAGTCTGTCTGTCATAAATTTAGTGCCAAACCGCCGGCTTTACTTTGACATGTAACTTACTTTCGTTATTCATTTAGCACTTACATATCATAATTTACTTGCTTATATTTATTTTGCACAAAAACTTGGTCAACAATTATTGTAGAACTTTTAATTAGAGAAACAAAAAAGGAAAAGTAATGATAAACTAGAATTTTTAACACTTCCAGAAACTTGGGCAATTAAACTTTTAATATATTTGAAATATCAAACTGTCTGTTCTATTTCGTTGTTTTATTCTAAATAGATGTATGTAAATATCTTGAAATACCTACCATATCGTAAGTTGATTTTTGCATTGAACTATAAATATTCTCAATATAATATTAAAACGTTTTGTGTGCCTTATTTTCAGTCTCTACTCTAATATGTACTGTTCCGAACTAGTAAAGTGTTATGAAAATTAAATCATTCCAGCTGTCTATTCCATGAGAAAGACGGCCTAAGTTTCGACCCCTGGTAACAAACCGTCTTCACTGATTCTATTTGGGGCCTCTATCATGCTGATGTTAGAGAAAGTGGTATTTCTACCCTTTAAAACAGAAACTGGCGCTCGAGGCAAAAACCGCTTGCGTTGGTCCTAAAGTGTAAGTTGCAAAATCGACGTAGCGATGCTACAAGTCTTCTGCTCTGCTAGAGCTAACCTATCCTATCCTGTCTTGTCCTATCCTAACTTACTGTCACATCTTATACTAAAATTTTTGCATTAGTTTCTACCCTACCTCCTACCGTATACTATTATTATTATGTGCATATTACTTCTCCCTCTTGCAATTTTATGTTGGGTATTCTTGTACTCTGTATACATTTCTTTTAACTTCTTTTAAATTTTGTAGTCCTTAGTAGTCCTTATTGTGGCATTTTATTATATCTCTGTAATCACTTAATGGATATTTGTCCATAAATAAATCGTTATTATTATTAAAAATGAAAGAGGCAAACCATGTTTCTAGTAGGCTCCATACTTCTACGAAAATGCCAAGAATATAGTCAACGAACACAGTAGACATTTTATGTAAATATCAGAGATACCTTAAACTCATTACCTTTCCCGCTTCGAGTGTGGTGGATGGCCATATGCAGATGAAAACAAAAGTCAAGTACCCAACAGCAGTAAGATAGGCAATTTATATTTGCATGTGGGGTAGCTTTTAATCCGGCATTTCAAACCGTTTATGAGCTGTCCTCATCTCAGGAGACCTATGAGGATTAGTAATATGCGAATGTGCATTAAGAGGATTTTTAGATTAGCGGTATAATTAAATCTGAACCCCAGTATGAGAAACAGTGGTTTCAGCACTTTTCAGTAATTCTCCACGTTCCGGAACCTCCGACGTGTTTATTAAAATGCTTTTTATTAAGGATATTTAATATTGCAGCAAACAAATGTTTAATAATGGCTTGCTGGGAGTTTCCTTTATTGGAAAATCGCGCGGATTTAAATTAAAACTGAATAAAATGAGCAGTGAAAAAGCTAAAATACAAATGCAAATAACAATTATCAGAGTACCTGTCCTAAATTAGTAAATTTCCTTGTACGACTTTCTGTATGGTGTGAATCGACTATTGGCGTACTATTATGACCTAAAGTCAGGCTAAGCAAACAAGGTCCCAGATCTTACGAATCCTTGTAGTGAGAGCGAACAATAAAAAGGACAAGTAAAAACAAATACAATTTATTATAAATCAGTCTAGGGTTGTTAAGCTAACGATAGGGAAAAGAATTATTAATTTGAGCAATTTTACAATGACAAAAATAATGTATCTGAATTACTTAGCTTTAAAATAATTTGGAGAGTTTCCTGGTGCTCCAGACTTGAAGGTTGTTGATCGAGATCCTTGCTGGTTGTGGAAACAGGGTTTTTCAGAAATCTTCACAAATATTTAAATAAGTTTTCAAGAAGACTTCAGCAATATTATATAAGGCTCTTCAGAAATCATCACAGATAATTAGATAGAGTTTCTCTGACGTAGAGGGCAAAATCATATAAAAAAAGTCGTGTACTAAAGAATGGCAAATGATCAAAAAGTCAAAATAATCAAAAAAAATCCAGCTGGCAAGTTCTAACTGTGTTCAAAATCTAGCTGCACCAAATCCTAACTGTACCAAATTGAAATATAGTTATATCAAAATCGAAATCTAGCCATACCAAAATCGTCTATAATTAAATTTACAAAATTAGTCTCAAAATTAACCTCTAACGTGAGCACCTGTCTATAATATATCTAAGAAATTGAAATTTACCCAGAATAGGTAGGTACTTCTGGACGATAAACCTCTAATTAATCCGAATAAATCGAAATTTCAATGAAACAAATCAAAATATTAATTGAAAATAGGTTAAATTTAAAACATATTTCAGTCGCAAAATTCCTCTATAAAATCCTTATTCTACTATAAGGAACGTAACCAGACTGCAACCAACAGCTACTCTCCGGGCTATGTGTCCCGCCGAGCACTGAATTACAAATTACAAGCCTGGCGCGTTAAGTGTAATAACTGTGTATTACCAACGAAACACTAATGCTTCGATTGCAAAAAACACCAGCCGAAAGACTGATCCTACTTAAAGGAGCTCTCGTGCCAGTCGTCCACGCCACTTGCAGACTGCAGTTTCGAGCTGTTGGCTCTCGTCAGTGCAAGGTAGGCATGTGACGAACGACACGAGGATCCTTTGACTATTTGGTACATCTCGGTATCACTTAGGATAGCATCATGCAAAGTAGTCAGCAGGCGCCATCTAGCGGTCCAGTGTCTACTACGATCGGAAAATAAATAGCCTGACTGAGCTTAGCATAATTCAAATGTGCTTTTAGAGAACAGAATATTCAGGCTATTTATTTTCCGATCGTAGCAGACACTGGACCGCTAGATGGCGCCTGCTGACTACTTTGCATGTTGCTATCCTAAGTGATACCGAGATGTACCAAATAGTCAAAGGATCCTCGTGTCGTTTGTCACATGCCTACCTTGCACTGACGAGAGCCAATAGCTCGAAACTGCAGTCTGCAAGTGGCGTGGGACGACTGGCACGAAAGCTCCTTTAAGTAGGATCAGTCTTTCGGCTGGTGTTTTTTGCAGTCGAAGCATTAGTGTTTCGTTGGTAATACACAGTTACTACACTTAACGCGCCAGGCTTGTAATTTGTAATTCAGTGCTCGGCGGGGCACATAGCCCGGAGAGTAGCTGTTGGTTGCAGTCTGGTTACGTTTCTTATAATAAAATAAGGATGTTATTGATGATGATTGCGACTGAAATATTATGTTTTAATATTCTGTCTTCTAAAGGCACATTAGTAGTCGAAAAACTTAAATTTAGGTGGTAACTTGTATAGGAAATAGAGCGTGGTGACATCTATCGCTGAATGTTTAATTTATTACGATGATTGACGAGTTGATTAACTAAAATCTGTTATTATCAATTTGTGGAAACCAGCGAAAGAGGGCACAGTCAAAGTACTCACAAAGTTTTCCTTCTACATCAATTCGAGAACTCGAAACAGAATGTAACATTGGCTGTAACAAGTGCTAGAAAAATTTTAAACAAACATGAATTGTTCTTAAAATATTTTTTTATTGTACTTTAACTAGTGAAAGGTATCCAGGATTCCTCCAAAATAAAATTCAAGAATAAATTAACAATATACACCAAAGTTCAAAAAATGATGTGTAGTTTCAAGATTGGGTAGGATCTCACATTGCTCATACCAGTCGCAATTACCTAAATGAAGATTATGGAGGATGATGGATTGATTGCAATGGTCGAGCAAGGTGGTCACCTAGGTCGCCTGATCTGACTCCCTTAGATTTTAATTTGTGAGAATATTTTAAAAGTAAAGTTTAATCCTATCACCAACAATATTAGAAGACTTGCGAAATAATGTAACATAAGCATAAGAAAGCATAAGAAATATTGATTGGTGTACTTTAAATAGGACTGAACTTTGCGTTACGAAGAACGGGCATCAGTTTGAACGCATAGTTGGACATTGACTAAGAAGTTCAAGGCGCTATCAGAACAGTTGTTTCATTAATTGGCTTTAGGCAATAATGACACTACACTAAAGGTTTTTAGAAGAGAATTAAATTATCTGTAAAATTAACTCCAACTGATCTTCATTCGATGAATGGTTCACGAATAACATATGTTTAAAGCTATGAGCAAAAGTTTGTTTTTTATTATAAATTAAATTTTTTCCTGCAGGAACTGTGCATGTACATGTGAAAGTAATGTAATAGCATAAGTCGTTCGCAAGGTATATTTTCTTAAAAAAAAAAGTTCTTGAACACTGTTTTTGTTCAGAAAAATTGAACCATTTTTAATTCCTTTTTTTGTATATATCATCGTTTCTTTTGACTTTACGACAAAATTTCATAAGACCTAAATAAAAACATATCTGAATGCAATATACAAAGAGTGATGACAATGACGACAATGAAGAAAGTAAGATGAAGAAGGAGAAGAACAAGAAGATGGAAAATTGTAATATTTCATATGTGTACTTTCAATGGCTTTAAATGAATTTAATTTTTAATAACGATTTACGAAATTTAATATAATTTCATCCATAATTTTAAATTTGATTCGCCATATGTATCCGCCATTTATAATTTAAAAATAATGCGTTCACATTCGGATTCAGTGATGTCGAAAACGTCAGAGTTTCAATTGTCAAATTAACGAGAAACTCTAAACATATTGTGACAGAGAGGATTAAATTAAAAACATATTAATAATTTATTAATACCTTTTCATATTTTTAACTATATTTCATTCCATATCTGTTGCATACTATCCATTTTCCGATATTATTTTCACCGCTAAAACTCATCTAAGTATCACTGATTGCACGTTCAAAAAATTCATAACTCTGCCAATATTGATCGACTGGAAATGAAAAATAAAAGAAAATTGTTCGTGATTGAATTCTCTACAACTTTCATTTGAAACATTTTGCGAACCGAATGACCATTTTTGAAATTTTAGTGAAAAACGCGCACGTTTCCGTTGCGTCTCCAAATCGTCAAAATTTCAAAAAAAAATCTCTCTCGGCTTCAATGGGAAGTTAAAAAAAACTACGACATTGTGCGGATTTTTATGACCTATAATTTTAAGGGGTACATATTTTACAGTAAAATTGATACTTTCCGATTTTTTTACCTATTTTCTCCTCCCCCACCCCTCCGCCGGCGTCTACGGGCGAGGACATTTGATTCGTTAAAAAGTACCACAAAATAAGCCTGTTCTCAAAATTTCAGTCCGCTCTTAATTATTTCATCCAAATCGACAAATTTCGTTCCATTTTATTGGGCTACTTGTTTCATTAAAATTTTTTTATTATTTTTTTATTTCCAGGCCTGCGTTAAATGGACATAAAACTCGACCTGCGTAAAATTTTTTAGGAAGACAATAACAACAGAGTCCGATATGGTGCAGACTTTTTAAAGAACACTGTATGAAATTCCTTTCTAAAACATTTCAATATAGCAAACACTGAATAATAATTTCACCAAATGAATCTCAACCTCTTATACTCGTTGAGGTTTATACACATGGCATTTCTAGTGATGCCGTGTCTCATCTCCAAGCAATTACTGGATAACAATTGGAAATTCCTAACCAATCGAAATGTCGCGAACATTTTTATGGGCGAAATTGGATTAAAGATATAAACGAGTTAGCAGGGAAGAAAGAATAATGAGAGAAATTAGGTTGGCTTGATTTTATTGGTTTGGTATTACATTAGATTTGTGTTCGTTGTTTGCAAATAAACGTTTAATATAACGTTGGATTTCAAATCTTTCGTACATCAGAGATTTAATTGCAGTGATTGGTGTATACAGAGTTGTTATAAAGTAATCTTTGGATAGGTAAACGTTAGATAGTTTAGAGTTAATTTATGGGCTAATTCAACTCAAGATTGGTGGGGGACTGCTTGACGGCCCTTACAGAGCTGGGAAGTTAGAACAGAGTGACACTAGCATGGGTATCAGGACACGAGCAACACAGAGGAAACAAAAAGGCAGACCAACAGGCGAAGGAAGGCGCACTTGAAGCCCCAGTGTGACCTGAGCCCTTTTGTGGCATGGAGGAATCTCCCAAGACAGAGACAGGCCAAAGAGTTCATTAAAAAAAAAACGTTCGGACAAATTTACGGAAGATTTACTAAGCCAGAATAGGAAGGCCATCAGAGTAATAGTAGGTCTTCTAACTGGCCACTGCCGGCTCAATAGACACATGAGTCTAATGGGTCTGGCAGAGGACGCAACATGCAGATCCTGCCAAGAGGAAAAGGAAACCCCAGTTCACGTATTGTGCAACTGTGAAGGCCTGGCGAGACTGAGATTCCAAGTATTCGGAGAAGAAAACCAAGGGCGGACAGCTGTACAAAAGAGCCTTTATCAAAGCTGTGGAGTCTAGTATAAAGGACAAAGCTGGATGAGGTACTATAAGGAAGATATTTTGGGAGCATCACAATATACCTGAAAAGGTCGCGGTGATAAAGGCTAAATAACCAGCTCCTTTGTTAATCTAATCTAGTCTAATTTAATTTATGGACATATTTGAAACAATCTTTTAGTAGTAAACAGTCATAATAAAGTCACTTCCAGTCGCGCCAATGGTTATGACAATTCTAGACGTATTCTTCTGACGTATTGCATGTGTTAGAACGGGTCCGGCAGAATGTGTCCATTATAAATCGAGTTGATTTTATTAATAGCTAAGTTTTTATTCAAAAATTAAACACAAGTTTCTTCAAGAAACACAAAAATGTTATTTTTTAAATACTATATCAGTCAAATGACATTCAAGCTGCTGACGTTCTTAAAGCCTAGCATGAAAGTTTTTCATGACCCGCTCCAACATTTCTATTGGGATTGCATTAATCTCTGTCCGAATATTATATATGTTAGTTCTTCCAAAATTTTCAGTCGAATAGGAAACATTTTTGACTTTAAGTAGTCCCATAAAAAGAAAGAGAAATCCGACGACTGTGCAGTTCAGTTGATGACCCCAAGTTTCAAAATGACACGACCAGGAAACATTTGAAGTTAGAAGCTGGAGGTACGTCGATGATATAGATTTATATAACTTAATGGTATTTGATCCTATCTTATCCGATCATTAATTTATTCGCCTTAAGCGTTGAGTATAAGTAAGATACGAGGAAAGATATTACTTCAATACACAATAAAAAGGTCTACAGACATGATAAACAAGAACACAATATTCAAAAATTCAATGATCGACTATCAAATATAAACTGGAATATCATATTATATCTGAATCTAATTGATGCATTAATTTTCTTCCTGGAAAAAATATCATGTGATGTTTTAATGTCTCATGTCCACTAAAACTAGTCAAAGAGCATCAGAGTTGCAATAATGATACAGGATGGTTATCAAAAAACTAAATGAGGAAAGTAAGGAAATTAGGCAAATATATTATGAAATGAAAATATCTAATTATTGCCCTAACATAATATCTATTTACAAAGAAAGTAAGAATGCACGTAGGAAAAACATGAAAAATGCCAAACTTAAATCAATAATAAGATAATACTGAAAATAAATCAAAAAAAATTTGGATTTTGGTAAATAATAAATTGGGTAAACCGAAGTCTGCCCCAGAGCACGTAACCCTCAATATACAAAATAGTTTAATAATCGAAGGAAACCAAGTGGCAAACTGGTTTGCATCACAGTTCTCTAATATAGCACCTAATGAAATCAATGAACATTTTGGATACAACCTACCACTGACATGTACACTCTCAGAATATAGAACAAATGCAATATATTTTTATCCTGTGACCGAACTTATGTTATAAAAAACCTCAGAAATGCAGATGAAAAAAATCATCTGCATAATAAGAAATATTTCTGTCAATATCATTTCCCCTTTATTACATCTCATAAATTTGACATTTTCCGGACATACTTAAAGTAGCTTCAGTAATATCTATTTACAAAAAAGGTTCAAAGGCGATGCAGATAATTACCGCCAGATATCTGTATGAGCTCCTTTTCTAAAATAATAGAAAAAATTCTCTATGAGCATGTTGTATCATTTGCACTAAAATACAAGCTACTGTTCGAGTGTAAACAAGGTTTTAGACCAACTAAATCAACGGAAACAGCAACTGCATATTTTTTAAAGAATACCTATAATGAGATAGATGAAGGTAAATATGTTCTATGTCTTTTTTTCGATCTCCCCAAAGCCTTCGATAGCGTGGATAAGAATATCCTTTCACAAAAATTAGAAAACATGGGTATAAAAGATTATGTCTCCTAAACAGAATTAACACTTAAAGTGTATACGAACTTAATTGAAACCGTATAAAAACTAAAAGCCGGCAAAAGCAGTCGGCATCTCTTTATTGTACATGGGCGGAGGTAAATAGAAATGCTCGTCATAAGAAAATGATAAGATTTTCGGACGTTATTATATTATCCTCTGTTTCAAATGGTCTCCAGGAAACCATGGTAAATTAGTAAATAATTAAAATATTCTACCTTTTATATAGTAGTAAATTTTTATAAATATGAACAATAACTAACTAAACTCCTACGCTTGATATTATAATAGGTATTTATGCACCACACTGGCACATTGACAACACATCTCACAAGTCCACGTTATTTCTGAGAAACGATTTATGAATTTTCTTTATGCTAGTAGGCCTGTCCGTTTTATTATCTTTAAATCAGTGCAGTCGTAGATGGTTCAGTCAGGCTAATTACATTGCCAGTCTCGGACTCGCCGGCAGACTTTCAACTACCATTCAAATCTCGATACCATTGCTAAATATATAAGACAAAATATCAAGTTCAGTGCGCGGTCCTGTGCTTTAACACTGACCATTTCGATTGTGCTCGTATAAAGTATACATGAAAAATCGAAAACTAGCGGTAAACTGTAACTATTGTTGGTCGGATATACAAGACGCGACTCTGGGTGTTCCAAAATGGTTGATCTTGTGGCCCCTGTTGCTTTTTTTGTACATAAATGATTTACCAGATCACATCAAATATGGGATTACCGCAATGTATGCAGATGGCATGGGGGTGAGACGGGTGTCAGCTGCTACACATTCGGAACTAAATCTGAAAATTTATACGATACTTGAAGATACGCACGTTTGGTGCCAAAGAAACAAGCTCATCTTAAATGATGATAAAGCGGATAGCCTAAAATTTTCCAGATCAACCAAGTTTCTAGGTACATTCATTGATAGTAGCTTAACATCTGAACCACACATTGATTATGTATGTAAACTACTTAATAAAGCCTAGTTTGCACTTTTATAATTAAAAGACATAATTGCAGAGAGTGCTTTCCTAAGCGTTTATTATGCTTTGGCTTATTCGCATCTTTCATTGAGATGGGGAAGATCGACTCTTTTGCAGCGAGTCTTTGTTTCCCAGAAAAGGCTACTCAGAATGTTGTTTAATTAAAAGAAAAGATAAAGTTGTAGAGGCATTTATATGAGCAAAAATATTTTTACTGTTCATAGTGTTTACATATATATACAAGTGTCCAATTTTTGCATTTACATACCTTCCCTACCTCAGCCCATAATCATATGTATAACACAAAACATAAGCAATTGTTGTCTATTCCGGCTCATAAAAGAGCCAATTTTATAAACTTTTTACGCTATAATTGTATTTTCTTATTTAATGCTTTACCTATATCAATCAAATATATGAATCTACCATCGTATAAAAAAGAGGTAAGGAAATTACTGCTACGAAAAGCCTGTTATAGTGTTGATGAATTTTTGAATAGATAGGTGTAGTTTTCTTACGATGCTATCAGCTAATAAAATGGAAAATTTTGGATCGACTAGCGAATGCATATATATAAAATATTCATATGGTATGTAGGTACACGTATATGCATGTATAATGTTTTATTTTATGTAAGTGTTTTATTTAACAACAATTATTGATTAACATGTTTGTTTACACTTTTCTTTATTTGTATAAAATCTCTTGTATTATGTTATCTATTCCTGTTAAATATGCTATAATCCACATGCCAAATCTACATAAATATGTGTCAGAGAAATTGGTAAAATAAATATTCTATTCTATTCTGTCTGGTCGAGTGGGTTAAGGCGCGAGGTGGCAATCGCGATTAATCACACGGGCATAGCACCACCGGGTTCGAATCCTGGCTCCGGCACTGTTGGAGGAAATGGTTGTATGTCCGCGTTTTTTCAATGTGTAACCCCCTTCCGTACAAGCCCTGGCTTCTAGAATTGGAGGTTGTGTAATTTCTGTGGTATTTATTTATTCTATTTTAAATACTGACACCAAAATTGAGGCTGATTGAATAGAAAATTTCTTATTTTATTTGGTGGATAATTTCTTAATACTCATTTACTAATAATAATTAAACATTCTCTCGCTCCCAAGTGATTAGAAAATAACTGAATCTTATATTACCATCCCCAAGCATTGTAACTTAAGAGATGTTACTCACATACGCTACATTTTGAGTCGTAAAATTTGCCCCTTTGTGATGATTTATTAATAATATTTACAGTTAAAATGAAGGCGACCACGTACAAAACCTTGCATAAAATGAAATATGCATTTCTTCATTACTTTGCTTATTATTAAGGGCTATTAGTTAAAGAGAGCGACGTTCGTTTAGCTGGTCTCACCGGAGCTTTAAGCTTGGGTGAGCTTAGTTTTTCAAGTGGCGGTTTTATTAATAATTCACGGATCTCTGAAACGTTTAAGACAGCCATTTCCTCTCGTCCACAAATCTTCCGTAAATTCAACTTCCGCGCCCGCCGTATTTTACTATTTACTTCGTCTAAATGAAAGTTGTCTAAAATCTCTTTGTTATATAAAATCAGATGAAAGAGGTCAAAGCGATATTTTTCTGAATATACTGAAAGAAAACAATATATAATGCCGAAGCTTTACAATATTTTAGCCCCAAAAAATGTTAAGTAATAAAAATAATATCTTTATTCATCACATTATGACTTAATTTAAATAGACAGTGTTTATTAATAGTAATGAAAGTGCGAAATTCGCTCCTGCAATATCACAGAGCATATTACATTCGCGCAATACAAAATATTATCCAAACAAATTATTATGCTGCTAAACTAAATATATTTAACAAAAATAAAAAAATTATAGTAATAGCCAAAAAGGAACATATTTCTAGTAAGTAATATAAAGTAATTTAACCAACAGTAAATACAGAGGTAACTCATATGTCTCTCCCTCATTGAAAGCCAGATCTAATTCTTAAGTTTTGTGGATACCGAATAATACCTTTTTATGCCATAAAAGAATCGTATACAAGCATTTTGCATACGTTGAATACGTAATTGATCAGCTTTAGTTATACAAGAAAAATAAACAACAACTGCAAAATTAAAATGCTGTGGCTCGGGCGCCAGTCCTAGTTTAAATGATAGGGCACATTACCCTCAAGCCGAGTACGCGAGGCTGAGTAGCTCAAGTGGAGAAAGTTTACTCCAGAGATTCAATGTATTGGAAATCTGACATTCACACACAAACAGTCAAACTCAGAACATTCAATAAAAGGTAAACCTAAATGTACAATTCTAAATATTTGTTATGAAAAATCTATAATTCATCAAATTCCGGGAGGAGCACGCGTACCAACGCAAAACCTCAATAGTACCAGATGATTCGGGTGATCAGATTAACAGGCTGCAACACACAGAATATACGGTTAGTAAGAACAAACAGGGTGCAGAATAGTTACGGACATCAGACAAGTAAAGCAAGCCACAAATATATAAAAACTACAGTGAAATAGTTTATCAAGTACTTGCTAGAAAATCAGTTTACCTACTCCCTGTGCTTACGGTCAGACACGTCTGCTTCGGTGGAGCGATCGTAGTGGAATCCCTTCTGCAGAGCCCCTCAGATCCTTTTCTGAAAATGAAGCAACTTACTATAGGAGTGGGAGTAGACGCCTGATATACATTCTATTTAAAAAAAGGCACTTGGTCCTGTAATTTCGTTTTGGCTCGCCCTATATGTTCGAGAATAATTTCAAGTTATAGACTTTTTTACCTAGTTTATTTGCAACTTTTTAAAAAATCTCTAGCTATCGTAGAACTCGAGATATCGAGGTCCGACACACTATTGCCCCACCCTATACATTGATGTCTCCACCACATATAATATTATCAAATTTGGGCACAAGAACCCATATAAATTACCTATGTAATATATCACATTTTCAATGAACTTACTTTTTACATGGTCTATGTCCATTTAACAATTTTATATAATAACTAATATTTTATTTGTATTTAGCACGATCTGTATAGCATTTTGATTCAGTTTTGCAAATGAAACTGTTGTCAACTATCAAAATTTTCTTTGTATAACTTCTAAATCATTTTACATTGTTTTATGTACATATTTTTATCTCTTAGGAACTCAGTCATGTTTTTTGTTACACTATTATTTATCTCCATTCTATTACAGCATCTCAGGAAACAATTGTCGATTTAAAGTCTACAAAACATTTATTTACATTCATATACCTACCTATATTTCAATTTGTATATTTTTGTTTACAATGTAAGTACATATGGTTATTTTTCTTACCTTTGACTTTCTAATTAATCTGTTATATAGTCTATCCTATAAGATGTAATATATTTGCTGAATTCTCATAATACGTTTTACTATTTATTACGGCAGTTCGTATTTTTGGTTATGTATTATAGAAATTATATCACTAATATCAAACTATTATTAACTATATATGGATTCCTTTTAACGATTCTGTAATTTTGCTCGAGTACGGGAATCTGCATAAGACGACCTGTAGGTTCTGCGCTTAACTCAACAATTGACAGATGGCGATACCTGTACGATTTTCTACAATTTACAGGTTTCCATTTAATTAGTAAAAGTAGATTTTTCAATTTTGACTTGGAATTATCTTACAGAAAGTGGGATAAATGAAGGTTACCTTATTAGTAAAATTCACCAAGAAATCATTTACCTGCAGCTTTTGTACTGATTCGAAAAATTTAACCGTGTGACATCCAGTAATTAATATTACATTTTTATATCCGCGTGTTTAACAATCAGGTAAATTTAATTTATTAGTAATTTAAAATTTTAGTAATCTTCAATTTTTGTCTTTGATGTAATTTCAATTTTTTTAAAATAAATTTAAATTCAAATTCAATTCTTTTTATGTAATTAAAATACTACATGTACCACATGGTTATGAAAAAAATTTTTTCTTTTCATTTCTTTGGCAATTTATAGTTTATGAGTCAGCTGCTGTATATCTTCTGTATATTGCTAATTTCAAAATTCTCCTTTATATTGAAAATTTGAGTTTCTTCAAAATTGAAATTCAGCTATATATATATATATATATTATGCTTATGCTTTATATTTTATACTGAAAACTTGAGCATCCAGATTTGCGTTCATTAAGTTTTCAAAAACCATATAATTGGACAATTTTTTCACAATTTTCAAACTTCACCTCATTGAGAGACGTGCCGAAAAAACCCTTAGATTCCATTTTTGCAAGAGACAAAAATTGTGGGCCTGAATTGCTTTTCTAGAACCATTCACCTCAACTCAACAATACTCAATCCCGGAATCTAGGATCCTGGTATAAATTTGTTATTAATTTTTTAAAATTTTAATTAGTCTTTATTAACCGATATTAGTAATTAACTTGAAAATTTCACATTTCACATTATACAAATTGATTTATTTATTCATGTAATATATTTTATCATTCATTGTACAACAGCTTTTTATTTCTCTTACCAACAATTTCAGTCTAATCTGTAGGAGACTGGTTATTCGAGGAAAAGAGACCTCTACCTATTTTCACTATAGAAGGTGCCCAATTTAATATCAATTTCTCTTTTTCTCGAACCAAACAAGAATTTGTCATATATGCTGTACATTCGAAGAGGGTAAGTTTCTCCACTCTTACGAATAGTCCGGATCCACGGCTCCTTGCCCTGCTTAAACCAGGTAGTCGTCCACATATGTTGCCTCAATTCTTTCCCAAAAATATATAATAAGGGAAAGAAGGTAACAATAAATCACTAAACCGCCACCTCTATTTTCACTTCTATCAAATCTAAACAGGTTATAATTTTCTATCGAAATAGTTTCATCTAAAATATTATTTAACCAACTCTCCTATACTAAAATTACATTATAAGCGTGATTTACTCTACTGCCTTCATATTCTGCAAATTTAGATAAAAGAGATTTAATATTATATTGACATATATATTATATTGACATAAAATAAATAAAGTAATTCGAAAAAATGCAAACATACTCTTACAATTTTACACTTCATGAACATAATATTCAAAAATATTTTGTCCAATGTCCCTATGGAACAGCTCTTTTTTAAAAAGATTTATATTTGAATCACGTTCTTTCTCACTCTTTGTGGAATATCCCCGATTGCATTTGGCATATTGAAAAAACATAAATGTATGCTTTTTCACAAATAAATTTCCAGTAAAACTTGAGCATAAAACAGTGAAAATGTCTGTTACCTGATACATATTTGTGACAATTCGATTTATCATTTACCCGTGTTTTAACTACTCGCTCAAGAGATAAGAACATCTCTCAAGTTGCAATTCTCATGCACAATTTGCTTAATGCTCCAGCAGACATCGCATTTATAGTTTTTGAAACCACCAGGCGCTCTGAACTTCGCAAGTACTTCATAGAAATGCGAATATCTTGGAAATGAATGGGGTGTACGTCCTCATAATTGTTTTTATGAAGATGGTGGAATTCTCAAAAGATGTATAAGGTGGCTGAGAAAAACTTTGCAACCCAACAACTTAACCGCTCGCAGAAAGCATATTAACTTTTTACATCGACAATAAACTAGAAGTATTGTGTATTTCCGCAACTGTTTTAAATACGTAATATGTTTGTCAGTATGATATGGATGAGGAAGCGTCACATTGTTTCTGTGTTGAGTACAATTTATTGTTTTTGCTTTTATAATATTTATTGTCGTGGGAATCTGGAGTTGCAAAGTTTTATGTTAAACTTTTTTAACTGGTTTTAATGTACCGAAAATGTTTTTTTTTTATTTGATCGCAGATATGTCATAAATTTAAAAATACTGGCAGATCCATTAGTCTACATAATTAATTTAGTCATAAAGTATACGTTTTATCTGATAAATAATGTAAAATGCAACAGTTGGTCCTTAAAAAGGGAAGTAAATCGTATATCGAAAATTGTCGTGAAAGAATATTAAAAAATTATTTTAGCTATCTACTTAAAATTTGCTTATATACAGGGTGGGGCAATAGAGTCGGACCTCGATACCTCGAGTTCTACGATAGGTAAAAATTTTTTAAAAAATTGCAGGTAAACTAGATAAAAAGTCTATAAATGGAAATTATTTTCGAACATACAGCTCGAGCTAAGACGAATTACAGGACCAAGTGTTTTTTTTTAAATGGAATGCTATATTATATCAGTACATTTTTTGAAGCCTCTTTCTAAGCTCTATTTATTCCTATATTAGCATTGAATATCTCCCAACCACTTGGATGTAATGAATTTTTGTGTTGAAATAATGAAGATGGATATTATAAAAATCACCAGTCACAATTATGGGTTTTAAGAAAAACTTATATGCATATCAGTCACGAGACATTTAATTAATGTTTTTGAATCATTTTCATTTCCTAAAAATGTACAGGGTGGCCAAAAATTATTTTTCAATTAAGAACATTTTAATTTAAAGAAATTTAAAAAATAAAGTGAGTAGTGGTGAAGATGAAATTCCCACAAGTTTAATTAAATGCTGCATACAAGAAATAATCGAACCTCTATGTCATGTGATAAATAATTCACTGAGATTTGGCATCTTCCCTGATAAACTTAAGATAGCTCTGGTAATTCCTGTATACAAAAAAGGTGATAGCTCATTAATTGAAAACTATAGACCCATTAACTTACTACCATCTTTCTCAAAAATATTTGAAATTTCAATGTGTAATAGACTTACTAATTTTATGACTATGTGTAAAAGCTTTAATGATATTCAACATGCATATATAAAAGGATGCTCAACACAAACTGCATTATTTAAGTTTACTTCCAAAATTTTAGAATCTCTAGAAAACAAGGACCTGGCATTGGCATTATTTTTGGATTTATCTAAAGCGTATGATAGTCTGGATCATCAAATATTACTAAATAAATTAGAAAAATATGGTGTTAGAGGCATAGCCCTTGAATGGTTCAATTCATATCTTTCTGATCATAAGCAGAGGGTAGTAATTCAAGATAATGGTGAAAAAAGTTTGTCAGATATTAAAAATGTTAATCATGGAATCCCGCAGGGCAGTATAGCTGGACCAATCCCTTTTTTAGTCTACGTTAATGACCTAGTAAATATCATTAAGTCAAATAAAGAAACTCTAGTAATGTATGCTGATGACACCAACCTTTTGGTAACTGCCAAGGTATATCCAGAATTGACAGGTAATGCAAACAATTTGTTGGATAAAGCGAATGAATGGTTTGCAAAAAATTTTGGTAGATAAGATAGTTGCTGGTAAATTTTTTTTATTTGCGCTTTCTGGATTGTATGAAATTCATTGACACAATTTCACTTCTTGTTTATACTTGTAAACAGACTTGGAAATGAAGATGTATTATTATTATTATTATTAAATTGAATTTTCTCAATTTTTTCAAACGGTACACCCTGTATATTTTTCGACGATGTGATGTCGAAATGAAGAACGAAATTTTTTTTGTAAGTACTTCCCCATGGCTAATTGCAAAAATTTTCGTTTCATAAATAAATAATTGTTTATTTTTCAATTAAGAACTTTTTAAATTGAATTTTCTCAATTTTTTCAAATGGAACACACTCCTGTATATTTTTCGACAATGTGATGTCGAAATGAAATACAAACATTTTTGTAAGTACTTCCCTATGGCTAATTGCAACCAATTTCGTTTTATTGAGCAATAATTACAAAATTCAAAAATAAATTTAAAAAAGAGGTTTCTTCAAATATCTCAGTAAAAAAAATTATAATAAATGTTTCACATGTTGCCCATTTTGATTGACACACATCTCTATGTGCTTTTGAAATGAGGCTGCCACTGTTCCTAAAACTGCCGGTGTGATAGATGTAAAGGCAGTTATTATTCTTTCCTTCATATTTTGTACTGTTGTTGGTGTGTCTCTATAAACAATTTCCTTCACGTATCCCCATAAAAAGAAATCTATTTTTGTAAGATCTGGGGATCTAGCAGGCTATTTAGTGGGTCCATTTCTTCCAATCCATTGATTAGGGTAGGTATTATTTAAGTGGTTACTAGGCGGCGGTTTTTACTTGAACAATGTTATTATTCTGTAGATGATTTTATAACAAATCCAAATAAATTAAATTAATATTAATAATCCAGGACAAATGAATGTTTATAAGGAGCAGACATTCATTTAACTATTTTTGCTTTCTGATGTAAATTTTAATTATATTTTGTGTTATTATGGTTCTATCTTGACAAAACATGTTGATTGTCTTATATAGTTACATGCTTTTTGTACATTTATATTTATGGTTACCCCTTTACAGCAACTAATATAATATACATCGTATATATCTTAATTTTATTTCCATGACTCGCTACAAATGTACCTGTGTATATAATGTGGTTGAACATTTATTTGTCTATCTGTCAATACAGTATGTGTACATATTTTTTCAATTCGATGAATGCAGTAACCCTTTTTTTATGAATTACCTTAATAGGTTCAGTGTTAGGCTTGCAACCATAGAGTTCTGGGTTCGAATTCTGGCTAGGATATGAATGTTTAGTAGCGGCTTTCATGTCTTATAGAATTGGCAGCAGTGGACTAGATGACGTTGTGTGAAAGACAATATGTCTAGTCGCTGCACAACTCCCGAGTTCGAGTCTCAGCTGCGGTAGATGGCAATATCGTAAGGAATGATCGTTGTATAATTGTCTATATGCATGTGTATACAACTCTGTAATTGGGAAGATTGTTCCTGAAGAGTGGTGATTAATAAATAAATAGTACGACACAAAATAAATTTGAAAGTTGAATATCCATTATTCCACTGCCATTAACTTACAACAGAAATGTACCTTAGACCAAATATTAAATATTTTATATTTGAATATTCAGAAGTAGGTAGTAAGTAATAACTTGAAAATATTAGAATTTTTGGATTTTTATAAATTTTATTTCCGACTAAGGCCGTGACAATGTAAAAAGCCATCCTTTAAACCGCTTTATTATTCTTTCAAACCATCACCGAGTTACTCTTAATCGTGTTCCAGTTTTATTCCCGTTTTGTGCGAGTGAGTAACAGTAAGAGCTTTCAGTGATATTACCTATAAAAATGTTTCTGTCCTTTCTGCAATTTTGCGTACATTGTGAAATGTTAAAAAGCTTACATTGTTACAGAAAGAACATGAGTTATTGCCGTAACAGTAAAAATTTTACATTTTGCTGTTTATTTCGACATTAAGTGTGCCATTTAATGCCTCAAATAGCTACAGTTAAATTTGATTAACGCCAATTTTAGGTAAGAGGTTACAAAGTATTATGATAACCCATTTTTTAATGTCCTAAAAATATATTTTTTAATAAACTGCATTTTCAATGTGTGAGATGAGAAACCAATATTTCCTTATCTGTAGATATAAAAAAATAAGTATAATGTTATTGATAGTTTTAGAGAATAACTTTTTTCAAAATTTATGTATTTTAATATCGTTATCGAAGTTAAATGCAATTTTAAAAACTATTTGAAGCATTTCTGATGATTGTCAAAAAGTTCGAAACGTCTAAAGGAAGTGTGGTGACGTAGGAATGAGCTCAAACCTACTCAGATAACGCTTCATTACAATTTCGGTACATCGTACACTTTGGTATTATTACATAGGTACTATATTGCTAAAGAAATAGCTAAACTTCTAACATACATAATAAATACATCATCTAACGCAGGAACATGTCCATGATTATTCAAAATAGCTGTAATAAAACCACTTCTTAAATGCGGTGATAAATTAGATGTGGCTAAATATAGGTCAATCTCTCTAACTTCGAATATAGCGAAAATTTTTAAAAAACTACTAAGAAATAGGATTAATTGTTATCTAAAAAGATATGGTATATTATTAGACAAACAATTTGGGTTCAGATGGAACAGGCCGACGCAAGATTAATTGCTAAAATTAATAAACCTATTGATAACAAGAAATCAGCAATATGCGTTTTCGTCAACCTGGCAAAGGCCTTCGATACGATTAGCCACACGCTACTTCTCAGTACGTTGAACAGTATAGGTTTTCAAGGGACTTCATATAAATTAATGTCGAGTTATTTAGAACGCCGTAAGCAATGTACTCAAATCGCAGATACAGTAAGTACTGTAAAGACTGTAGAATATGGGTGGCCTCAAGGTATTGTTTAAGGACCAATATTGTTTAATATATACCTAAATGGTCTATTTAACTAATGACGAAGTAGAAAGTTTTGCTGATGATACAGCCATATTTTATAAGGCTGGAAATTGGGATATATTAAAGGATGAAATGGAAGCTGATCCAGCTACTATCTTTACCTGGTTCTGTGATGAATTACTAACAGTAAACTTCAGTAAAACTTACTACATACCGTTTTCCTCCTACTCGAAATATCTACCAACTTATAAAAAATTATGTGTAAAAAATGGCAGCACAAATATCGAAATCTCATCTACAGATAATATTAAGTATCTAGGAATTTACATATATAAGAATTTAAAATGAGACATACACATAAACTTTATAGTACAAAAATTAATATTAATATAATTAATATATAAATTTCAATACTTATCTAAAATTCTTAAAATTGTTCATATCAAAACACTGTACCACGATTTAGTCGAATACCACCCTATGTATGGCATTATAGCATGGGGAGGTATTACAAATAGTCATCTAAGGACCTTAGAAACTACGCAAAAATTAATATTAAAAATCCTACCTTGGACCTACCCAACTGAAAGTCTCTTTGATACGCGGTAACTCTTCTATTACAACCTTTTATTAAGGCAGTATAAAAACAAATAGATAAGTGTACGAAATTTCAAGTCAATATCATAAACGGTTCCCGAGTAAACGTGCGCACAAAAAAAAGTTACAGACAGAAAATTTTTTTCGCTCAAATTAAAAATCTCGACGTTTCATAACATTTTAAGCCTATTTCAGCAAAAAAATATATATATATATATATTTTTTTTTGCGTTACTATACTTCCACGTTGAATGAGCTGAAAACCATTGACCATGCCTATAGCACCCGTTACATGATAAATGTTCCTGATCAAAGACCTAGACCTAAAAAAACAAATACACAAGGATACCACACATACATAGGATCTAAACTTTATAACAAATTGCCAGTTGAAACGAAACGATGTTTGTTCAAAAACAGAGTAAAATCTTGGATTAAAAGCATTCCCTGACTAAATCTATCTAGGCTGATAGATGTAAAAAATATATAAACACAAAAAAACTCATTCTACTTAGTTTAAATAGTTTCAATAATTCGTTATGTCGCATGTCGTGCTTATTTCTTCTTGTTAAGTATACAGGGTGTTGCATCATGAGAGGGACATAGCTTAATAGGAGGTAGAGAACATCAGTGGTAACCGGAACCTCCCATAGAAATGTCTCATTGGGCCTTCACTACGAAGTTACAGGGCGTTTTATAATTTTTGGCCAAACCTGTTTTTTGTCATAACTTTGACAGGGAATGAAATAACGGATTCATATTTGGTACGGCTAATGTACTAACGAGCCCCAAGAGGTACATGTATAAAAAAAATATATCCAGGTCCGGACTCACTATAATTTATGTTTCTTCTTTTCATCAATGAAACATCACCCTGTATATATTTTTTTGAAATTTCGATACGATATTCAAAAAGAGCAAGAAAAAACAAACAAAATGGCCTATTTCATTTTTTTGTTACACCTTCGTGGTTATTTAAATACGTTGTTAAATGTGCAAGAAAATGGATTACAGAACCCTATTAAATGAGAGGCACGTGAAATAAATAGTTTTACAACTAAAATTTGCAAAAATTCTATTGAGCCTAGGTGGTCTGGGTGAATCCTAATTCCGGCACGTTTTAAAGGTCCATTTTGGTAAAAAACTGTTGTCCTAATAAGTAATCGGGTATGAAATAACAAAATTTTTAATCAATCACAGTAGGCTTGTTCAAAGAATAAAAGTGACAGATAATTTAAACCATTTAGGCCTAAGCAACCAGTTACTTTGATCAAGAAAGTCATCAACATTTTATACTTAATAAAAATTGGAAAAGAGAACAAACTAAAATTTAAATAAATAAAATATTTTCCATTCAATTAACAATAAATAACAAAACAATAACTAAATGTGTTTAAAAATAAAACGTAATTGACACTAAAGTAAATTTTCAAAATGTCCTCCCCCACATTCTGTGCATTTTCTTGCGTGTTTAGAAAGGTCACCAATTGCTCGACGTATCATTTCTGGATTATTCCGTATTTCGTCGCAGGTTGTAATGATGCGCTGGATTAAATGTTGTCTACTTTCAATTTCAATGCTATAAACCTCGCTTTTTAAGTGGCCCCATAAAAAGTAATCACAAGGGTTACAATCAGGAGATCTTGGTGGCCATTCATGTGGACCCCGCGTCCAATCCATCTATTAGGATACACATTGTTTAAGTGTTCTCTTACTTGAAGGTTAAAATATGGTGGGGCCCCATCATGCTGAAACAACATGCCTCTTATACCTATATTTTCTAACATATTCGGTAAAATGTTTTGAAGAAAATCAAAGTAAATTTCACCATTCAATCTTTCTTCAAAAAAATGTGGCCCTATCAAATGTCTATTCACAAGTCCGACCCAAACATTTACAGAAAACCTGTGTTGCGAACGGCGTTGGCGTACCGCATGTAGGTTTTCCTGTGCCCATTTATGATTATTTCGTGAATTGTTTACTCCATCCCTTGTAAATTGTGCCTCATCAGTAAATAAGGTTCTGTAAATGACTGGGCGATGGTTAGACAACCAATGACAAAATGCCAGGCGGGGGATATCGTCGCCTTGTTGAAGACGCTGTACCTGCTGGATATGATATGGATGGTAACGTTCTCTTTTTAGGGTTCTCCATACTCGCCAATGAGGAATACCAGTTGCCAAACTGATTCATCTAGTGCTCATATTTGGGTTTTCTTGAACTACGTTTATAATATTGTTTTGTTCCTGCACACCTTGTTGTAAAACACGCTCCACAACTGCAGAATTAGGAAACTTTCCGTGTTGTCTTGCATACTGGAACAGCGTACTAAAGGTTTTATGATTAGGGCATCGACGACCAGGAAAACGCAGCCGATATTCTCTTTCCGCCGACCTACCATTTCCATTACAGAAACCATAGATGAATATTATGTCAGCATATTCCACGTTTGTAAATTTTACTGGCATAGTTAAAATATTTTCACAAGTTTTCACTAACTAAATGCGGATTATTGACACATTAAATTACTAACAAACAATTATTCAACTGTTTAGGAGATTTCTTTTTATTATCTGTCACTTTGAACAAGCCTACTGTGATTGATTAAAAATTTTGTTATTTCATACCCGATTACTTATTAGGACCACAGTTTTTACCAAAATGGACCTTTAAAACGTACCGGAATTAGGATTCACCCAGACCACCTAGGCTCAATAGAATTTTTGCAAATTTTAGTTATAAAACTATTTATTTCACGTGCCTCTCATTTAATAGGGTTCTGTAATCCATTTTCTTGCACATTTAACAACGTATTTAAATAACCACAAAGGTGTAACAAAAAAATGAAATAGGCCATTTTGTTTGCATTTTCTTGCTCTTTTCGAATATCGTATCGAAATTTCAAAAAAATATATACAGGGTGATGTTTTATTGATGCAAAGAAAGAACATAAATTATAGTGAGTCCGGACCTGGATATTTTTTTTATGCATGTACCTCTTGGGGCTCATTAGTACATTAGCCGTACCAAATATGAATCCGTTATTTCATTCCCTGTCAAAGTTATGACAAAAAACAGGTTTGGCCAAAAATTATAAAACGCCCTGTAACTTCATAGTGAAGGCCTAATGAGACATTTCTATGGGAGGTTCCGGTTACCACTGATGTTCTCTACCTCCTATTAAGCTATGTCCCTCTCATGATGCAACACCCTGTATACGTTAATGGTTATTTCAGGGCATCTTGCGAATTACCGTATATGAATTTTTATACACAAGTCTTAGACTATTTGTAAGTATTTGTAAGTATATTGTACATCTAGGTTCTAAAATTGCCAATAATATACAAACAAGTTCTAAACTTACTGTAAATTTACCCGATTTGTATACATAACTAGTACAAATTACATAAATAATTAATCAATAATTTTAGAAATATTAGGAATATTTATTTAAATAGGAAATATTTTGATATGCTATATTATAGTAATATAGTATTATAGTAATCTAAAAGCTGATTACAATAAACTTAAAAAAGATTACAAACGAGCTCTTAAAGATGAAACTATCAGGCACAATACTGAACTTATAGCCAATTTCAAAAATAGGCAAAAAACAGCGTGGTCAATTATTAATCAAACATCTAATTATAATCAAATATCTCATGAAATCAGTGCTGATGACCTAAATAATTATTTTGTTAACATAGCTGATGAAATTCTGGGAAATTTAAACTGTAATAATTCTGATTATATAAATCTATGTCAGAATAACAGTGTACCTTTTTCCTTTTTCTTAGAACCAGCCTCAGAATATGAAGTTAGTGATCAAATAGACAAATTAAGTACATCTAAATCTAGAGACTATTATGGTCTAAACAGTGACACCATTGAAATGGCCAAAAATGAGCTTTTATCTTTCATAACTTATTTCATCAATTTTTAAAAAAAATCTAAGGTGACCCCTATCTTTAAAAAAGGAACTGAGAACCAAGTCAGTAATCATAGACCAATATCAATTATTCCAATTTTATCCAAATTACTTGAATTAGCCTTTAACATAAGATTAATGCACTACTTGAAAAATAAGAACTTATTAAATCCCTCTCAATATGGTTACAGTAAAGATTCTTCAACTACTAAGGCATTCTTGGACCTGTCCAAAGCTTTCGATTGTGTGTCACCTGACATATTATTAATAAAATTAGAGAGTTTTGGTATAAGGGGACCTGCCCTGTCTTTCATTAAAAGTTATATGGCAGACAGACATCAGTGTGTTTGCAGTAATGGTGAAATATCTTCCTTAAAGTCTCTCAAATTCGGTGTTCTTCAGGGGTCAATATTAGGAACAACACTATTTATTCTCTATATCAACGACATATCAGATCACATTTCTAGCAAAATTGTTGCATATGCAGATGATAGTACTCTACTTTCAGCCCATAATAATATGGATAACCTCATTAATATGTCAGGTGATGCACAACAACAAGCTAAGCAATATTTCTCTAATATAAAATTAAGCCTGAACACACAAAAACTCAAAATTTATTATATGGAGTCTTGCCAAAACACCGTTATGTCACAAGTAAATCAACAATCAGAAATGCCTTATAATCATTTACCAAATTCGTCTAATCAATTCCGAACCTTTTACACGAACTTCTATCAACATTGAACCAGATTGTACTTAAACAACAATCATTTGAGATGCAGATATTTACATTGCGATCTAACTCCTCTCCAACTCAATGAACTCCCTTCCCTACTAGCAATTATTGTTCCAATTGCTGAAATCGATCTCGCTTGAACACCCGCTCTCCCAGTCGCAATTGTTTCGAACTACTAATACTGTTTGTTATTACCGTTAACTGTATAAAAATCGAGCTTTCAAATACGGCAGTTCTTGGTGTATGTTTAATAAAAATCATTCACGAATTCATAATTTGACAGTTACAAATCTTTCAGCGTCACAAAAATAATAAATTCTAGAACCTTTCCATCAAACACTAGTGTGCTAGACAACAAAATGTCGCATATTTATTTATGATTACTCCAATAAATTACGTTTCTTAGTTGACACTGGAGCAGATTTGTTAGTAGTTATCCTCAAAAATGATTTAACAGATTTGAAGAAGAATCCAGATCTTACCTTAACTGCAGCCAACGGGCCCTATTATTCACACTTATGGTAAAAGAGAATTAATTTAGATTTACATCGTGATTTTTTCTTCATATTTAATATCGCTGATATTCTACTTGCTATACTCGGTGCTGATTTTTTTAGTTCATTTCGGTTTAGTAGTAGACTTAAAAAATTAACGCTTGACAGATAACAATACGTTACTGTCAGTAAATTTTTGTCTCGAGCAGATATCTTTACTTTCCCCTAAAATTTTCAGTTGAGGACCAGTATACAAAATTATTACTAGAATTCCCACATTTGGTTAGTTCTCTCAATAATTTTTACCAATTAAACATTCTGTTAAACATCATATAACAACAGAAGGTCATTTACCACTTTGTCACCCACGTAGGTTAGATGCGACTAAATTCAATATTGCTAAAAATGAGTTTAAACAAATGGTTAATATGTGAGCTATTTTCATCGTCAGTTTCTTCACCTTTACACATGGTTGCAAAGAAGGAAGCGAACGATTGCATGTACTCACTCTTATAAAGATAAAAAAAAACGATATAATAAATAAAAATCGATATTTTTTGGAAATTTTAACACCCCGCCCAAGGAACACCAAATGGTTAAATAAACGTTTTTCGCAATGTATATTCAGCGTTCGAATGTCCGCGCCAAAAACGTATATAATGTGTTACTCCAATAACTTAGGATAGATTCATATATAATATACGTATAAAAATCGTTTATGAAATAAACTCTTTTCATAGACGTTGATTAAATATACGATAACGAAATTTAAACCATAATTTCATATAATAAACGTTTATTAAACCATCATGTGTTGCTTGGGCCGTATCTCTAAAATGAAGCCTTCTTGGACACCTCTTTATATGGCATTATTTCTTGACATTAACCAAAAAATTCCACCTTAAAATATTGTAACGTACCTACATTATACCCTGTATATTTCCCTCATCTTTATGTACAGTGCTTTGTCCGCGCGTCTATGAAATAACTAGTTTATTTACAATCTGATTCAGTCTCTTATTTATTTTACAATCATAATCTTCCTTTTCCCTTGTAAAGAAATAAGACGTTAACATTATTATTATTAAACATCTTTATTCGGTTAAAAATGATATACTGATTTGATTGAATAAATAGGGATAATATTTTTTTCCACAACTTACTATTTTACTTTAGAAAGGAAGTTGAAATGTTTTTTTATAATGTAAAATATAATTTATTATAAATTATCCGTTAAAACTGTTTACAAAAAATCAAGAGCTTTTTTAAAAAAATTAATACTAAGTAAGTCGAAGAAACAAGAAAATTATTAGTATTTCTTTATAGCAATGGTTATACCCACAAAAATAAATTTCGCGTATTTTGTCGAACGTATATTTAAGAGGTCACCTCAATATCCCGAAGCCTTTTATAAGATAATACCCCTTATTGTTTGTTAAAGTTATTTCCACTGGGACTACGACGGACAAGTAAAACGCCATTGGCTACTTACATCCAGTGATATACCTATAAATAATATAAATACAAATAAGTGTTTCTTTTTATCGGTAAACCAAAGATTTATTTTCTTGTTTCTATCATCATGCCTCAGTTAGATTTCTTTAGGTATAATTCATGCATTTATAAATAAAATTTATTTTTATCGTGCATGAACAATTCGACTATAAGACCATTTTAATGATAATTTGAAAGAAATCAGGTGTTGATGTAGAAGTAGCGATTTATTCACAGAAAGATTTAGAAATGTAGTTATGCCCTCTCTGTCATGTATTTATTTTCACTGTTTAAATGATATGTGTTTTACCATGTCTGTTATATTTTGTAACATTTTTACTTTGTATCTATGTTTGACCTGATACAAGTAGGTTCCATACGTATTCAGTGAAGTAAAGATGTTATATATGAATTAGGCGACTGACAATCGATCTTAGAGGTTTGCTCCATCTGAAATTGGGAATACTATACGAAAAAATATAAAGTGCCATACTATCATTATTTCTATCACTTAATATATTCCCTTGTTTTAAATTTACACGCGAAATTTTAATAATACCTTATTATTTCGTACTTAAATGAGGCGATGCAAAATTAATAGAGTATCGCTCTCTAGGCCCTTTTTTGTTGCTTTCCGCTAAATATGAATATTTATACAACCATTATAAATGCGCAAATAAGAACATTTCACATAATAAGAACAATTAATCATTTCTGAAATATCATTCTCTACACAATATGGGCGTGAAGGAAACGTTATAAAAAGGAAATAATATTCTACCTGTTAAGTAACCTAGTTTGCAAGTTTATGTATTATTCAATAGTGGGTCTTTATACTACATCCTGAAATACTTATACAGGGTCTCAGAAATTTCCTGGATGATTTGGTATGCCTCAATGGAAACAGCATATTAGTAACATTTTTACACAAAGACGGCATAAAAATTTAGGTTAGAATTGTTATTCCTTTCTTTGATCTTCTGTAGCTAATCTGGGGACCTTATCTGTGCTGTCAAAAATTAGGTGAGAGTGTGTGTGTGTGTGTGTGTCCTTGTTATATTTCTAATTGTGTATATTTTTATGTGTGTATCCACGTCCTGGTACGAAGAATCTCGTAATAGAAAGAAGTTAGCTATAGGATGGTAGTTCGGCAGTTGGCCCTAAGATTGTGCCATTAGGTTTTACCACAGATAAACTAGAAAACAGTAGAGCCGTCCCGACTTACAGACTGGAACAAAAGAGAAAACTCTAGAATCAGGGTCATGGAGTATATACGTAGCAGAGCCAACGTGCTGGAGTCAGTTTAGTACAGTTCTGAAATGATAAAATAATAAAAGGAACAGTAACAAGTTGTGAATTATAGTAGTGAGTTTATAGTAGATAAAAGTTATAATTAGTGTGTTATTATAAAGACTAATTATTGTAAATAATTTAGTGATTAATAAATCAGTGGTTAGTGAGAATTCGTGTTGTAATTATTGAACCTACGTTCGGGATGTTTGTTAAAGGTTATAAACACGTACCATTGTATATTTCTTTGTTAGAATTAGGTTTAGCTTTTTAATTTTATAATAGTTATATGATAGTTCATCTGGCTATATAAAGTATGTACTAATACCTTTATATATAAAAAAAAAAACAATTTTTTGTTATACAGTTCAAAATGGTGGCACTGAAATTTTTCAGAAGATTTTATACTTCATTTATTGTCATATATTGAACCGATTGCTAGTAACATTTATCAATTTAATAATTGCTTCAGGGCCACTCTATACAGGAAGCTATAGCATATGTCATCAAAATATATATCAGAAATTAAACAACAGTGGACCAATCATCTGCATATCTATTAATCTGGAAAAGGCGTTCGACACGGATAATCGTTCTAGATTATTGAACAAATTAGAGCATTTAGGATTTCGTGGTAATGCGATTAAGTTAATGGATTACTTTTCAAATAAAGAATAATATAAGCAGAATGAACGAAGACAGGATTGTTGAATATGGGGTACCTCAAGATACAGTTTTGGGACCTACAATATTCAACCTTCATTTAAATGATTTATTAACCCTATCTTATTAAGAAACGATACTTAGCTTTTTGAATGATACAATTGTTATATATAGCGCAGAAATTTGAACTCAATTAAAGTAAATGGTAGAGGAAGAATTTAAGTTAGTAAAAATTTATTTCATCTAAATTCGCTTACTAATTATAGTCAAACCAAGTATCCTCCATGTACATCATATCAGCACAACTCACACATACTTGCACTGAGTAAAAGCAACCCACTAGCTTACCCCACTCTACAACACTGCCAATGTAGACTACAAGCTAATTTTCTATGTGGCTTCCCCGCACTTCTTGACCATCCATCATGTTTATCTTTTTCACTATATTCATTCATATTTCATTCATTTTTCACATTTTTACTATATACTTTATGATCAGCAACATAACCTTTGCTTAAACCAAACTTGAAGACAATAACAAAAAGTGCTTTACCGTTGTCGTAGTCCTCTGTACTTTCTCACCACCTTTACTTTCTGATACAAATGAATATTTCATGAAATCGTGTGAGCCTTATTTTTACTCATATTTATTTTATTTTAACAGACTAAAATTTCTCCTATTAATATGCATTGATGGTAGATAATAAAATATAAATTTACTGTTACCATAACAAAATACAGATTAGAAATTTATGAAATCGTGTAGATCTGATTATACCCGTATTCATTTTAACAGACTAAGTTTTTTATTCTTTCTATTAATATATACTGACAGATGGTAAGGAATAAAATATTACCGATCAGAAATTTTAAAAATCGTGTAGAACTTATTTTAAACCTGATTTATTGTGAAATATATTTTTTTAATACATAACGATAGCCAAAAGCAAAACATTGCAGGTTATAAATTGTTGAAATTATGTACAGTTAATGTTTCAACATTGTATTCATAACAGTACAACCAAAAATCTGTAGCTGAATTTCACATTTGGAATCTAACACGCGACTTGTTGGACCAAAACTTTATTTTCCAAACGTAGGTAAATCATTGATTACTTGAATTTCTATTTTGTCTTTACTTCTGTAATACTACCGTAGTAGGGGTACCTTTTTTGCTGGCTAGGATACCCATTGAATTATGCAAGAAAAGCAGCAGCACAAATCTATTTCCATATGCAATAGAAAAAATTGGCGCTACTCATTTTTCCCGGTACTTGTTGACTGGATTAAAGCATTATTTTATTTGCAATAAATTCTATTTATATACTTTTAATTGGCCGATATTTTTGAGTATGGGTCATATACGTACTTATACTTCTTGTAACACATGCATTGATAAGGGGTCATGTGGGCTGAATGTGTCGGATTTCAGGCCAACTATATGATTCGGAGCAGGTTCAAAATTCCTAACAATGAACAGATACGTTTCTTTTCACTTCACACTTCTTTTCATAAATGTAGCGGCCCTGCTGAAAAAATCCAGTTGGCATTTCCAACTGAAACACTATGAAACACTATCGAGTCGAAATACTGGCGACAAAACAGTGCTGCAGTTTCTAAAAAACGCCAAATAACAGTAATTTACTGTTGATTTCGGAACTTTAACACTGTATTTCGCTAGTGTTGCGTATCGGTAAGGTCGCCTCGATATAGTGTTCCACTGTCGAATCTTCGGTATCCATTGTCGATACTTACGCACGCTCGATTCAAAAGTGCTGTACAGTTTATTTTTTTGTACAGTAATGCCTGTTATATTCGACATTTTGCTTCCTCTTCTGGCATTAAGGTTCATATAATGAGAGAAAAGGATGGAAGGTATCAAAAGTATCAGGCATTATTGTGCTAGACTGTACACGTATTACACTATATGTATTCCCGTATGTAAAGAAAACTCTTTGGAATTGTTTGTACGTGTAAAAAGTGAGTAGTAGTTCTATTATATATGGAATGTGTTTTGTGCTGCTGCTATTCTTGCATAATTCAATGAGTATCTCAACCAGAAAAAAAAGGTATCCCTACTACGGCAGTACTACTAGAAGTAAAGATAAAATAGAAATTGAAGTAATCAATTATAATAAAGTTTTACTCCAACAAGTGCCGTGTTAGAGTGGAATCCAGTTTCAGATTTTTTGTTGTATTGTTACAAAACCAATGTTGAAACATTAACTGTACATGATTTTAACAATTTATACCCCAATATTTTGCTTTTGGCTATCATTATGTATTAAAAAAATGTATTTCACAATAAAATAATAGAAATTGAAGAGGCCAACTGCGTCAATTGCATAGGTACGACAATTAACAAACATTTTAGATGGGATTTACAAGTGAATAATACTATAAAAAACTAAGGATCTTGCAAACATTTAAATACGATAGTTTCCAGACTTACCTCAGATGTAAATATTAGACATTAGACAATTTTATTTTCAATGTATATTATTATTTCAATTTATATATGAAAACGAATTGAAATACAAAGTACATTAAATATAAAAATTCCATCAATGAGAAAAAAGTTAAAGAATAATAGGAGAAAGATAATATATTTATATTTTTACGTGTTCACACTTTTTACTAAACACCCCAAGTGCGAATTCATTAATTGCAACACTACTCCATGAAAAGTTTCAAAAAACGGGTTAAAACACAAAAGTTCTGTGAGAGAGCTGAAACATGGGAACCCCCGTTCTCGAAGACGTTGAACACGATGGTGAAATTTTTAAGGTTCCCACCCCTCAGCAACTAACTCTAAACTCGAAAAACCGCCCCTATTTCGCATTTTTTTCATCGTAGACATGCAGATCGATTTTTTTGAGCAGGATTTGGGTAGGCCATATGAAATCTTATCCACCATCGGGGTTGAAACTACCCCCTCCACTCATATTAAATATCCCCCAAAAAGTCAAATGCATACAAATCTGTTTATCCCGGCTTTAGAGGATGCTCAATACGTTGGTAATATTCATTTCTTCCCCACCCTCTACTAACCGACGCTAAAACCACCCTCTTTTCATATTTATTGATACTGGGCATGTCGGGACTCGTTGCAGCGGAGTTTTTAAAGGGATTTCGACATTGTAAAGGGAGTTGAGTGACAAGACATGCCATCAACCACCAAGGTGAAACTACTACCGCCCCTGACATTGAAATCCACCGAAAAGTACAAAATAGCGGAAAATGTTTTCGCCCCGTTTTCGATGGCACTAAACACGATGTCATACAATGTCATTCTCCACTCTCCATCAACCACCCCCAAGTTGGGGGTAGTTGGTGGAGGGTGGGGGAGAAATGAATATTACCATCGTGTTGAGTACCATTAAAAACGGTAATAAGACTATAAATCTAACACAGTAAGCACTAACACTTTCTTAAAATTAAACCTGAAAGGGAATTTTGAAAACACAAGAAAAAGACTATATAAAGTTCAAAAATATATATTAAATCTCTTTAAAAAATCATGTCTTACAAAAACGTTCAAGAAAATGTATTGACATACTATAGTCTGGCCCGTGTACAACACATGCTGAGGAACGGACGACTTATAATGTACCAACTACCATTCAATATGCGGTTTATAGCTAACGATTACACAAAAAGATTCAAGAAAAGTTCAATGTTTAAAAATTTTTGGTGGGCTTTTGCTTGCCTGTCTATTTACGTATTATCAGTTCAATTATAATTTGGTTCGCTCCTCAGAGCTTAAAAATGTTTAAATCGCAACGACTTTGAATTATATTGTAGCAATTATAAGTTCATACGTTCAGGCAAGGTGGTCCCATGCACATATGAGTACATGGTAATGATACTTTCCTGACACCGAATCACTGAGGAACCGGTTTAGGGCAAATCCCGTTAAAACCCATCACTTTCCCGTCAAAATCGACTGCTAGAAAATGATAGGCGACCCTTGTCGCTAAAGGCTATTTTCCCTAAAACTCTCGATATACTTTGACTAGAGACTGGATTAACTTGTCCTCATATTTAACATAACGCATGAGTTGCAGTGCTTAACAACGTGGATTCGTAAAAGGGTTTTTGTTACACTTTCTAAATTTTGGTGGTCGGGGCGACATTACGTCCCCGTGCAGCGACATTTACTGCACCTTCTAAAATTACACTCCTTGATGTGATGAAATTTTGCATAAAAAACGCTCCGTAGAGCGAAAATATGATTTAAAATATAAAAAACTCTTCCAACGGCATTTTTACATGAAGCACGCTTTTCATCCGAAATGTTTCGGATTTTGTTACAGTTTCGAAAAGTTTATCGAGGGTTCTGGCGTGTTCTTTAATAATCAAACAGATACCTCTGTCTGTAAGGAAGTATACACATAACATTATTATAATAATCATAAATAAATCTTGTATTATTTAGTTCCAATTCGTATAATAAATTTACCTATTAATTTACATGATAATGTCAAAAATCCTTTTCTACAAGCTGTTCTGTTTATTTAATGACACCTTGTATGTTGCTGATAATAATAGCTATCATATTGTTTCCTTGTGTACATAAGATTTGAATCTAAATATTTACAGAGTTTCTCAACGTTTCTTAATGGACATGTTATTATAGTGCGGATGAGGGTCTAAATATAGTATATCACTGCTTTCTCATTTTAATTTGTTCTCCAACAAAAGTAGCAATTAACTAAAATTAATTAAACGTTTTGTTGCAGAGGAAGCCGGGCCAAAATAAACTGAAGGATCTGCCATTGATGGAAGTGTTTGCACCTTAAGAAAACGCAGCCAGGTTTTCAGCACAAAAGCGAGTCACAAACTTAATTTTCAAGAAACAATAATTAATTTTCAAGTACCCCGCGCTGAAACTTCGACTTTCTTTAGTGTTTTCTCGTGTTAGGTATTTTTTACGTTCCTCAAGATTGAAAGTGTAGGTTTTTCATTAAAACTTTCAAAACTTTCCGCGGAATCAGTCTTGTCGTAAAAACAGATTTAAAATCAAATTAATATTTTTTCTTTCGGAATGTTTCCACCTTAACGAAGATGGGTATTAAGAGTAGAGGAATTCTGCGGCTTTTAATTTTCACCATTTTGATACTTTTAATAAAATGCGATAACAGTTTCATGAAGAACGCTAAAATTAGCACGCGAATCGTTCAGACGAGGTACGGACGATTACAGGGACTCATAGTACCTATGGACACTCACAGATATTTAAAGCCGATAGAAATCTTTTTGGGGGTTCCCTATGCGACGCCTCCGGTCCAGTCGAATCGGTTTAGTCCGACTAGAACTCCCAGCCCCTGGGACGGAATACGAGTTTCTGATAAGATAGGTCCCGTCTGCCCGCAGAAGTTACCGGATATTTCGAATGAAACTGCTGCCCTTGAAAAGATGCCGAAGGGAAGGCTGGAATACCTCAAGAGGTTGCTTCCATATTTACAGAATCAAAGTGAAGACTGCCTTTACTTAAATATTTACACACCGGCACAAGGTAAGTAACTGCTGCCTTTGTCTTAGAAACTGTAAATTAAGTTTTAACGTAGAATATACGGTGGGAGCAGAATATGTTTCCTCTCTATAATACATTTACTGAATACTGAAAATTACAAAATGATGTAATTTGATGTAATATTTTGTGAGGAATTAAGGTGATAAAATGTACAGTTTTAAACAAATATAAAAAAACTAAAATTCTTTAATATTTATAACAAAAAACAAATATATATGCTTATATTTAATTTTTGGATTTCTATATAGAAAATGACATGATACACTTTATGATACAGGGTGAAACAATTTACATTTATTTTATTCATTTATTTTATCCAAAATATATACTAATACAATTTCTACATATTTGTTCACAAGTATAAACACAGCTTTTAGTCCATTTCTGACTCGGACGAAGAAGAAGAGTCACTACCCACAGCCACTGATCTCTACTACAGTGTCCACTGTAATGTCAACCTGCCACATTTTTTCTCTTCATTTTGCACATGTCGAAGGGCCTTTTTCCAATTTTCGGTAGAAACATTTCCAATAACTGAAATAGTGGGTGATGATCTGTCAGTTTAAACGTGGTTAAAGTTTAAAAATAAAACTATACAGTACGCTAGGATGGACAATGGTTTGAAACAATGGAATTGTGATGCGGGTTTTATTTGACTGATGTTTCAAGATCATTGATGTATATAGCGCAACCTGTGCCAATCTCCTTTTTTGACCCATCTGTATAAATTTGAATTTCGTCCACGTATCGTTCAATGAGATCTTTAAATATAATTCTGTTGCCTGCTTCATTGTCGGTAAAGGGCGGTTTAATGACCAACGGGGTAATACAAATATCATTATAACCATTTAGAGTGTATAAAGAGGGCACTTTACTTTTTAGGACTACTAAAGTATTACTAAAAGCCTCCGTTAAAGTTCCTTTTCTTTGACCCCATATTAATTCAATAAGACTGAATTCACAATGATATGGAAGCAATTGCAAAACTACTACTAGATATTTTGGGATAATGAGGAACTATTTGAGAAGATGAGGAGGAGTTCAGCTCTCACTATATTTGCTTCGTAAATAATCGACTTAATTGTCAAGCAGGCTCGTATGTCGTGTCAGAATTCGCAAGCTTCCTCGTTGTTGTGTGACAACTTCAATACCCGGAGTTCGCATCTCATAGACACTGTTAAGTTCCACCGCAGTAGAGCGTAACTAGCGCCATCTCTCAGTAGTCTCAAAATAATCCAAATCGAAAATAAAATTGATAATCATCACTGAATAAGCAATTTTATAGCAGAAGGAAAATCCATAAAATATAAAATATAAGAATTATAATATTCCAACCTATCTGCAAGTGCCTTATATAAATAAGCACTCAACAAATTAAACCAAAACCGATCTGCAGTTAGTGGCATCCTGAGATGAAGGAGGCCTCGCATCTTCCTCGTAGCATTCGAACATTCCAAGTCATTGTATCTTAGTGCTAACTGTGTTTAAACAAAATACGCAAATTTTACCATATAATTTAGCGCTAGTAAGGGGGAATAGCTGTTTCGGTTTAATTTGTTAAGTCCTTATTTATATAAGGCACTTGCAGATAGGTTGGAATATTATAATTCCTATATTTTATATTTTTATTTAAGATATACCTATACAATATATATTTATATATTTGAAATCAGGAGAAAAAGGGCTTCTCGAAAATGTAATAATATATAGGGTGTTCCATTTAAAAAAACATATATTTATTTCGTATCACGTGGCCTATACATGATGTTGTTTTCTTCGATCACGTTTCAATAAAATATTGGTAAGATCCTGCAGCTTTTGTACGAAACTTTTTTTTCTATTTTCAATAATAACAGAAATAAAGAGAGGGTCAATATATAATGAATAATCCTTCAATTGTTTTATAATAATGTAATGTAGATAATGGTAATTAACATGATGATTAATAATTATATGTTGTAATCCATGTTGATACGTTCGTTAGGCGTCTATGTAATACATGTGTGTTGTCGCGGAAATCGATGAGTAATTTTGCATATTCCTTTATCGTTCGAGTTAATGGTGTTTTATTGAAGTTTCCTGTCACCCCTAACAGAAAAACCAGCCTTTGTCCTGCTCTGAATGAAATATCGAGAGGTTTTAAAGGGTTAAATATACAATTTAGGCCAACGACCTATTATATATTTATTTAAATCGTGCAGGTGAATGGAAATATGATGTCAACTTGCCAGTTATCATTGTTATGAGAGGCTTAAAAAGCACTTTTTTAAAAATATTGTGTAGGCGAGACAGCTAAATGGGGATTGGTAAACTTTTAAGCTGATAATGTAACAAAGCTTATTAGCAAAATCAGTTCTGTGTATCTGGTGGCAACGCCAAGGATTTGCCTTATACCCTTAATGGTTAAACCTGAAATTGTAAAAATATATCTCGTCATATCAGTATGCCGTTTATAATTTTTCAATAAAGTATAGAGTCAATTTATACTGAAATATAAATAAAATGATGCTGCTGAAGTTAATGGCGCTAAACGTTCCAAAATACCATATTACAATAGTATAGCAAAGTCAGAGGAAATTACTCTAAAATAAACAGATACACTTCAAAGATATTACAGAATAATAATAAATATAAGCTATAGATTTGAAATAACAAAATAAATACAAAATTATCTGACACAAGATTTAAAAGATGTGTATAAAAAAGATGCGCATAAAAAAATTTAAATTACTTAAATTTGATGCTGACATATAACACAGTAAGAAGTTATCAAACACAAACATAATTTTAATATGATATAATTAATTTAACGACGTACAATATAGTTGAAATCACGAATGTTTTCATTCACGTCATCAATTTATGTACTTATCAACGGCATGCGATTTTCTATCCTCGCAAATACAAAATGCATATGATGTGAGTAACAGAAAGTCACATCTGCTGAGGCTACGATATAAGTTCCAAGCGTAACGATTCTTTTTACAAATGCATATTACAAGCGTTAGTCGTAGCCACAACCAACGTTGAGCATTCTGTCAGTTATCTGTCAATTCAGTAGGGTGCAGTGGATAAAAGACTGAATGCAGTAGCCAGAGACATGGTGGTGAAATTAAAGTGTTTTCATCAGGAAAACGTAACGGATGTTCCCTTTCACCTATGCATGAAATCCATAAGGTGAATTGTAAAATTAAATGCGGTAACGGAGGATATTAAAATTTATTCTATCGCATGATACTCCTCGCTGCTCGAACGAGTTCAGTTCGAGCAACGAGGAGCAGCAGCGGGCAGCTTTCAGTGAGAACCTGAAGATGGCAGATGAGATTCTGCCGAAACGTCGTTCAGACAACCGTGACTCCTAGAGGAGTCGACCATCGACGCGGGAGAGCACCCGGAAGTACAATAACACTTCATAAATATATTGTTATATATATTGTTTCGGCAGAATCTCATCTACCATCTTCAGGTTCTCACTGAAAACTGCCTACTGCTGCTCCTCGATACTCGAACTCCGTTCTCGAGTTTAAACATTCTTGTGAGGATAAAACGCTATCTAAAATACTTATTACAATAAATAACTATTATCTACTTATATGGGATTTATATATTCATTAATTAACTGCTTTTGCACAAGTAATAATATCCATAAACAAATAGCGTGAGTTGTAATAACTCACTAGGTATAGCGCCAATCTCCTTTACTTTCTGTCCAGGTAAATAAAGGGATAAGTTGGACACTTTTGAACCGGGGTTAACAGACATTTCTCCCCTCGTGTGTTGTGCCGGAGAATTGGTTGCGATAGGTCCGAGGGTGAAAAAAAACCTGCCATCATCTTCTATTAACCAATAACCATCCCCGAAAGGTGCAGTAAGTGAAGGAGCAGTTTTTGTGAAAAGTTTTCCTGTAAAAATGACTTTTGACACAGAGCTACTGAGAGGGTTGATCAAAGGGGGTGAAAGCCGCCCCATTGAAGCAAAAAATGGTCGTAACTAATCTTCAGCACTGTTTGTAGGGAATGTAACTAAAAAAAGACCGAGAGGGATGAGGGAGGCAAAGTCAACCACCCACCTCTTATTTCCAGTCAAGACGGTGAAAACTACCCCCTGCCGGGATCACCACCTCCCAATCGAAATATTTTTGGAAAACCGGCAGCTAAATTGAAGGTGGCCTTAATTCCTGTAGGGGGTAGTTTTCACCCAATTGACTGGTGGTAAGTGGTGTGGTCTCCCTCATCCTCCTCGATCTTTCTTTAGCTACAAACCTTTCAAACAGCGCGATAAATCAGTTACGACCGTTTTTTGCCTCAAAGGGGTGGTTTTCACCCCCTTTGCAATTTAATATTTTTGTTATAATCGTAGATAAAGTATAGTATTCAACTTGCAGTAATGGTAATAACTCACTTGATGAATTACTGCGTGAGTTATTACCTATATTACCGCTCGTTGAAAAATATGGTATTACCAACGAGTTAACGAGATTTGGTGAAATTGAATTCACTCCTACCGAATACGACTTTTTGATATTAATTACGGTATGATACAGGGTGTTGCATCATGAGAGGGACATAGCTTAATAGGAGGTAGAGAACATCAGTGGTAACCGGAACCTCCCATAGAAATGTCTCATTGGGCCTTCATTACGAAGTTACAGGGTGTTAAATAATTTTTGGCCAAACCTGTTTTTTGTCATAACTTTGACAGGGAATGAAATAACGGATTCATATTTGGTACAGCTAATGTACTAACGAGCCCCAAGAGGTATATGTATAAAAAAAATATATCCAGGTCCGGACTCACTATAATTTATGTTCCTTCTTTGCATCAATAAAACATCACCCTGTATATATTTTTTTGAAATTTCGATACGATATTCGAAAAGAGCAAGAAAAAAACAAACAAAATGGCCTATTTCATTTTTTGTTACACCTTCGTGGTTATTTAAATACGTTGTTAAATGTGCAAGAAAATGGATTACAGAAACCTATTAAATGAGAGGCACGTGAAATAAATAGTTTTATAACTAAAATTTGCAAAAATTCTATTGAGCCTAGGTGGTCTGGGTGAATCCTAATTCCGGCACGTTTTAAAGGTCCATTTTGGTAAAAAACTGTGGTCCTAATAAGTAATCGGGTATGAAATAACAAAATTTTTAATCAATCACAGTAGGCTTGTTCAAAGAATAAAACTGACAGATAATTTAAACCATTTAGGCCTAAGTAACCAGTTACTTTGATCAAGAAAATCATCAACATTTTATACTTAATAAAAATTGGAAAAGAGAACAAACTAAAATCTAAATAAATAAAACATTTTCCATTCAATTAACAATAAATAACAAAACAATAACTAAATGTGTTTAAAAATAAAACGTAATTGACACTAAAGTAAATTTTCAAAATGTCCTCCCCACATTCTGTGCATTTTCTTGCGCGTTTAGAAAGGTCACCAATTGCTCGACGTATCATTTCTGGATTATTCCGTATTTCGTCGCAGGTTGTAACGATGCGCTGGATTAAATGTTGTCTACTTTCAATTTCAATGCTATAAACCTCGTTTTTTAAGTGGCCCCATAAAAAGTAATCACAAGGGTTACAATCAGGAGATCTTGGTGGCCATTCATGTGGACCCCCGCGTCCAATCCATCTATTAGGATACACATTGTTTAAGTGTTCTCTTACTTGAAGGTTAAAATGTGGTGGGGCCCCATCATGCTGTAACAACATGCCTCTTATACCGATATTTTCTAACATATTCGGTAAAATGTTTTGAAGAAAATCAAAGTAAATTTCACCATTCAATCTTTCTTCAAAAAAATGTGGCCCTATCAAATGTCTATTCACAAGTCCGACCCAAACATTTACAGAAAACCTGTGTTGCGAACGGCGTTGGCGTACCGCATGTGGGTTTTCCTGTGCCCATTTATGATTATTTCGTGAATTTTTTACTCCATCCCTTGTAAATTGTGCCTCATCCGTAAATAAGGTTCTGTAAATGACTGGGCGATGGTTAGACAACCAATGACAAAATGCCAGGCGGGGGATATCGTCGCCTTGTTGAAGACGCTGTACCTGCTGGATATGATATGGATGGTAACGTTCTCTTTTTAGGGTTCTCCATACTCGCCAATGAGGAATACCAGTTGCCAAACTGATTCGTCTAGTGCTCATATTTGGGTTTTCTTGAACTACGTTTATAATATTGTTTTGTTCCTGCACACCTTGTTGTAAAACACGCTCCACAACTGCAGAAGTAGGAAACTTTCCGTGTTGTCTTGCATACTGGAACAGCGTACTAAAGGTTTTATGATTAGGGCATCGACGACCAGGAAAACGCAGCCGATATTCTCTTTCCGCGGACCTACCATTTCCATTACAGAAACCATAGATGAATATTATGTCAGCATATTCCACGTTTGTAAATTTTACTGGCATAGTTAAAATATTTTCACAAGTTTTCACTAACTAAATGCGGATTATTGACACATTAAATTACTAACAAACAATTATTCAACTGTTTAGGAGATTTCTTTTTATTATCTGTCACTTTGAACAAGCCTACTGTGATTGATTAAAAAATTTGTTATTTCATACCCGATTACTTATTAGGACCACAGTTTTTTACCAAAATGGACCTTTAAAACGTGCCGGAATTAGGATTTACCAAGACCACCTAGGCTCAATAGAATTTTTGCAAATTTTAGTTATAAAACTATTTATTTCACGTGCCTCTCATTTAATAGGGTTCTGTAATCCATTTTCTTGCACATTTAACAACGTATTTAAATAACCACGAAGGTGTAACAAAAAAATGAAATAGGCCATTTTGTTTGTTTTTTCTTGCTCTTTTCGAATATCGTATCGAAATTTCAAAAAAATATATACAGGGTGATGTTTTATTGATGCAAAGAAGAAACATAAATTATAGTGAGTCCGGACCTGGATATATTTTTTTTTATACATGAACCTCTTGGGGCTCGTTAGTACATTAGCCGTACCAAATATGAATCCGTTATTTCATTCCCTGTCAAAGTTATGATAAAAAACAGGTTTGGCCAAAAATTATTTAACACCCTGTAACTTCGTAATGAAGGCCCAATGAGACATTTCTATGGAAGGTTCCGGTTACCACTGATGTTCTCTATCTCCTATTAAGCTATGTCCCTCTCATGATGCAACACCCTGTATACAGTGTACTCGTTGACAGGACTTACAAAAATTGTGTTATCAATTTTTGAGAGTATGTCGTTATGATTGTTATCAATATTTTGACTTTGTTCATTTGACAATTTGTGAGATAATTCCACAAAATAATCATTAAAAGAATTTGATATAGTTTTATAATATCGTTCAATGGAATTTCCTACTCTAATTTCAAAATTTTCATTTTTGCTTTTATTTTTGTTTATAGACTTATTGATTATTGTCCATGCAGCCTTTCCTTTATTGTCAAATTCCTCATGCAGTTAGTCCCCACAAGGCTCTTCTAGAGCCTTCCGGGATAAAGGGGGTCGTAATTACCTGTGTGTTATAGTTTAGTATTGTAAAGTTTTTTAGCTGCAGGAATAACTTTTTTGTATTCTTTATAAATAATTCGTATCCATTAGAATGCCCTGTTTCGATCATAGTTGCATATAGGTCTTTAATTTTTCTAACTGAAGCATTAGCGTTTTGATGGTAATATGCAATTATTACACTTAACACGCTAGGCTTGTAACTTGTAATTCAGCGCTCGGCGGGCACATAGCCCAGAGAGTAGCTGTTGGTTGCAGTCTGGTTTCGTACCTTATAGTAAAATAAGGATCTTATAGAGGAGTTTGCGACTAAAAATATTATGTTTCAATATTCCGCCCTCTAAAAGCACATTTGAACTATCTTATTGGTTCGTATAAACAATTTGCGAAATTATATGCATGTAGAATATCTACTAACTCATTTCTTTCAGGTGTATTTTATTAAACTTATTGGTAATTTATATTTATATCACCGTAAAGCATAAGATGTTCAGTTTTTAGACACGTTGTGTAAAAATAGGTGTCTAAGAAATGTACGTCTGTTGATGGAGATCTATAATGCAAAAAATTTTTGTAGATTTATTATTTGTTAGCAGAATTTTAACACCGCAAACCTTAATAATTTTTTCTTTAGACCATTTTTCCAGTTGTTCAATTGCACCACAAGTTTGTGAATTTAGAAGCAATAAAATTGTACTCAAAATATTTAACTTACTTATAAACATCTTATAATCCATTTTTTAGTGGAAATAAAATGCTATAGAAAACGGGTGTAAAAAGTAACAAGGCAACAGTTCTTTAAAACGAACCTCGTTATATGTAAATTTTTCTCTATGTATGGCAATGTGTCCAATAAAGGTTTAACTCGTCAGTAATCGAATTCTTAGGAAACTAAATTTCAATATATCGATTGTGACGTAACGCTGCTGGATCAAAGCCAACTTTAATTCTAAACTCATTTAACTATGCACATATACGCAACAAGAATACATTAAATATTTGAACTTTCAAATTAATGACATCGTCATTGTTGTACATACAAAACAGGTAATTTTAATTTGTTTAGGCATAAACACCCGTAGCGTTGCATCCACCCGTGATCCTGTATTTCATTTGATGGAAAATAATTAGTTTTAGTGCGATGTTAAATGAAAGCGACTACTTTTATGTATACAGTATAATTTTGTACAATGTAATGTTGAAAATTTGTGCGAGGTTCTAGTCAAATGTACAACAATTTTGGAAAATTAAACAGTAAACGTTTATAAAAGCTGGATTCAACAAAGGACAGTTTATTGAGTTATAAATTAATTCATACACGTCTCTTTCTCGATTCTGAGCTTGCAACGTCATACTTGCAGAGTATAATTTACGATCGTATCCCTTTCAGGATATAAATCATCTGTATCAACAATTCTAAAAACTTTATTTGAATATTTTTTAGAGAAAATACCTCATAAATAGTACGAACACCAAAAGAATAGGATACAGTTTCCTTTAACAAAAATCATATAGTGTTATATAGTTTAAGTTAAATATTTTTTTTACATTTGTGTATATTTGAGAACGTATGTTAACTAGAGAATAGCCCAGATTTACAAAAGTAAATATTTTAGTGTTTTTGAAATTCCCTAAAATTCTATAAAATACTGCAGTACACTGTAAAAGCAAGCATAACATACTGATTTCGCTTAATCAAAATACGGCTGTAACAGAACTATTGCTTTACTTAATTATTATTTCATTCTGAAATGCGTTTTTGTCCCTACTTTAGTTACCTTATTTCCGATCAGAAACAATTGTAGAATGTTATAGTACCTTTCTTATATCGGTACTATAAAAAATATAAAAAGTTTCAAAAGTTCACAAATAAATCCATAAAAAAAATTAATGATAATACTTAAATTAATCAAAAAGTGCAGTTTTTCAAAAATAATTCTGAAAAAATTCACGTCCATTCGATAATTCTCAAATAACCCACATTCACTGCCAAAATTTTACTCCCGATGCGATGTAACAGTAGATTTACATGAAGTATATATTAGCCCATTAGATATAGACACTGCCCTTGGCTCGCTTGATGTTAATAAAAGTGCAGGTCCTAACAAAAATCCTCCGCTCTTTTTAAAATCTTGTTCGAAATCACTCTTTCTACCACTCTTTCTAATATTTTCTTTATCCTTAAAAACAGGCACGTTTCCATTTTGTTGGAAAAGTTCATACGTAACTCCAATTTACAAATCCGGCAGCAAATCTTTCATCAGCAACTATAGACCAGTGTGTAACCTATCCGCAATACCAAAACTATTTGAGTCATTAGTGGAAAAAAAATATATCTGTCTCTTTAAGTAATGTCATCATTCCAGAGCAGCACGGATTCCTCCAAGGTCGTTCTGTCAATTCTAACTTGTATATCTACACCAATTTCATTGTTAAATCATTAGCAGAAGGTGCTGACGTTCATGCCATATACATGGACGATTCGATAAGGTGTAAATCACTCTCTTCTTATAAAAAAACTTCATAGCATTGGACTTGGTCCTCCTTTATTATCGTGGATTCAGTCGTATCTCTCTGAGAGAACTCAACAAGTTCTCGTTGACGGTTATACATCTGAGTCAGATTACGTAATGTAATCACTGTGAAAGACTTAGGAGTTATATTTGATTCTAAACTTTTTTTCCTAGAGCATTTTGAAAAAATGATTGCGAAAGCAAATTGAATGTTGGGGTTTCTTAAAAGAATGGCTCAAGACTTTTCAGATTCTCGTGCGTTAACTACATTGTATATTTCTCTGGTTAGATCTGTTACGGAATACTCCAACATTGTTTGGTCACCTTACTACAACGTATATATCAATAGGCTCGAATCTGTTCAAAATAAATTCATTCGATTCATGTGCTATAAACTTGGCACAAAGGGAATTTTTTTTAAACTGCGAGGAAACGAAATTATATTTGGGTATCAATTCCTTACATACCAGGCGTCAATATTACGATGTTTGTTTCGCATCCGGCCCGAAGGACCACCCTGTAAAAGAATGGGGAAGGTCGCCGTGGAGTTATTACTAAATTTAAAATAAATACATATTATTATATTCAATGTTATACCAGAAACTGTACAAATAACTCCACAGGCGATGGCAATAGGAGATTTCCGGTGGCGTGATATGCGAGTTAGCATTCTAATAAAATAGTGTCATACTAGAATATCGCTGACTAGGATATCGGGCCAACGGAAATGGGTGGAAAAACGAAAAAATGAATGAACGGTAAAGGAGTCGAGAAACAGCTTTGCAAGAGGCAAGTTCGGCTTGGACGGTGAATCTCCTCAAGGGGCAGTTGCCAAGTACAGCGATCCGGCCTAGGGCGAATAGCGTAACGGGCCGACGTTACTTTGGGGGACTTCCGGAAAAGAAGAGAAAAGGCCCGAAAGGGTGAAGGCGTAAAAATAGTGTGAGTGCTTCCCCCACGTCGACGGTTCAGCCACCATCCCAGGAAGATGTATGTGTATTTATCCATGTAAGTAAAACCATTATTTCTATTGCATTAACTGCATGTCATTAGTTCTGGAAATATATATATATATAGTTAAAGGTTAAAAGTCTTTTTACTATATTAGATTGAGTGGAATAATCTAACCCAAAAGCACAAGCGACCTCGGCCTCTTAAAACAAACTACTTTAGGTCGAGCGTAAAGCGAGTCGCCCCTAAAAAGGGGGCCAGTTTAACTCCCGGCGCGACAAATATATCAAAACTGCTTTCCCTACCTCTAGTCACAACATTCTATTTCGTTTCGTTAATTTTCTGCAACCCATTTACTATTTCAAGTTTCACTACTTATCAATCGCCCCTCGTAATACTACATACAATATTGAGATTCCTCTTTGCAACAGATATCAAAACTTATTTGCATTCCATTCACCTCGCACCTATCGGGAACATTCTCACATCTTTGCAACCGTAAAACGTCGGACCTTCGTAACGACTTTACGGGGTCAATTCGAAAACATTAAATTTCCAGACAATAAAATCTTAATAACTGTTAAACCCGAATTGATTGAAACTTCGTTTTATATCGAAAATTTCTCTTTTCGCTGCCAATTTTTTTATATTAAATTTTATTTCCGAAATTCAAACTTTTGCAAAACTATTCCGCAATGTTGTGCAATATTGCGCAATCGCGTCGATCCAGACTAGACGAGAACTAATTCAGCTCTAAAAAGGGGGTAAAAACGTTTGTACTCGACTCACGGGGCACGAAAAATGAGGCAGTTCTAGCTTATAAAAAGTCGAGCTCAACAGGCCCAAAACAAGTGGTTTTCCAGTGGTTTCCTTAGCGTTATTTAACTCGTTCTACAGGTTCAGGGAAATTCATTTGTGTTGAAGTTTTTAAATTAATATTATAGAAGTTCGTGTACTGATTGCATTAAGAAGTATATTAGTATTTTTTCGGTTCAACGAAATTCAGAGAGTAGTTACTGACTCTCTAGTTCCACTTATTGTTTTTCACGTCGGGAATTTCTGTAAACGGGACCCGGCTGAAACCTAGCAAAGAGAGTTTTTAAAAACAATTTGAATCTGCCCTCGTGCATCAAACACATAAGTGAATTTTTTCAGAAGCAAAAACGCTTAAATAAAATTAAATAATTAAACTAAATTTCTCAAGTCGAAAGTTAACTGTCGAAAAATTACCTAAAAAATAATATATTGTAAAAATTAAATAAACTACGTTAAATAAAGCTTTTAACTCTGTTCAAGAACTTAAATAAATATTGTAAATTCATTTTAAAACCAAGTGTCGTTATTTTACCAAATTTGCCATACAAGGTGTTAATCTCTGCCCTGCCAGTGACTTTCAAAACTATTAAAAAATTAAATAATAAATTCCATATAACAAAAAGTGAACCAATCAGTCTGGACATATACAGGGTATAGCATTTGACCCTGTCCAACTGTTTTAAGGAAACCTTTCCGAACTTAAAATCAAATCAAATACAGTGCATCTATGGCCTGGAGTCTCAAGCAAAATTTTACGAACAAAAGAGGCGTGTAGGTGTTTAAGAACTCCTGAAGAAAACTTATGATATCAAGAAGACGGTGCACTCCCACATTATGTATATTAGCTGTTCGAAGATATCTTGATCAAAATTTTCCAAATATGTGACTGGAAAGACTTGGTGGTTTTCAGTGGCCATCAAGGTTACCGGATCTTACCCTGTTAGATTTTTCCTTCGGGGTCACCTGAAAAACTTACCGTATACTTAAATGTAGACCTGACAATATTGAAGAATTATAAAATTATATTAGAATGTAATAACATTTCGCAAGAGACTATAAAGTTCAGCAAGAATTCATTGATTGTTTGGAATACTGTTTGGCACAAGAAGGTTTTCAATTTGAACATTTGATTAGTTCATTTTTACGATATTATTTACTGTTAGTTTGCTATTTTTTGTAAAATATTACAATAAAAGGAGAATTATTGAACTACAAAAAATAATATATTCAAATATCTGTAGCCCCAAACTTATGGACTATAGACCTTAAGCAGTGTAAAATCAGCTTTCCATAGAGATTTTAAAAATGAAAAAATACACAGGGTGTTCCGTTTGAAAAGAAAATAGATCATGCCATAACCAAAGCTGCTATGACGACACAGCTAAAAACTTAAAGAAGCAGAAGATGCTCAGTTCAAAATAAAAATTGACCTATCCGAAAATATGTTTTAATATTTTCGTATTAGAAAATGAAGAACTTTTTCCATACTTTATGTACACACTATATGTTACAAACATATATTAACCCATAATATAAAGCAATAATAACAGTCAATACTTACATCACAAAATAGATCAGCTGTGTCCGGTGTTCCGCGAGAATCTTCTCTCGAATCACTTCTCTTTAACATTTATTGCAGATATATCAAGACTTTTACTACATTCAAAGCTATAATACGTACGCTGACGATATTCAACTAATATACAGGTTTCCTTCTTTCGAATTTGAAATGGTGAAATTTATCAGCAATGATATTTCTTTGAGAATGTTATGTTGTTTGAGAAGTCCCATTGGACGTATGTTGAGATTTACAAATATAAATATTTCAGTGTTTGTAGAAATTTCTCAAAATCCTATAAAATACTACAATACACTATAAAAATAAGAATATTTTAATCACCTTGCTGTTATATATTACGTTGTAACAGAAATACTGCTTTACGTAATTTTTCGTATAATTCTGAAACCTGTTTTTCATGTCAGTACCTGAAATATGTTACTGCGTATTTAAAAATACGGAGAGTTATATATCTGTTCCGGTTGAAAAATAATATTTACTATTTTATTTAATTTAATACTAATTTATTGTAAACCAATCCAAAATTTCGATATTGTATCTTTAACCAAATATTCCTCCTTTAACCAAATTCCTTAGATTAAATTATAAAATAAGATTTTTATCGTCTACAACTATAAAAAATACTAACGAAAGAATTGCAAAATTGTTTACATGTAATAAAAATAATATGGGACCAAGTATGAGCCCTTGAAGTACACCAGTTTTAATAAAAAATGTTACGTGACATTTTTGAAGCAGGTGGTCATTTAGGCACGTTATTTCTACAGCCAATTGACAGTTTTTTAAATGTAACCGAAAGTAATAATTTCTAACACACCTATTTCCATAAAATTCCAACTTATCTGGTATGGTTTATATAGTCATACATTCCAATAGATTGCAAGATACGACAAGTCAAATTTCCTTCTTTTTAAAAGAATATATTTATTGATTGTAATTTTCTTTAATGAGTTATGAACAGATATCGTCTATCTTTGACCTATGTATTGCAGTTTTCAATTAAGTATGTATTTATTTCTTTTTATTTCAATCGCCTTATTTAGATTACCGTCCTAGTATAGTTTAGTGTTACTATTCCACCACTTAACCAGAATACATACACACAGACAACTACACAACGACTATTCCCCGTGACGTTTCCATCTGTAGTAGCTGAGACTCGAACTTAGAGGGGGTACAGCGACTAGCCGTGTTGTCTCTTGTACAACCTCATCTACCCTACTATTACCAACTCGGTAATACATTAAAGACCGTCACTAAACATCCATACCGTAGCCGGGATTTGAACCCCGGATTCCTTGGCCTGCCTCAAGCTGACGTATAAGGATTGAGTCAGTGGCTGAGCCTGCAGATACTGAGTAATGAAGGCGAAGTTAAATGAACTGCTAAGAACATAATAAAATAATAAAATGTTTCAAATGTAGAATTGTGTTCGTCTTCAGTATAGAATTTAAATCAGTCAGTATGCAAACATTCTGAGATTAGTATTATTTATTCAAATCACGTTATCTTAATGCAAAAGATCAAGATCTTTGTTCTGCTTATTGTTTACCTGGTTGTTATTTAGGTAAGGCGCCACTTGAGACCAGCCCCACCACTCCACCTTTAAACCACGCTCCCATTTGTTTATTCGGCAGTAGGTGTGTCAGCCAGGGTAACGCCTTCCACAAAAACATGCGCAGCGACGTTTAAACATGATAGATTATAGAAAAAACATGAGCAGTGGGGATTATAGAAAAGAAGGATATGGCGGATTATAGAGAAACTGCTGTTGGGTTAAGCATGCGTAGTGACGCAGAACAAATATGTGCAGTGACATAGAAAAACGTGCGCTATGGAGATGAATGTTAGGCAAGTAAAAGATCCCTACTCTTCTTAAGGGAAGAGGTTCGGCAAAATTCCTGATTGGGAGTAGCTCGTCTACAGGCGTCGGTGTTAGGCCTCAGTAGCGGAAATAGGCAGACGTTAAATAAATGTATAAAAAAAAACTTACAGAAGAAACATGCGTAACGGAGAGTTATTCTTAAACTTAATAAAACGAAGTCTATTTCTAGTGTATTTTTGTTTCAAAAGTTGGCACCTGAGAATTCTCATCTACATCCAAGTTTTCAACATACGATCAAGTGCCATATAGCTTGAATATTGTTTAAGAGTTTGAAGTTAATAACAACAAATTGATAGTAACCACAATTAGAGTTTTGTTAATGGTGGAAATTCATATTTAGAAATATTATCGTAGATACTAAGAACAATCGACTTGCAATTAATAATAAGAGTTAGGTCATGAAAACAAAGTCTACAGCGAAAAACTGATTAAACGGCCCTTGAATTTTGAACTCATTTTACATGGCTATTTCTCAGCAGGATTTTAGAAAGCATCCAAAGTAAATTAATCAATTACTTTGGCAGGCTAATTACGAATTTGAAAACTTCTGGTTTCATATTGATCCTGAAATTAATGTTTTCTGCACAATAATTGGTTCCAATTAGTTGGTTGCTCGTACATTTCCTTAGACAATGTGGTAAAATTTATTACTTAAGCCTTAAACCGGTATAATTAATACATAACTTCTAAGATAATTAAATAAACCCACCAACTGTGAAAATAGCACATAAGCAGGCGGATATTCAGGTCTACCTTTTTCTAGATATACTTCAGTAAACCTTATTCCCAAGTACCCGACCTAACTAAATCAAAAACTTAATGGATATTTATTTATTTATTTGGTAATGCACTCAACAGGCAAGCCCTATTACAGAGTGATATGGTACATTTGATATTTACATTAACCTAAAACTAACTTAATACTAGCTTAATTTTAACATAATATTAGAAAGCAATGGTTTAAAACAATGAATTTAACATGGTTTTTAGTTTTTTTATACTGATATCAAATATATCACAGTTGGCTTGGATCGTATTATAGTTACTACATATTCTGTGGAGAGGGGAATTGATTTGATAATTTGTACCTGCCAGGTCTAAGTGGAAAGTTCTATAAGTTCTAGTAGGATAGTGGGGGACGCTTAAACTTATCATGGACAGGAAACTACTATCGTCTACATTGCCATGTAACAATTTATGTAAGTATACAATATGCCCGTATTTTCGTCGATTCTCCAGTGTTTTGAGATTATATCTTTCCCTTAATATATCTTTATCTATATCGAAATCATATAAACCAGTCTCTTTATAATTTAAAAACCTTAAAACTTTATTTTGTATTGTTTCTACGCTATTTTTGTGTATTTGATAAAATGGATTCCAGACAATTGAGCAATATTCCAACTGAGATCTTACATACGAAATATATAACCGCCTAATAGCTCCTGTATTGTTAAACATCTTCGTATTGCGTACTATGAATCCATACATTTTATTAGCCTTATTTATCATGGTGTAAATATGGTTACTAAATGTGAGCTGGGTGTCAAATGTTACGCCTAGGTCCCTCATGGTTTCAACCCTAGCCAAATCTGTACTATTCATTTTGTAATTGAATATAATTGGAGTTTTTCTTCTAGTATAGGTCATAATGAAGCATTTATTAATGTTAAGATACAATTTATTTTGAAGTGTCCATTGATATAAATTATTAATGTCATTTTGGAGCAGGAAGCAGTCCATATTATTTTCAACTTTAATGTAAATCTTTAAATCATCTGCAAATAACAGATATTTGGAGGCTCTAATTATTTCAGTAAGACTATTTATGAACATGAGAAATAACAGTGGTCCAAGATTGGAACCCTGAGGGACTCCGGACATGGCAAGAAACTGTTTCGATGTATAACCACTTACAGACACATACTGTTTTCTATTATGTAAATATGATGTGAGGAGTTCTATAAGATTCTCATGGAATCCAAATTCATTTTTAAGTTTACAAAGTAGGAAATTATGCGACACCGAGTCAAACGCCTTTTGAAAGTCGGTATAAACAACATCCACCTGATTTCCTTCGTGTATTTCTTGGGATATGAACTGAGTGATATTAATCAGGTTACTAGCAGTTGACCTTTGTCTCATAAAACCATGCTGGTGAATGGATATGCTATTGGAGACTGATCTATAGATATCGTCATAGATAATCGATTCATAAAGTTTTGCTGGGACTGATAGTATAGCAATAGGCCTATAATTCTTAATGTTGGTTTTATCATCTTTCTTGTGTACTGGGCAAAGACGGACTTCTTTCCAGATTTCAGGAAATACTTTGGTTTTTAAACTTAGGTTAAACAAGTAGTGAAGCGGGTATACAAGAAAGTCGATACAACCTTTAACGATGTAAGAGGGTAACCTGTCGGGTCCAACTGCTTTGTTTGACTTTAGTCTCTTTACAGCATCACGTATTTCATTTTGTGTAATAGAGTTTACAACTACTTCATCCATGTGCGGATTTAGCTTTATGTGTGAGTCATCTCCATGAAAATCTACATTGTATACACTTTTAAAGTGACTTGCGAATGCATCTGCAATTGCCTCCCCGCTTTTACATTCTAGGTTATCTAGGTGCATAGTATTTGGGAAGGAGACTGCCCCTTTTTTGTCCTTCATAAATTGCCAGAATGTCCTTGAATCATCGCTAATATCCTTTTGTATTTTATTTATGTACTGTTTGTATGCTTGATCAATATCCTTTTTTAGTTTTGCTCTTAAATTACTATATTCATTTTTTAAATCATTTGATTGAGAGAAGTTATATTTTTTACGAATTCTGTCCTTTTTTCTTAGATCTTTTATGATTTGGTTGTTAAACCAAACTGGATATTTCTTGGAAGTTTTTGTTTTTGGGATACATTTATCAAATATATTGTATATAATGGAATAGAAATATTCTACAGCATCATTTACATCAGAAAACCTTCCAATATCAATCCAATCCGTGTTTCTAAATAGTTCATATAATAGATTGAAATTCGCCTTTTTATAATTATAGGTAGATTTTAATGGAGACGACAATTGCGTTAATTTATTGATTACTAAAGAGACCTCTATATACAAAGTTGGATGATGTGCATCCTCATCTACTAAACAAAATGGGCTACGTTGGACTGTGCAATTTTGATTCGATATTACCAGATCTAATATACGGTCTAAATAATTTGCTATTTTGTTATACTGCTTACAGTCAAAAAAGTTTTGAAAATTTATAAGTTCTCTAACATACTGATCATTTAATGTATTGCTCTTATAATACTCATTCAGTTTGGAGATATTAAAATCTCCCATGATTAGGAAATTATTGTTATAGAGAAATGGTAAATTTTCCAAGAAATTATAAAAATTACTTACAGTGTTGATGTTACAGGCCGGATCGATATATACTAAGATAACATATAGTGCATTAGACTCAGATGTATTTACTTTTACACAAACCGTATCAATAAATCGATCGCTAAAATCCATATGTATTTGCTTTGTACTATATATGTTTTTGACAGCAAGAATTACTCCCCCACCCTTGGTTTTTCCACTAGTTTCACGGCATCTATCCTTTCTGAACACCAAAAAATCACTGGGAAATACTTCATTTTCATATACACCTTCGGTCAGCCAACTTTCTGTTATTCCTATGATGTCATATTCATCTATGGTAGCACTAATATTGTTTAATAATGTGGAAGTCTTTGTATTAAGGCCCCTTACATTTTGGTAAATTATTGATAGGTTGCTCCTAGACGCCTCTTCAGGTGCCCCAAGAGAATTTTGACTTTCACTTAGGTTACTGGTATTTTGTATATGTGATTGCTATTCCTTCGAAAAGATAGACAACTTGTGATGTTCTAATTTTTTTATATAAACTGTACATTTTGTTTTATCCCATGCGAAATGATTGCTCTCCTTTAACCCTGCATTTACACAATTTACACATTTAGGCAAAGATGTGCTAGGGCATTCTTTCACTGGGTGTTCCAAGGAACATTTTGGGCACACAATTTTGCTATTACTGCACGACTTCGCGACATGATTTAGTCCACTGCATTTGTAGCACATTTTGATATCGGTGGCATCATAAATAGCACAGACGTCATAGTTCACAAATAAATTACCTTGCTTCATAATTTTACAGAATGTTTCTGCATCCACTTCTAATATAGCTTGAAAAATATTTCTTTTGTTTTTTGTTGCCCATATTTTTATCACATTGCAGACACTTTTCTCCGTCCAGACATCATTTTGAGATTTTACAAATTTTACCAGTTGCTCATCTTTATATTGCTCTATCATACCTACAATTTTTATCTTAGGATTTGTATTTTTTACTTCTTTCACTTCATAATTTCCACACAATTTATCATTTGCTATCTCTCTAAATTTATTTGCACCTTCCTCACTATTACAGCCAATTATTATACCACCATTTCTTGTGTGTTTTATTTTAGACATTGGTATATTTAAATCGGCAGGATTTAATTTTTCCATGATGTCGGACTTTGTTTGTATGTTTGTTTGCTCTATATTTTTTGATTTTATAACTACCATAGATTGTTTATTTACAATTTGTGAGTAAAGTGGTTTTGTTTCCGGTATATTTGTTGACGCTGCAATTTTTGAGAGCTTATCGTTTGCTATTTGAACTATTTCAATTTTAGCATTGTTAAATAGTGTCTCCATATCTTTTAAAACATTGTTCAGCTTACTTTCAATACTATTTTTCATAACTTTTTCATACTCATTTTTTACTTTCTCACATTCATCGCAGTACCAGTGTAATCCAGGTGTCTTGATATACTTTATTATTTCTGGTGGGATTCCCACACAGGTAAAGTGAAACGCCTTACCACAAAAGCCCGCACAGTTTATGGCTGTTGTCTTTCGACGTTCAATTGCCGATTCACATTTATGACATATATTAGACATTCTTGTAAATTTAAGTACCAGATGTTTAGTGCCTGGTACTTTATTACGGTGGCCCGCTTGGGTTTTTACTCCGAGCCCTTCTGGGAAATTTGCTTCAGATCTAACACAAAGTTTGATTACACGATCTAGATTGCACGCACTGAATCACAATTTTTAACTGTTTATTAATTGTATATTCACTTTATTTTTTTGTGAACGCCACTACAGATTCTTCGGATTTTGGTACATTGTGTTTGAATTATATCCCTTTTAATCCAGATTTTACTTTATATTTTGGGATTTTTACTAGAGCGATGTTACGCACAACTGACCTGCACAACTGTCTACTGTCTCTCGCATGGAAGTGTCTCTATTCCGGGATATGGATTTTATGATTCGATCAGATTTAAATATAGCTCAATGACGTTACAAAGTTCCCAGTAAGACCATTTCCTCTTGAAAACAAAAGGAAATATCAGGAAATAACAAAACATCGATATTTGAAACAAAGCCAAAGATGCATTTATTTTAGTCGATATGTGTACTAGATTTCTTTTCTGTACCGGTGTCAGAGAGGTCACAATTTTTCAAGTATTTAATTTGTTACACAATTAATGACTGTTATTTGCTGTTTTTTGGTTAGAAACGTGTATTAAAATCTTAACGGAACAAAATTTTAAACAGTTTCGAGATTATTACTCACAAAATAGGATTATCCTTATGCCATATCACACCTTGATTAGATTAGATTAGATTGGATTGGACTGGATTAGATTAGATTAGATCTACCACACGTTGATACCAGAAACAGTTTTATTTTTGGTTACTTTGCTCTATTCTCGTTGAATATCCGATCAATGATTACAATTATATCTATTCACCGGGCCATATTATGGAAAAGAGTATCATCCCTCTATAGAATATTTCGTAATATGTCAATTTGATGGAAGCTCGGATTCTACATCAGCACCTCGCCAGCCTCCCCGCCTGAAGTCGAATACAAGACGGAGATCATCTGCGGCCCTTCGTACTGCCTTAAATAAAAATACTTCAGCTCATGATCTCTCACTATTCGTAGTAGTGGGTCCGGCCTCCACAGCACATTACATGCCACACTCAGCGTTACCCTGCCATGTGTACACTCCAGACTCAAGAGCCCTCGGTTTTTCATTGAAGTGGGAGGTACACGCGAGGAACAGACGATCTAGAATGAATGGTTCTACGAATATGCATCATCTTGCGGATATCCCTATCCAATTGACTCAGCTCATCTTATGTCCTTTTTACCACTCCAAAAAACTACAGCGGAACTGGAACGGTAAAGATATTAGTGACAGACACCTTGGTAGTCCCCGATTCGGAGTAGGTGTATGTACTTGCCGCGGAGAGTGTCCTTAATTTGTTTCACGTCCTGGATTTGGTGCTGTTCTACCAGGTACGTGTAGCTCTCCTGGCATCCAGATGTTGTAAAATGCTCTATCCCTATTCGTCCTCTCCTGAGATGTGAACGCCAGCATACTTTTCCAACCCGAATTAAGTGTTAATAACCCGCGTGTACGTTTGAACCACCCTGAGAAAATTCTGGAGTTTGTTCTTTCCGGAGGCATAAAGTTTTAATTCATCCGTCTAGAATAAATCTTATGCCTCCGATTTCTGGGTATCCGCGGGTTTGTCGAAGTGCAACGGATAATGGCAGAAGTGAGATGCAGAATAGAAGAGAACTTATTGAATAATCCAAAAACTCCTTTCCTAAGTATTACCAGCTCTGTCGCAACCTGCTGGCTGAGGAATAGATTTTATGGTGAGGGCGGGTTTCTCAGACTAGCATCAGCTGTTGGATGCATCTCACTAGTGGGGCAGGTACCGTAAGGCATTCTAGCAAGTGTAGCAATAGCGCATGCGATGTTGTGTCGAATGCTTTGCAGTAATCGATCCACACCATTGATAGATTACACTTGTGTTGGATAAAATCCTGAGCAATACAGCGGTCTCTCAGCAGGTTCTTTTTGCAGCCTGATGCGCCTCTCTCGCCACTACGCTTCTCGTTTGATTAGATTATAATTAGAATATTATGCATAACCAAATATTATTACTTCTACAGATTCTATATGAACCATTCATATAGGAATGACTAACGTGTGGATGCATGTCAAAACTGTCTGTTTTTTTATCACCTTGTTTAGATTAACGTCCTGACGGAGTTTAGCTTTAGCTATTCCGCCATCCAACCAGGACACATATATATAGGCAATTATAGAACGACCATTCCCTACGACATTGCCAACTGCTGCAGCTGAGGCTCGAACTCAGGAGTGGTGCAGCAACTAGCCGTATTATCTCTCACACAACCTCGTCTAGTCCACTGCCACTAATTTGGTAACACATGAAAGATACCACTAAACATCCATACCATAGCTAGGAGACAGTTTTGTATGATAAATTATATAAGTTTTATTAGATTAGGGGAAATCAAGGCATTTGCAGGCGAACATAAACTGTGTATATTTCACAAATGCTCTATTGCACATATGTGAAATATTAGTTTATTTACATATGTATGTATAGTAAACACTACTTTCACATTTTAAAAAATAAATAATTCTATTCTATGCTGTTCTGTTCTGTTCTGTTCTGTTTTGTTCTCTGCTCTGCTCTGCTCTCCTCTTCCCTTCCCTTAAATTCCATTCTGTTCTGTCCTAACCCATTCTATCCTATTCTATGCTATTCTATGTTATCCTATGCTATCCTATATTATGCTATGCCATGCCATCCTATATATCATATCCCATCCTGCCCTACCATACTCTACCCTAATCTGTCCTAATCCACTCTACTTTACTTTGCTCTACTCTACTCTACTCTATATATTATATATATGAAAAATATTAATTTAATAATAATACAATTCCTATATGAATATATTAATACTCTACAAAAGCTAGAACTTCGGCATATATAGATTATAATAATATGTAATTTATTTGCTTCTAGTACTGAATACGAATAAAATTTATTATTATTTGTCTAACCAGCTTGGGAGAAACGGAAAACAGTATGATATTGAACCATTAACAAGGTTTCTTTTCATATTTACAAACATGAATGAAATACAATACAATAAAATAAAGATATATATGAGGCTGTCAGGCGATACAAACATTCACAGCGAAACTGTTTAGTTAATGTTATCCTTTTTAGTTTTTGTGGTGTATAAGAAACTGAACCGCTGATAATAAATATCATTTCTCAAAATGACACGTTTCAAGACTAAAACTGGTGATATCTAGCTCGTATTTTTAGTCATCAAGCAGTCTTAAAAAGGAAATATTCAAATATAATTTTTAAATCTTTTTTATAAAACATTGCACATGTTTCTGCTACCAAAACATAATAAAAATATATGAATAACATATTTATGTAAAGATTATGAATAAATGTTAAGAGAAGACAAGTATTTGTTTTAGACAAAATATGTTAAGTGTCCAGTAAAATTTACATAAAATAGCATTAACCCTTTTTAGATTTATAACTGCAGAATGCTCCATGTAAAGAAAAGCATATAAAATCTTGCAACAAGCTAACATAAAATATATCTCAAAATCAGTGCGTCGGCGTATAATGAATACATTATGGGCTATTAATATTTGATTGAAACATTTTCGCAGTTTATTAGACAGCGTTCGTGGGGTGGATTGTGTTACAACAGTGTATTGACTATAAACACCAAAAGAAAATTTATTATACTCATTTATTGTCAAATTTACTTCGATTAGATCTTTTAAATTACTTGACGAACATTATTAAATCTTATATACAATTTATTAAACAAGTTACTAAATTAAAATCTCTATCTTGCGAATTTTGATGGTTTAAGAGATTCTGGAAAACATTATTTTTAATACCCTATATTCCTTGTAAATTATTTATTACCAAACGTCAACATCAAAGTTTTGCCATTTTTCGATTTGATTGTTTTAAAGTCGAAACAATTTACCAGTGAGCCTCGAAAATTAAATTTTCTAACAAACTTTAGAGATCTCCATAAAAATTTATACAGGGTTACTGGTAATTCGATACATTCCTTTGGAGATGTAATGGGGCATGAGCTAAGGAGTAAATCTAGCCCTAACATACATTATGCAAAACTCAATAGTTTTTGAGATATTTCAATTTTTTTGTTTTTCTCAAAAAAGTAGATCTTAATGTCTTAAAAGTTAATTTCCGAAAAATCTACTTGACATTTTTAAATTTTTTTTTTACTGGATTACTTGTCCAATATTATAGATATCCGTTTGGAATGAAAGATATCCGGAAACATTTCGATGATGTGAACATTTAAAATAAAAACTTGTAAAAATTATATTTTTAAAATCAGTTATGAAATTTACCTATTAGGTTTTTTCAAAAAAATATTAATGTAGCACGTGTACAAATTATTATAAAACCTTCCTTATTTCAATAGCTATCTAACTAGGTAGAAATGTACCCTTGATAGTTCTAATAAAAAATTAGTAAAGATAATGCTGGTGGCGGAATTTATTAAACGACTAATCGTTCATTTTCATTTAAGTCAGTCAGTCCTTGACTTTGACGTTTGTGCATATATGTCATTAACTGACATTCTTATCTCCGTGTCCCTTAAGTTTGTTGGTCTTGTTAAATTAGTTATCGAAGATTTTGATTTTGCTCGTAGTTGTTGTTATTAGTTGTTGTTATTGTATTTTCTGTGCCATGGCCGCGTATGCCAACGCAGAATACGCTGATATCTTGTTTGTCTATGGATACTGTGGCGGTAACGCTGCTGAAGCTCGCCGAGAATATGGTCTTTGGTACCCTAACCGCCGCTTACCAAATACACGTGTATTCAGTACGGCATATCGAAATATCGCTGAAACTGGCTCCGTGAAATGTAGAAGAAGTGACGCTGGTGCTCCTCCCGTTTATGAACCAGATGATGAGGAAGAAATATTGAGGTATTTTGAGACCCAACTATTTCAACTAATAAAGTCGCAAGACTAACCGGAGCGTCACAATGGAAAGTTTGGTCTACGATACGTAGAGTTGGATGTCATCCTTACCACTATACCCCTGTCCAAGGCTTGGAGGAAGGTGATCCTGGAAGGAGAGTGGAATTCTGCCGCTTTATCTTAAATTCAGATGCAGAAAGTGCAAATTTTTTAACAAGTATTTTATGGACGGACGAGTCGAAATTTAATCGCGAGGGTATAACAAATTTCCACAACCTACATTATTGGGCAGAGGAAAATGCCAAGTTAACACGTGAAACTAGTTTCCAAATGAAGTTTTCTATTAATGTGTGGATGGGAGTCATTGGCAACTATTTAATAGGGCCACACTTTCTTCCTCAAAATTTAAACGGGGAAATATATGCAAATTTTTTAAGAAATGATCTGGCGGTGATTTTAGAAGATGTTCCTCTCACCGTCAGACAGCGAATGATGTTTCAGAACGACGGTTGTCCAGCACATTATCGGCTGACAGTACGACAGTTACTTGATCAACGTTTCCCTAACCGTTGGATTGGAAGAGCGGGCCCAATACCTTGGCCAGCGCGAAGCCCTGACTTAATACCCCTTGATTATTACGTATGGGGTCATATGAAGGAGATGGTCTATGCCACACCAGTCAATACTATAGAAAACCTTAGACAAAGGATAGTCGATGCTGCCCAACACATAAGGCATAATCTGACAACCAGAGTAACAAGGACGGAAATAATAAGACGCTGCCGTGTCTGTATACGGAATAGGGGCTCCCATTTTGAGCAAGATACATAAAAAATAAAGTACAACTTTGAAATTAATGAAGAATTAAACTCTACTTTTAAAATGTTTTTTACTGTTTATCCAAAAATAAAATTCGTATTACTTGTGTTATTTTTACTAGCATTTTCTTAGAACTATTAAGGGTACATTGAACATTTGTACCCTGTTAGATAGCTATTGAAATAAGGCAGTTTTTATAATAATTTATACGCGTGTTACGTTAATATTTTTTTGAAAAAACCTAATAGGTAAATTTCATAGCTGATTTAAAAAAAATTTTTTTAAAGTTTTTATTTCAGATGTTCACATGATCGAAATGTTTCCAGATATTTTTAATTCCAAACGGATATCTATAATATTGGACAAGTAATCCAGTAAAAAAAAATTTAAAAATGTCAAATAGATTTTTCGAAAATTAACTTTTAGGACATTAAGATCTACTTTTGAGAAAAACAAAAAAAATAAAAAATCTCAAAAACTATTGAGTTTTGCATAATATATGTTAGAGCTAAATTTACTTCTTAGATCATGCCCCATCACATCTCCAAAGGAATGTATCGAATTACCAGTAACCCTGTATATAGACATGTTTCTCTGTAGATTCAGATCAACGCATTGGTACATATTTTAAGTCACATATACGCGAATATATCTCTAAATATTACAGCATGTGCAGAAGACTTTACAGATTTCGATGGATTATGGTTGAAGCAGGACAATGATCCACCAAATTTAGTGGCATACGTAAGAACTTACCCCAAAGAAATTTGGGGTTAGAATGTTTTGAGTTGATTTCGATCAGAAAGTTGAAGTAAATTTACCATTGACACATCAGAAACCTGCAGAAATGTATCATCTGCATAAACCAATATAAATTGGAATAAGTAATTAACATATGAAATAAACAGCAGTGGGTCCAAGATAGAGCCTTGAGACGCTATGCGAGACGGACACATTTAAATAATAATAAAGGTCTTTATTAATCTTTACCTACAGAACAATTTTCGATATATGTATAAAAAGAGAAAATAGATTAATTCGGGCGAGGTTCAGTTGAGCAACCTGAACCACAGACGATTCAGGTGACTGTCTGTTCTTTCTCCTAACCCTGAAAAAGTTTACAGTCAGCACTAATTTGTAAAGGCAAAAAGAATAAACTAGTATTATTCTTAATTATAATACGGTGTGATTAAAACTTAATAAAAAAAACAAGAATGATAGCAATATCAATGCATACTGGAAACAATTTTATAATTCCACAAAACAATTATTAATTGAATTGTTTTTACAAATTTAGTTACTTCTTTCCTAAATTTAAATGTGTTGAAGTCCCGTAAGTTGGAGGGTGTCATTCACACATTTGGACAAATTATATGTAAACGAACGTTTAAAAAACTGTGAACAGTGCACTGGCGGGGTTAGGGTGTTTTTATATCTAATATTAACATTGTGCACATCTGTGCGAAAGGTAATTTTATTATAAAGGTAGGCTGGCGATTTGGTTTTCAGAATTTTATGGAAAAGACAGGCAGCGTGGATGTATCTACGATTTTTCATATTTAGCCACTTACTGTTTATAAAGGCATGACTTATGTGGTCATTTTTCCTTATGCCATAAATAAGTCTCAAGCAACAGTTCTGAAGTTTTTGTATTCGATTAGTATCTAGTGAAGCATGAATCATAAATAACGTCACAATAGTTCATCTGTGATAGAATTAATTTATCGCTTAAAAATAATTTAGTTTCAGTGTCCAAAATATGCCTGTTTCGATATATAACTTTTAAATTGATGTATGCTTTTTGCAAACTGTTACTTCTATGATCCGAAAATCTCAAATTCTTGTCAGTCCATAGTCCTAGATTTTTTATTTTTTCTGAAAACTAATACAAAATCATTCATTTTTATTTCTGTTGAGTAGTTTGCCAGAAAATGTGCTCTTATCTTATTTTTCCCAAAAATTATTATATTAGTTTTAGCTGAATTTAAATTTAAACAATGATTTTTGGAGAAGACTACTAGATTATTTAGATCATAATTTAATGCAGGAACAGCCTGCTCACATTCATCTGGATTAAAAGAGAGATATAATTGGGTATCATCGACGTAATAGTGCTGTGAGCACGTGGTAAAAGCAGTTGGAAAATTAGAAGTATATATACTAAATAATAGAGGTCCCAGAATGGAGTCTTGTAGTATTCCCTTGTTAATTATTAAAAATTTTGAAATATTAATTTGATACATCACAGTTTGAAATCTGTCGGTGAGATAAGCAGAAAATAAGTTTAAAACTGATTCACAATAGAAAAGACAAAACATTATTTCAGATAAATTATTGCTCCCAATCATTTTTTTAAACATCTTGGCCCAAACTGGTACAACAAATCATCAATAAAAGCTTTTTCTGGTCTACAATCACGAATAATTTGCAGAAATATATTTTTGCCCATGGATTAAACGAAAAATTAAATATTAATCTATCAAACAGCAAACCTATTAGCGATAATGGTGTTTACTTCAGCATCCAATTGAAAATAACTAGTCTCAATACTCTAGTTGAATACTTGAAAGAAATCAGAAACATTTTACCATATTGAATCGTGCACATTTGCCTAGTGCTACGCTATGCTATTCGAGCTATATATTTTCACACTCAGCTTATTCAGGCTATTTTAAAAGAAATGAATAAAGACGTTCTATTGATTTCTACGTCCCTACTGAACAAAGACATGGAGTATTTTTATCTTGTTGAAACTGTATCAAAATTACTAAATGGAATGATATTATTTAGGTTAGTATTCAGATTGCTTCATACGCTCAAATGTGGAAAGTGCAGCAGCTGTTAGTAATTCACAAATTACATTAAAATTCATAGTGGTGTGCACTTTCATTCATATATTTTGATTGAATTTAAAATTAGTGAGTTGCACGAATGGTTGGCGAACCTCAACTTTTATGTTCTCTAAGTATCCAGGGCATTACCGTAATATAGCGAATTATATAGTGAATTTGTTACGAATATTGTTCATTACAGCGGAATTCTGACATAAATAATCAGTATATGTTTCTTTATTGTCGTTTAAGTTGTATTTAAATATTCTTAAGTACAGTGTATTGTGCATCCAGTAATTTTATTTTCACTGAAGCCCACCTTTTTAAATTTATTACATTATGGCACTTGAGAATAATACTAAATAACTCTTAAAAACTGAAACAATACAATTGGCGCCCAATGTGGGGCTTAAAGGGATAAATAGTGGATTCATATTTTTTTGTTATAAATAAAATATATATAAATAAAAGAAAATAGATTTTTTTAAATTATTGTTCACATTTTAATTATTATATTGTGGCAGTTGAGTGTATGATTAAATAATCCTAGAAAGAACTGAAACACTAGTCTTTTAAAGCTCTTGTCGCTTGTCACTAGACAAGCTTTTATTTTATAGGATTTTTTTTTGTTTGAAAAACATTCTAAGGAACTGAAAAAATGTTTTATAAAACGAAAAAAAATTGTTAAAACCATCGTAAGTACTTTCAAAACATGCAATTTAAGAAACGGAAGATACATTTTGAGGTAAATGGACTTGAATTACATAGAAACATATTCCTTTACACATGTATTAGTTATCAAGAAGATACAAATTAGTTCAATTGCATAGTTACAGGCTCAATTCCAGTTAAGTACCTACTGTTCTCTAAACAACTATTGGGTATTGTATGTGCTTTGGTGCCATCATATGGCCGCATGCAGACATTATGCATTTTATCAGATTATATGCAACTAAATAGAGCACTAAGGTGAAAACAAAAGCACAGATATTCCTATACTCACTCCTCGAAGAAGGATAACATTTCCTGAATAGCTACACTAATGTAAAATCAATCTAACAATAAATCGCATTTGTTTGTCATGTGAGGAGTCACTTGATCTTGCTTCAAATAAAATGGGATTCTTTTTAAACTCATCTGTATTAGAGTCCCGATTTGTAATCTGAAATGTCCTAATTAAATTGAATATATTCTACATTAGATTAGAATATTACATCATTTGCAGCAAAAAGTATTATTTGGTGTTTTTAATATTCCAAACTTGTTAACTTAAACACAAATGAAAGAAGGTCTAATTATATCACGAGTATTTCAAACTTTTTAGATTTTAAGCAATGTATTATATATCGAATATCATAGCTAAATAGAACTTGAAATGTTAGTTTATTAGACAAGGGGGGGGAGTTTTCTTTATTTTGCAACCAAACCAGTATTTAAGCTTTTATTCATAATTGAAAAAACTTTATTAAATAAAATGTCCGTTAAAAATGTAAAAAAGTTAGTTTGCTTTCAGTCGATACTTGCCCATCCGGGGATACACTATATAATAAGCTTCTTACTGAAACAATATCCATGATTTATGGTGAATAAATTTATTTTATTCTTTACGTTTAGGCATCTTAAAACTATGTAATTAATTTATATCTTACAGATTCAGTACGATTTTAAATAAAAAACTAAATAAATTGATTGTTTAATACTTAAATTCTCTGACACTCTTGTTGATAATTTTGAAAGAAAAGCTGATGGTATAATTGCGGTCACAACGTATCATGACTTCCTGACTTATATGCCCTAGCAAAAAGTATCTAGGTACTATTCGGTTAGATACATATAACTGATTTCTCTATGGCTGAAGTAAAAAGGTTCTTAAAATGTTTAAATATATCTCTAATTTCATTAGAATTTTAATGGTATAACCATTATTATTCAGTTTATCTCCCTTTTCATAATAATCGTTCTCATTTAAAATTAACGAGCTTATTACTTTTATCCTGCTTTTATATAGAAGTAATCTTTCTCACGCAACGATTTGGTAATTCTCTTTCCTTTTGGAATTGCGAATTTCGTGTTGTTAAGAATATTAAGTGGGATAAGTCAGGAACTTGACGTTACGATGTTAATAACTTGTTAAGCTGCATTCTTCATACGGTTTTTTGGTCGGTGATTGTTTTTATGATATTATAAACACATTTACTTCCTATCAGATTACACGAAGAATCCAATTCCAGAAAAAAAGTTAATGAATGAGTTTTATACAATAAAATACATTCATTTTATATTCACTTGCCATAGAAGATATTGCGTCTTCGACTAACATCAGGTCCAGCCGGCAGGGCCCATCAGCCATAAACAGGGAGGCCTGCCGACATCGTCCTCAGCTCTCACATTTGTGAGCGGGGTTGACGAGAAAGCAGTCCACCTAGAACGAGGCCTGTCCCGGTCTACAACGAAGATCTGAGGTAAAGAGCAGTTGTCTTGCTCGACATCAGTCATCTAAGTCTATCATCACGGCCGAAGATATTGGCGCTGACATAGACTTCAGGAATACCAATCCGTTATCTAAATATCTGCAAATAAAGGACGTGGGTGGAGTGGAAGAGTCGTCTTTCACGCATTATGTATTCGAAAAAAAAAAATTTCACTCCTAAACATTGTAGCATTTTAAAGTGCTACTTATCAAATTAAGTGGAGACGGTGGTTATGCAACCAGTCATACTCAAATTGTAGCTAATGTTGCGCTACCAATGAAAAGATAATTACCAAGTGATAAATGTTTCTTGATAATTAATTCAATTTCAGATTGTTTATTTGTTTAGTAATCATTTTATTTTCTTGTCAGTAAGGATTGCTTTCTCTTTTAATGTAAATATATCTCCTTGTGATCTCGTTGGTTGGGAGCAGAAGATTTTCTGAGATAAAGTTTAGGTTGGCAGTATTGAGGAAGACGTCAAATTTCCGGGAGAAAATGGCAATTTTCTTCTCTTTGCTGGGGGCACTTCTGCGGAAGACGTTTCTCTTTCGGATGGGCTCAACCCAGTTTAGTTTTAGGAATTTTGTTAACAGAAATCTACTATTTCTTTTGCACTGCAGCTTAGTTAGCTACCATCTGAAAATTTTATTATCGATTTGATTAAGGAGCAGCCTCCTGATTTTTTTTTCTGTGGAATTCTTGAGCTACTCTCTACTTATAGGGGTGAGTTTTACTTTTACATCTTATTAGGTTAGGCTCATGTTTGTCAAACTTACAGAGTGTTTGGGAGTGGCTATTTTTGGGATTAAGCTATGATTAGAAATCAAGTTTTGTGGTCTGCCGATGTACCATCTAACAATTGAACGTTTGGATCCATGTACAACCAGTGGAGCACCAGATATGACTGCCAGGAAGCATCATAATAGCTCTTCATTGGGTGTCATAAAGAAGACCAAACAATGTCGAAGTGCCGCAGGGACATCAAAGCCATGTCGTAGACGTGCTGCCAGATCAGTGCTGGAGCAAGTTTTTGACTTTCACGTCAACTTTACCCTATATTTATTCTTTGATTTAATTTCAAACTGAGCTATGGGATCAATAATCTGATTAACTTGTCATAAACTTTCTTTTAAATATAAGTCTTGTAAGGCAGGGCATGCCCATGCAAAGCTGCTAATAAAAACTTTAACTTTAATTTAACTTCGTAAAGATCGATGACTCCATTTTAATTTAATGCTTGTTTAAAATTCCGCCCTCGAACTTCCACAAGTTTTCGCGCTTCGGATTAGTTCTTCATGAATAGCTCTTCTGACTGAATCCTATGATAAGTTTTGACATGCATTTCATACTCTCTGTATACAATCTTCAATAGCTGTTATAGTAGGGTGGGTCGGGATTTTCAATTCATAGTCCTCAAATTGAAGAATTCTTCTATCCCAATCGACTAAGTCGGGTCTCGGCATTGTTTCTCCATTTACGTTCCACAGATCTGAGGGTCGAGAGGAGGGAGGGGAGCATTTAAAAATACGGGAAACCGATTTTTCGTCAATAAGTCGGCGGGTGTTGATTCCACAAAAAAATATATACTTAACAAAAATGAATAACTTGACAAATTGTGGTTCTCGAATTCATAGACGTCGGACCATTATTTAGCCAGATATCGCGAATTAACGTTAGAGGGAAGAAAATTTTTCAATTAATGTTTTCTCGGCTCGATATGCACGTAGGACTTTTATTATATTTTTCATAGAAAGGTAATCTCATCCATTTTAAGAGGCTGAAGATGGGGGGACAATTAGGAGGGGAGGGAGGAAGGTAGGACAAATTTCTTTTAAAACCTGGTGACCGGAGAGGTGGATCGCAAAAAATCAAAGTGCCATTTCTTCAGTTTTTCACGTAGAACTCAATAAAATTGGCAGAAATCGACTTTTGCAAAAAACACGCGGCTGGCGCGCGAAAGAAGAGAAGTTATGGCCTTTTATTCAAAAAATGTTTCTATCAGGAAGGGAAGGGATGGGAGGTATAATTTTGATGTCAATCGATGGCTTTATATTTTATCTTCAAGTGCCAGATGCCTGTAATTATCTCAGTTGGATTGGCCACATTGCCATTAGCATCTCAATAAATTTTCAACACTTTCTGGTTCGTACTTTTCCCTATATCGATCGATGTAGTTCCTGGTCAGACACCCTGTATAGTAAATTAATAGTTGCTTATTGAGTCAGCAACCTGTCCAGCTGTAATGATTTAAGATCAACATGTTTATTATGTATTTTTAATAAAATTATTGAAAAATGCGACTTCTTCAATTAGAAAAATATTTTTGTTCAAAATCATTTATTTCCGAGCTCCCAGTTGGAGTTTAGAAAGAGGCATAGCACTGCTACAACCTTGCAACATAAAGAAACTGTGGGACTAGTATTACTAGACTTTTCCAAGTCATTGATTTAGTTGGTCATTATGTGCAAAATTCCTGAATTCCAAATTATTTTCAGTAATAATTGAAGCACTATGGAGCTTACGATTGAAAATTTTAAATATTTCTTATTTAGCTACAAATGGGGCGCTATATAACTAAGAACTACATTGGGAATCAGAGTTTGGTTATAAATTAAATAAAGTGTAAATTTAATACCTGCCAAGAAGAGGGTAAGAAAGCATGATAATTAAACAAGACATATCGATCCGTAAAATGTAACGAAACAAAATTAGAAGGCAAAAGCAAATTTATATGTATCATAAAGCTGTTACTTGATATCAAGGAGTACGTCTTCTGCATGGTGCTCAAGTTACAAAAGTTTACACTGATTATGGCCGCAAAGATAAGTAATGAAATATGGCGCCGTATAAATCTGCATCTAGGGAATTATAGGTACCAGGAAAGCCCCCCCAAACGTAACGCTAACGTATCCTGTATAATATTACATATAGCGGAAGGGTTTCCTCCTAATTAGAAAAGTTGGTTTGCGGTTTTGTATCATTAAGAACCCTCATAGAGCATACTAATATCACGTTATGGAGGATATGAGGGACGAAATACGTAAAATATTAAATAAGATGCTTATTTTGCCACCTTTGTCTTACTGTACATTATTGAGGTGTTAGAATATTAAAAGTGGTATTACGAGTTGTCCTTCCCGTGTACCTTTTAAATAATTCTTTTTGCTTTTACATTTTGCTTTGTAACTACCAATGCTGTTGTAAATACTTTGAACTTGAAGAACAGTTAATTGGTGTACAGCGTTATTTAAAAATATCGAATAATCTAATTCTCACCGTTGTAATAATAATAAGAATAGTATATTTACAGAAAAGATATAAATTGAATAAATCAATAATTATTTTAGTGTTCTACTTACTTTCAGCCTTCATTGTTGAAATGCTGACTAGTCACAGAAGTCTATAAAACACTTGTTCGTGAAGATGTAAAAATACAAGTAGAAATAGTATAGAATAGTAGTGATGACTTAATAGAATTAACTAATTCAAGATATGTTGTTTTAATTATTATTAATACTAGCTTATATCTAATAATAAAGTAATAACAAATAACAAGTAAGCACTAGGGTGAAGCAAATGTTTCTCAAGCTAAAAAATGGAATTGAATGGATAAAATTTCGAGTTACAAATTTATCTCTACTTAATACTGAACGTAACAGTTGGTACAAAAATATATTATATTCTCTATTACAGTATTTTTGTTTTAAACAAAATTTTTTTTTTATACTGTATTTGTTTTAGATCATCGAGTACAATACAGTTTAGGCTCCAGGTTAGTATGATTTTTCTGTTCTATTGTTTTTTTTTAGTTATAGGCTTTTTGTGATTCTCAGTTTGTGCTGTGTTGGTTATATTTATTATTATGTTGATTTTTTTTAGGTGAGTCAATAAATCTTAATATTTTTCTTTCAATTTTTCGATATAATCTTTGTTGTTAGCTCGGGAAGAGTGAAAAATCAATAAAACAGTTCACACTGATTGCGGTGTACCCCATGCTAGCATTCTTTGCCCATTGTTATTCTCGATTTTTACATTTGATCTGCCTAATGCTATGAAATATTCTCAACATCATTTGTATGCTGATGATATACAGTTGTATAACTCTTGTAATGTAGCTAATTCTAGCAAGATTATAAATAAAGACAGCCCCAAAAACTTATTTAATAAAATAACTGATAAACGAATTTCTAAGCAGAATAAAATCGAAAAAATGCAAATGGAGATATACTAGTAAGAGCAGCTGATATAGCAAATTATTTTAATCATTTCTATGTTAATATCGGGAAACAATTAGCAGAGGAAATCCCCAAAAATACCAACAATTTAAGTAGCGATAACGATATAATCATACCCATAGAATAATTATAAATATTCAAAAGAATAGTTACAATACGCACTTGAAACAATATTTTTAGTCGCAAACTCCTCTATAAAATCCTTATTTTACTATAAGAAACGTAACTAGACTGCAACCGACAGCTACTCTGCGGGCTATGTGCCACGCCGAGCGCTGAATTACAAGTAACAAGCCTGGCACGTTAAGTGTAATAATTCCATATTACCATCAAAACGCTAATGCTTCTATTGCAACAAACACCAGCCGAAAGATTGATCCTACTTAAAGGAGCTCTCGTGCCAGTCGTCACACACCACTTGCAGACTGCAGTTTCGAGCTGTTGGCTCTCGTAAGTGCAAGGTAGGCATGTGCCGACCGGCACGAGGATCACTTGACTATTTAGTACATTTCGGTAACTTTTTTCGATTGCAACAGACATTGGACCACTAGATGGCGCCTGCTGACTATTTTACATGTCGCTATCCCAAAAGTTTAACACTACTGCCGTTAAAAAAGTGATTTTGCTCAATACAATGTTCGGTGAAACCAGTTGGTTTTTTATTGTATAAAATAGACTTTTTGTGTTCTCTTAACCTCACATCTGTGCTGCGACCCCTCTGACCTATGTATACGGCATCACAATTGTCACACTTTATTTCATATACCCACGATTTTTTAATATCTTCTATCTTTTCTTTATTGTTAACCAACAAGCGACCTAAATTATTTCTATTCGTAGATATTGTATTAACACTTAATTTATTTAATCTATTATTACCTGTGGTGTATTTATTTATTTATTATTATTATTATTATTATTATTATTATTACATACTGAGTTGCCTAACCTTTGCATAATGCAAACAAAGGAGAAATCCTAGACATGATCGAGATTTTAGAAATTAAGAAGGCCCTAAGAAACCATAAAAACGTTACAAATACACAAACAGAATTTATGAACAACCCTGTACTAGACACCAAAATTAAGTTCGTAGTTCCGGGCCGTATTGTTAAATTTAAAGAAATAGCAAATCAAGTTATTATCCCCCTCTAAGTAGGTCAGTTTTTAATACACTTTGATAATGGCCGCAAGGCCCAAAAACATATGTCAGACAAAACTGAACAAAACTCATGAAACAATAAACAAGCGCGTATTGTAACTATTCTTTAGAATATTTATAATTATTCTATTGAATATGTTTCATCAAGAACCTACCGCAAATTCAATCCAATCAATCATACCCAATTCTATTTTTATTAGTGTAACAGATCAAAATAAAATAAGAAATGGCACTAACTCACTAAAAACAGAAAGAAGAAGAAAGAAATGGCCAGGTTTAGACGAAATGACACCCGAAAATCTAAGAATACTGTGGATATTATGTCTACGTTAATTTACCACTCAATAAATAAAATCATATAAACTGAGAAAGTACCTGATGTTTTCAAAATTAAACCATTATTTAAGAGCGGTTGCCCCTTAGATATTTCGAAGTATCGCCCAATAACATTAATAAGTTCAGTTGCCAAAGTTTTTAATAAATATTAAAATCTAGAATATATAAATACTTAGAAAAACATAAAATTTTAACACCCAAACAATTTGGATTTAGAGAAAAAATATCGACACAAAACGCAATTGCTTACCTCACATCAAATATATATCAAATCTTAGATGAACGCCGTTGCGGTTTATGTATATTTGTAGATCTGGCTAAAGCCTTCGACTCTGTGAGTCACGAAATTTTGTTAAATAAAATGTCAAATTTGGGTTTCGAAGGTTTGGGGTATAAATTAATGCAGCCTTACCTTGAAGGTCGAAAACAAATAGTTAAAGTAGAGTGCATATTAAGTTATCAGCATAAGGTTGAATTTGGTATTCCTCAAGGCACAGCAATTGGTCCCCTACTTTTTAGTGTATAAATGTAAATGAATTTCTTAAAACGCCTACTATAGGTAATATTATCAGTTTCGCGGATGATACGGCCATAATATATAAAAAAAAATACGTGGGAAGAAGTTAAACGTTTAGCGGAATGAGATTTTGTTAGTATTAAAAATTGGTTCGATATTAATCTTCTCACAATGAACACTGATAAAACCAAATATATGCCTTTTTCCTCATACGTAAATCACCTTCCGAACTAATTATAGAAACCGCAAATAGAACAATTATAATTATTATTGTCCATTTTTAAATTTATTAAAGATATAGTAAATAGTCATTATTTAAAAACATTGTATTACTCACATAATCAATCTCACCTAAGTTATGGAATTATTGGTTGGGGGGAGTAAATGATAATTTTCTTAATAACTTAAATATATTGCAAAAGTGGTTCCTAAAACTAATATATAATAGACCGATAATATGAACTACTCGTGATCTGTTTAACAAAGACACACGTCAACTGCATTTCCTTACAGTAGCTGTAGGAAGCTACAAAAATAAAGATACTATCACACACTTACAATATCAATACAGTATTAGGATAAAAACGTATGATATCAAATGCAACAAAACCAAAAAAATGTTATGTAATGTATATCTTATGAGCAGATACCGCCGCATATGTAAACCTTTATTAGTGTTCAGTTATTTAAAATAAAAATCAAAGTATGGTTATTAAGCAGTCCCGAAAATATCATATACACCTAGAATTGTCAATTTACATATTAAAAATTATTAAAATAAATTTTCTTAAAGTAAATCATCTATACTTACCACAACTTACCTAGCACACCCATATATACAAATACATATGTATCAACAAGCTCTCTAAATGCTCTTTTGATTATCTGTCACCACCTTTCTATTTCTATTTTTTACTTTTTTCTTCATTTTCTTTTGTTTAATTAAATTGACAAGCATTTTATTTTAGTTTGTAATTCAGATTGTTAAATTCAGCTGGTTTATTCATACTTGTATATATTATTATGTAAGAAATGTGTACTTCCTTTCATCTCTTCTTAAATTGTATATTTGAATATATTCGTGAATAAACTTATTATTATTATTATTATTATTGTATATTATTTGAACTTTTGTGAACTTTAACTTTTTATTATATGGGTGAAATAGATGAATGACCTAGCCAAATTCCTATCATTTGTGCTGTATATTTCTTTTTTTTTTTGTTAGTGCAATATATATTTATTTATTCATTTATTTATTTGTCAAGCTGTTTTAGATTTGTTGTGAGAAGTTGAAAATATGAATTCATAATGGTCATTTTTGCCTCCAAATTTGTTTTTGGTGGTCTTTCTTTAAAATTTTATATAGAATTAATACTTCCTCATCAATTGATGATTTAGAGATTTTAAAAACTTTACCTTGTTCAATAAGATGATTATTAACCCGTAGTTTTTGAAGTCTCGACTTCTTGTTTCTTATTTCTTCCAGAGAAACGGATATGCCTAAGAGATCCATAAAGGTGTTGAAAAATGTTTTGAATTTCACATCAACGTCGTCAGTGGTAGCCAAAAAGTCTAAATTTTCTTTAGATAATAGTAATTTAAAATGATTTAAATTACTATCATTGGTATAGAACCGGCAATTCTCTATTGCAACTTACGTTCTTTTTTGTTGACTAATTGTTCATATATAATCAATAATGCGCACGTGTGTGTATACCTTAAGCCGGCATTTATAAGAGTTAAACCTAAAGAATATCCTCTTACAACTTTGGAAACTTTCTACAGGAATCTCTTAATAGGATCAGAGTGCTAAGTCATGTTATATTGATAAACTTAATACTACACTTTTGTGATCAGCGAAGCAATTTTGACAGCCCCATTGTGTCGTATATGCAGGCGGACCAGTTTCAATATTATTATAATTTATTCACAAAGAAATTTAAAAAATATTTTACGAAAAAATGTGTTCTGGATTATTGCACATTTTTTTATATAAAACAGTATTGCTATCTTTACCCAAATAGAGTGCGCCGAGAAACTCGGTCTAAAATATTTCGAGTATTTTTGCAAATAGCGCCTGAAAATTTTTTACGTTCAAAGAAACGCAAATGGACTTAGTAGCAAGCACACAACTCAGTGACCATCATTGTAGTTTTAAATTTTTAGTGTATAGTCAATGTATATGTCTATTTATTTAATCTCTGGTATTACAGACCATTATTTATACAACACTATTACAAATTTTATTAAAAACTTCAAAAAACAGTGATGTTTGTGGCACCTATATTAAAATACTTGATAATAAAAAATGTGCCCCTAAATTAGATAACTCCTCCTACTTAGCAATAAATATTAATTAATTGAATGGAATCTGCGGTAGGTTCTTGATGAAACATATTCAATAGAATAATTCTAAATATTCAAAAGAATAGTTATAATACGCACTTGGTTTATTGCACATGCAAATAGTAATCAATCTTGGAAGATAAAAATGTCACCGTTTCATAGTTATGTACACAGACTATTATCTCTAAATTTAAATAGGGTTAACTTTGAAAAAGAAGTTAGAATTCTTAAAACGCTAGCGAAAAACAATGGCTATGATGAGTCACTTATTAACAAATTAATAAAAAATAAACAGAGAAAATTATCACAAAAACATTTTTATAACATGCCAAATATAGAAAACAAAAAGTGGCATAGTATAAATTATGTAAATAAGGTTAGCAACTCAGTATGTAATAGATTAAATAAATTAGGTCGCTTGTTAGTTAATAATAAAGAAAAGACAGAAGATATTAAAAAATCGGGGGTATATGAAATAAAGTGTGACGACTGTGATGCCGTATATATAGGTCAGAGTGGCCGTAGCATAGATGTGAGGTTAAGAGAACACAAACAGTCTATTTTATATAATAAAAAATCAACTGGTTTCGACGAACATTGCATTGAGCAAAATCACGTTTTTAACGGTAGTAGTATTAAACTTTTGCATAATGCGAACAAAGGAAAAATCCTAGACGTGCTTGAAATTTTAGAAATAAAGAAGGCCCTAAGAAACCATAAAAACATTACAAATACACAAACAGAATTCATGAACAATCCTGTACTAGACACAGTAATAAAATTAAAATTAAGTTCGTAGTTCCGGCCTGTATTGTTAAATTTGAAGAAATAGCAAATCAAGTTATTATCCCCCTCTAGGTGGGTAGAGGATTTGTAAGATATATACTGTAAACCACCACTTTCAGGTCAGTTTTTAAGACTCTTTGCTAATGGTCGCAAGTCCTAAACATATGTCAGAGAAATCTGAACAAAACTAATGAAACACTAAACCAAGTGCGTATTGCAACTATTCTTTTGAATATTTATAATTATTCTATAAATATTGAATCTACGACAAAAAGCTGGTAGATATTATTACAAATGTGGTCAATAATTGTACTATAACTAAAAAACACAATAATGAACTATCTAAAAAAATTCAAAAAAGAAACCTAAATAATGTGGAAATAAAATTAGAATGTAAAAATATAAAAACAAATTAACAACACTTATTAGGAAAACAAAGCAAAACTATTATAAAAAATTAATACATATTAACAAAAGTAACACAAAAAATTTATGAGAAGTAGTAGAAAGAAGATGGATATAATATCGTTAAATAGTGATGATGATAAAGTTCTGGTGGATCAAAGAGACATTGAAGATGATATAACCAAACATTTTCAAACATTAAAACATAATATTTTGCTACGTCAAATTTCAAAATTACAATCTGACGTAACTAGTTGGTCGTCGTCTGTTGACTAACGGTATTTGCCGGCCGACTGACAGTGGAGATGGTCGGGGTTCTAAATTACTTTGATGTATCAGGGCGCCAAGTAAATTTTTTTTCTCTCCAAATACCAGCTCAAGTACAATGTAACCTCAAATTTACTAAATAAATTACTTAGCGAGACGATAATGAAAAATTCAAATTCAGTTTTATCTTTTAATAACAATAAACGAAGTAGGTTCACTTTATAACATTCAACAGTACAATAACGTAGGGTATGGTATGACAGACAAATTCAACACTAAAAAAATATATATATTTAACTGGGTATACGCGTCTTACGTAAGTGCTTAAACCCCCAACAAATATCATAGATGTTTTAATTAATTAATAGAATATTTTCATAGTATGTTTAGCAAAATTTAAAAAAAAAATATATATATATATATATATATATATATATAGGTACAGTGGTGAAATTTTTTTAAGCAAAATATACAATATATTTTAAAAAAAATCAATATATGTATGGCGTAAGAAGGATACAAACTGCAGGCAGCGGGGCTTCAGCTTCGGCTCAAATTTCAGGAATGGCAACTTCCAGCCTATCAATTAACCCAGGAAATGGATGGCTCCTCCACAAAAAAAGAAATTCCAGTCCAGCAAGGAGAAGCAACATAAGTACCTGTAGACCAGTGGAAAAAAAAATTGTTTGTTTCAGGGGAGACAGAAAAAACGTAGAAAAACTACGAAATCCTAGGCGAAACCGTAGGTGAAAAAAAAGACCCTAAAAATAAATTTTTACCATTGAACAATGTACTACAAGTGATATTTTGCTAGTTTGAATATAAAAATAAAATAATTACCTCGTTTCGGAGGGTTATCTTAGAAAAATATTGTTGACCTTGGATGTCCTTGGCCTCGTGTAAATTTGGCAAAAATGGCTTTTACGTATAGATCCTTCCAATGAAGACAATCGATTTCCAATACCATAAAAATATGCACTCGTCCAAACATAAATGGATAACCGAAAAATATAACGTTGCGAATATATCCCAAAATGGTGAAATTACTTGTTTCAAAAATCGCAACGAGCACGTAAAAATACCACTTAATAAATTGCCAAGCGTTTGAGCAAACTACACGTGAAAAGTGACAGACTACCGGAAGACAAAACCTAAGCCAAAAACTATTGTGAAGAAATAAATCTGTGTTACCGTTCGTCAGTAGTTTATAGGAATCTACCTATAAACTAATTAAAAGTTATTGGTTGCCTAGCTTAAGAATTACAGAAATAGAGAGCCTAAGTATATGCAACACGCTACACAACAAAATGTATAATGCCATGTCTACAAGTGCAACAGATTCCTTAGAAATGCGGATTCATGTAGACAACTAAATAATAAATATTACGCGTGACGACGGATAACACGAATTCGTTAGACATTAAATGTAAGAGATAAAGTAATGATTTAGAGATTTTTTTAAATAATGTATAAATGTTAAATTGAACTGTAACAATTTTTAGTCGCAAACTCCTCTATAAAATCCTTATTTTACTATATGGAACGTAACCAGACTGCAACCAACAGCTACTCTCCGGGCTATGTGCCCCGCCGAGCGCTGAATTACCAGTTATAAGCCTGGCGCGTTAAGTGTAATAATTGCATATTACCATCAAAACGCTAATGCTTCGATTGCAACAAACACCAGCCGAAAGACTGATTCTACTTAAAGGAGCTCTCGTGCCAGACTAAAAATATTTTGTTTTAATATTCCGCCCTCTAAAAGCACATTTGAAGTATGCTATGAAGTAAGTATTTCATTAGCTTTGTTACTTGCGAATATCCATGAGGTTAACCTTATAATAAATGAGTTAAGGAATAACACAGCGTCAGGATTAGATCATTTAGAGGTCAAAACTGTAAAATCAATATCAGAATATCTATTAGATCCACTAGGCTATATTATTAATAAATTGATGGAATCGGGCTATTGGCCTGTTTGTTTTAAAGATTCTTTGATAATACCCATATATAAAAAAGAAGACAGTAAAATTGCAAGTAACTATAGGACTATCTCTTTAATAACTAATTTCAGTAAAATATACGAAAAAAAGAATAAAAGTTAGGTTAGTGCCATATCTGAACCAACATAATTTATTATCTAAGAATCAATTTGGTTTTAAAGAAAATATTTCGGCTCAGGACGCTATATTAGCTCTCATATCCAATATCTATTCTGCACTAGATAAAGATATACCGTGTCTTTGCATGTTCATAGATCTTGCTAAACACTGTTAGCCATCCTCTACTCTTACAGTCACTCCAAGATAGTGAAGTAAGACAGGAATGTTTAAAATTGTTTCAAAATTACACATCAAATAGAAAACAGTGTGTAAGAGTGGGAGGTGTCTACAGTGACAAATTAATAGCCGTGCACGGTATGCCTCAAGCTACGGTTCCAGGGCCTATACTATTCTCTAGCTATATTAATGATTTGTTTAAATTCACGAACAAAGAAGATGCTATTGGATTCGCAGATGATACAGCTATATTTTATAAATCCAACACGTGGATGAAATTAGTTAGTAGAAAGTGATTTACATAGTATTAAAATTGATTTGACCATAAGTTGGTATAGATCAAACTAACTATATATCATTTAGCTGCACCAAGATAAGGCAACCATCATTTGAATCTATAGATATCGATTTTCAGAAAAACAGCTACAATATATTGCCTGAAACCAAAGTAAAATACCCAGGGTTGTTTATTGACAGACATCTGAGATGATCCCGTCTTAGATGTCTGTAATATAACATATTATGCCATTAAAAAACTTCAAACTATATTATATAAATTTAGATACTTAAGTAACATACTAGAGAAAAACAATTTAAAAACAGTCTACCATGCTTTAGTAGAAAGTCACTTAAATTATATATTAGCTTGGGGAGCTGCTACAAATAATCATATCAGAACACTTGAAATCCTGCAAAAAAGATTTATTACTTAAAGTCGAGATCATATCTTCTAATTTTAAGAATACCTTGTATAATGCATCTATTATCAAATTCAAAATATTTACAACAGCATTCGTACTAACAAAGCAGGAGGTAAGAGTAAAAAGAATTATTTAACAGATACATGGCATGAACAACTCTTTATGACTTCGTAAGAGAGCAAATACTACAGAAAAAAATAAACGTAATTCGCTTGGGGCGCGATTATCCATTCTTATCGTGTTACATTCTGTTTTATTGTGCAAAAAAAGGAAACTTGAAATCGTTATTGAATTGCAGCTTCTATAGTTAAAGATGAATGGATTACAAAATTTAAAAAATATTCTAGACAATACATTCAAATGAAAAAGTTGCAAATTATACTACTAATCATCCCTCTTTAACTTGTATCTGAATAGGAAAAGGTTATTAATACACTGCCAAATACTTTGAATATCGTAAAAAATGCATGATAATAGTTTTCTAAAATTAATTGTGCTAAAACACAAGATATTTTCCCCCTTATTGCCTGATTCACCAGAGAGTAATACAACTGTTATTGTGAATTGCAAAATTTAATAAAAAAAAGCAACAAAAATATTTTAATTTAATCAAAATAAATTTTAAACAGTGTCTTATTTGTCTTTGAACCAACGCCAAAGATTTACCGACACAAATAAAACAAATAAACGTTGAAAACATTTCTGTGCTTATTGAATTCGACCTAACAATGTGTTCAATATGGCAAAAGTAGAAGTAAAGAGGACAAAGATAAAGATTAAGACGGATAAGAATTGATGCGACAAACCTCTTAACCACTGGGATCCTCTGGGTTATCGGCAGCTTTCATTAAGAGGACCTAATAGTGAGCTAAATCTGGCGTCTGGTCGCTTGCTTGGCTATTGATTAAATTCCATTTTTAAACGACGCTTGAATTTTTATCTTCCCACTTTGCATGCTGCAAATTCATTCTTATCGGAGACCTCACATAAGAATGGAAATACTGTATTGAATACATCATAATTGTTTTGTTACTAAAACTTTCATTTCTTTAGGGACATATAAAAATTATCTCCTATTTTAAGTTTTCTACATTTTTCCATTGTAACGGCCGCCTTGAGCGGGAGAGCGCATGATAAATGATTCCAGCGTGTTCTTTCCCTTCTATAGAATGCAAATGGACCAAGTTCGGTTATAATATATTATTTTTTGAATGTCTGCGTGGAAATATTAATTCAAGGTTTTTAGGAAAGGCATGGTTCTAATTTCTAAGGACGATTTTGAATATTATGCTTTAAAATGCTGTTACAAACGCCAATACACTCAAATATCATGAATTTCGCCAACTATATTGAGATCGTCTGGAGAGAAGGCGGATTTGGATATTTGTTCATAACGTGAAGAAAGCAAAATGGGATAGGTACAACAATTGTATTGGACAAAAATAAAAGATAAATAAGTATTTTTAAGTAGGACAAACAAAAAATGGGTTTCCTGTCTTAGTTTTTATGATATCGTGTGTTGTTTAGAGATTTTTTTTAAATAAAAAAAATCTAGTTAGGTTGTTCAGCTACTGATTGTGCCTAAAAGAATATGAGACACAAAGTTGCGTACCAGAGGTATTTGGATATCACGGTACACTATGCATCAATATCTGCCAAGGTTCATATCATGGCCACCTAGATTTAATACAATAAAATGGCTATTAACTGTCATTTTAAAAACAAATGTCATGTTCAAATGTGCTTTTAGAGGGCGAAATATTAAAACATAATATTTTTAGTCGCAAATTCCTCTATAAAATCCTTATTTTACTATAAGGAACGTAACCAGACTGCAACCAACAGCTACTCTCCGGGCTATGTGCCCCGACGAGCGCTGAATTACAAGTTACAAGCCTGGCGCGTTAAGTGTAATAATTGCATATTACCATCAAAACGCTAATGCTTCGATTGCAACAAACACCAGCCGAAAGACTGATCCTACTTAAAGGAGCTCTCGTGCCAGTCGTCACACACCACTTGCAGACTGCAGTTTCGAGCTTTTGGCTCTCGTCAGTGCAAGGTAGACATGTGACGACCAACACGAGGATAACTTGACCATTTAGTACATTTCGGTATCTTTGGGATAACGACATGTAAAATAGTCAGTAGGCGCCATCCTAGTTTGATAGTCGTAGCTAACAAGGTCCATCTGTGATTTGTGCATCCATAGCATGGTGTGATATGTACATAACTTCCTTATATTGAATTGGTTTAGTTCGGTGTAGAGCATTTCCGATGAATATTGTTTTCCTTTTTTAAATAAAATTTTTAACAATGTATTCTGCATTATAAGTTTCTCAATTTGGTTGCATATAACCCACCCCAGATTGTAATACAATACCTTAGTATACACTCAACCAAGGCATCGTACACTGTACATAAATTTGCTTTTATCTAAAATATCTCGCAGTTGGTAAAATGTGTATGGTAATCTCCTGAGTCTCTTCATCAAATGGTTCACATATTCATCAATCATCACACCCAGATACCTGACGTATTTTATTCTGTCCAATATTTCACAAACACAGTCAGGAGTATCATTGCAATTTCTTTCATGTATTTTAAGGTAAGATATTTGTGGTTGATTGCTATCATTGGTTCTGCTTTTTTGTATACTGCATTCCAAGAATTATTTACGATGTTACTGATATATCGTTGGTACAAGATTTAAAACAATATCAAGATAAACGCGATAAAAATCGAAAAAATGGCTAAGTTTGAGCGACTATATCTCAGTCAACTTTCATCGAAAAAACTTTTGAGACCACCATTTTAAATTTCATCAACCTTTGCAATGCCTTCTACCCATCTCTGCTTAAAAAAAGTTATAGGCAAAAAAGTAAAAAAAAAACAAAAATTTTTATTTTTTTGATTGTTTATAACTGAAATTGGCCGATGATCTGTAAAAATATGTTCATCTCCTGATTTATAAACTGGGGTGGCTATGGTTTCTTTCCATGTTACCGGCATTTGTCCACTTAAGAAACACACATTTATCAAATGTACTAGAGGTTTGGTTATATATTTATGAATAGCTTTTATTGTTTGAACAGGAATTCCATCAGGACCCAGTGCAGTATTATTTTTTAAACTCTATATGTGTATTATAACTTCATTCTCCACCATAGGTTGTAGAAATAGGCTCGATGTAATGATGTGATGTTCGCTATTAGCAGGTTCAAATGATTGTGAATTCTTTTTTATTTTATTTACCATTGTATGCCCTATGTTAATGAAAAAATCATTTAAATAATTTACTTTTTATTCATCTTTGGTTAGTAGTTGGTTATTACTATATATATTGTATACATTAGGATTTTGAACTTTGGATTTTTGAAAGTATTTTAGTATAAGAACACTAATATCCTGAGATTTTTCATATATGTATATTTAATTATAACTGAGAAAAACTATCATATTTTGGCAAAATGAGGGAAACCTAACATTTTATTCAATTAAGTTGAACACTAATATACATGTAGGCAACCTACTAGCACATATTTTTCTAATCTTATGAAATCTTCACACACACAGATGAGATCACATCTTCATTTATGGCTGCAGCAGCTTACACAATTTTTTGCTGTAATAAAGCTATGCTGTCTTGAAATCGTACGGGGTTAGATTTGGCAATTAAACCTCGTATTTAAGTTTCCTTCATAATTGTAAAATTTTATTAAATAAAATTTTCATTAAAAATGTAAAAAAAGTTAGTTTGCTTGAAGTCGATTTCATATTTTCTAATTTTTAGAATATCCTGTCTAAGTTTTATAACTGTTTACGATTTCCTAACACAAGTAAACTCTTTATAAAGAATAGATTTTCTCGGAAAACCAAAAATAAGAAAGTATACAAGGGATCTGACGTGACATGTATATGAATTAAAAAATTATATAAGTTACACGCCGCTTCCATTCTCATCATAAACAGACATATGCGTGTATGCTCTCTTTTCTTTATATATTTTCCCCTGTATATAATTACAATGGGAATCGTGTATCTGAATTTGTATCACACTTTAGAAAACTGTATTCCTCGAAAGCTATACACCCATTCTATATTGTAGTAAAAACATTCTACGAAATTTATACTCTGCTTTTGATCTCTTTACTATTTTTGTTCATCTCTTATTCTCAAAATTCTCCAGATAAAGTGCATAAATCATTCGTTTGAATGTTTTCCAATGCAGAACAACCGATATTAAATTATATTTTTTATTGACCGCTCGCTTTTAACGTTTGTTTCCAGCATAAATAAAAGATTTCGAATAAACCGTCTAAGAAAGATGCCATTTTCTGGATGAAGCGTCTGGAAAAGCATAAATTCAGATACACCAGTCTAGATGGTGGAAATACATATGTTAATTCAGTCGTGTCCTTCAATACTTCAATATAATACAATATATTCTGTGTATATTTCTAATCGACATATCTGAATAAAATTGTAGGATTGAAGAGAATATTTAAACTTCATAGTCTACATAAGTAAAATCCAAAAGGATTATTGTGTATATTCTACAATTTTGGCAAGTATATCCGTTAATGTTTTACCATGACTTTGGTCCAGATGCACTGAATTTCGTTCGATAATGCGTAATGTCTCAAATTTATATTATTTACGAGTAGAACTCCGAGATTATCACGAAGAGTAATCGTTCCACGATTTGATTACATTATACCGGGTGTTAGGAAAGTATGGGAACGGTGGAAAATCTCGAACAGTTTGCATCAAATCGAAAAATAAAAAAATACGTGTCAAAAATTTTTCAAAAAACTATCTTCTGATACCAAAATGACCTCTCCACCCACCACCCTGTGGGTGGGGCGAGGGGCAACTTTAAAATTTCAAATGGAAACCCCTATTTTTTGTCACGGAATCGAATTCTACGGCAAAAAATACGTAAATTTTATCCCAGACGTTTTTTTCGATCCTTGCATATTGTCGCTGTATTCGCAAAAAATGAAAAGAAAACATTACTGTTTCAAGAGTAACGTCTTGTGCCCATAAAAAAACGTCCAATTCAAAAAGTGAAAAACACGTATTTGTTATTTTTACGAAATCTTTCCAATGACATTGGATTCGACTCTCCCGCCCCTAACGTATTTTTTGCCGTAGAATCCGATTCCGCAATAAAAAATTGGGGTTTCCATTTGAAATTTTAAAGTTGCCCCCACCCACCACCCTGTAGGAGATCATTTTGGTATCAGTAGATAGTTTTTTGGAAAATTTTTGACACGTATTTTTTTATTTTTCGGTTTGATGCAACCGTTCCCATACTTTTCTAACACCCGGTATACAAGTGAATATTTTTCTCTCTTCATACTTTATGAGTTCCTCTCTTAGATGGTATAAATTTCTATCCTGTAAATAAGACGATGCTTTTTTTATTAAGAAATTATTTCCATTTTATAATTAATGCACTGTAGCTAACTTTCTTTTTCGTATAATTTCAGGTATCTTTTAGGCTTTCTTTACTGAAGCAATTAATTATTTACCTTACTCTCACTTATCTTGTTCCCTTGACAGACATTTTAATGGACGCTATATTTCCTTTCTTACTCCGCAGCTTTCCTCCTGCACTTACATATCCTGAAGTGAAGCTCTCCTGATGTATAAACATTCGCACTTCGAAATAAATTACATATAATTAAAAACAGTCATATATTATCTTGACAAAGTATGTTTTCAATTCTTTCATATGATTATAGAGAGCGATATTGTGTGCTCAGGACGCATTATAAATACTTTTTTTTTCTTTGATATATTTTTTATTCACTGTAGCTAGATTCCTGCTGTCAATCACTTAAAATGTTTGTTTTGCTATTTAGAATAATTAATTTACATAAGTATTATATTGGCTGTATATAAATATTTTCTGCTTGTTTGACAGATGTTTTACTGTTTCTACGTAGTTAGATTCTTATTGATAAGATTTTCGTCAAATTTTGACAAGTATTCTTTTAGCGTATGTATGTAACTGTATACATGTAATACATGTCTACTGAAATAAAACAAATATTAGTTTATTTATCACTTGAAATCACGTTGAAAATTCGTCATTACAATGAAGATGATAGAAGCCGTCAAAAACTACTAAGTGGTTTTTTTTTGTATTTTGTATTCCGATTGAAGTTGCTAATTTCTGAATGTCTGAGTGTCTTCTTATAAAGATATTATTTAGTTGGGATTATGAAGTATACAAATTTTCAGAACCTTCTTTGTAGGGAATATCTGTTCATTTACCTACACTAGTATCATTGGTTTTTGGCAATGTTCTTAAACATACGGAAAACGATGATATATGTCGATATTTTTTCCATAAAACGAAAAACTTCCTTGCTGTAACATCAAAATTAAGCTAGTAAAACATTTCTCTGCGCATTCTTCTAATTATTTATCAAGTGAAAAATTCAAGACCTAATCCACTATGCTTTTAACAATTTTTTTCTTTTGTTGCATGTCTAATACTTCTCTATATCGTATATACCTCTCGCTTCACCAAAAACAAACTTGAATGAAGGTTGTGCATTTCTGTTATTGGATTTTTTTCGCCTTGTTCGGGCGCTCTGTAGACGTAGTGGAAACCCCCTAATCCCGAATCAGGTTATATCAAATATATTTAGCAGGCAGGTATGTGTGTAGGTAACTTTAGCTGGGGATTAGTGCGTGATTGATGCGCGAAAATATTTATTTTTAAGAAAAATTCAGTCTGTGAATACATATAATATGACTGACATTCCCACGGAATTCAATAAAAATGTTAAACATGTTTTACAGCACTCTCTCAATAAGAACATGCAATGATATTCATGTATAGCGTTTGATAATGTGAATTTCATGTTTCCAATATATTTAATTTTATTATAAAATACTAATTTATGGTAATATTAATTAATTATTATTAATGAACTGCTGCTTTTGTATGAAATATATTAAACTGACATATTTTAGTATTACTAGTGGAAATTTATGTTAACACAATTTCATAATTTTGTGTGTAATTACCGATTTATCTAATAATGAACTAATTTTCGTTGACAGTATCGTTACCGTCCTTGAAAATCAGGTTTACTTCCAAATGGAATATTTATTTCTGCATGGATTGTCACTTTCTTTTCTCTTCTTCTTCTTTATTTCAGACATAGGAGATATGAGTTAATGAATGATTCGTTCCAAATATTTAATATCCGATTAAACAGTCAAAAATTTAAAAAATACCAACGTCGTTCGTAAAAATAATACACAAAATAATGTTAAGTTAGATGTTAAATTTTGGTTATACATCAGCTACAAAAAAGCAACTACTGCTATCCCAAGCAAAGTTAATCTGTAGGAGGAGATGTACACCAATACTCAGAATGTACCAAATGTGTTTTCGGACTACATCGAGAATTTTTTTCCGCTACTGTCCCTAACAAATACATATATAAATTTATCAGCTCAAAGAGAAAAAAAAATTGTTGTTCTCATATTTACTACAGTAAAACAGAATGCATTTGTATGATATTTTGGCATTAGTTACTTCCTTTACCATCCCCACCCTCTTATTTAAGGGAGTAAAAAATTAAATTGGGATTTGAACCAAGGGCTTCTAATTTTTTTTTACATTAGCCACCCCATCTACCACCCCCACTCTATTAATAAAGGGATAAAATATTATATTGGGATTTAGTGTGCATAAGACTTGGATACAAAATCTGGATGTGGAAGTAGTGGTATTGTTGGTTATTTTAAGTTTTACCAAATAATTTATCAGATGTATCTTACAAACATTACTGTCGTAAACAATCGTGATCAGGTTTACTGTTGTTACATAGAAGTCAGTTTATTTCGTATTCGTTGCATGAATGAAAATACACTTTTATCAAAATTTTGCTACCAAGATTCTAACCGAGATCGATATAAAATACACCAAAAAAAAACTTACAAAACCTATTCTACAAATCTCTTGTGCTGTTCATGTATCAGCCAGGCAATATAGTTTTTGTAGGCGGTTAGCGTGGTCGATACATATCTGACCAGTGGTGGCACAGACGACCATAATAGAGTGGAGCACAAATGACAAGTGTCGATATGAAGTGTTTTATATATTTAAATATGTTAAATGCATATTGTTATAAAATAAGATTGATCACATTAATAAGAAAGTTTTAGTATTAATATAATAATAACAATATAAGTAAGTCAACGCAAATTGGATAAATTATAACAAAAATAATAAATGTGTAGTAAAGTTAAAATACCTACTACGAAAGTCCAATATTCCACTGTTTCCTACGAATGGAAATCGATTCATTGCCACCAATCAAGGTGCACAATGTGCGTTTCCAAATCAAATAAAAACAATGTCCTATAATTTGCGACATACTACGTCTTCAATTGGAAAATGAAAAATAAAAACTGATTGCAACAAGCCCCCAACAGGCAGCCTATGTTATACTGATGAGAGCTAACAATCTCGAAACTAGTCTACGGCTGCCGATGTACAACAGCCCTGCACTGATTACAGGCATCTAATTAATTACACGACAAATAGTGTGCAACTAAATTGTGATCAAACATAATAATTACTAGGAAAGTATACGAAATTAACATAGCTGTATTTTGGGAGTTTGCACAATTCAAAAGTGCTTATATTTCAAGTGAATGCTACTGAACTGTCTTAAATTGATGTTGAATAAATACACCACAAAACGCGTTTAGCTTATTTAACTTACTACACGTAGTATAGTAGTAGTTTGTCAATTGTGACCATTAGCAAAATCAAAATACCTACTTCTTTAGATGAATATGTTTGACAACACCTCCTATGAATCCACACAAAAAACCGCGGAAAAAAGGGGAATACAGTCTCCTACAATTAAATGGATACAATCCATGCTCAGAAGCAGAATTATTACCACAAGTGTGGGGAATGAGTCGGCTACGGTGACTGCAGTCAGGGGTTGTCCACAAGGTGGAGTAGTATCGCCCTTGCTGTGGTCAATGGTGGTCGATAATCTCCTACATAAAATGAGTAATTCAGGCTTCAACGTCCAGGGATGTGCAGATAACCTGGTCATCACTGTGAGAGGCAAAAATGAGGTCATGATTTCCAGCCTAATGCAAATTGCTTTAAATATAATATCCAAATGGTGCTCGTCAGAGGGACTCAATGTCAATCCAAGCAAAACAACTATTGTCCCGTTCACTAAAAGGAGAAAAATCAATCTTAGAACTCCTGTACTGAATGGAACGATACTAAATTTTTCCAGTGAAGTCAACTATCTAGAAGTAATCCTGGATCAAAAACTTACCTGAAACTCACATCTGGAAAGGACTCTTACTAAAGCAACAGAGCCAATATGGACGTGCCGTAGGTTGTTTGGTAAGACTTGGGGTCTACGACCGAAAATGACACATTGGTCTTATCTTTCGGTTGTCAGACCTATGGTAACCTACGCGTCATGCGTATGGTGGCCAAAAACAGAAGAAAAAATAGCACAGGAAAAGTTGCAGAAACTGCAACGCCATGCCTGTATAGGGACTACAGGAGCAATGCACTTGTGTCCCACAGCAGCTATGGAGGCTGTGCTTGACCTACGTCCCTTGCACTTGCATGTAAGGAAGGAGGCAGCACTCAGTGCCTTACGACTGCATCAGGCACATAAACCAGGCGATCTGGTTGGTCACTTAAGGATTCTGGAGGACTGCCCGTTTGACGTGCTAATTGAAAGCCGTCAGACGAGCAAGATAGAGGCACTGCGATTGGAACAAGGGTCACTCATCTGGTACACAGATGGATCTAAGATGGCTGAAGGAGTAGGAGTGGGCATAGCAGGGCCTAAATGCTATCCAAAGTCCTCGGTAGCACCCCAACCATCTTCCAGGCAGAAATTTACGCTATAGATCTGTGTGCCCAAGAATGCCTAAATAAAGGCATCCGAAGGGCAAAGATCTATATATTATCTGATAGCCAGGCAGGATATCTGAAAGCTCTAAGGTTCTATACCTTTGAGTCTAAAATTGCCTGGGAATGTAGACAATCCCTGAAGCAACTGGCCAACAACAACAAGGTTATCTTGATGTGGGTGCCAGGGCATGAGGGAGTACAAGGAAATGAACTTGCTGACAGCCTTGCAAAAAAGGATCTAAAGCACCATTCATTGGACCCGAACCGTTCTGTGGCCCGGCCAAGGGACACATAGCGGAGGAGATCCAAGAATGGGAAAAGGACCAGACAAACTTCTACTGGAGGAATACTCCAAGCCAAAGACAAGCGAAAAAGTTTATAACTTATTCGACAAAGAATACCACAAGGCTTCTCGAACTTGAAAAGTCCGAATTAAGGCTAATCGCAGGCCTTCTAACTAGCCACTGCCCCTTGAGATATCATCTCAAAAATATGGACAAGGCGGTAGACAACAAATGCAGATATTGCGATACTGCAACTGAAACTGCAGAACATATACTTTGTGAATGCAAGGTGTTAGTCCGCACTAGGCTAAAATTCCTAGAACAGGCGGAATGAACGCCTGAAGACATAGGGAAATTAGCCCCCAGGAAACTCACAAGCTTTGCAAAAAGCCTTGGAATCCTGGGCAACAACTAGATGTAGGGTAAATCACAAAAGATCTTTTAGATCGAAGTGAAGTAAGGCTGTTTTAAGCCAAACGACCCCATAAAACAATCTACAATCTAGACGAATATGTTGGCATACTAAAATTAAACTTCCCGCGGAGATGCCTAAACCGAACGTCTCAAGTGCAGTGGTGGCATATCAAAGATATAAAGTATTGACTGACTATGGTATGTTCTTGGAATGAGAACCGCAATTCTTGGAATGTATGATTTTAAAATATTTTTGTATATTTTTAATGTAGGATTTCCTGTTACTCTAGAAGGGACATCAAACAAGCAAAGCATATTGTAATATAGATCTTGCAAATGAATTCTGTTTACTTAGACTTTAAAGAAAAGAGACCACAGACCACAAACCGAAAACGTAATATTCCTGATTTATTGACTGTCTGATTCATACGCTGCCACTGGAAACAGCATCCTTACAAGAGCAGCTAGATAACAACCCCTGGATAACTTGATTTTAATGTGACACTTTCGCCACTCCCAGTTTAACACATGTTTTCGTGAATCGATATATACTGGTTTGTTAAGATTTCTCACGGGTACATTGATGATTCATATTGTTAAACATATATCTAAAAATATTTATGGCGAAGATTTACATGTACACATTACCCATTAGTAAATGGTAACGATTTGATATTATTTAAAAAAGATGAGAATAAAGTCAAAATATACATACGGGGTGGTTTAATGCAGGAGAATTAGAGGCTATTAAATATGTATAAAGAAATATAACAATTTTTAAATGCAGGCAGATAAAATAAGTAATAATCAGAGTGAATTGTCGAATTACAAATCTAGCAGTTGACTAGAAAAATACATTCCAAGTTAGAACTTAAGTTGGAATGTGCTTTTAGAGGACAAAATATCAGAACATAAACATTTCAGTCACAAACTCCTCTATAAAGTCCTTATTTTAATATAAGGAACGTAACCAGACTGCAACCAAGAGCTACTCTTCGGGCCATGTGTCTCGCCGAGCGATGAATTACGAGTTACAAGCCTGGCGCGTTAATTGTAATAATTGCACATTACCCATAGAAAGCTTAATGCTTCGATTGCAAAAAACACCGGCCTAGAGACTTCCTACTTACTTGCAGACTGCAGTTTTGAGCTGTTGGCTCTCATCAGTGCAAGGTAGAAGTATTTTTAGCCGTAGAATCCGAATCAGAAATAAAAAATAGGGGTTCCAGTTTTAGATTTCAAAGTCACCCCCGCCCAACCTACAAGGCGGGTGACTAATTTTAACACTAATGTCTATCCTTCGCGGAATAATTAAATTTTGATTAAGGACATTTTTTTCGTATAGTGCTCATTATTCGAAAGTTTCAGGTTAATATGGTTAATGGTTAATATGTATATTATCTCTATTAAATACTAATATTTATTGTGGCATAGAGCCGCGGACTAGATTTTTTAGAGGGATCTATTGTACTTATCAGTGATAAGTTTTTTTGCCAAAGTTAAAATATTAATAATAATGTTTACTTACAGAAAATGATGCACATAATACTAAGCGGTATTATAAATATATATTTTAATCTTTTGTTACATAGCTATACATAACCTATTAATCACATATTAAGTGTCATATTGTTAAATTTGAAACATATAGTTTGTCCTGTGTCAGTTGTAGTATTAAAGTGTTGTATTTGTGAATCATGACAGAGAAACGAGAGCAACTGACAATTTATCCCGTAAGTATAAGATACAGTTACGCCCCGAGATATTGAGCTAGTTTACTTTTTTGTCGCGAGCACTACAACGCAATTCCGGGCTAACATGCCATGACTATGCTACACTCTGTGCCCTCTTTGAACTTATAACTTGCTCCTTACAGTATCACTTCTAGGGAAGTTTGCCGTGTAGCAATACCTATATATAATATTTATTAATACGTTAAATTGTTTTCCCTTTAATTCAATCATTTAATTTTTATTTTTTAAATCAATGAAAATTTTCCTCTTCTGTCTTAAAACAAATTCTCAGCTTTCTTTTAAAAAGCGAAATTGATTTTATGTCTTTAATAGCGTCGTTTATTGCAAGTAAAAAGTCTTTTCAAAATTAAATGTCAACAATTTATGATTAAACCAATTTTCTATAGTAGTTAAATCAGTTTCTACGATGTTTTTTAGTTCATCCCACATGCCAGCTATGTATAAAATGCAGTATCATCGGCTAAGCTGGTTATTTTGCCTATGCTTTGCAAGAAAAATATTCTATTTACATAAACTGAAAATAGTAATGGTCCTAACATCGTGCCTTGTGGTACTCCATACTCGACATTTAGTGACTCACTCAGTGTGTCCTTTACTCTCACAGACTGGATTCTGTTGGTTAAATAATTTTTGAAAAATTTTAGGCAGGTGCCTGTGACTCCTCAATATTTCAGTTATCTGTAAGACTGGTATATTTCGTTTTGCTTCTCAAATATATTTTATATTGCATGTCCTTGTTTCGGCATGTTAATGAAATAGTTCTATTTTGAAATGTAGAGATAAATCATGCATAACTTTGCCATTTATCTGCTAAGTTGGCAACCTAAATATTTGAAAGTGCAATAGTTCGTTAGAATTATTGAAGCGACAAATGTGATACAATTTTGACACGATATAAGGCCACTTCAAATTACTAATGAACCTGTACGTGTGCAAAATATTTCAATGCACGTGTTAAAGTTTTTGCTGGTGATTATCCACATCCAATAGAATTTAATTCACTTTGCTTTCGCTAATGTAGCTAGTCATAATGACGAGGACTTTAGCAACTCCGCAAATGGTAAATGCTACAGAACGAAATCCGGCAAAGATATATTTCAAATACTTGAGAAATTAGAGAAACCACAACAAGTTTAATTTTATTCCGCTTAATTGGTTGTCTGTGAGAGCAAACTAGTAGAACTAGATAATAATTACTTTGTTCAGAACAAAGCAGTGACAGTGCACGATACTAATTGGAATAAGCTCTTTGTTTTAAAACGTGGTTAAGCAAGTTGAAAAAGTGATTTGTATGGCAATCAGCTATTCTTGAAGTGTGATGGTTTCTACGAAGATCTGGAAAGTTGGCAGTTTTGTTTCTCTTGAATTACTTATCGATTTATCCCCAATTACTTGACATCAGCTTCACACACATCAAAGCATGTTTTGTTTTACATGTAAAAGCTGCATTGGACGCAGTTTTCGCCAACAAAGTTGACATGAAATGCCCAAATTTTCAACAATGAAATAAATGTATATTTCAATATTAACATAACTAATATGCACTTAGTATTGATTTAGTTAATAACACTCAGGTTCTAAGTTATGGAAAGACTCGTACAAATGTATTTTTCGAGAGAAGGTTACTTACCCTAGTCAGATGGGTGTCGTAAGTTTAAGTTCAAAAGATCGCTGCCCGCGAAAGATATCAAGCAACGGGTGACAATCCAATTTGTGGTAGGTAGGGGAAAATTTCGTAGAGAAGAATATAGTAATATACCCTAAAGCGTACGATGCATAGATACTCATCCCAATAAAAATGACATCAGGTCTAATGTAATTGAACATAATCTTATCTCTAGTCAGTGGTTTTTTTCTGTTAAAAAATAATACCTACCCTTTAAGTCCGTTTGAAATGAAAATATTAGAACATGTGCTTTATTGTACAAAAATACGGCAACCTGGCCATCCCAGCTATAAATATCCCATAAAAGCACAAGTTTCCATTAAAACATCCATGCCATACAATAATTCAAATAACATACCTTAAAGAAACGTGAAGTGATCATCGAAAATACAAAAATCCATACAGATAACGTGTTTTACAACTGACCCTACGACCATCTTCTTCCTTCAAATTCCCACCTTCTCACCAACTAACTGACATAATTCAAATTTTTGTTAAAAGCCCCTGTTAATTTCTATCATGTAAACGAAACTAGACGTAGTGAATTATTAGCCATACCTGCACATAATTTAACGCTACAAGGAAACTCACCTAATCTTATGGATATAAAATGTTACAACAAACTACTAGTTGAATTGAAATTTATCGATTATATGAAATAATTTAAGAAAACAGCATGTAATTATAAAGTAGGCAATCTGTATATTACCCCATATTAAATACCTTTATATACAGGGTGTCTCACGGGGAACTGAATCATTTCATCAAAATAGCCATGATTAGACAATCAGTCATTATCTTATGTCAAAAAATGCCAGCACGTTTAAATTACACCGGCGAAGATATTTTAAATTTCTTTATTATTTATGGAGAATGTGATAAAGTAATATCGAGAACTTGCTACTCGATATCCAGAAAAACGGAAACCGTCACCAAACACTGTAAAACGCATACTGGAATATTTTAAAAATTATCTATCAAGGCAAAAATTCAAAGAAGAAAGCCTATTGTTGATGACACAAATATTGAAATATTCATTCTGGGATATTTTCATGCATTTTCAAGGATGTCATTAAGACAAGCTGCTCTGGAATCGGGACTATGCAAGGATTCAATTCACAGAATCTTATTAAAACATAAGTTTCACCCGTTTTCATTCCATATGGTTCAAGGATTAAAGGAAACAGATTTCCTAAGAAGACAGAATTTTTGTGACTTTATTATGGTCACGAGGGTCACGATTCTTATTTGGGAAATATTATATGGACAGATGAAGCAAAATTTACTAAAAATGGACTTTTTAACAGACACAATTCGCATTATTGGAGTGACTCAAGTCCTCATATGTTCAGAGAGCGAAACATTCAGGAAAGTTGGCAGTTCAATGTTTACTGTGCCATAAGAAACGATAGAGTGATGGCATTACAATTTTATCAGGAAAATCGAAAAAGTAAATAAAATTTTCTCTTCTGCTAATATGTATAGGTAAATTTTTGTTTTTTTTTTTAGGTTAATTTGAATAATAACTATTTAGAAAATTTACCTCTCACCGAACATGGAAACATTTTTTATCGGCACGACGGTGCTCCCCCACATAACGCATATTTAATTAATAATTATTTACAAGAAACTTTTTATGATCAATGGATTGCCAATAATGGACCTTTCTCATGGCCTCCTCGCACGCCCAATTTATCAGTTCTGGATTATTTCATTTCGGGAACTATTAAAATTAAAGTTTATGAGAGCCCATTAACAACCATTGAAGATTGTATGCAAAGAGTAAGAAATGCATTTCAAAACATATCACAGGATTCAATTAGAAGAGCTACCCATGAGGAACTAATCCGAAGGTTCGAAGGCGGAATTTTGAGTAATTATTAAAATAAAATGACATGATATTTTAAATTGATCTTATCTCTGCTATTTTAGTTAATGCCATATCTTCAATTCGATTAATACGCATGTTACAGTGCTAGTGCTATTTTGCGTTTTTGTGGATATCGAGTAGCAAATGTGCTGCAAGCTCTTGATATTACTTTATCATATTCTCCATAAATAATAAGCAAATTTAAAAAGTTTTCGTTGGTATAATTTAAACGTGCTGTCATTTTTTGACATAAGATAATGACTGACTGTTTCTAATCACGGCTATTTTGATGAAATGATTACAACAATTCATGAATTTCTAATAAAATCGCAAATATTTCAAAAAGTTGTAACTTTAACCCCCACAATGCTAATATCAGAAAAAAGGGAATTCAATTTTACACAACTTGACGTTAAATAATAGAGGGTGTTCTATTTGACCTAAACAGGTTATCGCGGTTTGAAGTTGACAAAATGTAACGCGAAAAACGGAACACTTGGTATGATATTATTGAATTTATTTCAGTTGTAGAACGTAGTTCTCGTTGTGTTCTTCTTACGTGACAAGAAGCAAATGAGGATCTTTTACACGAGAAAGTTAAAATGGTTCTTGCAAACCGTTGCACCTGTCAAATTTTCTATAAAATGTCAAATATCTCTGAAACGGCTAGGTTTAGGTATAGGATATGCATATTTTCGACTCAAAATTTTATGCTCTTTTCGAAAACCCTAAAATATATAGGGTGTTCCATTTGAAATAAGCAAGTTGGTATCGACTTCCGGTATAAGCGGACCGACATTAGTAATTATCTAAATTTTCAAAATTTTCTGATGCGTACTTTTCTCTATATCGATCGATTGAGTTCCCGGTGAGACACCCTGTATAATTACCTGCTATGCTACTGTTTGTTGTATTTAATTGTAATTACCCATTTCTTATAATCCTATACTGATTTCTTTCTTCCTTCGACATGTTATGTACCCCTGTCATTTAAAACTAAATACTTTCTTATTATACAGTGCTGTACATTACCGAAATGTAGATAAAACTCAAAAAGAAAACAAAATTCTCAAAAAATGTAATGTATTATTTTACTTATTAATCTAAGATGAAATGATCCCTGAATAACAAATTAACATTTATCTATCTGGAAAAAATTGGCAAGACCCTATTGCGCATTTACAAATATATATAACACTGAAATATTGATCACAACGTAATGCATATATTTGCTTATCATATCGCGTGCCGAATAGATGATTCTAGAAAATGACTACATAATGAGGTCGATACATCTTATTCGTGATGCATCACGAATAACGATTCCCGAGAAAATAACATATTTCTTATCTAATATTAAAATTTTCAACCCTGCAGCTTGAGCTTATATTACTTTAGCCGTAAACGAATTTAATTATCAGATGGATGCTTTGTAAAAGAAAACAATAAGTTTCTAATGAAAACTCTCTGTAGTCGTCATGAAGGTTTATTTATTTACGTCGTAATTAATTTCAAACAAAAGTTGATCAGTCAACATTGAAGCAAATAGACTAATTCAAGATTTTTGCTCTGTGAATTTTCAAAATTAAACGAACTTAAAACGAGCATACTTATCTTAAATTTTGTAAGAACATTTATTTATTAACTGATTCGTGTACATGTTTCTATAAGTTTAGATAAATTTTTTAATAAACGATATTGATGTTTCTTGTTTGGATAGATCTCGAAACCTCACACAACGCCAACACAAACTAATGTAGGCAAAGCCAAGGGAATTAAAAAAGTTTCCTTACGTTGCGTAGTCTGAACTACAGTTCAGGCGTAGGTAGTGTTATATTTTAATACGTTATAATGTAGAGCAAGGGCTAGAAGCTGGGTCTTACTTCATAGAAAACTTTAGTAGTTAAAATACTCCTGAATTTTTGTTAAATAACTGTTTCTAGTCACACCAGTTAACAAGAATTTTGATCATTCAGTTAAAACTTTATAACAAATTGCAGCCCATATAAATTAGAGCAAGTTTGCACCGAAATCAGGGATGAAATCCTTTTTAGGTCACCTTGATGGGTGGCAATGAATTTAGTTCCTTTTACAGTAAAACACCCTGTACTAGGGCGCATTCTATTAGAAAATAATTCCTATTTTTATTTCAAATTTATGTAAACATTATTTTTATAACAACGATTAAACAGTAATTATCATTACATCCTACAAGAAATTAAATTCAACACAAAATTACCAGCTTTTCGAATGTTTTAAAATATCGAGACATAAGTTTAGATAAATATAAAATAACGCTTAAAAATTGCCTTAACATAAGGTGTTAGTTCTTATCTAAATTGCCATTCGCCTCCTGCCGCTATCTACCGTTAATCATATAAAATCGCGAGCTGGATTTATTATGCGGTCTTCGAACTACATGCCCGTCGATGAGTGTTTCCTCTTCGAGTTTATGACCAAACTATTTGGTGGACAAGTTATTTACACATAATGAATCTTTGTACCAAATGGAAATAATCTATCATTTTCGCATATTAGAGGCTACTCTTCGGGTTTTTTATTATCACCCAAAATTACCGTCGTATTATTCGAATTAGGAGACGCTAACGGCATCTTCAGCAATAAAATGTGAACTTACGCAAGCATAGACGAAGGCCCCGATAGAACCCCGGAGAACGACCTAGAGGTTTAAATTGCCTTACGTAAATTTGTTTCGGATTCTGCGTTATTATTTAAAAATTGAATTTACATTCTGGTTTCGAATGGTTTGTCGTTGTTGTCGTTTGGCGTGTTTGTGGTACTGAAAGAAACATTAAATTTTTTATGAAATATTAGTTTTGATTTTTAAAAAGAAAATAGGATAAAATCATATTACAATTTGCTCAGTTATTATTTTCAATAATAATAATGATAGTTCAAATGTGCTTTTAGAGGGCGGAATATTAAACATAATATTTTTAGTCGCAAACGCCTCTATAAATCCTTATTTTACTATAAGGAAAGTAACCAGACTGCAACCAAAGTTACAAATCTGGCGCGTTAAGTGTAATAATTGCATATTACCATCAAAACGCTAATGCTTCGATTGCCACAAACACCAGCCGAAAGACTGATCCTACTTAAAGGAGCTCCCTTTAAGTAGGATCTCCCTTTAAGTAGGATCAGTCTTTCGGCTGGTTTTTGCTGCAATCGAAGCATTAGCGTTTTGATGGTAATATGCAATTATTACACTTAACGCGCCAGATTTGTAACTTTGGTTGCAGTCTGGTTACTTTCCTTATAGTAAAATAAGGATTTATAGAGGAGTTTGCGACTAAAAATATTATGTTTAATATTCCGCCCTCTAAAAGCACATTCGAACTATGCTAAGCCAAGTCAGGCTATTTATTTTTTGATTGCAACAGACACTGGACCGCTGGATGGCGCCTGCTGGCTGTTTTACATGTCGCTATTTTAAAAATACCGGGATGTACTATAGTCAAAGGATTCTCATGTCGGTCGTCGCATATCTACCTTGCACTGACGAAAGCCAACAGCTCGAAACTGCAGTCTGCAAGTGGTATGTGATGACTGGCAAGGGAGCTCCTATAAGTAGGATCAGTCTTTCGGCTGGTATTTGTTGCAATCGAAGCATTAGCGTTTTGATGGTAATATGCAATAATTACACTTAACGCGCCAGATTTGTAACTTTGGTTGCAGGCTGGTTACTTTCCTTATAGTAAAATAAGGATTTATAGAGAAGATTGCGACTAAAAATATTATGTTTAATAATAATGATGTTAGGTAAAAGTTCACCTGTTGAATATTTTATTAGGGAGATTTACGTTTGCTAAATAATAAGTTTATATCATTGAGCTGGATATTTTCAGAGTTTATGCAATGACTAGCGACTTTAACTTCAGTTATACTTCAGTTAATGTACCAACAGTGGCTTGCAGTGTGCCTATTGGCACGTAAGATTTCACAAGAATATTGTACAATTCAAATTATTGTGTTAGGTCTCTCACCGGCGATATACCTAGTTTTCTATGATTGTTTAATAACGATCCGTCACTATAATTATTCTACGAACTACAAAAATACTCCGGCGGTCTATGCTTGGGCCCATTGGTCCGGTATACTTTGCTTATATTCTAGGGAGTTACCTTTCGATGAAGCTCTGTCTGTTTAAATTACATCGATCAACTACGGTTTACGTTGGTGGGCAGTCATACAGAATTTAGTAGTAGTAGTAATCAATTAAAGAGTATTTCCTCAACATCCTATAATATTTCACACGAGTGTTTAATTTTCATTTACCACTTAAGTTCGATAATGCACGAACATTGACATAATTATTGTCCTCTGTTTTGCATTAAGTTTATTTTATCGTAGCGATTGATACCACACTAATTTTCAACGATCATTTAACTGGCCATTGCCACATCTCTAATTACAACCAAAATAATACGGAAATACTATTGCATAACATGGTTCTTGTTTTCATGTACATGCTTTCCTATATAATATTTAGACAATTGTCTTAGATATTTGAATTGTTTAACTTCGTGTTTGACTATTTGCTGCAACAATTGTTATAAAATAAAATGGTTTCTGTGACTATTGTCCCAACGATTACTGTCTATTCTAATAATAATAATAATAATAATAATAATAAATGGTCTTTTATTAGGCGAAGAATAGTTGTTAAACTAAACTTGGCCTAACAAAAGACCATTTATTATTATTATTATTATTATTATATATACCAGTTTTTATTTTTAGTTGCATTCAATGATCAACCTAATTTATACAACAGTATTATATTTATTCCTGCAATAATTTTATAATTATGAATTATGTTTAATTGAAACATAAGCCAGTTATAGATTAATAATTTAGATTCTCATTTCCTGTGATGTAATTTTATTTTGAGTATGTCAATTGTTTAGTTATATAAAACTCAAATTAAATTATGTATAAGAATGTTCTGAATATTATAGAGAATGATAAAATATGAAAAATCATACTCATAGCATAATAAATATAATATAATACACAATGAAACGTTAAATTTGTTTCGAGGGTAGCAAAGGCGAAATTTATAATATAAATTGTTATTTCCTCCGTTATAGAGGTTTCACAATGGGCTCTTTTATACATTCAGGAAGCACTCTTGTTTTCAATAAACCACATCAGATAAAAAGTGAATAATATTTTTTAGTATCCCTACGTTATTTGTTGTTGGTTCTCTGTTACACCCAGCATGTGCAAAAGAAATAGGTAGTATATGCAATAAAAGGGTTATTACCAATGATTTATGCGTTGTTGTGGAGATATTTAAAACAGCCTGTCCTGAGCGGTTTATTGAATTTTAATTATGAATTTTATTTATGTACTTATCCAGTATCTTCGAATGTGTTTATCAATGAAGCTTAGAAGTATTGAGGTTGGTGTGATGAAAAATTTATTTTCACCTATTATTTACTTCTAGATTATCAGTTAACAATAAGAATAATCACTTTTTTGAACGCAAAAAAGGATCAACAATAATATAAGGGTGATATCAAATAAGCAGTATGGTTTTCAAACTGGTATTGGTACAGAATACGATCTTTTAGACCTGGTACAAAACGTGGTCAATAATCTAGATGAAATAAAAAATGTTTTAATGTCTTTCCAGACCTAGCTAAGGCATTTGACACTGTATCCCACTCACTGTTATTAAAGAAATTAAATAATATAGGTGTACGTGACCCGGTTCTAAATTTATTTAAAAACTACCTTTCAAACAGAAAATAAAGAATAAAAGTAGACAATTCCTTTAGCAATTATTTAACAATTAGCATGGGTGTACCCCAAGGTGCCATACTTGGGCCAATCTTGTCTTTGGGTTTATATAAATAATGTAACCTCTATACCAAACTTGGAAGCAAATATAATCCCATATGCAGATGACACGGCGATTGTATTTACCGGTAAGTCATGGGACATATTATACGAACAAGCTGAAAATAACCTAAAATTGATTGGTAAGTGGTTAAATTCAAATTTATTAAGTTTAAACATAGACAAGACTAAAATGATAGCTTTTACAATTACAACTGATGACCAACCTCTGAAACAAAATATAACGCTGTACAGTGAAATTTGCTCAGAACACAAGATTGTCAATACCCCATTATTAAAAAAGTTGAATGTATCAAATACCTAGGTATCGTTGTGAATCAACACGTAAACTGAAGGGACCATACTTGCTATGTGGCAAAGAGAATTAAACAAATAATGCGTAAATTCTATCAACTATGGGATATTTTAGCCAAAAAAAACTTATTAATAGTATATAACTCGCTAGTGGAGTCGATTTTAAATTACTGTATTATAGTCTGGGGTGGATTATAAATAATGCACTACATATCCAAGCTAGTTGCACAAAATTCAATAATCAAAATACTGCCCAAAAAAACATTTCCTATTCTCTTCTAGCCCAATAAAATGGGACGAAATTTGTCGACTTGGATGAAATAATTCAGAGCGGGCTGAAATTTTGGGAACAGGCTTATTTTGTGGTAATTTTTGACATATCAAAAGTTCCCACCTGTAGACGCCGGTGGAGGTAAAATAAATTCGTTTTTCGCAAAAAACTCTGAAAGTATCAATTTTTCTGTAAAATATGTACACATAAAAATTATAAGTAATAAAAATTCACACAAATTTATGTTTTTTAACTTCGTACGACCTATTGGAGCCGGGATAGACATTTTTGCAATTTTGGCAGTTTTGCGACGCAAAACGCAAAAAATGATCATTCGGATCGTAAGATGTTTCAAATGAAGGTTGTAGAAAATTCGATTGCGAAAAATTTCCTTTTATTTTACATTACCATTCGATCAATATTGACAAAGATATGAATTTTTAAACATCTTTATAGCGCGTGTTATAATCTCTTCTCGTCTATCAGCACTATAAAAAATATAAAAAAATTATTTCAAAATTTAAAAAATAAATCAAACTTCATGTGCACCATGTGACAAGTAATAAAAAAGTAATTACCATAGTCAAATTATTCAAAAACACAGTTTTTCAAAAATAATTCTGGAAAAATTCACGCTCAATCGATAGTTCTCAAACAACATGCCTTCATCGTCAAACTTCACCAAACAGTCAAATTCACAATTTTAGGACTCGAATCTGTTCAAAAACCCACCTTAAAAATATCAGCCCCAAATAATCTTAAAATTTATCAAAACCACTATTCCTACTTATGATCACAACATTCTATCCCGATTCGTTAATTTTCCATAAACATTTTTAATTCCAAATTTCAACTTTTTGCAAAACTATTGCGCAATGTTGTGCAATATTGCGTAACCGTGCCGATAGACTGGACGGTACCATTTCCAGCTCTAAAAAGGGGGTAGGAACGTTCGTGCCTGACTTTCGGGGCACGACAAACGCAACCGTTCTATCTTATTAAATAACCGAGCTCCGAGAGCCCAAATCAAGTTAGTTCCTTCGGTGTTACTCGTGATAGTCAAGTCCAGTGTCCGCGCTACTTCCAAGGCCGCAATTTGTAAAAATGAGTTCTAAATTTAAATAATAATATTCTGCCCACGCGCATAAATAAAATACCAGTGAATTTTTTCAGAAACAAAAAACGCTTAAATAAATTTTAAAAAGCCGCTGCCCAAGGAATCACTACTTCCACATCCAGATTTTGTAGCCAAGTCTTATACACACTAGATCCCTATGTAATATTTTATTCCCCTTAATAATAGAGTGGGGGTGGTAGAGAGGGTGACTAATGTAAAAAAAAAATTAGAAGCCCTTAGTTTTCGTATACCCAGTAAATCCCAATTTAATTTTTTATTCCCTTAAACAATAAGGTAGGGGTGGCAATGGGGGTGGTAGAGGGGGTAACTAATGCCAAAATAAGTTTTAGAGGCCCTTGGTTCTCGTACACACATTAAATCCCAATTTAATTTTTTACTCCCTTTAATAATAGGGTAGGGGTGGCAAAATTTTTTGTGACGTGTGGAGGTGGTATTGGGGCTGATAGTGGGGGTGGGGGGGTGGCTGATGTCGAAAAAAATTTTGAGACCTTGACTTTTCGTACATGCCCTAAATTGCAATTTTATGGACTCTTACCGACTTGCTTTGATTATTTACCCCATTTACCCCCGAACCTTTTAATAGTATTAGATCAAAATATAATCTAGTTCCAGATATCGTTACAATACATAAGTGTACCAAATTTCAAGTCAATATCATAAACGGTTCCAGAGTAAACGTGCGCACAAAAAAGTTACAGACAGACCGACAGACAAACCGAGAGATAGGACATTTTTTCGCTCAAATTTAAAATCTCGACGTTTCATGACATTTTAAACCTATTTCAAAAAAAATATATATACAGGGTGTTACTCTCGGCCCTGCCAGTGAGTTTCAAAATTTCTAAAAAATTAAAATAAATAATTCTATTAAACAAAAAGTGATTCAACCATTCTGGTCGTATACATGATGTAGCTGTCGACCCTGTCCAACAGTTTTAAGGCTACCCCCCCCCCCCGAACTTCAAAATAGAAACAAATAATGGCATCTACAGCCTCAGGAGTCTCCAGCTTGAATTTCCAAACCAAAATATATTATTTTTCACCAAGGTCGAGGATGTTAGGTGTTCACGTGCTATCAGAATACTTATTTCATGATAAAATCGATATAAACTCCAAAACGATAGATCGTACGTATATAGTGTACCTATCTAATGAATGTTAAAGATACTCAAACTTTAAACATGTTGGTACATGTACAAAATCGTTTTGGTAACGAGTGAATGGAGATAAAAAGGAAACACATGAAAAATATTTTCAAGTGAATTTAGAAAAACAGCTATTTTTTATGGGTTTTAGACAACAGTGACACTAAAGGCTGAATGGTTCATGAGTTACAGCTGTTTAAATCTATAAGTAAAAATTTCTTTATTATTATAAATTAAGATTTTCCTGCAAGAACTTACTTAACAATTTTTTATATCCATCTATCCAAATTTTATCATTTTATTGGACTATTCTGAACAACCTTATAAAGAAGCAGGCCTACTTAGAGTAACAATCATTCATGTCACTGTTTGTTGTGGGCCTTTAAGGCCAAGGAGAAATTTATTCAATCCCTTAATTATTGCACGAGGTTTAAAAAAAATTAAAACATTAATGTTCCTAAATTTAATAAAGCCCATGCACAAAGATTTGTGTTCTTCCATGGCTATAAATTGTTTAACGGCCTTCCTTTAAATATAAAAAAACTGATGTTAAAAAATTTGTAAATAAAAACTGCAGATATTTGATTGACTTAAATGCTTGTTCTATTACTGATTGCTTTAAAAGTTGTAAGCATTTTATTTATTTATCTATAGAGAGAGTTTACTCTCTTCCTCCTTTCTGGTTAAGTATGTTTTAGTATCTAGAGAAGTAAGTATATGGATTGTATTAAATATTTGAAATTAAGAGAATATCTAAGTTGATACTACAAAGAACACAGACCCACAAACATACTTTATAGAAGGTTCAAATGTGCTTTTAGAGGGCGGAATATTAAACATAATAATTTTAGTCGCAAACTCCTCTATAAATCCTTATTTTACTATAAGGAACCTAACCAGACTGCAACCAACAGCTACTCTCCGGGCTATGTGCCCCGCCGAGTGCTGAATTACAAGTTACAAGCCTGGCGCATTAAGTGTAATAATTGCATATTACCATCAAAACGCTAATGCTTCGATTGCAACAAACACCAGCCGAAAGACTGATCCTACTTAAAGGAGCTCCCTTGCCAGTCGTCACACACCACTTGCAGACTGCAGTTTCGAGCTGTTGGCTCTCGTCAGTGCAAGGTAGGTATGCGACGACCGACATGAGAATCCTTTGACTATAGTACATCCCGGTATTTTTACAATAGCGACATGTAAAACAGCCAGCAGGCGCCATCTAGCGGTCCAGTGTCTGTTGCAATCGAAAAATAAATAGCCTGACTTGGCTTAGCATAGTTCAAATGTGCTTTTAGAGGGCGGAATATTAAACATAATATTTTTAGTCGCAAACTCCTCTATAAATCCTTATTTTACTGGTTAGGTTCCTTATAGTAAAATAAGGATTTATAGAGGAGTTTGCGACTAAAAATATTATGTTTAATACTTTATAGAAGTTTAGGTGGACCATCTGTATCATAATATAGTATTTTATATGAAAATTGTATTTAGATACCAATGTACTATATTTGAATAAAAATATTTACTATGATAATAATAACTGAGCAATTTCCTTTCCTTCGTCTTCTTTTTCTTTTCCAACTTTGTTACTCTTCTCACCACACCAAAAATACTGAGGCTAAAAGCAACAATGTTGCAGGAGCTGTTACTATCATAGAGCTTCACAGCTAGAAATTTCAAACATTGAGACAAAGGGAGGAAGCTAAGAATTAAAAAAACTGCTTAGAAGATGCGACTTTAAAGGCATATGGCACTGAGACCAATATCATCATAGTGTACTTAAATAATAGCAAAACAACCACAGATAAGATTCGTGAAATATGCCGAAGAAAATATGTAGACCTGGAAGAATAACCTAACTGCTATGATGATGCTACGCAAGAATAAAGTTAAGGATGTGAAATTGCGATGGTACAGTGAGGCTACAAAATTCATTCTCTAGCAACCATCTTTTATTGTAAGCTTGAAAGTTATAACTGAATAAATTGAACAGAACCTATTCAGTAAATATTGGAGGGGAATTTGGTTAATCTCAGCGGGATACAGCCATGCAGCCATATAGCTCCAAACAGCGCCGCCTAATGAACATCATCTATTTATGGTGACAAGTAATAATATTCCTCTCACAGATATCGAGGAGTGCGTCAGAAAAATTTAAGCCGGAACACACCTGGTCCAGATGGCATTTATGGCTGATATTATTGTAAGCCCTATTTCCGCATTTTTCTCAAGCGTTCAATAGTTTCCTTGAAGATTCCACAAAATTTCTTGATGTTTTGTGCCAAAGAGTAACTTACCTTGTATCCAAAAAAATAAACTTGATAATCCTGAAAAACTACAGGCCAACCATTGCTTGTTTGCGATCTGCAAACTTCCCACGTAATTGATATATAGAAAATCCGTGAGTACTATAAGATAATGTAATTGCAAGGCCGAGCGGACCGGGTCTGGTTTGGTTAGAAAACAAATTTTAGACTTAACCTACACAACTTTTACAAAATGTAGATAAAAGCAAGTAATAAAGTTTTAAACAACTTGAACTACAGACTTACTTTTAAAAACGTTTTCACTCTGCATTTTTTTACCTTTTACAGTTGACTCAGGCACCTCAATCCAAACGAGGTACCTTTTGCGAGATGTATGAACGCCGGGCTGCGTAAGGGTGGCCTAAACTTTGATTTTAGGAATTTTTTATTTCAAAAGGCTTTGATTTTATTAAATATTTATAACTTATTCTACATGAAAATATCATTTTATAAAAAATAAAATATATAAATAGAGCATATTCACAAAAATGTAAGTACTTATCAAAATATCAAAACTAAATTGTACAATAATTTCAGGAGAAAGTAATAATTATTACAGAATAAGGCAGGAAGAGGAGAGAAACACTGCGTCACCGATAAATGTACTATGGCATTAAGGAGAAAATAAAAATGAAAATAAAATAAGTCAGGATAATCAGATAAATTAAAAGTATTGAGCCTAGGTTTAGATTAAGTATAATCTCTAATATTTAAAATATATGTGTATAAATATCTACTTAGATGATATTATATTGAAATTATCAATTACAAAGGTTTTTAATTTCTTTTTGAATACGGTAATATTTGATATATTTTTATGCTTACAGGCATCATATTATAAAAAGAGAAAACGCCACATTTGATGGCGAAAAAAATTTCTCCCACCCCTTTCCTTACTGGCAAAAAATGGCTTTTTCTAAAAATAATAACAACGATAAATTGGTTATTTCCATTTGTTTATTTATGGCGAAAATTGAAAATGAGCGGAACTCAAAGTTAGTACATTAGTACACAATGTCACGTGTGCTGCGCGATTTGCGAAAAAAAATGCGTAAGTTACAGCAATTTTAATTTTATTTACGTTTATCCTTCCCCCTCCCCCCTAATCAACATCTTGAAGCGACTTGAAATTTGGACACAGTACTAAGGCCCTAAGTGTCTATTGGACGAATTTAAAGACAAAAATGTACAAAAAGAAAAGAATAACAAACGCGACAAAAAAGTTACAAACAGAGAGGAAGAGGGACACAGGAAAGATTTAAAGACACATAAAGTGTGAAATATCAGTAAAAGTGGACAAGGCAAGCGAAAGTTATAATTGGTGAAGTTTGATTACAGAGGTTGCTTAACAAGAAGCTATGTCCCTGATCCATGTAATCGAGGAATTTGGAAGCATACCACACTTCCGGTATAACATATACCATTAAATATTACTTTGGATTTTTTTATGCATCCTTCGTCAATAAACAAGTCAAATACACATTTAATGTAACAATAATTAATGTATGTATTCAAAGTAAATATATAAATATTACATATTCATGATCTATAATTAAAAAAATGATTACCGGAAAATGTCCAAATGTTTTACGGTAAATTATTCAGTCAGCTTCCTGTTTCGCACACACCACAATTATCCGACGCATGAAACAAATAATTTTCAGGAGAAAGGAATGTCTATATGTGTATCTGTGTACTAAATGGACGGAACATGGAAAGGATTCTTTAACAAAAACAAACGAAAATATGCGTGCTTGACCTTTAACACCTCTGAAACTCTGGATGTAATATTTAATATCACAGCAGAATGTAGTAATGGTGCGAAATTACATTTGCTTAATGAGACTTTTTTTCTTTCAGTGGCCTAGTTTTTGCTTATTTAAATAATAGGTTTTCTGGTATTTTATTTACTTTTTAAAACTAAGCTACGTTATTTCTAATTAATAGTCTTTAGAGAAATGTACATTAGAATTTAAATCCATTAATATGTTCAACATTTTCTGCTAGACATATTGCAGATAAATTATTCTTACATATCTTCCGAAATTTAGTATCGCTTTTTGACCGAGATTGTATATTCGCCATAAATAATGGTATTATGTTCCGAAGGAAATTTCGTTACACTATTTTCCTTTTAACGTATATGATTGTATGCATAAAGTGCTGAATTTGATAAATTAATTAGTATTTGCAAGTACGATACGCTAACAAGGCCATTAGTCTTCTAAATGGCTTATAAATATAAACGAAAACAGACTGGAAATTAATTACGGAGCTGTCAGGAATTATTTATTATTTATTCATTAATTACAGATTATCAGTTTTATATTGATTTTTAATATATCACGTTAATTGTAATTGAATTACATTAATAGGTTTTAAATATTTTGTTGTTGTTTTGATCATAGAAAATTTAATTAGAAATAATATTAGAACGTTATTTTCACCTTCTAATCTCTATATTAAGACAATATAGAAGTCAAAAGTTCTTCAATATGTACTAGTAGTTGTTGAATGAAAGTGAAGCAACTTCTAAACTTTGCATCCTATTTTAAAGAAAAAAGTCCTAAAAATGTTCAAAAACAAGGAAATTATTGCATATTGCAACTAAGATCGATAAATATATAATAAATAAATAACACCACATGTAATTACGATCCCCTTTATACCGGAAGGCTCTAGAAGAGCCTTGTGTGGTAGGGGGCTACACATTTAGAGACAAGGGACACATACCCAATATCCGTGTATAGTGGAAAAATCCCTCTCACAGTATTTTTCACTGCCACGACCGGGAATCGAACCCGGAACTTTTGGGTGAGAGGCAAGTGCGCTTACCTCTCGACCACCAGTCATACTAAATGAAAAGTTCTTTTCAGATAAATTAACAACTTTTCAATGTATGCAAATTTGTGTTTATGAAAAGTATTTTTTTAAATATGTTGTTTGAACTGAATATGTTTCAAAATGATACATTTCAAATTTTGGCCAAAAATATGCATTTGTTACTTAATAATTGGCTAAAATGCAAAAAGTTGAATATCTTGATTCTAGTTTGGCCAAAATAAACTTTTTTTAAAATTAAAATAAAGGTTTTAAAATTTTCTTTTTGATCTGATAAAAAAAAAAATTTTGAAATGGCCGAAAAAATTATTAAAGATATATTGGACTTAATGTAATTCAAATTTTACATAACAAACTGAATTGCGCACGCCGGGTTTAATATTTTTGGACTAAATTTTCAGGGTGTATTTGTTAGAGCTAAAGGGAGGTTTTCTGAAAGTTTGAAGCTGATTGACCAGCGGTTCCGGGCAGCAGAATGAAAAAAAAACCGATTTTCGGCCAGCTTTCTCACTTTTGTAGGCTATGGTTGGGTTTCTAAAAAGTACAGTAAATGCAGATTTGTAAAAAATTTAATTACAAAGCTTTTGGTTTTTCGGTCCCGTTCGGACTTATAATCACGAGTTATTCACACTTTTAGGTTGAAATTCGTGATTAAAAAAGATAAATTGTTAATAACAATTGGAGCAGGGTCTTTTAAGTACAAAAATCCTTTGGGTACTCCTGAGCATCTCCCTAACCATAAAATTGCTGATGGAAAGAATTTCACTTCAAATCTTATTTGGACTGCATTACTAGTCAAGATTTGAATTTGGGACTCCGTGGTCTCAAACCTAACAATTCAATTCTCAATACAAAATTAGTAATGATACAATATCCTCCTCAAGGCTTTTCCCGGAGTTGGCTACCCAACCGCGGCTCGAAGTTCCGTCGTAATTATAGGGCCTTTCATTTTTTTCGTGTTAAAATACAAACTTTTAAAACTGGTAGTAACAAATTGTAATATATGATTTGCAGGAAACAAATACTCAGCGGGTTGGCCACTGTCGTTTGTCTGTTCCATGACCTATGGCATACTGATGAGAACTAATAAGTTCGAAACCGGTCTATGTCTGGTCAGGGAATTGACAAATGATATTGGCTAACATTATTTCATGATTTGTAAGGTATAATTCAATGCAGGTTGGAGTATTTTCCCGCTGAGTAGTTGTTTCCTGCAAATCATATATTACAACATTAAGTTAAGTCCACCTAGGACTGAAAAGTCGTCGCTATACGCCATGGAGACATCTATGGTGTATAGTAGCAATTGACCATATGAGAGGATTCACTTACCTCTCACCACTACTCAATTTACTATAGTTTGTATAAAACAAGCAGATTGGCCACTGTCGTTTGTCTGTTCCATGACCTATGGCATACTGTTGAGAACTAATAAGTTCGAAACTGGTCAGGGAATTGACAAATGTTATTTCATGATTTGCAAGGTATAATTCAATGCAGGTCGGAGTATTTGCCCGTTGAGTAGTTGTTTCCTGCAAATCATATGTTATAACATTAGGTTTAGTCAACCTAGGACTTAAAGGTCGCCGCTCTCTGGTACTTGCAGAATCGCAAGTCGCTATACGCCATGGGAACATCTATGGTGTATAGTGGCAATTGCTACGGCAACTTTTGAGAAATACTTAGGTAAATAAAGCAAAATGGTTCAATACAATAATTACTAAACAATCTGGTTACTATAGTCGCATGGTAATTAAAATTTGAAAGTCACTATTTTCGAGAAATACTAGCTCTGATAAAAAATTTGAATATGTTTTAGTGACCTTTAACAAAAAAAATGTTTTTTGTAACACGTACCTAAATTCGTTTCTTGGCACCCATCAATTATTTCACAATCGGCTTCGCCTCGTCCGGAAACAGTTACGATTCGTCCCAAAAAACATGATTTCAGGTACTTGTTACAAAAATGTCTATTCTAGGTAGCAAATTTTTTATGCTAAAATCATAATTTGAAAAATTATGTATTACCATTTTTCTTAAAATTTGATTCTCTGTCAGATTTCCTCCCTACTCATCCCCCTAAAAAAATGTGCTCTCGATTGTAATATCATTATTTCTTAAAAACTAAATAAATCTAATTACGGACAGTTCTCCTTAATTTTTTCATCACATTATAATCCTGAGGCGGTTTTCACTGTACCACGAAAACAAAATTAATTGAAAATATGTGAATGTATCTATTCAGATTCCCTTATCTCGTTAACAATATTCAAGCATTTCTTGAAGAAGTGTCACTTCAAAACACTTCCTTGGTGTCAGTGCATAAAGTCGTTTCATTTATTTTGAGAACACGGTGATATACATATTTATTTTTACGCTATAACGACGTTCTTGACAGCTCGAAAGTGCAGTCGAAGTGATATTTTTACCAAACAAAGAATAACGAACGTTCTTATTTAACAAATCAGGAAGTTCAGTCCCAAGTCTACTTCAGTCACTTAAACATATAAATTCAATTCCGATATAAGGTTTATTAAGAGAACCAGCAAATATAAATAATAATAATAAATAAATACACCACAGGCAATGACGACTCCCTTTATCCCGGAAGGCTCTATAAGAGCCTTGTGTGGGAGGGGGCTACACATTTAGAGACAAGGGACACACACCCAATATCCGTGTATAGTGAAAAAATCCCTCTCACAGTATTTTCCACTGCCACGACCGGGGATCGAACCCGGAACTTTTGGGTGAGAGGCAAGTGCGCGCACCTCTCGACCATCAGTCATACATATATAAGTATTATTTTAGCAGACTTAATAGGCTACCAGTTATCCAGGTAAAGTTGAGTTACTAGCATGTCAGCATGGTTAATTATCTAATAAATTCAGAATAATTATCAAAATGTAAGACTAACATCTGAAAACAACACTCAAGCAATGACTTAGAATAGGTTACAAATTATGTAACAATACCTAATACAAACAAACAGCGAGAGCAGCTTTCTATATTATTTCGAGAAAGGACAATGTCATAGGAGAAATGTCGGCCCTTATCATGATATCGAAGCTAGCAGCGCTTGGTTTCGTATATGGAGTTCATTGGGGCAGGCGCAGAAAATCTTAACACGAAACATTTACAGGATTTTCATAAATGATAATAAAAGTCGTCACATACGTACATGCAGCAAGCGACTGTAAATTGATTAATAATAATACTATTTTATTATTCCCTGGATCCAACATACATGATATAGGACAAGAAGATTCTATTCTTGTAGAGCTAAATGTGAAAATAATGAGATTAAACATATTTTATCGGAGTGTCTGATTTCATATACAGGGTGTGTCACCACTTACGTTTCAGTAGGACATGCACATAGTTCAAGATCGTGGTGACACACCCTATACATCCAATAATGTTCTTATTATTATTACACAAGAGAAGAGCTGGGGGACTAGCCGTATTAAGCTCAAAGTATATACAATGAGACATAAATATGTTAAAACAATAAATATAACTTATATCAGTAATAACACAGGTTGATGAAATATAATTATAAAGAAGATAATGCGTATCCTAAGTATATACATATTTAGGGATAACAAATATAAATATAACATGGCACAAATCAAGAGCCTGAAGGAAAGATGTCAAGTCTGTTTTTGAAAACGTTTATTGAAGAGGCATTAACGACTTCCAATGCTCAAACACTCTATGGCTAATGAAGAATTCTCTACATCTGGTGCTATAGAATTCACGACGTAGCATGAAGTTGTGACCTATGAGTCTATTGTTTAAAGAGAACAAATTACTCAAATCTAAAGAGAACGTAACGTTTAACACTCTGTATGTCGTGATAAGGTCTCCGCGTGTTAATCTGTCCGTGAGAGTACTAAGCCCGAATGTGTTTAACCTCTCGTTGTAAGGCGGTCTCTGGGTTACATATGGAAGGCGCGTGGCTCTGAGTTGGACACTTTCAATTGCTCCTTTATCGCGCACTAACCATGGCGACCAGACTGTAGAACTGAACTCAAGCGCAGGTCTCTCATAGGTTTTATACAAAGCACATGCAGTATCTGGCGAAGGTTTATTGAATATTTCTTTTAGGACATATAACAAACTGTGGCTTTTTTACATGAGAGAGATGTGGTCAGACCAAACTAAAGTATAGGTGACTATGATTCCTAGGTCGCGTTGAGACGACACGGATTTTATTACAGCACCATGGATGTTGTAAGACAATTTGGCGCTATCTTTACCAACATGGAGTACAGCGCACTTGTCAATATTAAGAGGAATAAGCCTGTTATCACGCCACAAGGAGATTTTATCTAGGTCCGATTGAAAAATGAAATAATCTATTGTTGTATTGCAGTAAACTATTCGTATCATCTGCGTACTGTGATGTTCTGCAATTAAGTAGTCTGGGAATGGGGGAAGTATACAACAGAAACAAGATGGCCCCAATACTGATCCCTGTGGCACACCACTGGTAATGGGGTTAGCGGGAGAAATATCGACATCAATTTTGGTTGGTTAGATATTGCGAAATCCAAGATACAGGTCCACGGATACCAAAGTGGCAAAGCCTCAGTTCCAGTCGTTTTTTAGAGACTTTGTCGAAAGCCTTGGAGAAGTCTAGGTAAATAATGTATATTGTTTTTTTTTTATCAAGTGTCGGGTTCCTCGTTTAATCAATGTAACAAATTCGTGGTTATGGACCTCCCAAGCAAAAATCCGTGTTGTTGGTCAGGAATGACATTATTTGACATTAAAAAAGGCAGCATCTGATCCACGATTATTATTTCCATTGTTTTTGGAGGCATAAATGTTAGGCTAATTTGTCTATAGTTTTCAGCACATAATGCCTTTTTCGAATATCAGAATAATAGTTGCTTCAAGCCAAACTGACGGTACAACAGATTCATGGAGTTTTGAAATATAATAGAGAGGAGTTTACAGATCGAGCTCGCAGAGGATTTTAAAAAGATTGCTGTTAGTTGTTAGGCCGAGGGGAGCTAGAGCCGTTAATGTTGGATAATTTTTCGAAAACTAAGTTTTCATTAAAGTGTATCGTATCCAATGAGTGTGGGTTTATTGCAATATTACAATATGGCAATTGTCCGTTCTATTCCTGGGAGTACGTTGATGCGAAACCGGAATTAGTTCGATGGTCGAATCGGAGAAAATGTCCCAGTGAATCTTTTATACTGGGTGTTGGCCAAGTTTCGGCGAGCATGATTATGGCAGGCAGATTTTGTAATGTTAGTTTGAATTATTAAATCTGGGAATTTAGCCATTAGTGATGCAATATTCGTGTAAAATATGAGCCAGTGGTATACACTGACTTACTTTTTTCAAAATTTACAATTGTAGGAATACCATTGTTGTATTTAATTGTAATGTCCTGTTCCCTATTCTCTAGACGAGAGTTAAGTTCGGTTTCTTTTTTAGTTCTGTCATTAGCGAGGTTTAATGTATTAAACTGACTGGAAAGGAGGTTTTTTGAAGTTTAAGAATATTTTTAGCTATAACGTTACTTGAAAGTATATCTTTGTCGTTTCAGGGTCACCATATTATCTAACTACCATACCAATCATTTTGATTAGTACATCTATTTAACCTTATAATAAAATACAAATAAATATTCTCTTTGCAACTCAACCAGATTCCTGACAAAAAATAATACCTGTAATGCTAAAAGGCTTAATTCAATTCAATGATGCAATGGATAATTATAATTTCTATGCTTATTACCTCCATTTTATTACAAAGCCGTTGACATCGAGGATATAACTCTACTTATTTCGAGTTTCAAATTTCGTGGCAGATATAAATGAATGTTTGAATCGTATATTTACTGAATGCAGTTAAATTAAATAAGTTTTAACCCAGAAATGTCGAGCATTTTATATCGGAGATGAAAACCTGACATCGAATATTCTTGATAATGGCTTTAAAATAAGGGCGTACAATTATACTACAAACATAAAGTAATATTACAGTTTTGTGGTAATGATTTGTCCAGTCGTATAAATATTAATATAGATGTAATAAAAAAAAATCTTTATTTTTTAATGGAAGGCATTGGTGCTTGCATAAGGCCTTATTAATTTAAGGTAAGGAAATGGAATTTGTTACGAAGTAAATATATGGCATATAATTAATATACAGACTGTCTATTTTACGAGGGCCGCACGAAATATCTCGTTTAATATCTATTGTAGGAGAATAAACTTTTAGAAACAGTTATCCCAGCTATATTTCAGCACAAGGAAATTTGAAATTCATAGCCTACTTTGTGAGATATATTACAAAAACCTGGAAAATACGAAAATTACAAACAGTTGTAGCTTCCTTATTTGAGGAGATACGGAAACAGTTAAAGAGATGAAAGTTAACGGCAAAGACAATAAGAATAATAATGTGTATCAAAAAATTCGAAAAAGTTGGCTTTGACATACGCTCTTGTGCAAAAATGAAAAGAACAAATATCAAAGTAGGCTACTTAATTCCGTTTATTTTTTCTCTTTCCAACGATATAAAACATGTCACAAAAATTTTAACTGATAGTGTCAATATTTAATATTTTATGAAAACCACAATTCATATAATCGAGTCGTAAAAAAATATAAAAAAAACATTAAAAAAAATAGCTTCTATTTAAAATATGCCCTTTAATTCAAAGTTTATTTTCTACTTTTTACAGCATTTTTTAAATAAAAGGTTTTTTAAAAAAAATATAGGTATTTTTTTAATTTTATTTTTACTTTTTGTTCTTTTGAAATGCTGTAATCCCCAGATATCAATTTTGAGACGAATCGGATCATAAATTGTAAAGTCGTCCGCCATCTTGAACTAAATTTTTGACAAGAAATTCGTAATCGGTGATAATATATGTTGTGGCCCTCGTAAAACAGACAGTCTGTATATAAAAACGTTTTGTTATTCATGTTGAATATTAGATATAAATTATATGAAAGTTATCTACTAAATACTTAAATAACATTTTTAATAAAGACTGACAAATATGTCTGTATCCTGCCTTTTGCTTTCACATTCATTTTTTACAGAATTTTGCAAACGCAAACATACTAACACACGTTGTTCCAAAACAGGCTGATCAACTTTCCGCAGATATCTGATTTACTAACAAATTTACTGCTTAATATTTTAGTAACCGAGAAGGCTTTCCGTGAAATTAAATTTGTTTTCGCCTTTTACTGTTTGATTTATAGTAGCCAGGGAAAATGAAAACAAAACCGAGAGTTTATTATCGGTAGGTACTTAAAGAAATTTACAAACAACTCCTAAATCCTAATATTAACATTTTATCTCCCAACAGAGGGAGGCGAAATTGCCAACCTTAAGATACAATTAGAAATATGATGGTAAGATAAGAGACGCAGGCCGAATAATCGGGCTAATTAAGTTTATGCTATGACCAATTAGCTACAGTGTTATAAGGTTTTGAAGCTTGGCCGTATTTTACAAAGACTAAAAGTTTAAATTCAAAACGACTTGGCCCGAATTAAATTTAGCCATGTAAACTTTAGATTTGCGAAGTTTCTTTACTAATTCAGTGTTGTAACCAGTAAAATTGATGGTGGTTTTGTACATGCGTGAAAAAAATTATAATTTAATAGCCATGTGATCTATAATGCAGGCTCAATTAGGTAAAATAATAATAAATAAACACCACAGAAATTAGGCAACCCCCAATTCCAGAAGCCAGAGGCTTGTGCGGAAAGGGGATACATATTGAAAAAACGCGGACATACAACCATTTCCTCCGACAGTGCCAGAGCCAGGATTCGAACCCGGTGGGACAATACTCGTGTGACTAATAGCGATTGCCACCTCGCGCCTTAACTATCAGCTATTGGACATCTTCTGACATTATTTAATAAAACCGTCATTTATCTGTAGCTTCCCATTTTAATATTTAAAGAAAAACCTTCTATCTCCAAAGACAGAAAAATACGGTAGCAGCTCACTGCACGTTCTTTGGAAAATTAAAATTTTGTACGAGGCGAAGCTTTTAGACAGTCGAACATTGCACTCATGTGCATTTTGATATCTAAAAATATTTTAATTCAGTGCTTCATGATGAGGAGTTAAATAATTGAAACTTAATTCAGTGAAATTTTTTTTCTTAATTTTATTTCATTTAGAGATACAGTACCCAGACAGGAAAGCTTCAATTGTAGGGTAAGAAAATTATAAAACAAAAATCTAAATCATTATATGTAAGTCATATAACAATGATGATCAATGTAAATATATCCACGCATACTATATCGTCATGTGCCTCCCTCTATCGAAAAGAGGTTTAATCAATCCCAGGTAGCACAGTGAAAGGAGGCCTGCCTAGTTGGGCACCGGTAAAGCGACGAATCCTTGGGCCAACTGACGAACTACCATTACTACAGATACAAGAAAACGGTGAAATATGCTAGACGGACTAGAAACATCTCAAGTCACGGACTAGAAAGATCGAGAATAAAGCCACGGATATATAAAGAGTGTATCCCGCCCATGGAGGTCAGTTTCGTTTAATATGCCCTGATTTGCCTCACTTATAACACCGGATTTCTTTTCTTGGCTGTCCACCGCTCTGTTCCTTTTTCTACTTTCCTGGAGAATCTGGTTTGATCAGCAATTGCTTATCATTTTATGCATGTTGGCGAATATAGGCTCCAAATTCGTTTTCTCCAAATGGTCCTCTTCTACTTTCGGCCCGTACTCTCGGACGGAAAGTCTCTTTATAAGTTGCTTCAACTTCGAGGGTATGGATCAGAGCTTCGCTACCAGTTTTATCCTGCGATAATCTAAGGACTCGTCTGATCTCATCATCTCTTATACCATCGATAAAGGTACCAACTGTCAATTGCTTCTGGAAATCCTTGGGTGCATCCGGGTAAGCCAGGTATGTCAGTCACTCAACAGCTGCCTCAGAATCTTGTAAAGTTTCACCAGCCTTTTGTGTCGGTGATTTAAGCTGGATCCTGATGTTGGTCGCCATATCTCAGATCTAATACAGCCTCCAAAATTTTGAAATCCTATTGCTCAACTTTAGCATTTACAATCCCTATATCTTCCTTGATTTCGTTTTTAATTCCTTCAGTTCCCGAGAGGATAGCGCCCTGCTGCACCTGTATATTTTTTTTCAACTCTTCCTGTCGTGTCATTTCTTCCTGTTATTTCTAATATCATATTCACGGACTGTATTAAATTTCTAGGAGTTCACGTGGACAACAAATTAACTTGGGAAAACACGCCATTTTTCTGTGAGATATGGTGGCCAAAAATATATTTCTTTTAAGACATCTAGTGAACTGCTTTTCACAGACAACAATATTAGCAACATATCATGGATCTTAATTAGTACATATATATTGCAATGTTTCCTTTACATTAAAGAAAATGAAACGAGACCACGCGATCAGATTCATTCATACTCCACCCGTAATAAAGATCTATTGAACTATGACTTTTTACGACTCTCCAAAACATGCTGTGGAACAAGGTATCACGCGATAAAATTTTTCAATGCGTTACCCCAAGGCATCAAGGAACTGGACTGTAGACGTTTCAAATCTGTGATAATAATTTTTTTAATAGACCAAACAAACTCAACATTATCTAAAAGAAAATATCATCAGTTCTGTGTTCTGTGTAAGTAGTAAGTATCTATGGAAATAATATAAACAGAATCTTAAAGCTGTGTATTTGACATACACAGCAAAATAAGAGTTCTTCCAAAAAAAGCTTTGAAAACGGAAAGAGACTACTTTCCGAAATGTCAGCAAAATACATTATTTCTGTGTTTATTCCGATTTATATTATTTGCAAAACATAACCTCTGACTATTCGTAAACGTCACGGGCGCAGAGGCTTCTTTCCAATAATTCTATTATTTTGTAGATTTGGTGATTTGTTTTTGAAGAGGATAATAATACATATGGTAGAAAACCCAAATAATCGGAAAGAATATTCGTAGAATGCCACAAATAACTTCAGACAATATTTAGACCATGCTTTTTATAATTTTAAAGAATTTTTAGATGCTAACTTTTCTACTATGCGTGATAAATGTTTTTAATTTTTCTTGTTTTTGCTGTGTTATTTCTCTTTTAGACACCTATTTAACTTTGCTATTATACATTATTTTATGAAGAAAATTGTATCACTTTTTTTTGACATGTGTAAATACTCTGTATAATACACCAATAAACAAATAAATAAATAAATGTGCGTGATCTTCTTTCTCGAGTTCTTTTTCTTTCTGACGTTTTCTTTCTTTTACTTCTTCGCGTCTTTCTTGTTCTTCTTTTTCTTCTTGGCATCTCTTTCCCTGTTTCAGCATCAGCTTTCTCAGTTCGACAGATATATTTTGCATTTGTTTTTCAGCAGCCATATTTTTTGTTTCCATTAACAAGATCTTGAAACACCACTAACAAGTCTTATTTAAAGTCTATATACGGTATAAATCAGATATTTCCATAAAATCCGGAATGGAATGTTGTAGAAATTTTCCAAAAGAGTCACCAATAGATCTTATTTAGTGTCTATATCACTTTCCAGTCGAGGGAACTTAGCTAACTGCACTAGTTTCTAAATAGAATGTTCTGGAATTTTCTCAAAATGTCACAAGTAGGTCTTATTTAATGTCTATATCACTCTTCAGTTGGCATAACTCCAGTGCTTTCCAAATAGAACACTCTCGAACTTCCTCGTATTCTCCAGAAATCCTGTTGCAATCCCACTTCTGACAGCAATCGTTACGTGTTTACAATCTCCTAAATACTTCCAAGCGTAGGTTGAAATAATTGCAACAAGAGATTTTCACTAACCACTACTTTATTTAATACTTAATTACAATAATTAATCGTTATCATAACACACTAATTACAATATTGATCTACTATAGCCACTAATATCACTCAGAACTTATTAGTGTTCTTTATTTTTCTCTGTCCATTTTTTCATCTAATATAAAACTATCCTCCGTCAGCAGGATCCACTCCTTATATATCCGTGGCGCTTTATACTCGATCTTTCCAGTCTAGCATATTCCATCTTTTCTCATATCTGCGGTACCGGTAGCCAATTAGGCAGGCTTCCATTCACTCTGGATTGATTAAACTTCTCTCCGTTAGAGGGCGGCACATAAAATTGTGTTAAAGAATCAAAAATAAGAATATGAAAATAATATATACAACAATAGCACTTAACCTATAACTTTCTTATATTATTTGAATTGCAATTAAAGTTATTAATATCATTCGCAATATTATTATAGGTGGATATAACATAAAGTGGACAGAATATAAGAGCATTTAACCGAGAAACTAATAAATACAAAAGCGAATGGACGTGCCTTGTCATTAGGCACTTGTTTTAAATCAGTAATATTATATCTTGCCAAAGTTTATTATGAACCAATTACTGCCTTATACCATACAAAGACTTTATAAATCATCTCTGAACTCGTTTAGCGGCTAAAATATATATTTCGTACCCTATGCTCCATACCATTGATACATGTCATAACCTGGGGCACATATATAAATTAAATTGTACCATCATAGTATTAGAATTATTAAATTATATACCATTTCTTATTATATATCTTAGTCATTAAACAAAATCTTGTATTCATTTCATTTATATGATTTGAAAAAGTAATCTTGGAGTGGAATAACACACCTAGGTGTGGTAATATTCTTTATAAAAATAAGGAACAGTAGAGGCCCCAGTGCGGATCCTTGGGTTATGCTTGAGGTAGCAGTGATATTGGCAGGCAGAAATTCGCTGTATTGCACATACAGACTTCTATTAGTTAAATGTGATACAAAATAAGGGAAAATTATGTGTTAACCGAATTTCTAAAGCAGCATAGCATTATGCAACCTATCAGGAGCTTTCGAAAAATCCGTATAAACAATATTAGCTTCCATAATTTTAAGACGATGCTAGTATATACAGTTTAAATTATGAATGTTGTCGTTCATGTCATCACCCTTTAATTTCAGAATCAAATCATTTCAAGGTCACACAGAATGTCACATGAACGTATGCAAAAGACAAGTATTTTGTGATGAAAATATCTGGACAATAATATCATGCGATACAATAAATTTTAATATCCGTTACCGCATTTAATTTTACAATTCACCTCATGGATTTCATGCAAAGGTGAAAGGGACCAGACGTTACGTTTTCCTGATGAAAACGCTTTAATTTCAGCACCATGTCTCTGGCTACTGCATTCAGTCTTTTATCCACCGCACGCTACTGAATCGTTGACAGAAACGTTGGTTGCGGCTATGGCGCTTGTAATATTCATTTCTAAAACGAATCATTACGCTCAGAACTTGTGTCGTAGCCTCAGCAGACGAGACTTTCTGTTATTCGCATCCTATGCGCTTTGTATTTGCAAATATAGAAAAATCACATGTTGATAAGTATACAAATTGATGATGCGGACGACAACATTCATGATTTCAACTATATTTTAATCTGTCGATTCACTTTCTTCCTAACTACGGACCTGGCCTGTTCGTGTCTGTCTGATAAACTTTGGAATGCTTCTGGCTCCACAGTGTTTGAGCTCATTCAGAGCAGACTAAATGTTGATTACTATGATTATTTTAATTGCTACCATTATATCTAATTCATTTACTGTCAGTTCTGTAACTCTCTATTCGTACCTCTATGGAATACTTTCGGTCGGTTCAAGCTTATGAAAGAGTAATAAGCAGCTAGAGTAGGATACGTTATTATAATTGAACATTAAACATTATGTAATTTGTATGAAGGTGTAGTATTTAACGTAATAGCATTAAAAAGCTAGTTTTGAGACGAATTAACTAAAAAATGTATTAAGGTGAAAATATGCATGTAGTTAAATGATTTTGTCCGACTTGTTTCCACTTAAATTTGTGTGTATCTCTCTACAATGACATTTGCATGCGAAACAAAAAAAAATGAGCTAAAGTAAATTTGAGGTTGATACTTAAATAATTTTCCTTCAAATAATAATAATTGTCCAAGATTTCAATACTTCTATTAAAAATGATCAGTAAACAATTGTGAGATGATGAAAAACTGTGTCCATGCATAGTACATTACTGGTCATTTTTTAAATACAACGATTGGGTATTGATACGTTGGATATCTCTCCACTCAACATTGTCGATCGAACACTAACATGTTGGTAACAGTGCGCTTAGATGAACCCTAATTAACCCCAAGGGTTGTTGATGGTAAACACAGCTTGATATCATCAGCAAATGTCGATTTGCTATATTATTCAGAACGTTACTGGTTAATGAAGTTTTTAAAATTAATATATTGACAACAACGTTCACATTATTGCTGTGTTAACACCTACTATATAAGCTGCAATGCATACGAGGTTAAATATTCATTGAACGCTAAGACTTACCCATGCTATAAGATATAGATATACCTATATATCAAACATCTGACTTTGGTTGATAAACCGAAGTCAGATGTTTTGAAATGAAACCATTTATTTAGTTTTTTACATGTATGACGAAAAAGATAAAAGTGAAAGAAAAGACAATGGTTGATGGAAAAAAATAGTAAAAAAACCCATTTTATTTAAATAGCTGTACATGAAGTCAAAAATAAATAATATTTTAGACAATTATCTAAATATTATAATAGGGAAATCCACGTAGTTATAGTAATGACCGTACTATAGATATGTTGAGTGTTTTGATGCAATAACAAGAACTGAGTTATACAGAAATATGCTGTGTTATTTTACTAGTAATTATAGTTGTGGCAATGGCCTGGTAATGATAATTTATAATTCGGAGTTGTTAACAATAGCCAAGTAATGATAATTTGTAATTAGAGTTACTAACAATAGCTATAATGAATCGAATGCAAAATAGATGGCAAGAATCATGTCATGTTCGTACATTATGAAAATTAAGTTGAGAAATGAGCATTAAATACTCATGTAAAAGATCATAGAATGTTGAGGAAATATCCTTTGATTATAATTAAACAAGCAGTCTACCAAATTTTGTATGACTGTCCAACAACGTAAAACTGGTTGGGTAGATATAATTTAAACAGACGAGACGTCCCGATTCAGTACTCGACGAAAAGAAAACCTCTCAGAATTAGAGAAAAGTTTACGGGTTAATAACACAGTACTGACCGACGGCCTATGCAGTTTGTATACGCAAGGTAATTAAGTGGATGGATTGTTATTAAACAATCATAGAAAACCAGATAGATCACTGGTGAGAACGGTTTGAAATGCAAACATTCCTGTGACATTTTACATGTTAAAATTAGACACACAGTAGCCTTAATAGTAGTAGAGTGAAAAAAAATGTAATCTTTTCAGATTCAAACTGGGAAAGTGTTAAAATTAAAGCAGAACGTGACCTTTTTAATGTTATGCAACAGCTAAATCTGAATTTATTGATCTTAAATGCAAATAAAAACAAAATTTATCATTTTCTCGCTGAATACGATGGGACCAACCAATATAAATATCATATGTCATGACTGCTACAACGTCTTGAATTGTAATTGCAGCAAATTTTTAGAAGAAAATCGGCAGCTACTGGAAGCTGCTGGAACCTTCCCACTCGATTGATCTTTGAAACCGAAAATGCACTAAATTGTGTGTTAAAATTCGAAGACATTCTGGCTAACCTATAAACATTACAGATTCGTAAAGTAACAAACTGAAAATAGGTAAAGTGATCATCTACAATAAATTCACCAATGTAGGTACAGAAAGCATTTGATATTGCTATTGTTACACTTACCTTTAAAGTTTGTGACATTCCACTGGTGCACAGTCACATAATTTAAACGTTTTCAATACGCATCAAATATTATTGAGAAAAAAATATTATGACGTAAGTAGACGACTGAAATGTGTTGCGTTTCAAATTCATTTTGAATATTGGAGGCGTCTTGAAAAAATTCAAATTCGGATTATAATAAAAATGTAGGTTTTAAAATCGGACAGTAACAAATATATCCGAACTGACATACCGTTGTGTGTCTATCAATCTATTTGTTGTCAGTATAATAAGTAGATATTCCTTCAACTCTTATAATTATTGGAAATATTAAACACACAATAATTGTTACAAACATTATTCGGATGTATTGTTGATTCTTGGCATTGTTCAACTTCTGTGAATTTGTTTTGCCTATGGCTTTGACCGAGGCTTTGAATGTTTCATTTTCATCCCATACTTTTAAAATTTTATTATACGCTTCATTAGTTCAAGTGTGCTTCTAGAGGGCAGAAATATTAAAACACAATGTTTTTAGTCGCAAACTCCTCTATAAAATCCTTATTTTATTATAAGAAACGTAACCAGACTGCAACCAACAGCTACTCTCCGGGCTATGTGCCCCGTCGAGCGCTGAATTACAAGTTACAAGCCTGGCGCGTTAAGTTTAATAATTGCATATTACCATCAAAACGCTAATGCTTCGAATGCAACAAACACCAGCCGAAAGACTGATCCTACTTAAAGGAGCTCTAGCGCCAGTCGTCACACACCACTTGCAGACAGCAGTTTCGAGCTGTTGGCTCTCGTCAGTGCAAGGTAGGCATGTGACGAACGACACGAGGTCCCTTGACTATTTGGTACATCTCGGTATCTTTACAATAGTGACATGTAAAATAGTAAGCAGACGTCATCTAGCATTAGCGTTTTGATGGTAATATGCAATTATTACACTTAACGCGCCAGGCTTGTAAATTGTAATTCAGCGCTCGGCGGGGCACATAGCCCGGAGAGTAGCTGTTGGTTCCAGTCTGGTTACGTTCCTTATAGTAAAATAAGGATTTTATAGAGGAGTTTGCGACTAAACATATTATGTTTTAATACATATATATATTATAAATATATATAAAAACCTACAAAAACAGCATTTGTTCAGTTTATAGACTACACTGAATACTATTTAATACGTTACCCGAGTGCATAAAAGGACTTAATAGTAGTAATGCATTTAAAAAAGGAATGTCTATATATGTTTGTGAAAGTATCTGAAATTTAAAACTATTACTACTACTACTATTAATACTAAATTGATTTCGTGTCTGTTTCCGTATTGAAAATGTAAGTTCTAAAACTTTTCGTATTGTGTGTAAAACAACTCCTTTTCTTTGTCTTTTTTCTATTTATGTTATCTTTTATTTACGACCAATTAGCTTATTGTCTGTTTCCAGCAGCTGTATTAGCACATATTTTGTAACTTCTATTAGCTTTCACAAAACAAGCTTTTCAAGAGCTTAGGTGAATTACTCATCTGTAATGAATTCTAATCCGATCTCAACCAAAACCTTTTCAGATCTTCTGGGGCACTAAAAAAACGCACATGATCATCTAGTTGTAAAAAAAGATTATTATTCTTTCCTATTATTTGGGTTTTCTACCACATGTATTATTATCCCCTTCAAAACAAATCACCGAATCCAGAAAATAATAGAATTATTGGAAAAAAAGCCTCTGCACCCGTGACGTTTACGCCAAAGGAAATGTCAGAGGTTATGTTTTGCAAATAATATATATTGGATAAACACAGAAATAATGTATTTTGCTGACGTTTCGGAAAGTAATCTCTTTCCGTTTTCAAAGCTATTTTTTGGAAGAACTCTTATTTTACTGTGTATGTCAAATACACAGCTGTAAGATTCTGTTTATGCTATTTCCATAGATACTTACTACTTACTCAGAACATAGAACTGATGATATTTTCTTTTAGATAATGTTGAGTTTGTTAAGTTCTTCTTTTAACATTGGTAGTCAGGTTGTACAAATATCTACAGAACAATTCGATACGCACTTATCTTCATTTAATAAGATTATTGCTGATTCTTTGATTTTTCTTTTTTTGGTATCTGTTTCTTATGTTAAAATTTTTGCCGAGTCCCAGTTTATTCTATGTCCGTTTTCCCAAGCATGTTCACAAATCTTTGATTTCTGAATTTCATTCTTTCTAATGTAATTCTTGTGCTCATCCAACCTCACACTGAAAGGCCTGGATGACTCACCCACATAACATTTATCACATTCGCACGGGATATTGTAAATACAGTTTTTTGAAGAAAACCCAAATAATAGGAAAGAATATTCGTAGAATGCCACAAATAACTTTCAGACAATATAAAGATTATTATTATTAAAAAAATGAGTAAAGTATATCCAGTTTTCTCAAAACATCCTTTTTTAATATCGTCTATATGTATATCAAATTTTAATTTAGTATCCATTGTTACTCCGGGGTCTTTAAAGAGGTTTGTCCTATTTAAGTACAAAGTATCCATTTTATAATAAAACATCTATACTGTTTTTGTATGAATAGGTCATAACATTGAATTTTGATATGTTGAACGGGAGAAAATTTTGTTTCGGCCAAGAGTATATCTCACGTATATAAGCTTGAATTTTATTACAACCTTCAGGTGGTTTTATATGTAAGAATATTTTAATATCGTCAGCAAATAACAGAATCCTTGAATGTCTTATACCGAGTCTATGTCCCAGAATAATAATATTAGAACCATTTATAAGATGTTCTTGTATAGCATTAAGAAGCTCTTTATATACTCCGTTATTAGCTGAGAGAGGTACGTAAACAACGAATACGTTTAGTTGTTTCACATTAATATCTATTTTTAAGCGCAATAGATAAACAAGAGAATTATTAAAGTTTATGTTTACATTTAAAGCACTAAAACAGCTTTTAATCGTTAGCATTATTCCAACTCCTCTTGCTTTGTTAGTTTCTTGTGTAAACTAACCAATGAACATTACTTTATACTGTTGGAAAAAATCATAACTTATTTTACACAGTCTTTTTTAATGACTTTGAAAAATGCAGGCAGTGAAACAATTATTTTTAGTGACACTTTTTAACGCTTCCTGCTGACACGAACACATCAAGAAAAAGTTATTTATCAATGAAATATTAGTCTAATATCCATGGCTCTATCAAACATCCTGTATATTAATAACGGTTTGCAATTACGTCAATGTTTGCATCATATATCTCCCTTCAATTAATGACTGTCAGTATTCAAGTTTACCTGTTCCGGACTGGGGACAACGGGTCTATATTTGATTTACTCCTACAAATGTTTGAATAATGGGTTTATTAAGTATATAGATGCTATTCCTATCACTTCTGCAAAATAAACCACGAACGCAAATGGCGTATGCGTTGCAAATTTGAGCCGATGATTTATTGGAAAATGATAATCGGCGTGGCATGTGCATAGTTAACATAATTGGGATTTATTATTTATGGTTTATAAAGGCATACTAGAGATTTAAGTACTAGTTATTATTATCATAGTCGATAGAATATGGGTATAGTAATAATTTTTATATTAATCTATTTTTAAGTTTGAAGTCAGATTTTTCAACTTTCTTATATTAAGTGACAAGTTTCGTGAAAAATTTCTGCGTCATATCAAGAGACCACAAGACTATTGAGAAAATTTAATCCATAATGTAGTGTTATTAACACAGGCGAAATCTAAAAATTAAATGGGTTACGGACTAAATTTCTGCCCAGCTCAGAATGTTTACATTATGTACTGAGGATCTAACTAACTTAACTCTCGAGTAACTTGGGACAGAGGATTTTATTAAACAAAATAAGAATACCACGAAGTGAAGTGTAACTAATTGCTCCATCTTTAACCAACTTAACTCAACATACCCATCAGTATTTACTGCAAAAACTAAATTTTGATGGATTTAGGGGTGCACCTTATAACTGGTTTCAATCTTATCTTGACAAACGAATGTATGTGGATATTGAGGAAATTGTAGACAATGAGATAATACCAATAAAACTGAACAACAAAAAAAAAAATTAAATGTGGTGTTCCGCAAGGCTCAGTCCTTGGCCCTCTTTTTTTAAAATTTACATAAATGACCTTAGTTCAAATATGCTTTTAGAGGGCGGAATATTAAAACATAATATTTTTAGTCGCAAACTCCTCTATAAAATCCTTATTTTTACTATAAGGAACGTAACCAGACTGCAACCAACAGCTACTCTCTGGGCTATGTGCCTCGCCGAGCGCTGAATTACAAGTTACAAGCCTGGCGCGTTAAGTGTAATAATTGCATATTACCATCAAAACGCTAAAGCTTCGATTGCAACAAACACCAGCCGAAAGACTGATCCTACTTAAACAAGCTCTCGTTTTGGTATCTTTGAGATAGCGACATGTAAAATAGTCAGCAGGCGCCATCTAGCGGTCCAGTGTCTGTTGCAATTGAAAAATAAATAGCTTGACTGGGCTTAGCATAGTTCAAATGTGCTTTTAAAGGACGGAATTTTAAAACATAATATTTTATTGTTTTTCACTAATCATGGCATAGCTGATTTTTACGATTCAATGATAGGAATGGAAAAATCATTGATTTTCAATGGCTCTTTACGATTTGCAAATAAACTATTGAACGGATTTTGATAAACTATGGCTTAAAATGTTGGTATTCTCAATATCTACATCTTTTATATTAAACTTTTTCTCGCCGAACACTACGATCAAAGTTATTGAGAAAAAACTGTTTATTACAGCATTCAAGGTGCTGCTATAAACAAATGCCACCGAATTTTCATCCACAGTATGTACAGTTGTGGCCAGTGAATTTGAGGCAGCTCTTAACTGCGATTTTTGTGATATTTTAGTGTTGTAATAGGGGCTGTGCTTTGACGGCATGCAGCGTTGGCGCCAGGTTGATGTTAATAAAAGCCCACTTTAAATTGTATAAATTTTGGCGCCTCGTATTCACTGGCCACAACCGTACATATCAACTTTGATACTCCCTGCTCATGAATCGCTTTATAATTATCCACTCAGATTTAGGTGCTGTGTTACGATTTACACGTACATAAACAAATGAATACGTTGGATATTAGTGGTTATAAGATATTACATAAAGAAATTACTTGGGCTACTGTAGCGTAGCAGATATCGCAGGCACAACTTAACCCGGATAAGTGATGTAACGTGCCCACGATAAAATTTCACTAGCTCAGACTATCTCAGGGCGTTAAGCCCAAGTTTACATAAACTATGACAAATTATTAGTTTACTTACTTACACAAATCACTGAGGGTTCCATACGTAGTGGTCGCAGACACTTTCTTTAAACATGAAATGCACTATATTACGGAATTTACAAATATTGATTCTCTAGCATGTAACCTGGTGATGTTCAAAAGGTGTGGCAAATTTCTTGATTAATGTTACAACATTAATAAAATGCCTCGTGTAGCTACACATCGGTTTACAACGTGAGGATAAATGGTAATAAATTCGGCCACAATGGGTCTGATTTAGAGAACCTACTTAAATAAATATAAATGCATAAAGTCTTTAAATATGTACAAGTTAAAATACAAAAGTAAGTATGAATGGATACAACCGCACAGAACCACTGAAGATGGTCCCCGGTAAATAAAAACAACACACTTATCTAGGGTGGTACGATACCGACTTCGACGTTCAAGAAACTGTAGACCTACGGTGGTGTCTTCGGGACGAAAGAAATTGACCCGAGGATGGGGTTGATTATAGCCTCTCCAGCCCTGGAACTTTCTACTGTATGTGGAAGCCCCGTCCGTGGAACTTCACTGGTGTAGTAGAAGCCCCGTCCGTGCAACCCTAAAGATATCCTGATTTAATTTGCATGGTCGAAAATGCACGTGAAGCGTGCCTAATGTGAGCAATTCAAATCTGACATAACCTACAAAAGAAATATAATTTACCTCACTGATGAGGGAACAATCCACCAATGTTCCTAGAAAGCTATAGTTGGATGATTGGGGTCGAGTCCGCCTTTCAAGTCGACACGATACTTCCAAAAGAAAGTATGTAGATTTGTGAAACACGTGGGTAGAGAACGGGTAAGATGGCGTGAAGAGGTTAGCTTACCTTGTATACTTAAATATCCTGCTTCCGCAGTTAAAATTTACTGACAAGAACAAAATATTCCGTTAAACGGAAGAACAACAGATGGAGAAAATTTTCCTGTGTTAATAATCCCAAAATCCACCAGGATGCCTTGGATAAACCGAGTTTTGTAGGATTATCAACTATATACCACGATCTGGAAGTATCTCGCGCCTCTCGTCGATAATAGCGAAACTCTGCTACGGACGTAGCGGTTGTTATTATGCGCATATGCTAGAGGTCCGCAACAGCTGGTTTGGGTACTTTTGGAACTAATTCCACTGGACTATGTATGTTTACTAGGCCGTCAATGAAGCAACAAAAACTTTAAAATACTATTTTAAAAAATGTTCTAAACAAATGATGGTAGGTTAGGTAGACAAAGTTGTTTGGTTTTACTATAATCCGACTGCAAAGTCGAATTTAGGTAAGTATTTTTAACTTACTGACGTAAAATTTGGTTCAAATTAGGTCGGTGATTGCAACGATGATAAGTCAGTCTCCGACGTTGTAGCAACCCAATTTGATATAGATATGAATTGGCACGACATTTTGCATACGTCCCACACTGACTTCTAGTTGGGATACCCAACGTTGGCTCGACTTTAGAAAGTTGCTTGAGACAACTAAATCCACAAAATCATCAATACCCGCCAAGAAAGAACGAACATTTACATGTGCTTTTGTTTTATTCATAATTGGTTTTCGCAATTCTTCCACTTTTATAATAAAATACAGTACCACGATTTAAGGCGAGACTAATATTTTTTCAAGCGTATCTGTCCAATTAGTATTTCAGTGGCATTGTTATGGGTCAAATAAATTATTTTATATTGGGAGCACAAAAAGTTTCGAAACTTCTTGAGATTTTCAGGCACAAATATAAAATTTTAGCTTGGTTGCGTCGCCCTGACATATATGTGACACAGAATCGAATCTATAGTTGAATCGGTTCGTTGCTTACAAACTACTAAAAGCATGACTCGGCGTACAGTCTGCTATGCATGAGAAATATATGAAATTCACAGCCCACTTCAACACATAAAATGCAGAGAAAATCGTTCCTTTCTAATCCAAAGAATTTTATAAACACTTTAAAAAACGGGACAAAGGTGTATTTTATGATATTCGCTTGTGTGTATAAGGGTGTATTGATATATAGTGACTGTAAAAGTGCTTTGTTGAGAGGCGAAAGAAAGTAGAAATAGTCTTTTAATACTGGAAAAACTCATACGGCTGCTTTTGTGTAAATCATTACTACTCATTTAAAAAAGTCTAACGTCTAACTATGAAAAATGCTGAAAAGTGGAAGGCTACTAACACATATCAAGCTATTTTTTCTGAAACTATAAAATTAAATACCTATCGATGGATCACGACGCGACGTATGAAATCATCAGAGTTACTTACGGCATATGACTCCAGAAACCCCAGACCAGACCAGACTAGACCAGAAAGTAATTTTGTTGATGATAGACTTTAGAAACACGTTTTAATTGTTGTTCCGTTTAAACTGAGTTGTAAGATGTCTATGAAATTATTTAAAATCAATTTTAGTTCTGTAATCGGGACTGAGGTGAACAGACTTTTAATATGGAAGGAACATAGCAACATAGGTTAGCGCTTTAAGTTTCACACAATTTCATCCGAAAGCTGCATTATTTTTTCGTAGATTTTTTTTACTTCATCTGTGAACTACATTATGTTTAGCAATGGCCGAGAATCCACAAGCCATCACCTCCCTTTGAATACATGCACAAAGTTATTACCATATTTTTTCATAACAGTAGCACATTAGTTAACTTTAAAAAGTGTTATTTGTTGGGAGGTCCACTTAAAATATTGTTCTAATTAGCAGTTGCATTAGTGAATATTTCCGCACAAAGGCCATGAAAACAGCAATTTAAAAGTAATTAAGGATACAGATTCTTTTAGCTAAAAAGTGTGTTTCAAAGTTTACCACGTTGTACAATTAGCTGAACTTGTTTGAAAAATAAACAGTAACGTATTCATTCTATACGAAATAAATTACTGCTGTTTGTAGTTCCTTCTCAATGAATTATTTAACAACTTACTGCCTGTGCATTATCCATCATTCAGACTTGTAATAAAGTGATCGAGTTCATAGTGGTCAATGCATGTTTTTTAAAATATTATCACTATAAATGCCGGCTCAGTGGCCCAATGTTTACGGGTTAGGCTTGAGACCAAGGAGTCCCGGGTTCGAATCCTTACTAGGGTATGGATGTTTCACAGCAGTAAACTAGATGGAATTGTGTTGAAGACAACATGCCTTACCACTCCTGAGTTCGAGTCTCAGCTGCGGCAGATGACACAGTCCGCCCAACAAGTTCTAACTGCTATAAAAAATATTTATAACAAACAGAAGAGATATTACAATAAAAAAATATACATAGGAAGTATCTTAAATATAAACAATTCAGCAGTCAGCAATGGTTCGGGCATGTTTTCGCATACATAATGGAATCAGCAGTTTGTAAATGCAAGCAAGTTCAGTGTTTACTGACATTGACCACAATTACATTATTTATATATTACGTGTTTATAAATTTAAAAGCATCTGAATGCTATAGAAGAATATAATATTTAAATATTAGTATGAAATTTAACCGTGATTTTTTCCATTTTCCATATTTTATATAATAATATATTAACGAACTGAATGACGTCTTAGGTTTGACAATGATATCTGTATCTTGTATCTGATGCACGGGTGACTTCGAAAAGATTTATTTATGATTTTTATAGTTTATATACATTTTTTTTACTAAATTTGGAGCTGAACGATTATGAAGCAATATTAGAAAATTTTTTGGTGTGCAAAATTTAAAAAAATGTTCTTGAGAAATAAATCTTAAGTCAAAATATGTTCTGTTAGATGAACTAGTCCATAAATTCCACTGAATGTCCTCGCTACTTTCATCGGAACTTCTACCAACAGCGTCCAAGTCACTTTCTTTTTTTATCTATTTCGTGTCGACTTCGATAACCGTTTCAAGATTACTTCCTTAAAATATACAGGGTGTCATTAGTTTTATACCAGTGAAAAAAACTGGTAATGGAAAATGACCAAACAAACAAAAATGCTTTATATAACTAGGGTCCATAGTTCACAGTTTTGGAGAAAAAAAGTTAAAAAAATTTATTAATTAATTAATTGGTTGAGAACATATGTAATATTGGGGTAGGCAAAGTATTCCAGAACTCTATTGTATGATTTGCCGGTTGTACATCTCCTTAATTCGCATAAAAACTTTAAAGGCCTGCCGCCCTTATAGAATGTTAAAGTATGATTCAGACATTTACGTATGCTCCGATTTTCGTGAACAACTACTTGCAATGTTGCCAGTCGTACAATTTTAAAAGTATTTATACATTTACTTTCTGTTGTATACCTGCACTTTTTTTAAGTAATAAATTATACTATTATTTAGATCTTTTTGCCTCTTCATACCATGTTCATTAAATTAATAGTAAATGTTGACAAAAATGTCAAATTTAGGTTGAAAGTCAGTCCCTTCACTCCTTCCTATTGAATGAGCAAAACTAAATGAAAATTTGTAGTGCTTTACAAATCGGTGCGTCGCGTAACTCTGTTCAATTTGTATTCTGAATAGTATAGAGCCATTATAAATCACAATATATTTTTTTTCCTTAAAAAGTTTACATTAGGTTTCAAAATAGTTTTAATGAATAAAGTTTAATACTTAACTAATAAAAAATAAATTATTGCCCTTTCGAGTTTATCAAATACACACAATAACGTATAAATACCAAAACTACCATGATTTGTTAAAAAATACCGTGAAATTTCGTCACTGTGCCATGTGAAAATCTCACACATCTGACAACACTGGTCAAGCAGAGAACATTAAATTAAGATGTAAATCGCTGAGTGTCACCGGTAAAGTAGCGGCGGTGGCAGCGGTTATCTTCGTGTTTTTTACTTTTGCGGTTTTATTACCTACCTAGTTAGCTGGATTACGTACAAAAACTGCACCGATATACCTTCGAATTTAAATTATTTAGCCAATAGCAGCAGATAAAGTGGATAAGAACCAATAAAAGACACTTTAAGTAGAAGGGACAAAATGTTCCAAACTATCGTTAGAAAAATCTACTCTGGTTTAGTTCATGTCGGTTACTTGATTACGTACAATCAATCACACGGTTCTTTTGTGTCATTGCTTCTGTTCCTTTAGATTTTTGATCACGTTTTTCTGTATCGTTGGTTAGAATTCATTTTATTAACTTACTTATTATTTTAAATTTATTTTATATACTATATTTTAAAACACTGTATTTAAAAGTGAACTTTGGACATTGTGGCAGAAAATTATAGTTATCCAGAGATTGCGGATATGCACTTGTTGTATGGAGAATGTCGTGGAAATACAGCTCCTGCAGAACAACTTTATGCTCAAAGATTCCCATCCATGTCCACGGATATTTGTTAATATTGCCCAGCGCCTTCGTGTAACACGTCATCTCGTTAGACATGAGGGCGAACGCAGTCCACAATGCGAGAATAGGGTAATGGAAGTGGAGGTTCATGTTTTGGAATTTGTAAAAAAAGGATATCCGCGATATCGCAAACCGTGTAGGAGTGTCCCATTTTGTGGTATAGAGGACATTGCGAGATATCAGTTTACACCCCCACCATTATCAACATGTCCAAGCCCTAGAACTTCAAGATTATGCAGACCTAATTGAATTTTGTAGATGGATTTTGAGAAAACACGCAAGAGATGAGGATTTTTTAAACGTTTTATGTTTCTCTGTTGAGTCATGTTTTACCAGGAACGGGGTTGTTTACTTCTAAAATATGTATTATTGATCAGATGAAAGCCCGCATGTAATAAGAAGGTCTCACTTTCAATGACGTTTCTCTGTTAATTTGTGGGCAGGAATATGTGGTAATGAAACAATTGGACCAGCAGAATTATCCAATAGATTAAATGGTGAAATTTATTTAAATTTCTTGCAACAAACATTGCCATATTTGTTGGAAGATGTACCTTTGGCGACGCGCAAACGTATGTAATATGTACGATGGCGCACCAGTGCATATTAGTCTGGCGATTCGAAATTTTTTAAATACACAATTTCCTCAATGATGGATTGGATGTGCTGGATCGGTTGATTGACCTGCTAGGTCAACCGACTTAAATCTAATGGATTTTTATTTTTGGGGGCATCTTAATTCGCTTGTTTACCGTGATCCAATTGACACTTTACAATTGCAGCAACGCGTTTTAATGTGCATAGAGACCATAAAGAATGATCCTAATTTACCCAATGTGTTAAACGGAATGCGTATGTCTTTACTTCGTCGTGCTGAAAAGTGTATTAATGTAGATGGAGGGCATTTCGAACAATTTATGTGAATAAGCAACACTGGTAAGTTATCAACTGTTGCCTGTCACTAGGCAATTTTTTTTCATGGAAAATTATGTTACTTCCCTTTGTCTTTAAGAACCAAGAAGTCGATACCCTTTGTCTCATTTGTTAATCCAAGCCGTGAATGCGGGCATCGGCGGCCGGCTCAACAACAAAGCCTTTTATGATGTTTTTAAATTAAGCGATAAATATCGTTGATTGCCCCATAAGGAAGATGTTCTCAAACTTTAAAAAAAACTATTGAAATTATTAACCTAGGTCAGTTTTTCCAAATTACTTCTAGAAGAAAAAGTTATATAGGTTTTTTTTGTTTGTCTGGTCATTCCTCATTACCAGTTATGACATGAAACTAATGGCACCATGTATGTTCTCTGGATCGCAAACGGGTGAGTCGTTGCATATATTTAAATGTGGCGTTATGTAATAGAGTAGAGTCCATATTGGTGATGTCACCGTATGATCCTACACCACTGGAATTTTCCGAGTCACTTATGTTATATATAAATTAAAAATATTTAAATCGGTTTGTAGTTGTTGGGTTAGATAAATTTTGCCTGGCCTTTGGACTATGCAGAAAGGGAATTTTCTTTCAATTAGGCTGAATTTATATTAAAAAATACTCGGGTTTAGATTATCTCCTCCTCATTGTGGTAGTGAAGATTCGGCAGCACATTAAACAAATATTTGAGGTAACAACTTATATATTTTGTAATTAATTGTTCAGGTATTTTCTACCTTATTCACCATACAAAATAGCCTTAATATACTTTACATTTCGGTTTTCTTCGCTATTGATTAATAAAAGTGATATATTTAACTGTTATTGTTAGAGATCAGGATCCTTTTCAGTTAGATTTTGTCTTTTGAGCCGTGAAATGGGAGGATACAAGAAACATTCATTTTAAGGGGTAAACATCAGTGAACATCAAATCGGATCTTAAATCAAGGAAATTTTGTCGAGTTTCTCTACATTTCCTTTTATTTTTATACATAACGTTTCAAAGAGATTAGATAAAATACTGTTTGATAAGAGATACGCATTCCCCTATAAAATACAAACTATAAATGGTACAAATTTATTATACATACATAGGTATCTTTTTCAGTTATAATTTTCTTTTACTATTTTAACATTACATACACATTTAAAATTATATTTTGTTCGATACTTAAATGAAATTAAATGGATCTTTAAATCACTTTTTCAATATAGCTATTGGTATTAATCGAAATATTAATTTTACTCATGATAGAGGAATATCAAAAAAGTAAAAGTAACCATACTTCATGAGATATTGTGAACACTGAAAATGAACCTACCTGATCAATTGTACCTACTATTAAAATCCTACTTAAGTGACTGTTACTTCCAAATTAAATTCGATAATACCTTATCTGATTATAACATCATAAAATCCGGTGTACCATAGGGTAGTGTTCTGGGGCCCTTCCTATACCTAATATTTACAGCATATGCTCCAACAACAAATGACACACTAATAGCGATATTCGCAAATCATATCAACAGTTTTTGATCCTATAACAGCATCCGAAAAACTTTAAAACCATCTTAATTTACTACAAAGCTGGCTCAAAAATTGGAAAATCAACATTAACACCAATAAATCGTCTGAAATAATCTTTACTACATACTTGACCGCAACACTCTTATACCTGTGAACAAAGAAGTATCTTGGGCTCCATTTAGATGAAAAATTAATCTGGAAAACACACATCAAAATGAAAAGACGTCAACTGGACCTGAAATTAAGAAACATGCACTGGGTAATAAATAAAAAGTCATAGCTATCACTAGAAAATAAATTAATTATATACAAGTTAATACTAAAATCAATATGGACTTATGGAGTTATGGGGTTGTAGTAAACCTTCCAACATAAAGATCCTTCAAACATTTCAGTCCAAAACTATGAGAATAATAGCAGACACCCCATGGCATATGTCCAACCAAACTTTGCATAATCTCAAAATATTATTTTTCAAGGAAGTAAGAAGACCATACTCAATTAAACATGTAAATCTCACTACTAATCATAGTAACCAGCTCATAAGTGAACTTTTCAATCAACCACTCGCTGGAAGGAGATTAAGAAGATTGTGGTTAGAAAACTTAGCCATGTGAACCTCAGAGAATCATTCATGGATGGTACCTGATTCAAACTTCACTTTTTACATAACATTTACTAATTACTTTGTATATCTTTTTTAAAAAATAGACTGTACATATGCAGTAAATAAATTTATAAAAAAGGTGTAGACTGAGGCTGTAGTATATATGATTACTTTCAAATTAATACATTGTGATAAGAGGATCATTTATGTAAAAAAGGATGAAATTAGTATTAATGTTTATAATTAATGGAAGTTTGGTCTGGAAATTTTTGAGAACAGATATATTTTAAGGGCTCTAGAATTTAGACCTCACTTAAATACTGGTATGCCATTTATTAATTACTAGAAAGGGATTTCTGAATATCCTTTATAAGCAAGATTTTTGTTTGACAAATCTTTTAGCGTAATTTTAAACTCAGTCTCGCTGAAATTACTTATATTTACATATGAAAGATTTATTTTCTTCTCTCGACTGACCCCTTCTAATTTACAAATTTATTATTCAAAGGAAAGTTCAGGCTGCTAGCTGCCTAACGTAGTTTAAAGTTTATAAATTAAACGAAACTGTTAGTATTCACAGGCGCCTCAGAGCCTGCTAAAGTTATTTAGAGAAAAAGAATACATTTCATATAGCTGTGCTGACTCTTGGATAAGCTTGGCTTGTCGTACTAGCGATTTAAAGTTTCTGCCTCAGCAGTTTCCAACTATTTCATATTTGTATGTATATTTATTTGAAGTCAAATATTCCCTGAAAAATCAAACACTTTTGACTTCCTATAGAATAAAGATATGCACAACCTCGCGCTACAATAAAAGTAAAGCGGGTAGTAATAGTACAGTATCATAAATTGTTGAAAATTTCTGGCAGTATTATAAATTTATTTAAATGTCGCCCTAATTATTCTTATATTAAACCTGTATAGAAATACTAGCTTTCTAAAATAAAATTTACTAACGACATAAATATCTGTCATTGGTGTTAATATAATAATAATAATAAAAGTGCTTTATTGAATTATTACAATTCAAGAGGCCATTGACCGAGGTCCTTCAGCCTGGTGTTAATATATTTTTATAGAATAATTATAAATATTCAAAAGAATAGTTACAATACGTACTTGGTTTATTGTTTCACAAGTTTTGTTCAGTTTTGTCACTGGAATAGAATAGAATAGAATAGAATAGAATAGAATAGAATAGAATAGAATAGAATAGAATAGAATAGAATAGAATAGAATAGAATAGAATGGAATGGAATGGAATGGAATGGAATGGAATGGAATGGAATGGAATGGAATAGAATAGAATAGAATAGATAGAATAGAATAGAATAGAATAGAATAGAATAGAATAGAATATAGAAAACAAAAAGTGGCATAGTATAAATTATGTAAATAAGGTTAGCAACTCAGTATGTAATAAATTAAATACATTAGGCATTAATATAGTATCAACGAATAGAAATAATTCAAGTCGCTTGTTGGTTAATAATAAAGAAAAGACAGAAGATCTTAAAAAATCGGGGGTTAATGAAATAAAGTGTGACGACTGTGATGACGTATATATATAGGTCAGAGTGGTCGTAGCATAGATGTGAGGTTAAGAGAACACAAAAAGGCTATTTTATACAATAAAAAATCAACTGGTTTCGCCGAACATTGCATTGAGCAAAATCACTTTTTAACGGTAGTAGTGTTAAACTTTTGCATAATGCAAACAAAGGAAAAATTCTAGACGTGCTTGAAATTTTAGAAGTTAAGAAGGCCGTAAGAAACCATAAAAACGTTACAAATACACAAACAGAATTTTTGAACAATCATGTACAAGACACCGTAATAAAATTGAAAAGTTCGTAGTCCTGGGCTCTATCGTTAAATTTAAAGAAATAGCAAATCAAGTTATTATCCGCCTCTAAGTAGGTAGAATATTTCGAGGATATATATTGTAAACCATCACTTTTAGGTTAGTTTCTAAGACTCTTTGATAATGGTCGCAAGGCCAAATCATATGTCAAAGACAAAACTGAACAAAACTTATAAACCGATAAGCTAAGTGCGTATTGAACAATTCTTTTGAATATTTATAATTATTCTATTGAATATGTTGCATTAAGAACCTACCGCAGATTCAATCCAATTAATATTTTTATATGCACTGGGTCCTATATAGTCTTATGATAGCTGAATTACTGATAGGGTTGAAATAAGAATAATAGATGTAGGTGACACTATCATAATAGTAATTGGAAAATATAAGAGTGCAGAGTCAGAAACGATACAAAGAGACTCATGGTAAACAACTGGTGGATATATTAAGGACTATCTGTGAGCTCGACCTAGACAAATTGTAACGCAGAAAAGAACTACAAGTGTGCAATAAAGTTAATTATTTTGAACTGATTTTAGATAACAAATTGAAACTTCACGTATCTCCACTAAAGTTATTCAAGCCCTGCTTAACAGTCTTGTAGCTCTATCAAGACTAAGAGGGGCACAAAAGAGTAAAGAAACCAATACATGTTTTTAAAATTTATAATATTTATTATATTATATATTATTACTAGTTATAACGCAGCATCTCAAATAATAAACAATAGATATGACCATTACGCATCTACCGTTTTTCTCTTTTGTACAAGTTAGTTCTGTCAGTTTAATCCATTCAATTTCCCCAAACGATCACATTTAATTTTCAATGTAAACGAGGAAGTAAATGATTATTGAAAATATTTTTTTATATAATACATCTAAACCCCTTCACAACTAAACCCATGTATTTCATTTATTTCTGTTTACATTTTGCCGCTGCTATTGTGATTGATTCCTCAATGTTTACTAAATCTAGTCTATTTATCTAATTCATTTATGGGGTTTAACAGAAAATACGCGTCCCTTTTCAACAATTCATTTGTTGCTGATTTCTGTGGAACGTAATGTGATTCGATTTATAGGAAAATACACCGCTTGAATCTATATTTTATTGTTGCTGAATGTATGGCTTCTAGTTGTTTGGTATTCTCTTTAAAACGGGGGACATATTTATTTGCTCGTATTATTTTTTACTAAATATTGAGTGGATTAATAAAAAAATAAGTTGAATGAATGTTTGTAGTTTTCTTGAGTAAAAAATTCTTAAAACAATGTTGAAAACTTTTAAATTTAATTTAATTTTGCTCAATTGTTAATCGTTATTCTATAAAAAGACTAAATTAACTAAAAACTATTAACTAAAACTAAAGAGTACTCTAATTGTGCAAAACTTGAGCAACAGCGACTGGGCTACCAAAATTGTTCTGAATTCGATTAACGTTATATCATGAAAAACTGAAAATACACAATTTTATTAGTATTAGACATTTCCATCTGTACTTTCACGCAAAAAAACATTACCTCCTAAACCTATTTGTTCTGTAAATACTCCCAATCTAATGCCGGATCTTTCCTTCAGTGCCACCTTGAAACTCAAATGTTTTATTTCGATTTGTCCGCAGCGCTTCAGTGTTGACAGAGAAACGAAAGGTCTTGAAAACCGTAATAAGTCTGTTAACCTCTGAATCTCCAATAAGGCTGATAATGAAATTACGTGTAAACAGAAAAAGAATATTTTTGTTTCCTGACGATTCCGCTTCTGCAGCGACACACACCTTCCTGCTAGCTTTTACGGCACAAACGAGCGTTTGGTGTTTACTCTAGAAATGCCTGACTAAATGCTAGGCAAATACATCCTGCAGGATAATTCAATTGAACTGCCCCGCTGACAGCTCCTCTGTATGTTTGTTCCTCGCTGTTTGATATGTTCTATCTGAATGACAGCTCTCAATTTGTCACCTGGGTAGAGGGAAATTTATTTGATTTATTACGGGAATTGTTTGGATAATAAACGCATTAATTTACTATTATCCCGTGGCTAGATATTTCTAAATTGCCTATTTATCAGTATAAAGTAATAAGTTAATTACACTTTTCGTGTTAACTTTCATTTTGCTAATTCTTGTAATAAATTTGGTAATGTATTTTCTGAACTTAAAGTTTCAAAATTTTCTGTAGGGATCCCTTTTCTGATATTAATTTATTTATTTACACTCCTCTACAGATTACAACAATCCAATTACAGAGCAGGAAATAGTCCCTCAAGATTATAAATAACATACATAAATACCACATATAACATACTTAATGACAATATAGTAAGTAGGTACTTGATATAAATCATAGAAGTAGAAAAAGAGAATTCAATAGAATTCATTTTAATGTTTTAGAGCTGGTGTGAAAAATAACAATGCTTTACCAAAAATTATCAAAATTTTGACATATTTTAGATAATGGCGAAAAGTTCATAGCATTAGTACGGGCATTTGGTGAATAAAAAATTGCAGGGTTATGTGTCGATACAGATGGAACTCTGAAATTAATTAGGTCGAGAATTTCTAGAAGTCTATTTTACTATTTACAATGTTAAAGAGAAACATACACATGCAATAAATTCTTCGATGTTCCAAAAATGTAAATGACCAACTTTCTAATAGTTGGTCCTACGGTGAAAAACCATCAATTTTAAATCTAAGAAATTTCATTAATCGTCTCTGAATATTTTCTAAACTTCCTGTAGAACAGTGTAATTAAAGTAAATAAATTGTTATGGAGTCAGTAGAGACGAGATTATCTTTAAACGTGGAAGCTGCATTGGAACCCAGATGCCTAAGAATTCAATCTTCAGGCTACTGAAGTTTCACTACACCCCTTTAGGACTTAGGTGCTAAAACCATGGATAAGAATTTTACAGAATTAATAGTTTATTTTGTTCAACACGGATTTTCATCTAGCAAAGATCCAATCAATCATTTATGAATACTTTTATTTTAAAATAATTAATTTGTGGATAAATATTATTATCGATACATATTGCACATAATAATACTTCAACACGTTATAGCTAGTGTTGCTGATGGCAGACCCAAATACTTAACTAAAAGCAGATAAGATGTGAGCCAGTTTATCTCTGGCCCAGTATGCGTAATAGGAATTTATATATTTTCTTAAATGTCAATTTCGACGCTGCTGTCTCGCAGCAGCACCGATAGGCGGGCTATCTGGGCAATTGTGAGCAAGCAGGAGTGTCTGCTGGTGATTGATTACTAGAGTATTGGAGCACTCGAGGGTTAAAGAACCGAGATATTCAGGATAAAGTACTTGCTTACCGAGAGATATACTACTTCCATATGGATCTATTTATCCAATGAGGCTCTTATAAAAACTCCAGACGACAATCCAGATAGATAGTACGTCTCTAGCAATGCAGAACTGATTCACTAACTTTTTGCGATTTATTTTAACTGCTGTTTAAATTCATTCAAAGATTACCAAGCCATGAGGAAAGAAAATATACGAAAGGTAACTAGAACATAATAAAATTATCAAATTGCAAGGATATTTCAGTAACAAAAACAGAAATATTTGCCAAATATTTTAAGAAAGAAATAATAATGAGGCTATGGATAAATTGTCGAAGTTACAGCCGATGAGTGAGAACCTCGAAATATGCAAAATAGAAGCAACTTGCGCTAAAATACAAAAATATGTTATCAGAATGCATAGCTTACTAAAATATATCTCCATCCTTGGAAATATACGCCTTTTAGAAAAGTTCTAAATATTCTTGGGGAATCCCCATTATCGTTATAAGTGACTCGCTTAATAAATTGGAAATTTTAACGTATTCTATTTGATAGATAGCTTTTGATTATATCTAGTGATATAGACCGCGTATACGATAGCATTATAGTTTGTTAATTAAAATATCATAGGAGACAGTATCGAATGCTTTGACAAGGTCTAAAAATACCGCAATACATTTTTGTTTTCCTTTATTGAGTTATTTATATAATTTACGATATCAAATACTGCTAGTTCCGTGTTCTTGTTTTCTCAAAAACCGTATTGACTTTTTAATAACGAACTATAACGGTCTTAATAAACTACTAGTCTGTTTTTTAAACAATTTTCAAAAATCTTGGCAATATTGTTTATTAATGTTATGGGCCTGTAATTTCGTTTATCTAAGACATCGCCTTGTTTGAAAATTGGTGTTATTACTGATTGTTTAAAATGTTGTGGGACAATTCCCGTGCTAAATATTGTATTTATTATGCATTTTAATGGAGTCATAATATACTGGTGAATTGTTTTCAACAAACTAGTGCATATTCAATCGGGTTGCATTTATTTTTTAATGAATAAATAAATATAAGTTACGATTACTTAATCATTTGTCGGTTCAAGAAATAACGTTATATTAATAATTATGATATAATATTTTTTATTTATGATAAATTGACGGCCTAAAAAAATGACTTACCTTTCATGAAAACATAAGCTCCTTTTAATAATAACAGCCTAATTCACCGTTTTATAAGGTAATTTTAAGCTGTGCACTTAATCTAACGAATATAAAATTTTTACGTTTATTAAACGTTGTCGCTTAAGGAGACTCGTACTTTAAAAGAAAATAGGATTTTGATGAGATGGTTGAAATGATATTGTTGAGGTAAATTAAGTTAAAAACCTGTCGGCGTAAAAAGAACAAGGCATTAATTTTGCATCCACAGCTTTATGAAAATATATTACGATTAAATCTTACAATTTGATTTATGTATATATAATTTTTAACATTTTGATGATGTAATACTTTCTTTTATTGCTTCAAAGTGTAATTCTTTAAAATAATAAAATGTACTGCAACAATTATTTCCACTTTTATAATTATTATTTCTTCTAAAGGAAATAATTGTATAAAATTTTAATTAACGCTATGTGAGGAGTTTTAATTAAAAGCATCCTGTTTCATATCATATCGTATTTTTTTAATTCAATTATTTTGCAACAGTGCTCTTAAACTTTGTTACTATCGTCTCTTTTCCTACTATAGTAGAAAGTGGCCGTAAAAGTAATTTTCTAAACTGACTAAGTACCCAATTTAAACAACAATATGGATTTCGAGGAAGTAGCTTTTTAACAACCACAGATGTACATTTTTCTAGTAGCGCTAGGAACATTTATACCAGATAGTCCTAATTTTCTTCAGCTATTTCTGCGACTGATAGTGCATTTACAACATTTTATTAAGCATTCTGTATGTACAAAAGAATTTATTAATGAAATATTTTAAATTGTTATAGTACATTCCATTCCCTATAAGAAAATGGAAAACAAGAAATTTCAAAAATATGCAATCTTTCGGTCCAAAAGGACAGACCCTGATAAAAAAGTATCTTTCATTTTCATTTCAAGCAAAAACTAGAACTACCACAAAAATCTGAAAATTCAAAAATATCCTAAAACAATCGAAAATCACGTTACAATATTCCATATGCCAATTTTATGAAATAATGTGACGTGAACCGTAAGGAAATGGCCTTTTCGGTTAAGCACTCGCCGGCTGCTCTTCTGTTCGGAGGCGGGTCGTAGGTTCTTTCGATAACTTTAACTTAACCAACAGTTTATATTGAAGAAAGAGTTGTTAATTTGTAAGCTTTGGGGCGCCAGTCAATTTCTTGACAGAGAAGGGGTTAGAGACCAGAATAAAAAAATTAAGTAATGTATACTAAATATAATAATAGTAAAAAAATGTATAAATACAAAGCCACCAACAAATAATAATATACTACACAGGATAAGGTATAACACAATTGCTAAAATTAGATTTACTAAGCTATGAGGGTGTGAGGCAGAAATGGAACAAAAAAAGTTAAAAAGATTAAATTGATTTTGTGGCCTCTCCGGCTATGAATATTTTAACTTCTAGAATATTTCAGATTTTAGAAATAAAAAAGGTACAGTACAAATGACCCTGACCTTGTCAGTAATCCTGATGAGATAAAGAAATCTCAAAAAAACAAGATGGAATTTAAATTCCCAAACAGCTGTTTAGTTAACAATAAAAAAAATATTTAATTATGACGCTTTTTCAAAAAAATATTAATCCATTTACGATGCAATACTTTGTCCCTAAATAATGAAATGTTGGAGGCGCCTCCCTGCAGTTGTAAACTAGACCAGTTGTACTTACAGTCGTTAAGGCGAAGGCTGCTCTCCGGAGAATTAAAATAGTTACCAACTAGCTGGACCAACAAACCATTCAGCAAAACTAAGCTGGTTGAAAACGATGACCGAACATCTCAGGTGGAACGCTTTAGTTCTTTTAAATTACATGACCCGTTCCGGCCTCCACGACAGGTGTTATGTGTCCTCAAGCCACATAAGTGGGTAATACCTGCGACTGGCTTAAATCTTTGAGTGTCAGATTATCGGGTGAGGGTTGGCAAGGCCCTCCAAAAAAACCTATAAAAATTACTAGTATCAAAACTTGGTACTATCTTGAATTTTATGCTATTTGTACTTAAATTAAACAAAATATAAATCTTTAAATGAATATACTTCAGACTTACTGACCTTAGATGTTCTTAGGTTTTCTATTACAGAAAGGTGGTGTCTGTACTTGGCTGGAGTTACAGCAAAAATGCCTCTAGTAACATGGCTATTCCTTTTTTTACTTTGACACAAAAAATGACCAAAAAATCCACCACAAAAACTATCCTTTTTCCCTCTAATCCGGGGCTACCAATTATAGCATAAAATTTTTATAGTAGAGTAGAGCCAAGTTTGAAATGCCCCATTTGATCTGTCTTTTAATAGACCAGTATTCCTGAGATGTTGTCATTGTATTTTCACACTATTTATTTGTTGGTTATATTAATGTCATCTGACATTGCCTTCCAATTCAAAACTATAGACCGTAGAACCCTCTGTTGTTGTCTTAATATACTACAATGTATTGAGTGTTGCATAAGGTCGTCAAGTGAAATATGCAAGAAGTCGCATTATAGCCCGGGCGCGCATGAAAAATGGATTAATCAAAAAAAATTATGTTACAATAAACTTCCAAATAACTCACCTAAAAAATACAGCCCTCATACAATAGCATTCGACATCCAACACACTTTCCGTACCTCCTGTATAAATTTTAAATTCATATTCATAAACTTTTTACAGCTCATTTTCTATTCAATTTTAACTTTCACTCGAATTGCGCCCTAACTATTTTATCTAGTTCATATCAATCCACATTTCCAAATTAATGTCACAACTTATTCTCGTTCCAACGCACTAGCACACTTTCATTTCATTTCAACTCCATATTTACCACCTTCAAACATCGTCACGCGAGACACCCAAAATCCATATTACGTGCGTGCGTAAAGTATGACTATACGAGGACGAATCAATATATTCAGCTTCTTTTTCATTCAACAACTTCTAAGCTAAAACCGATTCGAGATTCATTCAATTACCGCGATTTCCCTTTCTATTGTCTAAACAATCTTGTAATTTTCGTTTTCAATTTTTAACTTTTTGCAAAATGATGCAATATTAGGCAAACCTCGCCTGCACTGAATGGCGGGATCCGATCCGATGGGTGTAAAAACGTTTATGCACGACTCACGGGGCACGATAAACGAAACGATAGTAAAACGTATAAAAGGCCGAACTCAGCACGCTTTAGGCAAGTCAGTTTCGTCGGTGTAACATATGGTAATCTAAAACCAGTGTCCTTGCTGAACGTGAGCTATGGAAATGACAACTATTATGTTTGATAAGTGACATTTCTTTAATGAAATAATCAAAATGGTATGGAGTGAGGAAGAAAAAAAACAAATATTTATACAAAATAGATAACAAAGGTTTATTTAAGAAATGATAACTCGTAAAAGATGTTCGATGTGTGCACCATTATTGTCAATGTATAATTGATAAAGTTTTCTTATATTTTTAATTGCACCGGAAATGGCTTCATTATATTTGCATTCAGATTGTCTATTTCAAGTCGAATCCTGTCTTTAATGGCTTGAATATTATTATTATTATTGACAATGCCTTTTAGAAATCCTGATAAGAAATTAATCCATAGAGGTCGAATCCGGAATGTTAGGTGGCCATTTAATGGTTCCATTATTCCCTATCCATATTGGGAATACATTATTCAAATGATCTCTAACGGGTAGGACACTATGCGGAGTTGACCCATCCTGCATCAAGTTCGGCTTCTGGAAAATTCTACAAAACAGTTTTTTCTACTTCTGGAATAATTATTTCTGTATATAGGTAACTCCAGTTAAAGTACAATCATAGAATATATCTAACCCCAACAATTTTTTTCTGAAAATTCCACACCAAACGCTAACAGTTTTTCTTCCTGACTTTTTAATTTGTCTAAGCAATCTTTTCCTGTTGTGCTGGTTTTCCCATGGCCTTTGATTTTTCCTATTAAAAACTACTATCGTTGAAAAGATGATTCATCAGCCCATAATATTTTAGCAAAAAAATCGGGATTTTCCTTCAACTTTTGAATCATCTGGCAGCAAAAGTCCAGACTTTTCCTTTTATGAGCCTCTGTTAAAACTTGTACGGGCAAAATTTTATATGGTCTGTAGTTATTTTTTAACGTACGTTGGATTTTGGAATAACTTTTATCTAAAACATAATATTTTTAGCCGCAAACTCCTCTATAAAGTCCTTATTTTACTATAAGGAACGTAACCAGACTGCAACCAATAGCTACTCTCCGGGCTATGTGCCCCGCAGAGCGCTGAATTACAAGTTACAAGCCTGGCGCGTTAAGTGTAATAATTGCATATTATAATCAAAACGCTAATGCTTCGATTGCAACAAACACTAGTCGAAAGACTGATCCTACTTAAAGAAGCTCTCGTGCCAGACGTCACACACCGCTTGCAAGTGGTGACCCTGTACATAAAAAATGAATTAGAATACAGCTAAAACTTCACAATAAAGCATATACATTAATAATATGTTATTTAGACTAAAGTAAATTAAGTAATAAATATGAATGAGAAATATTAAGAAATAGTTAACAGCTAATTTTAGTGGGTTTCTAAATATTCTATCTACTTTAGAAATAATTTGATCGAAATAATCTACGGCTCGAAGTAGCACCAAGAAATAAAATAAAAGAGAAACTTTTTTAGTTACTTAATAAGAATGGGGAATAAAAATCTGGAGAGATTGGTTATAAAAACGAACGCTGAGTGCTGGGTTGATGGATGATAAATTACCTCAAAGTACTATAAACGTGAAATATATACATTTTTTTTACAATACTAATCAGCTAATGGTAGACTAAGATTTAATATTTTTGTTTGTTTTGATATTCGAAAATGAAACCATGTTTAGTCAGGATTTATTGTAAATAATTTTAGTTCCCATTGAATTAAAAGTTGAGGAAAATTAAGATGAAATGAAAAATCAAAGGGATAGCCAAAAGTAATGTTTAATAATTTAATTTGTAATAATTATAGTCCATGAAAAAGTTGAAAAAACCCCAAAAGTTCTGTGAGGGGGATGCCTCCCCTCAGCAACTACCCCTATACTCGATAAACTACCCCTATCGCTTTTTTTTTCATTGTAGGCATGCGAATCGGTTTTTGGGCGGGATTTGGGTAGGCCGTATAAAATTTAATCATACAACATCTTATTCACCCTCGGGAAAGAAAGTACTTCCTACCCTAATATGGAAATATCCACAAAAAAATCAAAATGCATGAAAATTTGTTTATTCTCTTTTTTGAGGGTATTCAACACGATGGTAATATACAGGGTGTCTCACCGGGAAATGAATCCATCGATATAGAGGAAAGTACGCATCAGACAATTTTGAAAATTTTGATAATTACTAATGTCGGTGTGGCCAATCCAACTAAGATAATTACAAGCAGCTGGTACTTCCGCTTATACTTGCTTATTTCAAATAGAACACCCTATATATTTTAGGGTTTTCGAAAAGAGCATAAAATTCTGAGTCGAAAATATGTAGCATATGCTATACCTAAACCTAGCCGTTTCAGAGATATTTGACATTTTATATAAAATTTGACAGGTGCAACGGTTTGCAAGAACCGTTGTAACTTTCTTTGTGTAAAAGAGCCTCATTTGTTTCTTGTCACGTGAAAAGAACACAAGGAAACTACGTTCTACAACTGAAATAAATTCAATAATATCATACCAAGTGTTCCGTTTTTCGCGTTATATTTTGTCAACTTCAAACCGCGAAAACTTGTTTAGATCAAGTGGAACACCCTGTATTTTTTTACGTCCAGTCCTTTTTTCTGATATTAGCATTGTGGGGGTTAAAGTTATAACTTTTTGAAATATTTGCGATTTTATTAGAAATTCATGAATTGTTGTAATCATTTCATCCAAAATAGCCATGATTAGAAACAATCAGTCATTATCTTATGTCAAAAAATGCCAGCACGTTTAAATTATACCAATGAAGACTTTTCAAATTTGTTTATTATTTGTGGAGAATGTGATAAAGTAATATCAAGAACTTGCAGCACATTTGCTACTCGATATCCACAAAAACACAAAATAACACTAACACTGTAACATGCGTATTAATCGAATTGAAGATATGGCATGAACTAAAATAGCAGAGATAAGATCAATTTAAAATACGATTTCATTTTAATTTAATAATTGCTCAAAATTCCGCCCTCGAACCTCATCACATTTTTCGCACCTTCGGATTAGTTCCTCATGGGTAGCTCTTCTAATTGAATCCTGTGATATGTTTTGAATTGCATTTCTTACTCTTTGCATACAATCTTCAATGGTTGTTAATGGACTCTCATAAACTTTATTTTTAATAGTTCCCCAAATTAAATAATCCAGATAAATCGGGCGAGCGAGGAGGCCATAAGAAAGGTCCATTATTGGCAATCCATTGATCATAAAAAGTTTCTTGTAAATAATTATTAATTAAATATACGATATGTGGGGGAGCACCGTCGTGCTGATAAAAAATGTTTCTATGTTCGGCGAGAGGTAAATTTTCTAAATAGTTATTATTCAAATTTTGTAAGATATTCAGATATCTTTCACCTAAAAAAAACAAAAATTTACCGATACATATTAGCAGAAGAGAAAATTTAATTTACCGTTTAAATTTTCCTGATAAAATTATAATTTTATCTATCGTTTCTTATGTCACAGTAAACATTAAACTGCCAACTTTCCTGAAGTTTTCGCTCTCTGAACATATGGGGATTTGAGTCACTCAAATAGTGCGAATTGTGTCTATTAAAAAGTCCATTTTTAGTAAATTTTGCTTCATCTGTCCATATAATATTTTACAAATAAGAATCGTGACCCTCATACCTTATTAGAATAAACTCACAAAAATTCTGTCTTCTTACGAAATCTGCTTCTTTTAATCCTTGAACTACATGGAATGAAAACGGGTGAAACTTGTGTTTTAATAAGATTCTGTGAATTGAATCCTTGCATAGTCCCGATTTCAGACCAGCTTGTCTTAATGACTTCCTTGGAAATGCTTGGCTATATCAATGTTTTCGTCATCAACAATAGGCTTTCTTCTTTGCATTTTTGCCTTGGCAGAGCCATAATTTTTAAAATTTTCCAGTATGCGTTTTACAGTGTTTGGTGACGGTTTCCGTTTTTCTGGATATCGAGTAGCAAATGTGCTGCAAGTTCTTGATATTACTTTATCACATTCTCCATAAATAATAAACAAATTTAAAAAGTCTTCGTGGGTGTAATTTAAACGTGCTGGCATTTTTTGACATAAGATATTGACTGATTGTTTCTAGTCATGGATATTTTGATGAATGATTACAACAATTCATGAATTTCTAATAAAATCGCAAATATTTCAAAAAGTTGTGACTTTAACCCCCACAATGCTAATAACAGAAAAAAGGGAATTCAATTTTACACAACTTGACGTAGAAGAAAACAGGGTGTTCCATTTGACCTAAACAAGTTTTCGCGGTTTGAAGTTGACAAAATGTAACGCGAAAAACGGAACACTTGATATGACATTATTGAATTTATTTCAGTTGCAAAACGTAGTTCTCCTTGTGTTCTTTTTACGTGACAAGAAGCAAATGAGGATCTTTTACACGAAGAAAGTAATAACGGTTCTTGCAAACCGTTACACCTGTCAAATTTTCTATAAAATGTCAAATATCTCTGAAACGGCTAAGTTTAGGTATAGGATATGCTACATATTTTCGACTCAGTATTTTATGCTCTTTTCGAAAACCTTAAAATATATAGATTGTTCCATTTGAAATAAGCAAGTTGGTATCGACTTCCGGTATAAGCGCAAGTGCCAACTGCTTGTAATTATTTTAGTTGGATTGGCCACACCGACATTAGTAATTATCTAAATTTTCAAAATTTTCTGATGGGTAGTTTTCTCCATATTGATCGATTCAGTTGCCGGTGAGACACCCTGTATATTTCTCCCCCATCCTCCACCAACGACCCCTAATTTGGAGGTAGTTGATGGAGAGTAGGGGATAAAATACTATTGATATCGCGCTCTGGAAAACGGGGAGAAAACATTTTCCACTATTTTGTGTCTTTCGGTGGCTTTCCATGTTAGGGGTGGTGGTAGTTTCAAATTCGGGGTTGTTGGTATGTCTCTCATTCAGCTTCCTTTACAATCGAAATCCCCTTAAAAACCCCACATGTCCAGTATTAATTGATATGAAAAGGGGGTGATTTTAGGGACGGTTGGTGGAGGGTGGGAAGAAATGAATATTACCATCGTGTTGAGCACCCTCAACGGGGATAAACAAATGTTCATACATTTTGATTTTCTTGGGGGATATTCTAGTATTAGGGGAGGGGGTAGTTTCAACCCTGGGGGTGGATAAGAAGTTGTATGGTTAAGTTTAATGCGGCCTACCCGAATCCTGTCCAAAAAACCGATCCGCATGCTTACGACGGAAGAATACGCGAAATAGGGGCGGTTTTTCGAGTTTAGGCATAGTTGCTGAGGAGTGGGAACCTTAAAAATATTACCATCGTGTTCAGCACCCTCGAAAATGAGGGTACCTATATTTTATCCCTCTCACAGAACTTTCGTGATTTAACCATTGTTTGCAACTTTATCATGGATACACTCTTGATTGTTTAACCTGTGGATTTTGTAATTTTGTAACGTAACTCAGTTATTAATAACTCATATTTATACGCCGCCAATATGAGTTTCTGAGAACACAATACTACTGGAGGCCAATTTTTTACCAATATACAAATTTCTTTTGTACTATTTATAAAATCTGAACATTATTATTCAAGTAATCTTTCCATTGATAACAAACCTAACAGAAAGCTCTTAAAAACATAAATAATTTAAATAAGGGGTATATAATGAATTGTCGTGACCTAGGATGGGGAAATATCTCAATAAAGCATCGAACGTAGATGATCTGCAAATAATACATACCACTTTCTTACTTGTGGCTTCAGAACATGCCTCGTTAATATTTGAACAACTCTCGAGCCTTCAGCATAAACCGTCTACATCATAAACCAGCTGAAAATGCTCGATGATATGCATCATGGAACTCTCTTACTAACTGTTTCACCCCAATAATTCTCTGTATCACGCACAGGCATAATAGTAATGAAATTACAGCAACACCAACACCTTCGTAGTTCGTGCGATTTATATTGAGAAGAGGTAAAATTGGGAGCAGGCTTTAACTTTATAACTTAATTTTAAAGGGTAAAGTTGCTTCTGAAAGGACCATTTAATGATTCTAATGTGAAATAATAACAAATAAATAAGGTGTAAAAGATTATAAATAGATTTAGCAATTATTATTTTTAGTAATTAAATAGATAAATTAATAAAATCTACAATTAACTACTGGCATGGAGTAACTAAATGATTCCTAGGTAGCTCATTAAACAAGAATCCATACGTCGGTGTTATCAAAATCTAGCATCTCTCTCATTTGTCTATTCCCGAAAATTAAGAAAAATTATTTGGTACCAAAATCAACAAGGCAATAATCTTTGTTTTTATGGAATTAGTTTTATGATTTTTTCCTTTCTTTTAATTTTTTTTATTATGTATATAACCTGTAAACATCAAAATTCAAAAAGGAAATCCACAGATGTCATAATAATATAATAATAACAAGAACCACAGAAATTAGACAATCCCCAGATTCCAGAAGCCAGAGGCTTATGCGGAAGGGGGTTACACATTGGAAAACGCAGTCATACAACCATATCCTTCGAGAGTTCCAGTACCGGAACCAAGGATTGAACACCAACACGCCTCTTTTGTTTGAAAAAATAATAGGTTTTGAGCTGGACAGCTTAGCTTGAGACTTCTGAGACCGTATGTGCACTTTATTTTTTAAATTTGAGAAATTTGGGAGGTGCTTCGAATCTGGTGATCGGGGTCAATGCTACACCCTGTATATAGTTTACTTGATTTATTATTCACTGCTTGTTTAGTTTATGAGTTGGAGAAGGTCAAAGGCTACACTCTGTATATATATTCTTCTGGGAATAATATAATTTTGATTTAAAACCAATGAAAGTAATTTATTTAGACAAAGAACATAAAAGTATGTATAAATAGAATAATTAAAATTAACAGAGTAATGAAAGTAAATTGTTGACAATAGAAATTCCGACCTTAAAACAAAAATAATATCATCGCGAATAATAGACAGAAAAATTGTAGATCAAAAACTTGTTTCGGGAAAAATTAACTTTTATTTAACGCGCTGGAGCAAATTTATTAATATTGAACTCTTTTTTACTTGGTTTTGGCCAAGGAAGTAGCACGGTCACGCGATTTTGTTAATTTAAGTGTCGGGTGAAGCAAAATTTAAACACTTGGGTTTTTGTAACTTCAGTCGCGTAGCACAGAAATTAATTTTGAGTTACACCGGAAATTGACTTAGCCAGAGCGTGCCGAGCTCGGCTGTTTATATGGTTCGTCAGAGAGTGAGTATGCAGAGGTCTGGAAAGGTCTGGAAAGATGTCCCCCGCTAGTCATTTGGGCTTGATTGGGCAACATTGCGCAATATTTTGCAATTTTTTTTATTTGAAAATCAAATATTCAGGATGAAGAGTTATAAGATGAAATTGATCATAAAAAGGGGAACTTTTTGATGGATAAATGAAATTTGAATTCTGGTTTAGAAGATATTCGTAATAACTGTGGAAAGAATTAAATTTGGAAATGGTCCCGTAATAAATTCGAAGGTCTTTTAAGTTATGTTGATCTCATATGAGAATGCTCCTATAGGTATGCGTCGAAATGAATTGGAAGTAAGTTTTGATATCAATGAGCCAACAAGCGGAACATGCGAAATGGACGTAAGTGTTGATATCAGTCGGAGAGCTTTGATGATTGCTCAGCTGGCACATCGGGAAAGTGAATGAATATTATTTTGATGTATAATTTGAAAGTTGAATGGAGAGTTGAAATTAAGAGAAAAATTATCTATAACAATTTGCAGAAGCGTATTATAACGTTGTGACTTGCGGTGTGGAAAGTGGCTGTGATGGGAATCGAGTTAATGAGGGGGCTGTATTTTTTAGGGCAATAGTTTGTAACTTTTGAGTGGCACTTTGGTAAATGTGAATTTGTTGATGAATTTGGACTATTTGTGAATTGTCGGTGCTATGTGAATTTTTCCAGATTTTGTTGACTAAAATTGTAGTTTTTTGCAAATTTAAATATCTAAATACTTTTTTTAATAGTTTGACTAGGTGACCTTAAGCTTTTTTAAATTTTGTGTGATAAGTGAAAGATACTATAACAGGCTTAAATCCGGTAGCGATATATCACTTCGATTAATCACGATTGCCACCTTGCGCCCTAAGCAACGCGGCTATCTGCTAGACATGTTTACTAGTTTTATTAACTTTCATTTTTACAAATCAATTGCCTAAAATAGCCATTTGTGTATCAAGGCCGTAAAGTTGATCTTTCTCGACTGACTCCGAAGTTTGCAAGCAAATCAACCAAGTAATACATGAGGCCGTGAAGTGTGAAGTGCGGCCGTGAAGCAAAAGTGGCCAAAAAAATATGATTGACAAGTTAGTACAAAGAAATGACACATTAGGAATGCTGTCAGATCCGATAAACGTCATTTTTGTGACAGTTGCCTAAAAAATATATTTCTTTAAGCTATCTTCTTACAAACATGTTAACATGATTCTAATATTTCCAACAGTTTAAGAAAATAGTCTATCTAACTTATTCCTCTGCCATTAGCTTTTTATATCTCAGGACTAATGAATATACCGAGTTTATCTGAATAAGAAATATATTTAAAATATATTTTAAACATATATTTTTCATTCTTTTATATGTATGTTTCTAACAATGACTAAAAGGTGCAGGGTGTGACTGATCGGGAATACTCGCTTTGTCAACATTTTCCTCGAATACGGCACTTTCGCAGAGAGAGTAGAGCCCTACGTCGGCGTCGGCATCATCGAAAATGGAAACACTCTCCCATTTAGTTGTTTATAAACATTAAAAAGAGTACTAAGATAAACAAAACAATAATCCACGTTCGACTATGCATATCTATAGATATATTTTTCTTTGTCTTTTTCGTGTTTTTAAATTTATTTTATAAATTATAAACACAACACAAAAAGTAAATTGACGGAGAAGTCTATTGACGAGTTTTATAGGCATATATTTTTACAAAAAAATAATTACCTGAAAAATTTAATTTTCAGAGCTGAGCTGTAGATTTTACTACAAATATCTGTCAAATATAGAACATGTAGAACAATAAAAAGAATAAAACACTAGTACGAGTAACGTTAGCTAAATTTCCGGCCTTTTCTATCTTCTTTACGTTACGTGTCATATGCGATAATGCTGTAGAAGTAAATGAAGCATAAATGTGACTAAGTTTTCTGATCGTCGCGAATCAAGTCTCACCTTCTTCTCGTGTAATAGTTGTAAAAGCCTCACGATGCTTCCCTGCATTTTCTGCAGGTTAGAAGATATGATGAGAAATGAGCGCTCTAATACTCATTTTACGAAATTATTGTTAACGCCCACTGCAATTACTATCCCCTGTCGTCTGCTTCACTTCATGGTAGTCGTTGCTTCTACTGGAATCTTAATGATGTATTCAGTAAGAGCGCTTATAAGAAGAAACATGATTTAATATATAATATGACATACTATTATTATTGAAAAATAAATTTATCTCAGTTTTCCTATCTAGGGTGCCTCATAGCTCTAATTTTTTTCATTAATAATTAGATGTAAGTATATAATCTATATAAATATTTTGTGAAGTTTAAGCGTACCTCGAATTTTCTTAGGCTGCAGAATATTTAAGGGTTGTTATAGTATATTCCATAAACGGGAGACAGAAAAAATTACAAACGCCTGAAAATTTATCAAATAATCAAATCTATCACCTCAGCTTATCAAACTACAATAAAAAGGTCCTTAATATGCTTAATTTCATGGAAAAACTACAAATAGTCCGAATTTATTAACAACACCATTCAAACATTCATATTAACCAAATTACAGCAAGAAAGTTACAAACTACAGCCCTAAAAATACAGCCCCCTCAATATCTCGATTCACATCATAACCACTTTCCACACCCCCAGCCACAATGGTATGTTTCACTTCTACCAATTTTCATTAAGTATTTTTCTCTCAATATTAACTTCCCATTCAAATTTCAAGTCACACTTCAAAATACGCTTCATTCACTTTCTCGATGTTTCTGCTGAGCATTCATCAAAACTTATTTCAATTTCGCATGTTCCAATTGAAATTCAAAGTTATTTCCATTTGGTATTTTCCGCTTGCTGGCTCATTAATATCAAAACTTACTTCCGAAATATAAGCTACGTATTCACAATTTCATATCATACTCAATTTTTTGTGCACAGATCTTCGAGACGAATTTACGGGGTCGTTTCAATTTTAATAATTATTTTCAACCAATTTTCGTTTTCAATGCCGATACGGTTATATAATTTTCATATCTGAATATCCCATTTTTAATTTTTATGATGCAATATTGCACAATCGAGCCCGCACGGAATGGGCGGGGACATTTCCAGACCTATCCAAATCTCCGATCGTCGGATCCCCGTCGGATCAAAATATATAAAAAAGTTGAGCGCGATGAGCTCGGGCATGTCTAGTTCGACACGTGCACCACGAACGAGCTATTATAGCTTCTTCCTTTGCCATAATCAAATAAAAAAAGAGTCTTCAAATCAATTATAATCTGCACTCGCATCAACCAAAAAAGTGATTTTTTAGAATACATAAAACAATCGTGTTATTACATTTTATATTTAAAACGGAGTTTCAGTGATCGAACAGCATTTATTTTTAAACCTGTGTGAATTAAATAGTTAAATTAAACCGTTTCAAAACTTTGTTCAGTTATACTAAATAAATTTATTCTTGTTCGTTTTAAACCAAGTGTTTTACTTCAAGAAATCATATAGAGGGTGAAGTTTTGAACGCTCCCATAGACAATAAAATTAATTAAAGTGAATATTAAACTATTTCAAGTGAAGCAACCTACTCCAGGGCTTATACAGTGTGTAGCATTTGACCGTATCCGTCGGTTTACGAGTAACCCTCCCACTTTTCTGAATTTAAATAATTAAGTGCACGGAAGGCTCCTAGGGTCTCTATCAAGCTCAAAGCTCTTCCAAAACTTTTTTATTTTGCCAAGGAAGGGAGCGTTTCCGTGTTCAGGGTGCAATGCACCGTTGCGTTGGACAGAATTAGAATTTTAGGTGATGTTTACCATTTAACCCTGTTAAGACATATACGATTTTTACATCAATCTTAATGTGTTTCATAAAACTGTAAAGAGACTAATGTTTAAGTTCAGTTGACACGAACTTATAGAGCCCAACTGTGTTATTATTCACACATACACTATGAAAAAGAGAACGTTCAACTAATTCATCTTTAAGACAAGATGGTAAGAAAGTGCTTAATAGAGCAGAAACCAGCTTTATACAGGATATTTAAACGATGCTTCTATATGAATAAGTCTCGGGGCGTCATACGGCATAAAGCATAAAGGACAAATAACAGGGGGCCTAATATGGAACTTTGTGGAACTTCAACTGAGAATATATTAACTGTTCATAACTTATCATCAAGTTTAACTTTCCAAGTTCTCTCAGACAAATTCACATAATTAAATTTGCAGATTGGATAGTGAAAACATAATGCAACTTTGAAATCGATTATTTATGATTTAGATTATCTAACGCCTTATTGAAACATAATAGATTTTTATAACATATTGTGCTGAGACCTATCATTTATTACGTAGTTGGGTTATATGCCGCTTGACTATCCTATATAAATCACTAAATTGTAGCCAAAAGCTAAAATTTGCATGACATTAAATCATTATTTAATAACTGCTTTCTTTTTATAATAACTCTCTTCGTAAAATGTCAGTCGATTACTTAGCTCGTGTAATAAATCATTTTTAATTATGAACTAAATCAATCTCTTAAATGTTTTTGTGACATTTCTTTCATAATGCATGTGTCATAATATGTAAAATAAACACTACGTGTACATTATTTTATATTACTTTTGAACGAAACTAAAAACAGTAATTATTACCATATAAAATAGAACGCACGTAATATAGGGACTGATTAAAGTAGTTAAGTTGATCTACAGTTAGCCCTGTATCAATTTATTCCACCAATTCTATTTTACACAATTAGTTCCAATTTACAAAGGTTTATGCAGGATTGATTGCCCGTCCACAGATCCATTACCATAAATCATTTATATGATTTATGATAAAATTTGATCTGTGGACGGGCTCTCTATTACGCATAAAACGTGTACCTATCCCATGAAATGGATCTTACTTTAGACAATATTAAGTTCACCTAAAATGCTTTTTGGGAGAACTAGTCGAAGGTGTATTCGCGATATACCTATTTAAAAACTTGAATAGAAAAATTTTCAATAGCTAATATAAAATTTCGTTTGCCGGTTTATTGGGCCTTGTTATCTAATATTGGTATTGAAGTTGGAAACAGAGGAAATATTCACGTAGTGAAAAAATCCAATTTCTAGATTATGATGAAAATGTACGCTTTGGGGCCTGAAAATAGCAAATTTATCCCAACTGACATGCCGCCTGTGTGTTTATCTATCTATCTATGGCTGTGTCTGTCTATGGGTGATATATTTCTCTCTAACAGGACTCTAGGAAAATGAAATTTTATACATAGAACATAGGAGTTCCAAAGAAATATCCTATTAAATATTGGTGAAGTCCCTACACCAGGGACGGCTCTAGGCGGGTTTAAATTTGTCCTCGGTTGAATCTAAGAAATGAAAATCGCTTAAAATTTAAAAATTGTATTGAAGTGTATCACTAGAAGGACAGGAACGGTCCCAGGAAAGGCTCAGTTATAAGTTTACATCGAATAAAAAAATTGTTCGAATTAAAATTGCTTAGGATGGAAATTTGTTTCGAAAAGCCTTCTTTAATTTTTCCCTTTAGAGTAGCAGTGCTGGCTTCAGGAAGGGCTCAAAACAAGTTTTTGTTTAACCAAAAGATTTTCAAAATTAAAATTGTTGAGAATAGAAAATTGTGTCAAAAAGGACACAAGGGACTGGTCCAGGGAGAGTCCAAAAAAGAAATTTTTGTCGAAATATTTTAAAAATTTAAATTGTTGTGAGTGAAAACTTTTAGCGAAAGGAGGCGTATTCATGGAAAGTCTAAACAGTTTTTTGCCGAATGTGTTTCAATTAAACTTTGTATAATTTTATGATTATGACTTTCAAATTTTTACTCAGAGCACCAGGGACAACTCCAGGGAGAAAACATTATTTGTCGAATTCCCTCCCCAATTCAAAACCTCTCATCATGACCATCAGGCTTCCTTTCATCAAGTTTTCATGAATATTTCATTATAATACATTTTTTGGAGTTGGGTAACAAATATATAAAAATCATTTGTACTGGCAAAGTATTATTCTATAAAATGGTGAAGGAGCCGGTAATTCTCAACACCACTTTTTAAATTTTTATACTACTTTCCTATTTTTTTCCTATTTTGTATGATAATGTGCCAATATAGTTGAATACGTCATAACTCCCATACTATTCAAAACCGCAATTTTTAGTGAACTGCCATAAAATTTGCTCTTTAGCAACATTGTTTATAAAGTTGATAATAATTCTCATTCGGTGACAAGTATACTACCAAACATTGGTATAGGTATACAAAACCTATACGCATTTCAAATGTGTGAACATATTCATTCGAATCAATGTTAACAATAACCGCCGTAGTTCAATCTTTATCAAACGGTGTTCTGCTGTTAGACAAAAATTACATACTCGTACAAAAGTCCTCGCATATGTAATTAACGTTCAGCCGTTTCGGACAAACTTATAGAAAGGAACTGAGTTTACTTTGCTTGAACATCGAACTAACTCTCGTTAGAAATAATTTTTTTAAATAGTATTTTTATAGCGCGTAGGGAATTATTTTTATTGAAATAATTTGTAGTATCTTAAGAATAATTTTTAGTTGCATATATTGACTTAATATATTTTAGATTATTTGCTATACCGCCCAAGTAGAACATAATATTGGTGTAAACCGTGGTTCAATATTGGATCAATATAGATGCTGGACTAAATTTCAAGATTTCCCAGCAATAATAATTTAAATACACATGTATTCTATTGGACTCATTATGTAGACGATGTCTTTTACAGATAAATTTAAGTAATTACCTTAATTTCTTTAATAATAAAATTCAGGTCACACTGGAACTTTTCAAATATTAATATTAACATTATAAAACACAATAATCTGCTAAAATTCAGCATTTACCATGAACCTACTACGACAGATACAGTCATCCATTATAATTCACAACAATCATAGCAAATTAAGATCTCAACTTTTCATAGTCTAATATATAGACTTTATTAGGGAATTAAATGCAATTAAACAAATTGCAAGAAATAACTTATACAACGAATCGATAATAAATAATATGATCAAAAGCAAACAACGCAAAATGCTTCAAAAGGAATTTTTCAACGCACCTCAACAAAACAAATCAACAAAATATATTTTAATTAATTATATCCCAAAATGCAGCAGCAAAATTTCTAGGAATTTAAATAATTTAGGTATCTCTACAATAAGTGCGAGTAAAACCAATTTAGGAAAAATATTGGTCAATAATAAGAAAACACTAACTAAACTTAATAAATCTGGTGTATATGAAAACAAATGTAAAGATTGTAATGCCGTCTATATAGGTCAAAGTGGTAGAAGTATTGAGAACAGGGAAAAAAAACATGAACAATCAATTTTAAATAACAATAAAAATACGGTAATGTCAACACACCACATTGAAAATAACTATTTCAAAGACACAGTTAACATAAATTTACTTCATATAGAAGGCAAAGGTTTCCTTAAAAAATGTTTTCTTAATCGCCTCTCAAGTTACCCAACTTTGCCAGCCAGACGCTTTAACACACGCTTTAACACACTGAGCTACCGTCCCCATAGGTAAACATTTAAATCTACTTGAACAATTAAAAATTTTAAAAATCTCTTAAAAACAGTCTTTGTACCACAAATTACCAGTAAAATTTCTTAAACACTCCTATTCTAGATATAACATTAACAATTATTCGTTGATTTACATAATTACGTTAGATCTACCCGAAAAATTCCCACAATTAAAATTTAAGTCATAAATATATTCAGTCATAAATGTCTTAAGGGATATATTTAGAATAACTACGTTTGTTGCTTTAGTACATACGCTGTAGTACTCTAGATAAAGGCCCAAAAATCCGAAATATTTGTAAAGGATTTTAAATATATTAATGTATTTACTTAAAAGCAATTAATATAGATACATTGAACTGTAAAAAATATTGGACTGATATTAATAAATACTGGTATTAAAATATTATAATAAGCCTATGTTGGTAGTATATTATTTTAACATCCCAATCCATGTATACGCAAACAATATTGATTACTATTTGTTAATATTAATTTTACAATATTGAAAAGACTATATCATAGATTTCTTGATAATATTGTACAACGAATATAGATTGATAAAGACAAATATTGATTTTAAAATATTGAAAAATTCATATTTTGCTCATAATTATGTGTCAACTATCTGTGAAATATTGTTTGATTAATATTTTCTAATACCAATAAATACTGATTTTACAATATTGAAAATTATTTATCTTATTATGTTGTTATGGCATTTTTTAGTACTGTTGCGCAACAGATATCAATTGATAATGTCAATTATTAAATTTAAAATGTTGGGATATTCATATTGAGATTATATTATTTAACCGACTTATATCTACAATTGCTAGTCATGCTGTGCCTAGGCTGACTGCAATAAGTTAGAGTAGATGGCTCTGCTTGCAATAAGCTTGTACAAATGTACAATATCTAGTTTAGGCACTCTAGCTAGTTGTTCGAGTAATGTGATTCAATAACGACAAAGGAGAAATTCATTGCGGTGATACTCACCTAGTCTGTACTAACGATGGCCAAGATTCCTAGCCTATAGCAATTACGTATAGTGTAGTGTAAGGAAATGTCGAGGAAATCACTAGTAGGATGCGGTGGTGGTGAGATAGGCTAAGCAGGGCGGAGTTTATATGTCGCCACCTAGTCTGACCTTTACATCACTTACGTGAAAGTGAGACAGATGATTGTATGTTGTTACTGCGCCAATGAATGTATGTGTTCAGAATCGAACTTGCCTAGTTACAAATGATTTCTTCACTAATTGCTACCCTGTATACTAACTTTGACAAGAGCAACACATGTTTCCGCATTTCAATTCAGAAGTAAGCGCTTGAAACGAAACCTGCTTACATATAGAACCTATATATTTGGGACGAATCAATGTGTTTAAGAATTACCATTGTATAACTCGAACATGTACAATGATCGTCAACTACAGAATTTTCCACCGCTGATAAAATTTCTATTTAATAAATAGCAGGTTCAAGACAAATTGACAATGTTAAAAAAAATTGTTGGGTACAATTATTTTCGATTTTCTTTAAAAAGTTTATATCGACGGAAAACCGCACTTCAAATTTAACGAGAGTCGTTTTATTTTATTTTTTTAGCTATCCCATTTCATACCACTTTCAGTTTCCTAACAAGTTCTCGCAAGTAATCATACTTTCGAACACCTTTCTAATACAGAGAAATATACGTTAAAAAATAACCACAATTAATTAATCGTGCTGGAAGTGATCGTAAATTCATGAATTCTCAATCGATAATATAACATGTCCGCACTTGATTTATATCTGGAATTACGAACTCCAGCTTTATATCTAGACGGGCCGAAAGTAACGAGCAAAAAATATAACGAGGTTTTTGCCCTTGATGTTGCTATTTTCTTAGGGCTTTAGAAACTGAACTTTTATATAAATTGGATTAGATTCGATGCCGTGGAACAATATCAGGGTGAAGTGATTTTAGTTATATTGTACATGCTTAATTTACTGTCTAGCAAATTATTTCACGTGACTGTACGACAAAGCATATGTAATAGAAATTCGGAACATTGAGAATGGCAAACAGAATAACGGTTAACTATGATCGATTGATTGTTTGATTATCATTTTGGTAAATTAACACAGCAGTTGATAGGTGTGTCCAGAGTGAAAGGAAATTGAGTAAACGTTCAACTTTATGTGGCCCATTTCAAACCCGAATGCTTTGCTGTAATTTGCATTTTTTATAGTTTTATTAATATTATTGTTCTGAAGTTTTGTCAATACTCAATCGGGACACACATACGTATATACAGGGTGTCTCACCGGGAACTGAATCGATCGATATAGAGAAAAGTACGCATCAGAAAATTTTGAAAATTTAGATAATTACTAAAGTCGGTGTGGCCAATCCAACTAAATCAATTACAAGCAGCTGGCACTTCCGCTTATACCGGAAGTCGATACCAACTTGCTTATTTCAAATGGAATATCCTATATATTTTAGGGTTTTCGAAAAGAGCATAAAATTCTGAATCGAAAATATATAGCATATCCTATACCTAAACCTAGCCGTTTCAGAGATATTTGACATTTTATAGAAAATTTGACAGGTGCCACGGTTTGCAAGAACCGTTATAACTTTCTCCGTGTAAAAGATCCTCATTTGCTTCTTGTAACGTAAAAATAACTCAAGGAGAACAACGTTCTACAACTGAAATAAATTCAATAATATCTCACTAAGTGTTCCGTTTTTCGCGTTACATTATGTCAACTTCAAACCGCGAAAACTTGTTTAGGTCAAATAAAACACCCTGTATTTTTTTACGTCAAGTTGTGTAAAATTGAATTCCATTTTTTCTGATATTAGCATTATGGGGGTTAAATTTACAACTTTTTGAAATATTTGCGATTTTATTAGAAATTCATGAATTGTTAATCATTCCATCAAAATAGCCATGATTAGAAACAATCAGTCATTATCTAATGTCAAAAAATGCCAGCACGTTTAAATTACACCCACGAAGACTTTTTAAATTTGTTTATTATTTATAGAGAATGTGATAAAGTAATATCAAGAACTTGCAGCACATTTGCTACTCGATATCCAGAAAAACGGAAACCGTCACCAAACACTGTAAAACGAATACTGGAAAATTTTAAAAATTATGGCTCTGTCAAGGCAAAAATACAAAGAAGAAAGCCTATTCTTGATGACGAAAACATTGAAATAGTCATTCTGGGATGTTTTCACGCATTTCCAAGGATGTCATTAAGACAGGCTGCTCTGGTATCGGGACTAAGCGAGGATTCTATTCACAGAATCTTATTAAAACATAAGTTTCACCCGTTTTCATTCCATATGGTTCAAGGGTTAAAAGAAACAGATTTCTTAAGAAGACAGAATTTTTGTGAGTTTATTCTAATAAGGTTTGAGGGTCACGATTCTTATTTGGGAAATATTATATGGACAGATGAAGCAAAATTTACTAAAAATGGACTTTTTAATAGACACAATTCGCATTATTGAAGTGACTCAAATCCTCATATGTTCAGAGAGCGAAACTTTTAGGAAAGTTGGCAGTTCAATGTTTACTGTGCCATAAGAAACGATAGAGTGGTGGCATTACAATTTTATCAGGAAAATTTAAACGGTAAATTAAATTTTCTCTTCTGCTAATATGTATAGGTAAATTTTTGTTTTTTTTTTTTTTTAGGTGAAAGATATCCGAATATCTTACAAAATTTGAATAATAACTATTTAGAAAATTTACCTCTCGCCGAACATACAAACATTATTTATCAGCACGACGGTGCACCCCCACATAACGCATATTTAATTAATAATTATTTATAAGAAACTTTTTATGATCAGTGGATTGCCAAGAATGGACCTTTCCTATGGCCTCCTCGCTCGCCCGATTGTTCAGTTCTGGATTATTTCATTTGGGGAATTATTAAAAATAAAGATTATGAGAGCCCATTAACAACCATTGAAGATTGTATGCAAAGAGTAAGAAATGCATTTCAAAACATATCACAGGATTCAATTAGAAGAGCTACCCATGAGGATCTAATCCGAAGGTGCAAAAAATGTGTCGCGGTTCGAGGGCGGAATTTTGAGCAATTATTAAATTAAAATGAAATCATATTTTAAATTGATCTTATCTCTGCTATTTTAGTTCATGCCATATCTTCAATTCGATTAATATGCATGTTACAGTGTTAGAGTTATTTTGCGTTTTTGTGGATATTGAGTAGCAAATGTGCTGCATGTTCTTGATATCACTTTATCACATTTTCCATAAATAATAAACAAATTTAAAAAGTTTTCGTTGGTATAATTTAAACGTGCTGGCATTTTTTAACATAAGATAATGACTGATTGTTTCTAATCATTGCTATTTTGATGAAATGATTACAACAATTCATAAATTTCTAATATAATCGCAAATATTTCAAAAAATTGTAACTTTAACTCCCATAATGCTAATATCAGAAAAAAGGGAATTCAATTTTACATAACTTGACGTAAAAAAATATAGGGTGTTCCATTTGACCTAAACAAGTTTTCGCGGTTTGAAGTTGACAAAATGTAACGCGCAAAATGGAACACTTGGTATGATATTATTGAATTTGTTTCAGTTGTAGAACATAGTTCTCCTTATGTTCATTTTACCTGACAAGAAGCAAATGAGGATCTTTTACACGAAGAAAGTTATAACGGTTCTTGCAAACCATTGCACCTGTCAAATTTTCTATAAAATGTCAAATATCTCTGAAACGGCTAGGTTTAGGTATAGAGGATATGCTACATATTTTCGAGAATTTTATTCTCTTTTCGAAAACCCTAAAATATATATAGGGTGTTCCATTTGAAATAAGCAAGTTGATATCGACTTCCGGTATAAGCGGAAGTGCCAGCTGCTTGTAATTATTTTAGTTGGATTTCCCACACCGACATTAGTAATTATCTAAATTTTCAAAACTTTTTGATGCGTACTTTTCTCTATATCGATCGATTCTGTTCCCGGTGAGACACCCTGTATAACCTTCATAATATGTACTTATAAAGCCGTTTCCAATTGTTTTTATAAGGCACAGTCAGGTAGTAAGTCAGTGACCGTTTCCAAAGTCCAAAGTAAACGTTATGAGGTTTACTTTTATAACTCATTTGATAATTTCAAATAATCATCAAACAAGTAGGCTAAATAATCTCATTAATGGCAATAACGATAGGTTCATTTTTAATTTAATGAACCCATGGTAAATTAGTTAAAGCTTCCTGAAAAAGATGTAAGTAAGCAACATGAATATCAGACCCTTCTACCGGAGAGTTTTTGTATGTTTTGAGGATTTTTTAGAAGTGTTTTTGAACGTAAGTTCCCCATACGAAACCTATTAGTATTTATAAGTTTTTATATTGTTTGAAATATATTTTTGTAGTTTCTGCAGTCTCTGTGTGTTATTAAGATAAATTTGTAGAACAAAACTACCACCAAATTACTTTAGTCTGTGTACAGTCAAAATTATTTGAGATAGCTATATTTAATAAAACACTCTCTTATTTGGAAATTAAAAATATCCTAACTGAAAACCAACATGAATTCAGACCGGGATGATCTGTAGAAATTGCAACAATTAGCTTATATTTAGCTTCGTATAGCGTGAAGTCAACAGAGGTAATATCATGTTGTTTCGATTTTATTCAACTTCTCTAAAGTATTTCATAATGTTAACAAGGTTATACTAGTTGGTAATTTAGAAAACATTGGTATAAGGGGATGCTTATTGAACTGTTGAATTTCGTATATGGAAAACAGAAAATTTATGCTTCAGATTAGCATAATGAAGCAAGGCTCAATAAGGCTATTATTATGACATAAATGACCATCTTTTTCATATAAAGAGAGGGATGATAGTTATATATGCGCACGATACTACTGTTACTATATCTACTTCAAATTGTAATGATGATAAATATGTTGAAAATATTATTGACGAGATGAACAGTTGGTGCAGTCCCAATAGATTAATACTAAATGAGAAGAAAACGATATATATAAGTTTTAATAGAGGAAAGATCACATCAAATGCTCAAAAGTAAGCACATCCACAATATTTTTGGGTGCATATATAGATACACTCGATGAGGTAGAACTTCTTGATGTTTACTATAAACTAGCATGCTCCGTCTTTTAATTTTTTTTATACATTCAGCTCCAAAATGGTGGTGGCTAATCAACTTGTGATTTAATATAAAATAACTCAATTATTCTCAGTTACCTTGTAACAAAGCTATTATTTACTCAGATTAGTTTATCTCTAAAGACATTTTAAATTTCGTTTTCTTACCATTCGAAGACTAAAAGAATAAAACGGCTTTCATAGTGTTGCTGATGTTGAATACAAATGTGCATTATATAGCCAATACATACTGGCAGGGTTATAAAAATTTCAGACAAATTTATTGCTCATTCCACTACTGGAAACATCGTTTTAATGTGCTGATGGGTGAAGAATAAAATTTAATGTTGCATGAACATGCGCTAAAATTACTTTTGAAATGTGCCTCCTCAGCAATCCCTGAGTGTGCTTGCAGATTCATTGAGAATACATTATAAAGTTATTTTAAGTTCTACTCAGGTGCCTCTACCCCTGATTTATTAATACATTTTCCATTTAATATAAGTTAGATCAGATTATAAATTTAGTCAGACTATTTGAATTTGGGAATTGGTTAACAGAGATAACGAATGTTGTGTAAAGAATGCTAAATTGGCTGACAATACAAAATATCACTGAGTTGTCGTCAAGGATATTGAACACTGCACCCTGCATTTTTTGTAGATGAAATGAGTGTTAACCATTAGTTTTATATATTGTAACAACTAAAAAAATGTATGAATATATGTATAAGATAGAGCAAATCAAAGCTTTGTCCAATATAAGGCTCAACTTTTACCTAAATATATTGTTGCTCAATATTCAGAGCCAATATATAACTATTTTCTGTTCATTATTAATTGGATGAAATCTGCGGTAGGTTCTTGATGAAACATATTCAATAGAATAATTATAAATATTCATTAGTTTCTGAAAATTCAACAATACAGGCCGGAACTACGAACTTAATTTTAATTTTATTACTGTGTCTAGTACAGGATTACTCATAGATTCTGTTTGTGTATTTGTAACATTTTTATGGTTTCTTAGGGCTTTCTTAATTTCTAAAATTTCAAGCATGTCTAGGATTTTTCCTTTGTTTCCATTATGCAAAAGTTTAACACTACTACTATTAAAAACGTGATTTTTCTCAATGCAATGTTCAGCGAAATCAGTTGATTTTTTATTATATATAATGGACTGTTTGTGTTCTCTTAACCTAACATTTATGCTACGGCCACTCTGACCTATATACCTATATAAGTTCGTAGTTCCGGCCTGTATTGTTGAATTTTAAGAAATAGCAAATCAAGTTATTATCCCCCCTTAGGTGGGTAGAGGATTTGTAAGATATATACTGTGAACCATCACTTTCAGGTCAGTTTTTAAGACTCTTTGATAATGAACGCAAAGCCGAAACATATGTCAGAGAAATCTGAAAAAAACTAATGAAACAATAAACCAAGTGCGTATTGTAACTATTCTTTTGAATATTTATAATAATTCCATTCTCTGTTCATATAACTTGAACTTATGAATTATTTTTCTGCTTGGAACAAAGAATATATTAAATTAAATACTGATTTTAATTTTGTAAATGTTTTATATTTATTGTGATACATAGCGTCAAACCCAAATTACTAAATTGTAAATTATGAGTAACAATAAAATCTTAAATGCCATTTAATAGAACCAAGTAAGGTTATTCACAGTTTTTCCACACCTCACAAATTTTAAAAACTCAAAGGTAGACTAAAAGTACTCCGGCAGTATTTAATTGTTTGTTCCACGAACTAGCTAACAGCAAATTATTCCTTTGAAGTGAGGTTGATTATTTGAAAGACACAAGAGATCAAGCCTGTAAGTAGCCGAGCTTTATTCTTTTCAACACTCTGCTTACTCTGCTCCCGTTCACTTTGAGGAACCTTCGTCGGTCAATCTCTTTTTTAAATTGCTCAGTTTGTAAACCGAATAGTCGGCTATGAGTTAGTAATTGATCTTTATTAGTTGAGATGGATTTTAATTTGAAATGAGCATTATAAAGGATATAAATTGGACAATCATTGGAAAAACGATATTCTGTTAATTAATTGACGTAATTGATGTAAGTATTTATCTAGAATTTTTTTTTACTTCATTGGTAAACCGTATACAAACGATTAGATTGTTTTTAAAATTGCTAATTTGCAGCCAACAAAATTAATGATTTTTAATTATCCTCAGGTGTGTTGGATTATTAATTTGAGCAAATAATAATTTCTCTAAAACTTCTCTTCTGGTTTCTTATATAATTTTTTGTGGCTAATTCCTTACCAGTTGTGCTTCTTATAGTCCAAACAGGATGGAACTTCCTACAATTTCCAGTGCGGTGAACTGAAATTATTGCCAAAGGGTATATTTCATTGGTTTGGGTTAGTTTATTTTAATTCATATTAGCGACATTAGCTTCTTTATGGAACCGTAGATTCATTGTCTCTATTTTTATCATGCCAGCCTCTAGGTTAATATGTAATTGTTGCAATAAATCATACAATGTCATTTCTATGGTTCAGTGCTCCACATGTCAAGAATTGTTCAAAAACATGTGCGTAGATATTACTACGAATGAAGTCCGTGTGCTCAATGCGATCAAAGTTTATGCCTTGCCTTGTCTTAGATGCCGTAAATTTTAAAATGAGATTAAGGGTAAAAGCGCTTGTCCTAAATTTACAAGCTGATATCCAAACTTTAATAGCTGAGAAAAATGTAAGTAAAACTGTGCCATCCAGTGCTTTCTTTGAAGAAATTGCTGAACACACCAATGATCGTAATAAATATCAAGACAACTCTGTAATTTTTGGAGTAACTGAACCGAATAAAAATCTATCTACTGAAGCACGTGAGAATAGTGATAAATCTGAGGTCTCAAGTATACTACATGCAGTTATCCCTGAGTTGAATAGTGATGACACTAAATCCTTAATATTAGGGCGATTTACTGCCGATAAAACTCATCCAATTAAAATACGGTTAGATAATGGAATTGATATTTTTAAAGTAATTCGCCACACCAATACTCTTAAAAACAGCAGATTTAGATACCTATGCTACGAGCCCTGGCATATGTTGTTGTTATCAAAATGTGAGTAGACTAAATTTCACAACGCTTTTCTTACTTTTTTGTATAAGCCCTTACACAACCAAATTGATTCTCCTGACCTGTTAGATCAATTAAATTTTTCTGTACCAAGATTATCTAATAGGCATAATGTAACATTTTATTGAAACACACCTAGAACAAACACTTTCCTCAAATCTCTTGTTTGTGTTAAGTGTACCAACTTCGATAAGCTGTGTCACATATGTGATATTCCTTTTTGTAGTTTAAAGGAACTAATATCAGTGCATTTCTTGGATGATGAATTGTTTCTATAAGGCATAATTTGTAAACATAATGTATTAGAAGTGTTATAAACAAATGCAAGTTTCAATGTTCACTCAACTTCAAATTTTTCTATTTTTTATATTTTTGTACTTGCGTATGTTCTATTTCCTACTTTGTATTTTTCTTTGTATGTCTTTGCCATATATATGGGTTACTGTTGGACAATAAAAGCTTTTATTATTATTATTATTATTGCATATGATAAAGGAAACATACTAATGTGTGTCTGTAGGTGTGTGTTTATAAATAACTCTAATCTCTAGAACGACACTTGTCAATTAAGAAATATGACGTTTAAAGAGATGGAAAGTAATACAGTTATATTCTAGTATACTTTAACTTGGCGTGTGTATGTATGAGTTAATATTTCCGTACGATTTCATTTTCTCCCATATTGTACACAAAGTTAAAGCAATAGTCCAGAAACATTGTCTACGTGGACAATATTTCTGGATCTTTGTGTACAAGAGAAAATGAAATCGTACGGAAATATGAACTCATACATACACACGCCAAGTTAAAGTATACTAGACTATAATATACAACCAAAAGTAACTATTGTAAACATTTTTTATAAATTATTGATATAAGCTGAAGATAAATAAATTTATATATTCGGTTTTTTCAACACATATATTTGTCTCTGTATGCGTGTGGGTCTATGGGATCTTATAAGGGCAATTGCAAGAATTTCAGCGGCCTTGTGTGGACATTTTTCTTTGTGAGAACGCGAACCTGGTCCTCACAGGTTTAGACCCCATTAATGGACTTGTTGGATTCTGATCAAAACTATTCCATATTTATTTAAGATCTCATAGGACCCTTCTAGCCCGGATTTGTAATTCACGCTAATCTGTAGAACGACTCTTGGCAATTAAGAAATATGACATGGAACAAGATGAAAAATAATACAAATAATATACAATTTTTTTTTAAATTATTGATGTAGATAAATAATTTTATATATTCGATTTCTTCAACACGTATATTTGTTTCTGTATACGTGTGGGTTTAAGGGATCTTGCAAGGGCAATCGCAAGAATTTCAGCGGCCTTGTGGGGACATTTTTCTCTGTGAGGACTCGAACCTGGTTCTCACACAATCATACACAACCCAGCGTTTCTTATGAGGAAGAAATACAGATATGTCAATGATTTTTCAACTATCAATCACAAAGCTACCATTTAATTTAGAATTATGATGATGCGAGGATATGGGAGCATGCAGCTTGTATGGTGGAGCTAAGGGTTTAATAAATGAGTTATACGAAGTTTTGCGACAAACAACATTTCATTACAAGCTTTGTTGTCAAGGGCTGGGTGGCATACGCACTGAATTCAATACACATCTATCGTAAATATGCCAATCCTTGTCCCTATCAACTTTACTGTTAACATAACGATTAATTCAATTGAAAATAACATGATTCTTTTATCTAATAAATATTTTTTATGCTGTTAAATTCTTTAATAAGAAGTTGTGAATACTTGCGGCTCAACATATTCTAGATGCTATTTTGATATAGTGCAATAAGATTTTTATTGCACGTTTTTACACTAGTGCAATAAAGATATGCTTTGTGTATTCTAAATGATCCACCAAAGTATTATTTATTGCACTATCATAATAAAAATATGTTAAATTTGTCAATGACTTATTTATAATATTTTAACCTTTGGTTCTCTAATCTCGAGTATGGTAGATTAATTTATACATGAAAATGTGGATATTAAATATAAAACTGATAGTTTTATCGAAATAGTGGATAGGATCGTAATGCTTCATTGTTCTTTAACTAGAAATTCATAGAATTATAGCAAGATTCATACATTATAAAAGCTTCTACCTTATGGAAGCGCCAAATTTGCTATCGCCTAGAATAAATTTTCGACCAAGCTGAACCCTTTGTGATAGAAATAATAGAACCAATATTGCTGTAAAGTCGCCTTTCCCATCACGCGTGCTCTAATAAAATTTGTGACCTACATAATACCTATTGTAGCCTCGAAGAGCTTCTCAGGATATCAAGTTAATATTTTTCCAGTACCTGCCAGCTATTACCGTTACTTGAAAACATGGCATAGTGGTATTATTATACACGGTGTCTTAGCTTCTTGACAGGAAGTATCGTGCTTCAACAGATCGTATAAGAATATTGCAGTTTTCAATATAAATTAAATCTTAAAGGATATTATATATTCATTTAATTTTTTTCTTGCTTAATAAAACTTCAACTTTATAAACTTGTCGAGACTTTAGCTTTGTCTAATAATTAATCGGAATCAAAATCATAATTCTTATTTATTCACAGAGTTTATTGATAATCGGTAGTTATGTATGCACTAAGAGTGTATATAATTTAATAGCAATTATTGAGACAGTCGTTCCCTACGACACTGCCATTTGTCGCAGTTAAGACACGAGCTCAAGACTGATAGAGCAACTAGCCGTGCTGCGTCCTACACAACGCCGTCTAGTTCACTGCTATCATTTCGGTAATACGTTAAAATACTACTTAATATCCACAGCCTTGCTCCAAAATTCCTGAGAAGTGACGGACTCAACGGTAAGTAGCTTCACACCTAGATAATCTGTGTTATTAATCTTTTAGACAATGAGCTACCAATGAAACCTTCCGCTCAACTCCCCCCCCCCCCCCCGTGCAAATTTATGACTCACATATTTTTGTGTTGATATTTCCATCTAGTTTAAGGCTTTAGTTGTTTGCCTCTTGTCAATTACAGCGTATCGCTGAAAAAACCGGAAAATTACAGAGATACGGAAAAATACTTTTTTTTAAATTCATTTCCATTTCATTTAAATTTTTAGTTAAAGAATGCACATGTATAACCAATATATTCAGCAGAACTTCTTCCCCTAGTTTTCCTTGCTTGGAAAGCAGCTGGAAAATGAAATTATTTGTTATAGGCCAGTCGGCATAGAGCCAAATCCGGGGCTACACCCAATTTATCTAACAAAAAACCTTGTGGAATTTTAGGGAGGGGCCAAAATCCCCAAAATGTTTGCAATTTTTTCAAAATATTTCGAAAACGGTTGATTTAGCGAATTACTTCAAATTAGTAAATTGTAGAGGATTAAATTTTCTGCAATTTGCACGGTAAAACGTATTTTTCGACCTCATCGTAAAATCGTAAAAACTGCTAAAAAGGCTGGTTTTCGATATTTATTTTCCACTTTTCAACATATTCAATGGACTTGTGGTATCTACTTCCATTTTCATAGGTTCAACTAGCGCCCCCCCCCCTCCCTCACAACCACCGCGACCTCCTTCTTCTTTGACATGTTCATGTAAGGTTTGAGAGAGGAGCATAAAATAACCCAGCTCGTCTTTCTACTAGTAGATGTTCATTAGGTTGAAATATTTTTATATGTAGTATATTATAGCGATTATTACTGTCTAATAAAGTAAATTTGTAAGGAAAATTTTAGAGTAGGGAAATGTTAATGAAGTAAAGTTAATGTTTTAGGCGTTTGGCACCGTACGGAGTTCCATCTTCTTCACGCTCCCATTCATCGTCTAGCAGTGCGTCCATAATCATTTCTTCTTCGTGCTCTCCTTCTGCTTTTTCGTCCTGGAGATCAGGCTAGCGAATTTTTGCATGCATACCCCAAGCAGTTCTTGTAAAGGTTGGAGCGCCGCAGCTCTTTTTTCTTGCAGCTGTAGGCTGCATTGCTACACCCTTTCTTGCATTTACAAAAGACGATGTTCATTATGTTGTCTAGAGCTGCATTATGTGTGGTCCTGATGAGAACGACCCCTCGTCTCGTCAACGGTCACCCCCAAACTGACGGTACAATGTCGTTACCCAGCCATATTTGGATCTGGAGATATGTTCGGAAAACATGGTGGGTGGCCGCGTCTTTGGTAGGTGGCAGTCTGGCCAATTGGAATTTAAGTTTGGCCACCGACTTAGTAAAAAGTTGGTATCGGAGGTTGTCAAGAGAATCTGTTTCCATGTTCCCTTTGGTAGGGGGAGGCATCTGGGTCTTTGAACACAGCTACTAGGTCATGTAGGAAAGTGTTCTTGTAAATTTTGCAGACCTTCTTCTTCCACTGTCTGAAGGGGGTTGAAGTGGTGTCGCACCCACTTACTGCATGCAGAAAGAGAATATCTTGTGAGTCGATCTTGCAGGAAAATGCTGGATATAATAATAATGGGGCGTTATCTCTCCCACTCTTCTCGAAATAGATGTTTTCGTGGGAAGTGGAGGCTAGGACGGTCAATAACACGAGGAGATCTATATCTTTACCTGTAATAATTACACTGTTATATTCAGCAGGCTTCGATATTGCTGTGTGTATGATCATCACGTCTGTATCTTCAGTAGCCTGTTTCACTTCAATCCCCTTCGCTGTCATTTCTGCAATCAGCATTGTGATAAAGTTCCTTTTGTTGGTGTCATTTGATAAGAACGTCTCTTGAGCTATTGTCACTGCAGTTGATGCTGAAAATACAAATTTATTAAACGAGTGCAGTACAGTCCGGCGAGATCTGAATTGTGTCAAGTGGGTGATTCGATTCAGTTATGGGGGGGGGAGAGAGGGTAGTTGAACCTATGCAAGTGGAGGTGGATATCACAAATCCATTAAATATGCTGAAAAATGGAAAGTAAATATTGAAAAACAGCCTTGTTAGCAGTTTTTTATGATTTTGAGAAATTTAGTACTTTTTCGAAACTCTATCTCGGCACCTACTTGGATAAAAAAATAAGTTTTACCTTGCAAATTGCAGGAAATTTAATCAGCTACAATTTATTAGTTTAAAGTTATCTGCTAAAATTAATCGGTTTCGAAATATTTCGAAAAAATAAAACGAAAAAAGTGTAAAAATTTTGGGGATTTTCATTCCTCCTCAAAATTCAACAGGATCTTTTTGTTGGATAAATTGGGTGTAGCACTACTGAACACCCACAAACACCATCCCAAAATTTCATTAAGTTTGGAATTTTTCGAAGGTATAAAGTACATGGAGACTGGATTATTACATATTCTTCCATTTTTTTTAACTGTAAATATGAACTTTAACGCAAAATTCTAATTATATGAGTATAAACGTAGACATTTAAGTTATAATAAAGAAAATTAAAACTTTTAATCGCAAAATGGAATAACAGAATTTAATTTTATAATAGCATTTTTAATCAGCAGACTTTTTCATCCTTATTTAGTATATCGGTTAAGTTATCTAGGTCTGACTCATCTTCATCATCAAACTCATCTGCATCAAAGCTTTCCATAACATTGTGTCGGTTAGTTCATGTGGAAACGGATTCCCTTTGATCCAATCAAACTTAAGTTAAGTTGTCCATTCTCCAACTTCCAGTTATGCCCCACTGGAGTTTGTGTTATGGCTTTAGTGACGTGTGCATATGTAGCACTGATAGTTTACATGGCTAATGTGATTTTTAAGTGAAGTTTTACAAGGAGGTAGTAGACTCAATTCGACACCTTCTGTATTTGACAGCGCAAATGTCATTTTGGGAGAGTATTTTCATGTGAACAAATCATACCGTAGTTTATTTATACCTATGTATCCCTTATTACTAGTATATCGGTTAAGTTATCTAGTTCCGACTCATCTTCACCTTCAAACTCATCTGGATCAAAGCTTTCCATAAATTGTGTCAGTTAGTTCGTGTGGCAACGGATTATCTTTGATCCAATCAAACTTAAGTTATCCATTCTCCAACTTCCAGCTATGTCCCACTGGAGTTTATGTTATGGGCTTAGTGACGTGTGCATATGTACACTGATAGTTTACATGGCTAATGTGGTTTTTAAGTGAAGTTTTACAAGGAGGTAGTAGACTCAATTCGACACCTTCTGTATTTGACACCGCAAATGTCATTTGACGAGAGTATTTTCTTGTGAACGAATCATACCGTAGAATTCCTCTAGGCCTGTCAGTAACGTGTCTGCAATTGTAAGTGATGATCCTAATGATCTGAGAATAGGCGCAAATTTTGAATACTTTCCCATTTAGATTTCACTGTCAACTTTCCACGACCAACAAAAGAACTGGTAGTATCGCATGAGGATAATGAATGCATATTCCTCATAGCATGGTTCACTGATAATCTAGAGAAGTGATGGCGACATTAATGACCTTTCATTTGTTTCCAATTCCTGTATCAAACAGTAACACGTTTTTCATTTCGTTGGCGTATCTTAACAAGAACATAAAAATATCTGTATCTGGTGACCTAATTCTGATAGGCAAATTGAGCATAGCTGTTCTTGTATAGTATGGCGAGGTTAAAATAAATATAGTTTATTAACAAAATAACAATAGGCAGTGTCACAGGACAAACAGGCACAACAATAATAATAAATGGGGGCTCTTACCAACAGCACTGATGTGGGAACATGCGTCAAGATCGGGAGTCGCACTTAAGAATATAACTGTCTTAGATAGAATAGAATCCCACTGTCTCCCGCATTAAAAAAATTCATATTTTTTACTACATGCTTTACCAGGTTACCTATTGAGTACAAGTTCGTATTTGTTGTAGAATTTGGAAAAATTATTTGTGTAGATAGAAGGTTGATAAGTTGCTCCTTATCTTGCCATTACTAACTAAGGTTTTCCAATCCCGAGAACCTTGGTTTTAGACCCTTATATTAAGGATGTATCTTCACAACCCCTTTTTAATCTCTCAATGTTTTTAATAGACACATCTTTAAGTAAGGATCCGTGACAAAGTGTATCCTTTGGAGAGCGACTTAACACAATATCGGTGAGCTCACCAAACGTTTCTCGAATATTAGTGAGAGCATGCACTATTTAACCTCAGGAGGTTCATCTATTGCCTTGATTTCCAAAGCATGGAGCAGTTTGGCCTTGTCTGTTTTTGTAGGACACCCATCAGCAGTTGCTTATGCCCATAGTACTGGACCAAATAAAGGATAACAGTATATCTAAGCTAATTTCACGATCCTGGGACAAGGGGATTTTTTTGTAAAAAGTCATTTTCTCTGTATTTATGTGGTATTCCATGTTTTTCCGGTTATGCTGTAATTTATAAGGGGCAAACAACTAAAATCTTAAACTGCATGGCAATATCAACAAGAAGTATATGTAGAAATACAATAGCCTTCGCTCTATGTGGGCCACTTTAACATGGAAAGGAATGAAATTGCTGACACTGAGACCAGATAATAATTATATTTTTAGTTGAAAGCTTCCTGGAAACTTGTTATACATATACATATATGAAACTACAATAAGGTAAATGCTTAAAAGTTATAGTTCTGTGTTTAGGAATACACAGTTCATTTCCACATCTGGCACTGTAGCGGTGGTTGCTTCCTACATGTGTAAAAACATGTTTATGTGCAGCAGAATATGCCGCACACTTATTAATTCAACTTTATCGTCTCTACAGTCTGCGTTATATTTGTAACAATTAACGCATTATTACATGTTTGTATTAACATATTTGATACATTTTATGACAAACTTTTAATTAGAGTATTCTTTTTCAGGTAATGACCACGTTCAACACATCCTATCTGTAAGTTATAAATTCTTCTCTTTATAGTATATCATTATTGTCTGAAAGTTATTTGTGGCATTCTACGAATATTCTTTCCTATTATTTGGGTTTTCTACCACATGTATTATTGGCCTCTTAAAAAAAATCACCGAATCTACAAAATAATAAAATAATTGGAATATTCTTTCCTATTATTTGGGTTTTCTACCACATGTATTATTGGCCTCTTAAAAAAAATCACCGAATCTACAAAATAATAAAATAATTGGAAAAAAGCCTCTGCGCCCGTGACGTTTACGTCAAAGGAATAGTCAGAGGTTATGTTTTGCAAATAATATAAATCGGATTAAACACAGAAATAATGTATTTTCCTGACGTTTCGGAAAGTAATCTCTTTCCGTTTTCAAAGCTTTTTTTGGAAGAACTCTTATTTTGCTGTGTATGTCAAATACACAGCTTTAAGATTCTGTTTATGTTATTTCCATAGATACTTACTAAGCGAACAATATTGATATAGGCATTTTAGCCTGTTACAGGCCCCCATCAACAAACACTCAATTATATATAAATGAACTATATGAACTGTTGAAAAATATTAATAAAAATAAAATTGAAATCTATCTGGGAGACATAAACATAAATATAGAAAATAATAGTAATAATGAAGTAAATCATTATTTAAATATACTCGCTGAGAATGGTTATATTTCCTATATAAACAAAGCCACTAGGGTAACAGAAACTACATCAACCATAATAGACCACATTTTTGTGAACAAAAAAGATAATAATACAGATACAAATATTAGTATAAAACCAATGATCTTTGAAACGAACCTCTCTGATCATTACGCAACTTGTTTAAGTTTAAAAGTTGGCGAAAATGGACAAAAAAGTCAAACTCCTAATGTAGTCTGTAACAAAATAAATCTAGAAAAACTAAAAAATCTCTTAGAACGAGAAAATTGGGATGACGTTGTAAATTGCAATAATATACAAAACAGTTATGACACTTTCATTAATAAAATAAAATCCTACATAAATGAGTCCACCACAAGTATAATTTTAAAAAATAATAAAATCAATAAAATAAAACCGTGGATAACACTTGGACTAATAAATTCTATTCGCAAAAGGGATAATATGAAAAAACAATTATTAAGAAATTTTACACAGGAACTAAAAACGCAATATAATCAATATAGAAACACACTATATAATTTAATAAGGAAAACAAAAAATGATTTTTATACTAATGAAATAAAAGATGCAAATGGAAATTACAAAAAAATTTGGGAAACAATAAACAAAGCAACAAACAGTAAAACTAAAACTTCAAATAATAATAATAATAATATAAACGATGCAAATGGAAAACAAATAAATAATAATATCGCTAAAGCAAATTATATAAACGAATATTTCATAAACATCGGTGATAAAATGGCAACAAAAATCGAAAAAAATAACGAAAGCCCGGAAACTATCTTTGACGATAAAAAAGTAGACTCAAATTTATTTCTCCACCCTACCACAAAAAATGAAATTATATTAATTATCGCAAATCTAAAAAATAAATCTGCTGCAGGTCCAGATGGCATATCGAGCAAAGTAATAAAAAATATACACCAGTATATAATAAACCCCTTGATTCATCTAGTAAATCTCGCATTCACAACAGGTATATTACCATACCAATGGAAAGAGTCGGTAGTTACACCAATCTACAAATCAGGTGATAAAACAGATGTAAGCAACTACAGACCGATATCAGTTATAAACAATTTCACGAAAATCTTTGAACAGTGCTTGAAAAATAGATTAACTAGTTTTTTTGATAGGCATCATGTGATTACGAATAGGCAATTCGGTTTTCAAAAAAACAAGAGCACAGAACATGCAGTTCTAGATATAATTTACAAAACAGTCTCTAATTTAGATGCAAATAAGAAATGTCTGGCAGTTTTTCTAGATCTAGCTAAAGCCTTTGATACCGTATCACATCGTATCCTATTAAGGAGACTAGAAAATATTGGTGTACGAGGCGTTACTTATGATCTTCTAAAGAACTATCTCACAAACCGAACACAGAAAGTAAAAATCGATAATTCCCTGAGTGAAACACAGACCATCACCATGGGCGTACCACAGGGAACAGTGTTGGGTCCAATTCTGTTCCTTGTATACGTTAACAACATAGCTAGTCTAATAAATTTCCGAGGTTATATAACATCATACGCTGACGACACAGCTATGATTTTTGTGGATGAATCATGGGAAAATGTTTATTCTATAGCCGAAAGCAGCCTAAATATAGTCTACCAATATCTAAATATTAACATGCTCAGCCTAAATGTGGATAAGAGCAAATTTTTAACCTTCACCCTCTCAGCGGATGACCAACCAGTAAAGGGATTCCTCACTGTTCATAAAAGAAATTGCCAAAATAAAAATGAATGTGGATGCCCTGAAATAAAAAAAACTAACAAAGTAAAATACCTCGGAGTAATGGTTGACCATCATCTAAGATGGAATGAACATATTGAATATATCACAAAAAAAATTAGAATACTTATACACAAATTCTACCAATTAAAAGGCATACTAAACAGAAAAAATTTATTCATTGTTTATGACTCTTTAGTTGCATCGATTATTAGCTACTGTATTGAAGCATGGGGAGGATTGTTTAAAAACTCTCTAAGCAATTTGCAAGTTACACAAAACAGTATATTAAAAATAATACTGAACAGAAACAGATTACATAATACCACCCTGCTATACGAGGAGGCAAAAGTCTTTAATGTAAAAAATGCTTACGCTTATCATTGTTTATTGTGGTATTATAAAGCACGGGATTCCGTATATATATCCCACGATTACCCAACAAGATCATTAAGAAATAAAAATCTTGTTATACCATTATATAAAAAAACGCATACACAACGATTTATATTCTATTATGGTCCAAAATTGTATAACATACTACCCCTTAATATTAAAAATATACAAAAGTTAAATAAATATAAAATAGAATTAAAAAAATTTATACTTGATAACCAAGATAAGATCGATATTATTTTGAATCAACAGTTTATATAAAAATATTTGCTCCAACCACTATAGTTATAGCCTTGTCTTGATAGTTAGATCAAAATATTATATGCCATCTCTACGATTTCCTTATTTTATGATTCAGTATAAACACCTACCACTACCTTCTAAATTTAAATTTAAGTTTCAGGCTGTCCCAACCAACAAAGAAAAGGAAAAAAGAGAAAAGAAAAAAAAAAGACAATATGATGATAACTATATGTAATATATTATGTCTATATAGATAATACACCTATCCTGTGTTGATACTCTGCAAAACAAGCCACAGCATGCTTAGGCGACTGTATCATTACAGGATGGTGTCAGAATATGTAGAAAACTGTCTTTGATATTTTTTCTCTTTTTAAGTTGTAAATTTTTTACCTGTCTCTGATTAATGTATGTATATATGTATGTATGTATAAGACATACGAGAATGTATATATTAAATTCTTTTGGTCTTAATTAAGTATATATGTACTAGGAATTATATATTAATAATAATAAAGTAATAATAATAAAAAAAATAAAGTAATAATAATATACTACTGTCATCAGTATTGTTGAAAAAATTACTACAAATATAATCGATACAACTAAAAAAAAAAAAAAAAAAAAAAAAAAAAAAAACTTACACATAACATAGAACTGATGATATTTTCTTTTAGATAATGTTGAGTTTGTTAAGTTCTTCTTTTAACATTGGTAGCCAGGTTGTACAAATATCTACAGAACAATTCGATACGCACTTATCTTCATTTAATAAGATTATTGCTGATTCTTTAATTTTTCTTTTTTTGGTATCTGATTCTTTTGTTGAAATTCTTGCCGAGTCCCAGTTTATTCTGTCTGTTTTCCTAAGCATGTTCACAAATCTTTGATTTCTGAATTTCATTCTTTCTAATGTAATTCTTGTGCTCATCCAACCTCACACTGAAAGGTCTGAAAGAAAGAATGAAATTCAGAAATCAAAGATTTGTGAACATGCTTGGGAAAACGGACATAGAATAAACTGGGACTCGGCAAAAATTTTAACAAAAGAAACAGATACCAAAAGAAGAAAAATTAAAGAATCAGCAATAATCTTATTAAATGAAGATAAGTGCGTATCGAATTGTTCTGTAGATATTTGTACAACCTGGCTACCAATGTTAAAAGAAGAACTTAACAAACTCAACATTATCTAAAAGAAAATATCATCAGTTCTATGTTCTGTGTAAGTAGTAAGTATCTATGGAAATAACATAAACAGAATCTTAAAGCTGTGTATTTGACATACACAGCAAAATAAGAGTTTTTCCAAAAAATAGCTTTGAAAACGGAAAGAGATTACTTTCCGAAACGTCAGCAAAATACATTATTTCTGTGTTTATTCCGATTTATATTATTTGCAAAACATAACTTCTGACTTTTCCTTTGACGTAAACGTCACGGACGCAGAGACTTTTTTTTCAATAATTCTATTATTTTGTAGATTCGGTGATTTGTTTTGAAGAGGATAATAATAATACATGTGGTAGAAAACCCAAATAATAGGAAAGAATAGTATATTATTACTTAACAGTTTTGTAATTTTCACCAATAAGTATATATATTTTGAAATTACCTGTATCAAGCAATAAAGAGGGCGTATTTGCTGGTGTAATAATACAAATAGGTATCTAGGTCGTAAAAATTTTCTTTGAAAATTTAAATGTCCACCATGTAACATCTAAAAGTCAGCACTAATCTCTCATATCAATATTTGACATGAAACTTATAATGCATTAGCAAATCAATTAATATTCTGTTTGATTTGAAACTTAGTTCTGGGTGAACTGACTACCCTTTCCATTAAGTTACTCGAAGAAAACGGTCACACAAGGGTCATAAATAACCTTCGTAATAGTATCGCAGTGAACAACATCATAGCATTAGGATTGAGTAAAGAGTTTCCAGACACTAACTTTAAGTACATGCTTTCTAGAGTGCAAAACTTAAAATCCTCCTAATATTTTGGTTCTGTTCTCTACGTAAAATTGTGTCCTTTAAGTCAACATAAAAATGATAAGCAATATGGATACCGAGAAACATTTTTCAATGTTTCTAGTAAAAAAAATACTTCACACAAAAAAGAATATTTTTAAAAGTGTTTTGTTTAATTTTATTATTTTCTTTATTTTTATTGACATGAATATACGGGATGTTACGAAAAATATAGAAGAAATTTAAGTAATTGGGGTAGAGGAAAGTCTAAATATGAGTAAAATGTTATTAAAAAATTGATTGGACGTTTTTTCTTTGCGATTGGTGCAAACGTTTTCTGTTAGGATGTGACAAGGTTTTCCTACAGTGAGTGACAGATATACAAAACTTACTAGTAATTTTTATAGTGGGAAGTATCTTTTTGAGTATCTATATTGTCCCGACAATTGCGCTTGCCCCCAAAAGGTAAACACCATTCCGAAAGCGAAAAAATTAGTATCTGAAAAATATAGAAGCCAGGGGCTTGTGCTTGAAAAAACGTGGACATACAACCATTTCCTCCGACAGTGCCGAAAACAGGATTTGAACCCGGTTGTGCGATGTCCATGTGATTAATCGCGATTGCTACCTCGCGTCTTAACCCACTAGGCTATCGACCAGACAAATGGGTTAGTTTCTTTGCAATGTAATATATTTTTGATTTTGGGGCCGATGATATTGGGTGTATTTTTTTTGAGTAAGTTAAGTGTTTTAAATGGTCAAATAAATTGAGAATTTAGTTAATATCGTCTAATTGGCTATTAAAAGTGCATTATCATGGTTTCACATCTGTTCAAGTCTTGGCAACTTTAGGAATACCGCAGGGTTCAGTTCTTGGACTCCTACATTTTATACTATTTATTAATGATATTTATCAGGATATTAAGATATGTGTACCGACGACCTCAAGCTATTTACCTCGATTAGATCAGTAAGTGATTGTGATAGATTACAAGAAGATCCCGCAAAAATTAATAATAATTTGTGTGATATCAATAAGTTATCGCTAAACATATCGAAATGCAATGTTATATTATTTATAAGGAATTCAGTAACTTTTCTATATAATATAGGTACTTAAACTGTTAACACATGTTCTGAATTTAAAGACTTAGGAGATATTTTTGATTCTACACTAACTTTTGTTACCCATATAATATGCCATATTTTCAAATTCGCTCGTATTCTCTATTTACCAACTCTTCGTACGAATTTATCAAAATTTTCATCCATTTACTTCATGTGCTCACATTATAACCAATATCAGATGACAAATAAAGTCAGCTAAAGGAATGATAGATGTTAAAATGCACAAAGCCACGTTTCGTCGTATTCCTCTTGAAACCTAATATTTTTATTAGGATGTGCGCTCTGAATGGTATTTTAATTACTAATTACTAGAAACGCAATAAAGTGTTTACAGCATATGCCGGTGAAGGTACCCCCCATTATTAAAACAGAGGAGATCCGCAGCCGATGCGTTTCCACTGCGTCACAAAACTGTCATAGTTAAAAAATCTACCTAGGCTCCAATAGGTCGTAGGAAGTTAAATAAAAATGAAATTGTGCGGATTTTTATTACCTATAATTCTCATGTGTACATATTTTACAGTAAAATTTATACATTCCGAGTTTTTTGCGAAAAACCGAATTTTTTTACTTATTTTCTCCCCCCCTCCGATCCGCCGACGTCTACGGATGGGAACTTTTGATATGTTAAAAAGGATGTTCCTAAAATTTCAGCCCGCTCTGAGTAATTTTATCCAAATTTTCCCATTTTATTGGGCTATAAGGCGTGAGGTAGTAATCGCAATTAATCAAACGGACACCATGCTGCCGGGTTCGAACCCCGACTCCGGCACTGGCACTGGATATGATTGTATGTCCGAGTTTTTTAATGTGTAACCCCCTTCTGCACAAGCCTCTGGATTTTGGAAATGTGAGTTGTCTAATTTCTGTTTTGTTTCTTTATTATTTATTTATTATTGCACAGAGATTTTTTACAATTTTGATTATAGGGGTGTATTGAGCCAACAAGATCTAGCAAGGTGAATACTGTTATTAATTTTAATCTAAGAAATTATGGACATTTTTCACTAATAATGAACAATTTGTTCTTTACTTTCAAATGGAATTAGTAATTTATAATGATGTCATATAATAAAGCGCTAAATTATATTTCTAATGGTCTACTAAGGAAAGTGGTTATAGACTAATTGATAGCCTTTAATATGCCCAATAGAACAGGGCATTCAAAATTTTCAAAATGTTTGTGTGTGTTGATATCAAAAATGTTCAAAAATTTCGCCATAGATTCGACTTATTTTCAAAATATCACTTACATTTCGTAAATGGTTCGTTTAAATCACCTATGACGTTGGAATTGTAAATTATGTATTGTAGTTGTTATTCCATGTTCCGTTTTTAAATAAGATTCTCAAGGCTGAAGGACTTCGGTCGATGGCCATTTGAATCTATACTCAATAAAGAACTTTTATTATTATTATTATTAAGATTCTCAATCAAAGTATGACAGGTGGTCGAGAGGTGAGTGTACTTGCCTCTCACCCAAAAGTTCCGGGTTCGATCCCCAGTCGTGGCAGTGGAAAATACTGTTAAGAGGGATTTTTCCACTATACACGGATATTGGGCGTGTATTCCTTGTCTCTAAATTTGTGTAGCCCCCTCCCATACAAGGCTTTTCTAGAGCCTTCCGGGATAAAGGGGGTCGTAATTACCTGTGGTGTTATTTATTTATTTAATCAGCATACCTGTTCTGACTGCCTCACTAAACCTTGTTGAAATTTGCATTATTTACATAAAACTAGAGCAGCTTGCGATAAATCGCGTTAATTAAACATGATTAGCATGCGGAGTACATCAAGTTAAATACAGTTTTTGATGTTAGTAATTCGTGATTGGATAGCGAGTGTACCCATACATAGATAATTCAAGTGGAAGTTTCGGAGACATTAAGACTTTACCGAACATGTCTTAGAGCAAATCTCCGCTCCAGTGCACAAAACGGAATGTCCACATTTTGCCAGATTCTTTTTCTTAACATGTAGTTTGACTAGGTACATTTAAATATATTGCCGAGCTGAAAGTATTTGAAAAAGAAAGTTAAGTTTCAGATATTCTAGGAAGTTGCAACTTGTCATTCGTCAAATGCAGTTCGAATAAATGTACAGGTGCTCTTCAAATTTATGTGTGGAAATTTTGAATAAAATATTATTCTAGTTTAGTTGTGAAATCAGTATTGTACTGTATTATTTTCTTCTACATTTATAATAAAAAAATCTTACAGAATGGTATATGGTAAACTTTTCAGTGAAAATTTAGGTCGATCCTGGCGCTATTGATTGTTCATAATTTGGCAATGAATTACCCAAAGGAGAAAATCGAGGGCAAAAATTTTCTAAAATTACATTATTATATTACATATTCTGAATAGATATAGAATTTATTATATCTCAGATAGTCCTGAACTTTTTTTTTCACGAAACAACTGTTTTTCAAATATAAATAATTTAACGTCTTCTAAGGCATATTATAAAGAAAAATGTAGGTAAAATGTTTTTGGTTTTTGAAAAAAAATAGTGTCCTTTCAAAAGGACAGTACGACTGTATACAACCATTTTAATTACAATAGTTATTTACATTACAAGACCGGAAAGTGATGTGTTACGGTACGAGTTAGATATTTTCGGAGGGGGCGAGCATAGATGCATCTTTACTATGTACATACTTCTATATGATGTAAAGCAACGTTAGGCGCGGTTAGTGCTTGAATGGAAGACCGTTTCAAAGAAGACCGTGTCCTCGCCTCACATATCTTCCAGCGGCTTGTATATCGATATATGCGCGGAAGCCATGCAACCTTAGGCGAGGATTGTGTATGTGATATACCATCCTTCGGAGGGATGTAAAGTCGTTGGTCAGTTGTCTATTAAATGTTAGGCAATTAAAAGATCCCTACTCTTATTAAGGGAAGAGATTTGGCAAAATTCCTTGTTGGGGGTAGCTCGTCTACAGGAGTCGGTGATAGGCCTCAGTAGCGGAAATAGACCGACGTTAAATAAATGTTAAAAAAAAAGAATTTCTAAACGAGTACTGTAATATCACTTAACGGATGTGTAACGTACAATATTTTATTTCGTGCTGATTCGAATGTTCTGAAATTCAATGTTCAGAAAATTCGAATTGTACTATTACCATAAATATTAATAATAGTTAGGTTAGATCATTCCGTTTTGTTTTAATTAAATATGTCAAAAAAGTTACGTTTTGACGTTTTATTTTGTTAATAAGAAAACAGTACGGAAAGTTGCCTAGCAACTCCTTCTGGCTCTGATCCCGTAATAACCCATTTTCCGGTCTCAAATTAATGACGTAATCAAACAATTATATGACAGTATGAAATAAACAAATTTTATTTATCATATATCTTCTTTGATTGTTACGAAAAACAACCAAATGATCCAATCGGTTATATCTCGAATGCTCGTGTAAATGCACTGAAGACCTTGAAGAACTGCTGGAGATTTTCTTATATGTTTTTGAAATTCCAGTAGCTACCGACCCTCGAAAACCTAGTCGACCCATTTTACCGCCTCCTTGTCTATATCTTTGCCACGTGTTTTGGATTGCCATGTCTATAGAGTGGGTAATTAGATTAAAATACCACTTTTTTCATCTAATGCTAATTCTATATAAACTCATGTTCTGGTCCGCTCTATCTATACCACCATATTCTCATTGTAGAGTTTGGTGGTGTTCGGTTGATTCACCGTTACTTTCTTTTTCCCTTTCTGAGAACAGCACTGCACTTATCTTATAGATTATAGGATTTATGGGGCATACATTGGACACAACATAGACAATATTATTGTTGTTCCATTTACATACTACAATATTGTCATCTTGTGAGGACATATAGTCAGTGTCCTCTCTCCTTTTTCCTATATTTAAAAGAAAAAACTTCATACAATGCGATGCACAAAAGTTATTGGACAATCAATTTTAAATTTTGAAGTTAATTTTTTAAACTTCTATTGGATATTTTGACTTGAAGTATAATTTCTGAAAATTTCATAAAATTTCACTTAAAGATCCGAAGTTATAGCCAAAGAACCAAAATATAGCAGTTTCTTCAGTTTTTTTTTGAGGTTATGTAATTCATATTATAACCGCTGTTAGTCTATATCACAGCGAATAGCCTCAATTTCTTTTGCTTGTTTTGGACCTACACATACCGAGATACATACTCATCCGTATTTAGAAGAAATGACCAAAATGGTCGATTTTTCACAAAATGGTCGATAACTTGCGTAGCGATGGTTGCTAGAGGTAGAGAATGTCCATTTCATATAGTATTTGATGTAACTAATATGTTAAAAAAAAATTGACACTAGAAACAATTCCTTATATTTTGCTTGCCTGACTCCGCTAGAAATAAAAAATAAAATTCCAAATAGAATGATGAACTGGACCCTAACATTGTACATCCTGCAGATAAAACTAGATAAGAGTAGATCATCATCTGAACCGAAACTGTCGCTATTTTCTTTATGGTTCAATTCTGATGTAACATGACACTCTGCTTCAGCTCGTAATTGTGCTCCGGGAAGGTTTTGAATTAACACATTGTCCTCCTCGACTAAATCTTCATCAGTCAATACTTCATCTTCAGGGGGGAATATAATAATGTCGGATGGTGGCACTCACATAGCATCAGGATTTTTAAGTTGTTAGTATAAGAGGTTTATTATTGTACCTAAAAAAGAAGAAAGATTTTTTATAGAAGATCTAGTAACACAATGACCAACCATCCTTTAAAAAGAACACTTATTTGTCGCATGATTTCTCAAACATAAATCAAATTTAATTAACTTTGTGCCATCCTTTTAAACGGACGGTTGGTCTGTGGACCAGGTGCTTTATGAGTTTTTGCTATTTTTTTGCATATAGTATTTCACTCTGCAATATTGGTGGTCCGGATAAGCTGTCGTCTGGGAGTGTACAAGATGATTGAGGGGGACGCTGATCATTGAAGAGATTTGTTGCATACTCTCTCCACGTCTTCGTCAGTTCTTCTACGGATGTTATTGGTTCATTCTGTTCGTTTCTTAACCGAACTTTATGCTGTTTCCTATAAACTTTGGTCATTATGTATAGTTCACATATCGTTCACAATGATACATAACACATTTTAATTGAGTCTGCTATGACTCTATGTACTACAAGATTGCCTACTTTCAGAAGCTTTATAACTCGCACTAAAATGGTCCGTTGAAAAACCTTTGCATATGTATGTGAGTTTATGCCTCGAATTTGCATAATGCTATATAAATAAACAAAATAGTTAAAATGGTTTATTTGTTCCGGCTATTTTATTTAATAAGCCACATTATTGACTTACAATTAACTAGACTGAAGCATACGACGATTAAAGTCGGTCGTGAGAGTTGAGCTAAATAAGCTTAGCGTAAGACAACTAACAAGTTAAATATTGTTTCTGATGCTACTAATTGGTAATTAGTTAACGTGTATATACACTCACGCAGATAATCATTCGAGACGTTCCTGAGTAATTGATAATGCGTTTAGAATAAATAAGTTTACAATGTACAGTCATCTCCAAACCCAGTATATTAAGTCGTTAGACTCCATTATTCTAAACTGTTGCAACTCATTCATATCGTTGTATGTTTTCTATATTCAGGGTGTCCGGTGCCATACTTTACGGGCGATTGCATCGCATTCTTCTGATGCGACCATTTTGAAAAAAAATAAAAAAAATTCCGTATCTCACTTATTCTTAAGAACACTCTAAATCGGAAAAAAACTGAATCAAGTATTAAGAAACCATAAAAAAGTATAATCTAATGTCTGAAATCTTAGTACATAACATAACAAAGTCTTTTGATAATTCAAGATTAAGTACAGTCAACGAATTAAAATGATGAAGAATAAGCTGATAATGTTACATGACTTTAGTAAATTTAAGAATAATTTCAAAGAAACCTATAATCAGTTTAGAAAAGAATACATGTTGGCACTAAAACTTGAAACGATAGATCATAATACTAACCTTATTGCAAATGCTGCTAACAAACAAAAGATAGCGTGGTCAATCACAAATCAAAATAAATCTAGTCACATTCTCAAAATTTCTGTTGACGATTTAAATATTTTTTTAATAAATTTCGAGTGAAATTTCAAACGGTTTAACCCAAAATAATTTTGAATATTTAATCAACTTAAGAAAAAGTCAAGTTATGTTTTCTTTTTACCTTGAACCAGTATCGGAAGAAGAAGTAGGTAAACTAATTGATAAATTAAGTACTTCTAAATGTAAATACTATTTTGGGATAAATAGTGACATGATTAAATTGGCCAAGGAAGAACATTTACCGCATATTACATATTTAATTAACTTTTGTTTTGAAAAAGGTACATTTCCAGATTGTCTTAAAATTCCAAAGGTCACTACAATTTTTAAAAAAGGTGATGAAAATCTTGAAACAAATTATAGACCAATCTCGATTGTTCCTATCCTGTCTAAATTAATTGTTAGAGCTAGCAATTAAGGTTAGGCTTATGAAATATTTAGAAAGAAAAAAAATACTAAATTGTAATCAGTATGGATATAGGGAAGGAAAGTCTACCATTAAAGCATTAACGGACATGACAACTTTTATTACTGACCAGTTTGAGTATGGAAATATGACCCTGACATGTGTTTCTAGAGATATATTGTTAATAAAATTAGAAAGCTGTGATTAAAAAATTGATTAATTATACTATCCAACCGGCACCTGCGGCAAAACGTAGAATACAAAAGGTTTCTCGCCTGATCAGAGACTTCTACGTCAGTTTTTCTCATAAAAATGGTACGATATTAGTTCCGGTGACATAATGGAATGCCGTTAGGTTTATAACTCGGAACCCAGCTCCAATGGATGAATTTATAAATAATTAAAGTATGACTAAAAAGTAGAAAATAAAAGAATTTAAAAAATTTAAATAATTTACTTCCGTAAATAAAAATATTGATGTTCCACTTAAATTAAATAAGTTGAAATTATCTTCCGCTGTAAGCGGAAGTGATAGAACTGTCACATATATAGGCGGCATTGCATGTGCATCAGTAGTATAGCAAAGCCTTTCCTGGCTCACCAAGTAGGGGAACAACGCCGGTTACAATGACGTCATGAACTGGATGGCATGTGTCCATCCAGATATAAAATAGATTTTAAATAGCTCTGGACAGAATTTAAACAGGTTTTAACAGGTTTTAAACAGGTCTCAAGCAACTATAAACAGGTTTTACACAGATATAAATAGGTCTTAAATAGGTCTAACAGATACAAATAGGCCTTAAATCACAGAGTCTCCTGGTGGATACATGCCATCCAGTTCAGGGCGTTATTGTAACCGGCTTTGTTCCTCTACTTGGTGAGCCAGGAACGGCTTTGCTATACTACTTGCATCCATTGCCAATAAGTAAGCCTGGGTTGTAAGTCCTGCAGTTTTAGTCCTTGAATACGTTGCAGATGGTAAAGTCCAAAATTAAGAACATTTTATTTAATTTTTTTAAAAGTAACTTTACAGCAATTTATCGTATAAAAATTTAAAGTCAAAAGTAAATTTAAAGTCTGTATTACCTCATCCGAAGTAACTAGATTTATTATAAAACAAAGCCTCTATGACCAAAAACATCTTGGGATGTTTGTCTATGTAAAAAAATTGTTTTATAAAATCTAGAAACTAGTTAATGGAATGCATCACGTGCAATTTTTTATCCTGCATGTAATCTAGGGACCAGCAAAATCTGTACGCAAAGAAAGTATAGGTAATCTGGGCACCGTCATGTTTTCTGGAAATATTTAGATCGCAAATACCAAAAAATCTTGTTAAAATATAGGCAACATACTTTTCATGTCAATGATATTTGTAGCTTTCGTAAATTGAATTCTGAAATAACTGACAATTTTATTAATTTTGCTAAAAGTTAAAATAAAAAAATGTCGCAATATTTTCAAATCCCTACTCTTTGTTTTTTTTTAAATTTATTTAACGTCGGCCTATTTCCGCTACTGGGGCCTAACGTCGACCCCTGTAAACGAGCTACCCCCAACCAGGAATTTTGCAGAATTTCTTCTTTTTCGAAGAGAAGGGATCTTTCACTTGCCTAACATTTAATAAGCAAGGGATTGACACCTTTACACCCCCTCCGAAGTATAGTATGTCCATTACGCAATCCTTGCCTAAGAGTGTGGAGTTTCGCTCATACACTAATATATAGACTGCTGGAAGGTGTGAGTCGAGGATGTATCTCTTGTGAACAAGAATTAGTCCCTCGATTTTGTAAAAATAAAAAAGTTTGAGTCGGAGAGCTTTGGTACAGACTTTTGGGGCCGCTCGTGCATCTTAATTTGTTGAGAGAAGCCATGGGGTTCGATTTATAAAGTTGTGGTTGGAGTCGAATGCTGCACCCTGTATGTATGTTCTGGAATTTTGTATGCGCTTGGTTTTAAAGTTTTCATTTATTTAGCACTTTTTGAGTTCTTATTATCTTTGTCAGGGTTGAAAGCTACACCCTGTTGATAGTATTTCTTGAAATAATACTTGTTTTTTAAAACGGACAGAAAATTATTTATCTAAGTTAACGAACTTTTCGAACTCATTGGTTTAATATATTTTTGTTTAACAAATTGTTAGAATAGGTAGCTATTCGACAGCAGAAATTCAGTTGTGTCTGAATTTTGCGAAAAAATAAAATTATTTAAATAATTTATTTAAATGTTCTAAAAAAATTCACTTTCAGTATTTATGCGCGACAACGATTTACTTTAATTTAATAAACCCTTTTTTACTTGGTTTCGGTCAAGGAAGCAAGATCTCGACAGTTTCGTTTCAGGAAATTAGGCTGTGGCCAAAGTAGGAAAGCTGACTAGACGGTGGGAACTAAAACTAGTCAATTAGAAACTAGAAGTCAATTAGAACCGGACCGAATTACTACTATATAAACTTATTAAATTTGAAATCACTTTTAAAAAACTACCAATGATTCCACTCGCGAAAACTTAACGTACTAACTTCACTTTTACTTGCTGGCGATTTCAAACTTAGCCAGACCTCGTTGCGCTCAGCTGTTTATATGGTTCGTCGGGGCTAGATGTGCCACGGTCTGGAAAAGACAAAGATTGCGCAATATTGCGCAATATTTTACAATATTGCATCATCCAATATAAAAGCGGGAAATTCTGATATGAAAATTATATGACCGTACCGGCGTTGAAATGGAGAATTTATGGATATATGAATGATGTTCGAATCGATTTTAGTTTGGGAGTTATCAGTGAAAATAAGTTGAAGAAATTAAGTAAATTTGAATGACCTAGTAAGGTCGCCTCGAAGAGTTAAATATGATACAAAATTATGCCGATAGCTCGCGGTGAACAAAAGGAAGTGAGTTTGATAACAAAAGGGGGTCTGAAATGATGCTGATGCATTGGGAACTTGAATAAAGCGTGATTTAAAATGTATGAATGAAAAACTGAATTGGGAGTTGAAATAAAATAAAATAATGTTATAAAATATTTGTGGAAGCGAAATAAAATAATTTAAATGGAGGCGTGGAAAGTAGTTTTGATATTGTCGGTGGTCATATGGGGGCAGTATTTTTTAGGTCGATGGTTCGTAAAATGATTGATTGGAATGTTAAAAGTTTGTTATCGGTGAATTTGTGTTATTTATGAATTATCGAGGATTAGTGAATTTTTTCAGATTTTGTTGATTTTAAATTTGGTTCCTTGATAATTTGAATATCTAAATGACTTTTTTTCATGGTTTGCCATGGTGAATTGATTATTTTAATTATTTTGGAAATTTAGAAATTTTTGTTTTTATTTTTTCGCTTATACGTGAAATGTATTATAAACACTTGTGAACACGAATTAGCCCTCGCGGTTGGGAAAATAAAAAAATGTTTTAGTCAGAGAGCTTGAGTAGAGACCCTTGAGGACATTCGTGTACTGTATTTCGTTGAGGTTCGAATTCTGTAGTTGTGGTTTGGATCAATTGCCACACCCTGTATAATATGGTCGGGAACTGTTTTAGTACTTGGTTGTAAAATTTGAATTTTAGGTATTTGGCGCTTTTTAGTTCTTTTAATTATGTCAGGATCGAAAGCTACACCCTGTATATGATAAGTCTTAAATTAGTAACACTTTATTTTAAACGGAATGAACAAATTATTTATATAAGTTTAATTAACAGAGTTTTGAATGTGCTTTATCTTATTTAACAAGTTTCTTTTAGAATAGGTAACTATTCGATAGAAAAAATTCAGTCATATTGAATTTTGCAAAAAAATATATTTATTAATCGTTTGTCTTAAAATATTCTGAAAAAATTTACGTTTTTGTTTGGGCCGCGAAGGCGAATTGATTTACTTAAAAACTACTCTTTTTAACCAGGTTGCCTGGGAAGCTAGATTTCAACAGTTTGTCATGGAAAAGTATGTTGGGACCGAAATAGGAAAGCCTAACTAGACTAAATACAAATCGAACCGATTGCACTAGTATATTAACTTATTACATTTAAAATCACTTTAAAAATAACTACTTTGGATACCACACCCGAAAACTTAACATAGGAGTCACTGTCAATTTCTGAACCTGCTTTGGGTTCGCGGTGTGCCGGTATTTATATGATCAGTACGTTTCGTTTTTCGTACCCCGTGAGTCAAGCACGAACATTTTTACCCCCTGTTTAGAGCTGGAAATTTTACAGTCAAGCTGGATCGGAACGATTGCGCAATATTGTACAACATTGCGCGATAGTTTTGCAAAAGTTTAAATTTCGGAAATGAAAATTATATAGAAAAATTTTCAGTATAAAAACGAAGTTTGAATCGATTCGGGTTTAGAAGTTATTGAAGTTTATTGTCTGGAAATTTAAAAAAATGTTCCCGATAGATGCGAGATGAATGGAACGGAAATAAGTTTTGATAACGGTTGCAAGGGAAATCCCAATATTGTATGTAGTATTACGAGGGGCGATCAATAAATAGTGAAATTTGAAGTAGTAAACTGGTTGTAGAAAATTAAGGAAAGGAAGTAAAATGTGACTATAGGTTCGGATAGTAGTTTTGATCTTGTTGATGACCATAGGGGGACTGTATTTTTTAGGGGGGTTGTTTGGAAAATGACTAGATTGAATGTTAAAAGTTCGGTATCAGTGAGTCGGTAATGTATTATATTCCTAACCTAACCTAACTTAACCTAAACTAACCTAACCTAACTTAGCCTCACCTAACCTAATCCAAAATCTCAAACAATAACAATGTGTCACGGTCTCATCAGTCAGGGCCTACTGTGTAGTAATTAATTACTTCACACTGCGTTTATAACTACAGAATTTTCGGACACCTTAAATATACATTGTATTATATAATTAATTATTTGTATTTTTACGATTACGATGCTGGTATAATATAATTTACAACTGGATGATAGCAGAGCGGTTAGTGCGCGTCTAGCTTTCAATCTGAGCATACCTAGCGAAGTAGGTTCGAACCCCATCTACTGCAAAGTAATTTTCAATTATAAATTACTTCCAAGAAGTGGTTCGGATTCCACTATAAACTGTATTGCCCTGCCTCTTTTACTCACACAAGTCTAGGTTTAAGAGGGTCATTCTAATTATCTGGAAGGCGGTTAAAACATTTATTTATTTATTACAAAGAACTTCATTTTTGCAAAAAATGTGATAGTTATAAGCGATATATTACAACTTGCTGTAATAAAATTATTATGTGAAACAAGTCTGTCCACAACAGCTGAATAATAACCCAGAAACAATGTGCATTATGGCGCGTAACCCAAGGAAACTACGTTATAATTTCAATTAGCGGCAGTTTTCGGGTCTCCTTCGCTTATATTTTCACCACACAAATACGAAATCTCATTATTTCTGTCTCTCGGCTAATGACGAGCATAACATCTTGCTATTCTGCACTCATTAACACCAGGTGTGCTCATCCTCACTCGCCCTAAATAAAAACATGAAATCTTGTACGAAATTTTCATCCAAGGCTGTAACTAGAACCCTTCAAATTAATTTAGTTTTTATTAAAATTAAATTTTTAAAGAAATATAAAAATGTTAATAAGCGGCTCTGTAGTGCTATTTACGTAAATGTAAAAATATCAAATACTCTGCTGCGAGAACAGTTCAAGTATGTTTAAGGGCTGTTGAGCATACATTTCCTATTTCACATTTTATATTATTTATTTAATTAGCGCTGAAAAATTCACAAAAATATAATGTGGGTGATATGTATGGGGTGACAGTAGTACTAGCAGGCAGTAATAAAAAAAGTAATGTATGTAATGTATAAGATAATACAGCATTACGAATTAAAATATGAATTCTAAATGCAAATAATAAAATATACGTGAATGTACCGAGACCAGATAAAAATTACTGTTAATTCTTTTCAGGTAGGTATAAATAATAATAATATTTTTCACGTACCACACATTCAAGTGTTGAGAAGTTTTACAAGACCGATGATATATAAATGAAGTATAAAGATTATTTCGAATGTAATACTCCTGCTGCAACTTGTTCTAAGGAAATATGTTGAAATTAGTTTTAATGTAATTTAAGGCTTTCAAAATGTATATGGAGAGTAGGCCTAATAGATGCTTGTCGAAAAGTACTAGAATTATTTTTTGTTATTCTAAAATTCTGTTTACCTTATGTGAAGTTCCCTAAAATATATTATCTTGAGAAAATTATAAATAAAAGTGCACACGGTAGTATAAGTATAATAATCAGCCATATAACAATATAATATATAATAATAATACACAAACTAACGCTGATTTAGTGCGCTGCTGAAACAGAATTAATCCTCAATGGACAAAGGTATAAAGCCGCACGTACAGACTAGAAAACCTAAATGGCAAAAGAGATTGGAATCTAAAATAGAGATTCTGAGAAAGAACGTAGGCAGAATGACAGGGTATATTAGGGGAAACAGGTCTAATAAAATTAAGAAAACCCTAAAATTAGATGACAGTGGCGACCCTATTGAGATATTAGACCGAATGAAGCAGCAACTCAGTGCTTATGCTAAACGGATAAGAAGGTATATTAAGAGCAATGACAGATGAAGACAAAATAGCATGTTTTATAATAACCAAAAGCTGTTTTATAGACAGGTGGACGGGACAGCAATAGGAGAAATGAATCCACCAAATGAACAAACGATGAAGGAGTTTTGGGAATGAATTTGGCCTGACACAAATGAGCACAATGAAAACTCCACCATTATAAGAACCATGAAGGAGCAAAATGAGAACCTACCAGAAATGATTCCTCTCGAAATAAAAGAGGAATATGCCTCAAGAGCGATCAAGAAGACCGATAGTTGGAAAGCACCGGGTATAGATCAAATTCTTAACTACTAGCTCAAACAATTCCCATCGTTACATGCTGCTATTGCCCGCTCATTTAACCAATCACTTGACAACCCCAATATGATTCCTTCTTTTCTGAACCAAGGTGTGACACATATGATGCCCAAAAACAATGACACAAACAACCCCGCGAAATACAGTCTAATCATCTATCTGCCTACACTATATAAAATACTTACATCTATCCTAGCTACTAAAATCTAGAAGATCTAGAAGAGCACAACATACTTACTGAAGAGCAAAAAGGACGCAGACGTGGAGTACAAGGCTGTAAGAAGCAAATCAGCATTGAGAATACCATTATGAACCAGGTAAAAATTCAACACAACCTCTACACGGCCTTCATAGACTATCAGAAGGCTTTCGATAGTGTCCCCCACACTTGGTTAGAGGAAATTGGTGAGGATATACAAAATACATCCTCAGATAATCCAATTTCTGCAGGAATCATGCAAAAATGGAAGACGTCACTGAAGATTGAGTCTCCTATAAAAGCTATAGACACGGGCCCAATTAATATTCGACGAGTCATCTTTTAAGGTGATGCCCTAAGTGCGTTATGGTTCTGCTTGTCTCTCAATCCCCTCTCCCAAATCCTCAATGATAATAAATATGACAAGAAAACAACTAACATACACAAGGTTAGCCATTTATTACACATGGACTACCTAAAACTCTATGCAGCAACAAGCCACCAGCCTACACACACTCTTGGAAATTACTGGAACTTACAGCCCGGACATCGGCATGTCGTTTGGGATTTTTTAATTTTGAATATTTTAAGTTGGATATCGCGATTAATCACACGGGTATTCCGCCACCCGGTTCGAATCCCAGCTCCGGCACTAGCACTATAAGAAGAAATGTTTTTTTTTTATTTCTGTTATTCATTTATTTAACGTCGGCTTATTTCCGCTACCAAGGCCAATCACCGACGCCAGGGGATAAGCTCATCAGTGCCTGTGTAGGCACTGGGACCCCTAACCTGGAAATTTTGCCGAGCCCCCACAGTTTGTCGTGGGGTAGGGATCTTTAACGTGCTCACATGGTAGATACACGGAATCCACAGTTTTATCTCCTTCGAAAGATGGTGACGCGAGCAGATCCGCTCATCCACTATATCTCATCGACTTGCTGTGACTTGATACCCGGGCCGTCTGCGTGCTAAGGCGCGCTTCTGTCCAGCACACCACCAAGCCGACAAAAGGAAACGGTTGTATGTCCGCGTTTTTCTAATGTGTAACTCCCTTCTGTACAAGCTTCTGGCTTCTGGAATTGGGGTCGTCTAATTTTCGTGGTGTTTATTTATTTATATGATATTGAAAACAAGCATTTCATTTACAGGAGTTAGAAACATTGTTGGGTATTCTATATTTCTATGATTAATTGTACATTCTTGTATTCTATCTTCATTTTTTAAATTATTACTTAAACTGCCTGGTGCATCGACAAGAAAATTATTGAAGTGGTTTAATATCTTTAATATTTATATTTAGTCCATTATCTGATTGAATTTCGTTAATCTCTATGCTGGTGTCATTTATGTATTTTATTATGTTATTAATTATATCCCAAATAGCCTTTGATTTGCTATCAGTTTTAAAATATATTTGTTCATTATATAATTTCTTTGCAACCTTTATTACTTTCCTATATACTTGCTTGTAGCGATTATAATTAATTTTATCATTTTGGTTACTGTTAACTTCATAATATTATAAAAATCTTTTAGCTATTGCGGTGAAATTCGTATTCTTTAAGTTACCCAAGGTTTTTTACTTGATTTGTTGACATTAATTTTTTTCACAGGAAAAGCTATATCAATGTAGTGTTTAAGAATAAATACAAATAAATCAAATGCTTTATTAAGCTCAGTGCAAACGTATACGTCTTGCCAGAATTTGTTTCTTATATAAGAAACAAAAGTTTCAAAATTACTATGACTTTTATTATATAAGCAAAAAAATTGGAGGTAACCTGCGGAATTGGCCACCTTTTTATCAAACTTCTCTGGTATAATTCATAATAAACTCATGTCTTACAATATTTACAAATATGTTTTCTTAAATTCATATCGCAAAAAGGTTCCTAAGTATGAGGTAACATCCACAAATATAAATATTCACCATTTTACATTTACGTAGGTCATTTATATGTAACGAAAATAACAAGAGTCCCAATACAGATCCCTTAGTAACACCTAACGTCATGTTCTTCATTTGTATTAATGCCTTGAAATCATCCACGCTAGATTTTCCATGCAAATGCTCTTTATTTAAGTATATTAGTTAAAATTGTAAGTGCTGCAAACTCATGTGCCTTGTTACGTTAAATAAAGTTATATATTATTATTATCGACTTAAGCGATTCACCGACCCCTCGCGCACGCCGTTGGGGTTCGGTTCTGTGGGGGCCCGGGCCCCTTGCTGTCGGGGATCGGCTCGGTTAATGGGAATGAAGTTCATCATGTCCCATTAGTCCGCTGGATGTTTTGATGGTCTATCCTTTGTCGTTTAAAAAATTTCTCATAATTTGGCAAGTTTGGAGAATTATCGTCCTCTAGATAATCTTTGAGAGTCCTCTAGGTAGGCTAAGTTTTTTGAAATATTTCAAGAATCTCTTCGTCACTATGCGTGTAGTCGATATTATGACCGGGATAGTTCGAACTTTCTCTAATCTCCATACGTGTTTAAGTTCGATAGCCAAGTTTCGATATTTATTCCGTTTTCTGAAGATTGCTGGTTAGGGGGCATCCTATATCAATTATGGTGGCCTTCTTATGTTTCTTTTTGATCACCAGGATGTCAGGGTGGCTGTGATCTAAAGTTTTATCAGACTGGATTCGTCTATCCCAGTACAGCACTGCTTCCTCGTCTTCTAAAACAGATAGAGGTGTGTATTTATAGAAGGGCGGTGGACTGGTAAGGAGTCCGAATTTCAGGGCTAATTCTCTATGTATAATCTTCGCCACCTCGTTGTCTTCCTAAATACATTCCTGTGGCCATAGTAGGGCAGCCTCCTATTATGTGTTCGATAGTTTCGCCTGCAAATATATTCGGAGACTTTCAGAATATGTTTTTCATAGTGCCTGGTATGGATGATCCTGTCCCGTATGGCTGTTATAAATCCCTCTGTTTCCGGGTGAAGTCTGCCTTCCTTTAGCCGTACCAGTGAGGTCTCCTTGTCAACCTCTGGATAATTCAAAGCCTTGGGATTCGTTCCATGAAGCACTTTGTCTTGCCACGATGTCAGAGTGTCCTCATCTGTACGGATTACCACAGCGTGCTGTCGGTCTCTAAGGTTTAATGGTTAGTATTTGTTGTCACATTCCACGATTTGCCTAATGAGAAACCTATCAGACTTATAGAAAGGATTGCAAGTTTTTTTTCTTGTGTTCTATACATCTTTTGAATACTAATTATTCCCCGGCCTGCTTGCGTGCGCGGCATATATAGTCTTTTAACTGCGTTTTTTTTGTGCTGTATCCGAATACTTCAATATTCCGAATGAATATGCCAGGCTAGAGATAGCATATGTATTGATCGCTGTAACCAAGTTCCTAGCGTTGAGCTTCGTATTTAGGAGCTCATTTAGGCGTTGCTTTTATTTCTCTCTGAACTCCTTCTTTAACTGATCTGTGATCTATCCGTCTGTTCTGCAGTATCCTAAGGTACTTGTAAGGTGTATTCTTTGAAGTCATTTGTTCAAAATCCCGCCTATTCTCTGGTTGTTGTGCTAGTTTTCCCTTTGTGATGTGTAATTCAGCGTATTTATCGAGCCCAAATTCCATCTGTATGACATCACGGAATGTTTTGATGTTAGAGACGAGTAACTTGAGTTGTTTTGGGTTCTCAGCATATAGCTTGATATCGTCCATAAGTAGCAAATGGCTCAGCTTTGAATTTCGTTGCTTGGGATCTAGTCGAAAACCATAGGTGGTGGTATTCAATATACCTGAAAGCGGATTAAGTGCGAGGCAAAACCACAATGAACTCAGCGAATTGCCTTGGTATATTCCCCTTCTGATCTTAATGTTTGAAATAATGCATCCTCCGATTCTCATCTAGGTTTTCCAAGTCGTCATTACATTTGTTAGTAACCCAGTGATGGTGGGACTAGTTTTGTATACTTCTAGCACTTTTATTAGCCAGTCATGGGGTACCGAGTCAAACGCCTTTTTGTAGTCTATGTAGGCCATAGTGACATTTCGGCGCTTTACTTCAGCTTGTTTGATGGTTACCGCATCTGTAGTTAATTGTTCCTTGCATCCCAATGATGTCTTTCAGATCTCCTTTTTAGGGCAAAAGGTAAGTTACTGCTTGACCTATTATTATTATATTATTAATACGTAAATTGTATCGAAATTTGTTTTTTCAAATTTTTCGTCAAAATATCAGGGACGGCTTAAGAAAGAGCCCAAAAAAGCTTTCATCTAATCAAAAATGTTTGAAACAAAAATTGCAAAAAATTTAGGATAAAAATTTATTATTATGTATTTATTTTTAATATACAACTGACCGTTAGTTATATGTCATTTCATTTAAATAATATTTAAATTAACTATTGCAATTGAATTTTGTAATAAGCCATTTCATGCAGCACTGTTCACAATAATAATTATTTCGTTTATTTACGTATTTGTATCCCTACTATTAAATTTTATATTACAATTAATTTATGTGTGAAGCGACCATGCGTATATATATATATATATTTTCATAAATAAATTACAGTGCATTAAATATCTGCTTAATTATGGTAAATATTTCTTTACAAAAAAGTATTTAAATGCCAGTTGTAACTTTGTTTAATAACAAGTCCAAATTTAATCTTGGGTTTAAAAAAGCGTTATGCCTACCCCCGAAGGTGATAGCATTACGCCGTTATTTATGTTGCACATTTTTTAATATAAACGAGGTTAGTTAACGGCATAAGGTATTACACGGCAAGTTTAAATAATTAAGGGCATTTACACTGGCATAGTCGTAGAGGCGCGGATTAAGCAGGATAAAAATTGAGATAATTTTTCACAGGTATATGAGGTGCTTTATGATGGAGCGCCGTGGTCTATTTCTTTCTTCTATTTCCTCCTGAGAGCGATAGTGGTGTCGTGGGTAGAATCCTAAACAAGTCTGTTAATCACATTTGCGGGCAAGCTCGTAATTTTGTTGAAATGAAAACCGTTTGATGTAGATAAAAACGGGTCATCAATTACCGTCCGATGATGCGAGTTACCGGCTGCACTTTAATTCTCCTCGCCCGTGTTTGCTAATGCAATTATATTAAAACATTTGAGTCGTTAACTGTTTTTATTATATCAAGCCCTGCAGTAAGACACCTCAGGTTTTACCATTAGTTCAATTAACGAAGAGGAGAACTGTGATGAGCCAAGAATTACGTGTTTTCTATAAGTCAGAGTCTCAATTTACTGATGGAGTATTGCCTAATTAACTAGATATTATGCCATCATTTAAAAAAATAGTAAGTGCTGTGCGTGCAACCAGTCAAATCATTTATTTAACAAAATTTTAACAAAGTAAAGTTTGCAATTGCTTAAGTTTGCGGATGCGAAGTGAAGCCTCTGGGAATTGAAATGAAGTTGATGTCTAGTTACAGAGGTACTAGTACTAGTGTACCAGGGTTTAGTAATGTGCAGGATTTGCCTACCTTAAATACGATCGCCTGGCGCAGACATTTATTATCCTGCCGGCTTTCTTGATCTTGGGTATAAACCTGCCGATATTACAAATTATGCATTTAAGTAATTAAGTGTTGGAAAGTACTGGCGTTTTTTAACCTGTCGACTTTCTTAATCTTGAGCTTAAACGGGCCGACATTACAAATAATTTATTTAAGTAATTAAGTGTTAGAAAGTATGCTAGAACGAGTATATGCATTTTATGTTTAATAATAGATTGTTTATCTAAAATATTTGATTACGCTTTTTGTGATCGTTTTCTAAATTTTATAAATAATAAAGATATTTTAACATCCAAACAACACGGTTTTCATTCAGGTAAACCTACATCCACGTCATTACTTACCCTCCTACACAAGGCTCTTCTAGAGCCTTCTGGGGTAAAGGGGGTCGTAATTACCTGTGGCGTTATTATTATGATGAACTGATAAAACATATTGACGCAGGCGAGTGCCCTGCTGTAGTATTTTGTGACTTAAGTAGGGCATTCGGCTGCGCACTGATCCATCTCAAGAGAGGACGATGCGGTGACTACGGAGAGGACGCGCAGCTCGTGGACGGAAGCAACTTACACCATCTAGAGATATGGAATCTGGATTTTGATCTAATTCCGCTGAAGGGTTTGGGGGTTAATGGGGTATATAATGGTAAATAGGCAAAGCAAGCAAGTAAGAATCCAAAAAATTGCAATTTAGGGCATGTACGAAAAGTCAAGGTCTCAAAAAAATTTTTTGCATCAGCCACTCCAACCCCCCTCCCCCCACTGTCACCTCCAATACCACCCCCATACTATTATGAAAGGGAGAAAAAAATGAAAATGTGATTTAGCGTGTATAAAAGAACGAAACGTGTCACAAATTTTTTGGCGTTAGCTGCCCCCTCTACCACCCCCATTTCTAGCCCCGCTCTATTAATAAAGTGAGTAAAAAATTAAATAGAAATTTAGTGTGTATACGAGAACCAAGGGACTCTAAAATTTTTTTGGCATTAGCCACCTCCTCTACCACCCTCATTGCCACCCCCACCCTATTATTAAAGGAATTAAAAAATTAAATTGGGATTTAGTATGTGTACACTCTATGTTCACCTCTAGTAAAGAGTTGAAACAATTAGGGTTGAATGTCAGAGATGACTGTAAATAAACTTTTAAAAATCTAATAGTACTAACACTGCCTTGCATTTATATACTTCAATGTCTCCTTCATATAAAAACTAATATTAATCTCTACCCCTCACACTCACAAATGCATACCTGTTCCACTAGAAACAATGAAAATATTAATCTTGACTCTTTACGACTCTATAAAACTCGAAATGTAACTAGGTATTATGCTATCAAATTTTATAATATAGGCCAGATCCGATAATTGTTGGTACCAAAAAAATTTAGAATAGGATAACACCCATTGGAAAAGGAAGAAAATATAACAAAAATAAGAGGAGAAATAATTTACGGACGATTTGAGGTCGGGAAGTGGAAGGGGCTGAACTTTTAAGGGTGGAAAACAGTTTATCACGATGTCCGGCAAAACTACAACTCCCATCGAAAAAAGCTAAATAGCAAAGTTGTAGATAATAACAAGTTCTACAACTTTTGTATTCACACTTTTTTCACATAACCTCAAAATACCTGCGAAATATCAAAATAACCGACTTTTTGGTTTTTTATTTTTCTCCCACGAAAAATAATTTTTTCACGAAATTTGGTGGAAACTTACATTCTTATGCCCCAAACATGCTGTAATTTTTTCGATTCAAAATATTTCTTTTTTCCCCTTATTTTGATTTTATATCGAATAAGTAACTTCATTTTCAATCGAAAATTGTCACGTCAAAAAAGTTGTTTAAAAAAAAAAGTTGGTGCGCTTTTTATGCGTTGAAACCTCTACTTTCTGATGGTGTACAAAAAAAATATACATTACTATGGAAAATTTTCTCAAAAAGTGCAAAAATCGAAAAATTCGATTTCGAAAAATTTTTATTTAATCATTGTTTAAAATTTTGCGCTATTTATTGAAATTTATATTTTAATTACTCGAAAAATGTAAGATTCCATGTTACATTGATAAACTAAGAAATTGCAAATCCATGAAGCATAGAGTTTGCAAAAAACATGCGAAAATACTTAGTTTTCTTAATATTAATGATGGGATTTAAAGGGGATTTAATCTAAAAAATGTGACTGCTGCAATTTTTTTTTCGATAAAAAAGTTGAATTACATTTATGGAATAGAAAATCTTATAATATATAAATATATTTGTTAGGCACTTTAATTGAAAAAATTTATGCTTAAATTTATACGATTCAATTTAAATACTTGTGAAGTTATTCATTATAATATTTTGAAACACATTTATCACCTTATCTGGAATTATAAGCACTTATCCATTAGTTTTTGCCTCCTTGATGACATTTCTTCATCGTTAGATTCGACAAATCTTTCCGATTCTAGTGGATCTTCGAAATCTTCAAGACCATCATCGTCTTCATCTCCAATATTTTTCCAGTCTGCGTTGGTTCTTCATCCACAATTTCATCTGAATCATTTACTTCCTCGTAGGTTTTTTCTTCGGCATTGGACCATTTTTCAGAACCATGACAATTTGAACATACATTTGTGCATGTCAAACCATGTTTTCGGCAGCCATATTTTAGAATGTTGTTCTGCTGTGCCTTCAGTTGGTGGGAAATTTGTCAATGTAAAAGATAATTTTATTCTTGCCAATTGATATTTCCGAAATCTTAATTTATTAAATGTTTTATTTTCATTTTTACATTTATAAATTGATTTGATTAATTGCAATCCATTTTTTGCGATATTTTCTTTGTTTGCATCTTTTTTATAAAAAATATTGGCCAAATTTGACAAATTTTTATCGTCTAATAATGAAATTACTATGTTTTTCTTTCCTTTTCCGGTAAATCCAGACATTGTATCTCAACCAGAAAAACAATGCAGAATAAATAGCGCAAAATTTGAAACAACGATTAAACAAAAATTTTTCGAAATCGATTTTTTTAGTTTTTTGCATTTTCTGACAAAATTTTCCATAGGAATGTATAATTTTTTGTACATCATCAGAAAGTAGAGGTTTGAACGAACAAAAAGCGCACCAACTTTTTTTAAAAAGCAGCTTTTTTGACGTGAGAGTTTTCGATTGAAAATGAGGTTACTTTTTCCATATAAAATCAAAATAAGGGGAAAAAATGAATATTTTGAATCGAAAAAATTACAGTTTGTTTGGGACATAAGAAGGTAAGTTTCCACCAAATTTCGTGAAATTTTTTTTTTTGTGGGAGATAAAAATAAATAACCAAAAAGTCGGTTATTTTGATTTTTCGCAGATATTTTGAGGTTATGTGAGAAAAGTGTGAATACGAAAGTTGTAGACATTTTTATTACCTACAACTTTGCTATTTAACTTTTTTCGATAAGAGTTGTAGTTTTGCCGGAAATCATGATAAACCGTTGTCCACCCTTCCTCCCTTCCTCAAATGAATTTTACTGATTTGTGTAAATACTTGTATATAGTATATTAGAACCAACAAATATTATTATTATCATATAGTAATTTTTCGTTGCAATTCCTAAATTAAATTTTCATTGCAGTTTTCGAAAAATAGAAATTTTCCCGAAAAGTTAAATATAATCCTATATTTAACTATACGCTATTTAGAAAATTCAGACAGTAATAAAAGCCCATTATAGGTTCAAATCCCCTAAAAACACTTAAAATATGTTTATAAATAACTTTAAATATTTCTCTGTATTTGATATTAGTAATCTGAACTTTTAAAGGAATTTAATTGTAAATATCCATACTATGACAGTTTTTGCACAAAATTCTACCTGGCAACATCAGGGGACGAATAAGAGTGGGTTTCAATTTTAACCATCTTCTGATAATACTAACATAGTTAGCGAAGCGACGTATAGGATTCAAATGTTTTAATATTTTGTAAAAGTGGTTTTTAAACATCAAAGATATTGATTTGAGAAAAACAGTGCTCACGCGAAAAATTCCCTCCCCCCGCCCTACCGGGACTTGTACCCAGCGTAGGATTGTCTCCTTAAACAAACACGACTGCGCGTCAGAAAAGCTGAAGGAGGTTTTCAGACGCCCATTAAATATGTCAATATAGAGATCTAAAAATACTTTACTATCATCGACCTTAGTATTATTGTCTAATAATAAATGAACTTAGGCACTTTAAGGGTTAAATTAGTAGAATTTGCAAGGCGAGATTGTGTTATTTATACACACCTTGCGTGTTATTAAGTCCTTATACTCAATTAGCTCCGCCATTTCACTGTACATTTACTTTCAACCTCTGTACGCTTAGATAACTTATTAATAGCGCAGTAATCTGAAGGGACACGCTATCCATGTCGTACCTGAACCAAGTCAATAATTTATAATATACCAGACCTAATCATTAATAACTCAATTAATTCCTTGTTTGTTGATGGTCCTTTTCCACCGTAATTGAACATCAGCGCCTTTGTTTGTTGGTGGGGTTTTGTAAACCTAGTAAATAGTTTAATATTAATGGCGACTAACCACAGGTAATGTGCATGAATTTGACGTTAATTATCAGGAAGCGATTTTGATTGAGGTAGATTTTACGGCTTTATATGGCAGTATATTAATGGATATAAGTATTATTTTTCCGGAATGTGGTGGTTCAATATAATTCACTTATTTGCAATCTGAATTGGTAAATAATAATTCTCGGAAGATTTAAATAAAGTGAATTATAATAAATGATATTTTTAAGTTAATTTGTAGTTCGGGTTAGGTAATAGTAAAAAAATATCGGTTAATCCACGGGATATGCCGTCACGACCTTAAATTAAACTACCTATATCCATGGTGTTCTTTCCAACTAAAATATTTATATTTTTCTGCTACTTTCGATAATACAGGAAATAGCAACAATTTACGTTATTTTTAAAGGAACACCCTGTACATTTTGGATTTTTTTATTCTACCGTAAATTCTAATGTTATTCTATAAACCATACTGTCAAGAATCAGAAACTTACAGTTTAGGCAGTATTCAGTTTTTTTTAAATTTTTTGACAGAAACAGATAATAAATATCAGACAGATGTTAATTAAGTCAAATTACAAGGACATGTCATTTGGGAGAGATAATAGAAATGAAAGTGAATATGAAGTGCAGCACAAATAATGACAGACTTGCTTCCTCATTATTTTTGATAATTTAATGTATTATAACAACAGAAACTGGTATATTAATAATTATAATATGACACTTCAACATAAATATTGCTACAAATTCTTACTACTCTGACAAACAGCTTCTTATCAAGGTATACTCCTAAAAATGTTACTTCATTACCGAAGTTGGCGTCAACACTACCTGTATTTCTCAGAGCAAAAACCAATTTTTCAGTTTTCGATTCATTTTGAGCCAGTTGGTTAGCTATAAACCAATTTTGAACTGTTTCCTGTTTTGAATTAATTTCGGTAATTAAGTCCTTAATATGTTTGAAGGATTTTGTCACTGTTGTATCGTCAGCAAATAAGACAAAGTTTGGGTCCAAGGTGACACTTGGTAAGTTATTTACGTAAATCAAGAAAAGTGTCGGACCTAATACTGATCCTTGGGGAACTTCATATTTCATCGGCAAGAGATCTGAGTTTATATTCCGACAAGATACAAATTGATAACGATCTTTTAAATACGAGTTAAGTAAGTCGGAGCTATTACTACTGAAACCATAACATTTTAATTTATCAATTAATATTCTATGCGACACACAGTCGAAGGTTTTTCTCAGGTCTAAAAATTGTGAAAATGTGAACAAACCATCCTCGAACTTTTGGTTTATGAGCTTAGTTAGAGAGTTAATAGCTAGGGTTGTTGACTGTTTGGTCGAATTGATATTAGTTAAATAAATTATTTTGTTCGAAATAGTTAGTAATTTGGTCCTTTAGTATAACTTTCAAGATTTTTGCCAGAAAGGGAATAATGACAATTGGGCGATAGTTTGAAGGATTATCCTTAGAATTATTTTTATAAATGGGGATAACTTTTGAAATTTTTAAAATATCTGGAAAAATGTTACTTCTTATACAGAGATTAATAAGGTTTGTAACGGAAATAAAATGAGGTATTTAATCGTAGTTAGAATTTTCAAATTAAAATTATAAGGGTCTCTGCTATTAGTTTTCTTAAGCCTGCTTATTATTTCGGCGAATTCATTATAAGTTGCCTCAGAAAAGTTGAATTTTTCTACAGGAGTATCTAGTTTTAAATTGTTTAAAAAGTCACTATGATTTAACTGACATGAGGGAAGTTTTTCTACTATGTTATTAGCAACGTTTGTGAAGTAGTTATTTAATTCATTCTGAGATATGTTGATTTCCATATTTTGATTTTTTAAGTTATTATTATTTATTATTCTCCACACCGCACGTTGTGGATTATTAGAATTCGAGATCAAATTGTCATGAGCCATTTTTTTGCATTTCTTAATTCATTGCGGTAATTATATTTATGCTGTTTTATAATAGTACGCAGATTTTCGATAGGATTACAGGCATAGCAGTCTTGCAAAAAATGTACGGTACTCCTTTTTCGTCTGAGATCCTCAGTAAACCAATTTAATTTAAATGATGACTTTGCGTTTATTAACTTTGATTTTTCCGGGAATGAGATTTCGATTGCTTGTATTACAATTTGTGGAAATAGTTCAAATTTATTTTCCATACATATATTTGGATCCCATCTAATGTTGCTTAGATTATTATATAAGACGAATAACCTAGTATCGGTTATAGATTTATAGATCATTCTCGTGTTACTGCTTTTAATAATTACTTGGCTATAGTCTAACTTGACAGCTAGGTGGTCTGATAGCTTAGTGTCAATTACCCTCACAACACATGTAGCTGGATCGACGTCAACGAATATGTTATCAAGGCAATTTCTTTCCTCATTTTTTTTAGATTTAGTGCGGTCAGTCTAAAAGAACTAAAAGTGTTAAGCACAAGATGCACGTTATTGCTCTCGGTGTTGAAGTGGACATTAAAGTCACCTGTTACAATTATATTTTTATTTTTTCTCAGTAGAATATCCAAGGCACTTGAGAGCTTTTCTAGGAAGATATTTAGATTCCCAATAGGTGATTGGTAAACTGTCATAATAATTAAATTAAAGAATTCCACCGCACACAGTTCACAATGTATTTCTACAGATAATTTCTTACATTGATTCATCGAAGAACATTGATATTTCTTAAGGGCATATATCGCGACACCACCATGTATAGCAACTGTTCTACTAAAATATGATATAAGGTTATAGTTATGTAAGTATACATAAAGAATATTATCACCTAGCATCCAATGCTCATTTAGACAAAACAAATCGAAATTATTATATTTTTCGCCAAAAATGCATCGAGGTCTATTAATAAACGAAGCAAGAGTATTTATGCTCGAGCTTAACAATCAAGAGAATGAAATCGGCGACCCCCCAGCTAGTGTAATGAAGCTATTTTCGAATAGAAAATAGCACTATTACTTTTATTTTGATTTTCTTGAAAACCAGAATTCCATTTATTTTAGAGCACACCCGGTATACTTTCATAATTAAAATATCCGTATTTTGTTTGAAGTAAAGTATTTCAAGGAAAAGTCAAGTTTAAAATTTCATTTGGGAACGAATTAATAATAAATTATTTAGATTAATAATTATTAATACTGGGACTATTAAATTCATTCTTTTTCCGAAATAATATAAGTAAGTTATTTGCAAACGATTCCGAACATCTAAATTATCAGAAAATTATTATTTATATCAATTAACGCTACTAGTTATAAACATTCTGAATCGCCGTCGACTGAAGACTGCTTGGCTGAGATGTGCCCGCGCATTCTGTGCGCGTCTCTAGCTCAACACGGGGAGATCCTGAATCGGCCTCCTGCGAAGGGTCTCTTTGGTTTTCCGCGCTCGACCTGACCGGTCGACTTCTGGTAGGGATTTGCTATTTTAAAGTCATATCCAATTTGTGGTAATTTTGGACTTTGCAAATTTTTGCAAATTAACTAAGTGACTGCGAAATCCTCAGTCGGGGACGCTGCCTTTAAGTGGGACACTCCACCTGAGTTGCACTGTCACTTTGCCAGAAAAGATACACCGTTAACGAAATAAGTCATTTTGCATTCACGATCGCAAATAACAAAGACCAATTAATTCCTGATAAACTTGATGTCCGAACCTGTTTGCTTAGTAGCTTATTTTCTTTGAGGCTCTTTAGGGGACGCTGCCTTTAAGTGGGACACTCCAACTGAGCCATACCGACTTGTTTCATTCAGTAAAAAAAATCCGATAACCAGGTTCGCAACGTCAGGTAGTAAATTCTAGCTTTTCCGAAATATTCTAGATTAATTCATTTTGTTAAAATTCATAGTGATTTAGTAACTTGTCTGTCTGTCGTGGAGTCAGTCCTAAATTACTCACATTTGAACGTGTCGAGCTACCGTTTTGCTTTGCTAGTAATACCCGTTATTTTGCTTTCACTTTTCCGTTTGCCCTGTATATGCCGCGTCTACTTACTTAACATCATTTTGTAGCAAATCTAGTCAGAGACTGAGAATAGAAATTTTGCATAAAATTAGGGTTACAAAACTTGGGTAATTGAAAATTTCTTTTCATTTTCACGAATGTCAGCTACCTGTATTAATTATTTTTATGTAGATAAATGTACCAGAAGTTTTAAATATATTTCTATACGATATATCTTAAGTTTTTCCTTCTTGACATGTACATAGTTTCAATATATCATTAAAACGTTTTGTGTGTCTTATTTTGAGTCACTCCTCTAAGTTAGACTGTCCTGAAAAGTAAAAGTGTCACAAATATAAAAATATTTACAGCTGTCCATTCCTTGAGAAAGACAGCCTACGTTTCGACCCCTGGTAATAAACCGCTTTCACTGATTCTATTTGGGGCCTCTATTATACCGCTAATAGAGAAAGTGGTGTTTCTACACTTAAAATCAGAAACTGGCGCTCGAGGCAAAAACCGCTTGCACTAGTTTCAAAGTGCAAGTTGCAAACCGACGAAGAGGCGTCATACTAGAAGGTAATCCTTGTTGGGGTCTGTTAGAATTGTGCATTTAATTAATATTTTATTAAGATTGGTTGAAAGATCACAGAGATTTGACGAAAGAATAATTTATTGTGGGAACTAACAGAGCATGTTAGTTCGGGAGATTTATAATAATTTGAAATGAAAATTTTAACATAAAATTTCATTTACTTGTTCCTAAATGGGAAAGCTTGTCAGAGTTGTCACGGACCAATTTGTTCTGCATTATTGCCACTTTAAAAGCGGCCATCCAAGTATTTTCACGTTTATTATATTACATATTTCTACGACTATTTTTTTCCTATATTTTGTCTAGATGTTTCTGTCAACATTTTGGTATTTTTTCATTTTATATTCAAACACTTGTCCCATATTCAGTTTAAATATTCCGTGTCTACCTCTGAAATATAGATTTAGGTAGCTTCAAACCAAAACAATCTGATGCGATTTATTACATTACGGAAATTATTTTACTTAACTTTAAAATGGGACTTCTCCCGATCTAAAAATGAGGGATCTACTACTATATTATTATGCAGCTCAAACTTCGCCTACAAAACGAAACAGTTCTCCTGATTACATAAACATAGCCTGCAAGCTATAGATCATATAAAACATGCAGATATAAAATATTATGGTTTAATTTAAACCAACCAAATGAGAAGAAAGAAAAAGGATGACATATTTTTCGAACCATGCAGTAAAGTAAAGCGGTTTTATATTTTCTAATCTCCGTCATATTAACACATGGTGACGTACAGGAAATTGCCTTCCTGCATTTGCAGCGAACAGAGCTCCGTGTATGCACACACGTACACTTGGGCCATGGATAATAAAGCTACACGGCAGTCCCACATGAAAACGTCTTTCATTCATTATTTTATTATTAAACAGTGTTTCATGTTGAAATAAGTTTGTTATTACATTTTAATAACGTTGGAAACAGTAATCTGGGAATAAAGTTTCTGTAATTTTAAACCATTTTTACCTTTTGTTTTCTTTTTATGTCATTATTAATCCCAGCATTCGGAGAAATCTTAGCTAAGTAAATATTGCGGACCTAGCTTTATAGCGCATTTCTTTCCTTTAACTCGAGCGCTAGTTTATGTTCTAAACAGTCATTAACTATCAATAGAATAATATAGGCAGAGCTGGATACAGTGGAGACATTGTCCTATCCTTGACCAAGATGCTGATTGTTGGATTAGAGGAACGAACAACTGCTAGCTGAATTTTTATATACGGACAGTGTGTGTTTACTTTTAAATATAGATTATTATTAGTTATCGGATCTCTATTCGGACACCATGTTTGCAATGTTTAGGGTGGTATCAAGAAAGCATAAATGGTGTTATGTCTATGCTCACGCCCTCTTACGAAGAGAGGTTTAATCTCTTAATAGAAAGAAGCTAGCCATAGGATGGTTCGCTAGTCTGACCAGAGATGGCGTTTGGTGCTCCCTACCATAGAGCATACTAGAAAGTTCGTCGAGAACTACTAGATGAATCTCGAATAAGTGCCACGGAATATAATAATAATAAGTTTATTTACGAAGGACAACAATTTTATGTTTACAGAGTAAATACATAAAATACTAATATAGATTCGTAAATAAACTAGCTACTTCATAGAAGTGCAGAACGAGCACTGTGCATGAAGTATGGGAATCGTTCGAAAACAATATATAATAGTCTTAAAGTTTATATAACAATAGAAACAAAAAAAAAGTAAAATGCTATAATTTAATTCAATTTATTCTTAATTCTAAAAATTTAAACCTAAAATTTTAAACCTAAATTGCAGCTGGAGGGTAATGAAGTCATAAATATAAATCAATAATTTTGTAGACAAAAGATACATCGTTTAATTTGACATATCTAATGGAGACCTAAAATAATGTATTGAGATCCCTAGGTGTTTCTAGAACGTATTGTTTAATTTTGACCTTTGCACTGTATAAAGAAGATATGTTCTTAGTATTATTTAGTATCATATTGTAAGCTCGTAGACTTAGGTACGTAAAATATCTTTGTCCACATGTTAAATTAATTTTAGGAATTTAAATTTAAATTTCCTCTGGTTCTTTGAATACCTCCGTTTTCTTGTCCTTTTGGATGCAACTGAAGTAAAACGCATTGGAAAAAGAATAATAACCTAATGTCCATTACACTGGCCTCTTTAAAAACCAATTTGTGGGATAGTTGAGTTCTTTGTTTAATATAATTTTTAGTGCTGTTTCTGGAATGTATCTAAATATTTTAAATGAGAATTGAGTACTCCTCCCCAGCCTAGAATACCATAAATTAGGTGGGATTCGACAAGTAAATGGTATATTATTTTAATTTGTTGATAATAAGAACTTTTTTAAACATTTAAATCTGTATATTACTTTTCTTATTTTCTTTGATACATGATTAATATGTAGGTCCCATTTCATTTTACAATCTATAATTATACCTAAGTATTTAATGTCTTTTGCTGGTTTTATATTTTATTATTCTTAATTTGTCATTAATGACAAGTTCGTTAAATGTAGGGGCTGGTTTTTCATTTAGATAAAAAGGTAAATAATTTGTTTTAGATATATTTAAGGTTAGTAACTTACTATCAAAATAAATAAAGTTTTTTCAGGTCATTTTCAACTTTAGTTTTCAGGTTGCTCCAGTTAGAATCTTTATAGAAAAAAGCAGTATCGTCAGCGTAGCTTATTACTGAGCCACAGGTTTGTAAATCAAACAAATAGTTAATATATACAGTAAATAGTATAGGTCCCAGCACTGTTCTTTGCGGTACACCATATTCTGCAATAGTAAACCTACTTCTTATTGAGTTTATTTCTGTGTATTGTATACTCTATTTGTAAGTTAAGATTTTAAGAGTTTTAGACTATTATTTCTAAAACCCAAGTTATTTAATGTCGCTATAAGTTGAGTATGGCACACCGTGTCAAAATCTTTTTTTAGATCAATGAAAACAGCTAGGCTTGTTTCTCTGTTGTCTAAGGCACAGTAGATCTCGCTTATAAGGTTTGAAATTGAGTTTTGAGTACTCATACCTTTTCTGAAACCATATTATGACCTAGACAACAAGTTATATTTTTCGAGGTAATTTATATAATTCTTGACTTAATGACGATTTTTAGTTACTGATTAAATATATCGGTCTAATAGTTCGTTACCTCTTCTGTATAACCACTCTTAAAAATGAGCTTTACTATTGCAACTTTAGAAGCCGAAGGGCATTCACCCACCTCTATGCCTTTATTTATTATATATGATAACGATATTGCAATTAATTCAGATATTTCTTTTAAAGTGTTAGACTGCTTTAAGCTAGCAAAAGTTATACCTCTATTTTAAAAAGGTGATCCAAATATGTCGGATAATTATCGGCCCATTTCAATTATTCCAATTTTTGGTAAAATCATTGAAATAATATTGAATAAAAGATTGTATAAATATCTTGAGTCAAATTCTATACTATGCAAATGTCAATTTGGCTTTATAGTAGGTTGTTCTACAGCTGGGGCAGTACACAAAGTCGTACAGGAGGTAGTGGAGAGTTTTGAGGTGGGAGAACATACAGCTGTTGCTCTGTGTGACCTTACAAAGGCATTTGACTGCGTTCCACACGACATATTATTAAGAAAATTAGAGCGCTATGGAATAAGTGGGTTACCACTACTCTTATTCAAGTCTAATTTGGAAAATAGATCCCAGTATGTGATTATAAATAATAAAATGTTAGTTCTTAAAAGATGTACACATGGTATCCCACAGGGATCAGTAATTGGACCAGTTCTGTTCTTGATGTTTATCAATGATATTAATTATTTTATATCTCCTAGTAAGTGTGAATTATTTGCAGACGATAGCACACTTATCATATCTCATAAAAATTTTGCTGAATTGGATTCACTATTAGCCACACTCGAGGAAAAAGTCGAAAATTGGTTTATTGTCAACAAACTTAAATTAAATAATAGTAAAACTCAGAAACTTTTTATTTCTTCTAATCACATTCATACATAGTTTTAGATGATAACCTAAATTGGTCTGGACATATAGTATATCTATCGAAATCACTCCCATGTACTATCTTTTTAATAAGACAGCTAAATTCTCTAGTAGATAGAGATACCCTAATCACCACTTATTTCGCTCTGATTCGCTCACGTATAACTTACGCAGTATATTTATGGGGAAATTCTGTTCAAGCATTTAAAGTATTTCACTTACAAAAGAGAGCTATTAGAGCGATTGCAAATATCGGTAGCAAAAAACATTGCCGACCCTTTTTTATTCAATTCGGTATCCTACCATTACCTTCGATTTATATTTATTCTACTGTATTTGAAATACATATGAAAATTTAAAATTTTTGCCTTCAATCGGATATTCATACCCATAATACCAGATCAGCAAATATGGTTAGAACAGAACGATTTAAGCTTTCAAAGTCAAAAATAAACTCTTTAAATGTGAATTTGTATAATAAAATACCACTTAGAATCACACAATTAAATCAATACCGGTTTAAATCAGCAGTAAGAAAGCATTTGGCTAATAATTGTTTTTATTCGGTGCAAGATTTTCTTAAAACACCCTTTGTATAAGTTGTCGCACAGTATTGTAATTTGTAATGTTTTTATGTTCTTTTATATTTCTCTTTTTTTTTTCTTATTGTACCTTGATTATGATACATTATTGTTATGTAGTATATATTATCGTTAGTTATCATTGTATTATAAGCTTATTAATTATTTATTTATTGACTTGCCATAAACATGACTCTTGTAACATGGTTAAAAATAAACTTTGTTATTATATATTTTAAATAAATAAATTTGAAATACAAAATGTTTTCACTATATGCATAGAATTATTTAAATTGTGTTTTTACTTAGTACCATAAACAATATACAAAATTACCTTGCTAAATAAAACCACGGTATATGCTGCTTATAGTGCTTATATTGACTTTTGCCTAGTGAAATGCTTATAAATATTTTAATAGCGAAACGTTAGATATTAAGATCATTATATAGTATTAAATTTATCCCTTCCAGTAGCAACTTGGTCACTAACATAACATATTACACACAGCTAATTTACTGGTGTCATACTAGACAAAAACGCGGTACTTAACAGCAGCTAAGTAAAAACACCGCAAATTTCGCACGGCTTGTAACAACAGCTAAGTAAAAACGACTGTGATTGAGCTTTCTTCTGCAACTGATTTTCTTCACATAATACACATTATTGCTCCCAAGATGAACAAATTCCAATGCCGAATTTTTAGCTTCGAACATAATTAATAGCAAATAAAGTTGTCGATTATGAAATTTCATCGTAGATATGGAAATTCCACTAAAATGGATCGGTAGAGGTCATACACTTTCTTCCACTAATATACTATTTTAGATTGTAATGATATATTTATGCTCTTGAAATAATAATTTATAAAGTAATTTCGTTCCGGAGTAAGAAATTTCTGTGAATGTGGAACCTACTTTAAGTTTCGTTTAATCAAGAATCCAGACAAAAATAAAAAGCCATAATTCTAATTATAACGTGAACCAGCAAAATTCAGTTGAATTAAATTTAAATTCAAGTTGTTGGAATCCTTACAAACTTTTGCATTTAGCAATCTTAATAAACGTTCAAATGCAACTAAGTAAGAGGCAGATAGCCTTCAATTAGAGTAAAATGTCTTGCGACGACCGTTTATAGATAGGCAGATTTACCGTTTTGAAGCTCTTATCCTTTAATAGTCTATTTTTGTTGTAAACATGAGATATTTGAGGGAAATTCAAATAAAGAAATAAATAAATCCTGTTCATTCAATTAAGAATTAAAGAGAATAAAATTATGTTTTAGATTTGTTAAAAAGTTGTAATTACAATAGTCAAGTATTTCAAAATTATACTTGCAGCTACTTAAAAATATAATGCGGTATTCCACAAGGTATTATGTTAGGGCTTATTTTATTTAGTATATATGTAAATGTTGCATCCATAGTTTAAACCTATGGTACAATTGTCACAAGTGCAGATGACCTAGTTATATACAGGGTGTCTCACCGGGAACTGAATCGATCGATATAGAGAAAAGTACGCATCAGAAAATTTTGAAAATTTAGATAATTACTAACATCAGTATGGCCAATCGAACTAAAATAATTAGAAGCAGCTGGCGCTTCCGCTTATACCGGAAGTCGATACCAACTTGCTTATTGCAAATAGAACATCCTATATATTTTAGAGTTTTCGAAAAGAGCATAAAATTCTGAGTCGAAAATATGTAGCATATCATATACCTAAACATAGCCGTTTCAGAGGTATTTGATATTTTATAGAAAATTTGACAGGTGCAATGGTTTGCAAGAACCGTTATAACTTTCTTCGTGTAAAGGATCCTCATTTGCGTCTTGTCACATAAAAAAACACAAGGAGAACTACGTTCTACAACTGAAATAAATTCAATAGTATCATACCAAGTGTTCCGTGTTTCGCGTTACATTTTGTCAACTTCAAACCGCGAAAATTTGTTTAGGTCAAATGGAACACCCTATATTTTTTTACGTCAAGTTATGTAAAATTGAATTCTGATATTAGCATTGTGGGGGTTAAAGTTACAACTTTTTGAAATATTTTCCATTTTATTCGAAATTCATGAATGGTTGTAATCATTTCATCAAAATAGCCATGATTAGAAACAATCAGTCTTTATCTTATGTCGAAAATGCCAGCACGTTTAAATTACACCAACGAAAACTGTTTAAATTTGTTTATTATTTATGCAGAATGTGATAAAGTAATATCAAGAACTTGCAGCACATTTGCTACTCGATACCCAAATGTCAACGAAATACTCCCACATATTGAATTAAATATATTACAGAATCAAATTTGATTCCTCGTCATTGTACCTTACATAACTACACATTTTACAGAAAAATAATGTATATTTATGAAAGGTGAAAACTACTGTAATCAATGACGATATCGTTTAATAATCGTTGAAGCCCCGAAGCTCGATCCACCCAATTTCAACTCTGGTAAATTGAGAAAGATTGAGAATTATCGTTTTTCACCAGAAAAATATAATAACGTCCGATATAAATTGCTGGCAATGGGATTTAATCCATTGTTTGGACATGATTTATAAGTATTTGTTCTTCTCATCAGAGATAGATTATATACTGTACTTTATACCAGCGTACATTTTTCCAATAAAAGATTTTAGTCGTGTTGATGTTGATGTTATATATAACTTTGTGATATAATATCTCTGGAAATACTTTTAAACCAATTTATTTTGGATTCGAAATAATAATACGGATAATTCCTAGACGTAGTGATTTTTTATGAGAAGAGTGAACAGAGCTTTTAATTTTAAACAGAACTTTTAATTTAAAAAAAGCGATTGTGTCACAATGTACAACTTATTTCCACGTGCAGATTGGTCTTTTATAACAAATTACGACGATGTTAACCTAGTTGTAGAAGACTTCTACGGTGTTATTAATAATATATTTACCACATGCGTCCTGAGGACTTATCTCTCGACTTATCCGAAAAGTCATGGGTATCCTCCATGGTATAGCAGAGACACAATCTACGATATTAATGAAAAACTTCAGCATGGAAAAAATATAAGCACTTCAATAATACTCAGGACCTTAAATGTTTAAAACGCTAAGATCAAAAATAAAAAATGATATTAAGCTAGCGTATTAACAGCATGTCAACTATATTGAAAATAACTTTAAGACGAATCCTAAGTCTTTTTGGTCATATATTCATAGCAAAAAGTATACGACAACTATATGACCTATACAATGATAATTCTTTGGGCAATCATTGTCGACGTATCTGCTGAGCTCTTTAAAACTGCTATTCCAAAAACATCTGAGTACTTAGACTCTGAGAACACAGACATAAATGAAAATGGACATGAACCGTTGCGGTTAGTGTAACTAATTGAAGATAAGATATATAAAGCTATCAAGAAGTTAAAAAACAAATTCACCGCTTGTCCTGATGGTATACCGTCATTTCTTATAAGATATTGTGCTAATGTCTTGGCGAAACCTCTACTTATTTTATTTAACTTAGCTCTTAACAGTAACACATTCCCCTCGACATTCCCAGATTTATGGAAAAACTCCAAAATTATTTCCGTGTTTAAAAAGATAATCGGACTGACAAAAAATTATCGTCCCAGCACTATCATTAACAATTTTAGTAAAGCCTTTGAATTCGCTCTATACGAGGAGCTGCACATACATTTCAGCGAACAAATTTGCCCTAACCAACAGGACTTTGTGGCAGACTGGTCGACCAGCAACTTGGTCTGTTAGACAATTTATTTCGGAGGTATTGGATGGTAATGGACAGGTAGATGTCATTTATACAGACTTCACAAAGGCGTTTATTCGCTTATTCCTACTTAAAATGTAGAAATCAATATGTTCAATATTATGGGCATAAGTCTGAAAGTATTGTATGTACTTCTTGAGTACCACAAGGGTCAGTGTTGGGCCCCTTATTCTCTATTTTATTTATAAATGACATCGTGCTTGGTCTGAACTGCGATTGTCTACTTTATGCGGATAATCTCAAGCTGTATTTAGCAAACTGACTGTTTGCTACTGCAAGCTGATTTGGATTTAATAAACGACTAGTGCACTTCAAACTTCGTACCTCTCAACGCCGCTAAATGTAACGCTTTCACATATACTAAAAAATTGAATCCTGTATGAATATGTTATAAATCAGGTACATTTAAACAAACCAGGTATTTAAAGATCTAGGCATTACCTTTGATAGTAAGCTGATCTTTAACCAGTACGTCAATATCATTGTATCATTAGCTTACAAAATTCTGGGCTTTATCATTAGAAACTCCGGTGCGCTTAACAATATCGACACATTTAAAATTCTATGTACGTCATATGTGTGTTCTTAAACTTGAGTACGTCTCTATGGTGTGGAATCCTATTTTTTTACATAGTAAAGCTATCGAACAAATTTATAGACGATTTTGAAAATTTATAGCATTTAAGGAGGTCGAAACCTATCCACCAATAGGGTTTCGACATGACAAACTGCTAGAGAGGTTCAATACTGATGAGTTAGTCAGAAGGTGATCTGCTACGTTTTTAAATAAACTTGTCAATAATAAAATAAAATGTCCCGAACTCTTGGCAAAAGCCAATGCGCTTCATATGCCATTGGTGCAAACAAGACTAACTAATCTTTTTTACTTACTCACACCAAGAACAAATCTATTATAATATTCTCACCGGTGTATGTGATGCGTCACAACTGGCATGATATTCAAGATATAGGAACTGCTTATTATAATAATTAATTTTAATTCATTATATGTGCTTTTAATAAGCTATTTCAAAACCTATATGTACGTTATAATCCATGAAAATTTTGTAATATTGTGTATTTTATAATATTAAGTATTTTTGTTATTATGTATAGTGTATTTCTCCTACCCTGTAATTGGAACATGTTCTGTTGAGTAGTGTGTAATAAAATTTAAAAAATATATTGACAGAAATAAAACAGACGACGCTATTTAACGTAGCTAAATAAATTTCATCATTTTTTTTTTGTTCCCAATAATATGACCGAATAAATTGATTGACAAGAGTACAATATAAATGTTAAAATAATTTTATAGTTCAAATATTTCAACACGAGTTCCAAGACCTAACTGCCAGCATTTCAAACAACTCGTGAAACACAGTCAAGTGTTATTACAATTTTTTTCATTAAAGCAAACAAGTCAGAACCAATATAAAGGTTAAATAGGGCAAATATTTTGTAGGCAGCTCATTGCTTCATTTCAATAGCAGAAGTTTGAAATAATCTTGAGGGAGGCAAGTTACCAAATGGAAATATGAATATAGAACAGACATTAATAAAAGTTTGCTTGAGCTATTTATTTCGTACCACTCGACTTCCAGCTCAAAGGATATATTGAAAAGTAATCAATCAAGTAAGGGAATCGCCAGACTTGAGGAATATTGAAAATAAAGTCAATAAAATCTAATAAAAAGTTACCAACGTTCCTTTTTATTCTTTGTTTGTATAAGGAATTTTGTATCAAATATTCAAAGTAATGATTTCTATGATTGTTAATTAAATTTTATTATCACCGCATAAAAGATGAATTATTACTTGCCAAAAGAACGTTCATTGCTGGTAAAGCTTGAAATTAAGTTTCATGTTGCCTCCTTGAAATTTAAAATATATATTAGCTACTACTTGAACATATAATAATTGGATAATGGTTTGCTGCAAAATGTCATATAGGAGTGCGATTAAAATAGTAAATAGAAAGGTAAAACTAGATGTGTTACTTGGAGTTTTCAAATAATTGTTGGACATTCCACACGGTACTCGTCACAGGTTTTTGATAGCCTAATTTTTTAGGTAAAGTTGATATATTTGTTATTATTATCACCTCTGTCTCAATCATCCACTTTACCGGCGACATAAACATACATTTTTTATTAGATAACGTGTAGCATGTGAATTGCTACCTAAATATAATTTAATTAATTGTCTAGATAATTTGTCTCGCAATTTTTTAAAATGAAATTCATGTATGATTGATCGCTTGTATTCAAGGTTGCCTCTGTTGACATTTACGCACGCTAAAATCGACTCTGATATACTTATACTGTCAAGTGGAGGTAATGAAGAATATATATTTTAAAGCCTTAAGCTTAAATAATATATTAATGTCATTGATAAATATTAAACTTTTAATAATGTATATCAGTTTGAAATTAAAATATCTTTGCAATTCAACGAATACGCTGTTTTTCGTTCAAATTTATTTCTAAAGGTTATATAGGTTCGATATTTTTCAAGATGCCTGCTTTGTGGCGAAAAGTTATTGTTTATTCTTAAGGTGAACAGTTTCTCAATGGTCGGGAATGGTTTCCATCATTTCTAAGCCTTCTTCTTTAGCATTTATAAATCAAGAGTTGTTATATTGTTTTTTTCTTTTGACTTGTAGGGTCCTAAGAACATGTTCTAAAACCATGTAAAAAATATTACGTGATAAACTAGATTTTGCCGATATAAATGACTACACCACATACCGTGAGTTTCTTTTGGGGCATTTGATCACCATTTTATTTCATACCTTTCTCAAACAACTTTGGTTTTCATGTACCTATATGGAGTTTGAATTTTGTTGTAAATGGTTACCTATCTTTGCGAAAGATTAAAGGACATAGAGGAATTCTAGTTTCTACATATATTACTGGTATTTGGATAAGTTTTTGAACTTCAACGGTTAAGTGAAACATACGTATATATTATAATATCTTCTTGTCAGTAAAATAAAATTATAACTAAACATTTTAGAGGCATTGAGTAATATTTAATTACTTAAGTACATACCGCGGTTTGACAAAAATTATTTCTTATAAAAATTATACATATGTAATTTCACTTCACGTTGCATTCATTTAAAATTCGGAAAATTATTTCAATTTTTTTTTTGGTACTAAGAACAGAATGTACAATTATACAGTATTAAATCATATTTTTCAAATATATCTATTTAAAGTGTTTTAGATGTAGAAAGATGTACCTTAATCATTTCACTTATATACTTGTGAAAATTTAAATTATCCCCATTTATTTAAAGTTTACAATATTAATATACACGATTGTGCAGGGTTTTGTGATCACAAAATTTTATCAGTTGTATAGTTTATTCAAGTTTTGTGGTTAATACAAATATAAAGGTAAGACAATTATGTAAACAAATAATATAGGTATAGGATTGAATTTTGGTGAGACAAACGTATAAACAGAAAGGTATAATAACTTTTAAATATTTTCTCTAATAGTGGTCTGAGCTGGTTATTTACGTTATGTAATATCTGTGTATGTATATCTTTTTCTTGTTATTCCGTTCATAAAAAGGAAAACCTAGTTTGATCGGTTTCTAATAAAATCGATTGATTTTAAATTCTTTTAACGAGTTTTATCCACTATTTCAAGGGTTGTTAGTTCATGAATCTTCATGTCACTATAAACAAAAAATAATTGCTTTTTTCATGTAAACTTCATTATTTGATAACACTTGAATACATTTTACTATTCTTGGTTTTCATCAACATCTTTGTGTATAGAATGGTTGACGCCTACATGTAAGAACATTTAGAGTTTCTTACATATTTAAGGGTAAGTTGTATAGCTCTACAATAATAGAAAGACCTGGTAAGTTTGTCTTACCCAAGCCTTCCGAGTAAATGAGCTACGGGCACTGTCAATTTTATCTTGGTTTCTTGTTAATAATTACCTAATTAATCCTTTTGTTATTAACATTCATAAAAATAAGTACATATATTAATAATAAACTAAGATACAGATACAAACGATATTAGTTCAGAATATCTAAACATATTGTTACGTGCTTACATCATCCAGTAAACATGTTCGATAAATTGCAACAACAATTTTCGTAAACCACTGATTTTTTATTCACTTAAATTGCAATAATTAATCCTTAGAAATAATATAACTAATAATAACTTTAATCTAACATAGATTCACTACTTTTCAATGACAAGTTGTTACTGTTCTTTATTTCATCTGATCACTTCTCATCTCATATCTAACTCTGAACTAAACTGTACTCTATACTAAACTGAACTGTTTGCGTCCGCCGGATTCACTTCTCTTATACACAAATGGAATGTACTCGAATCTCCTTCTAGAATATTCTCGAATATTGTGGAAATTTCTACATTTTTCTAGGCGCTAAATGGCGGTTCATAAGTTGGCCCAGAGATGGCGCCACTCTACCGGCCATCAAGTAAATAACTGGTCACCCTTCATTTTGATCAGGGACTAATTACATCTCTCTCCGTTGGACGGCAGCACATAACAATACATAAATATATATACAATGAGCAAAGCAACACGTAGTACGCAAGAATAAAGTAACGTACTGGGTGGTTCAAATAACTAATAAATAAATTACAATTGCTGCTTGACATATCACCCCCACCTACGAAAGCTGACCCCCAGCTTTCGTTGCTAAGAACGGACAATGAAATAATTAAAAATACAGTCGTGGTATCGCAAAAAGACAAAAAAAAATAACAATCATTAGAATATCACGTGGTGTAGTGATTTATAAAACTTAATAAAACACAAGAAAAGTAAAAAAAAAATCGTTTGGACATTCAAAAAATAAAAATCAAATCATCTGAAGAGATTACAATTCCATCGCTTGTAAAGCCCATTAATTGACTATTTAATTAAATTCATATTCCACTTTAAATTGTTAAGTACATTATTCAGTGATGATTTATAGTCAAGTAGATGGAAAATTATTATAAGTATGTCAATATCATAATAAAATTTCAAAAAGAATGCTAAATTTTGCAATAAAAAATCTAAATTTCTTATTTAACTTTTGTATTGCAAGCTACATTGCCTCGTAAACTATAATAAATTATCTTTGAATTAAAATTAAAAGAAACAAAAAATTCATGATATCGAACAAAATTAGTTATTATAATAATGAACCTAAATCGATAAAATCAACAAAATAAACTAGTAAATCACGCTGGAAAAACCATATCTTAAGGAAAAATCTTAGGAGGCATACAAAAATGTCCCGCACTGTATAAGTTTCAATTAACAGACGACTATTATACCACAAAATATTTAAGTTCGGCTCTGTTCAATTTATTAAATTGTTTTACCACAGTTACACAATTGCCCTTCAACGTCTATATATTTTCTTCCCAGAGATGATGAACTATTGTTTCGGTATTTGGAACCGTGATGTGGATTCTTTGGACTGGCTAAACAATTACTGCGTGACAATATCACTCAATATCTCTGTTTTCTTTTACTACAGGTTAGCTGGAAATTCATTTCTTAAGGCTTAGTTTTATGCGCATAATTCAGATGAGAACAAAATGAACTCTGCCATCTTAAAGCTGAGAAATACTAGTCTCATCGAATTTTTCATACCTTTAACAGAAGTAAAACCGAAGTGTGGCCTTGAAATTGAATCATACATTACAATTTATTTCTCAGGCCGAGCTAAACTGAGCACGTGAAAGACTTTTACTACATTCTTGCCTCTAATATTTGTACAGGAAACATCATAGATTGTAATAAATAAACTAATCTTCGTCTTTTATGATAGGGGCGCTTAATTTGCATAAAATAAATGTTCTTTCCTGGTCAAAAATATTTTTTCTCAAAAAAGTAGTAGATACGTTACTTCGGCTAACCCCCACTACTTCCCTAAACCACGCCCCTTTCATCGATAGACAATATTAACCCTATATTTCAACAGCTATTTGTACAGGTCTGTGCTTTTCTTGGTGCAATTTTTTTTCAGGTCCATACTTTTATGGTACAACTCTTCCACTAGGTGGTGCCTTTACAGATACTTACATTTCAATATCATTGTTTAATTATTTCTTTCATATTACAAATTTTCACTGTACTATAAGTTTAATCGTATAATTAAACTTCAACACATATTTACCTATTACTTAGAATGGTGTATAAAAATTCTGTTCAATAGAGTGTATTTAAAATGCCAAAGTAACTTACTCATAGATGAAATGAAGGAAAAAGGGCACGGAGATAAATCGGATAACCTTTCATTTACTTTAGACCTGACAGCTCTTCAAGGAACAAGGTTAAACTGCCAATATCAGTTACTTCATACCGACGTTTGCGAAAGTATAGATAATGTACGCAAGTAGTAGATTTAAGAAGAGAAGAATCTTTGATAAAATTTTAAATTTAATTCTCATATAGGTAAATTTGGTATAAGAAATTTATTCCGTTCATTTGAACAAGTTTAAAATTTTAGAAATATTATATTGGGCGGGTCATCGCCGGTTTTTACGTTATCCAACTGCAACAACAACCATGTGCATTTAATAGAAATATTAAATACAATAAACTTTAGAATTAACAGCTAAGTTAATGAATATAAATTTGGATGTTAATCCAGAGCACTGGAAATTCGGCAAAAATTAATAACAAACAATAAAATTATAAAAACTTTTATTTATAATTCATCAAACATAGTATGGTAAGTAGTAGTAGTATCAAGCAAATACTGAATTTATATCTCAACATTTGATATAACTTCTCCTAGAATGCCCTCAGAGGAAGGTCATGCAAATTTCAGTGCTCTGCTCAACAAACTAAGTTCATCTTTAACATCTTCCATTCAAATTCAGATTATTTATTAGTCTTTGAGCTACATGTTGAGGAGATAAGAAAAGGCAGTTTGTAAAATAATGATTCACAATCATTCAAAAATGGTAAAAAATATGACAAAACAAATGAATAACTAACTTTTTTAAATAACAATAACTACATAAATAATCTTAGAAAATAATAGCTCACAAACATTTAAAATATAAATATGATTTAGAAATAACACAAAATACAAAAAAGTAAAAAAAATGACACACAAAAGTATCAAATAACTGTAATTATATAAATAATCTTATAAAATGGCATCTATATATTACGTACAATAAAACTGATAGTACTAGCGGCTAGAATTGGTGACTAGTATATTCTGTAATATCGTAAAATGTGTTTTCCTCTAGAAACTCTTTTAGGTTTTTTATAAATATGTTCTCATTAGGCATCTTCTATAACATCAGTTAGTCTATTGGTGATTTTTCATAAAATCTATGATAATGTTTGCTTAAACGTATGATTTCTATTATGTGCATGTACATTTGCGTTCGTGTTAAATTTATGTTTGTTTATATGTGTATATTTCAGAAGTTTTTTTTGTATAGGAATGAAGGTCGAATTGACTTTGCTTTAGAAGTTAATAACGAAAATAAGTTGAGAAATTCAATAAAAATTGGAATGACCCCGTAAAGTCGTCACGAAGGTCCAGCACTTGGATATGAAATTGTGCCGATGGGTTCGCGGTGAACGAAAGGAAGTGAGTTTTAATGGTACGTAGAGTTAACTATGATGTGAAATTGTGCCGATTGGTTTACGATGCGCAAAAGGAAGTGAGTTTTGATGATGAAAGGGGACTGGTTGGATATAAGTATTGACATTAATGGGGACGGTAGTACCGGTACTTTCATTGACTGATTAGAGTGAATATTAATTGGGTTTGAAGGTTAAAGATGCAAAATGGATTGAGACACGAATTTACGAAGAAGTTTGTTTAATGGAAAATTAATGGAAGTGAATTGAAAGTTCTTGATCGAGGTGCGGAAAGTAGTTTTAAGGTTAATGATGATCATTAGGGCTGTAAAATTAATTATTTGAATATTTTATAATAATTGCGGGCGGATTGAGATTAATCATGAATTATCAAAGAATCATGAATTTTTTTAGAATTTGCTTTTGAAAATTGTAGTTTTTTGAATAAATTTGATATTAGATTACTTTTTTCGTGGTTTGTCAATGTGACATGATAGATTGAAATATTTTGTAGATTTTAAGCTTTTTGAAATTTTTTCCTGACATCGTATATTGAACGTACTATAACAGGGTACGGTAAGGAAAATTATATAGGAGCACGACAATAGATTTGAAAAAGATCGCATTGGATAACTTCCTTTATGTCTGTATCTATCTGTCCCGTGTATAACAGCTTCGGTCAAATGATCAAATGGATAAACCGCCAGTGCTTGTACCGGGCTCATTGTTTAAAACACTTCAAATCATAGCACACTGATGAATGATGAACATATTCTTCTTTCGCTATTAGTTCATTCAATGTTTAGATATTCTACTACAGACCCACACTTACTCAAAGGGGTTTCGATTTTCAAAGTCGTTCAGACATATAATCTCCTTCCACTAGAAAGATAAACAATTCAAATAAACACAACATTTTATTTCCCGACAATGAATCGAGTTTCCTGTTAAGCCGTGTCGTATGGCGTGTATCAGCGTGCTATTTGAGCCGTTACTCCAAGTTTAAATCTAAAACGTATCGAAAGAGGACGCCCAGATGGCAATAGGAAATATCGTGGAGTCGGAATCCTGTTACAACAAGATGTATATCGGTCTCGTCGCAGATAAACATTCTTCTACTGTAATGAACCTAAAGTGCATCCAATTTATTACAGTTTAAAGTTTGGAATGTAATTTTACTTGCTGTTCTACGGGCTTCATTCTGATTTTTAAATAAATGAAACTTGTTACGGCGGATAATAGAAGGAAACAAACAAATAGCGCTGTCACCTAGTTTGATCAGCGGAAGCGGAATTCTGTTAGACGTATTGTAAATCTACTTTAAACGTTGAAGGTTATTGTATATTGTGAACTTTATTATGAGATGAATGTTAATGCTAATTTACAAAAAGATATTAACTATAAAAAAGGAAGTTATGGATTAAAAATCCACAAAGGAAAGAAAACTTATCTAAGGTTTTGAGGGGAAGACTGCTTTTATTTAAAAATCGATCAAGGAATGAAGGTTATTTTAGATAAACGCGATTAGTATAAAAGGATATATAACCCAGTTAATGATGATCCTTGCAAATACTTGGGGGAAATTCATTAAGGAAAATGATCAGTAAAATTACAAATGCGTTTTAAAACTATTAAATTTGTCCTAACTGGCATACAAAATCGGTTATTTATATGTATGTAACCCAACAGTAAGTAAGTAAGTAAATTTTATTTCCTCATAAACATATCTTACATGTGTAAGGAAAAGTACATCGTATTCGCCATTTATACATTTTAAATTATAAAATTATATGTCAACATTATACATGTGTAATGTCTTGTATATTATACACAATATTTTGTTAAAAAAGAATTTTTGACCTGATTAATTATTAATATCTACGGTCGTGAGCACAATAGGACAAGTCTTATAACGGTATTTTGCTAAAATCTAGTTGTGTACATCTAACTTTAATTTTTGTGACATTGTCAGTTAGTTGTCATAATTTATTGCAAGTATGCAAAAAACTAATATGCCTCATATAAGCGATTTAGTTAAACCTGGAGTTATTGCTAAAGCAGAGGATGAATGGTCAATGAGATAAATTGCACTGCGTCTAATATTGACAAAAATTCGGTGTGTAACAATTTAAGAAAGTGGAGATTAAACGGTACGATTAGTAGAAATCCTGGATCAGGGCGACGAAGTATATCAACTCAACAGCAAGATTTGCTTTAGCAGAAAATCCATTTTACTCAGTTATTCAGGCTGCTGAAGAAACGAATTTTTCTGTATCCAGTAGTACTGGCCGCCGGCGAGTAAGAGAATCGGAGCTATGTTGTCATAGAGCAGCACAGAAATATTTACTTAAAGCTGAACATAAAGGAAGCTCGAGTAGGATTTGTGCTTGAATTTTTGGCGCATGATGTAAATTTTCGGAACATTGTAATCTTTACAAACGAAAAAACTTCCTAGTCAACACACAGCGGTCGTATTGGTGTTTACCGCCCTCCGAATGAGAAATATATATTTAACAATGATAAAAGTGGTAAATTTTCCGTCAATATGTGCGCTTAGATATCGGCACGTGGTCCTGGTGTTTTGTGGCACATTGAGGAACGATTTAATAGTGAAACGTATATTAGGATTTTAGACAACATTATGCTCCCCTCTGTGTCACAATTTTCATATTTCAACAAGACAATTGTTCCGTTCATACTGCTCATACCGTAACTAACTGGTTTCAAGATAACAACATCAATGTTCTTAACTGGCCCAGTCATAGTCCAGATCTTAACCCTGTGGAAGAAGTATAGGGACTACTCGTAAAAAGTATCCAAAAACGAAATGTGAGACCACGCAATGCCGAATAATTACTGGAAATAGTAAATAATGCATGGCAAAATATTATTACTATTGATTCAATTTCAATTTCAATTTATTCAACTTCAACTATACATGTTTAACATTACATATTCAAATGCACATAGTGTTTGGTATTGGACATTAAATTAACAACATTATCAGTTTTATATATTACATATTGAAAAACTTAAAATAGGTTATATTTAATACCACCCTGGCGAACAAGAAGACTCACCTAAGCACTATACGGTGCTTGTGTTGTGTCGTTCTTCTTATATCGCCGAAGGAAATCTAACTAAAGCAGGCAAATTGAGAAATGAGCAGAGAAAGAAATTATGACGGCTAGAATACAGAATGAAAACAGTAAAGGAGAATGATGAATACAGCAAATATTAATGACAAAATAGTATACAATATGAAATAAGATGAGGAAGTGGGGAGGACAGAAGCGCACATATGAAATAAAATTTCTTACTGTGGGATTAAAACAATTTAGTAAGTTTGTCATGATTTTCATTTAAGAAACTTTTTATACCTAGTTTATACTTACTTAATTTCGTTATCTTTTTGAAGTCAGCTGGTAGCTGATTGTACAGTTTAGGACCAAAAAAGAAAACATATCTCTGCGTGTGAGTTTTTCTGAAAATTGGTAAATTAATAGATAAATTCTCCGCAAACCTAGTCTGTCTAATTTCTTGTGGTGGGTTATAGTTTGTTTTGTTAAAAAACATCCATATAAGGCTTTGGTAAATGTATATACTTCTTATATTAAATAGGCCGCTCTCTTTGTATAAGATTTTAGTTTTTTAGTTGGATATAGTTTGGTTTCTTTAAAAATTATTTTAATAATTGCATTTTGCACACATTGTAGCCTATCCAGTATATTATTAAACAAACCACCCCATGCACTAATACAGTATCTTAGTATCGACTCAACTAAGGAATAGTAAAGAATGAGTAAAATTTTTTGAGTCAGAATTTCCCTTAGATTATAAAATTTATAAATAAGATGTCTAAGCCTTTTTGTAATATAGAAGGCATGTTCATCCCATCTCAAATGCTGATCCATTATAACACCAAGATATTTTACTTTATCTGTTTTATCTATTGTTGGACATGTAGTACAATGTGTTTTATCTGCACAGGTTATATTGTGTATTTTTAATGTGTTTTCTGCAGGTTGATCAGATTGTAATAAAGTGAATGTTATATATTTGGTTTTAGAAACATTTAATGTCAACAAATTGAAGTTTAGCCATATGTGTATGTTATGTATGTTGTATTCAGCTGCATGATATACTTCGTTCCAGGTATCACCTGTGCAAATAATGACAGTATCATCAGCATATGAGATGAGATGACCCTTAAAATTATTTATTCGGCTAATACTGTTGATGTATACGAGAAACAGTATTGGGCCCAATACTGTTCCCTGTGGAACACCGGCTGTGACATCACGTGGTTCACTTATACAGTTATCTAACTTTACACGTTGCACTTTGTGTGACAAATAACCTCGCAAAATGTTTAAAGTTTGTCCCCGAATACCGTAGTTATGCAATTTCTTTAATAGTTTATCGTGTGATACTGTATCGAATGCCTTGGCCAAATCAAGAAAAATGGCTAAACATTTCTTCAACTCGTCCAAGGCATCCACGGTTGTTCTGGGAAACTCTACAACAGCGTTTTCGGTGTTAGAGTTGTTGATAAAACCAAATTGTCTTTTAGTTATTACATCGTGAAGGTTAAAGAAGGAAGTCAACCTTTTTTTTATAGTTTGTTCGAAAATGTTTGCGAAATTATTTATCACAGAGATAGGTCGGTAATTTGTTAGCTGTTCTAGATCACCTGATTTATGTACGGGTGCAATAAGTGATTCTTTCCACTGAGCGGGCAGGTTACCGTTTATATATGTTAAATTAATAATGTCAACTAGCGGCTTGACAATGTGTTTATGTATATTTTTTATTAAATCTGTTTTTATTCCGTCTGGACCGGGAGAACATTTATTTTTGAGACATGAGATTATATTAATTATTTCTGTATCTGATACGGGTTCTAAAAACAGCGTAGGTGCTACAGCTATGTCATTTAGGAAATTATCGGGTAGTTTATCATATTTTTTTATTTTTTGTAGCATTTCAGGACCTATGTTTGCAAAGAAGTCATTTATAACATTAACTTTTTCCCCATTATCCGATATCATATTACCATTTTTACTTTTAATAGGTATGTTTTTTATTGATTTTTTTGTTGTGTTATTTGATATTTCATTTATTAGATCCCAGGTTTTCTTAGAATTACCTTTCATTGCATTTAGTTTTTCTTTGTGGTATTGATTTTTTGTTTGTTTAATAAGTTTGCTTAATTTATTTCTATATACTTTATAATCCTCATGCAACTTGTCTGTAAAGTTAGTGTTTAGTTTCTTTTTTAGGAGGTCTCTTTTTCTTATCGAGTTTATTAGTCCAACTGTTATCCATGGTTTTATCTTGTAATTTTTGTTATTGTATAAGGTTATTTAATTCTATGCCAAACAGACTTATAGAAGTTATAAATAGAAATGGTGCAATAACGAAATGTTAATAGTTAGTTTTTTGTTAGGTAGAGTATCCTTTGTCTTTTGATCAAGGATTTCTACTAATCTTACCGTTTATTCTCCACTTTCTTAAAATGTTACACACCAAATTTTTGTTAATGTTATAACACAGTGCAATTTGTCTCATTAACCATCCATCATTTACTATAGCAATAACTACAGCCTTAAAATAAAAAATAAATTAAAAGCGATATCTGTTTTATTTCGGCTACTTATTACATATTCAAATAAAGACAGATTTACATTAGAAAAAAAATTGTCCTATTTTTTCTGCTCACGGCAGTACTCAAAAGGAACAGTTGAAAAAAACATTCTTCTACTGAATAAAACACATTATTTATGAGGTGGTGTCTTAACTTACACTGAAATACATTTAGACTCCCCGCCATTGTAATCCGATGGAACGTGATTAAATATTTTAACTCCATTATAGAATAAGCTTTTTCTCGTGACATTATAATTATATATGGGTAGACAGTATGTGCTCCTTTTTCGTGTTTCATATTTATGAATATCTGAATGATTGATTAATTTATTTTTGTTTCGAGATATGAAAATTGAAACGCGAAAAATGTAAACATAAGATTAGCCAGGGTCATTATTCGAAAGTTTCTAAAATATCCTCTACACGTGTCAGTTGGTCTTAAATGACACATTGCCCTAATGGTCTTTTTTTGAATCCTAAATAAAGCATCGACTACAGTGGAATCTCCCCAAAATGCAATACCGTATTGTAGAATGCTCCTGAAATATGCATAATATACTATTGTGGATGTTCTAAACCCGATATTTTTTTCTGACAACAAACAAAGCATAAACAGCACTCAAAAGCTTTTTACTGATCTCCTCTAGGTGACCCCTCCATTTAAGATCCTTATCGATACACACCCCCAAAAATTTTACGTTATCTACTGCAGTAATGATTCCCTGTTGTAGCTTGATGTCTTGTTGTGTGTAATTGTGACTTGAATGAAATGTGATGTTGTGAGTTTTAGTTAGATTTAGTATTCGCAGAGAATCAGTCATTTCTTATTTAATATTTCTATACACTCAGGTATTGATTTTTTTAATAGTATACTGGGTATCATCTGCGAACAGGGAAAACTGTACCATTTTAAAGTTATCAACAAGGTCATTTAGGTTAATTTAAAATAGTACAGGGCCAAGGATTGAGCCTTGCGGAACACCACATTTCAATTTCGTTTGTTCAGTTTTCATTAGTCTTATCTCATTGTCCACAATTTCTTTTAATTCTACATACATCATTCGGTATTGAAACCAGTTGTAAGATATACCCCACCCCTAAAGTCATAAAAATTTAGTTTTTGTCGTAAATACTAATGATCCACGCAAGTCGAATGCTTTGGTTAGGTTACAGAATACACAAAGTGGGCAGCATTTTCCTACTATACAGTCATTTATACTGTTTATTAAAAATAGAATTGCGTCACATGTGATGTGACCTTCTCTAAATCCGAACTGAGTAGTTGTTAGTATATTTTTATTTTCTGTGTATCATATTACCTGCTCCTTAATTGATGGTAGTTAGATAAGAGTCTATATAGTCTTTTCTCATTTTTTATATATTGTATGATTTTTGTTATTTTAAGGTTATCTGGTAATGTTCCGGTCATAAATGAAAGACTAATTATAAACATTAATGTTTATTTGAGATAACCAATATTTTCCTTAAATAAAGTGATTGGTATTTTATCATTATCAGCGGTTTCTTTTGTTCCCAATTTTTTAACTACCATCTCAATATCTAATTCTATTACTGAACAAAAATGAAATGAATTTTACGAGAAAATTCACAATTTTTCATATAATCATTTTAAGTTTTTTAGAGAATAGAGTACATGTTAATTTTATTGGTTAATCTATAAAAGAGTTTTGACAATATTGGGCCACCTCAATCAATTTGTTTCCATTTGTTTTTAATACGATTTTTTCTATTTTTTGTTCTTGATTCTTATTAATATTTGTATTTACACATTTCCAAGTAGCATTTATTTTGCTATCAGATTTGGAATACCAACGATTTTATCAAAGATATTTAAAAGAAATAATTGCAAGAGGATATCTCTGTTTGTTCATTAGTTCCAAGTATACCAATTCTTAGATTATCTTAACGATTAACTCGAATTAAACAACATTACTTAAGAAAGTGTTAGATGACATTTGAACTTTAAACTAAGAATGAAGTAAAGTTGTTTCCAATCCAATAAAACTTTCTACGAGAATATGAAAGGACTGTAGTGGAAAACCACTTGCGAGGTTTCGTTCTTAGCCTATTCACGAGTAGGTTCGGACAGAGACATAGAAGGTATTCGAATATTTACCTAGGATTTGGTTGAGATACGTGGATGATATATTCGCAATTTTTGATGCAGAGGGTGCATATGTAAACAGCGTTGTTTCTATAAATATTTGTTTCGGCACAGTAAAATTCACTTACGAAATCGACAATAAGTAGAAGTTGCAGTAGAACGTGGCCGAATGCAATACATGTTTTATTAGCATTTTGTTCGAATACAAATACTTATATAGTGTATAGTCAAATTTAAAGGAATATGTAAAAGTGTACAAAATTTTCCATCTTGGAACAATCTTCATTGTTATGGAAGCAATTGCTTTTTCAACTGTATTTAAAGAAATATACAGGGTGGCATAAAATTACGGCGGCAGCAAGATAACTTGAAAAATACTAATCTTAGAAAAATCTTTAAATACAAAACTTGTAGGAAACTTCCCTGGCTATACGACGGCGACCTTGGATTTGACCTTGGACACAACCTTGAAAGTCAAGCCGACTTTTCAAATGGAACCTCCTACTTTTAACTCCGCAAATGAAACTAGCGGAAATTTTTACGTTCATGACCTTCGGCACTTACAAAATTGACCTCTAAAGGTAATCTTTACTTTACTCAAGTTGAACTTCAAACTTGTAAGTGCCGAAAGTCGTATCCGAACGTAAAATTTTCCGCTCGTCTCATTTACGGGGTTAAAAGTAGGGGCTCCATATGAAAAATCTACTTGACCTTCAAATGACCTTGAAGGCCCCGTCAGGGTCAAATCCAAGGTCATATTCAGATATCCAATGAAATTTAATACAACTTTTGTATTTAAAGTTCTTCTAGGATTCGTATATTTCAAGTTATCCACCCTATAATACCCTAAAAATTTTATACGAAACTATTTTTTTATCTCAAATAGTAACAGAAATAAAAAGGAGGGTGGTGGGGTGATATAGCTAATAATCCTGTCCGTCTTTGTCTCTTTGTGTACTTATCACGTTGACCATCAACATAACATATGAAATGTTAACAAGCAATTCTGACGACCAACTTCCGACCATTTTCAACAGATAGATTCATTTTTCGATATTTCCATTTTCAGTTATAAAGATAATTTTATTCTTATTGTCTCTTACAGTTTGGTAGTTATCTTCTTCTTTCCTCCTTCTTCTTCTTGCGGTGCGATAAACAATCTTAGCACTCAGGCCTTATGGCCCATTGTGCATCCGATAGCTGGCCAGTGAAAGTCCCCACCTAACCCGGACTCCAGACCCGAATCCTTTCCAGTGCGGCATTTCTTATTTCCTCCGGCGCAGGGAAGCCTATGCCAAAGTGTTAATGCCTCAAATTCATGAGAGCGGGACAGGAGGATAGAAGGTAGATGGAAGTTTCCTCCCCTTCTCTACGGAACCCGCAGTTGGGGATGTTAAAGTCTTCGATGATATGCAGGTGTTTTCTGAAAGAACCGTGTCCAGTCAAAAGACTTTCCACTACTCTAACTTGCTCTCTGCTTAAGCGCCGTATTTGTTCTGCCCTCTTCGGTAACGGTCCTGAAATAAGGGGCTTCGCTTGCCGAAGTCCTAGGTGGGAGCGCCAGAGGTGAACGCACTCCGACCAGTCCTCTATTGACCTTCTGGCAGTTGATTTACGATAAGTTAGGGCTGACTCCAAGCCCATTAATAGCTGCTGAGAGTCCCGCCTGGCCAGAGCATCTGCATGCTCGTTACCCTTAATATTACTGTATGGAGGCATACAGAAAAGTTTGACCCAGTTGGACTAGCCAAATTCGCAGAGTACCTGTTTACAGTCCTGAACCAAAGAAGTTTTGATTTTGACTGATTCCAGTGCCCTAAGGGCCGCCTGGCTATTACTGCGTATGTATATATGTTTATTAGAATATCTTCTGGTAGTTATCAGTTTATAACCTCTTACTTATTGGCCATTTTTAAAAACTAAATTAAATGAAAAGGCAAAAACAATATTCTTATGAGTACTTATTCCTCATTTTTATAATTCAAACATTTAGATAATTCATTATACAGCGACAATTTCGACATTGTGATTTGCCGTAGCTGAGGCTCGAACTGTGGAAAGGAAATTGGCCAGCCGAGTTACCTCTCACAAAACCGCGATCTAGTCCACTGCTACCACATTGTCAGCACGTGACAAATGCCACCAAACATCCATACAGTAACCACAATTCGAATCTGTGACTTCAGACTAAGGAGCATGAAGTCTAAAATTATAGTCATGCGAAAAACGTTAAACTATTGGGAACGCAGCAAAAAATACCTAGACATCTCCCCCTCCATTTTAGAGATTGAGAAATACGATGGTGACAATGGTTTACACCCCAATTTAGTGCAAATCACCCCTTTATGTAAAAGCCTTTTCCGGTTATTCAGGTCTGGGCGCGCAAGGGCTTGTCGGATCGGGATTTTTTACTCAATTTCAATAAATTGAGCAACTGTCGACCACAATACACCCCATCCGTCCGAAGGGCTGAAACCACACTTCCAAAAATCGAAATAGATTCAAAAAGTTTCAAATCGAACAGAAATTGGTGTACCCCCGTTTCAGAGGCTGAGAAACACGATGGTGACAATATTTTTTTAACCACTCATTCCTAACAGCCCTCAAAGACAAAAACCTGACCATCACCTCCTCCTTTTTCTTCCCATGAGAGGAATTGTCGGATCGCTATTTTTTGCTTAATTCCATAAACTTAAGCGACTTTCTACCATAAGCCACTTCGCCGGACCATAGTGGTTGAAACCACCCCCACCACCAAAACCGCAATACCATCTTAAAGCTCAAATTTGAATAGAAATTAGTATACCCTCGTTTTTGTGGACGAGAACAACGATGGTGATAATTTTTGACAAGTGAGAAATGACAAGTTTTTTCGTTTGGGGTGGTTGGGAGGGTTGTGTGATAAAATATTTCCATCATCGTGTTTCTCGCCCTCGGGCGGGGGTATACCAATTTCTGCTCGATTTGAAGCTTTTTGAATTGATATAGGTTTTAGGGGTGTGGATTCAATCCTTGAGATCGGGTGATGTGGCTTGTAGTCGACCGTTGCTCAATTTATTGAAATTGAGCAAAAAATCCCGATCCAACAAGCCTTCGCACGAACAGACTCAAAATGGTTCATAAAGGGATGAATTGCGCTAGATTAGGGTATAAACCATTGTCACTATCGTATTCCTCACCCTCGAAAACGGGGGGAGATGTCGTTTGCTGCGTTCCCATTACCTTAATGTTCTTCGCACTTCCACAGGTGACTATGAGTGCTGAGAAACCGAGCCGGATTTTTGTACAAAATATTTATATATGACTATTACAATTAAATCTACACTCAAATTAATTTATCTCTTCATTTTAATGTGCTATCTAGAACTAATTTAATGTCGTTATACTTATCCTTTACTATTTTAAGTAATAAAGGGATTAAATCCGTATTGTTTATTAAATTACTAAAGAAACTTGAGCTGTAAATATTTATGCGACAAGTTTTCTTGAAAGCATGCTACAGTACCACATTTATATTACATATTTTGTCTGAACGCCGATTATAGCAACTACATAAAAAACTTTACCGAACTTTTCATGTATTTCAAAGTTTTACACTTTTATTACGCTTATCCATATAAATTTTATCTGTTATGAAATATATTAAGGGAATCTAACTTCATATGTAAAAAATGTAAGTGCGGAAAGTTGTCGAGCATAATTGCACACTCATTAGTTACTATCCCTAACTGGACCGCGCACACTTCATTACGCTATTGTCTCTAATCGTTTGCCGTCCGCATTGATTTTATTATGTGACCACAAATATTCACGATCCACTGATTTATTAGATTTCTTAACAATATACGACTAATTACGTGCTGAATTCAATTTGTAATTGAATTCTGTGCATCCAGTCATCCAGAAAATACAATATTACTAATGCGTATAGGAAGAATTCAGTGAATTTCACCATATACGTGCGTCAAATGAATTGAGATTTATTGCCGTTATTGTTTGGAATTAAAATATAAATTTGATTACTGAGAATGTATTGGAAAAATTACTATTAATCTTCTGTAAGTCTATAATAAATATAGGGTGCTGGAAATATGAATGTCATAAAATAGATATAATAATAATTACTTGAATATTTTTTGTGATCCAATATAAATATTATAATAACGTATTTTAAAGTCTGTTTTGGGATTATAAAAATGAATAGAATTTCCTATTTTAACTCGTCGACATTTCGTTAAACTTATTAACTTCTTTGGGACGCTAAAAGAGAAACGTATAAATGTAGGCATAAGTAGAATTTAACAAATGTTGTTTATACTTAAAGACAATTAAATCTAAAATATGAATACAATACATTATTAACACATTAAAATACAGATAGGCACAGATAGAATTTTCAAAAAGGGTGTGAAACGTAAAAGCTACATAGAGAAATTATAAAAATATATAAACACTTACGGTTAAATTAAAATTTCTTTTGTCATTAACTTTTTAAAATCACGGGACATATTAGGTATGTAGCTTTTGTAGTGGGTAATGTTTAATGCACAGTACAACATAAACGTATAAATATACGCTGGTACGCTACGTCGCTTTAGCGATAATGGCCAATGGCCAAACGAAAACAACTTGGCAAAACAATCTTAAAAAACCGCTGCCCAAGGAATCAATACTTCCGCATCCAGATTTTGTATCCAAGTCTTATGCACACTAAATTCCAATGTAATATTTTATTCCCTTTAATAATAGAGTGAGGATGGTAGAGGGGGTAGCTAATGTAAAGAAAAAATTAGAAGTCCTTGGTTCTCGTGTACACGCTAAACCCCAATTAAATTTTTTATTCCCTTAAACAATAGGGTGGGGGCGAGCGTAGGTGCGTCTTTACTATGTACATACATTTGATATGCCATGTAAAGCAACGTCAGGCGCAGTTAGTAGTTGGATGGGTGACCGTTCCAACGAAGATCGCGTCCTCGCCTCACACATCTTCCAGCGGCTTGTATATCAGTGTATGCGCGGAAGCTAACCTTAGGCGAGAGTTGTATAGGGGATATACCATCCTTCGGAGGGGATGTAAAGCCGTCAGTCCCTTGTCTATTAAATGTTAGGCAAGTAAAAGATCCCTACTCTGCTTAAGGGAAGAGGTTTGGCAAAATTTCTAGTTGGAGGTAGCTCGTCTACAGGCGTCGGTGATAGGCCTCAGTAGCGGAAAAAACAATAGGGTGGGGTGGAAATGGGGGTGGTAGAATGGGTAACTAATGCCAAAATAAATTTTAGATGCCCTTGGTTCAAATCCCAATTTTATTTAATGTTAAAAATTTTTTTTAGACGTTTCATTTTTGTACACTATATCACATTTTAATTTTTTTTGCTCCCTTTCATAATAGTGTGGTGATGGTATTGGGGGTGATAGTGAGGGGGGGCTGATTCCAAAGAATTTTGAGGCCTTAACTTTTCGTACATGCCCTAAATCACAATTTTAAGGACTCTTACTTGCTTGTTTTGCCTATTTACCCTTATTTACCCCGTTTACCCCCGAACCCTTCAACGGAATTAGATCAAAATATAATCTAGTTCCAGATCTCGTTACAATACATAACACAAGTGTACCAAATTTCAACTCAATATCATAAACGATTCCAGAGTAATCGTGCGCACAAAAAAGTTACAGCCAGACAGACCGACAGACAGAAAATTTTTTTCGCTCAAATTTAAAATCTCGACGTTTCGTGACATTTTAAACCTACTCCAACAAAAAAAAAAATATTTTTTTTGCGTTACTATACTTCCACTGGACGTGGAAGTAAAATTGATTTAAAAAATGAAGCATCGTAGAGGGGTATTTCCCGTATCTTTTTCTACAACGTGATATATATTTTTTAAATATTAGAAGCATTTTATTGTCGCCGCACCGCGTTATAAGATTATATTTATTTAAAAATGAGATAATTTGTTTGGAGTTCGAGCTATTAGGATTCAAAAGATATAATTAAAATCTCCTTCAAAAGTTACACAGTCATATACAGTTAAATAAGACGTTATATAACTTTTTTACTCTTCAAGACATGCTTCCAAGTATTAGGAGGTCTATATATTGTTCCCAAGCAAACCTTTTCATCCGAAATCTTTAAATAAATCCAGAGATGTTCTAAGAGTCTAGTGGGTGGCCCATATAGTTCAAGAACTTTGAACTTGTAGGAGTTATTTATATAAAAACCAACACCACCGCCCCTGGTACCGCGATCACGACGAATGAGTTTAAAGCCATTAATAGAGAATACCGATTCGTCCACAGCGGAATCTAATTACATTTCACTCAACCCTAGGACATCAAAAGCGTCTCCAGAGCTCACAAACTCCGAAAAAAGATCGATATTCGTAAAGATTGACAGTATATTTTTAAGTGACAAAAATGCATTAATGTAATCTGTATACGATTCTAATTTTTATGTGCCCTTTCCTAAAGATAGATAATAGCAAAACGAACAGTAATAATAATTTTTAGATATAGCTGTTTTTCATTAAATATAGCAAATATTATTTAGCAAATCAATATAATGCGATAATATATTGTTGTTCTTTTTTCTTCGCTCAGCTTAAGTTGAGTATAGCCTTTCCACTAGACTAATTTCAAGAAATTTTTGTGGTTGTAAACTTTTCTCTAAATAAATTTTTTTTATTATTATCATCATTATTATTATTTAATGTATTCGAACAGATATAATAAAGTTAATTATTCATATAAGCTTTTAAATATTTAGATGTGAAATTTCCACTGGATTTTAATAAAAAAATACTGGTAATCCAGAAATTCATATATAACAAATCGCTATCAAATTACATTCTTGTGTATTACAATAAAAAGATTTTCCACGGCAGATGCTTACAAGTATGCTGATGTCGATTATGATCAATTTAAATAGGACATTTCAGATTGCAAATCGTGACTATAAATACTGCAGAAAGAGCAAATGTGATTTTGACTTTCAGATTGATTTTACATTAATCCTTGCTTGAAGTGTAAGGAAAGGAATGCCATCCGATTTAATTCATTTTAGTTTTATTTTAATACTTTACAGCGGAAATATTATAGAAGCCAATCGATTCTCTAGAAAACTGAATGTAGTTAAGATAAGACGCTTCGGTTTTTACTACTCTATTTAATTGCATATAATATGCTAAAAAGGCTAAAGTTTGATACGGCAATCTAGTGGCACCAAACCACATACTTTATCCGATACAGCTTAATTGGAATTGTGCCTGTAACAGTGTAATTAAACTAACGTGTACTTATTTGATAATGCATACACAGCGAGTTGTTGAGTAAGAAATATGATTCTGTATATAAAGTTTCGCATTATCATTATCTAACGATATCAGAAAACAATCTATGGAATAAACATTTTAAAGAACTGGCCTAGCTTGTGATAAGGCACAAAAATAAATCTGTTACCTCCTTTCCCTTGTTATTTATTTTTGAGAAAGAATTGAGGCAACATATGCGGACGACTAGCTGGTTTAAGTCGGAGCAGAGAGCCGTGGATCCCGAGTATTCGTAAGAGTGGAGAAACTTACCCTTTTCGATATGTACAGCATAAGCGACAGATTTCTGTTTAGTTCGAGAAAAGGAGACAAAGAAAAATTGATGTTAAATTGGGCACCATCTATAGTAAAATAAGTAAAATTGTCTCTTTTTCTCGAATAACCAGTCTACTATAGATCAGACGGAAATTGTTGGTAAGAGAAATAAAAAGATTGTTTAAAATGAATGTTAAAATATATTACATGAAAAATAGACAAATCGGTTTGAAACAAATTTATACCAGTATCCTAGATTGATTATGGTTGAGGTGACTGGTTTTGGGATAGCAATCCAGGCCCACAATTGTCTCTTGTTGCAAGAATGAATTCTAAAGTTTCCTTGGCAATTTACGTCTCTCAATGGAATGGGGTGAAAATTGTAGGAAAATTAACCAACTATGTGGTTTAATGAAAAGATAACAAAATTTTATCTATGAAAGATAAGCTGTGCAAAAGCTATGCAGGAATGTAGAAGAAATATCTCAGAATTTAAATATCTAATAATATAAGCATCTCAGCATGTAAGCATGTAAATATCTAAGCATGTATGCATGTACAAAATTTAAGCAAGTTAAAATATAAGCAAGTTAGCTGTACAAAAGCTGATTTCATAAAAACTATAAATTGCCAAACAAAAATGTAAAGGAAAGAGAAAAATATTTTTAAAACCATGTGGTACATATAGTATTTTAACTACTTATTAAGTTATAAAGAATTGACCTTGAATTCAAATTTATTTTAAAAATAATTGAAATTATATCAAAGGCAAAATTTGAAGATTAATTACATTTTAAATGAGTAATAAATGAAATTACCTGTATATTAAACACTTGTTAACTGGGATATAAAAATTGTAACATCAATTACTGAAGTCCACAGTTAAAAATTATATACGTTTGAATCAGTACAAAGGCTGCAAGCAAAATGATTTCCTGGTGAGTTTGACTGATAAGGTAAACTTTTTTTTGCCCAGCTTACTGGGACATAACGCTACCAAAAAAATGTGAGAAATCTAATTCCCAATTATTTAAAATGAAAGCTATAAAATATAAAAATAGTACAAGTATGGCCATCTGTCAACGGTTGAGTTAAGCGCAACAATTTGCCTTGTAGATTCCCGTACTCACAACTAAATTAGTCGCATATGATCGATAAAAGGAATCTATAATAATAGTTTTTGTTCCATACCAACGCCTTTGTAATTTCTATTTTGTACATAACCAACAATATGAACAGATATAAATAAACATTAAAAACGTGTTGTGAGAACTTAGTAAATATATTACATCTTATAGGATATACCATATATAGAATGAGAAAAGGTAAGGAAAATAACCATATGTACTTCATAGTAAACAAAAATATAAAAATTGAAAAATAGATATCTGATGTAAATAAATGTATTGTAGACAATTGTTTCCTGGGATAATAATGCTGTATTACAACGGAAATGAGATACATAATAGTTAATAGAGAAACATGACCGAGTTCCTAAGATATAAAACTAAGTACATAAAACAGTGTGAAATGGTTTAGTAGTTATACAAGTAAAATTATGTTAGTTGAAAACAGTTTCACTTGCAAAAACTGAATCGAAAAATGTCATACAGATCATGCTAAATATAACCAAATCACTAATTTTTTATATAAAACTGTTAAATGGACATAGGTCATGTAACAAATCGACTAATAATAATGAAAATTACATTCATTCTACATGTAAGAAGTAACACTTGTTCTTCGTGCTTTCTTGGTACTGGCAACGTACAACTTGACGTTCACTTAGTCTTGACAGGAATCAAGGAATTTAGCTTCTCAAGAAATTTGGTGTTAATTTTCAAAGGATATCTTTAAAACATGTTCACAACTTCAGTGAATATTATCTACGGTTTTCGAGCGTATACTTCAGGTGTACTTCAGGGTTCCGTGTTAGGCCTGTGATTTTCCAATTTTCTCATTAATGACATTATTATTGAATTGGGTGTCAATCATCATTCATATATAGATGATGTAAAGTTGCACACTGAAGCATGTGCTACTAATGTTTGTAAGAGTATAATAAATTTTTTAAATTTAAGTGGATTTATTATCTACAATATTCGAACCTTTAACTAGTGGCATTCAGACTTTCAATACAGGCTTAGATAACCACCTTAAATTAATAGACAAAAGTTATTGATTACTATTTGCTTGTAGGTGACATAAATATAATACAAATATTTTGAGGTCGAAAAGTCGCTGACAAATATTTAAATACCGTAAGTGAATACAGCTATGCATCTAATATAAACAAAACGACAAGAGTATATACTATTGCCAGTATTTTAAAAGCATTCAGTCTATCAGAGATTATTTATAAAAATGTATTAGGGAATTATGAATCGAATTTTAACAGTTCCAATCGAATATCAGAATTACTTTTTTTTTATGGCTTTGGGCCAGAGACCATACAGCCAGTCACACTATGTTAAAATTATCTAACCTAAACAAAATGGAGAAAAAGAGTGAAGAAGAGCAACGAAGGAAAATACAGGGAAACACGCTTCTCGTCCAGGGGTCTGTCAGGACATTGAGTTTGACATCACAAAAAAAAGACCACGGTAGGGTAGGTAAAAACATAATGTTAAAACAAGAGGAAAACAAAGCTAACCTATAATGTGATATTAACATCTATCAAAAAACCAATGATTAATTCATAGATTTGATTACTACTTATAGCAAGTAACCTAACTACGTTGAACGGAGCCATCATATTGGAGCATGAACAGATATTTTTAATAAGTGAATCTGTGGCTGTCTTCTACTTATCGCAAGCGAAGAAAATGTGATCAAGATCGCCAATAACACCACATAGATCACAAAGTTGCGATGTGACTACACCGATTTTATGCAAATGGGCGGGAAAGCAGGTATGACCAAATCTTAGTCTAATAATTGTGGTAATATACTTTCGTGGAACGTTTAAACGTCATGCCAGAACTGTAGAGGGATAGTTGGCTGTATTTTACAAAACATTGTTGAGCTGTTTAAAACGTATTGTTCCCAGGTGTGAATCCACTTATTTCTTAATTGAAGTTTATATAGATTGGAGCAAATCGTTAGCCAAAGTTTGTGGTCTAATACCATTAATGGCGGCGTCTTTGGCCAAAATGTCAACGTGTTCATTATGTTTTAAGCCTATATGGGCTTTAACCCAGACAAATGTGACGACTTTACCAGTTTGTGCGATATTATAGACGGCATCCTTTATTTTCAAAATATATGGGTTCGTTTTGTATGAAAAGGAGTCAGTAGATTTAACAGCTGAGAGAACCGAAAGAGAGTCAGATAGAATTATTATTTCCTTTGAGTTTGTTTCCTTGATATAGCTTAAAGCTTTGTAAATGGCAATTGCCTCCAAGGTAAAAATAGAGCAGTTTATGTCAAGTTTGAACTTAATTTCTTTGTATTCAAAGGGAATGAAGAAAGCGCATCCATTACCGTCTTTGGATTTTGAGGCATCGGTGTAAATAAATGTTGGATTAATAAACCGGTCAAGGACATTAAGAAGCATTTTCTCACTAAAAATGGAATTTTCGTTATATACGGGGATGATAACACTAGGTTTGAAACACATAGACCAGTAATTGATATCATTTACAGTAATTTTTTCAATACTGTCAAACTGTTCGTTAATGTTACGGAATGAAAGGCACATAGGCAGAGAAGGCTTCTTAATCCAATAGCTCTTGGTTAGATCAAAAGTATTGAGGACAGAAATTTTTTTTAGTAAAAGAGGGTTGTAGGGATTCAGCTTGAGTAGAAATTTATTGCTTAAGTACTCCCTTCTTATTAGAAGCGGTGGCTCAAGTGCTTCAACATGGAGGGCTTCATTTGGTGTGGATTTCATCGCGCCTAGGCATATTCTCAGAGCTTTGCGTTGCATGATATCTAAGTCACTCAACAGGCTTTTGCTAGCTGAGCCGTATAAAATACAACCGTAATCCAGTATTGATCTAATATAAGCTTTATAAAAGCAAAGTGCCGTTTTAACATCAGATCCCCACCAGGTTTTGGTGACAAATTTTAAAAAGTTAATACCCTTCATGCATTTGTTTTTAATAGACACTATGAACGGTTTCCAGGTGAGTTTTTTATCGAGTATGACTCCCAAGTACTTAATCTCAGAACGAAACGGGAAATGATAGCCAGCTAACTGAATTTCAGGAGTTTGTAAGAGGTTATGTGTGCTATGTCTTGTAAAAACGCAAAATCTTGTTTTTTCTGTTGACAGTTCAAAGCCATTTTCAAATGTCCATTGCTTCAAATACGATACACCGGTTTCAAGGGTTTCAAGTGAATTATGCCATGTTTTATTTTCGGTGTAAAAGCAAAGATCATCCGCATACTGTACAATATTTAAATTTGCATCTTTGTATTGTAGATGTCGCCCGCATACAAACTAAAAAGCAGAGGTCCCAATACAGAACCCTGTGGAACTCCAATGTTGACTAATCTCGGCCCTATTCTTTGATTCCTACTATTTCTAATGTATATTACTCTGTTTGAGTACATATTTACAATATTTTAGCAATGGCATTAGGTATGAGATAGAGATTACTCAATTTTTCCTCCAAAATATTCAAGTTCACTGACTCATATGAGCATTTTAAATCTATGAAGAGTGAACTCAGGTAGTTATTACGAGAAAAGCTCATTTGGATATCCGTAGTTACTGTTAAAATTGCGTCGAGCGTGCCAACTCCTTTCTTATAGCCAAACTGATTTAGTGGAAGAAGGTTTTGACTCGTCAGCCACTATTCTAATCTTGACTTGATCATGCGTTCAAGAGTTTTAAGAATACAGGTGAAATCGGGCGGTATGAGTCAGAACAGTTAGGGTCTTTACCCGCCTTAAGGATGGGTATGATGATGACGTTTTTAAGGTCAGCAATGTTGCAGCCTGTAAGATATATACTATTAAAAAGTTCCAATAAAGCCTTTTTAGCATTACTAGGAAGATTCATAAGCATAGGGCATTTTATGTCATCGTAGCCTGCAGAAGAATTTCTTACATTGTTTAGAGCTGTTTCTAATTCATGAAGTTGAAATGGGAGACATAGAAAGTGATTATTGACTGTAGATTTATTATGAGGACAGTCAAGATTATTAACAGATGGGGGGATCAGAATTACTTCTGCTCAAATTTTTCTTAAAAGTATAACAATTAGCAAGAAACCCTTGACCGGTAATAGCATACTATGTATCCGTATATATCGTAAAAAGGTCATTTAATATTAAGACATGAATAATATTTACCTATCTTTACGGTTGAACAGTAATTAAATTATGTATCTCTTGAGGTTCCAGGTTAAATTTAATATAGTAAATGGCAAAGTTATCTGTAATTTCAGCCATTTCAAGAAGAGCTCCAAATTTATAACTCGTCTGTAACATACGATTATGAATGCGATTCGGACTTATTCAACCGGTTTATATGTGGGTTTTCATTTGTTGGAGGCTATAAAATTGTTGCTCATTTTCATTTGCCGTAATTGTGATAAGGACGAAATTACGCTTTATTGCTTGTTTAATTTACCCTATCCAAATTCGTTCTGTAATAGTAAGGAAAAAAGAGGGGTTGCCTTTTCATTACTCAGTTTACGTTGCGTAATAGTCTGGGTGGCCACCATCAAAATTATCATATCGAGAGCAAGTAACACCTATGTATGTAGTGAAAGTATAATAATAGATTTGTGGTAACTAAAGTACTACCCGCCATTGGAACCAGAATGCCACTTCTGGTATGGTTTTCAGTTGTAACTACTCAAAATGGAATATAAATAACGATAACGTTATATGTGAAGTGTTATTTGGTCTATGAGGTAACAATAGTTAAGTTCCCAAGATAATAATCCTAAACTGGTAAACCAAACGATGTAAAAACTAAAACATAATATTTTTAGTCGCAAACTCCTCTATAAAATCCTTATTTTACTATAAGGAACGTAACAAGACTGCAACTAACAGCTAGTCTCCGGGCTATGTGCCCCGCCGAGCGCTGAATTACAAGTTACAAGCCTGGCGCGTTAAGTGCAATAATTGCATATTACCATCAAAACGCTAATGCTTCGATTGCAACAAACACCAGCCGAAAGACAGATCCTACTTAAAGGAGCACTCGTCTGCTGACTATTTTACATGTCGCTATCCTAGAGATACAGAAATGTACCAAGTAGTCAAGAGATCCTCGTGTCGGTTATCACATGCCTACCTCGCACTGACGAGAGCCAACAGCTCGAAACTGCAGTCTGCAAGTGGTGTGGAACGACTGATACAAGATTTTATAGAGGAAAATTACTTACAGGAAAGAAATCTGCATGTTAAAATAAATGGAGAGCTCAGTGATTCGGGAGCTGTAACATATGGCGTGCCACAGGGTACAGTTCTCGGACCTATCCTCTTCATAATTTACATGAACGATTTGCTTTCTATAAACATTACAGGAAATGTCCTATCTTTTGCTGATGATACAACAATTTTCCTTGAAGACACCACTTGGGAAAACCTAAGAGAAAAAGCTGAAAGTGAATTAACATTTATTAAAAACTGGTTTGACAATAAGAAGTTGACTATTAATTATTCTAAAACTTACTTTTTACCTATTAGTTCATATCAAAATCAATTGCCAAACTTCTCAGAACTTAATATTCTTTCCAGACTAGCTCAAACTAAAATAAAATCGGTTAGTAATATAAAATATCTAGGAATCTACTTAGATAACCATCTCAGGTGGGATGTGCACCTAAAGAATACCCATATAAAACTAAGGGGTTTATTGCACAAATTTAAAGTATTGCGAGATATACTAAAAGTAAAAGAAACAATAATAGTATATAAGTCTCTAGTGGAATCTATATTAAGATATGGTATCATAGGATGGGGAGGAGTTGGAAAGAGTATTCTAAAACCGTTACAAAGAATACAAAATCAAATAATAAAAATAATTTATAGTAAAAATATAAGATATGCTACAGACATGTTGTACAATGAATGTAAATTATTTGACATAAGGCAATTGTACTCTAGTGTGGTACTCCTAAATCAATTTAGAAATAAAAATCAAATGCTATTTGTAAGTCATGATTACCACACAAGAAGTAATGAAAATAAAAATCAAATTACATTAAAGTCAAAAAAAACTATAGGGCAAAAATATTTTAAATATTACTATTCGAAAATTTATAATTTACTACCATCTACATTGAGAAACAAAAAGTTTTATTTACCTTTTAAGAAATCAGTCAATGCATGGATACTTGAAAATAGACAAACTCTTAACCTAATCATAGACAAGGTATAAACTAAAGTAATCCATAAGAAATTTTTTAATTTTTAATAAGTTGCTCACAATATGTATATTTTATTTTATAATTGAAAATTTAAATCTAGCCTTAGATACAGTCATAATTAAATCACATTTTAGATTATAAATAATAAAGCTGCATTTAAAGGTGCGCACACAAGTTTTGCAATCAAAACTTAAGCGCACATTTTTGTAGTTATTTTTCTTTTGTAAAATTTTCTCTGAATAATAAAGTTATTATTATTAGATTATTATTATTATTATTAGTTTGCGACTAAAAATATTATGTTTTAATATTCCGCCCTCCTAAAGCACATTTGAACGATGTAAAAACTATCGTGCTATATCTATAACTTGTAACTTCGCCATATTATTGGAAGTCATATTATACAGGGCTATATATAGTAGTATATGAAATATTCTGACTCCCTGGCAGCCTGGTTTTATGGGGAAAAGGTCCACTATAAGTAGCTTGGCTAGTTTTACTGAATATACTGTTAAAATATTGGACACTAGAGGTCAAGTTGATGTTATTTAATTTATACTGACATTCAGAAAGCGTTTGACCAAATCGATCACTATATCTTGTTAGAAAAACTAGGTAGAATTGGTTTTAGCTAGATGTTATTACAGTCATATCTATTTGACAGAGCGCAATATGTGTATTACAACGGTTATATCTGGGGTTCCATAAGGACCTAATCTTGGGCCATTACTGTTTCTTATATTTATTAATAATTTACTTAAGTTGTTAGAGTGTAATAGACTAATGTGTGCTGATGATTTCAAAATTTATTCCTAGATTTGTACTGCAGATGATTATCGACACCTGTAACCTAATTTAGATAGAATTAATCAATGGTTTAATTCAAATAAACTGATTTCAAACATCTAAAGTAACTGTCACTTGTATAAGTATGTCAGTGTTACAAAACCACGCAATTAATAAAGATTCTCTTATAAGATGCACAGAGATAAGGATCTGGGCATATACTTTGATTCATCACTGTCATTCTGTACACATACTGATCAGATGTGTAAGTCCGCGTCGAGAATGCTGGGATTTATCATACGTAACTCTCAATCTTTTATTACCATAGATTGCCTAAAAACATTATATTTCGCTTATGTTCGTTCTAAGTTGGAATATGGCTCTTAATATAGCATCAAATTTATGACTGCTACATAAATAGAGTTGAATTGATTCAACGTAAATTTGTCAAGTTTCTGGCCGATGGAGTGGATCGGACATATCCACCTCAAGGTGCAGATCATATTGCTCTGTTGGATAGATTTGACCTATTATCTCTTAGTACTAGGAGGGTTAATACATTTCTAACTTTCTTATATAACTTCATTCATTATCATATTGACTTCCCCAACTTGTTAAATAAAATCAAATTTAATATTCCAAGACTATCTACATGACATCTGAATACATTTCAACCAAATTTATGTTTAAGAAATATAATGTTAAAGTCTCAAATTTACGAAGGCGTAGAAGGGAATTTCGACTTGTAACACGAAATTTAAGAAAACTTCGAGTTGTAAGTCGAAGATTAACAAAATCCTTCGTTAATTGACTAGGTACATTCTAACGATAAAACAGTTACCTTCGTTTGGACACCAGGCCATGCGGGTATCAGAGACAACGATCTTGATAGATGTGCACGCGAAACAGCTGAAAAAGATACAATAGATCACACATCATTATATCCTCAAGACCTGAAGACGCATGTGGATACTAAAATTAAGGAAGCCTGGCAAGAAGAATGGAATAGCACATATGTTAAACTGAAATCTATAAAACCTTCTGATAATAAGTGGAAGTTGCCATGTGAATTAACTAGAAGGGAACAAGTCACATTAGTCGACTTTGGATAGGACACACCAACCTTACATCAGTCCACCTATTAAGAGGGGAATAACCACCGATATGCCAAACATGCGAAATGTAACTCACCGTAAAACATATCTTACAAGAATGTGAAAGATACTTAGACTTACGATCGCAGTTGGACATTCTAAATCAACTACAGCAAACCTTAGCGAATGACAAAGAATCAACTCGGAAAGTTTTAAAATTTTTTGAAAAGTTTAACTTACTACGTCGGATCTAATGAATGCAGTCAGTCTGCCAGTCTGGAAAACATATCTTAGTAATCAAGAATAAATATAAGAAAGCGACCATTATTGACATAGGTTGTCCCCTACCCAATAACTTGCAGAGAACGTAGAGCGAAGAGAGAAGCAAATATGAAAACTTGGCTATCAAGATTCTGCATCTACGGCAATTAGAGGAAGTACGTGATGCCTTCAACTGCAGGTGTGGAGACGAAGGGGTTCTTGAAATACTATTAACAATTCAGTTTGTCGAGAAGCCTCGCAAAGATAATCCAAAGAACGGTGATTCTCCATACTTGTCCCATCGCAAGAAAATTTTTTGATGATGAAGGATAGACATCCAAATATTTTGTTGGATTAATGGGAGGTGGTTAACATTAACCGAGCCGAATCTCAATGTGACGAGTATTGATCGGTGAATATTTTCTAATTTGGCAGAGAAATGTGGCGCTTAAGTCGATTGTAATAATAATGTTAGCTCTATACTTAATGTCATGATTGTGGTTTCTTATTTTGATTATGTGAATATAATAACTGTGCATGTAAATTTGCAAATTCATCTGTAAATACTTGTTTTAAACGATCCCGCTTTTATTTTGTATTAACTGCTAATTTCATCGTATAGTGTCTTGTACGTGTTATCGTTATTTAAATAAAATGCACAAATTCTAGTGTGACTGCTTCAACTGAATTTTTAAAGCTGGGTTTAGAGAGGCTTGAACATACACGTTTTTCCTTTAAATTTGTTTAAATATTTTATAGTTTTAGATGTTCGTTTTAAGTAGCTGGACAAATGGAAGAACGGAATCAGTACTTAAAGGTGAATTTAGATGTGTTGAGAAACCCTGTATATTTATCACCAACAGTATACCAGGTCTCTTTTTTTGGCAAAAGCGCCAATCATCAGTTATATATTATTCTCCCCATCAAATAGTTTTTCAAATGTATCACCAACAGACAGACAGACAGATGTCAGATAAACATACATACATTCAAAAAGATACTAATTTTTGCCGCCCACGTAAACTCAAGCATGAAAATCCGACGAAACATTAGTGAACTAGACAAATCGATGTTAAAACGGTGTTAAAAATATATTCATAAACTTTAATCACCATCATTTCAAAAACGTTCATTCCGTTTACTAAAACTAATACGATTCATTATAAATGTGGACGATATTAATATTCTGATCTCTCAAAACAAAAGGCATAGAATTATTTTTAAAGAAATCTTTCTCAAATTCACTATTTTTACTACACAACAGCGAAATTGGATGGTACAATTCTTTACCCAAATGAATTCGCTATTTATTTCCGCAAGGCAATTAGGGGGAAAGCCCCTTTCGCTTTAAATTAATCGCCTTCTCCACGTCAAATAGATATTTGTATTTAACAAGGTTTGTTAGTATTCAGCTTGCTTCAGAACTTCTTAAGAAGTAAACGAAAATTGTATCTGATTGGATACGTTTAACAGGATTTATATTGTTTCTAAAATATTTGAAAGTTGATAGGTATAACTATATATTTTAGTTGACGAGATGATATTATAGACGAGTTGTACAATCTATACAATCTAAATATCGGATGCTGCCTGGGAAGTACCACAGGGATCAAGTTTGGGATCCCTATTTTTTTCTGTTTATCAGTGACATGACTAAAATCTCTCGATATAAAGATTATGTATTTATAGATTGTAAAATTTCTTGTGCAGAAAAATATTGTTCATTTACCATCATTTACCATTTCAATATTTAAAAGATGAGCTTTTAAATATTGAAATGGTAAATGATGGTAAATGAACAATATGACCCTACCTCAAAAAACTGTTTGATGTCGTGTGGGAAAGTGGTCAAGCTCCGCAGGAGTTTCGTGATACACTTTTAATCAACCTCTTCAAAAACAAAGGGAGCGCTGCGGACTGTGGAAATTACAGGGGTATAGCTCTCCTGGCTGTTGGAGGGAAGATACTCACTAAAGCACTCCTGAAACACAGAGTGGCTTTAGACCAAACCGAGGCACATCGGATTTAATCTTCACACTTAAACAGCTTCAAGAAAAAGCACTCGAACATCAAAGAGAAATTCACATGGCCTTCATTGATTTAACCAAGGCGTTTGACTCGGTGGACAGGGAAGTGCTCTGGAAAATTATGTTCCGCTTAGGTATCCCTAGAAAATTTGTGGAGGTATGTCGCAGTCTACATACAAACAACAACGCCCAGGTTATGTATAATAATGAGGCAACCGAACCTTTCCAAACCCTCACTGGAGTTAGGCAGGGATGTGTCCTGGCACCCCTACTCTTTAATTTGTTTACCACTGCTCTAACAATTATTGTTGACAACAAACTGACAGTCAGAGGAATAGGTCTCAGATACCGTTTTGATGGCGGTCTCTTTAACATAGGGCGCTTTAGAGCTTTCAGGAAGACACGCACACGATTCATTTGTGATCTCCAGTATGCGGATGACTGTGCACTTTTAGCCTCTACGCCGGAAGAGCTTCAAGAGCTTTTAGATGTGTATGCCCAGAGCTATGATTCCTTGGGACTTAAAATCAACATTGGAAAGACTAAGATTATGTCAACTCCTCATCAAGTGAACCAAATAGATATTACACTTAACGGAAATTCTCTTGAAGTAGTGGATCAGTTCAATTACTTAGGCAACGTTGTTAATGTCAAAGCAAACATGGACAGCGAGATTCGCAATAGAATTAACGCTGCATCTAGAGCACTCTGGGGACTTAGAGAAAGAGTATTTGACAGCCACGACCTTGCTTTGTCAACGAAAATGGCTGTCTACAGAGCAGTTGTCATTCCAACACTGCTATATGGATGTGAAAGCTAGGTCACTTACCGTCGTCATGTGAAAGAATTAGAACGTTTTCAGCAAAAACACCTCAGAAGTATGATGAAAATCCGTTGGTTCCATCACATATCAAACGTGGAAGTACTCAGGAGAGCAAACAGCCTTCCAATTGAGGTGCTTATTTCAAGAGCACGTCTAAGATGGGCAGGTCACGTTCATCGTATGCATGATAGCCGCCTTCCTAAATGTACACTTTATGGTGAATTGCTAAGCGGTAGAAGAAGGCGTGGCGGTCAACGAAAGAGGTTCAAAGACGCTCTCCATGAAAATCTTAAATCCTACGGTATTGCAGACCAGCAATGGGAACAACTTGCAGCAGACAGAACCGAATGGCGAGGGGTTGTGGCCAGCTATCAAGGAAATGTTGCTGCAAGAAGGCCGAATCCAAGACCTAACCAGGTCTATGTTTGTCCTGACTGCGGTCGACATGTGCTCTCCCGAATTGGCCTCTATAGCCATAGTCGTGTGCACCGTAGATGAATGGGAACTACAATAGACTACACCTTTTACTTGTTTCTTATTGTACACAATGTATCGACTGTAACAGTTTTATACTCGGACTCGAGTAACGGCTAATAATAATAATAATTTAAAAGTGTGGAGTGAAGTAAAGTGGAATATCAACAACAGACAAGCATATGCTTTGGGGCTAAGTAAAATAAATTATTACTTAACCGAGTCTGTAAGTGAACGAATCACCCATCACTCGTTTGTTTTGAACTTTTTGTAATTTGTTGGCATTAACATTTGCTTTGATAACTGTATGTATATGGTAGAATTCTTATCTTACTACTCTGAAACAAAAACTGCTGTAAAACGCCCACTGTAGTTCATAGTAAACCCTCAGCAGTTCGAAATAGGGATTCAAAAACTATTTCGCCTCGGATAGTTAAGACAAGATTTTTATTATCGCCTTCTTTCTGTAATCTTATTTATAGTATTCTTTGCTTACATATTTATTTCATTTTGAAGCTCACAAAATGCCCTGTCCAATTTTCAATGTATTAATGTTAAAGGAGGTAAGCCTTACTCTCGTACGGCTATAAAATTAGTAAAATATTTCAACACTAGGTTCTCTAATCAATTTCTTATAGTAATTAAATCAGTTTTTACGAAAGATTATTTTGCCTGGGCTTTCGTTTCCATGAATTAAAAATAGTAGCGGTCCTAGCACAGTACCTTGTGGTATTCTCTAATCGCTCAGAGTATAATTTTATCTCATGGACTGTAGTCTAACAGTTAAATAACTTTTAAAACATTATGCCCATGTTTTATCTAGCTAACGCTGTCATGATATTTATGTTTTTTTTAATTCTTTGAACACCACTTATTCCACATTCAGATGCTATCTTGCTAAAATAGTTTTATGGATTTAAATAAATTTGTTTCGGTCAAATTCTTTGACACAATATAACAAGATTTGCTTGAAGGGTGACTTCTGTCGGGATACAAACGAGAATATTCTTGAACAGCCCTGGGAACATTTCTTAAACTTCTGATATACATACACATCGACATATCTTTTTTTTTACTATCCGAAAAACGAAGCATATTAATCAGGCACATAGAAAATAAAAATGACTGAAAAATGGTAACAAAAAATCTTGAACAATAATGCAGTTATTTATAAAATGTCACAATTAGGGGGATAACAAGTTGCCATGACATTCAGTCCTTCATTTGTTTTTCACAGCTTACCTATAGTTGAAATCACGAATGTTGTCGTTCACATCATCAATGTATGTAGTTATCAACGACATGCAAATTTTCTATCTTTGTAAATACAAAGCGCACATGAGCTAAAAAGCAGAAAGTCACGTCTCCTAGGACTACGACAGAAGTTCCACGCATAACGATGCGTCTTACAAATGAATAATACAGCCGCTAGTCGTAGCCACAACCAGCGTCAAACATTCTGTCAGCTCTCTGTCAATTCAGCGGCGTACTGTGAATGCATATATTATTATCAAGTTTATTAACTTTCTATTTCTATTCGTTTTTCATTACAAGTTTTTAGTGTTCTTACCGTGCGTTTCAAATTTAGTGTCTGTTTTGTTGTTGTTGTTGTTTAAAATAGTTAAATCTATATTAATTTTGAACCTATTGCATATTGCTCTATAGCAATTTATAAACAGTGTTTATGGGCTGAAGTAGCCAAAGAATGTGGATTGACAGGTAAGTTAACATATATATGGTGTTATAGATTCATTATGGGCAAGAATTACTATATTAATTTTTTCTTTTTATAGGTTTTTAATGACTCATCTGTTGCTGGATACTGAAATAAAAATAATTACTTACTAAATTTTATAGTGCAAAAAATATTGAATGGGAAAAAGATGAGCTCCTCTCGTTATCCAATATACATGAAACGTAAGTTCGACATAAAAATATTGTTTTTGTTCTTCTTACATATTTATTTACAAAGAAAATAGTTGCGCAGTTATTATTACGAAACAGATTTGTTTTTGTACTTGAATTTAGTCAGATACAAGGAGAAAATTTAATCAATTTTAAACTATAATGGAAAATGGAAACCGATAATTTTGAGACAGGCTGGGGAGAGAAGCAGAGATCCGCTTTCCTTTTAAAATTAATATACATTTCTGAAATGCCAACAGCAATATTTACATAAGTCAAAATAACAGCAAAGCAGGAGTGCACATATATACAAAAATGTATTCGTTATTTTTCCATTTTCCAACTTAATTAGTACTACATATCACTATTCCCATTTCATTTTATTAGCCGCTTTTAAAAAATTATGTTTACTGTAGCAGTGACATACAACATTAGCTAGAGCTATAAATATGTGACTTTATGTTTTATTATTACGACTTCCGCATATGAAAACGAGGAAAACAAATATAAAATATGAATGACATCGGGACGCTTCTCAGACTTTATACTGTAGATATAAAAACGTATCTAATGAAAATAAATTTTTCTTTTCAGCAAAACATGAGATTCTACTAAAAAAATTATATCTTATACTAACACAATCTGGTAAATATGCCATTTGATGTGGGAAAGCCAATTATTTGGAATATTACAGACTTTTATTTCGTGTCCTATTTCATTTATCATTTCAGTATATTTTTTTATTATATATCATCAAGTACTTATGGCTTTGAATATTTATTTAATAAAATGAGTCCTGTATTAAATATTCTTCTTTTAATAGCTATAAATGTATAATTAAATTATGTCTATAACCATAAATTAGAATATTATGGATCACCATACTATATACCTCAACTAATATTAAACTTTAAATAAATTGCAGAACAGAATACAGGCTAATTCTTTACTACTGTGCCATGGGACATCATATATTCACAAGCTAATACAGCAAATGCCAAATCTATCGATATTATTATAAACGCTATGATATAACGAGTATAAAAATAAATTAAATACTCGAATATTTAAAATAAGAAATAATTATTACAAAACATAAATAAACAAAAATTCCGCTAATCCTAAAATTCTTTAGAAATTGATACGGGACATAACAAAAAGTATATTCAAATCACCGCTCATCGCATGAGTGAAAAACCACTGTCCAAGGAATCACTACTTCTAGATTTTGTATCCAAGTCTTATACACACTAAATCCCAATTTAATTTTTTATTCCCTTAAACAATAGGGTGGGGGTAGCAATGGGGGCGGTAGAGGGGGTAACTGATGCCAAAATAAATTTTAGAGACCCTTGGTTCTCGTATACACACACACACAATCCCAATTTAATTTTTTACTCCCTTTAATAATAGGGTAGGGGTGGCAATGGGGATGGTAGAGGAGGTGGCTAATGCCAAAAAAATTTTAGAGTCCCTTGGTGTTCGTACACTAAATCCCAATTAATTTTTTTTTTACTCCCTTTAATAACAGGGTGGGGGATAGCAATAGGGGTGGTAGAGGAAGTAGCTAACGTCAAGAATATTTTCTGAGGCGTTTCGTTCTTGTATACAGACTAAATCACATTCAATTTTTTTTACTCCCTTTCATAATAGTGTGGGGGTGGTATTGGGGTGGTAGTGGGAGAGGGAGGTGGCTGATGTCAGAAAAGTTTTTGAGACACCTTGATTTTACGTACATGCACATGCACTAAATTGCAATTTTATGGACTCTTACCTGCTTGCTTTGTCTATTTACCCTTATTTACCCCATTTACCCCCGAACCCTTCAACGGAATTAGATCAAAATATAATCTAGTTCCACATCTTGTTCTAATACATAAGTGCAAAATTCCAAGTCAATATCATAAACGGTTCCAGAGTAAACGTGCGTACAAAAAAGTTACAGACAGACCTACAGACCGCGTTAAGTGTAATAATGGCATACTACCAACAAAGCGCTAATGCTTCGATTGCAAAAAACACTAAAGACTGGTCCTACTTAAAGGAGCTGTCGTGCCAATCGTCCCATACTACTTGCAGACTGCAGTTTCGAGCTGTTTGTTGGCTTTCGTCAGTGCAAGGTACTATTTTACATGTCTCTATCGTTAAGATACCGAGATGTACCAAATAGTCAAGGGATCCTCGTGTCGTTCGTCACATGCCTACTTTGAACTGACGAGAGACTGAGATCTGAATTTAAAAAATTACAAAACAAGAAAATTTATAAAAAAGCTGTGATCACTTAAAGGCGTCTATAACTAAAACGATAAGGTACGCAGTATAATTTTTCGCCGACAGAGGGCAACATTTTAAAATTTAGTTTCCAGAAGTAAATTTATTAATGGGTAGTAAATATTATTCTTCAGAGTTAAATATTTACCTCACGTATTATGACTAACTCTTTGATATATATTTATTTCTAGAAAATAAGTGTAATATTGCAATAAATTTGTGAAAAACAAATATCTTTCTCTCAACTAAATCTATTATTTTCGCATAGTAATTTACTTAAGAAGAACAAATACGGCAGAAATAAGTCAATTAATTGAATATTTCGTTGTTCTTGTCATAACAAAATTATTTGTCTGTATTAAATATAATAAAGAATAAGAAATATTTGATAAATTGAAGAGACTAAGGTTTCTTACTTATTTCAAACCTCATATTTCCCTCAATGTAAAATATAAATCTATAGGAGTAAATCGAATAAAAACGGGAACTCTAAATACTGAGAATTTCTTTATTAGGCTTTAACCTGTACAAACCATGGTATATAATATTTTTATCAGGCCCAAGGAATGTGATTTGACCAGCACAGCATATATCCCAGCAAAGGATGCTGTCAGAAAAATATTAACCAACGGAACCAACTTTCCACAACTATAAGAAATTTATGATTAGTTATTGACAGGTACATAGCAAGTAAAATGAGTTAGTTGCTAGGTAGTTTAAATTATTTTTTAAATTTATTTATCACATTTCCAACAGATTAAAATAACTCAATTATAGGAAATACATAATATAATAGTAAACATACAATAATATAAATACGATTACTAGAATATTAAATTAATTTTTTAAGACGGTTATGAAAAAATATTTTAGTATAATACTGCTGAGCTATTTAAAGTGCCTTTTTGTCCGCATACTCTTAGAATCGTTATATACATATTTGCTCATAACACACAATTTTGAAATGACATTAACCACTACACGATTCTAGTTCAGTGGATTCAATGCAATTAATTATCTAGTGGAAGTTCACTTATTTGTTTTAGTTGAAACATGTGACAAATTTAATGTAGTTGTAACTGTTTTAAGCAGTTTCAATCATGTATTACAAATTCTAGGTCTAATTACAAAATACGTCAATGGACTTTCAGCAAATATGCGTAATTAAAATACTTGGAAAATCGAATCGTTGGGAAAATACTGAAACGTTTGAAAGTTGAAATAGATCCTACAAAGGCTAACACAGTGCGCAATATATTTGATGTGGTTTTCGTCAATTGAGTCAACATTATCAGAAGTTGGTTTTCATTAATAATTATAGTAAAAGTAGTAAGTAATTATAGTAAAACAGCGTTGAGGTAGTTTAAATTAATACAATTAATATTCTATCGATTTTTATCAACTGGTTTCTATGTTAATAAAGCTACTGTATCATTTTTATTCGGAACAATAAAAAAATCCGTGAAATATTAAGACATTCAACATTTCTCAAAACAATGCATGGTTTATTGTGTTGTAAATCGTAGGATATCCCTAGAGCATATCTGTTATTTAGGGCGTTGTATATCATCTCAAGGTATTCAAAAATATTGTTCTACTTTCTTTTATCAATATGTTTTGTATATTAGATGACAATTTAAGAAAACTTATATACTTTAATGTTAAAACATAGAAACATAATACAGAAGTTTGCGTAATTGCATATAAATTTTTGCCGAGACTCACTTTATTCTGTGCCCGTTTTGTTAAGCGTGTTCGCAAATTTTTTATTTTAATAAAAGAGACAAATTAAAGAATCCGCTGTAGTATTATTAAATAAGGATAAATACATATCTCACTGTTCTACAGATATTTGCACGACAGGGTTGCCGAAATTTTAAGAAGAACTTATAGTACAGTAAACGAAGGATGTGGCATGGAAAATTTTGGATAGTTTGGGATATTTGGACCCTTTATAATAATAGGTTTATTTCCAACAGGTTGACACCCAATTACAGAAAATAATGAACAAAATATATAAAAATAACAATAATGAGATAAAAATTTACAAAATTACATTAATTTACAATACATAATACATACATACAAAATACGTAAATAATACATATATTACATTACATAATTACATAAATTTATTATTTATTAATTATAAAAAATATTAGATAGATATTATAGATTAGACTGTTATAATTAGTCTTAATTAGTTAAATGAATCTTTGTACATATGAATAATGTGGCTTAGAGTATCATAGTTGAGGTCGCACATATGAGCGACTTCATTAAATATCTTGCACATGTTGAATATCGGAAACTTAACCTGAATGTTAGTTCTGCTGGTATTGACATAAAATACATTGTGTAGACGAGCGTTCTGCCTTGGTACATGAAAGTCAATTCTATTTACTAAGTGAATACAATCTAATTGGTTATGCAGTATTTTATATAACAATTGTAGTGCTGTGCAATTTCTTCTAAGTTCAAGCGAGTCAAAATTGAATGAATTTAGTAGTGTATTGTGATCAAAACCCCTAACAGGATAGGACCCATGGGATTTGAAATATATACATTTAAGAAATCGTCTTTGTACGGACTCAACTTGCATTTTAGAATTTTCATAAACAGGTGACCAGATGACAGAAGCATATTCAAGTTTGCTTCGTATAAATGATATGTATAAGATATTATAGATTAGACTGTTATAATTAGTCTTAATTAGTTAAATGAATCTTTGTACATATGAATAATGTGGCTTAGAGTATCATAGTTGAGGTCGCACATATGAGCGACTTCATTAAATATCTTGCACATGTTGAATATCGGAAACTTAACCTGAATGTTAGTTCTGCTGGTATTGACATAAAATGCATTGTGTAGACGAGCGTTCTGCCTTGGTACATGAAAGTTAATTCTATTTACTAAGTGAATACAATCTAATTGGTTATGCAGTATTTTATATAACAATTGTAGTGCTGTGCAATTTCTTCTAAGTTCAAGCGAGTCAAAATTGAATGAATTTAGTAGTGTATTGTGATCAAAACCCCTAACAGGATAGGACCCATGGGATTTGAAATATATACATTTAAGAAATCGTCTTTGTACGGACTCAACTTGCATTTTAGAATTTTCATAAACAGGTGACCAGATGACAGAAGCATATTCAAGTTTGCTTCGTATAAATGATATGTATATTAATTTCAGGGTGTTGATATCCATAAAGCTGCCCCAGTTCCTTATACAATACCCGAGTACTTTAGAAGCTGAAGTAACAATTGTGCTTATATGAGTAGAAAAACTGAGCTTGGAATCGAATGTTACTCCAAGATCCTTAAAATTTGTATATCGGTCAAGTACGCTATCATTAATCGTATATACGAATAAAACTTGCCTCTTGTTATTGTAGAAGGATATTATCTTACATTTAGATGTATTTAGTTTTAAGTAGTTATTCTCGCACCATTCGTTAACTGAGTCTAACGCTATTTGCAAGTCAGAACAGTCGTTTGACTTGCTTACTTCAGAGTAGATTTTCAAATCGTCCACGAAAAATAAATGTGTAGAACTCATAGTGAGGGATAAATCATCAATAAATACTAAGAATAAAAGTGGCCCTAGGTTGAATCCTTGAGGGACTTCGGATGTTGCAAAAAAGTTGCGAGAATTATATCTACTATATTCCACGAACTGTGTTCTGTTAAATAAATAGGATTCAATTAGGGATAGCAAGATATCTGACACTCCAATTGCATTGAGTTTAGAAAAGAGTAGAAAATGATCGATTTTGTCGAAAGTTTTTTTGAATGTCAGTATAAATAACATCGACTTGGCCTTATGTGTCCAATATGTCCGAGATATACTGTGTAATACAGGTCAGGTTCGAGGTGGTCGATCTTTTTTCCACAAAACCATGCTGATACGGAGATATATGACTTTTGATTTCACAATATATATTTTCGTAAGTGATAATCTCTAGGATTTTGCCAACATTGCAAAGGATAACTATATAGCTATAAAAACATGCTCTGATCACGGAAAAAATACTAAAAAAATGCAAGTATCTCGTAAAATAAGCATTTTTTTTTAGAAAAATATACAACAATAAAAAAATTTAGAATCGCATTTTCCATATAACCATTAAATTAAAAAAAGATATATTCTAAACAGCGTCACTATATAGGAAATGCAATTTTAAATGCGTTTTGTTCTTATAAATTTTTTGAAAAAGCGCATATATAGCAAGATAATCAAAGAAAATTATAAATATATGCTGCGACATGTTTAATTTTTTTTAGTATTTATCCAGTGATCAGAGCATGTTTTTTATTTATTTTATTTATTTATTTATTGCATGCGCTGTTTAACAGGTAAGGTACCCAATTACAGAACAGGGATAACAGAGTAAATAAACATAATATAGTTATAATACATAATACAACATAAATATATTACAAAAAAAATCAGAAAGGTAACAATAAAATACATAAGTGTAAAGTAATAAAATTAAACAGAAACAACTACTAAGAAAAACAAAAGTGTAAGCAACCAAACAACTATATATTTAATTTAAAACTCCAGATTTTATATCCCTCAGACGGCAGTTAAAAATATCAAAGGCATTGGAAAATTTATTTTAATGGTAAACAAGGGCGAGTTTCTTAAAATGTTGGAATGTGGGGTTGGCATATAGAAAACTTGGGCATTGCGAGAATCCAATCTAGGAACTTGAAAATTTAATTTTCTGATTACTTCACGTGCGTCAAAATCATTGTGTAACACTTTAAATAAGAAAACTTGAGAGAGGTATAATCGTTTGTCTTCAAGTGTAGATATGGAAAACTTTTCAAGTAGATCTTTCTGCGGAAAACCTATGACAGGGTAAGTACCATCTGATTTGAACCAGAGCAATTTGACAAATCTGCGCTGCACTGCTTCCAGGTTAGTTTTATGTACCTCATAGCTCGGACACCAGACAAGTGATGCATACTCAAGCTTCGATCTAACAAATGATTGGTAAATAATGTTTAATGTATCTGTATCAGTGAATTTACGGCTAGTGCGAACAATGAATCCAAGATTCTTAAAGGCTTGACATAATACTGTCGATGTGATAAAAAAAGATAGCTTTTTGTCAAAGATTACGCCGAAGTCACAAAACGTTGAAAGTCTCTGAAATGAAACGTTATTCAAATGGTATTCAAAAATAATTGGTGATGTGAAAAGGACAATACGTTGCAATTACCAGCATTCAAGTATAATTTATTGGTTTACACCAGTTGTTTACTTTATTAAGACACGCTTGAAGTTGAAAACAATCATCAATATTATTTACAACTGTGAATACTTTTAGGTCATCGGCATATAGAAGGCAAGGCAAATCAATTTCGTCTGTTATGTCATTAATAAATATATTGAATAACAGGGGTCCAAGAATAGATCCCTGGGGAACTCCAGAGGTGGCAACAAATTCCATTGACTTGAATCCATTGAGGATAACGTACTGAGTCCTATTCATTAAATAAGACTGAAATAAGCGGAGTAGAGGATACGGGAGACCAATTTTATTTAATTTATCGAGAAGTAGCCTTTGATCGAGTCTCTCAAATGCCTTGGAAAAGTCCGTATATACAATATCTGTTTGACTATGCTCGTCCAAGGACTCAGAAATATACTAAGTGAAAAGATTTGTTGTAGTCGAAAGCCCTTTCATAAAACCATGTTGGTGAACAGAAATTTTGGTGTTAATTGAGTAATATATTCTGTTATACAGTAGGATTTCGACGACTTTGCAAAATTTGCAGATTACAGAGATTGGTCTGAAGTTCTGAATATCTAATTTGTTCCCTCCTTTATAAATTGGACACACTTTGGAATATTTCCATAAGTCTAGGAACTCACAATTTTTTAGTATTAAGTTGAAATTTAAGGTTAAGGGATATCCAAATATAATTGCGCTATCCTTCAATAAGAATGCCGGTATGGAATCAGGGCCCGTTGCCATTTTAGGCGTAATTCGATTTAAAGCCTGAATAACCTCGACTTCTGAGTATGAATTTATATTTACAACAAGGTTGTTCGGGCAGTCACTTTCAATGAAAATATTCCCGTTGTCCAATGAGGAGTACGTATAGAATTGACTAAAAAATTTCCCAAAAGCATTTAATACGTCATCAGGATCTTTTAATGAAACTCCATCCAAATATATTTCTTCCGAGACTTTTGTTGACACTTTTTTACTACTGATGAAGGTCCAAAATTTGTTGGGATCACTTTTTATTGTTCTTTCGGAATCTTTAACGAAGTTACTGTATGCTATATTAATATTGCACTTTATTTCATGTCCTATCTCGAGCTGACCGACGTACATTTTTTATTTTTTTTATTTGCTACAAGAGAAGAAATAAAAATTGCACGTTTTTTTCCAACCAGTTTTTTTGGCACGGTGGGGGAAAAATCCTTTTGGCCACTTGATGGCTTTACTATTAACGTTTAATTTCCGCCCGGCCAGAATGCGATAAAATGATTTAGGAAGGGAGCTAGAGGACGGCAAAGAAACTGTTTGAAAAAACGTGCAATTTTGATTCCGCTCACTAATCATTTGTTTGCGAAAAAAAAACATTTTATGCGAGTGTTATCTTGTAGCAAATAAACAAATTTAAAATGTACGTCAGTCTGATCGCGATAGGTCAATTACACGGGGAGTTATCAGCATGTGAAATATTTTCATTTTCCCCCTGTCCCACCCCTCCTAATTATTCCACCACTCCCAGACTCTGGCCCAACAGAATATCCACCTTTCATCACCCTTCTATTAAATAAAAGTTGGGTCCTCAACTCCACTCCTTCATGATAAAAATTAATTTTAATTTTTTAATTTGGGGTGAGCGTAGGTGCGTCTTTACTATGTACATACTTTGATATGCGATGTAAAGCAACGTCAGGCGTAGTTAGTAGTTGGATGGGTGACCGTTCCAACGAAGGCCGCGTCCTCGCCTCACACATCTTCCAGCGGCTTGTATATCAGTGTATGCGCGGAAGCTAGACAACTTAGGCGAGGGTTGTATAGGGGATATACCATCCTTCGGAGGGGATGTAAAGCCGCCGGTCCCTTGTCTATTAAATGTTAGGCAAGTAAAAGATCCCTACTCTTCTTAAGGGAAGAGGTTCGGCAAAATTCCTGGTTGGAGGTAACTCGTCTACAGGCGTCGGTGATAGGCCTCAGTAACGGAAATAGGTCGACGTTAAATAAATGTGTTAAAAAAAATAATAATAATTTTTGCACCTCGGGGTGGCGATATCTCGCGAATCAATGGTCTGACGTCGATGAGGTTGGGCGCAAAATTTGCTTACTTTCACGAGCTGTTCATTTTTGGTCTGAAGATTTTTTTCGTCAGATCAAAATCCGCCGAGTTATCTTCGAAAAACCATTTTCCCATACATTTAACATGTCATTCCCCCCTCCCCCCTTTGACTTCCTCCTCATGAATGTGTCGGAATGTTGGGGTAACCCAACTTTACTAATTGGCAAAAGAAATAATCACAATCGGACATATCCTTATTCGAGTCTGGTTTCCGTCCAGATCTGCCCCACTAATATAGAACATATAGATATTTCGCTATGTTGCCACCATGTATCAAAGAAACAACAAACTGTCAAGCTCTCATGCAGAACATCAGAAGTTGGACGATCTCTTATTAGTGTGAAAATCCTGCTTGAACAATTCCTAAGTAATATGTTTTCCTATACTTATCTTTGTTAATGAGCTTGTTAAAATATGAACCTACCTTCTTTGATTTGGTAAAAAGTTAGTGCCTTTGTTAGACGATAGACTAGAAAAGCCTCATTATAAAACAACGTAGTGTGCGATAAGGTAACCCCACAAAAAGGACAATAGCTATTATACCGAAATAAGGACTATAAGACTGCTTCCTCCAACCCTTTCCAGTAGCTGTGTACGTGACGTGGGTCTACTGAGGTCAAGGGTCACTGTGTCCACCAGGTGAAGCTCTAATTGAGATATAAACGTATCGAGCGCAAAGATTTATCATGCAACCTTCGTAAGGTCCGCCGAGCGTTCAGTCAGGCTAATTATTATTTAGGGGCTCACTGCGTCTTTTGTGAATTTTAGATTACGCCGAGTTTATTAGAGGTATAGTACGAGTATTAATCAAAGCGGTTTATAATGAATAAATTAGTGTAATGAGTGGGTTAACTTTTTTATCAATATTTTCTTTACTATCATTGTTACGTTTGATTTTGTCATGGCGAATATAAGTATTCACTTATCAGTAGCATTTCAGTTAATTATTTCTATTTAGTTGAGTATAAATTTAGTCATTAACATTACTTGTAATTTAAAATTTTAATAATCACATATTCAACAGTAGTTCAACACTAAATATATATAAAAGGATATAATTGTCATTTTAATTCACACATTAAATACAGCTTGCATTATTTGTTTTATTATTTGTATTTCGAATCCATTTTTCATTATTAATAAAATTGCAACAAACACCAGCCGAAAGACTGATCCTACTTAAAGGAGCTCTCCTGCATCGAAGCATTAGCGTTTTGATGGTAATATGCAATTATTACACTTAACGCGCCAGACTTGTAACTTGTAATTCAGCGCTCGGCGGGGCACATAGCCCGGAGAGTAGCTGTTGGTTGCAGTCTGGTTACGTTCCTTATAGTAAAATAAGGATTTATAGAGGAGTTTGCGACTAAAAATATTATATATTAATATCCCGCCCTCTAAAAACACATTTGAACTATTGGAAATATCGTCAGCTCTTGCTGGATTGAAAAATGCCCTCCACATGGGAAGAGTAAGTTAATATGTGCTTCATATCGATTAGATATTAATGGTTATTGTAACTTTTAGGCGGTCTATGCCGGATTATGCTGGTTTTTGTTTGGTCTTCGATATTGTAACTGTTAAACCTATGCTGGGTTACATCATGCTGATGGAACGAGATTTTGTACAGATGGAGTTCATAGTCTGAGGAGTTCGAGTTAAATATTTTATTTGGTTAGCCTGAAGAACAGTAATTAAGGGATATTTTTGGTATTTTTTTTAATAATATATTTGCTTCAATTTTAAGAGATAATTAGCAATTACTGGTATCAAGCTTGGAAAGGATGGTTCCACACAGCAGTCACACGTATATTACCTTACCACTCTTGGGATGATAAGCCATTCGTGTTTCAATATTTTTTTATTTGTAAAATTCATTTTTTTTATATTCTCTTGTTAAATGTTTTATATATGATAAACCCCACATTGGTTTATAAAGGTTGGCAACTGTAAGTAATTATTTTTAGTCTTGCAACTTAAATTTTGTTTTAACTATATTGTGTATCCACACATTTTATTAACCTAAAGTATATTTGATTATATTGGAAATATGAGAGTTAATTAAGGACTTATGTAAACTATGTTATGACCTATAATAACTCCATATTAAACGAACCACAAGTAATAGTTGACGCATTTGCTAATTACTTTCAAGAGTCATACTCCGCATCTACAAACTTTGCTTATGATATAAATAGCACTCATTGTAATACTAACAATTTATGCATTCCCTATATTACCGAAAATGACGTACTCAAGGCACTTAGAAAATTAAACCCAAAACCACTACAGGTCCTTATAGTATTCCGGCCTTTCTCCATAAAGATTGTGCCATTTTATTTGCAAAACCGCTAGCTAGTATTTTTAATTTGTCTATTAAAACTGCTACTTTTCCGGAAGTCTGGAACATATCTAGGATCTGTCCGGTATTCAATAAAAATGATAGATGTGCTATTGAAAACTATAGGCCAATAGTAATATTGTGCAATTTTAGTAAATTATTTGAAAACGTAATATACGATATTCTATTCTTTCCTATTATTTGGGTTTTCTACCACATGGACAGCGAGATTCGCAATAGAATTATCGCTGCATCTAGAACACTCTGGGGACTTAGAGAGAGAGTATTTGACAACCACGACCTTGCTTTGTCAACGAAAATGGCTGTCATTCCAACACTGCTATATGGATGTGAAAGCTGGGTCACACCGTCGTCATGTGAAAGAATTAGAACGTTTTTAGCAAATACACCTCCGAGGAATGATGAAAATCCGTTGGTTCCATCACATATCAAACGTGGAAGTACACAGGAGAGCAAACAGCCTTCCAATTGAGGTGCTTATTTCAAGAGCACGCCTAAGATGGGCAGGTCACGTTCATCGTATGCATGATAACCGCCTTCCTAAATGTACACTTTATGGTGAATTGCTAAGCGGTAGAAGACGGCGTGGCGGTCAACGAAAGAGGTTCAAACACGTTCTCCATGAAAATCTAAAATCCTGCGGTATTCCAGACGAGCAATGGGAACAACTTGCAGCGGACAGAACCGAATGGCGAGGGGTTGTGACCAGCTATCAAGGAAATGTTGCTGCAAGAAGGCCGAATCCAAGACCTAACCAGGTCTATGTTTGTCCTGACTGCGGTCGACATGTGCTCTCCCGAATTGGCCTCTATAGCCATAGTCGTGTGCACCGTAGCTGAATGAGAATTACAATAGACTACACCTTTTACTTGTTTTTTATTACACACAATCTATCGACTGAAAATTTTTTTTATACTCGGACTCGAGTAAAGGCTAATAATACTAATAATTATTATTATTATTGTCCTCTTCAAAAACAAATCACCGAATCTACAAAATAATAGAATTATTGGAAAAAGCCTCTGCGCCCGTGACGTTTACGCCAAAGGAATAGTCAGAGGTTATGTTTTGCAAATAATATAAATCGGAATAAACACAGAAATAATGTATTTTGCTGACGTTCCGGAAAGTGATCTCTAATTCTCTTTAAACACGTCAAATCTCAAATTTACCTCGATCAACACGGATTCATGCCAAATCGCTCTACCACCAGCAATTTGGTGTGCATTACTCAGTTCATAGCTGAACAGTTGCATGCTGGAGGCCAAGTAGATGCCATTTATACAGATTTTTCTAAAGCCTTCGACAGACTGGATCACAGAATTTTGCTGAACAAATTATCCGAATTTGGACTAACTGAGCAAACTTTTTTGAATCCTACTTGGTAAATAGACTACTAAATGTACAATACCGTGGATTTTGGTCTATGGATATCTCAGCGACATTAGGTGTTCCCCTAGGTTCTGTGCTTGGGCCATTGCTCTTTAACATTTTTGTAAATGATATCGTCATTGGCTAACACTGCAAAACATTACTTTATGCCGATGACCTAAAAAATTTTACATCTATGACTAGTGCAGAAGACTGTGTTGATTTGCAAAACGATCTTGTACAGCTATGGTCTTGGTGTAGCGTAAACAATTTACAGTTAAATATCCCAAAGTGTAGCTTTATGGCATACACTCGTGCGCAAAATTCAATAAAATTTATCTATACAATTAATGATGAACAACTGAAGAGCTGTGGTCATTTCAAAGATCTAGGAGTAATATTCGATCCAAAGTTATCTTTTATTACCCATATTGTTACTGTATAAACGGGCATTAGGCAATAATGATAACCAATTAAAAAAATAATTATTATTAATTGAAATTGCAACGCCGATGACTGCCCTAACCAGATTTGATTGGTTAGGGAAGAAGCTCTTGCTGGCTAGCTTCTTTTCGTGGTAATAACAAAAAAAAATAGTATTTATAGTGCCCCTTCCGGATACAGTTAATAAATTTTTTTTTGTGCGGAAGCGACACTGGCTAGCTCAGTGGGCGGTGGGGTGAGTAAGTGGTTTATTGGGTGATTAATGATAAATAACTTTCAACACCAAGTAAGAAAAATAAAATATATATACACATATACATAAATCTACTCAAATCTCACAGTGCACACTACACAATATAATAGGAAAATAAAGAAAATGCAGAACTTTTCAATTCAAAAGGAAATTATGAGCATAAAAATTTAATACCTTGAGTGATCACTCGGGTGTACAATTTTTTTTTTTTTTATACACCTAGTATTAGTAATTTAAATAATTTAGGTAGGTAACTTAGGAAATTACTAACCATACATATATGTAACAATTATTGTGATGGTAAGTGTAAACTTATCTGTATGATAAAGATGGCGGTATGCAAATGGCCGCTGTCAACGTCGAAGAGGGGAAAGATTTCTCAAACTGATGGCCGTCACGATGCTCCCTTGTAATGTCTCAACCTCTCAGAATTCTACACCAGGAAACCACAGAGCGAACACCACTCCACAATTTCAAAAGGGCTCTACCAGACCCAAGCAGTTACAAGGGCAGTCGGCCTCCAAGACAGTTTCAGACAACAACAGCTGTCTACAAATGGTAGAAACAATTTGGAGTGAAGATGGTAATACGAAAGCCAAGACACAAAGCCCTAAAAGGATAATACGGTTGTATATAGGCTGACATGATCTCCTTTTAAAATTACATAACCAGGACTATGAATTATTAATTGAATGATAAAAAAAAATGTAACTAATTTTAATTTTAATAATAAACACATGAAAATAATGATTTTATCATACCTGGGGGTGTTAGGCGGGCTTTTAAAAGTGATTGTCCTCAGCTTTGCCTCTAGTGAATATATTAAATGAATCCCAAAAAAAAAATGGATAAGTTGGTGGCTAACTTTCAAAATCCAAAACTCAATCGGCCACAACTTACTATCAGTGTAATTTTTCTTAATCCTTACACAGTAAGAAATTTCAACTCTTCAATTACACCAATTCCAATCTATCTCATTAGAAAGCAAAAAGGAAAGTGACGACCCCTAATAAAAAGACTACATACCTTTCTTTTTTTGCTGTTCCATAAAGTTCCATGCGCGATAGAAAAATATTAGAGTAAGTTAAAATATGAGATCATGCGCCTACATCGTAGAAAGGAACTATTTTAAAAGAATTTTCACGAGGAACCTCTTCCGTCACCGGGACAGGTATTCTTCTGAAATAATTTATAAATGACACTTCGTATAATAAGGAGGATTGACTACTACAATGCAATTTAAACTAGGCAACTGTGATGTCGATGGTCCAAAAGTGTACTATTTTGGTGATCAGAACTGGTACAGCAAGCAATATTTGCGATCGCAATAACGAATAACACGGCGATGTCAACCATGTGACCAGCTACTATACGCATCGCATCAACTTGACTATTGCTTTCTACTCTAGGTTTGTTTCGTAGCCCGAAACGTACAGAATTAACCTAATACTATCATATACGTGTAGACAGCCACAGTTTGTTTACGTACCTAACATTCATGATCATGAGGACCTCAGTTACCTCAATTTAAATCACAAGGTAGGTCGAGACAAATAAAACAAATCCTGATATTTTGATTGACGAAGTAGAACTATTTGTTCAAAATAAAGATATTATTTAGTCATAAATACACAATTTATTGCCCTTATATCGTGCCGCCAAAATATCCTGTAACAATATCAATCAAATCACCGCTAATTCCTTCAAAAATTTAGGCTACATTATCCGTAATTGTAAAGAATTTAACAAAAATACACTGAAACTTCTCTTTAATTCATTTGTAAGGTCAAGACTTGAATATGCTTCAATGATCTGGAGTCCTGGTTATGAAAATCATAAATATAGCATTGAAAAACCTCAGAGGCGTTTTCTTAAATACCTCTGGTTCAAAAGTTCTGGAAATTATCCAGAGAGAGATTTTCCACATTGTGACTTATTACATGGATTCAACACGAGTGATCTTCAACTATCACCCTCTTGTATTACTTTTTAAGATTTTAAATGGCACTGTTGACTGCCCTGAAATTCTTAGTTGCATTAGATTTCATGTTCCTAATTTGCAGACTCGCTCACATTCGTCTCTATTCTATTTTATTTGCTGTTATTTTCTCCCCTGCACCGTATGTGTTCCAACTATGATTCTTTATATAATAATATAGATATTTTTAATACTAGTATATCCAAAATGCGAAATGTGGTTCTCAATTCTGCACAACAACTGTAGCCTCTAAACTATTAGATTACAACTTTTAGGACTATACTAATCATAGATTTATTTTGTTAATTTTTATTATCATTCAATTGTTTACTTTTAGTTAAGTTATTTAGTTTTAGTTATTATTTAGTTTTCTATGTTTGTAAAATTCCTGCCCTATAATTGGATTTTTGTCTGGGCAGTCGTAACCAAAATAAACAAATAAACAAAATATGTGCAACTGCATCTGGTGTAAGTAATATTACCTGTTTTATTTCGTTTGTCAATTGAGCATTTTTTTCTAAATTAGAAATCCATAATTGTACATTTGTAGAATTATTATATTATTTTTATTATTAGCCGTTACTCGAGTCTGAGTATAAAAATGTTACAGTCGATAGATTGGGTACAATAAAAAACAAGTAAAAGGTGTAGTCTATTGTAATTCCCATTCATCTACGGTACACACGACTATGGCTATAGAGGCCAATTCGGGAGAGCACATGTCGACCGCAGTCAGGACAAACATAGACCTGGTTAGGTCTTGGATTCGGCCTTCTTGCAGCAACATTTCCTTGATAGCTGGTCACAACCCCTCGCCATTCGGTTCTGTCCGCTGCAAGTTGTTCCCATTGCTCGTCTGCAATACCGCAGGATTTTAAATTTTCATGGAGAGCGTCTTTGAACCTCTTTCGTTGTCCGCCACGCCTTCTTCTACCTCTTAGCAATTCACCATAAAGTGTACATTTAGGAAGGCGGTTATCATGCATACGATGAACGTGACCTGCCCATCTTAGGCGTGCTCTTGAAATAAGCACCTCAATTGGAAGGCCGTTTGCTCTCCTGAGTACTTCCACGTTTGATATGTGATGGAACCAACGGATTTTCATCATACTTCTGAGGTGTCTTTGCTGAAAACGTTCTAATTCTTTCACATGACGACGGTAAGTGACCTAGCTTTCACATCCATATAGCAGTGTTGGAATGACAACTGCTCTGTAGACAGCCATTTTCGTTGACAAAGCAAGGTCGTGGTTGTCAAATACTCTCTCTCTAAGTCCCCAGAGTGCTCTAGATGCAGCGTTAATTCTATTGCGAATCTCGCTGTCCATGTTTGCTTTGTCATTAACAACGTTGCCTAAGTAATTGAACTGATCCACCACTTCAAGAGAATTTCCGTTAAGTGTAATGTCTATTTGGCTCACTTGACGAGGAGTTGACATAATCTTAGTCTTTCCAATGTTGATTTTAAGTCCCAAGGAATCATAGCTCTGGGCATATACATCTAAAAGTTCTTGAAGCTCTTCCGGTGTAGAGGCTAAAAGTGCGCATCCGCATACTGGAGATCACAAATGAATCGTATGCGTGTCTTCGTGAAAGCTCTAAAGCGCCCTATGTTAAAGAGACCGCCATCAAAACGGTATCTGAGACCTATTCCTCTGATTGTCAGTTTGTTGTCAACAATAATTGTTAGAGCAGTGGTAAACAAATTAAAGAGTAGGGGTGCCAGGACACATCCCTGCCTAACTCCAGTGAGGGTTTGGAAAGGTTCGGTTGCCCCATTATTATACATAACCTGGGCGTTGTTGTTTGTATGTAGACTGCGACATACTTCCACAAATTTTTTAGGGATACCTAAGCGGAACATAATTTTCCAGAGCACTTCCCTCTCCACCGAGTCAAACGCCTTGGTTAAATCAATGAAGGCCATGTGAATTTCTCCTTGATGTTCGAGTGCTTTTTCTTGAAGCTGTTTAAGTGTGAAGATTAAATCCGATGTGCCTCGGTTTGGTCTAAAGCCACTCTGTGTTTCAGGAAGTAACTTTTCCATAACAGGTGTTAGCCTATTTGCCATCGCTTTAGTGAGTATCTTCCCTCCAACAGCCAGGAGAGCTATACCCCTGTAATTTCCACAGTCCGCAGCGCTGTCTTTGTTTTTGAAGAGGTTGATTAAAAGTGTATCACGAAACTCCTGCGGAGCTTGACCACTTTCCCACACGACATCAAACAGTTTTTTGAGGTAGGGTATGAGCTCTGATGACACAGCTTTAAAGATCTCAGCTGGGAGTGAGTCGGCGCCGGAAGATTTGTTATTTTTTAGCTGCCCAATGGCGGTTAAGATCTCTTCCGTTGTTAGTGGCTTACCTAATTCTTCGAAGGTGTCATATTGAGGGATAAGGTTTATAATATCGTGATCGGCTTGACTTTGCTGGTTAAGAATGTTAGAGTAGTGTTCTTTCCATCGGGCTCTTATTTCCTGGTCTTCTTTGAGGAGATTTCCATTTAAATCTTTAATAGGGCACATATTTTTCCGACTGGGGCCGTACACTGCTTTTACTCCTTGAAAGAAATTCCTGTAGTCGTGTGAATCGGCGTACCTTTGAATTTCTCTGGCCTTGCTTGCCCACCACTCGTTCTTTATTCTTCTGATTTCGCGTTGCGTTTCATACTTAGATTGGGTAAAAGCTTCTGCTTTTGATGAGTCGTAGGGGTGGTTGATAGCGTTTTGGAAGGCAATATGTTTGCGGTCAAGAAGTTCTTGTATAAAAGCTTCATTATCATTGAACCAGTCCTCCTGTTTTTTACTTGCTGCAGTGCCAAGAATTTCCTCACTCGCACTTTTTAAACTGTCTTTAATTTGTGTCCAGGTAGCAGCGACATCTACAGAATTAGTTTCTTCTAGTGCACTCAAATTCTCTTGAACTTTTTGCTTTAGCTGTTCGACGGTTTGTTGGTGACGCAATTTACTAATACAGAGACGGAGTCTACGTTTTACTTGAGTTCTTCGGTGTTTGGGTCTCATAACAATTTTCATTTTTTATATATTTATATATATATTTTTTTCATTATTATATTATCATATATATATATATATATATATATATATATATATTATATTTCATTATTATATATATATATATATTTTTTTTTTTTTTCATTATTATATACATTTTAACGTTACCTCCTAAAGATTAGATGTGCACTTTTATGTTCATGCTACTTATATATATTTGCATAAAACAAGTATTATACATAATTTTATTGTTCTGAGATTCCATCTATTCTAATTGAATAAAATTTTAACGCGATAAAGATTTGTTATTTCTGTTATAATTTGAACCACTTTTTTTATTGAACAGTAACTCTTAATATTTTTTTATTTTTTTTTAACCTAGGTCAACCACCGATAGGCCCAATTCACTTGTTGAACTCGGGAATCTGAGAGTAAAAGGATTATTAGCCCAGGTGGTAAGGTGATCAGAGTATCATCGGGACCTGAGGTTATCTTTGAGGTTACTAAAGCGGTAACAATTTGGCACCCAACGAATCATTACGTATTTTTTTTCAGCACCTGGAATAAATGACATAGACGTTAGTGCAGTAGCCAGAGAGCGTAGTGTGGCAAACATGCTTGGTCAAACTATGTCGTGCTCTGGGATCAATTTCCAGCATTGACACTGCCAATATCGGATAATGGATGAATGTTGAACGCGTTTTTTCAATTATGCAGCCCCCTTTCGGACGTTCTTGGATTTAAATTTGGGGGTTATCTACTTTTTCTTCCGCTCGATCGGACTCTTAGTTCCTTTGCTAAAGACAACACACAGCTACATTTTTTGTCTTTATTTTTTATAGCTAATCAACGTTTGAAGAAAAAATAATATATCTTATTCGGAGTAAAAGCCACTTTTACTCCTAATAAAATAATGTACCATTGTTGCGTTAAGATACTCCCTGGTTATTAATAGTTTCTTGGAGAAACATATTTTTTGTATTTCAGTGTGCTGGTACTACGTGTTATTTCATTATTATCTAAGTTCTCAGTTTATACAATTTCTATTTGATTTAAAGCAAAGGTTAAATTATTCCTAACATTTGGATAACATGCTGCAATGGACCCGAAATGTTTATCTTAGCTACAAAACGCCAAATAAAACAAGAAATTGCTGTGTATATTGTGTAATTTCTAAAAGGACTTCAAGTTGACGTTACTCAACAAGCGGATGTTTGCCTGCATTAACGCCCCACATCCTCAAAGTTAAACAGTCCGGCACAAGGGAGCATACACGAGCCACAGTCTGTCGGTTTTGCAGTGGAGGATATAAAGGATCGTTTTAGATGTTGCTCAGAACAAGTTGTTATGGAATATTATGGATTCAAATAACAGCAGCCAAGTTCGATAAGAATTTGCAGATGGCGGAATAATGTTTTGTTATTTTGATTAAGCAGGTCAGGTTATGAGATGTTCTGTAATAAAGGAAGAATAAATCAAAACGAGGGGATATTAGTTTAGATCACATATTTTTAAGAAATACAAAAACAAGCATGCTTAATTATCCCTTTGTATTAAAATCAAGTATAACAGACCATTATGCTACTATTTTATGTTTAACAGAATCTACAAATAATAAAAGGCAACAAAATAAAACTGAAGTACATAAAAAAATAAATTATAACAAACTGAAAGTTTACAAAAAGAAAACTGCAGACAAAGAATTAATGAACCTGATTCAGAAATAGCCACCAATAAATTCATAGCAAAATTTAGAGTTATCATTAATTCTTGTATAGTAGCGGAAAGCTTTAATCGAGAAGGGAGGTGCGAGGTAAGATGCTAGGGAGGCAGATTCGGACTTAACTATCTTGTGCATGTCTATTTAATTTCTTTATCACTGAAATCACTATAACTGTAATTTTCACATTCATAATCCCTCGATCGAATCATTTTTACAATAAATAAGTTACATGTCAGCAAAAAGACAAATATAAACTATTACGTATTAACACATTAATTGTAGGCAGTTGGCAAACAATACGAGCATGAGCTTCTCTCTCATTTTAATACACGCGACATAAAAGACGTAAGATGTGATGTGATAGAAATAGCTATGCGTTATGCACTGCCACTACCATCTCTATTCCCCACTACGTCTGTGATTGTTTCCATTTATTGTTTTCTATACTTCTATTACATATTTACCATATATAAGCAAAGTCACATGACTAACGCCTTGGATGACGCAAGGAATAATAATCAATGACAAAGAGATATAACCTAAAACAATTAGTATTAAAAAATAGCTTAGAAATCAAAAATAAGTATAAATTGTATAGAAATACAATAGCTAAATTATTAAAAAAAACTAAAAATAATTACTTCAAAAAACAATTCACTGGCGCTAAAACAAGTATAGATGTTAATTAAAGAAGCTACGAATGAAAATACTGGTGGAAAAGAAAATGAAATAGTTCAAATAAAAACAGATGATGGCAAAATTCTATTATATAATTTAGAAATTAGTAATGAATTTAATCCATATTTTACTGAAATTGGATATCAAATGGCCCAAGATATAAAAAACGAATCCCGAAGCATGCATTAGAGAAGGAGGTGCTCATATTGAGCATTTGTTATGAAATTTCATAAATCTTCATTTTTCCATGTCTCTAATTAGTTTTCTACAGGAAGATTTAAAATTTTGTGTTTTGTGTGTTCAAGATTTTTTGTTTTTATAAGTTTAGGTAAGTACTTACTACCTCATAGAGAAATAAATGTTGTTTTGTACATAATCCTCGTTTAATTTTTAAAAATTACTATTATTTGTGCGATTGAAAATCGCAATTTTATCGTTAAGTGCATTTATCTCGAAAACGATTCATATTACCGACATCAAACAAGTATATGTTTTTTACGTAAAAATGGCTCAAAAATTTGAAAATAGCCTTAAAATAAAAGAAAACATTCAGAATTTTTTTTTTCAAGTTATTAAGGCAATGGCTGCCTACCCCCGAGTCCCCAAGAATTTTATCTAAGATTCTAATACACTGACCTAACTGGATTGAAATAATATGATACTGATCCAAAAATGATTAAAATCGACTGAACAATAAAAAAGTTATCGCGAAAAATCGATTTGTAACCATCAACTTCAAGAGCGAATATCTTCGTAGTGGTACCTTGGGGGAACGAAGAATATACGAATTTTTGACCTTATCTTCACTAGTTCTACCCAAATTCGAGAGATTGCCCACCATTTTCGGGACACCCTGTAATTTGTTATGTAAAATCTGATTTTTTATTTCATGAACAGCGGGTTATCAGATAAAATGTTATACGCCACGCAGGAGGTAAATAAACCTACTTACCTCATTTGTTGTGTAATATACTATAAATGCCAATACAGTAGGTAGTTCAATTTTTTTATATCCAATATCCGAAAATGAAATAATAACAATAATAATAATTTTATTGGTGCTAATATACAACAAGTATTTACACATGTCAAATGTATAGGTATAAATGATCATAAGTAAATAAGCGGTGTACCTAAAGTATTATAAGTTAAAATAACACGTATCATAATATTGTAAATGGACAAAAAACAACAATCAAGTACAAAAAATGTACACAAATAAAATTAATATAGAACAAAATGAATTAGCACATAAAAATTCATCAAATGAATAAAACGCTTTTCCGAGAAGAAAACGTTTCACAGTTTCTCTAAACTTTTTACCGTTCAATTGTTTAATTTGGGAGGGCAATACATTATAAAATTTTATCCCATAATAGTTAATGCTATTCCTGGATTTTGTTAGTCGGAGAAAGTCTGGTAAAATTGAATTACCCTTCCTTGTGACATAATTATGTAATTGGCTGTGAGTTGCATATTTGCTCTCATTTTCTTTAATGTGCATTAGGCAATTGAGAATATAAATACAAGGCAGTGTGAGGATTTTTAGTTGTACAAATGTGTTTTTGCAGTCATCTCTATACTTGAGACCAGAAACCACACCAATTGCTCTTCTTGGTAGCGAGAAAACAGAACAGGCTGATGGCGCATGACCCCAGGCCAGAGTTACGTAAGTGACAGTGGTATGTATCAATCCATGATAAGCAGTTAAGAGGGTTCTTTGTGAGACGTTGTATGACAGGTTTCGTAGTAGATATATATTTTTTGAAATTTTGTTACAAACATAATTTGTTTGCGGTTCCCACGACAACTTTGTATCTAAGAAAACACCTAAGAATTTAGTTTCATTTCTGAATGTGGAGATCTCGTCACTTACGCTTCTTAGGCTAAATATTATCTTTTCAGTTTTAGACTGATTTAAACATAACTGATTTGCCAGGAACCATTTCTCAGCATTTGACTGTGGCGAATTTGCGTTATCTAATAATTCCATCATACTAGGAAAACCATTTGAGATAGTGGTGTCGTCAGCAAATAGTGTAAAATGACTATCAATCATTGAACTGGGCAAGTCATTAATATATATTAAAAATAATATGGGGCCAATTATAGATCCTTGAGGAACGCCATATTTTATAGGTAACAAAGCTGATTTTTCACTTTTGTTGGTAACGAATTGGTAACGATTGCTTAGGTAGGAATTAATTAGATTTCTACTATTTTCATCAAATCCGTAGAGCTTTAGTTTGTCTATAAGAATATCATGAGACACACAGTCAAAGGCCTTAGTGAGGTCCAAAAATTGCGAGTAAATGTATAATCCTTTTTCAAATCCGTTGGTAATGAAATCAGTTAGGGAGAGGATAGCTAAAGTGGTGGATTTATTGTTCCTGAAACCGAATTGGTGTTGATTGAAAAGATTGTTGAGCTCAAAATATTCCGTAATTTGTTTTCTTAGAGCCATCTCAAAAACCTTTGCTAGAAAAGGAATTATTGATATCGGGCGGTAATTCGAAGGATCATCCTTGGAATCTTTTTTATGTATGGGTACTACCTTGGCGACTTTTAGGTCGTCAGGAAAAACATTATTACGAATACATAGGTTAATCAAGTCAGTTAGAGGAAATAATATTAAATATTTTATTGTAATTAAGATTTTCATATTCATATTGTAGGCATCTTTACTGTTTGTCTTTTTTAAATTTGATATAATATCGCCAACTTCGTTATAACTAACTTCTCTAAAATGAAATTTATTAGTGGGAATTTGAAATTTTGATGGGTCTAAAAAGCTATTATACTTTGTATCATACTGTGGTAGACTTTCAATTATCTCATTTGCGATGTTTACAAAGTAATCGTTGAACTTATCGGGATGAATACTAGGATCCGAGTTATGTACATCAGTGGAATTTTTTCTATTTATCAATTTCCACATAGCCTTTTGGGGATTGTTAGCGCTGTTAATAAAATTATCGTGAGCTAACCTTTTAGCCTTATCTAACCCATTTCTATAGTTATACTTATAATTCTTAACTAACACTCTTAATTGTTCTGATGGACTAACTTTATAAATATCTTTTAGCAAGTGAAGATTTTCCCTTTTCTGCCTAAGGTCATCGCTAAACCAGTTTAGTTTATGAGTAGATACTGTATTTAGTAGTTTAGATTTAAAAATAAAAAATAATATAAAAAAATCTAAAAAATAACAGTGCTCCAGGAATCGTCACTATACAGATAAAAACAATAAAAAAAGTTTACAGTACATAATAAGGCCATTGGAGCATATCATAAATTTAATTTTTCAGCAAGGTATTATTACCCCAATATTTAAACAAGGAGACCGATCCAATTACAGGCCGATTTCTCGTATTAGCTACATTGCAAATATTATAGAAAAATGTATAAAGATTGGAATATTAGAGAATTTAAATTAATTTAAAATTATATCACGTTCCCAATCTGGTTTCAGAGAAGGATTATCAACAGTTGATGCCACCCATAACTTAACAAGTAAATTACATCAATCAATAAATGAAGATCAAAAACCATTAGCCATTTTTTAGACTTGGCAAAAGATACAGTTTCACATACAAAACTAATAAAAATACTAAACTCATACGGAATCAGAGGCATCTGTGGTGATTTGTTCAGGGATTATTTATCGAACAGACTGCAAGTAGCTATAAATTCAAGACATAATGAAGAAAGGATAATAAATTTAGAATTCCACAAGGAACAGTCTTAGGACTAATTTTTTTTCAACTATATATCAATGATTTGCGGAACTTAGATATTTATGGGCAAATTATCTCATATGCCGACGATCCAGCATTGGTGTTCTCTGGCAATTGTTGGAAAGGCATTAAAAATAAAGCGGAAATGGATCTGTATAAAGTAACAAAATTGCTCAAGCAAAATAAAACAAAACCAAAATTTATTACATTTTCGTTAAATATTGTGGGAAAATCAAATATAAAAAATTACAGATTAACCAGTGTAAAGATACAAAAAACTGTAATTGCTGCGTTAGTTATATAGAAGCTACAGACAGTATAAAATATTTGGGGATAGTTATTGACCAATTTTTGAACTGGGAAAAGCACACACAATTAATTAGCAAATAAGATGAGACGACTAATTTATAAGTTCTACCAATTAAGACAGTGTATGAGCACTAAATTATTAATAAATATGTATAAAGCTTTAATTGAATCTGAATCAACTTTATATCATATAAAAGTTGTACAAAGATATATAATTAAGTTAATTTTCAACAAATCAAAATTAAGCATTATTTGTAGAAACTGGTGTATTTGATTTGGATAGTCTATATATAATATCATCTCTAAATTTTATTCAGAAGAACAAAAACACTAACAGTAAAATAAATACCACATGACTACTCCACACGGTTAAAAGTGAATAAAAATTATGCTATGCTAAAACCGAATAAAACAGCTTTCCTTAAATTCATCGATTATAACGGTATGAAGTTATATAATACATTATCAAAAGAAATAAAAGAAAAATGTAAACATATATAAAAAGAAAATCGAAAGTTTTGTGCGTGAGAATATGAATCTTTTTAAGCGATTAACAAATAAATGAGAAACATACTCATGAATTCTGCAAAAAAAAGAAAAAAATATATTATATTAATAACATTTCGGTTATTCAATATTATTTACACATTTCTAATTATACAGGGTGTAACGCAACTTAACCGAAAAATCTTAACCATACATGCACCTTTAAATAAGAAGTCGATTTCTAAAAAAAAAAAAATTAATAAAAGTCCAACACAAAAAAAGATACAAATTGTTAAATTAATGGAAATGTTAAAATAACGTATTATTTCTATAAAAACTGTTGAAAGTTCTGTTCATTGACATTCAAGCACACCTGAACACGTCTAATCCAATTTTGTCACACTAGCTGAAGTGTTCTCCCTTCCTGCTGTTCCCGAAGACGCAGATTATGGGATGCAGCTGTTGTGATACGTTCACATAATACATCAAGATTGTCAACTTCGGTTTGGTAGACTTAATTTTTTAAACATCCCCACAAAAAGATGTCAAGAGGATTTAGATCCGGGGACCGCGGAGGCTAGCTTTAGGTCCACCCCGTCCGATCCAACGTATTCCGTTTAATTGCGTCAAGTAACCTCGGACTACTAAACGATAATTTGGGGGCGCACTATCATGTAAAAACCACATCCGACTTCGGACCTCCAAGGCCACATCTTCAAGAAGACCAGGAAGATCATTACGGAGAAACTGCAGATATTGCTGACTATCCATCTGATTTGGCAATATGAACGGACCAATGAGGCGTTCATCGATGTTCAAAATAATTCCGAACTACTAGATAAGGATTCTCAATGGTCCAAACGTGCATATTATGTAGATTGGTTATACCATTACGCGTAAAAATAGCTTCATCAGTAACCAAGACATCGACAAATTTTCATTAATTTGTAACTTTAACAATTTGTATCTTTTCTGTGTTGGGCTTTTATTACTTTTTTTTTTTCAAAAAACCGACTTCTTCTTTAAAGGTGCATGTATTGTTAAAATGTTTCGGACAAGTTGCGTTACATCCTGTATAAGTACATTTTGATATATTATGTAAGTAAATAAAGGCTAGCTGCAACTAATGTTATAAATTGTATTTATAATAATTATAAACAAATATGCACAAAACAAGCCCTCTGGGGGATTAGGTTCATTAATTTAAGTATCTTTTGTAAATGCATTTTGATTTGTGAATAAACGTTGTTTATTAGTATTATATTAAAGAACGTGCCTCATAAAATGTGTATGTATCTATAGCTTTTTAATTATAAGTTTTTCTTGTGAAAGGTGAAGGATTATGACCTCATCAATTCATAGGCCGCCAGCTAAAAGTGAAATAAATTGTATTTATCAATATTTGTATAGTGCCAGATTGAACAACAATAATTTTTAACTTATTATTATTGGAGACATGAATATAAGTATTAACTTTCAAAGTAGACTTGGTTCATGAGTACTTTAATATGATAAGCCAACAGGGATTTTCCCTATGAATCAACAAAGTCACACTTGAAAAGGAAAATAATATCTCATATTTCGATTATAATTTATTAAATCCTCTTTTATAATTATCCCTAACTATAGAAAGCATAAACATTAGTTCTATATTGGAGAATCTCATCTCTTGACAACAATGATTGAAAATGCCTAAAACGTTCACAGACTCGTAAATAATAGCCGCAAAAAGTTTCTTTAACGCCAAGCAACCCTATGCGGGAATCGATTGAAAGCTTCAGTCGGTGCAACTTCAATCGTCAAGTAGGATTTTATGTGCAAGGCCTGGTGTGGGAAAATGGATTCCGCTGACCACTACACAGTGAGTTGCAACGACGACTGAATTGAAGTAAAATTGAACGAAATCTTGTAAAACCAATCAATGCAATTACATAAAGCTGGTTACAGCCATTCTCATTAATTACGTACTCAAATAGTAATGGACTTTATAAATAGCCCAGGACGTTTAATTGCATCACAATAATAGTCAGGAAATGAATCTGGAAGTTAATTAATGAACGTGGTTAATGATAGAGCGAATATGGCGGAAGTAATAATATAAAAGATGGCTCATTTAAAAGAAAACATGAGTAATTCTTGAAAAATTATATATGATTGTATCAAATCTATATTATATACTCTCGAATTCGCAACTTTTTCCAAAAAATCACGAAATTAACGTCTACCACTCTGAAATGAAAAACTGCATAAATTGTGGTGGCTATAATTGTCAGGGGCGGATACAGCCTATTCCAAACGGGGGGGGGGGGCGATATGCAAAAAATTAAATTTATTCACTAGGGTTGAGGTTTGCAAACCAAATACAATATAAACAATTTTTCAAACATTAGACTAAAATATTAAAATCATAAAATATAAAATTATGTAAGAAAATTAATTTTTGTATTTTATTTTTTAGAACACTAATAAAATATATAAAATACAAAAAACATAAAATAAGAAATAATGAAACAAAATATTTTCTTTCTTTTTTCAAACGAAATATAAAAATCACAAAATAAAAGATTACAAAACAAAATCAAGTTTTCTTTTTGAGACGAAAAACTATTTATTACGTTATCTTCGTCGATAATAATATTTCTATGGATATGCATAAGAGCTAAACCCGTAAGACGCTTCTGGTCCATCCGACTTCTCAACCATGTTTTTAACCTCTTCAAAGAGGAAAAACTTCTTTCAGTATGTTTTCAATTTCTTAGCTAGAAGAAATATTGTGATAGGTAATTGTAGCGTACTTTCCCGCAATTAAGAATGTAAACATAATTTATAAATCTTAGAGCCTAGAGCAGACAGACAGTAAATACTGTAAGAAACAAGTACAATAGGCGACCGTAATTAAAAGGAAAGTTCGTTTATCACCTACCCCAACCTTGGGTACCGTACACAGGCATGATCCAAAACTGGACAGTTATATTTCTCTTCCCAAATAATTCACTTCGCAATTTGTAAATCTTTATATGTTAAGCTCAGCTCTGGTTAAGTAGTGTTAAATAAATACTTCCTTCTAAACAACAATTTTATTGGTTGCACAACGCAACAGTAATTAAATTTAAAAAAAATAAGATCTACTTTCAAGGAGGGGGGGCGGCGATCGTCCCTCCCCTGTATCCGCCCCTGATAACTGTACTAATGATTAATTGGATTGAATCTGCGGTAGGTTCTTGATGAAACATATTCAATAGAATAATTATAAGTATTCAAAAGAATAGTTACAATACGCACTTGGTTTATTGTTTCTAAGACTCTTTGATAATGGTCGCAAGGCCGAAACATATGTCAGACAAAACTGAACAAAACTTATGAAACAATAAACCAAGTGCATATTGTAACTATTCTTTTGAATATTTATAATTATTCTATTATACTAATAATGTTCCAGCAGATCAACTGCTTTGTTTATAACTTGAAAGGAGATGCTTTAATAGCCAAAGTCATTCATGAATGATCAACTTTAGTATTGCACATTTGAATATGTATAATATTCATTTGGTTACGCTTTGCAGAATATTCCGAGATCATATTTTTTGCATTTTAGTCCTTAGCAAAACTTTGCTAACTAAGAACAAAAATTTTAATGATATTGCATTACCAGGATATAATTTGTATCGTAAAGTAGCGAATTTTTATATTAAATTTTAGTGTAGAATTAGTGGGGTCGATCTGGCATTAAAAATGGCTTGAAACGGATTTGTTTTTTTCAATTTTTTTTTTGTGATGTTATGAAGTCGGATTCGGAAATTTTCCGGTCGAACTTTTCGAGAGGAGGAGGGGGGAATTTATATATAAAGATAGGAAAAATTATTTTGGATCGAAAAAGGGTTAAAGTGAAGAGCTCGCGAATGCACGTAAATTGAATTTTGACTCGTCGAAATCGGTCCAGCGGTTCTTGAGATATTGCGATTTGAAAGTACGGATTTGTACACGGATTTTTCGTTGCAGCGGGAACGTACCGAAAACCGTTTTCGCGTTCTTTTCGGGGAAGAAAGTGACGGCAACTTTTTTTCCTTCCACAGATAGACACTCAGGACCTAAGTACTGTGTCCAAATTTCAAGTCGCTAGGTTGATTAGAAGGCGAGGGGGAAGGGTAAACGTAAATGAAATTAAAACTTCTGTAACTTCCGCAATTTTTTCCGCATATCACGCAGCAAACGTGAGATTGTGTACTAATGTGTATTTTCAATTTTCGCCGTAAATAAACAATCGGTTGCGAAATCCAATTTATTGTTGTTATTATTTTTAGAAAAGTCATTTTTCGCCAGGAAGGAAAGAGGTGGGGGAGACTTTTTTCTGCCACCGAATGTGGAATTTTTTTCTCTTCGATTTGAGCCTCACCAGATTGCTATAGGATGATTAGGAGAGAAGAGGGGGGCCCGCAAAGTATTTGCCCTGTAGAAGGGTAAGGGAAGGGGTTAGGGACTTTGGGCCGGGTCCATTTTCAAGGATAATCAATTCTCTTTCAAGATATTTTTAGCCCGAAGTCCTAACTTCATTAGGGCCTGCACGCGCGCGTGATACATTTATAAAAACGAGCGCGGCGATTCAGCAGCCTTGCGGCGAGAGGCCGGGGGAGGAGTCTAGCACTCCCGCTTCTCTCACAAATACACCTTCCACTCCGCTCGTCCATTTTTATAAATGTATCACGCGCGCGCGCAGGCCCTAATGGAGTTAGAGCTTCGCGGTAAAAAAATTGATTGATTGCCCTTGTACATGAGCCCGGCCTGAAGTCCATAACCCTTTCCCTCACCCTTCTATAGGTCAGAAACTTTTCGAGCCCCCCTCTCCCCTACTAATCATCCGATCGCAATCTGGTCGGGCTCAAATCAAAGAGAAAATTTTTTTACATTCGATGGCGGAAAAAAGTTTCCCCTAACCCTTTCCCTCCTGGCGAAAATTGACTTTTTCTAAAAATAATAACAACAATAAACTGGTTATTTCGCAACCATTTGTTTACTTATAGCGAAAATTGAAAATACATTATCGGAACTCAAAGCAGGAACATTAGTACACAGTCTCACGTTTGCTGCGCGATTTGCGGAAAAAGTTGCGGAAGTTATATAAGTTTTAATTGTATTTACGATTACCCTTTCCCCTCTCCCCCCCTAATAAACATAGAGACTTGAAATTTGGACACAGTACTTAGGTTCTAAGTGTCTATTGGGTGAAGGAAAAAAAATCGCCGAGGTACTTTCTTTCCCAAAAAAGAAAAACGCAAAATCGGTACGTTCCCGCCGCAGCGAAAAATCCATATACAAATTCGCACTTTCAAATCGCAATATCTCAGGATCCGCTGGACTGATTTCGATGTTTCAAAATTCAGTTTATGCGCATTCATAAGCACTATATTTTATCCCTATACACTTTTTCTATCCGAATAAAACTAAGCGAGTTATGTCCGAGAAACTTATTTTCCCTATCTTTATATGTAAATTTCCCTCCCTTCCTCGTGAAAAGTTCGATCGGAAAATTTTCCGGATGATAGAGAGGTGTCCGTGAAAAAATTCGAAAAAACGAGTCTGTTTGCAAATCCAGATCGACCAGAACACTAAGAGTACCCCGTATATTTTTAAGCATCAAATAAATTTACTTTCATTGATGACCCAAATTATGTATCCAAAAATGTTAATTGTCCGTTGTGTTCGTTTTTGTCATTATAATTTATAAATGTACAATATTATATTATGTATAAGTATACATAATAGTATATATAATGAATTTAGGATATGTACATATTAGAATAGAAGGGAATGGAGTGGAGCGGAGCAGAGTAGAGTAGAGAAGAGTGGAGTAGAGTAGAGTAGAGTAGAGTAGAGTAGACTAGAGTAGAGTAGAGTAGAATAGAATGTGCAGGGAAATTTAATCAAAGCAAATCGAAATCAAACAAATCAAACACTCCACTGGCTCCCTTTCGAGCCTGTTCATGAACAGACCAATCACGGACTAGGACATAATTAACGCAGCAATAAAATTGAAAAACAAATTAACCTCCGGTGTCGACAACGTACCGAGTTTCATTGTTAAGGACTGTATCAATACTTTTGTAGCGCCCCTGTGTTTTTTTATTTAATCTTATTTTAGTAACAGGTACCTATCCAGATATATGGAAAACAACTAAACCATGTCCTATCCTCAAAACAGGAGATCCCTCCCTAGTAACAAACTACAGACCTATAGCTATCCTTTGCAATTTTGGCAAAATCCTAGAGATTATCATTTACGAAAATATATATTGTGAAATCAAAAGTCATATATCTCCATATCAGCATGGTTTTATGGAAAAAAGATCGATCACCTCAAACTTGACCTGTATTATACAGTATATCTCGGACAAAATGGACACACAAGGCCAAGTCGATGTTATCTCTATTGACATTCAAAAAGCTTTCGACAAAATCGAACACTTTCTACTCCTTTCTAAACTCAATGCAATTGGATTGTCAGATATCTTGCTATCCCTAATTGAATCCTATTTATTTAATAGAACACAATTCGTGGAATACGGTGGATATGATTCTCGCAACTTTTTTGCAACATCCGGAGTCCCTCAAGGATCCAACCTAGGGCTACTTTTATTGTTAGTATTTATTAATCATTTATCCCTCACTATGAGTTCTACACATTTATTTTTCGCGGACGATTTGAAAATTTACTCTGAAGTAAGTAAGCCAAACGACAGTTCTGACTTGCAAATAGCGTTAGACTCGGTTAACGAATGGTGCGAGAATAACTACTTAAAACTAAATACATCTAAATGTAAGATAATATCCTTCTACAATAACAAATGGCCAGTATTATTCGTATATACGATGAATGATACCGTTGTTGACCGATGTCCAAATTTTAAGGATCTTGGAGTAACATTCGATTCCAAGCTCAGTTTTTCTACTCATATAAGCACAATTGCTACTTCGGCTTCTAAAGTACTCAGGTATTGTATAAGGAACTGGGGCAGCTTTATGGATATCAACACTCTGACATTAATATACATATCATTTATACGAAGCAAACTTGAATATGCTTCTGTCATCTGGTCACCTGTTTATCAAAACTCTAAAATGCAAGTTGAGTCCGTACAAAGACGATTTCTTAAATATATATATTTCAAATCCAATGAGTCCTATCCTGTTAGGGGCTTTGATCACAATACACTACTAAATTCATTCAATTTTGACTCACTTGAACTTAGAAGAAATTGCACAGCACTACAATTAATTGTTATATAAAATACTGCATAACCAATTAGATTGTATTCACTTAGTAAATAGAATTAACTTTCATGTACCAAGGCAGAACGCTCGTCTGCACAATGCATTTTACCTCAATACCAGCAGAACTAACATGAAGGTTAAGTCTCCAATATTCAACATGTGCAAGATATTTAATGAAGTCGCTCATGTGCGACCTCAACTATGATACTCTAAACCACATTATTCATATGTACAAAGTTTCTTTTATGTATGTATTTTGTATGTATGCATGTATGTATTATGTAATCAAATGTAAATTAATGTAATTTTGTAAATTTTTATCTCATTATTGTTATTTTTATATATTTTGTTCATTATTTTCTGTAATTGGGTGTCAACCTGTTGAAACTAAACGTATTATTATGGACTTAAGCCGTGCACTTTCTCGGCCGAAGCCGGAAAAAATTCACCGACCCCTCGCGCGCGCCGTTGGGGTTCGGCTCTGTGGGGACCCGGGCCTGTCCCGGGCCCATTGCTGTTGGGGATCGGCTCGGTTAACGGGGATGAAATTCATCACGTCCCATTAATCCGGTGGATATTTCGGTTTTCTATCCTTCATCGTTCAAAAACTTTCTGGTAATATGGCATGTCTGGAGAATCACCGTCCTCTGGATAATCTTCACGAGGCCTTTAGGTAGATTAAGTTGCTCCAAATAACTCAAGAACTTCTTCGTCACCACGCCTGTAGCCGAAATTATGACCGGGATAATTCGAACCTCCTCTAATCTCCACACGTGTTTAAGTTCTATGGCCAAATTCTGATATTTGTTTCTCTTTTCCATCTCCGTTTTCTGCAGGTTGTTGGTTAGAGGGCATCCAATATCAATTATAGTGGCCTTCTTGTCTTTCTTTTTGATCACCAGGATGTCAGGGCGGTTGTGATCCAAGGTTCTATCAGACTGTATTGGTCTATCCCAGTACAGCAATGTTTCCTCGTTTTCTAAAACAGCTTGAGGTGTGTATTTATAGAAGGGCGGTGGATTAGTAATGAGTCCTAAGTTAAGTGCCAATTCTCTATGGATGATTTTCGCCACCTCGTTGTGCCTTCCCAAATACATTCCCGTAGCCAAAGCAGGGCAGCCTCCAGTGACATGTTCGATAGTTTCACCCGCTGCCTTACACTTTCTACACACATCGTTCACACCGGGGACTTTAAGAATGTACTTCTCATAATTTCTAGTACGGATAATGCTATCCTGAATGGCTGTTATGAATCCCTCAGTTTCTGGGTGTAACATTCCTTCCTTAAGCCATAGGAGCGATGTTTCCTTGTCGATCTCCGGATTGTTTAAGGCATTGGGATACTTTCCGTGGAGTACCTTGTCCTGCCATGCTGTTTGAATATCCTCGTTCGTTCGGATCATTATCTCGTGTTGTCGATCTTTGAGGTTTAACGGTGTATATCTGTTATCACTTTCCACTATTTTCCGAATGAGGACCCTGTCTGAATTGTAGAAATAGAGGCGCATGTTCTTCTCTTGCGTTCGGCACATCTTCTGAACGCTGCTTAATCCCCTGCCGCCTTGTGTTCTTGGCATGTATAGTCTTTCAACTGCGCTCTTTGGGTGATGCATTCGAAACTTTGTAAGTGTAGTTCTCGTCATTCTATCTAGGTCTTCCAGGTCTGTATCCGAGTACTTTAGTATTCCGAATGAGTATGCCAAACTAGGGACAGCATATGTATTGATCGCTGTTATCATGCTTCTAGCGTTGAGTTTAGTATTCAGGAGCTTATTTAAACGTTATTTGTATTTTTCCCTGAACTCCTTCTTTAGCTGGGTGTGGTCTATCCTTCTATTCTGCAGAATTCCAAGGTACTTGTAAGTTTCTTCTGGCAGCATTTGCTCAAAGTCACGGATATTCCCCGGCTGCTGCGTTAATTTTCCCTTTGTGACATGTACTTCGGCACACTTCTCCAGACCAAACTCCATACTGATATCATCGCTGAAGGTTTTGATTATTATTATTATTATTATTTTTTTTTTTTTTTTTTTTTTTTTACAAAAAACCAGTCACCTTACTCTGTGGCTCCGACCCTCACAGAGGGGAGCTGGTAATACCAGTAGCCACTCCCCACGCCCGTGGGGTGAGTGACTACCGGGTCCGTGAATCGTGTGCCCTGAGTAGACGTAATGAACCGAGGATGACAGCCTTCTGCATTCTGCCGACTAAGATCTCTGCCGAATCTCGGCATGCCGGTATGATCTTTAATTCTGAAAGCAGCGTCTGTCTCATTCCACCGAGGGCTCCTATAATCAGTACCACTATTTTAACAGAATGGCCTGGATAAAGCCTGCGGAGTTCGAAGAGCAAATCTCGATATTTTGTCCGTTATTCCTCCTCTTTCAAGACAATGTTGCTCTCAGCGGGAGCCGAGAATTCCACGACATACATTGTCTTGAGTTGGTGGTCGAGGAGTACTATGTCAGGCTTGTTGGCTTGTATTTGCCTGACGGTGGGAAACGAGTAGTTCCAATAAATTAGGCACTTCTCATTCCCCACAACGGACTCAATATCCCCCGGAACGTAAGGCAGCACTGGTGTTTCGTCTATCCCATACGAGTGCCTTAGATGATAGTAAAGCACTCGTAATGCTGCGTTGTGTCTATGAATATAGGCCGAGACTGCGTATGTCGGGCAAGCCGACAGTAAGTGCATTACAGTCTCCGGCGCCCTGCGGCAGGCCCTGCAGCTGATATCAGGGACCTCCATACCCATGACACGACGTCGATAGACGAGAGTGTTAAATACACCATCCTGGCAAGCCATTATGAATCCCTCGGTCTCAGACTTCAGCCCAGCTGACCTTAAGAAGGCGAAGGTCAGCCTTTCGGATAAGCCGAGGTCTTCTATATTTTTATAGAAGACCCCGTGCAATGGCTTATCCTTATGGAGCTGCAGAAGGATGTTGTGTTCTGCAGCTCTAATGTGGGCTTTTAGTCGAACGGGTTCCAACTCGGTGACAGAGTCGGGGTTTACCCGCTCGACGTCGAAGATGAGACCAAGTTCATCGGCTGCTCTCCGTGCTGCCTTAAAGAGAAAAGCTCCTACCTCTGCATTTTCATGGTCTCGGACCATGCAGAGGAGGGGATCCGAACTCCTGATGACCTTACATGCTCCATCCAGAACCATCCTGCTATGGAGACTCTCCAAGCTCAAGAGTCCACGGCCTCCCCGATGTCGTGGGAGATATAACCGTGGAACGGACGATTTAGGATGCAAGCTCCTATTGAGATGCATCTTCTTGCGGGTTACTACATCGAGTTGACGCAGCTCTTCTCTAGTCCACTTCACTACTCCGAAAGAGTAGAGAAGGACCGGAACGGCAAGCATATTTGTAGCAGACACCTTGTTCTTCCCCGACAGTTCTGAAGACCAGATCTGTCGGAGTAGGTGCTGATACTTGCCGCGGAGAGCGTTTTTCACTACACTCACTTCTTGGGTGGAGCGTTGCTCGACACCCAAGTAAGTGTACGACTCTCCGGCATCTAGATGGTGTAAGATGCTTCCGTCCACGAGCTGCGCGTCCTCTCCATAGTCACCGCATCGTCCTCTCTTGAGATGGATCAGTGCGCATTTGTCCAACCCGAACTGCATACCGACAGCCTGCGTGTACTCCTGTACCACCCTAAGGGACTGTTGGAGATCCCTCTCTCCAGAGGCATAAAGTTTAAGGTCATCCATATAAAATAGATGGGTGACCTTATGCATCCTGTCGCCGGGGGTACCGCAGTTGTAGCCACGGGTTTTCCGGAGCGAGACGGATAATGGCAGTAGTGAGATGCAAAACAGAAGGGGGCTGAGGGAATCTCCCTGAAATACTCCTCTTCTGAATGTCACCGACTCTGTTTGGACTCTATCGTTACCCGATGTTATGGTAAAGCGAGTCCTCCAGAGCGGCATCAGTTCTTCAATACATCTCACTACGGGACCGGGTACCACAAGACATCGGAGCAAGTGAACAATGAGCTCATGTGATGTCATGTCAAATGCCTTGCGGTAGTCGATCCAGGCCATAGAGAGGTTCCGCTTATACTGCATGGAGTCCTGCGTGATACATCTATCGATCAGCAGGTTCTCCTTGCAGCCAGCGACACCTCTCTTCGACCCTCGTTGCTCATATATCCGTTCGTAAACCGGTTCGTCTGCGCGGAGCACCCGCATGTACAAAATGCGTGTAAACACCTTGTAACATGCGTTTAGACAGGTTATCGGTCTGTAGTTCTTTGGGTTAGACAAATCTCCGTTCTTGGGGATCAGCACTGTCCGCCCCTCAACAACCCAAGAAGGGATTTGCTGCTCCCCATTTAACCAGGAATTAAAAATTCTGGCCAAATGGTGGTGGGTGCTCGATAACTTTTTCCACCAAAAGTTATTTATCCCATCGGGACCTGGAGCAGCAAAGTTCTTAGAGCCCTCAAGAGCCCTACGAACCTCTTCTGGGGTTATTGGTTCGCACACTTCCTGTGGTTGCTGAAGCCTTTGACAAAAGGCTTCAAAGTGTGCAAGGGCAGGAGAATCTCGGTTGAGTGGAAGCCTCTCCTCGTATAGCGTTTTCCAGAAGTTCTCCACCTGATCTGCAGTCGGCGGATTGTCTACAACACGCGGAGGCGGTTGGAAAAGGTGCGAGGGCTTCTCGCGGAACAGTTTATTTTCCGCAAGCCCTCTCGCCCGCCTCACTAGTGATTTTTTACAAGTCACTAGCATCCGTATCCTGTCGAGACAGTGCTGTTTGGTGGTTCGCAGCACTGCCTCATTGAGTGTGTGATGGACGCGTCTTAGGTTGGCGGCTAATCGACGCACTTTAGGCGTGAACGGCCTGTTGGCCGCCATATAGTCCATCACACATTGGATACGGGATGCGTGTTGCCTCGCCGACCGGATCTTGGCTTCCATCTTTTGTATGCGCCGCTGCGCTCTCTCCTGTGGGGAAGAGGTATTTCGCCTCTCCACCTGAGAAGAGCGTTGAGCAGCGGCATACACGGCACAATTTATGTGCCAGATGTCAGCCTCTTCTGGTAGTGCTGTACGAAGTTCAGCGTCCACTCTGGCCAGGTCTTGTGGCCCGGGGGTTTTCAGATGGTGTAACCCCCTTCTGGTACTGAGGCCCTCTGGTATTGGCGGAACGAGGAGTGCTACGTCCTCAACCGGTGATTGTGGCGGCTCTTCGGCCACCTCATTCACCGGTCCAGGAGCAGCCCTCACGTAGCCCCTACTACGAAGGTGGGATACATAGTCACGCAGATTTTGTGGCGTGAAGGCGCTATGCTCTGGTAGCCTCTCACACCACAGAGCACGCATCCGCGCCATGTATCCCCTCCGCGCGGGCTCACTGCTTTCATAGCAATGCAGAAGTTCATCTCTCAGTTCATCTGTCCACTCAAAGCGTCCTTGGACATTGCCAATTTCGTCAACGGGCGGTCCGTCCGGTTGGGCCCCACCACCTTGCCCTTGACCCCTATCCGCACGGGGTCGATCGTGGGGGCCCTGTCTTCGGCCTGCCGGAACCAAAGTTTAGGGTCTGTGGGTGGTTAGCCCAGCAGACCCACGACCGACACCAGAGGGGAAGACGCTTTCCCCTCCCGGGTGCACTAGGGCTGCCGGTTCGGTTTTGCACCCCAGCTGGAGTAAGTGGTGGCGCTACTCACCAAAGGCTTGATAGATGGAAGTCAGCCCCTCCTGCTATTTATTATTTTTTTTTTTTTTTTTTTTTTTTTTTTACAAAAAACCAGTCACCCTACTCTGTGGCTCCGACCCTCACAGAGGGGAGCTGGTAATACCAATAGCCACTCCACACGCCCGTGGGGTGAGTGACTACCGGGTCCGCGAATCGTGTGCCCTGAGTAGACGTAATGAACCGAGGATGACAGCCTTCTGCATTCTGCCGGCTAAGATCTCTGCCGAATCTCGGCATGCCGGTATAATCTTTAGTTCTGAAAGCAGCGTCTGTCTCATTCCACCGAGGGCTCCTATAATCAGTACCACTATTTTAACAGAATGGCCTGGATAAAGCCTGCGGAGTTCGAAGAGCAAATCTCGATATTTTGTCCGTTTTTCCTCCTCTTTCAAGACAATGTTGCTCTCAGCGGGAGCCGAGAATTCCACGACGTACATTGTCTTGAGTTGGTGGTCGAGGAGTACTATGTCAGGCTTGTTGGCTTGTATTTGCCTGACGGTGGGAAACGAGTAGTTCCAATAAATTAGGCACTTCTCATTCCCCACAACGGACTCAATATCCCCCGGAACGTAAGGCAGCACTGGTGTTTCGTCTATCCCATACGAGTGCCTTAGATGATAGTAAAGCACTCGTAATGCTGCGTTGTGTCTATGAATATAGGCCGAGACTGCGTATGTCGGGCAAGCCGACAGTAAGTGCATTACAGTCTCCGGCGCCCTGCGGCAGGCCCTGCAGCTGACATCAGGGACCTCCATACCCATGACACGACGTCGATAGACGAGAGTGTTAAATACACCATCCTGGCAAGCCATTATGAATCCCTCGGTCTCAGACTTCAGCCCAGCTGACCTTAAGAAGGCGAAGGTCAGCCTTTCGGATAAGCCGAGGTCTTCTATATTTTTATAGAAGATCCCGTGCAATGGCTTATCCTTATGGAGCTGCAGAAGGATGTTGTGTTCTGCAGCTCTAATGTGGGCTTTTAGTCGAACGGGTTCCAACTCGGTGACAGAGTCGGGGTTTACCCGCTCGACGTCGAAGATGAGACCAAGTTCATCGGCTGCTCTCCGTGCTGCCTTAAAGAGAAAAGCTCCTACCTCTGCATTTTCATGGTCTCGGACCATGCAGAGGAGGGGATCCGAACTCCTGATGACCTTACATGCTCCCTCCAGAACCATCCTGCTATGGAGACTCTCCAAGCTCAAGAGTCCACGGCCTCCCCGATGTCGTGGGAGATATAACCGTGGGACGGACGATTTAGGATGCAAGCTCCTATTGAGATGCATCTTCTTGCGGGTTACTACATCGAGTTGACGCAGCTCTTCTCTAGTCCACTTCACTACTCCGAAAGAGTAGAAAAGGATCGGAACGGCAAGCATATTTGTAGCAGACACCTTGTTCTTCCCCGACAGTTCTGAAGACCAGATCTGTCGGAGTAGGTGCTGATACTTGCCGCGGAGAGCGTTTTTCACTACACTCACTTCTTGGGTGGAGCGTTGCTCGACACCCAAGTAAGTGTACGACTCTCCGGCATCTAGATGGTGTAAGATGCTTCCGTCCACGAGCTGCGCGTCCTCTCCATAGTCACCGCATCGTCCTCTCTTGAGATGGATCAGTGCGCATTTGTCCAACCCGAACTGCATACCGACAGCCTGCGTATACTCCTGTACCACCCTAAGGGACTGTTGGAGATCCCTCTCTCCAGAGGCATACAGTTTAAGGTCATCCATATAAAATAGATGGGTGACCTTATGCCTCCTGTCGCCGGGGGTACCGCAGTTGTAGCCACGGGTTTTCCGGAGCGAGACGGATAATGGCAGTAGTGAGATGCAAAACAGAAGGGGGCTGAGGGAATCTCCCTGAAATACTCCTCTTCTGAATGTTACCGACTCTGTTTGGACTCTATCGTTACCCGATGTTATGGTAAAGCGAGTCCTCCAGAGCGGCATCAGTTCTTCAATACATCTCACTACGGGACCGGGTACCACAAGACATCGGAGCAAGTGAACAATGAGCTCATGCGATGTCATGTCGAATGCCTTGCGGTAGTCGATCCAGGCCATAGAGAGGTTCCGCTTATACTGCATGGAGTCCTGCGTGACACATCTGTCAATCAACAGGTTCTCCTTGCAGCCAGCGACACCTCTCTTCGACCCTCGTTGCTCATATATCCGTTCGTAAACCGGTTCAACTGCGTGGAGCACCCGCATGTACAAAATGCGTGTAAACACCTTGTAACATGCGTTTAGACAGGTTATCGATCTGTAATTCTTTGGGTTGGACAAATCTCCGTTCTTGGGGATCAGCACTGTCCGCCCCTCAACAACCCAAGAAGGGATTTGCTGCTCCCCATTTAACCAGGAATTAAAAATTCTGGCCAAATGGTGGTGGGTGCTCGATAACTTTTTCCACCAAAAGTTATTTATCCCATCGGGACCTGGAGCAGCAAAGTTCTTAGAACCATCAAGAGCCCTACGAACCTCTTCTGGGGTTATTGGTTCGCACACTTCCTGTGGTTGCTGAAGCCTTTGACAAAAGGCTTCAAAGTGTGCAAGGGCCGGAGAATCTCGGTTGAGTGGAAGCCTCTCCTCGTACAGCGTTTTCCAGAAGTTCTCCACCTGATCTGCAGTCGGCGGATTGTCTACAACACGCGGAGGCGGTTGGAAAAGGCGCGAGGGCTTCTCGCGGAACAGTTTATTTTCCGCAAGCCCCCTCGCCCGCCTCACTAATGACTTTTTGCAAGTCACTAGCATCCCTATCCTGTCGAGACAGTGCTGTTTGGTGGTTCGCAGCACTGCCTCATTGAGTGTGTGATGGACGCGTCTTAAGTTGGCGGCTAATCGACGCACTTTAGGCGTGAACGGCCTGTTGGCCGCCATATAGTCCATCACACATTGGATACGGGATGCGTGTTGCCTCGCCGACTGGATCTTGGCTTCCATCTTTTGTATGCGCCGCTGCGCTCTCACCTGTGGGGAAGAGGTATTTCGCCTCTCCACCTGAGACGAGCGTTGAGCAGCGGCATACACGGCACAATTTATGTGCCAGATGTCAGCCTCTTCTGGTAGCGCTGTACGAAGTTCAGCGTCCACTCTGGCCAGGTCTTGTGGCCCGGGGGTTTTCAGACGGTGTAACCCCCTTCTGGTACTGAGGCCCTCTGGTATTGGCGGAACGAGGAGAGCCACGTCCTCAACCGGTGAATGTGGCGGCTCTTCGGCCACCTCATTCAGGAGCAGCCCTCACGTAGCCCCTACGTAGCCCTGCAGGCCCACGACCGACACCAGAGGGGAAGATGCTTTCCCCTCCCGGGTGCACTAGGGCTGCCGGTTCGGTTTTGCACCCCTAGCTGGAGTAAGTGGTGGCGCTACTCACCAAAGGCTTAATAGATGGAAGTCAGCCCCTCCTGCTATTTATTATTATTATTATTATTATTATTTTTTTTTTTTTATTTTTATTTTTTTTTTTTTAAGTAAAACCAGTCGTCCTTCTCCCTGCCTCCGATACCAGAGAGGGTACGCTGGGAGCGCCAGTAACCACTCTCTACACCGTAGAGTCAGTGATCACTGGTTCCGTGACTCGTGTGCCCTGAGCAGACGCAATGAACCAAGAATGACAGCCTTCTGCATTCTCCCGGCTAGGACTTCTGCCGATTGTCGGCATGCCGGTATGATGTTCAATTCTGAAAGCAGCGTGTGTCTCGTTCCACCGAGAGCTCCTATAATCAGCACCACCAGCTTGACAGTATGGTCTGGATACAGTCTGCGGAGTTCGAAGAGTAGGTCTCGATATTTTGTCCGCTTTTCTTCCTCCTTCAAGACAATGTTGTTCTCCGCGGGAGCCGAGAACTCTATGACGAACATTGTCTTGAGTTGGTGGTCTATGAGGACTATGTCAGGCTTGTTTGCCTGTATTTGCCTGACCGTGGGAAACGAGTAGTTCCAATAAATTAGACACCTCTCATTCCCCACAACGGACTCAATATCCCCCGGAGCATAAGGCAGCACTGGTGTCTCGTCTATCTCATACGAGTGCCTCAGATGGTAGTAAAGCACTCGTAGTGCTCCGTCGTGCCTTTGGATATAGGCGGAGACTGCATATGTCGGGCAGGCCGACAACAAGTGCATAAGCGTCTCCGGCGCTCTGCGGCAGGCCCTGCAGCTGACGTCAGCGACCTCCACACCCATGACACGACTTCGATAGACGAGGGTGTTGAATACACCGTCCTGGCAAGCCAATATAAATCCCTCGGTCTCAGACTTCAGCCCGGCTGATCTTAAGAAGGCGAAGGTCAGCCTTTCGGATAAGCCAAGTTCTTCTATATTTCTATAGAAGACACCATGCAGTGGCTTATCCGAATGGAGCTGCAGAAAGATGGTTTGTTCCGCAGCTTTTATTTGGGCTTTCCGCCGAGCGGGTTCCAACTCGGTGACAGAGTCGGGATTATCCCGCTCAACGTCGAAGATGAGACCGAGTTCATCGGCTGCTCTGCGTGCTGCCTTAAACAGAAAAGCTCCTACCCCTGCGTTTTCATGGTCTCGGACCATGCAGAGGAGGGGATCCGAACTCCTGACGACCTTACAGGCTCCATCCAGCACCATCCTGCTGTGTAGACTCTCCAAGCTCAAGAGTCCACGGCCTCCCCGATGGCGTGGGAGATATAACCGTGGAACGGACGATTTAGGATGCAGGCTCCTATTGAGGTGCATCTTTCTCCGGGTTCCTACATCGAGTTGACGCAGCTCCTCTCGAGTCCACTTCACTACTCCAAAGGAGTAGAGAAGGATCGGAACGGCAAGCATATTAGTAGCAGACACCTTGTTCTTCCCCGACAGTTCTGAAGACCAGATCTGTCGGAGTCGGTGCTGATACTTGCCGCGGAGAGCGTTTTTCACTACACCCACTTCTTGGGTGGAGCGTTGCTCGACACCCAAGTAAGTGTACGACTCTCCGGCATCTAGGCGGTGTAGGATGCTTCCGTCTACGAGCTGCGCGTCCTCGCCGTAGTCCCCACATCGTCCTCTCTTGAGATGGACCAGTGCACATTTGTCCAATCCGAACTGCATACCGACAGCCTGCGTGTACTCCTGTACCACCCTAAGGGATTGTTGGAGATCCCTTTCTCCGGAGGCATAAAGTTTAAGGTCATCCATATAAAACAAATGGGTGACCTTATGCCTCCTGTCGCCGGGGGTACCACAGTTGTAACCGCGGGATTTCCGGAGCGAGACGGATAATGGCAGTAGCGAGATGCAAAACAAAAGGGGGCTGAGGGAATCTCCCTGAAATACTCCCCTTTTGAACGTTACCGGCTCTGTTTGGACTCTATCATTACCAGATGTTATGGTAAAGCGAGTCCTCCAGAGCGGCATCAGATCTTCAATGCATCTCACTACGGGACCGGCGACCGCAAGACATCGGAGCAAGTGTACAATAAGCTCATGAGATGTCATGTCAAATGCCTTGCGGTAATCGATCCAGGCCATGGAGAGATTCCGCTTATACTGCACGGAGTCCTGCGTGACACATCTGTCAATCAACAAGTTCTCCTTGCAGCCAGCGACATCTCTCTTCGATCCTCGTTGCTCATATATCCGTTCGTAAACTGGGTTAACTGCTTGGAGTACCCGCATGTACAAGATGCGTGTGAACACCTTGTAACATGCGTTTAAACAGGCTATCGGCCTATAGTTCTTTGGGTTGGACAAATCTCCGTTCTTGGGGATCAGCACTGTCCGCCCCTCAACAACCCAAGAAGGAATTTGCTGCTCCCCATTTAGCCAAGAATTAAAAATTCTGGCCAAATGGTGGTGGGTACTGGTTAACTTTTTCCACCAAAAGTTATTAATCCCATCGGGACCTGGAGCAGCAAAATTCTTAGAGCCTTCAAGAGCTCTTCGAACCTCTTCTGGGGTTATTGGTTGGCACACCTCCTGTTGTAGATGAAGCCTTTGGCAAAAGGCTTCAAAGTGTGCCAGGGCCGGAGAGTCTCTGTTAAGCGGAAGCCTCTGTTCGTACAACGTTTTCCAGAAAATTTCCACCTGATCGACGGTCGGTGGATTGTCGGCAACACGCTGAGGCGGTTCGAATAGGCGCGAAGGCTTTTGGCGAAAAAGGTTATTTTCCGCCAGCCCCCTCGCCCGCCTCACTAGTGACTTTTTGCAAGCCACTAGCATCCGTATCCTATCGAGGCAGTGCTGTTTGGTGGTTTGTAGCACTGCCCCGTTGAGTGTGTGATGGGCGCGTCTTAAATTGGCGGCTATACGTCGAGCTTTAGGCGTGAAAGGCCTATTGGCCGCCATGTAGTCCATCACACATTGGACACGGGATGCGTGTTGTCTCGCCGACCGGATTTTTGCCTCCATCTTTTGTATGCGCCGCTGCGCTCTCTCCTGTGGGGAAGAGGTATTTCGCCTCTCCACCTGAGACGAGCGTTGAGCAGCGGCATACACGGCACAATTTATGTGCCAGATGTCAGCATCTTCCGGTAGCGCTGTACGAAGTTCAGCGTCCACTCTGGCCAGGTCTTGTGGCCCGGGGGTTTTCAGATGGTGTAACCCCCTTCTGGTACTGAGGCCCTCTGGTATTGGCGGAACGAGGAGAGCTACGTCCTCAACCGGTGAATGTGGCGGCTCTTCCGCCGCCTCATTTACCGGTCCAGGAGCAGCCCTCACGTAGCCCCTACTACGAAGGTGGGATACATAGTCACGCAGATTTTGTGGCGTGAAGGCGCTATGCTCTGGAAGCCTCTCACACCACAGAGCATGCATCCGCGCCATGTACCCCCTTCGCGCGGGCTCACTGCTTTCATAACACTGCAGAAGCTCATCCCTCAGTTCATCCGTCCACTCAAAGCGTCCATGAACATTGCGTAAGTCGTCAACGGGCGGTCTATCCGGTTGGGCCCCACCACCTTGCCCTTGACCCCTATCCGAACGGGGTCGATCGTGGGGGCCCTCTCTTCGGCCTGCCGGAACCAAAGGTTAGAGCCTGTGGGTGGTTAGCCCAGCAGACCCACGACCGACACCAGAGGGGAAAATGCTTTCCCCTCCCGGGTGCACTAGGGCTGCCGGTTCGGTTTTGCACCCCTAGCTGGAGTAAGTGGTGGCGCTACTCACCAAAGGCTTAATAGATGAAAGTTAGCCCCTCCTGCTGATTTATTATTATTATTATTATTTTTTTTTTTTTTTTTTTTTTTTTTTTTTTTTTTTTTTTACAAAAAACCAGTCACCCTACTCTGTGGCTCCGACCCTCACAGAGGGGAGCTGGTAATACCAATAGCCACTCCCCACGCCCGTGGGGTGAGTGACTACCGGGTCCGCGAATCGTGTGCCCTGAGTAGACGTAATGAACCGAGGATGACAGCCTTCTGCATTCTGCCGGCTAAGATCTCTGCCGAATCTCGGCATGCCGGTATGATCTTTAGTTCTGAAAGCAGCGTCTGTCTCATTCCACCGAGGGCTCCTATAATCAGTACCACTATTTTAACAGAATGGCCTGGATAAAGCCTGCGGAGTTCGAAGAGCAAATCTCGATATTTTGTCCGTTTTTCCTCCTCTTTCAAGACAATGTTGCTCTCAGCGGGAGCTGAGAATTCCACGACATACATTGTCTTGAGTTGGTGGTCGAGGAGTACTATGTCAGGCTTGTTGGCTTGTATTTGCCTGACGGTGGGAAACGAGTAGTTCCAATAAATTAGGCACTTCTCATTCCCCACAACGGACTCAATATCCCCCGGAACGTAAGGCAGCACTGGTGTTTCGTCTATCCCATACGAGTGCCTTAGATGATAGTAAAGCACTCGTAATGCTGCGTTGTGTCTATGAATATAGGCCGAGACTGCGTAAGTCGGGCAAGCCGACAGTAAGTGCATTACAGTCTCCGGCGCCCTGCGGCAGGCCCTGCAGCTGACATCAGGGACCTCCATATCCATGACACGACGTCGATAGACGAGAGTGTTAAATACACCATCCTGGCAAGCCATTATGAATCCCTCGGTCTCAGACTTCAGCCCAGCTGACCTTAAGAAGGCGAAGGTCAGCCTTTCGGATAAGCCGAGGTCTTCTATATTTTTATAGAAGATCCCGTGCAATGGCTTATCCTTATGGAGCTGCAGAAGGATGTTGTGTTCTGCAGCTCTAATGTGGGCTTTTAGTCGAACGGGTTCCAACTCGGTGACAGAGTCGGGGTTTACCCGCTCGACGTCGAAGATGAGACCAAGTTCATCGGCTGCTCTGCGTGCTGCCTTAAAGAGAAAAGCTCCTACCTCTGCATTTTCATGGTCTCGGACCATGCAGAGGAGGGGATCCGAACTCCTGATGACCTTACATGCTCCCTCCAGAACCATCCTGCTATGGAGACTCTCCAAGCTCAAGAGTCCACGGCCTCCCCGATGCCGTGGGAGATATAACCGTGGAACGGACGATTTAGGATGCAAGCTCCTATTGAGATGCATCTTCTTGCGGGTTACTACATCGAGTTGACGCAGCTCTTCTCTAGTCCACTTCACTACTCCGAAAGAGTAGAGAAGGATCGGAACGGCAAGCATATTTGTAGCAGACACCTTGTTCTTCCCCGACAGTTCTGAAGACCAGATCTGTCGGAGTAGGTGCTGATACTTGCCGCGGAGAGCGTTTTTCACTACACTCACTTCTTGGGTGGAGCGTTGCTCGACACCCAAGTAAGTGTACGACTCTCCGGCATCTAGATGGTGTAAGATGCTTCCGTCCACGAGCTGCGCGTCCTCTCCATAGTCACCGCATCGTCCTCTCTTGAGATGGATCAGTGCACATTTGTCCAACCCGAACTGCATACCGACAGCCTGCGTATACTCCTGTACCACCCTAAGGGACTGTTGGAGATCCCTCTCTCCAGAGGCATAAAGTTTAAGGTCATCCATATAAAATAGATGGGTGACCTTATGCCTCCTGTCGCCGGGGGTACCGCAGTTGTAGCCACGGGTTTTCCGGAGCGAGACGGATAATGGCAGTAGTGAGATGCAAAACAGAAGGGGGCTGAGGGAATCTCCCTGAAATACTCCTCTTCTGAATGTTACCGACTCTGTTTGGACTCTATCGTTACCCGATGTTATGGTAAAGCGAGTCCTCCAGAGCGGCAACAGTTCTTCAATACATCTCACTACGGGACCGGGTACCACAAGACATCGGAGCAAGTGAACAATGAGCTCATGCGATGTCATGTCGAATGCCTTGCGGTAGTCGATCCAGGCCATAGAGCGGTTCCGCTTATACTGCATGGAGTCCTGCGTGACACATCTGTCAATCAACAGGTTCTCCTTGCAGCCAGCGACACCTCTCTTCGACCCTCGTTGCTCATATATCCGTTCGTAAACCGGTTCAACTGCGTGGAGCACCCGCATGTACAAAATGCGTGTAAACACCTTGTAACATGCGTTTAGACAGGTTATCGGTCTGTAATTCTTTGGGTTGGACAAATCTCCGTTCTTGGGGATCAGCACTGTCCGCCCCTCAACAACCCAAGAAGGGATTTGCTGCTCCCCATTTAACCAGGAATTAAAAATTCTGGCCAAATGGTGGTGGGTGCTCGATAACTTTTTCCACCAAAAGTTATTTATCCCATCGGGACCTGGAGCAGCAAAGTTCTTAGAGCCATCAAGAGCCCTACGAACCTCTTCTGGGGTTATTGGTTCGCACACTTCCTGTGGTTGCTGAAGCCTTTGACAAAAGGCTTCAAAGTGTGCAAGGGCCGGAGAATCTCGGTTGAGTGGAAGCCTCTCCTCGTACAGCGTTTTCCAGAAGTTCTCCACCTGATCTGCAGTCGGCGGATTGTCTACAACACGCGGAGGCGGTTGGAAAAGGCGCGAGGGCTTCTCGCGGAACAGTTTATTTTCCGCAAGCCCCCTCGCCCGCCTCACTAATGACTTTTTGCAAGTCACTAGCATCCGTATCCTGTCGAGACAGTGCTGTTTGGTGGTTCGCAGCACTGCCTCATTGAGTGTGTGATGGACGCGTCTTAAGTTGGCGGCTAATCGACGCACTTTAGGCGTGAACGGCCTGTTGGCCGCCATATAGTCCATCACACATTGGATACGGGATGCGTGTTGCCTCGCCGACTGGATCTTGGCTTCCATCTTTTGTATGCGCCGCTGCGCTCTCTCCTGTGGGGAAGAGGTATTTCGCCTCTCCACCTGAGACGAGCGTTGAGCAGCGGCATACACGGCACAATTTATGTGCCAGATGTCAGCCTCTTCTGGTAGCGCTGTACGAAGTTCAGCGTCCACTCTGGCCAGGTCTTGTGGCCCGGGGGTTTTCAGACGGTGTAACCCCCTTCTGGTACTGAGGCCCTCTGGTATTGGCGGAACGAGGAGAGCCACGTCCTCAACCGGTGAATGTGGCGGCTCTTCGGCCACCTCATTCACCGGCCCAGGAGCAGCCCTCACGTAGCCCCTACTACGAAGGTGGGATACATAGTCACGCAGATTTTGTGGCGTGAAGGCGCTATGCTCTGGTAGCCTCTCACACCACAGAGCATGCATCCGCGCCATGTACCCCCTCCGCGCGGGCTCACTGCTTTCATAACAATGCAGAAGCTCATCCCTCAGTTCATCTGTCCACTCAAAGCGTCCTTGTTCATTGCGTACGTCGTCAACGGGCGGTCTATCCGGTTGGGCCCCACCACCTTGCCCTTGACCCCTATCCGAACGGGGTCGATCGTGGGGGCCCAGTCTTCGGCCTGCCGGAACCAAAGGTTAGAGCCTGTGGGTGGTTAGCCCTGCAGGCCCACGACCGACACCAGAGGGGAAGATGCTTTCCCCTCCCGGGTGCACTAGGGCTGCCGGTTCGGTTTTGCACCCCTAGCTGGAGTAAGTGGTGGCGCTACTCACCAAAGGCTTAATAGATGGAAGTTAGCCCCTCCTGCTCCTGCTTTATTATTATTATTATTATTATTATTATTATTATTATTATTATTATTATTATAATTATTATTATTGAATGGACGAAAAGTTTCCTATTGCAGTCCTTTCTTAATGCTTAAGCAATTTCGCTTCATGCAAAATTTAGTAAATTCAGTATAACTACTCCAGAGCAATTTCAATAAAATGTTGTCTATAGTTTCGCTTTATAAAAATATGTCGGTTTGTTTGTAAACCACGAAATTTGTTACTTTTGTTTGTAACATTCATTAATAACAGCGGCATTCTTGTGTAAAAATATGAGACCAAAATTCGCTATTTGTATTATAACTCCAATTTTTTTGGTTAAACGTTTTACTTTTGGCGAATACTACCGGACTATTGGTAACGACTGTAGCAATATTGTACCCCTTTGAGGAGTTTTTAATTAAATTGCGATTTTGAAATATACTTTTAACCGATACTTCAGCTGTTTTAATATAATTAATAGAAAACGTAGGCTTTGGCAAAAACTTTCGAATAACAAATTGTTGTAATTAAGAATTAATTAAACAGTGTACACATTGTTAGTCACGGTTTAAATAATATTTTTTTAACTTTTCATAAAACCGTTAATTGAAGAGGCATGCAATTAAAATGGCCATTCTTTTAGAAGAAAGACTAAAAGTTCTCCGCGTAGTAAACTTTTCGTGCTTTCGGTATTTCCAGTAACGGTATTTCTAGCACAAGTAGATCAATGGAAAACCGAATAGATCCAGAGCTTGCGAGTGATGTTGACTAGTTACCGTGCCGGTACTTCAAAATATATCAAGTTGTGGAAATAATTGCCTGTTTGCATTTATCAGTCCTCCACCAAAATCCCCATATAACCAATTCAAACTGTGATAAAACTGGCTATGAATAACTAGGTATTTGTGTAACATTTTGCTCTATTATTTTGCATAGTTTACAGAACACAGATATTGTTCAATCGTAGCGAAATTAAATTAGCTATAGATTTGATACAAGCAGTATCCAAAGAAAATGTATTGTTTTAACCACGTCCACATTATTTCAGTTTCACAGACGAAATGTCGGTGAGTACAGAGGTCAACATTTTAATTATGTAAAACTATGTCACTATCATTTATATTCATTTATTCACTATCATTTGTTTAAAACATTGGTTTGGCATTAATTTATTTTAATAGAGGAACTGAATGCAAAAAAGGGTATAAGTTCTTAATTGTTACTACTTCGATGTAAAGATTTGAAACCTTTCGCATTATGTTAAGTTTCGGCAACATAGGAAACGTATTAATGAGTACACAAGAATTCAAGGTTCATCAGTGACTATTATAGATAATATTTTTACAAACTTCGATATTTATAACGTTAATGTTTTAGATAATCATTTGTCCGACCATAAATTGCAGATCATATCCTTTCAGTTAGAAACCCCTTCGGAAGAGAACTGGAATGTATTTATTTATCAGAGACAATTTCATAATCCAATATATATAATGAATTTTAAGTATCTGGTATCAATTGAATCGTGGAATAATCTATACTCACTCATTAATGCAAATGATAAATTCAATGTTTTTTGTGTTAGACTAAGTCACATATTAGAGGAAGCATTTCCTCTAGTGCGTGTAAAAATTAACAATGGTGTAAATAAAAGGCGTCACAAAGGTTGGCTAACTGACGAAATTATAAATCAAAGTGAATTCCTACGTCAATTATTTAAAGCTTATAAAGTAACAAATGATGAGGAACTTAAGAAACGTTACAATATACTTTTAAAAAATTATAAAAATGCTATTCATATGGCCAATAATAATAATAATAATAATAATAATAATCTTTATTAACCATTCCAGATACATAAGTATATATGGCAAGTCAAATATAAAAATAGTATAATTTTATATGATACTATTATACGTAAAGTATTCTTAGGTATACATATATTATATACAATATTATATACAACCACAGAGAGGTGAACATTTATATGATATAAAACAAACGAGAAACGAAAAGTATTTTGTAAGACAAACAAATTTTGTTAAACAGAATTATATTCCTTCCGGTTCCCTACTTAAAAAATCTTGTATACTATAAAAACCGCCTTTGAGTAGCAGGTTTTTTGTCTCAGTTTTATAATTATTGTATATTTTTATTTTTCTTATATTTTCAGGTAGACTGTTATATAGGGTAATGCAGTTATAGTGAGGGGAATGTTTAAATTTAGTTGTATTGTGCCTAGGGATGTCGAGCAATTCAGCATGTCGCGTGTTATATGTATGGCATTCTTCCCTTTTAGTAAATAAACTCATATTTTTCCAAGCATACGTCAGACACTTGTATATAAATATAGAGGGCGTGGATAAAATTTTTTCTTTTTTAAATATTTCTCTGCAGCTCTCATTATAATTAAGTTTGTATATTAATCTTAGCAATCGCTTTTGACATATGAAGACTATCTTTGTCTTTAGCACTCCCCCAACAAATTATATTGTATGATATGTGGGAGTATGCCAGGGCATAATAGATATTTAGCAATCCAGTTTGATCCAGGCTATTTCTCATTTGCAATATTGCAAAGTAAGCTTTATTTAGCTGTCCACACACAAAATGAATATGCTCCTCCCATGATAATTTAGAGTCAAGATAAGTGCCTAGCAGTTTTGTGGTATTTGAGATGGCAATACCATCGTATATTATCGCATTTTGAGGTAAACGTTTTTGGATATGAAAATGGATAAAAACTGTTTTGCTGTCGTTTAGCATCAATCTATCCCTTTGGGACCATGAACTGATTTCTTGCATGGTTAGATTTATTTGTGCTTGAAGTTCCTCAAGGTTCTTCGCACTTAGAGTAACCGTTAAATCATCTGCAAATATGGTTACATGACCAGCTGTTAAACAATTGGGTAAGTTGTTAATGTATAGTAAAAATAGGAGCGGCCCAAGTACCGAACCTTGAGGCACCCCAAACTTTACATCATGTTCATTGGAATTAGTCCCATTCAGCTTAACTTTTATAGTCCTATTTTCCATATACGAAACTATCCACGCCAGTATAGTCCCTCTTATACCCATATTGCTAAGTTTTATTTCTAGCAAATTCTTATCAATCGTGTCGAATGCTTTAGTTAAATCAAATAAGAGAGAAATAACATACTTGCCCGTGTCTAAAGATTTGTATACATGTTCAAGTAGATGACAGCATGCAGTTTCAGTGGATTTACCAGCTCGAAATCCATGTTGAGACATTGTTAATATTTTGTTTATTTCACAGAATGAAACTATTCTATTATATATAATTCTTTCGAACAGCTTTGATACAACACTTAATAGTGATATCTGTCTATAATTCTCAATGTCTTCGACAGCATCTTTTTTGTGAATTGGTATAACAATAGCTAGTTTTAGTGTGTTGGAAAAATGGCCCTGTTCAATCGAAATATTAAATAAGTACGTCAACTGATCAACAACATCTTCTCTTATGGTTTTTAATAAATCTGCTGTTAAGTTATCGAACCCAACTGATTTCTTATTTTTTAAGTGAATAATAGCTTCATTTACCTCCTCAGTGGTAATAGGTGGTAAGAAAATTTCGTTTTCTCTATATATAGAAGTTCCTTTAATGATTTGAGGTATCAAAATGCTAACAATAAATCTAAAATAGTCTGGCAGTTGATTAGAAATGAAAGTAATAGTGATCAGATGAGACCATATCCTCAATTTTTTAACGATAAAGAGGGAAATCAATTATCAAATCTGTCTGATGCTGCACAAGAATTTAACAATTTCTATATAGATTCTACTGATAGTCTCATCCAACTACTAGGTCCCCCTAACCCACCACTAGTAGAAAATTCTGTTAACTCAAGTATATTCTTAAGTCCCATAGACATTAATGAAACTAAAGAAATCATAAGGAAGGTTACTGTAAAAAATTCTGCAGGTTACGATGGTATCCCATGTTCTATTCTTATTCACGTAATTGACTTCATTGCTCCAGTTTTAACAGAGATAATTAACTAATCGTTTTGTCAGGGTATATTCTCAGAAAACCTTAAAACAGCTATCGTTATTCCAATTCATAAGAAAAACGATAGCACTGATATAGCCAATTATCGAGCAGTATGTCTTTTATCTGTATTCTCTAAAGTATATGAAAATGTCTTCTATAATAGATTAATTAAGTTCATAGATAATAATAATATACTTTATAAATATCAGGTTAGTTTTCGTAAAGGGTTGTCAACTCAAGATGCTATGGTTTCTTTTACCAATTATATTTTAGAACAACTTGACAAAAATCAAAAAGTTGTTGGAATTTTCTTTGATTTTACACGTGCCTTTGACATGATAGACCATAGTATTATATTAAAGGAGGTCTACAACTATGGTCTTAGAGGACCAGCCTATAATTTGCTATGTTCCTACCTGACAGGCAGAGCATAAAAAGTCCTTTTAAAATCTAGAACAAGGGAGTACCATTCTGACATCCGGCCTTTACGAGTAGGGGTTCCGCAGGGTAGCACGTTAGGCCCTCTATTATTTTTATTGTTTATTAATGACATTAATAAGGGCTTGAACTTTGCACATGTTTCACTGTTTGCGGATGATACAGCAACAGTTACATCTGATAAGGACTTTAAATCTCTAAGCCAAAAAGCCAGTATTTGTACCGCAAATTTGGAAAACTACTGCAGTAATAATAGATTGATATCAAACACGGCAAAATCACAACTAATTTCATTTTCGACAAGAGATAACAATTGCAGTTTATTAGTTAGAACCTCAAATAAATCATTAATTCAGAGCCCTGCCGTCAAGTTTCTGGGATTAGAAATCGATTGTAACCTTTCGTGGTTTCCTCAAATCGAAATCGTTTTGAAAAAATTGTCAGTAACCTATTTTTCAATATGGCAAATGAGAAAGTCTGTTAATAAACATACATTACTAGCATACTATTATGCATACGTAGATTCAGTTCTTAGTTATGGCATTATAAACTGGGGTAATTCAACTAGAATTGCTGATGTCTTGATAATGCAAAAAAGGATTATAAGAACTATGTACTGTAAACCTATAACTTACTCCTGCAGAAGTCTTCTCAAGCAATTGAATATTTTAACGGTTATTTCTGTATACATTCTCAACTGTGTTATGTACGTAAAAAGAAATGCTGGCAAATTTACATAAACCTCAGAGGCAACTAATTATAACTTAAGACACGGAGGCCACATAAAATTACCCCCTCACACTTTCTCTATTATCAAATAGTTCCTTTGTGATGCCTGATAAATTATTATTATTAGGGCATAGTTTTTATACAGTTCATGAATTTTTTTCTGCTGCGCTACTCCAATATTAGGTAACTCACTCATTGTAATCATTAAATATTTTTCTTTGCATTTGTAATCTTTGTTCTTTCTGTTTTTTTTTAAGTGTCGATTTTATTGACTATACACTTATATGTTGTTCGTTATTTACATATTATATATACCTAGCTATTTTTATATATTTTTTATTTCTATATTTATTTATATTTATACTTATACATTATGTGTTTGACAATTCTAATACTTTTCATGTAAAAGTCTTATAGAAATAAAGTTTATTATTATACCTTTGAAAATTAGTGCACTCACCCCAAGGGGGTTGTAGTCCCCATTTTACATCCCCAATTAAATAATTCGCAAAGTTTTAAACGAGATAGGCAAAAATTCATATAGGGGGGTTTTTGGGTCGCCCATTACGAAGTGAAAATTGGAAAATTCAAAATAGCGGACCTAAAACGTCTGATTTTAAAAATTAATTCTCGATTTACACCGTTCCTATTGATTTTACTGAAAAATATGTAGAGTAAAAAAATGCTTAGAATGGAATTTTGCATAAGAATACACCATTTTGGTTACCACATTATTTAACCCTTTAGCTTCTCCCCCCGTGGAGTGACCTCCCAAAAATACATTTTTACTACAAACTGATGGGGGATAATATGAAAATATTACTAATAGTGTCTATTCTTATCAAATTATCAGTAATAATGTTTCTGGGGAAGAGAGAGAGGTAATCTTTATATGGGTAAAGGCACATATAGGTTTGAAGCACAATGAACATGTAGACTGTCTAGCTAAGGAAATCATCGATACAGGAAATATGTCTTACTGATGCAGTTAATTTTTTTAGAGCTAAACTGAGAAATAAGTGAGAATATATATGGAAAGAATTGGCTTTCATAAACCCGATTAAATACTCGTGAATTCATTGTGAATAACCGTACAAGTTTTGGCATGATAATAACTGCTCAAGGAAGTATATCACCACAATTACACGAATAAAATTTGGTCATGCATGTTATCCTGCACATTTTATTTAAAATTAAAAATTTTAACTCAGATATCTGCGAATACTGCAATGTCCCTGGCGATCTTGATCACGTATTTTTTGGATGTAAAAATTACGTAGCAATCACCGATAATCTGCAAAATAATATAATAAAAGAGAGCAACATTTTAACACCCTTCAATTTGCTTCACCTTTTATCCTTCAAGAGGAAGGATATATTTAATCACCTAATTGCGTTCTTGCAATAGACGAAAATTGTATGTGTTATTATACCCTTCTATCCGTGGTCTAGTTTTGTGTGTACTGAAAAAATGTTCTGAAGGACCCCTGGACGAGAAGTTTGTGACCAGTTTTTTTTGTAGTGTGTGGGTAGGTTGGAGTAGGTTTTTCTTTTTTTGTGTCCTAGTGCTTACAATAATTTAAATACGTGGCTGGATGAATGACTTCGGCCTTAATGCAAAAAAAATCAGTAATATTGGATATACACCCTTAATAAATAGTTTAAATCGTATTTAAACGGCGGAAAAGCGCACAATTTCGTTTTGAAAAAAATGTTTTTTGCCACCAAAGTGGTGAAATCATTTTTTAGGTCCGTAGACTTTATATGTAACTTTTGTATTGTATAATGATTAAAAAATGTTTACAATACGTTCTTGCATAAGAATACATAATTTAAAAATATTAGTCCTTAACCCCTTAACAATCTTTAAAAATATATGACCAACCTAACAGCGATACGTTAATTATTTATGTTTTGGCATCCAAATTATGCAATTCAGTAAGACGTGCATGGGAATCGTTCAAACCAGCCAAAGATTTCCCGATATTGTAAGAATTTCTGGATTTTCTTGAAGAACATTGCAAATATACATGGTCCTTCGAGCCGGATAGATAAAATACCACAGCTATACACGGTCCTTCGAGAAAATAAATAAAATACCACATAATTTAAACTTATTCATTCAAAAATAATCCTAAAATCTAATGACCAAACTCACGAAGAAAAGTCAGAATATTTCGAAAACAAATTTTATGAAATTTCATCGAAAATTGAAACATACATTAATAAAAGCGATATACCTAATTTAAATGACAATATAGGCCAATTCAATATGGGAAAAATTCCATATCTTTACCAAAAATACCTTTACCGTTCTTTAATGGCGAATTTGTAAAATGGGTAAGTTTTCGAGATGCCTTTGATAATCTTATTCATAAAAATTCTGAGTTTTCTAATCTAGAAAAATTCTATTATTTAAATTCAACTTTAACGGGAGAAGCAACTAAAGTAATACAAACCTTAAAAATCTGTTCAGATAATTATTATGAGCCCGCTTGGCAACTTTTGGACAAACGGTTTGAAAATAAAAAAATTATTGTTCAGAATGGCATCCAATCACTTTTTAACTTAGAAACTATTCAACGGGACGCTTATTTACCAGTGCAAAGATTTCTAGATAGTCCATTGCAACATTTACATCATTAAAAATATATGAGTAACCTACCAGCGTTACGTTAATTATTTATATTTTGGCATCCAAATTATGCAACTCAGTATGGCGTGCATGGGAATCGTTCAAACCAGCCAAAGATTTTCGGACACTACAAGAATTTTCTTGAAGAATATTGCAAATATACATGGTCCTTCGAGTCGGATAGGTAAATACTAAAAATATACATGGTCCCTCGAGCCGGATAGATAAAATACCACAACTATAATACGTGGTTATTCGAGAAAATAAATAAAAAACTACGAGCGATTGCAACATAATAGTGCATCAAGAAAACCAGGAACGAGTCCATCATAGAAATGCACAGTAGGAGTGCGACTTAGGAACGCATCAAGCTTGAGAAAATATCTCTAATCAAGACTATCCACTGAAAATATTCAAGTAAGTGTGTGTGTATCCTTAATATTTTATCCTTTTTTACCCACTTTTTTACTTAATAACTAACTTTAATTTGTCGCGGTGGCAGGGTTAAAAAATTTAACTTCCCAGAGGGGTCAATTAACAAGACTAGATAAATATTTTAATTCGATTTCTAATACTGTAGAAATTAATAACGATTATTTCGTTCTGTCTTTGTGGGTAATCATGGTTGTCAAAAAATTATATTTATAAAACGCGAATATCCAAGTTAGTATTGATTTTTACCCCATACACAAGACGAAAAGTAATTATTAGGATGACATCTTATATCAGAATACAAATTCTTGAACTACCATCAATTAACCCTTCGAAATGGTACAGTATTTTCATACTATGGAATACATACATAAATACATACAGTATTTTCATAATACTGTACTATGGTTCTATTAACAAGTACGCAGCATACTCCTTCATTATCAAAATTCACAAAAATGTTATCAATTATAGTGTTTTTAGTGCCTGTTACTGGGGTTGACCACCCTACCATAGTTTTAAAACAAGATTAAATGGTACACAAATTTTTAAAATAATTATTACAAATATCAAAATTAAAATTACCACAAACAACAATTTTTTTATATTTTTCTTAAATAAAATATTTAAAACATCGCAAACTTTTTACTATCTAAATTTTTTTGGTCCGCATTGTACATTGTAATCAGTATCTTTAAATATTCTCTCAGGTCCACTACATTCTCTTCTTTTTGTCGATATAAAACATAATTAGCACCATTCACTGCCTCAAAATCAGCTAACTTGATTTTCATAAATAATAGAATGATCTTAAATGCAATAACAGGCAATACCCACGTTGTATTTCACCCAAGTCTCCTTACAGAGCCTTCTGGATCAAGAGACGACATAAATAAAACAAAACACCGCAATAGCCGGAAACAACAGCACAGAATTCACAATTACTTCTAGACTGCAAGTGCACTGGAATGACAAAATTCAATCAGGACAGGAAAATCAGGACAATTGGCACAAATACACCAATAGAATAGAATCGTTCATTGCCGATACAAGGGCGGGTTGTGCAACGGTAAGATAAGTGACAGGCACCAGTAATCCAACCCCTATTCTGGCGCCATTTTAACCACTTTCTAGGCACAACTTGACAGTATTACTGATAGTGCACATGTTTTCAGTCCACGTTGAACTCAAGAAGGCATAGAAGTGCCTTGCATATTTCGGAGGGGTTTAGAAATAATTGTTTTAAAATAATATATCAATCGTTATTACATTTCCATCTAAGTAAGATTTGATATTGAATAGTTTTATCACGTGTTCTACCGTAATAATTATTTGATTTGACTTATTCTTAGAATTAGGTGTGTTCTTGGTTAGTTTTTTCCCAAATATAATAATTATTTGGCAGTGAGTAGTCCATGAAGGTTAAAGGGTGACTGTTGCAGAGATACCAATATTCAGGAAGCGTCATCTGAAAAATAAAAAAATTGTATAACTATTAACTAGTTGAAAATTAAAAACAAAGTTATATTATATTTAGTATATTAAGGATTTAAATGATAATATAAATGGAAAATAACTAATTTTAAAGAAATTTTTAAATTTATCTCGGAAAATTTAATGATCACAAAATTATTTAAGAACCTAACAAATAGCATGTCAAATGAAAGTAGAAATAAAAAGAAACAGATCGGATATGAGTGTCTACTGTGGATGTTTAAAACACCATCAAATTCAATACATCACAACTATGGAACCGGTTGGAATACAAACTTTTCCATACAAGTACCAATATTCCAAAAGATGCGTATCCAAAGATTCATTTTCTACTATAGATCCAAGCTTTATAATATGTTGCCAGCAAATATAAAAAATATAACTTATTGAAAGTTTGTGTGTGATTGTGTGAAAGGTGATTTGTAGATAGAGTAGCGGCCATCGCTTCTTTTGTACAAAGTATATTTTACTACCTTTGTATACTATACATACTATCCTCAAACTGAATAACATTGTATTTTATTCTATTCTGTTCCGTTCTGTTCCGTTCTGTTCCGTTCTGTTCCGTTCTGTTCCGCTCTATTCCGTTCTATTCCGTTCCATTCCGTGCCATTCCACTCCATTCCATTCCATGTCATTCCATTCCATTCCTATCCAATCCTATCCTATCATGTTCTATTCTATTCTATTCTATTCTATTCTATTCTATTCTATTCTATTCTATTCTATTCTATTCTATTCTATTCTATTCTATTCTATTCTATTCTATTCTATTCTATTCTATTCTATTCTATTCTATTCTATTCTATTCTATTCTATTCAACCCTACTCTACCCTATCCTGTTCTACTCTATTTTATGCTATTCTATTCATTTCTATTCTATTCTATTCTATTCTATTCTATTCTATCCTATCCTATCCTATCCTATCCTATCCTATCCTATCCTATCCTATCCTATCCTATCCTATCCTATCCTATCCTAGCCTATCCTACCTATCCTCTCCTATCTATCCTATCTTATCTTACTCTACTCTACTCTACTCTACTCTACTCTACTCTACTCTACTCTACTGTACTCTACTCTACTGTACTCTGTTCTGTTCTGTTTTCTTCTCTTCTACTCTACTCTACTCTACTCTATTCCATTCCATTCTATTCTAATCTATTCTATTTTGTTCAATTCTATACATCAATGAAGCTGTCACAGTTAAGCCCAAAGTCTTCGTGCCAATCAATCCGAGTCATGAGAATATCATACTTGGTTTTTGTACAGCTCACTGCCATGAATGATACTGTCACGCAGTAATTGTAACTTATTTATTATTCATTTGAACGACCGAGTACGTTATTTAATTCTTGCATTAATATCTTTAAATAATAAAATAATACATCAAAATGCGCTGAGTACAATTGCGAGTCAGCTAGTATGTTTGACTATATCATCCAGCAATTAAGTCACTTGATAGTAATGCTGAATCGCAAAAATTGGTTAGCAGAAGTAAGATAGGAGCTGGAAGGAATTTGGTAAAGTAATTAGTTGGGTTACTGAAAGATAAAAGAGTAGGTGATTTTTTGTGTATGATGCGTGGCCCAACTCCCCTCCGCTAGGGGATAGTTCCCGGAGAGTTAAATCGTAAATACTCTGTTTATATTTTTATTTGTGTTATTAAATGAACTTATACTTTTTTAATTTACTAAGTATTCACTTAATCACTAATATGACAATAAGACGCTAAAATTTTCCAGTCTTCATGTTTCTTAAATTGATACCTGTAACAGCATCTAAGACAATTGTATCTGTACTACGACGAAAGAAGTACTCGAAGAATTGCTCCTAATTGGGTTGTCTATTGGATCTTACTAAACTTGAAATCTTACCAAGTGTATGGATGTCGTGAACCGTGGAATGCTTTTGCAAGATATTTGGGAATTACAAAAGGACCTATTTTTATGGCTTAAAACATTTTTTGACCGGTTACTAAGAAAATCATGTACATTTATGTTTTATGGATAACTATAATACCTTAATCTTATAACATTTCAATACTTTTATAAAATTAAAGAAAAATATGCTAACTCATCTGGAAGATCTTTGTAGACAAGAAATGAAAAGTTCTTTTAGAAATGAAAACACATTCAAAATTGAGAGTTCCATTTCAATGCAGAATAATCGATTAACTTCTTATTAGTTTTAGTTTGTTAATAATGATATTTTACAAGATATGTTCAGATGGAAGAACATTTATATAATTATAAAAAACTAGGTAATTTCTTATCGGTGTGGAAATTTTGCATCAATATTTCCTAAATCATATATTTCTTTAATGAATATATTTACAAAATACCAAAACACCAGAAAACTAAACTCCTATACACTACTCGATGTGCGTTTCGCTAATCATGTTGGAATCATCAGGAGACGTTTAAATCTGAAAACCTGTAAAGATGCAATTGCCGAACGTAAAATACTGTTACCTCTAAAATGAATTAAATTGATAGGTATATAATTTTGGTAGTAATGAAGCTTTAGTAAGATTAAGTTTAAAATTTTTATTTACTAAATTCAGTTCATCATCCCCCGCTTAAGTTAGTACAATGCAAACCGGCAATCGTTAATCTGTTTGATTACGCCTCTCGGTTTTTATGCCGACGCGCCCATGCGATAAGGCACTGCTGGCTGGATTGCTGTTTGTTACAGCGGCATGCCCTAAAATAGAACCGTGAATACAGCTTAGTCTAATCCGATTCACACAGAAATCTTAAATCAGAAGTTACGACGCTGCTTTGTGTGTTATTGTCCGCCATCTTGTTTATTCTTACTGATTTATAATGTTGGAGGGTGTGACAGTTGACAGTAGCTAATGCACACATGTTTGCAGGATTTATTTAAGCCTCACATATAAACACAAGCGCCTCTAAATCAAAATTTACACCAAATGACGCCGCGATGTAAATTAGACCAAAGGGAACGCTTTACTTTTCACCACAATGTTCATAAATATGGATCACTTTAAGCTTATATGAAAAAATCGTTTACAATATTTTTTAATGAAGACTCATGCATTTTTAAGTCGCCGAGATTAAAAATTATTGCCCGTAAGGGCTGAACGTATTTTTTTTTCATAAACATCTCACGTATTTAGAACAGTCATTTTGTTTTCTTCATTTGTTAAAACGTCATTTGGAATAAAATTTCTACTTGTGTTAAGCTAATTTCTAATACCACAATTGTTTGTATTAATTTTAATGAATCTATTTCACTCAAATTAATTGACAGTAATAATTATCTCCGCAAGATTTGCTAACCATGTTAGCCCCGGCTTTTGATAATCTCCCGAAGAAGCTAGAATTATTAGCGAAACATCGACTGTGTTTTCGAGTATTTCAATTGACAATGGGAGAACCATAAAACTCAAATATATATACGAAATTCATGAATTAATACCAAAGTTGATGGTGAATTATAAAATAGCTGCCATTGCAATATTAATAAGATAAACAAAACATGTTGTTTTAACATTACAAGTTGGTAACACATTTAATGTTTTAATAAGAAAAAAATTACTAATATTCCCCCACACCACAAATGATACTAGAAGGTTCAAATTAAGACATCTTCCAGGATATTGTTAACACCTTTAGTGACTTCTTTTCAAATAATTATACGACCTCAAAATCAATGAAGCGTCCATATATTATTAGTTATATATAGTCTAGTATACTTTAACTTGGCGTGTGTATGTATGAGTTAATATTTCCGTACGATTTCATTTTCTCTTGTACACAAAGATCCAGAAATATTGTCCACGTAGACAATGTTTCTGGACTATTGCTTTAACTTTGCGTACAATATGGGAGAAAATGAAATCGTACGGAAATATTAACTCATACATACACACGCTAAGTTAAAATAAACTAGACTATACCAATATCTGATACATCGAAAACATCTGATAAGGCAACATTAAGTGCATTCAAAAGCTTAAAGCCTAACTTGACAACTTGGTCCTGATAAAATTCCATCCTTTCTGGCTAGAGCCTTTGCGTCTCTCCTTCTAGCACCAACTAAATTATTATTTCTCTTAGTCACCAACACCTTAACTTTTCCGGAAACGTGGAAGTCATCTCGAATTTGCCCAATTTTTAGAAATGGTAACATAGTAGGTATCACATCTGGCTTTTGCCAGATTTTTTTGCATTCTAATTCATGCATCTTGCATCTAAGCAATATCATTAGTCCTAATCAACATGGTTTTATGAAAGATAAATCTATGGGTACTAATTTACTATGCCTAAATCAATATATTGCCAAAACATTAGATATACGAGGATAAGTTGACGTACTGATCCATCTGAAGCGTTTGATCGGCTTAATCATAATTTTCTTATTAATACAATCGACCTAGTGGGAGCCTCTGATAAATTACTTACTTTTATTTTATCTTATTAATAGACTACAATTTGTGTATTGCAAAGGTTAGTGTCAGATCAATTTAATGCTTTACCAGAAGACCCCAAGGTTCGATATTGGGGCCGTCATTATTTAATATTTGTATTAATGATAGAACTTCTGCAGTCGATGTTAATTACTTACTTTATGCTGATGGCATGAAAATTTATTGTTCAATAGACAGCATTGACGATTGTGAATACTTACAATGTAATCTTCAAGCTCTGCACGATTGGTGTGTTTTAAAGGCAGCTTTCGACATTAACTAGTGCAGTTTTCTCTCGCGAAAAGTATCTATTTCTATATCTATCTATATATTTCTTATGTATACATTACTTATATAATGTTTGTCATTTTCGTGCACAGATATTGAGTTATTATCATTGGGTAGTTGTAGATAAATAAATAAAATATTACTGAATATAGTACACGCAAATAGTACTTTTTAGAACAAATACTTTATAAAGCTTTTATATTACGTATATATATTCCTAATAATGTTAGGAACAAGACCTAAAAAGTTCTTATCTAACTAGTGTCTGCAATATCCCTTATTTTGGTAAAAACTTCCCCCCGGTGGTAATGTAAATGTATAGGACATAAAATATTGCCCATTCAATTCTGCACGAGAACATTAAGAAAAACCACCAGAATCTACCACCGAGGGGAGGTTCTTAAAAAACAAGGGATGTTGCGGACACTGGTTAGATGGGAACTTTTTTGGATATATGTAATATAAAAACTTTATAGATTATTTCTCCTATTCTATGCTTTTATGTTTAGTTTACGTGTACTAATATGTCATCTAAAGGACACCTAAGTGTTGATTTATTCCCTAGTCACAGTCACCTCTAACATATTCTATTTTTTACAAATGCCACAAACTCGGCGAGAAATAGTGGAAGTATAGTAACGCAAAAAAAATTTTGTTGAAATAGGCTTAAAATGTAATGAAACGTCGAGATTTTAAATTTGAGCGAAACAAAATTTCTGTCGGTCTGTCTGTCGGTCCTTAACTTTTTTTTTTGTACGCACGTTTACTCTGGAACCGTTTATATTGACTTGAAATTTGGTACACTTATGTATTATAACCAGATCTGGACCTAGTTTATATTTTGATCTAATTCCTTTGAAGGGTTCGGGGTAAATGGGTAAATAAGGGTAAATAGGCAAAGCAAGCAGGTAAGAGTCCATAAAATTGTCATTTACGGCATGTACGAAAAGTCAAGGTCTCAAATTTTTTTTTTGTATCAGCCACCCCTCCTACTTACTATCCCCACCCACTATTACCCCCAATACCACCACCACACTATTATGAAAGGTAGTAAAAAAAATTAAAATGTGATTTAGTGTGTATACAAGAACGAAATATCTCAAAAAAAATTTTGGCGTTAGCTATTCCCTCTACCGCCTCATTACCACCCCCACCCTATTATTAAAGGGAGTAAAAAATTAAATTTGGATTTAGTGTGGGTACGAGAACCAAGGGCCTCTAAAATTTTTTTTAGCATTTGTCTGGTCGATAGCCGAGTGGGTTAAGGCAGGAGGTAGTAATCGCGATTAATCACACGAACATCGCACCACCGGGTTCGAATCCTGGTTCCGGCACTGGCACTGTCGAAGGAAATGGTTGTATGTTCGCGTTTTTTCAATGTGTAACCCCCTTCCGCACAAGCCCTGGCTTCTGGAATTGGGGTTGTCTAATTTATGTGGTATTTATTTATTTATTAGCTACCCCTTCTACCACCCCCATTGGCATCCCACCTTGTTATTAAAGGGAGTATAATATTACATTGGGATTTAGTGTGTATAAGACTTGCATACAAAATCTGGATGTGGAAGTAATGATTCCTTGGGCAGCGGTTTTTAATTTTAAGACATAGCTTTTTAACATTATCGATATTCGGATTATGACTAAATAGTTTTAAGAATAAGCAAAAATTTTTATGAAGAATGGTCTCGCTAACTATGTTAATTGTTTATATATATATTATTTTAGTAATAAATAAAACATTATTATTACTATTATAATTATGTAGCGTGTTGGCATGTCTAAATAAAATACACGTGACACGTGACTTCCACAATGTAAAATATGCTATAAACATTTTTTAAAGAAATTTTACTATATGAATTTTTCAAGAACTTTTTATTAGAACTATCCATCCACATGGTTTATAAATTGTATGTGAAAATTATGCCACAGATGTGCATATATTGCACTTATGCCTGTCATAACTTGCAGCAGTTTAGGTTTAATGGTATAGAGTTGAGATTCATCATTTAATATTCAACCCGTATTTATAGTAATGAGTCGGTAGAATACAGTAAATGGAATGATTGTATTTATATGTCAACCTTCAACTACACAAAACAGAAGTACCGCAACAATCTAAAGTGCTAGGATACGACTATTTATCATTAATATGTCATGAACAGGTTATTCAAAGCCTTGTCAGTTCCCACCAGATGCTTTTAAAAAGATATATTATTTACATTTTGCATTAACATCTTTTTAGATGAAAACTAAGATCTCTGATAAAAATAGCGTCGACGGGAAGCGGATTATAGTTTTCATTTTCCATGTTTAAAAATGTACGAAGAAAAAGACGCGTCTTCTTCCCTGGTTTACGTTTTCTGTTAAGGCTCGACGGTTTTCTAAACGAAAATAGCTTGAAACGTGACTGCAGTTATCGTTAATAAGGTGTATACAGGGGATTTTAATTTATAGCGGAAATAACTAATGCATTTTAACAAGCATAATAATTGGCTTAAACTTGTTTTTTTATAAATTTGTTGCCAGAATTTACACTTACATGTCTGACAAGTAAAAATCATTATATAATAATCTAACCCATTGTTAACGGCATCCCCAAAGTAACGTCAACGAATTTGACACAGGTACAGCCAGAATAACAATAGTGGCAATGTAATGCCATATCTTCCGCCGCATTCAACGGGGAATATTTATTACACTTTCCAGTACATTTTTATTATGTCGGATTTCCTATTTGTGTCCTGAATACTATATACAATACACAATAAGACCGGAATGATCCAGAGCGGGTGATAATTAAGGTATACTATTCATAATCTAGATTGCACTTTAGTTATTAATTATTGTGTTAATATTTTTTTATCTTATTCTAATTTACTACTACTAAATATATTAATCTATTGTTATATGCACACCCACACCCTGCCTAATTAGCTACCAATATAGACTTTAAATGAGACTTGTTAGTGCTGTTTCGAGAACTTTTTTTATGGAAACAAGAAGCATGGCTGTTGTAAAACAAGTACGGAATTGAGAAATATGATGCTAGACCTGTAAAGACACATTGAGAAGAAGAAAAAAGAACAAGACAGACGCGAAGAAGAAAAGGAAAGAAGACGTCAAGAAGGAAGAGAAGAACAAGAAAAGGAACGTCAAGGAGAAAAAGAAGAATAGGAAAAACGTCTAGGAGAACGTAAGAAGACAAAGAAGAATTAAAGAAAGTTATGGAGAACTTGGAAATAAGACATCACGAGGAAAAACAAGTTGAAATGACGCACCAGGAAGAATCAAGTACGAAAAACATTACACTCTAGGAAGAATTAAGAAAAATTATACAGGTGCAACAAGACGCTATCTTTTCAGTCAGTGAAGACTTCAAAATGACATTAAAGATTATATGGGCAACATAAAGGCTGAAGTAAATGAAGTAAAAGGTAAAGTAAATAAGGTTGAAGATGAAGTAAGTGAAGTCAAAGGGAAAGTGAATACAGTAGAAAAAGAAGTAAGTGAAGTCAAAGGGAAGGTAAATATGGTCGAAGGAGAAGCTGACCGACTTAAACGGCAGTTGAGGGGAAAAGGAGGCCAGCTAGTAGTATCATCATGCCATCGTTATAACCACCCTCCTTTGACGGTCAAGCTTCATGGATGAAATTTAAAAGAGGTGTGTGTCAACAACTGGAATAATGAAGAAAAGGCGATGGCTTAGTTTTAGCATTAAGGGGTCAAGCATCAGAATTGCTTTAGAAAATCCCAGTGGAGCAGCAACAGGATTTTAAAGTTTTGGAAGTTGCATTAGATCTAAGATATGACGACCAACACTTCGCTCAGGTATACAGGATTCAGCTCAAATCGCGTACACAAAAAGCTGGGGAAAGTTTACAAGATTTTGACGCCGCTATTGAGCGACTAACATTACTCGCTTACTCGGATGCACCCAAGGAATTCCAGGAAAAGTTTAGAGTTGGTAACTTCATTGATGCTATAAGAGACAAGGAGATCAGGCGAGTTCTTAGAATGTATCGAGATAAGACTGGTAGCAAAGCTTCACCCGCCTTGGGAAGGGCCTTATTCTGTCATCATTCGCATTAATGATTTTGTTTATCGGATTCAATGTAGTAAGAACTCCAAGATGAAAATCGTGCGCCTGTACAGACTGGCGAAGTATGTTGCTTGACCGGGACATTCAGGTTTAAGGCTCTAGAGACCCTATAAAGTAGCGACTGGCCACTCGGCCCCTACTCCACCCAATTGGATGCATCATGGCGGCAATGGTTTCAGTGTGACCGTGTATAGGAACTCCAGCGCGTGTGCATCAGCAACACCACCTAGCACCTAGGTGGCGGCGGCATCAATGTGTTTACAACGTAACGCAAGTGTCAAAAGCAGGTTGCAGTGTTTGTTTTGAAAAAGTGGTGCTACGTCAAATTTTAAAACTACAATCTGACGTAACTAGTTGGTCGTCGTCTGTTGACTAACGGTATTTGCCGGCCGACTGACAGTGGAGATGGTCGGGGTTCTAAATTACTTTGATGTATCAGGGCGCCAAGTAAATTTTTTTTTCACTCCAAATACCAGCTCAAGTACAATGTAACCTCAAATTTACTAAATAAATTACTTAGCGAGACGATAATGAAAAATTCAAATTAAGTTTTATCTTTTAATAACAATAAACGAAATAGGTTAACTTTAAAACATTCAACAGTACAATAACGTAGAGTATGGTATGACAGACAAATTAACGCACACAAAAAATATGTATCTAACTGGGTATATGCGTCTTACGTAAGTGCTTAAACCCCCAACAAATATCATAGATGTTATAATTAGTTGACAGAATATTTTCATAAAATGTTTAGCAAAATTTAAAAAAATATATATATATATATAGGTACAGTGGTGAAATTTTTTTAAGCAAAATATACAATATATTTAAAAAAAAATCAATATATGTATGGCATAAGAAGGATACAAACTGCAGGCAGCGGGGCTTCAGCTTCGGCTCAAATTTCAGGAATGGGCAACTTCCAGCCTATCAATTAACCCAAAAAATGGATGGCTCCTCCACAAAAAAAGAAATTCCAGTCCAGCAAGGAGAAGTAACATAAGTACGTATAGACCAGTGGAAAAAAGTTATTCGTTCGTATCAGGGGAGACAAAAAAAAAATCATATGAAAAACTACGAAATACTAGGCGAAACCGTAGGTGAAAATAAAACCCTAAAAATAAATTTTTACCATTGAACAATTTACTACAAGTGAAATTTTGCTAGTTTGAATATAAAAATAAAATAATTACCTCGTTTCGGAGGGTTTTCTTAGAAAAATTTTGTTGACCTTGGATGTCCTTGGCCTCGTGTAAATTTGGCAAAAATGGCTTTTACGTATAGATCCTTCCAATGAAGACAGTCGATTTCCAATACCATAAAAATATGCACTCGTCTAAACATAAATGGATAACCGAAAAATATAACGTTGCGAATATATCCCAAAATGGTGAAATTACTTGTTTCAAAAATCGCAACGAGCACGTAAAAATACCACTTAATAAATTGCCAAGCGTTCGAGCGAATTACACGTGAAAAGTGACAGACTACCGGAAGCCAAAAACTATTGTGAAGAAATAAATCTGTGTTACCGATCGTCAGTCGGTTATAGGAATCTACCTATAAACTAATTAAAAGTTATTGGTTGCCTAGCTTAAGAATTACAGAAATAGAGAGCTTAAGTATATGCAACACGCTACACAACAAAATGTATAACGTCATGTCTACACCTAAATACAACAGATTCCTTACAATTGCGAATTCATATAGACAACTAAATAATAAATATTACGCGTGACGACGGATAACACGAATTCGTTAGACATTAAATGTAAGAGATTTTAGAGATTTTTTTTAAACAATGTATAAATGTTAAATTGAACTGTAACAGTGGAAAAATATATGTAAATAATAACGTTACCATTAATTGTTTCGTGACCAAATCAGTCATAGCAGGCTGTTATTTTAATTTTAACCTGTTAAATTGAGTCTAATAACACTATGCTCGTAAAAATAAAAGCAACATCGCCGCCATTATGCATCCACTTTTTATACGGATCAATCAGTACCTCCCACTCGAGTGATCCTATAAAGTAGAGACTGGCCAGTTCTACTTTATAGGGTCTCAAATATGCCCTCTTTATTAGAGATTTTAAGCCCTAGTAGCAGGGCAAAAGGAAGCCTGCCTAATTAGGTACCAATAAAACGGTAATTCGCCAGTTGACCCAGAGTTGGCACCATTACTACTCACTAGAAAATGATAATAGAATCATCCTGAACGACAGACCAGAAGGAAGGAGAAATCTAGAGTAAAATAAATGTAGTGTGTCTATAGTAGATCAAAGTTAAAATTAGTGTGTTATTATAAGGATTAATTATTGTAAATTAAGTATTAAATAAATCGGTGGTTAGAGAAAATCCATGTTGCAATTATTTGACCTACGTTTGGAAGTGATTATTGGAGGGTGTAAACACGTAACACTATATTAAAACCTCTGCTTAGGTCAATATATTTACAGTTAAATAAATAAACACCTTTATTGCCCAAAATTTACAGAATAGAAGTACAGGACAAAATTTAAAAAATAATGAATTCAGTAATGCAATAAAATACTTTATTTTACATTTACTTAAATAGTTTTCATTTAATATCAAAGTTAAAACTAACTAATTAGGTTGCATTAAATTGAATCACTTGCAATTGGTCATTTAAGCTATTTAATTGTAGGTTATTTTCGTCGCGCCAATCTTCGAGTTTTTAAGCTCATTTCGAATAAATAAGTAGTCGTTAACAGCTTCTACGGCAAGGTAAATGTTTGAGACATCAGCAAAAAAAACTTTTTCGCCACAACAGTAAGTCATTAATTAATAGTAAGAATAGTAATAGGCCAATATCTGCCCCTTGGGATTCTTCAGAAGTAAGAATGACATGTTTAGAATTATACGGTATATATTGAATTCTGTTAGTTCAGTACGACCCAATAAGTCCTATAAAGACTCCACAAATCCAATTTTAGCTTAATCAATGTTATTCTGTGGTCGTAGCAATCGAAGGTTTTTGCAAAGTCAGTATACAGGGTGATTTACATGAAACTGCAGAGGCATATGTTTTTGGAATGTGTTTGTTAATTTGTCATAGAATATATCACGGGTTTGAGTAACATCGGTATATAAATATTCTTTACTTTTATTTGGGCTTTTTACCATATATATTATCCTCTTCAAAAACAAATCACCGTGTCTACAAAATAATAGAATTATTGGAAAAAAGCCTCTGTGTCTGTAACGTCTACGTCAAAGAAACAGCCAGAGGTTATTTTTTACAAATAATATAAATCGGAATAAATGTGAACGATCCATCTTATGATGTCTGAAGGAATTTTATTACCCTTCCTAAAGTGGATATTATATTGTTCACCTAAAGGGTTCGAAGCGACTGATTCAGACGAAAAAACGATATTTAAAGTTCAAATCTAAAGAAATATGTATGATAACGTTAGTCTGGCCCGCGTACAACACATGGTGAGGAACGGAACGCCTAGACAATGTGTCCAACTACCATCCAATGTTTAGTTTATAGCAAAAGATTACACAAAAATATTCAATGTAAAATTCAATCTTTATGAATAAACGGGCTTTTGCTTGTCTGTCTATTTACGTATTTTTGTATTATACAATAACAATTTCGGTCGTACCTCAGAGCAATTACTTTCAATAATAATGTGGCAGTTATATATTCATACGTTCAGGCAAGGCGATCCCATACACATGAGAGTGCATGGTAAGGAAATTTTTTTGCCACCGAATTACTGAGGAACCGGTTTAGGGCAAATACGCGGAAACCCATCGTTTTCCCGCCAGAATTGACTACTAAAAATGAAAATACACCCTCGACGGTTTTAGCGTTTCACGCTAAATTTCCCGAAAATTTTTTACTAGACTTTTTTAACTTGTCCTTATTTTAATATAACGCATGAGTTGCAGTGATACACAACGTGGATTCATAAAAAGAGTTTTATTTTAATAATATAAGTTAAAGTGGATTTTCGTGTTAAAAATTTTGTGGTCGGAGCGCCGTTACGCCCTTGTGCAGCGACATTTAGTATACTTTCTAAAATTACACTCCTTTGTGTTTTCAATATTTTTGCATAAAAAACGCTCCGTAGAGCGAAAATGTTACTATATTGATAAAAACCTCCTCCAACGGCGTTTTTACGTGGAGCACGCGCTTCATGCTAAAAAGTCGGATTTTGTTATAGTTTCAAAAAATTTATCGAGAGTCTGGCGTGTTCTTTAATATAAACACAGAAATAATGTATTTTGCTGGCGTTTAGGAAAGTAGTTTCTTTCCATTTTCAAAGCTTTTTTTTGAAGAACTCTTATTTGTTGTATATGTTGAATACACGGCTTTAAGATTCTGTTTATATTATTTCCACAGATACTTACTACTTACACAGAACACAGAACTGATGATATTTTCTTTTAGTTAATGTTGAGTTTGTTAAGTTCTTCTTTTAACATTGGTAGCTAGGTTTTACAAATATCTACAGAACAATTCGATACGCATTTTTTATCTTCATTTAATAAAATTATTGGTGATTCTTAAATTTTTTTTGGTATCTGCCTTTTTTGTAAAAATTTTTGCCGAGCCCCAGTTTATTCTATGTTTGTTTTCCCAAGAATGTTCACAAATTTTTGATTTCTGAATTTTATTCTTTCTGATGTAATTCTTGTGCTCACCTAACTTACACTGAAAGTTCTGGATGACTCACTCACATAACATTTATCACATTCGCACAGGATATTGTAAATACAGTTTTTTTAATTCTGCTCCCGGTTTATCGGTTTTGTTTTTGTTAAAATAGATCTCAAAGTGTTCCAAATTTGAAATACCGTACATAAGGAATTGTTGCTGTATAATGATGTTCATTTTCTTGTCGTACCTGATTGTACCTATTTTCAACATTTATGAAAACTCTATCAACAAATGCTTCAGGGTATTCATTGTGTACTAGAACCTCTTTGATAGATTTTTTCTCGTAATTTAATATTGCATTTAGATGAAATTATTTTGGGTCTATCGTATAAACATTTTACAACACCCCTTTTAATATTTATTGATTGATTTGAGTTAAAATTTAGATATCTATTAGTATGTGTTGGTTTTCTATAAACGCTTGTTTCAATTGTATTATTTACCCTTTTAACTAAACATCTAAAAATGGTAGTTCAATCTTACATTCTACTTCTAATGTGAATTTAATAGACGGTTCTTTACTATTTTTTTCTAAAAAACTGTCTAGTAGTCTAGTAAATCAACACCATGAGGCCAAATTGCAAAGATGTCGTCAACATATCACCACCAGACAACCGGTTTGTTTATACAATTTTGAACATGCGTGTTTTCAAAGTTCTCCATAAATATGTTGCTTTTTCGGAAAGGTACTTTTAGCCGTAAAAACTTTGGAATTATGTCATGTACGCGACATTTACACAAAAAGGTTATACTATTTTCTGATTTGGCTAATTTCTAAAAGAAAATATTAGTTCTGTATAAGTAGTAAGTATCTATGGAAATAACATAAACAGAATCTTAAAGCTGTGTATTTAACATACACAACAAATAAGAGTTCTTCAAAAAAAGCTTTGAAACGGAAAGCTTCGAAAACGGATTTGTTTTTGAAGAGGATAATACATGTGGTAGAAAACCCAAATAAAGGGGAAGAATATTCGTAGAATGCCACAAATAATTTTCAGACAATATCGGTATATAAATTTAGATAATATCAATCCGTTCATTGATTATCTGCATATGTAGTTGAATAACCCGCTTTATGAAAGTTAAATCCTTTAATAACATCATCATTGTCAGAGAAATTAATATGTTGATAGTCAGTAAATGAGCTGTTGATACATACATAATGAAAGATGATGTAGATCTTCGCTAACAACCGAACAAGTCTCCATTTATCTCACGACTTATATTACTATTGACAACATCCACTTTCACTGTCATTGCAGGCGTTATTAATTTGTTTTAACTTACTTAAATTAGGAAAGTTCTGCATTTATTGGCATTTGGCATCATGTACAATTAAAAAGAAGCATTAGAGACTTTCACTTAGGTATAGAAGAGTCATTAAAAACCAAGTACTTGAATTTTAGCGTCTATGTCGATTTATTTCTCCTTCATAAAATGACGTTCAATATCAAATGTATACATCCGAAATTAATTAGATAATAATCAATTCTTCAGGTTGAGTTCCTTTCATTCCGCAGACTTCTTTATGAATTTCACAGACTATTATAGTTAATACAATATTTTTTGTATGGACTGATTCACAATGAACACGAATTTTTTATTCGGAATCTAATCGAATACAAATTAAATATTTAAACTGGATGGCAGTTATGTTGAAAATTTTGATTAAAATTGGAAGAATGTAATTTATTTGGGAGGGTATGTTTCTACTTAATATAAAATCAATCAAAGCAGCTGTGGAAACACAGCGAGTTTCGACAGGACCACATCACGCTACGCCTTAAGCGCCCGAAAACATTATTTTTTTGTCATTTGTCTTAGACAGAGGAAACACGATTTCGCTGTTTGACGAAAAATTGATAAAGATAAATTCTGAAAATAAAATCAATTTCGGATTTTGTTGACATATAGAGTAAACAATGATAACATAGAGGCAAAGACAAAATTAAATTGCCATGGAGAATACAGAAACACGTATTTATTTTACTTATTTGATAAGTAAATTTATATATCATTATTAACAAGGTGCAGGAGTGAAGTAAGAGCGAGTAAAGGGAATAAAAAAAAAATAGTAAAAATAACCTGCAATTTTACTTTCTTATTAAATTGAAACTCCCAATTTTTTATGCCAGGAAAATTATTTTCAGTGTCGCATAACAGATAATTAGTTTCTGATTGTGAATAATTTTTATTAAAAATATTAAATACTGTTTACCTGAAAGTTTTGCAGCTACACTCTGTTTAAACGAGGACATTGTTATAACTTTATTTCTTCGCCAAGGCTTAACCAGAAAATTTATAATTCACAGATATGAACATTTTATCACATTCTTTATCGAGAATGGGCATTCTTTATTGGATGTTAAAAGTCTACTCGTATACTTTATATTCAAAATCTTATATAAAATTGTTAAAAACTGAGGAATTTTACGATAAAACATGGTTTTTAAGACATTTTCATATTAATATGCAATACTTAATACAAAATTGTGCTGAGAAATAAACAAAATTTTACATATTATATTGGTCAAACCAGTTTTTATAGATTGGTAGATGGCTAAAGTATTCAGCAACATATTGCTTAAATAGTCATCTGAACACATTGAAGTGTATATGCACATAAGTAAGATTTAAATTCAAATGTGCGTGACTAAGGTCCGGTTTATCAACGCTTAACTATAAGATAAATGTCATTGAAAATCCATTGTTTTATTTGACATTTATTCTCTAGTTAAGAGTAAACCCTTTATTCATAAACCTGACATAATGAAGCAGTTTTATACCTACTTGTCCCTTTCTCTGGAAGCAATAAATAGCTGATAAAAGTATCTCCCAGGTCTATGATTTTGTTAATAATATACGTTGGGAGAATGTGTGGAAACACCTAATTTCTCGCCGAACTATAATTTCGAATGAAAAATACCCTTAACAAAAGTTTTTGTAGTATTTTTATCATATTCAGTGACGTACTTTGATTTCCTACAGTTGCCTTATTTTCAAGATATGACATCATCGTAGTTTTTAAATCGATGACCCTGTATGTTTTTACATCTTTAGATTGACAGTTTTTCATCAATTATAATGATATAGGGTCTGGTGGGTGTACGACTTGTGGTTTTCTAAATATTAAATTAATTAATATAATAAAGAGATGGCTGTTTACATTTTAATTATCAAGGCTATCTGATAAAAAATATCCTTTTTTTTTGTTACCACGATTTTTGCAAACTTTCTTTAACAGAACTCAAATCATTTGTGTTACTCTCATTTGCAGATAATACTGTAAGGTATTTTCTGTGTGAACTATTAACATTGTTTTTAAATTGTTGGTGAACTAACTGAACGTGAAATAATTGCGTTTTTAATGATGATTGATTTTGGAGACAGGTAGAGACCTCTAAAAGAGACATGCGCTATTTTAATTGATATCTCTGATAGAGATCCTGAAATTTCTAAATTAACAGTTTCAAAGGTTGTGCAAAAGTTTCACGAACTGTGAGTGTTAAAAATTGGCCAAAAGCCCGGTTTATATAACGGGTATAAGTAACAGATATGCAGCAAACTGATCGTGAACTATTCTTTCCAGAATTTTGGAAAGAACCGGTAATAAGCTGACATGCCGCAGATTCTCTACAGACACAGGATTTGTTATTTTTAGTACCGGGCAGATAATTGTATCTTTCCATTTTATGAGAAACTCATCCTGTTCAGCAGCTAATAATATGAGGGGCATTAGTATGACTACTTAAATATATTACGTAGCTCGCAAATAAGTATTGTAACATTTTTCCATGTATAACTTTTTTAAAAAATAAATCGTTTCTCTAGTCCCACAATAAAAGGGAGCATTTTAGCTATGTTCTGTATAAAAAAAATTGCAACCTCTTCAAACTGGTCTTTCTCAACAAATCTGCACCTTAGACAGATGAGCATATACGCTAAATTGCATTGATAGAGTACTGCGTATTATATAATACAAAGAGGGAACCTTGTTTATAATACAAACCCGTTTCAGAACTCGATACGTTTAATAATCCCCAATAAATATTCCCCAACAATCTGATTTGACGCCAGAAAATTTCGATGAAATTGTGCATCTGGCATTTGAGTTATTAAATGCGCAAAAGGTATCTGAGGGCAAAACGTTGAAATACCCTTGATATTATGACGTAGACGCTTGATTAACGTTTCCAGTAAAATCCCCAGGAACGGCTTTATAGGGAGTAACTTCAACTGTCTATTTACATTATCATTAGATTCTTAAGGGCATATGCCATTCTGGGTTGACTTTTTATTTGATAAAAAGATTTATTTGCCAAAGACATTTAAAAAATGAAAATTTTACGTGTTTAAACATGCGGGTGTGATTCTGGACTTGTTAGACATGATGGGAAGTATAAAAATTAATGGTATTTGCCCAACTGCTCACTTTTCCTTCAACTAAAAAGTTAAAATATGAGTATTAATGTTAATAACTAAATTGTTTTCAACTATTCTTCAGTTTCACTAGAATACAGAATGTACTAAAATCTTTAATTGGCCGTATTTTTATGAAAAATAACGAGAATGACAATTATGTGCCCATCATTCTCCCAAAGTTAATCACGAATCATTATCTAGTAATATTAAATATTAATCTAAAATTAATGATGTAAATCATAACAAATTGTGGAAAAAAAATATACAGATTTTAAACAGTTGAAAAAATTAAAATTTTGTTTAGCCACAATTTAAAAGTATTTTGCAGAAAACTAGATTTATATTGAAAATAAATACGCCTTTCAATATTCTTCTCCTATTTCATATTGAAATCAAATCTAAATATACCTACTTCATATGACGTATAAGTAAATTAATACTACATTTAAAAGCTTTTACAATAGTCAATAGTTTGATGGATGTTTCACTGATGGAACGGCTAAAATTAACGCAAATTCTCCCGGAAATCTCGCTAAGACAGGAACAATTGAGTGTTATTGATGATAGGTCCATCCGAGATATCTGTAATGTCATTGTTTATAGATCTCTGTAGACCAGAGCTGTCTAGATAGCATGAATGTCGGTATAGTATGGTCTGCTGGAGATTGATATCGTTCAATCCGATGTTTTTCAGTTTTGCGATGTGAAAGCTGAACACGAATAGCAGATCTAATATTTGTATTTCTATGATTATTTGTAATTATTCTTAATTAAGTTTTGCCCGTTCGGAAATGTTTTAAAATTGAAGAATTATCTTCTGATATTCAACATCGAATGCTATACTTCATAGAAGTAATCACCAATATTGTTATTAACTGAGCTCCAGTTGCAATAACTAAAGAGTTAAATATTTTTACCAACTCCTTGACATCCCTTTTAAGCATGATAGCAGTAGTTTTCCACAAAGTCGTGCTCAAAAATAATATCTCTAGCCATTGTTCTAATAACCCCAATCTTGTTCTTCTGCGTACGTGCCAACGAATAAAGAACAGGTAAATAACTGAAACTGGCTAGTGTATGTTTATAACTACTGTCAAAGTAGTTTACACATACTTGGTAACAGTGAAATATTTTGTTTATGGTGAGAGGGTGTATTGTACGTGATTCCATGCTAAAGAGAGGTCAAGCATGTATTGATAATGGTAGATAGCATTTCGAACAAATTAACTAAACTAATTTTTGTGTGTGTTATGCTTACAAAATGTAAAAATTGCCGTTAGCCTTTACGTCATATACGGATTCACTGATTAAAATATGCTGATGTATTTGAAAAATACCCTGAATTATATACATGCGCCAAATTTCAAACAACTCCAAAGTTAATTGAAATAATTTTAATCAACAAATTGAATGAAATATTGTAATTGACGTAACTAAAACAATGTGTAATTAGTTTCCCTATGTGTGTATGAATATTAATAAAAATTACTGCTAATTATGTTAACTAGTTTGTAGTTTGTTAATTTTGTTTAATATAATATACAATATATTTGTATATAATAATTTACTCTCCCTTACTAGTACTTACGTACCAAAGTAAACCTTTGAGTACTAAGAATTCCAAGTTGCATTAGAGAAAATAGTGGAATGGAATTTAAATTCAACCGAAATGGAAATACTTAACTTTGCAGGACGAAGGTATTGTTGCTGTTTATACAGATATCAATTCTTTATAGAAATATGGTTCCCCAGTTGCCAATAACCTTTTTATACGTTTGGATATGAATGCATATTTTTGCTCCCGTGCTATTCTTTATTGGTGGGTGAAAATTTTGTTTATTGTATTGAGAGTTGCGAATAATAGAAAGAAAATAATAATATTGTTTGTTGAATGGACCAGTTTAGTGGTGACGTCAAGACTAGTTAAAAGCACCCGAATGTAAGCAATCACACACTACAGTGAGTCGTGAATGTATACTGCGGTGGAAAGCAAAAACAAATTGAACCTTATGGCGCATGCAGTTTAGGTCGACTTTAGGACTATAAAATTACAGCATTATTACATTTTATTGAAATGCAAACGTACACAAAATATTTAACTATTTCTACGTACCACATAATGTTGTAAATAGATGTAGAATTCATCATATGTGAGTAAAAATCTTTAAATATTCCATATAAATATAAATTTATATGAAGCATGGGATGACTATTTATGCGATTTAATTTTGGTCCTTATGCGTAATGCACATAAGTTCACAATAATGACGAAATGAAGAAACGTGACGAATTTTCATTGAACGCGCTGTGACTCCATGTAGTATAATATTGCCTACTTTCAGAGGCTTATACGTCACACTAATCTGGTCCATTAAGATTGGTGTGTTCAAAATCTAGAAAGTGGAAACGTTTATTGTTTTTGTCAATTTTTTTTACATTGTGATACGCACAAAATCGCTGATATTTCATTGGCATTGAGCAATATATGACTTTATATCCCAAAAATTTGAATAGGGAAGGAGGAGCGAGTCGTAGATTACTGGAACGCCCCTTGAATTCTTTAATCAGTGGTATGCAGTTTTTGGAATTTACATGTACCGTTTTTGAAAAACAAAGATTTATTTATGAGAAAATGCCTGCATTCCCTTCTTTTTAACCACGTGATGAAAATAGACGGAAACCTATAATAAATGGGGGCTAAAAATTAATTTTGACAATATGAAATATTTGGTGATAGGGGAAGAACGGAACAACATTGATGTAAATGGAAGAGAAATAAAAGTCTATAACGAGTATAAGTACGTAGGAGCCGTTATACCAATGCAGAGGATTACCTGAAGAGATATAAATAACAGAATAATCCAGAGTAAGCAGGCTATTCAGAAGCTAAACTCGGTTTGGTGGTCAGAACTAAAAAACTCAATAAAAAAGAATTTATAAAAGTATTGTTCAAAGTATCCTGACGTACCGATCTGAAAAATGGGAAACACAACACAATGAAACAAAGAAAGTCTGCTTGCGATAGAAATGGACGCGATGAGGAAAAGCTATAGGGTGTCGAGAAGAGAAAAAATGAACACGAAAGAAACACTTATAGAAGACACTAAGAAAAAGATCTGCTGTGGCATGAGACGTATGGAGCCTCATCGGTAGTTTCAACGTGTATGGCAGTGGTCTCCATTCGATGTATGTATATATAACTGCGAAAGTACATTCTAGATACTTAAATTATCACCAGTGCTGCTGCTGTGGCATGAGACGTATGGAGCCTCATCGGTAGTTTCAACGTGTATGGCAGTGGTCTCCATTCGATGTATGTATATATAACTGCGAAAGTACATTCTAGATACTTAAATTATCACCAGTAATTGTTCAAATCATCAAACTCCAGCTTCCATGCAATAGTACAGATTCGTCTGAAAACATTCTCGCACAATTTGAAGCATTTCTGGGGTGAAACAAAATAAATTTTTCCGAAAACAGTACATCTAAGTTCCAAAAACTGCTCACCATTGTCCAGAGAATTTAGGGGGCTTTCCAATGATATAAAACTCGCCCTTCCTTCCTTACTCAAATTTTAGGGGTTGTTCATTCCACTGCTCAATGGTTGAGGTGATGATATTGAAACTAGGAAAATCAATTTTCCCCCTCCAAAATAAAATTTAATAAAAAGTAATAATAATACTTATTGACCATTTAAATACAGAATGTACATATTGTATATTGATATATGTAAACACAAAATATGTTACAGGATAAAAAAATATATATAAAAAAGTCTATAAAGAGAATCATATAAAACATATAAGTAAACGCAATACACATATTTAAATAACATAGTCACAGATATAATAGATATAAACAGTGAATTGTAAAGTTTTTCACAAAATTGATAAAAATAAATAAATATGGATTCTCTACTAAAAAAATCTCGAGCACCCTAAAAACTGCCTTCAAGTAAAATATCTTTGACTGCGGTTTTGTAGTTTGGCATATTTCGCATATCAGCTGAGAGATCATTGAAAAGTAAAACACAATTATAACGTGGCGAATGTTTATAATTTATTGATGTAGGGGTAAACTAAGTAGATCACCACATCCTGTACTATATGAGTCGCAATTATTTCTTTCGTGTATGAATCCATATTTTTTTGGAATACATTAAATATTTTAGTATAAATATACATGGATTAGTTAGTACTTTTTTCATTTAAGTATATTTTTCACAAGCTCTCATTACAATTCATCTGAAATATAAGTCTAATGGATCTTCTTTGGCTAACAAAGACTCTGCCCGTCTCTTGTACTTCTCCAGGCAATACATAAATAGCACTACAGATAATTCCGACCCCCTTTATACCGGAAAGCTCTAGAAGAGCCTTGTGTGGGAGGGGGCTATACATTTAGAGAGAAGGGACACACCCAATATTCGTGTATAGTGGAAAAATTCCTCTCACAGTATTTTTCACTGCCACGATCGGGAATCGAACCCGGGACTTTTGAGTGAGAGACAAATGCGCTTAGCTCTCGACCATCAGTCATATTGATATTATACAAAATATGTGAGTATGCAAGAGCATAATATATGCCCAATAGGCCTACTTCATCTAATGTTCTTTGCATTTGCAATATAAACAAATTGAGTCTTATTAAGTTGTGAGCTTGCGTACTCAATATGTTTGTCTCGCAACAATTTATCGTTTAAATAAATACCCAATAATTTCGTATTATGGGACAATATAATATTGTCATGTAACACTATACCATGCGGCAATTGTCTTTGCAAACTAAAATGTATTATAACACTTATCTGCGTTCATGATAAGTTTATCTCTCTGCGCCCAAGTAATGACCTCTTGGAAGGTTTGGTCAATTAATATTTGAATTTACTCTATTGTAACAGCTGTTAATGTCACTGTTACCTCATCAGCAGACACTTTTAAATGGACAGTGGTTAAGTAGTTAGGAAGGTTGTTTATGTATAGCATAAATAATAGCGGTCTCGAAACAGAGCCTTGAGGAACGCCGTACATTAAATTCTCTATCTGTGATTGATCCTTATTTAGTTGTACTTTTATTGATCTCCCTTCTAAATAACTATTTATCCAGGACAGTAAATTTCATTTTATTCCTACCTTATATAGCTTTTGCTTTGAAAATAAATAATTGTTTACCACATCAAAAGCTTTTTACAAATCAAACATTATGGAGATCACATACTTTCCGTTTTCTAATCAGGTGTATACATAATTTAATAAATGGTAGATTGCTGTTTCTGTTGACTTGCCAGCAGTAAAACCATGGTGAAAAGCTGTGAGGATATTATAATTTTTTGGAAACTATGCTTAATGGAGAGATTTGGCGATAATTTTCAATCTCCTCTGCTTACTGTCAAAATGATTCGCCAAAGTGACCCTTATTGCATGATCGTCGAAAAATTTTTCTACAACTATTGTTAATAAAAGATAATTAACAGTTTTTTTTTTGTTTTTCAGGTACGTACAGTTTACTTACTCCATGCATGTGGTAAGTTATAATCACTTTGTATTTATAGCACAGGATGATCACTATTAGTTTATCGCTTGATTTTTCATCTAGGGAAAATATTTCATAACTACACATATATTCTTTGTGGAAATTCGAATTAAAATAAAAGTATTGTCAACTCAAAACATTTTGGTTAATAACCTGTTAAATAAAAAAATTGAAACTATATTTTTATGCATAAATTAAAATGTGACACTCCATTTATTTTAAATACATATCTCATCATTTTTTTACGTCCAATGGAACTGCATTTGGCTTCAAATTGTTCTATTTTAACTGACGTACTCTGCATATTCAGCTCAGTTTGGAGACTTATTTTCTGAATATATATGTAACTATATTATTTACTAAGCAATGGAGGACTCTCGCGGTTTTGTTTGTACAGACAGCAAAATTTCACTGAATATTAATGAGTAGTTGCTCTGCGCCTGTTCACGATAGCACAATATGACATAGCTTATGTTCATTCTGAAAGAATGATACATCGAACAGTGAAGGTTACTATTTTATATATTAGTATGCATTGATCCTCAATTTTAAACCATCATTAACAGATCTTTGTGAAAATAACCTATAAACAACCAATGACTAGGTGCACTCCAGAGTGCACGTTACTTTCAGCGTTGGGTGCACTCCAGCATATTCGCAGATCCTACTACGTACAGAATAGAGAAATAGATGCGGGGCTACGATTGATGTGAGCCCACAGAGCGCAGGCACTCCGTACTACATCAAATAACATTAATATATTTAACCTAACGAACTAACCTAGAAAAGCATTCGTGTTACGCATTTTAGTGTTAACAATATGTCAAGGGCAAGGGAAATCATCTATCATAAGCAACTATACTACATCAAATAATATTAACACGTTTTACCTAAAAAAATATTCGTATTACGTATTTTAGTTGTAACAAAATGCAGTAAAAAACCGTAAGAAGTTGATTCGAACCCTCAACCTCGCGTGTGAGAATTGGGCAACCTAACTACACCACGGACTGCTGATAAGGAACCTACATCAATACGTTTTAACGTTAATCGCGCATGTGCAGTGTAAATGACGACACATCCAAGGCGTTCGTGATTTGGAGTGCACCCAACGCTGAAAATAGCGTGCACTCTGGAGTGCACCTAGTCATTACGATAAACCGAATAGAAACATTTATATAATTTATCTAATTCAAAATCTGTGCAAGAAATTGGAGTATTTATATACAGTGCGCACAAAATCCTCGGACATGTGGATTGTAATTTTGAAATACGCTTTTTTTGTTGCAGCAATATTTTTGTGACGAGACAGATATGATGTCATGGATTTTTTTTGTAAATAACAACCTCTATAACTGATAGTGCCATTTGAAAGAATCACTTCCTTTACATACAGAGCAAAGTTATAGTATGTTACGTAACAGTATTTTTGGGAAAACCAATATTTTTCTCTGAATTGTCCTTGTGAACTGGGCGCACAGTATATTTTATTGACTGCAATTTTGCTGCAAACAGAGGCAAATGCATATGATCAAATATTCTCTATATCAGCTTGGGGTTGTTTTTAATTAAATCTGTTTGTTGTTGAATTTTTAATATACAATCGCCAATATTTATTTTTGAAACTAGTGCGGAGTATTATTATTGCTTTAATTGTTTTATATATTTGCATATTTCCATAATATTAAATTAAAAATTCAACAAGAAATAAATTAAATTAACAGCAACTCTATTAATTTAGCTGCAGAAATCAAGCACACCCTTGTCTCTGTTCACAGTAAATTGATAATGTCAAATGTTTGCTGTGAATAAAAATTTCGAACAAAATATTTTCTTTTATTTATGATCATTGATAAACTCGAATAGCTAAGAGACTAAATTGGAAATTGCAATATTCCGTGGCCCCAAATATCGAAAAACGTTAAAACTGACAAGTTCCATATGACCATCTCAAGATGGGAGATCAAAATATGAAATAATATTAATACAACTGCTGAGCATAGTGCGTATATCATTCATTTACAAGAGATTTATCCATTTGGATATTGTTGGTAATTGTGAAGTGATAAAAAAAATTGGGCGATGGTCTGTGCGAGTGGCCATTTTGGAAATCGACACCATCTTTGATTCTTATTGAAAAGGCACTGCATAAGCATGCGAGGTGTCATTTTAAACGTTTTTAAGGGTGCTGAACACTGAATACTGAAGTGAAGAGTAGTTACTAATCATTATTTAGTAAGACAGATACGAATCAACATCTCTTATTTCTATACTAAACAGATTTACATTGTTTTATAAAACAGGAAGTAATATAAAATAAATAAGTCAATGATAGTTTAAGTATATGACATGACTAATATATAACAAAAAACAATGTATGACTCATTATATCAATAATTTTAAACAACAGATGAAATAATTTACGTTGCAATATTAGAATACTTATTATGACAATCAATAATAGCTACACTTCAGCAATGACAGTAAATACAAGATATTCCATTTGAAAAACTTAAACATGAATCTCTTGCATACTTTAGACATGAGCAATTAGGAACAAGTTTGTTGCTAGAAGGAAACAGTGAAGTTATATGTGAGGACTGTAGACAATCACCTACATCTTCGTAATCAAACTGTATAGAACCAAGTTGCGTGAGGTCATCATTTAAACATGTTACATATAAATGTGTGTTGTAGTAGGCCTTTTAATTTCTGATCTAATTGGTGGGTGGTCTATTATGGTAATGTTTTTCCCATGTGTGTAAAGAAACATTCGTAATTCGTCCGTTGTTTTACAAACTGATCACTTTTTCAAAAATTCGTAGACGTGAAAGGGTTTCTTACAAATTAAGTGATACTGGCTGGTTAAATATGGCAAATAGAAGATTGCAGCATTCTGCGTGTCTGTATCAGAAAATGTTAACAGAAAAAACTCCATCATATCTGTACAGGAAGATTACCTTCAGAACAGATGTCCACACGCTCAATATTAGGTTTAAGGGCTTACTAACCCCTCCACTGTTTCGAACTGAACTCTTTAAACGCCCATATGCATATCAAATTTGCCAAGTATATAACTCAATACCTATAGAATTGAAAGCACTAAAAGCCGCCCAATTTAAAGTCTCACTAAAAAAAACTGTTTGATAATCAGCGAGTAATATAGTAAAGGAAGCCATAACTTTTATTTCCCTAATCTATTTCATGTTAGGTTCCTTTCTTTCTTTTTCTTCTCACTTATTAAGCTAGTAATATTTTGTTTTCTTCTTTCTCCTGTATCACATATGAAATTATCTAGCTATTCTAGGTTATTCGACTGCATAAATATATATACTAATCCTTTTGTTTAATTACGAGGCATTATCTATGTTAAGTGGAAGAACAAGCCTATAGCAGAATTTCTGCTAGAAGGATTGAACTTCGCCATTTATTTTCATTTATTGTAATTGTTATTCTTTGAGATGTAAATTGTAAGAAAATAATAAAGACGATTATTATTACTATTTGTCAGTTTCTCTCCTTAGGAGGAGGCTTGTTGTATCAACCATCGGCTTTCAGCAAGATGGCGGTTTCTATTTTAATCTTTAGGCAAATTAAGGAATTTTCTGACTGAGTTACACGTGTTTAGGAGGACGGATTTCTGCATTAGAGTGATAGTATGAGGGTGTATATTAAGCAGTTGAAAGTTTCGGGAGAGAGTTTTGGGAACTACGCCTGTTGTTGATAAGATTACAGGGAGTATAGAGATTTTTTCTTGTCGCCACATTTTCTTTATTTCTTCAGCTAGTTCACCATACTTATTTAGTTTCTCGCCATAAGACTGCTGTAGGTTATGTGTGTTGGGAACTGCAATATCTATAAGGAAAGTGTGTTTTTCTTTATTATTACTATTATTATTATTACTATTATTATATTTTTCTGCTAATTGCATCGACTGCTCCAATAGTTAACTCGCAGGAATTCCGAAGTTTGTGAGAAATGCTTTGGGTGTACTTGCTATTCCAGCATGTTTTGTACCTACTTTGCCAATACAGTCTGACCCAGTTAGGAAGTGTAAAGCAGGAAGTACATATTGCAATTCGTTCAGCAATTATATGAACGGGAACTTGGCGCGTCGCATCTCCAACACCTAGATGAATCCACAATACCTTCAATCCAAAATTCTTGAAGGTAGTCCAATAATATAACAGAAGAACCAGAACATCTGCATCATTCGATAATACCATCATTTTCTGATACCCTCTGTTTGCTGCAAGTTTTGCATACGGAGATCTGCTTCCGCCAATATGGTAAATTGTAGTTCTTCGTGGGATTGTCTTAAATTGGTTTGCTGTATGGACATGTATATGGTTGGGTTAGGAAAAGATGTTGCACTACAGAAAACCTGCATATTTGGACATATATTGCTACATTTTCCTAGTAGATACGATTTGAAACAGGGTTGAAGTTTGACTTCGTTGAAACTATAAGACCAAAATTTGTCTTTTTGTACAGGAATAGGTGTTGTATTTTTAATGATTGGATGATTGATTCACATGTGTCACGACGAATTCGTTCAGAATCTTTCAGAGAAATCTTTCTAGAACAAGCCATGAAATCCACAAGATAACAATTTACAAGATTTGATAAGTTTGCTGAACTGCCATCTGTTTCGGTTAATACCTTTTCAAGTTCTGAGGATAGTGTGCTCTTGTTTGTCTTTGTAAAGAACCCGTTTTCATCGAAAAGGAAAAAATTGTCAACGATTTTATCTTTTAATAGTTCATTATTAGCTAGTTGAATAGTGCGTTGAACCATAGCTTGGTTTTTTAGGTGTCTTGGTCTTTGCAGTCTGTTTCTATGTGAGGATGCTACTAATAGGAGGCGAATTCGTCCTGTGGATAGTATCTTAAATATTAGATTTCTTATCAATGAATCGGTCTTTCCTAAATGTTCCATACGCTTCATTTCCTATAGTGAAGACCTGAAGTAACTTATTTTTCACAGCACCTTCAACTGTCTGTTCCGTAATGATGTTTCTCAGTTCTTTTGCCCCTGGAGAAAATGGGTTTTCGTTGCCAGTAATGAAATTTCTATAAACTTTTCGTACACTTCTGGTGATTTTTCTTCCAACTCTCTTGCATTTTCTAAATATACCGATCCCCATCGCAAGTACTTCATGCGACCGATTTCAATTTTTTTAATGTCTTCAACGTGCCCTTAAAAACATGTAAAATGACACCGCTTATGCAGTGCATTTTCATTAAGCATTAAAGATAGCGTCTATTTTCCAAAATCACCCAATTCTTTTCAATCACTACACGATTACCAACAATACCCAATTGGGTGAATCTCCGGTAAATGAAAGATATACAGAAGCTTTCTCAGCAAATGGGCTCTATTTGGCTATCGAAATTATAGTCCAGATTTATTATGAATTTCTTTCAAAGGTAGCTATTACAGCAGAGGTTTAAAGATGGCTCCCTGGCATTCCTACAAAGTCGCTAATAACTTTTGAATTATATTTATATTTCTTTAATTTAAAATCATGTTAAATAATAAATAAATAAACACCACAGAAATTAGACAACCCCCAATTCCAGAAGCCAGGGCTTGTGCGGAAGGGGGGTTATACATTGAAAAAAACGCGGACATACAACCATTTCCTCCGACAGTGCCGGGGCCAGGATTCGAACCCGGTGGTGCGATGTCCGTGTAGTTAATCGCGATTGCCACCTCGCGCCTTACCCCACTCGGCTAATGTAAATTTATTTTCCACAAATCGTTTAAAAATATTGACATTTCTGACAAAATTTATGAAAGAATTTACAATTACAAATTTTATCAAATGCGATGCTTAAAGCGATCAGATGATCATCCTGTGTATTGTGTATATATATAATGATATATATTATGTAATAGCGGAACAGTTAAAAATTTCTTTTTCATATTTTCCCCTCTTATCTTATATTACCTTTCCACCTTACACAATTCGATCACGTTTCGCTACACTGATTGTTAGGTAAAGGGTCGCCGGTAGCTCCGACGTACTACTTTTATTTTCGGCGCTATATTAAATTCATTACAATGTAAAGTCTGTTAAAATTATTTGTTGCTTTCATTACCTGAATCGTTTCAATTTCGTTGTAATTTTGATTGACATGGCAAATTTTAATCGCCACTTTAAAATTAAAGATATTTCCGCATGATAATAATATAATATGTAGTAATCTGGAATGTAAATAAATACGTTCACTCAGTAATAACTGAAGAGTACGTTAGAGGTTAAAAAACTGATTTGGATATAAAATTTAGGAAGTTATTAATAACTGTTGTTTATAACCGACTTGTTATTTGTTTTCTCTTTGTGATAAAAAAATGCCTATCTGTGCGATCCTATAAATGCTGTAAAAAATAGTCTATATGTATTAGGTAATCCACAAACGCAAAAGTCGTGACTCCACAGGGGGGTTATTACACTTTTAAAAAAATGCGGACACACATCGATTACCTACCGACATTGCCGGTATCGAAGTAGGGAATGTAACCCAGTGTATGGTAGACAGTATGGAATATATTATATGCAATATATGCTTACAATATACCGAGTGACCCAGAAAGTACATACCAACACACTTTTCTACAGTTTTAAAAATGAAATTCTGAAATTTGGGAAATTAGGTATAGGCATGCCTGGCCACATTGTCAACACTGAGTATAAAAACTAAATCATACCAGTAATAAATGGTAGATTAAAAATTAAGAAAAATAATTACAACTGTGATTACAGGTTTTTCTGAGTTTTGAAAACATATATGAACTTGTATAAAAGAACTGCTGCCCAAGGAATCACTACTTCCACATCCAGATTTTGTATCCAAGTCTTATACACACTAAATCCAATGTAATATTTTATTCCCTTTAATAATAGAGTGGGAGTGATAGAGAGAGTGACAAATGTAAAAAAAATTAGAAGCCCTTGGTTCTCGTATACCCACTAAATCCCAATTTAATTTTCTATTCCCTTAAACAATAGAGTGGGGGTGGTAATGAGGGTGGTAGAAGGGGTAACTAATGCCAAAATAAATTTTAGAGGCCCTTGGTTCTCGTACACACACTAAATCCCAACTTAACTTTTACTCCCATTAATAATAGACTGGGGGTGACAACGGGGGAGGTAGAGGAGGTGGCTGATACCAAAAAAAAATTTGAGAGTCCCTTGGTTCTCGTATAAACACTAAATCCCAATTTAATTTTTTACTTTCTTTATTAATGGGGTGGGGGTGGCAATGGCAGGTGGTAGAGGGGGTAGCTAACGCCAGAAAATTTTTTTGAGACGTCTCGTTCTTGTATACACACTAAATCACATTAAAAATTTTTTGCTCCCTTTCATAATAGTGTGGGGGTGAAATTGGGGGTGACAGTGGGGGTGAGGGGTGGCTGATACCAAAAAAGTTTGAAACCTTGACTTTTCGCAAATGCCCTAAATTGCAATTTTATGGACTCTTACCCGCTTGCCTTGCCTATTTACCTTTATTTACCCCATTTACCCCCGAACCCTTCAACGGAATTAGATCAAAATATAATCTAGTTCCAGATTTCGTTACAATACATAAGTGTACCAAATTGCAAGTCAATATCATAAACGGTTCCAGAGTAAACGTGCGCACAAAAAAAAGTTACAGACAGACAGACCGACCGACAGTTTCATGACATTTTAGGCCTCTTTCAACAAAAAAAATTAATTTTCTTTGCGTTACTATACTTCCACGTCCAGTGGAAATACGTTGCAAAAGTTACCTTAAAGAGCCCAACTCTAAGTTGAATGTGTGTCAATAATATTGACCTCAGAGTCATAGAAGGTGATGGTAAATGCTAAAATCTCTCGCTGTTTTAAGAATTATGCAAAATCATAATAATTACAGACCTAAACATCCAGCGCATTGTGATGATGTTTGAATTCTCCTCGCAATGCCGTCATTATCTGGTGGAGATGTCCGATCGCCATTGTAAGAATTGAGATTGGTCAGTTTTAAAGTAAGAACTATGTAAATAATTATTATTAGAAAAATTATTCTACACCCCCCAATTTACCAATTAAAGATTTTTCATTCATTGTTCTAATTTACATTTTATTCCATTTAAGTTGTTTTTACCTAGTTTAAAAGTTGTTATAACATTCCTGCACAGCGTGCTTACAATAACAAATTGTCCCTAGTTTAAAGTAGATTATCATCTTCTTATACTAGGCTGGCCGATCGACGCCGAAAGAAACAACTGCTCCTTGGATTTTAGTTAATCTATTTATATATTACCTCCCAGAGATTTGATGAATTTTTATGTATTTGAATCTGCTTAGTAGTTAAAGAAATGTATAAGATATCGGTCTGGAATCATTTTCTATTTATATGTATTTGTGTAGGAAAAGATTTTGATAAAAACCTACTTTAATTTTGGATCCTTTTTTAAAATTAAAAAAACTTCTGTTAAAAAACTATACACGTAAAGAATTAAAACTTACATTTATAAATTAAACCAATGTTCTGATAACTATGTACATATTTACAATAGGGGGATTATGTGGGGAAAAGGGGTAGGTAGATATGTTATATGTGGTTTGTCCGTCGTTAGTCTCTTGTGTCGTAAATAGGTAAATTTTGGTGGAGGATCATTATGTCTGCGTCTCTGTGTCAAGTCTCTGGTCAGCTCCGATTGCTGAATTTTTGGCGTAAAGAATTTTTGAGCTATTTCATCGATGTACTCTTGCATGAAGGGGACTTTAGCAACTGGAGTATATCTGTCCGCGTTTAGTAACAGTCGAAGTAATTTGTTTTGAGTAATCTGTAGTCTTAAGCACTGTGCGTCTGAAATGCAATTCCAAGACGCACAGGCGTATGTCAGTAGTGGTCGAAATATAACTTTAAATACCGTCAGTTTATTGTCAGTAGTTAGTCTGATTCTGCGATTTATCAGTGGATACACTTTGTTTAATATCGCGTAGGTTTTTTGTAACGTCGCTGTAATATGGGGTCCAAAACAGAGCCTCGTATCCAGAGTCACCCCCAGATACTTAACTCTGCTTTTTTCCCCAATCTGTTTGTTGTTAATTTTTATTTTATTGTATTTTGTCATGTTCGTAAATTTTCTGTGTAAAGTTATTGTCTCTGTCTTTTGTTCGTTAATAATACAAATAACCTTGCTACTCAAAGTTATGTGTGTTTGAGAATAGAAATGTTTTTAACTTCTCCCTGGAGGTGCTGGTTTTATTTATTTAGGAAAAATAAAAAATTTTAAAATATTTTTTTATTTTACGGCAAACCGTAAAATCATATTAAATGAACTATTAACTGAGTCAGCATGTGATATCAAAAGCACAACATAACTTAATTTAAATATTTCATATCAAAAGATTCGTTTTTAATAAATTGCTTACTTTGAACTTAAATTACAAATAAAAAGAAATCTAATTTCTACACCCATGCAGCCATTTTATATTGCCAGTAATGAAAAAAATGTTTCCCTTTTAAATCCCATTCCCCCATTTACGTCAAGATTTAACAAGAAATATTGGTGTAACTTTTCCTTGAAGCAATAACTCAATTTAAAAGAAACAAAAAATAAGTCGCTTGAGACAATCTCACCACTCGCAGAACAAACAGCAAAACTGCGAGGAAAGTTTTTGAGTCATGTCCGTTGTGGATGAATTTTAAAACTTTTCGACATTTTGTCTCTAACTTTGCTGACAAAAAGAGACATCCTCCTATAAAGGAAAAGTATCGCCCTCGTTTAGTTGTAAGGCGTAATGAAAATAATTGAAACAGGCTTTATTAGCATTTGGTGCTAATTTATTGGTATTAACAGATTTAATGAAAGTGTCATTATTAAGATTCGAACGTTCCATTATTTAAAATACAAAGGAGTTTCAACAGTTGAGATGGTGGCAATAAATACTAAAAGTCTCAACTCTTTCACTATATTTACTAAATTAAATACAGTAGCCACCAAAATGATTCAAAATGTGTATCATAACGAGGAAGGGATGAAGTTCATATTGTATTATTACACCATCTCCTTGCAATTTTATTCTCAACTTATTCTGGCTTATTTTCGATTGTTAGAGTTGCGATTGATTACCAATAGATGGAGCCAATGATTCTTCATATAAATCACTTCTACCTCACTGCCATGCATAGCCTTATCATCAAGGTCCTTCGCATATATCTTACATCTCTCCCACGAGCGTTTTAAAAATTTTCAATTTCATTCACTGTGTCTCTCTCTCTATCTCTCCCATTCTTCTTGGCTAAAAGCAGCTAAACTAAATTCAATACCCCCTTAGCCATCTTTTATAATTTTTGTAAGGCGTTTGAGGTTATCCTGCATACCTCCATGTTGTCTAATATTTCCTGTATATTTACATTAGAATAACATTGTTTCATACAGGGTCGTTCCATAGTTTCTAATATTTTGCGTGTTACGCAATTTACATCTAAGGTCGTTGATGAGGAATATCAGGTAGACGTTTCCTGACCGACCGAAAGCATTTAATATACTTGACCATGCCCTATTTTTAAACAGTTTTAATGGAATTGGATTTTGTACATGTCTAGTAAATTTTTGTCAGTTTTATCTTACGGGACACTCTCAATTTGTACAATATTGAGAGTGTAGCTACAACTGGTTTCTCAAAATTCAGCTGTTTCCCATGGATCAATTTTGGGCCTGTCTTCTTTATAATATTCATTAGCAATTGCCAATAATGTCAATGTTCACTACATGCTGTACACTAATCCTAAATTATATTGTAGAGACATCACTACTAGACCCCTGAATTCAACCAAATTCAATAATATGTCTTTCTGTCGTAAAAAAGTAGCACTTTTGTTTGATTATGTACTTGATAGTCAAGTCTTCTCGCAAAACCTGATTCCGTTAAAGATTTAAGAACCCTGTTTAACTCTGAAGTCTGTATTGAACCCAAAATTCCCCATATAGTTACCGTCCTATAAGTCCTTCATGTCTTAGCCTTTGTCCTTCTATCCTTAATACTGCAGGTGGTAGAAAACAACCACATACTCTCCCAAGCCCAGTTTTATTTCTACTGTAGATCAGTGACAACACAAATATTTCAATAATAGTAGTAGTAAACAAACAAAAATGTATAAAAGGAACTTTAGTAATAAAAACAAACAAAAATATTCAAGTTTTTTGAAACATATTGATTGGTCAAATTTATATACAGAAGAAAACGCAAATATGGCATATGAAATTATCTATCATAACATAAAGAATTGTTCCGGTTTATCTATCCCTGCTCGATTTATAAAAACACGAAATAAAGTAAGAACTCCCTGGATAACTTTTTTTTAGACATTTATTTATCGTCGGCCTACTTCCGCTACTGAGGCCTAACACCGACGAATGTAGAAGAGCTACCCCCATCCAGGAATTTTGCCGAACCTCTTCCCTTAAGAAGAGTAGGGATCTTTTACTTGCCTAATATTTAATAGACAAGGGACCGACGGCTTTACATCCCCTCCGAAGGATGGTATATTCCCTATACAACCCTCGCCTTAGGTTGTATAGCTTCCGCGCATACACTGATATACAAGCCGCTGGAAGGTGTGTGAGGCGAAGACGCGGTCTTCGTTGAAACGGTCACCTATCCAACTACTAACCGCACCTTACGTTGCTTTATATCGCATGTCGAAGTCAATTCAATTCAATTCAACAAGGCTTTATTAAAATTAAAGTGTATACAGCTGCCTCCCCAGGACCTACCCCGGGACCGACCCTGCGACCACCGCGTTGACAACAACTTGAACAAGGCGCCTTCCGCGAATTACTCCAACGACGGGCTGCGCTAGGCTGGCCTAAACTGTGGCTTTAGTAAATTTTGATTTAATAAATTTTTGGTTAGGTTACAAGGCTAATATGCAGAAGATGGATTTAGAAACAAAAATATACAAACAGAAACGAAGGAACAACAAACGCAACAACAAAAATACACAAACACAGAAGAAGAGGGGGACAGAAAAGAATTAAAGACGATGAAAGGTATGAAATATCAGAGAAAGGTGGATAGGATTAGAGAAAGGTATAGTTGGTGAAATGTGGCTAGAGTGGCTGCCGGAAGATTGGCAACGTCTGGTAAGATAAGGGGTGTTTAATGCGAAATGGGGCATTATGCTGTCTAATTTGTATTTGTATGTGTCTTGTTTGTGGACTATCGCCTAGTTTTAACGAATAGAAGTTTTGGGAGATGTGCTGGACGTAGCCGGCTATCGGGGTTATGTCGCTGCAGCGTTCGTAGAGGTCTCTGAGGGAGGTGTACCTTCCAGAATTTGAGATGAGGCGCATATATTTGTGTTCTAGGACTTAAAGTTTTCTCATTGTCGTGGCCGGTATGCTGCACCACGCTGGCGCCGTGTATGTGATTGACGGCCTGACCACCATCGTGTACAACAATCTTTTGTTTAGTCTGTTTAGTCTGCTACCCCTGACCATGAGCGGATACACTCCTGGACAGGGAGTAGACTTTCCGTATGGTTTCGTTGATGTGGGTGTTGAACGTCAGTCTTCCGGCATATCGAAGTATGTACAGAGTAAAGATGCGCCCAAACCAGCTTATACTCGCCTGTTTTTCGAAACCCCTGAGTATCCGTTAGTAGTTCATAATTAATATTACATCATAATGTATGTATTAAAGTTGGAACTAGCATTTTACAAGAGCTTGTACAAAGGCAAATACTTTATAGACAATTCCGAAGTTACGTATATGTACTCTGGTATTCAATGATCACAAACTGTACCGCGGTTGCTTAACTCTTGTCGAGCGCTGGGTGTTGATGCTTATATAATAATACGAGAAATGTCCAAAAGTCATACCGTTCTTGTGTTCTGCGATATTAGCTTAAGCGAGGGCGCGTCGCTCTTGTGCTAACCGCTGAAAAAGTTTGGGTGAGAATCACGTTCAAAGATTCCGTTACAAACAAACAAACAAACATACAGGTGAAGCTAATAAAATAATAAAATATATATTAATAACAGCGGCGCCTCCGGCAAAATCTTGACAATAGATTAGTCATTTTTTATTTTGTCTTGATGATTCTGGTGATGACATTAGGACAAAGTCGTCAAATTGTTGTATTGTCATCGGTCTTTGATAAGTGTGCAAAGTTTCAGTTTAATCTGACGTTTTAAAGTAGGTGAGAACCACGTTCAAAGATTCCGTTACAAACAAACACACAGGTGAAGCTAATAAAAGCGTGTTAAAAACATACAGGTGAAGCTAATAAAAGCGCGTTAAAAACTGATCAAAGAAAATTGAAATTTGGTGTTCCGTAAAGCTCAATTCTTGGCCCTGTACTTTTTGATGTACGTAAATGATCTTGTTGATAACTTTAAAATGGTACAGTTTTCCCTGTTCGCAGATGATACCAGATACTTTTCAAAGAATCAATGCCTGCAGACTGGCTCTCCGCGAATAGCTTAATACTAAATTTAACTAAAACTCATAACATCACATTGCATTCAAGTCACAATTACACATAACAAGACATCAAGCTACTACAGGGAATCATTACTGCAGTACATAATGCAAAGTTTTTGGAGGTGTTTATCGATGAGAATCTTAAGTGGAGGAGTCACCTAGTGAAGCCTTCGACCGCTGTTTATGCTTTGTTATCAGGATTCAAAACATCGACAATAGTATATTATGTATATATTCAGAGCATTTTACAATACGGTATTGAATTTTGGGGAGATACCACTGGGGTTGATGCTTCATTTAGAATTCGAAAAAAGACCATTAGGACAATGTGTCATTTAAGTTCAACATACTCGTGGAGAGGATATTTTAAAAACCTTTGAATAATGGACCTTGGCTAATCTTTCTATTATCATATTTCGAAACAAAAATAAATTAAACGAAAAAACAGCACATACTCACTACCCACATATAATTATAATATCATGATAAAAAACGTATTCTATAATAGAGTTAAAATATTTAATCACCTTCCATCCGGTATTACAATGAAGGCGAGTCTAAATATATTTAAGCGTAAGACACCACCTGATAAGTAATGTGTTCTATTCAGTAGAAAATTTTTTCAGTTGTTCATTTTGAGCAGTTATTAATAATTAATTAGGTAACAACTTATTTTTTAACAGTATAGTGTATATTAACCAGCACATGTGTGTGTTGATACATAATTAATAAAGTTCAGTTCGAGCAACAAGGAGCAGCAGTAGGCAGCTTTCAGTGAGAACCTGAAGATGGCAGATGAGATTCTGCCAAAATGTCGTTTAGACAACCGTGACTCCTCGAGGAGTCGACCATTGACGCGGGAGAGCACCCGCAAGTACAATAACACTTCATAATTAATGAATTATATATTTAAATTTATAAATGGCGAATACGATGTACTTTTCTCTGCACATGTAAGTTGTTTCTTGAGGAAATAAAATTTACTTACTTACTTACACACCTAATAGACTACAGACTAGCGTGCACCACCTACACAGTTGACATCGATGGAGCAGATGAACTACACAATTATTTTAAACACTGGGAGTGTACATAACACAATATACTACTACAGTAATCGTTAAAATAAAGATCTGGATGCCTAAACCGTTTGTAAAATTGGAAATAATCAAATGAATTAGTCTGATGAATAGAAACCTTTGTGTTTTGTTAGATAGAAAGTTTATAGTTAATACTCACCTCAATATCATTAAAACTAAATTTTGAATCCTCTAACCCTAGTACTTTCTGACTTGTGTTACCTTTAATAGTCGTAATAGAAACTTAAGTAGGTATTGTGTTGTTCACATTATTAAATATTCTATTCTACAGACATATATGTAGCAAGGCATCGCTCAAGTAAACACTAAAGTTGTATTTTGTAGACATTTCTCTATTTTGTGTATGGATGATACTAGAGTAATAAAATTCGTATTTGGTAAGACACGGGAAACTCTTGTCCTAGTATAATTTCAGCAATAAAGTGGAAATTATATTGACGAAGTTTATTATTTGTGTATTTTCTTATTGCACACAAAGTTGGCATTCGCTGAATTTACATAGAGAATATTTCAATTTATAACTTTGTAACGTTATTCAGCGTCGGTTTTATAGAAAATTGAAAATACGTTTATCGCCTACAAGTCAATTTTGGTTTAACACAATTTCTGAACCCATACTTCGTACATATTATGGTTTAGATTAAATTACAGGCCACCCACGCAAATTCGTTGCTAAAGTGCTGTTGAAAATTCAATCAATGCTATTATCTAATTACGATTTTTTTATATGACAGCGTTTTAAAAGTGGATGTAAATTATCCAAGGTTATTAATTTCCTCCGTTAAAATCTTAGGAGTAATCTAATTACTGAAATAAGGCTTCTAGTCTATCCAGATGTGATTTCACTTAGAGACCAAACACAATGTAGATGAAAACCTACTAAACGCAAAATTCACCGTATAGGCTATATATTATATCATATAGAAAGAAACTGAGACGTCCAAGGGTTTTTATTGCATAAATCATTCAATCGGTCATTTTAGATGAGAAAACCGTGGAGTGTGCTACGAATTACACGTACATGAACAAATAGATACGTTGGATCTTAATGATTATCAGATATTACGTAACGAAATCACTTGGGCTACTGTAGCGTAGCAGATATCGTAGGCAAACTTGACCCGGAAAGTGATGTACGTGCCTACGATAAAATTTCTCTAGCTCAGACTATCTCAGGGCGTTAAGCCCAAGCTTACACAAACTATGATAAATTATTAGTTTACTTACTTAACAACTCATTGAGGTTTCCCTATGTAGTGGTCGCAGATGAAATAATGACACTTTCGTTAAAAATTAAATGCACTATATTATTCAATTTACAAAATTGGTTCTCTAGCATGTAACCTGGTGATGTTCACGAGGTGTGGCAAATTTCTCGCTTAAAAAGTTATAACATTCGTAAAATGCCTCGTGTAGCTACACATCGGTTTACAATATGATCATAGATTCTGCCACAAAGGTTTGATTTAAAGAACCTCCTTAAATATATGTAAATATATGCATAAAATCTCTAAATATGTACAAGTTAAAAATATGCAAAAGTGTGAATTGAAAATTCGAACCACTGAAGGTGGTGGTCCCCAGTAAGTAAAAATAATAAACACACAACACTTATTCAGGGTGGTACGATACCGAGTCCGGACGTGGAGGAACTGTAGCCCTACGGAGCTGTCTTCGGGACACAAGAAATGGACCCAAGGATGGGGTTGATGGCAGCCTCACCAGCCCTGGCACCTTCCACTGTGTGTGGATGCCCTGCCCGTGGAACTCTCACTGACGTGTGTAGAAGCCCCGTCCGTAGAGCCCTAAAGATATCACGATTTAAATTTACAAAGTCAGAAATGCACGTGAAGCGTGTTTAATGTGAGCAATTCTGACATAACCTACAAATGAAACATAATTTACCTCACTGATGAGGGAACAATCCACCAAAACTCCTGGAAGCCACAGTCGGATAAATGGGGTCGAGTCCGCCTTTCAGGTTGACACGGTATTTCCACAGGAAAGCCTGCAAATTTGCGAAACACGTGGGTAGAGAACGGGCAAGATGGCGTGAAGAGGTTAGCTTACCTTGTGTAATTTAATATCCTGCTTCCGCAGATAAAATTTACTCACAAACACAAAATATTCCGCTAAACCGAACAACAATAGATTGAGGAAATTTTCTTGAGTTGGTTATTCTAAAATCCACGAGGATGCCTTGGATAAAACCGAGGTTGGAAGAATTACCAACTAATTACTAGCAACCACGCCAACAAAAAAAAATGGTTGCCTACCCGGTTTCCGTTTCTCTTTGCTGTTCACGTGTCGCCCTCCCGTGGAGAATAGCGAAATGTGTTTCGGACGTGTAGCAGTTGTTATAATGCGGCCCATAAAACGCTAAAGCGTATGGTGGGTCGCATACGCTAGAGGTCCGTAACAATAAATTAGAGGGTGCACATTAGAGTTAGAGGTGAAAATGCAACCCTTTCAGTTTTTTAAATGCAACTCGAAAACGAAGCAAAATTCAGGTATAGATAATAGGAAACTTTTTGAAGAAAATCAAATTTCCCATCGAAGTGGTTTATTTAAAAAAATAAAATACAATTTTTTGTGTGAAAAGTATCCAAAGAAGCAAAGAAAATAAATAAAAAAAAATATTTTTTTACATAACTTTTTTTGAGCAGTTTAGAATTAATTGGATAGATATCTCTCGTCTTTTAATAAAAATACCCTTTTTTTAACAAAGAAGTGACGCTATTTTCATTATATGCATATTTTTTTTACAAAAAAACTGTCTAATTGACAGATACAACATTGATTTTTTATATAAACAATTACTATCAATATATTCTTAACATTCTCCCACCTTTTCAATTTCAATTGCAAACAAATCTTTACTCATTGAATGAAAATCGATCCGGCTTTTTCACTACCCGTCCTATTCATGATGTTTTCTGGCAACTCTGTATCCCAACCAATATTTAACTTCCAAGTTTCTTGAAGTAAAAGTTTAGGAATCAATGTTACTGGACACGTAAAACCAATAGGATCAAAAACTCTTTGTGCAGCTGACAGTAAACCTCTTTTGGTTATAGGAGTTTCATTTAAGCAACTTATTGCTTTCAAATCGCAATAAAGCAAATCCTGTCTAAAATTCCATGACAGACCTAGCACAGGTATAACCTTTGTTTCAGATGATTCTTCTGTCTCTTCTGTTTTACTTGAGCTTTACACCCATCCTCTGAGGTCAAAATTACCAGTAGACATTAAACATTTTGATTCACTAATAAACTTTTCTAAATCCATTTTATTATCTACACTCGTAACATAATTGTCCACGTAAAAGGAATTTTTCAGTTTTATTGCGGTCTCTTTATAATTTTGTGGCACATTTTCCAAATGATGTCCTATGGTAGCAGATAATAAGAAAGGACTAGGTGACATCAAATACTACTCTGCAATGTCTATAGACTTTTATTTTGTTACATGCATAGTCTTCCTACCAGAGAAACCTCAGAAAATCTCTATCGTTTAATGATATACTAATCTGTAAAAAGGCCTTCTTAATATCAGCAGTTACGCCATTTAATCTAAAATTGATCAAAAGGGAAGGTGTCAATTCTATTAAATTCGGTCCCTCTTCTAAACATCCATTCAAAGAATTTCCTTCACTATCTCTAGCAAAATCATCAAAAACTGGTCCAATTTTCGTGGTTGCACTTGACTCTTTTACTACGGCATGACGAGGTAGATAATGACCATAGTTTTGCATTTCTGATACTGATATCTCTTCGATAATACCGGATTTCTCCCAGTTACAAAATACATCAGTATAATCTGTAAACTAACCAATTGAAATGAGTTTCTTAGTGGTGCTTATCAACCTTTTCTCTGCTAAATCCATATTACTCTTAAGCTCAGGAAGACCATCAATCCATGGAAGAGTAACTTCAGATCTGTTATCTTGGTTCATAGTAACAGTTTCTTTAAAATGACCTAGAACTTCTGCTTCTAATGTTTCCCTGGCTTTGACATCTGTTGAATCTTTAATTCCCAAAACGTCTAAACTCCACAAATCAGAGATGGTTATATTATCTAAACATGATAAACTAATCACATTATTATTTGTACTTTGTGGTCCTATAACCGTCCATCCTAATCGCGTCTCAATTGCAAGAAGTCTACCATTATTAATTTTTTCTAACTCTCCAGTAATCAGTTCACCAATTATATCAGCTCCTAGTAATAATGTAATTTCTGTAATATTAGAAGCAGCATCGCTAAATTCTATATTTTTCCTCTTCATATAATTAATTAAAACAAAATTGCTCACACGAGGAATAAAATTACAGATTTTTGTTTTATCCAGTACTGGTACTTTGCATCGAAACGACCTATCCAAACGTTCTACTGTAATTTCATATAAACGATGAGTACGTGGGGCTGAATCTAATCCTCCAAATACACCTTGTACAATAGTTTCATCCATAACTTTTTATACTTCGTTTCTTTTGCACAAACTGATAAAATATATGATTTTTGTGAACCCGAATCAATTAGAGCCCTTACAATTTTCAATTTTAAACATAATATTTTTAGTCGCAATCTCCTCTATAAATCCTTATTTTACTATAAGGAACCTAACCAGACTGCAACCAACAGCTACTCTCCGGGCTATGTGTCCCGCCGAGCGCTGAATTACAAGTTACAAGCCTGGCGCGTTAAGTGTAATAATTGCATATTACCATCAAAACGCTAATGCTTTGATTGCAACAAACACCAGCCGAAAGACTGATCCTACTTAAAGGAGCTCCCTTGCCAGTCGTCACACACCACTTGCAGACTGCAGTTTCGAGCTGTTGGCTCTCATCAGTGCAAGGTAGGCATGCGACATAGCATGTTTAATATTCCGCCCTCTAAAAGCACATTTGATCTATGCTAAGCCAAGTCAGGCTATTTATTTTTCGATTGCAACAGACACTGGACCGCTGGATGGCGCCTGCTGGCTGTTTTACATGTCGTTATTGTAAAAATACCGGGATGTACTATAGTCAAAGGATTCTCATGTCGGTTGTCGCATGCCTACCTTGCACTGATGAGAGCCAACAGCTCGAAACTGCAGTCTGCAAGTGGTGTGTGACGACTGGCAAGGGAGCTCCTTTAAGTAGGATCAGTCTTTCGGCTGGTGTTTGTTGCAATCGAAGCATTAGCGTTTTGATGGTAATATGCAATTATTACACTTAACGCGCCAGGCTTGTAACTTGTAATTCAGCGCTCGACGGGGCACATAGCCCGGAGAGTAGCTGTTGGTTGCAGTCTGGTTAGGTTCCTTATAGTAAAATAAGGATTTATAGAGGAGATTGCGACTAAAAATATTATGTTTAATATTCCGCCCTCTAAAAGCACATTTGATCAATTTTCAATTTATTGTTATTTACAAGCCGAACAATGAGTGTCTGTAATAGTGTCTTAGTTTTTGTATTATTAGCTAGAACATTGTCAACATCTCTATTTTCAGGAACTACTTTTACACAATTTTCGGATTTTGGATGCTTGGCTATGTTAAGGTCAGGACACATTATCGCATAATGCCTTTTGCCACAAATAAGACATTTAACGAATGCTTTACACATTTTTATACTTTGATTCGGCTTCAAACAACCAAAACAACATCTTTTTTTCTTGATCGCATTTCGTCTCTCATCTAATGTCAAATTTTGTGCTTTAAAGCAATCCTGATTTGAATGTGAAGATTTATCCCAAAAAATACAAAATATCGTAGCTGCGGTAGGTATTTCTTCCTGTTCTTCTAATTTTCGCTGACGGCTGCACTTTCTTTCTTGTCCTTTTTTCAAACCAAAACTTGTATGAGCCAAATGAATTCTTTCTTCACTTTCAACTTCTCCTCTTATAAATCCTAAAAACATTTGTAAACGATTAGTTGAATCGATGATGTTCCTAGCGTCTTTATAAGTACAAGGATTCCTCTCCCATGCAATTAAAATATTTTCTGGTAAAGCAGATTCGAGTAGTGGGTAAAGTATAGCAGCATACTTAGCAAATATCTCATAAATAAAAATACAAGTACAAAAATGTGTGTTGTAGAAAGAATTACCCAATTTTATTATACATTTCTGGATTTTAAGTACTTAGACTAGACATCAATAAATTTTTATAAGATCTTAACAGAATGTCCTGGGATAGAATCTGTTATTATGAAAATGTTGACGAAATGATTAGTTTGTTTAATAATATTTTCTTATATGATATCCACGCAACTACAAAAAACAGTGAGAATTTCTAAACTTAAATCGCCTTGGTTAACGGATGCTTGCTATTAAACAAATGATTAAAGCTAGAGAAAATGCATTAACCAAATATAAACAAACAAAAAGTTTCCGGGATTGGTCATACTACAAATGCTTACGTAATACTACTACTGGAGCAATTAGGCGAGAAAAAAGGCATATCTGAACCTTGCCCAGAATTCGAAACCTTCGAAAGAATTATGGAAAAACTTTAAAACATGAATATTACTAATTCTAAAAATATAAACAAAATTCCTCCACACCTTTCAAATCCTAACGATTTAGGGTTTAATTTTAATGACGTAACTTAAGAGTCTTGATTGATGCTACTGACGCTCGCAATCTGTTGAAAATAATTCCGATAACTGCTTTTCTTTAGTTAAAAATCGGATAATAATTGTATTATTTTATAGTAGAAAAAAATAAACATTATAGGTTTCAATTTATGCAAATAGGTGCTGTACCACAATCAAGTTCAGAAAATAATATTTTTTTGTTGCTGTAGTCGCTTAAAAGATGTCTTATTGCCTGTCAAGGCAATAAGGTCATTGCTGTTTACCCATTTATGACAAAAAAGCACCAGTGTTTGTTGTGAATATTAGAAATTTACACAATTATCGTTAATTTCTTGCCTTTAACCAGAGCTGAACAAGACGTAGCAGAAATGAATTACAGCGTGCAAATAAAGATAGGTATACACATATGTTAGAATTCTTATCTCGTGCAGCAATATATCCTGCAGGTTTGCTTGAAATTGTCCTCAATCCTACTCTGGTTTTAAAGGATTCCCTTTACTAACAGGATCAATCCCTCATGAGATTTATGGGATGACAAGAGATCTTTTGTTTTCATTTCTACTAAAAATGTCGTAACATAGACTGCTTTTATCAACTTTAGCGAGGGAAGAGAAAAAGCTGCCATTTCCTGCCATAAATTAGTAATTGTCGATGTGTTTTATACCTTGCCAGAAGATCAGATAGTCTCCAAATGATTTTATGTTTTTTCTGATGTATTCACACAATTTATCTTGCTCCCCATTCCAGGCATATATGTTTTCCCCATTTTCTCTAGCATTCAAGAAACAATCGCTTCGTGTAACTTGTAACTTAAAATGTTTTTTACAGAGACGTTTCGGGTGTACGACGAAGGTTTTTATATCTTCAGTTAAGTGACAATGATGTAATTCTCATAAACTTCGAAACTTTAATATTGTATGGCCACTTTTCGCCAGGCATCATCAATTACTAAGCCCAGTATTACAGCGTACTTTGACAACTTATCGCTGATTGATATCGTTGGTGCGAAAATCAGCTGCCACTCGCATATGTCGTATATTATCCATATCTACAGGCTACTGAATCTCTAAATTATCTGCATGATAATGATGTATTAGTTTTAGGGGACTTTAATATCTCTAAATACGCTACTTACTTGCTAACTTCTCAAGAGAATCACTAAATAACTTTTTAAATATCTTTAATATGTCACAACATAATTTTATTTACAATGGAAATAACAGGATTCTTGACTTTGTTCTTTATTACAAAATGTGCATTGTTGAAAAAATCCCCTGATTCTTTAGTGTATGAAGATAGTCATCATCCAGCATTTGATTTAAAATTCACTTTAACAATAATTTAAATAGTAACTTTCCTGTCAATTATAGCAATTCGTGCAATTTTAAGAAAGCCAATTATTTACTGCTATATGAATTTATTTCTAACATCTACTGAGGTTTTCTGTCTACTTTCCATGACATTGAGGATGCTTGTACGTACCTATTTCTACGATAAGTTATGTAATATTTTAATCTGTATGTTCCTAAATTTGCTTCGGAACATAAAAAACGATATCTGCCATGGTTTACATATCAGATAATTAAAAACATCAAACTGAAAGCTAACTAAACTCCTGACTAATTATAAGCATAATAATGACCCTGATACTTTAGAGGAATTTAAGAGCTAGCGGAATAAAATTAAAGTAGATATCAGTACTTCTTACGAAAGCTATGTACGCCTTTATAAAAAATAAAATAGGATCAACCAATATCTCCAATAGCATGTGTTATGGCGATCTAAAGCTCTTGGTAATCCCAACTATAGTTTAAATGCCTATGCTAAATGCCTTAATGCCACATAAGGGAATTTGAGTTCAATGATGTGCTTACTGCTCTAAAACACATTAAACCTAAGATGACGACCGGACCTGATACAGATCCAGCTTTCCTAGTTAGGTACTGCGCTTATATACTTGCCGTCCTATTGACAATTTTGTTTAACCCGCGTTTTGAACTACTACTTTTCCCGAAATCTGGAAATATTCTAAAGTTTGTCCCATTTACAAAAAGGGGGAAAAACATGATATAATGAACTTTCGTCCAATTTCTATATTGTGCAGTTTTAGTAAAGCTCTCGAATTCTTACTGCACAGTAGTATATATCATTACGTCAGTAAAAGACTCTAAGATCAGCACGGCTTCCTGAAAGATCAACCACGACTAACCTAGTTGTTCTCACGCAATTAATTTCTGAATATATTGACATGCAGGCTTAAACTGACGTTGTTTACACTATTTTTCAAAGTCATTCTACAGACTTGACCATAACTTATTACTAAAAAATTATATAAAAAAATATTTTAAAAAAGCTTTTATTTAAATGCTTTAAAAAGTAGAAAATAAGCTTTGAAGTAAATCAAACTCATCATTTTGTTACATTATGTAATCTTTTTTATGATATAAAAGCTTGTCGCAATCTCCTTTACACAGAAAAATCTCGCGACAAGCTATTACATCATAAAAAAGGTTATATAATGTAACAACAAAATGATTAGTTTGATTTACTTCAAAGTTTATTTTCTACTTTTTATAGCATTTAAATAAGGACTTTTTTTAAAATATTGTTTTATATAATTTTATTTTTTACTTTTTAATCTTTTAATATGCTGTAATCCCCAGATATCAATTTTGAGACGAATCGGATCATACACGGTAAAGTCTTTCACCATCTTGAACTAATTTTTTTACTAGAAACTCGTAATCCGCAACCCCGAAAAACCCCAGATATCGATTTTGATCGATTTGGATCTGAATGACAAAAGTCTTCAGCCATATTGGCGCCGCCATTTTGAACTTCTGAATTTCGACTAAGAATTGACGATCTCGAAATCGGATTATAAACGACGAAGTCGTCCGCCATCTTGAAGTCGCCATCCTGAACTGAATTTTTTGACTAAAAATTTGTAATCGGCGAACCAGAAAACCCCCAGATATCGATTTTGATCGATTTGAACCATAAATGGCAAACGTCGTCCGCCATATTGACGCCGCCATTTTGAATATCTAAATTTTGACCAAGAATTCATAATTGCGGATCTCGGAATTCCTCAGATAACGATTTTGAGTCGAATTGGATCATAAACGATAAAGTCGTCCGCCATCTTGAAGCCGCCATCTTGTTTTTTCTTATATGTAAATGTTAAAGTGTATTGCCATCGGACTTATACATATGTGCAAGCTCTAGTTTAATTAAAACTAATCGAAATTTTGATTGCAAAATGTGCCTTAAACAAACTAACTAATTCACAAACAAGCATTGCAAGTTTAATAAAAGCTTTTAAAAAACTTACATTATTTGGACTGTCCTCCTCGCTTATGTTGCTGTTTGTTTAATATCTGTCTCACAGAAAGCAATATGTGTTATTTAATTGTTTCAAGTCTGTTGAGTACATTGCAACTTCGGGGGTTCCCCAAGCATCTGTTTTTGGTCCCCTGTTATTCAATATATTTATTAATGATATCGTCATGGATTTAGATGTGAATTGTCTTCTTTATGCTAATGACTTAAAAAATATTTGTAGTTAGGAATGTTATGGACTGTAAAAGAATTCAGTACAATTTGGATCAAATTTCTAACTGGTGTTTATTAAATAAATTTCCACATAATCCTCAAAAATGTAATGTCATGTCTTCAATTATTCTCTAGAAGGTACAACTCTGGAACATCCTAATATTTTTCGAAATCTTGGAGTCACACTCGGAGTCACTTTTGATGAGAATCTGTCATTCAGCAATCATACTGAGACCATAATATGTCCAGCAAACAAATCTTATAGTTTTATAGTATGTAACAGCAGGTATTTTGTGGATATTAACACGATTAAAATGCTTTATAACTGTTTTGTTAGATCAAGTTTGAATATGCTGCGATTAAATGGTATCCGCATTAAGCCGGGTACTGACAGACGAACTATAACTGTAGCTGTAACCGTTACTGCAACCAAAATTCGTCAATGTGAATGCGTTGCGAATAGATCTCGCGATGGCACTAAAGCCAGGTACAGATTACAGCTGCAACGTGTAATGCAACATGCAATGTAACAAGTACATATGGGCGTTGCACGTTACAGTTAATGTTGCACTGAGGGCGCGCTGGTCATCCATAACTTGTCGGTTTTTAGCGCGCAATCAAAGAGATGTTTTGTATCAGTGTGGACGGATAATGAAGTGTACGTCCAGTGTGTACCACAAGACGCGCGTTTGTGGAAAATATATTGAATAGAAATAGAAGAGTGGACGAAGAAAGAACACTCTTTTTGATACAAATGTATCGGGAAAAAGAAAATATATGGAAACCTGTTTTGTACTGCTATAGCTTTCCTCAAATACGTATGCATTTTTGCATTTCTAGGAGCAATTAAATGTATTAAATTTTCAAAGGCTCTACTAGAAATCCGGACGAAACTTTTATATAGGCCACTTAACTCCTGCTATTTTAGATCCAGAAGCAAATTAGTTCCAGTTATATCTTTATACAGATCAGTTCTCCACCATCTTCGTGCTTTTTGCCCATTACTAATTCTTCTATTAGCATAAAAGCTCCACATGCTACGGCCAGATATTATATGATATGATCCATGTTCGAGAAAGGTTTTAAAACAACTACGGAAACAACTTGAATAGAAATGCGCGTCGATTTGTTGCACGGTGCGTCCATGTGGCATTGCATGTTGCATTGCGCGTTGCAGCTGTAGTCTGTACAAGGCATAACGTGTCCACATTGACGAATTTTGGTTGCAATAACAGTTCGCCTGTGAGTACCCGGCTTTATAATATTCACAACGATAATATCGAGTGTGTTCAGCGTAGACTTGTTAAACTGTTGTATTTTAAATCAGACGGCGTGTTCCTACTCGGCTATGGGCGTACCTCAAAATGAACTGCTGAACATTCAATGGTGAGTCTCATTCAGAGGCGTGAGTATCACTCACAAGTACTTCTGTTTAAAATGATTCATAATAAAATCGACTGTCCAGATACTCTAGCGAAATTAAACTTTCGTGTCCCTAGAATAACTTTCCATGGTAACATAAATTTCTATCTCTCCACAGCAGGTACCTACAAATGTTCTACAGTATTCACCTATATATAAAATGTGTAGTAATTACAACCTGGCGGGAAGTTGGTTAGATATATTTTCTTGCAGCCTTAATAATGTAAAGGAATTATACTTGAAATGATTGTAATTGTTTTTTCTTTGTTTTTTTTTCTTTGTCTACCTATACGTTTGATATTGTTGTGATTTATATATGTTTTTATTTATACCTAATGTTATTATTTACACTCATATTCTTCATCACTTCCTTATCATATTATTATATTATTGTTTGATTATTTTTTTTATTATACCCTCTTGTTCTGTAATTGGGTATTACCTGTAGAATAGTGTAATTGAAATAAATAAATAAATAAATAATTTAATATCGCTTAAATAAATCCCGTAATTCTATTGTTTATATCATTTATCGAAGAATAGTATTTCTCCTTTTTTTTAGCATCTCCTTTAATTGCTCTATTACTTTACTTAAAATAATATACAGAAATGGATAAGTTGTGTAAGACCTAATGGATAATTTGAAAGGTCTCACTTATTACGGATGTGTTAACATGTATTATAAATTGAATCGATGGCTTCCAAAACCCTAAATGTGTGGTTTGTTCGCACAAATGGATAGTTGATGTCAGTGAAGATTAAAATTAGGGGATATTGGTGGTAATTGGGCTCCGATTGTGTGCTGAATCTCAGTTTTAGGACAGATCTAATGGATAATGTATTAATGTACCAACTCAATAGGGTGAAATTTTGTCAATACGCATTCATTTTGAAACATTGGATGTATGTGGGTATATCTGTAATTTTTATAAATAATGTAATGAACGCTTACAGCTATAACAAGGGGAACTATTATGTCTGTCTGTCTCTAGAACACTCTAGATGCATATACTGTATAAATCTGAATGTGCTCCCAACTAACAAAGTTGTTCTAAAGTCGAGGCAAGAATTCAAGCGATGCACGTCACGAGTGATCTCATTAAAGAAATTTTAATACTAACATAATTTTTAATCGTTAATTACGTTAAAAAGATTAATTCTGAACTCCCAGTTATTAAGTTTTTTTCAGAAATAGGTAGAGTTTAATGGGGCTTCATGATTCTTAGCAGTATTGTCTTATATATAGAATTGATCTGTGACACGCATCGCTTGAATTTTTGCCTCGACTATATACGTTTAAACTAATAAGATAATTTTATTTTATTACTATTGCATTACTGCTCTGCAAAAGCTATTTTATTTTATTAAAACCGCTAAAGTGATTATTCAGTCTTCACAACTAAATTATCATATAAATAAGTGCTAAGAATGTTCTGACAGCTAAATTATAAAACATTTTGTAGAATTTGTTTTTCGCTATTTTATGAACGTTTATACAGCAATTATTATAAGATGTTTTAGCTCACGGAACAAAATTGATTTATAATAATGACCACTAGCACTTATTGGCCAATCGACGAACTCCTACAAAACTATTCTGTAAAAGTTTCGCTAAGCAATAATAAAACAATTTTATTAGGATTCTTCATAACACATATTATTTTAGGGAACATATTATATTCTGCTGTAACTGCTAAACAATTGTTATATAAAGGAAGCACGTAATGCTGTCATAAAACACTTATAAAATAACTGATAAACTAAACATTGTCTTTATAGACTCTAATATGTTCGTTACCATTTTTACAAAACATGGGTAAGTGTTTATGTGCCCATCAACGGATGTCTCACAACTAAAGTTAAAACTATATACGTAGGTACACGATATTACATACTAACCTTGATTAAAGACAAACGCAATTATTATATTTATTTCGACTGTTAAGAAACAAGTGAATAAAAGATCTCCGAGATATAAATTTGTCGTTTACTTAGCTCGACTAAGAAGCGCTTCAAAATGTATTGCTCTAAAAATATTGCAAATAGAGTTTTTGTAAAACATTGAAATACCTTGCTGTATATATGTTATATAAGATGCTCTTTCGAAGCAAATATATTTCTTTAAACTTCCATAAGCACTGCGTCGGAGACTGTCAGTTTATTGATATATAACAGTTCTTCGGAAAATATCTTTGTTCTATAAGTGTTTATATAATTATATATGCTTTATAAGATGGACGCCATAATGTTATTGTTTGAGCTATTTGTATAGCGGACATTTTGGACTTTAAAATAAAAATTATTGTGATATAAGCATTTTAGCAATAATCTATTATATTGTGAAATATGTTATCTGCGAAACACAATTGGTGTAACACCACAAAAAGATAAAATACAAAAAAATTAGTTTCACTTTATTTTTTTTAATTTTGAAAAATATTCGTTATTTTTATGGCGCTCAAAAATTTCATTGTATATATATATCACATATTCCACAGAAAAATTTCCTTCGTAATCCAAAATCGCTTTGTTGTTGGCGAAACCTAAGTCTTAATCAGTTAATTTTTATTTCATGTTCCACTGTTGTTGTTGTTGTTGGCTACGCCACCATATATAGCCACAGAGAATCTAGCTACCTTTGTAATATTTTAAAACCATTTTGAGAATTATTATTGTCTGCAAAAACATTTAAAAAATAAGTTGTTGTTACGGCACATAACAAAAAAGTAGCAATGAAGATAATAACACAATGCTTATACAATTTTATAATTGATATATTACAAAAACAGGTTTAAGTTTTATAACTGTTTGCTATAAAACTATTTTATAATTATCGTCTACAGTTCTTTTAAATTTTATGTAAACGTTTATACAATTATTTTATAACACCTGTGAGAGCCATAATAAAATAAATTAAAGAACTATATTGTTTTATAAACTGTGCCCATTTTGCGTCTATAAGCGTTGTATAAACGTTTTAGAAATGTTTATATCAACAATTTTGTTTTATAAAAAATGTCCCATAAACATTCTTTCAGCTTCTACAAAACATCAAATTGCTAGTTGGGCTATGATATATTTAATTTGATATAATGGCGTATATTCGTCGTTAATAAATAAAACACGTCTGGCTGTTAAAATTTCAAGCATTCGTTTAATCTGCGAATGTTATACGTATACTATATAAAAATAACGTCGTTCAATCTAGTATAAATCCCGCTAGAGCCGTAAAAGATAATACAGGACCTTTATCCCAGACATACGTCTTTGAGAGAGTACGTAAAAACCTCGGCGAGATACGCAGAAAGTAATTCTTTACTTAATCAGAACGCCTTATTTTAAAAGTACCAAGTCAAATTCCGACAAGACGATTTGTATGGAGATTTTCAGCAAGGAGGAATTTCCACGGCATTTTCTTTATACATGGCTTTAGCAGAAAAAGTTTCAAGGAACGCTTTGTCCCAAGATGCAAGTAACACTACGCTCTAATTTTCTTTGTTTCGTGGACAAGGCTGAAATTCAGCTTTAGTGTGCGATCTTTCACTCACAATATGTAAAGAATTAGCAGACAGTAGATTTTATTGAGGTAGTACAAAGCGAAGAAGTTGGACACGTGTACAAGTCTATAGAAAGGTAAATTATATTCGTCGAAGAATTAAGTCCTATGTTTGTTACGTTGAATTAATGTTATAAATAATATTCCGAAATGAGGCTATTTCTTGTCCATTGTTTCCTGATTGTAATCGAATGAACGGACTTTTTAATAAGAATCCATTGAGAGACTAAGTTCTGAGAAAAACTTAATATCATCATAATATTAATGAAAATGTTGCAAAATTGATCGCTGTTCGATCGTAAAGAAGTTTAAAAATGAATACAATTATATTACTTCAATTTTGTTTAACAATTATTCTCTAAGGGGTTCAATGGTCGCTCATTCCCGCTTATTCACCTAATTTTGGAGGATTGTGGGAGGTAGGTGTGAAATTTCATCTGAAACTTGTGGTAGGAAATGTACTCCTGACTTATGAAGATTTCAGTACGGTGTTATGCCAGATATAGTCTGTATAAGACTAGCAGGTTGGCCACTGTCATTTGTCTGTTCCATGACCTATGGCATACTGATGAGAACTAATAAGTTCGAAACCGGTCTACGTCTGGTCAGGGAATTGACAAATAACATTGGCTACCAATCTTTCATGATGTGTAAGGTATAATTCAATGCAGGTCGGGGTATTTGCCCGCTGAGTAGTTGTTTCCTGCAAATCATGTATAATAACAGTATATGGGTTAAGTCCACCAAGGGCTGAAGGTCACCGCTCTCGGTACTTGCAAAATGGCAAGTCGCTATATACCATGGAGACAATCTATGATGTCTGGTGTATAGTAGTATTAGACCACATGAGATGATTAACTTACCTCTCACCGCTATACCAAATATATGTGCAGTGTTGTTGTAATTCCGGGTGCTCTACCGCGTCGATGGTCGACTCCTCCAAGAGTCGCGGTTGTCTAAACGATGTTTCGGCAGAATCTCATCTGCTAACTTCAGGTTCTCACTGAAAGCTGCCTACTGCTCATCGTTGCTCAAACTGAACTGAAAAATTTTTCTTGCATTTTTAGCAATTTTTATATGAAATTATTGTTTAAACATTTTTTCTTCAAAAGTCCGAACTTTAACCGGTTAATCGAAGTTCCCTTATTCGATATTACACTGAAATGACCATTTTGCATCACTCTCAATACTTCATTTCAATAATAAATAAATATGAACAATCAATGAAGAATTCGTCACATTTACGGAAAAATTGGACTTGAAAAAATCTTTGTTTTGGTTATTCCCATGTCCTACCTACCTTGCACTGACGAGAGTCAACAGCTCGAAACTGCAGTCTGCAAGTGGTGTGTGACGACTGGCACGAGAGCTCCTTTAAGTAGGATCAGTCTTTCGGCTGGTGTTTGTTGCAATCGAAGCATTAGCGTTTTGATGGTAATATGCAATTGTTACACTTAACGCGCCAGGCTTGTAACTTGTAATTCAGCGCTCGGCGGGGCATAAAGCCTGGAGAGTAGATATTGGTTGCAGTCTGGTTACGTTCCTTATAGTAAAATAAGGATTTTATAGAGGAGTTTGCGACTAAAAATATTATGTTTTAATTACCCTACATGTTTTAAAACTTTTTCTTGTACCAAAATCTACACTTTTCTAACTACTTCGAAATGATAGTTCTAGATGGGTTATATGAATTTACACTAAGACTTTCGTTCACTGCGCTTTTGTTGTACGTACCGCATAGTGTATCTAGCTATTCTTATTCTTATTACTATCTATATTTATTCAAGTGCTTAAGTTTAGCAGGCAAATATGTTATTCTATGAATATAATTTCAGCAATTTCTATGTAAATCTATACAAGCTGAATAAGTAAAATCAAGCTACAAACTGGATAAACATTTAAGTTATCTTCATTTCCATATATTTCCTCATATGCCCCGAGGATTATAGTGGAATAAGTATCGTATTTACATTGCAAGTATTAATTTTACATGGAGGTTAAGTAAAAGCAGTACGCTTCAATGTATATCAGAACACTTAGTCATCGGTTTATTAAACAAGAGTTAAAGAACGTCAATATTAAGGGAGAATCTACTGTTGAATTATGGATACATAATAAAAATAGTAAAATATTGTTTGTTATATTGTCATTTGCTACTTAGGAAACCCCTTCAAATATCGTTTTTATTGTCAGTACGTAAGTAGATGATACGTATATTGTATACAGGGTATCTCACCGGGAACTGAATCGATCGATATAGAAAAGTACGCATCAGAAAATTTTGAAAATTTAGATAATTACTAATGTCGGTGTGGCTAATCCAACTAAAATAATTACAAACAGCTGGCACTTCCGCTTATACCGGAAGGCGATACCAATTTGCTTATTTCAAATGAAACATCCTATATATTCTAGGGTTTTCGAAAAGAAAATTCTGAGTCGAAAATATATAACATATCCTATAACTAAACCTAGCCGTTTCAGAGATATTTGACAGTTTATAGAAAATTTGACAGGTACAACGGTTTGCAAGAACCGCTATAACTTTCTTCGTGTAAAAGATCCTCATTTGCTCCTTGTCACGTAAAAAGAACACAAGGAGAACTACGTTCTACAACTGAAATAAATTCAATAATATCATAACAAGTGTTCCGTTCTTCGCGTTACATTTTGTCAACTTCAAACCGCGAAAACTTGTTTAAGTCAAATGGAACACCCTGTATTTTTTTACGTCAAGTTGTGTAAAATTGAATTCCATTTTTTCTGATATTAGCATTGTAGGGATTAAAGTTACAACATTTTGAAATCTTTGCGATTTTATTAGAAATTCATGAATTGTTGTAATCATTTATTTCATCAAAATAGCCATGATTAGAAACAATCAGTCATTATCTTATGTCAAAAAATGCCAGCACGTTTAAATTATACCAACGAAAACTTTTTAAATTTGTGTGTTATTTATGGAGAATGTGATAAAGTAATATCAAGAACCAAACACTGTAAAACGCATACTGGAACATTTTAAAAATTATGGCTGTATATGTAGTGAAGAGACTTCAAATTTTGTAAAAATAATGATATTTGTGATGACTGCAAATCAAACAGTGTTGGGCTGACCTAATTTGGCTCCTAGCTTTATCTACCCTTCCAAAAAAATCAGTTCTTTTTAAGGTAAAAAAATTATATATTTAAATAAAAACTACCATTTTGTTTTCATATTGTTTGTCTACTATGTGTATTGTTTTGTTTTATTTAGCTATTGTATGGCAGCTCAGCGATCAGCTGTCTAACGTATAATGAACTTGATTCTCAGCCTTTACATTAGCGGCAATAGTGGGTAGTTTGTAATGGATATATGTTTATGTTTTTTTATAAATATATCTCCTTACCACAGTGTATACTTAGAAGCTATGCAATCTCAGGCGAAGATTGTGTAGTGGATATACCATTCTTCGGAGGTGATGTAGACCTATCGGACTGTTGTGTATTAACGGTTAGTTAAGTAAAAAATTTCTATTCTTCGATAGAGAAGAAGTTTGGCAAAATTCCTTGTTGGGGATAGCTCATTTCCATGCGTCGGTGATAGGCAGTCGCGAAAATAGAACAATGTTAAATAAATGCTCTGGCTTGAGCTTTGGGGGTGGTCTGTTATACACGGTGATACTTAACCTTAAACTAGCTTATAATGAATAATGACTAATAATGAAAAAAAAGTTTAGTAACGGAGATAATCCAAAAAAATAAAAATGGAAAATTCACATCAACGATTCAAGTTATTTCCACCACTTTGTAATGATAATGTGCACAAACCTCGTTACATTTTTTTCCTGATTAAAATTAATATCGGAACGCAACCTTATACACCAGGCCACTGCGGTGACGCCTCCGGAAAAGGTTGTGACGGCAGAGCGGATCCGATAGAGAAAGACTTCGCGGTCGGTTTTTACGTGTATTAGACGTAGGTGAGTTATTTCCTTATCTTTATATAATGAATGTAATTATTGTCTTTGTTTAAATGATATAAATTAGATTATTTCTTTCATGTGTCAAATCGAATTTAATCACAATATTTGAAATTCCTTATAAACGAGGTCGTTTTTTTCGGGTTAATTTCGGTAAGTAAAAAACTATAGTATAATTTTTTTTATTATTTGTAATTATTATGTTAAGATTCACCCTATATATGTGATATGATTGGACCAAAAACTATAGTTCAGTTAATTTTTTAATGTACTTAGATATACTATTTAATATTCATAAAAAACGTAACAATAATAAAATCACTATTGATATGAACTATTCTAATTATCGCAAAGCCAATTTGATCGAGCTTTATCAAAATTTAGCAAATATCGATTGGTAATTTCTCCTCAGTATTCAAGATATAAATTATGCTTTTGAAAAATTTTATGAAAAAATATATGCTGCCCTAGAGACAACTGTTCCTAAAACTATAATCAAAGGCAGGGGCTACCAACTTTGGTATAATTCCAACATAATTAGGAGTATTAGATTGAAATATAGAGCGTGGCGTGATTTCAAAAACTTTGAAGATCCCCTTGCATTGGAAGAATTTAAGTTATTAAGAACCTATATCAAAGAGCAGGTTAATATTGAATATAAAAGTTATTGTCCTGACATTGAAAACAATATTAAGATCAACCCCAATAGGTTTTGGCAATTTATTAACAGTAAGAAAACTAGTAGCAATTTACCAACAGCAATATTTTACGGAGATGATCATTTCGTAGGCAATTAAGAGTTAGTAAATGGCTTTGCTCAATATTTTTGCAGTTCATATATCACCTCTAATGTCCCAGTTGTGGACTGATGTTTTAACGATTGAACAATTTACTGAACATGAAGTCTTGAATTTTTTAAGATAAATCAAGCCTAAATATACGATGGGCCCTGATAAAATTCCTGCTTTTATATTACACAATTGTGCTAGCATTTTTACAGCTCCTCTTACATTTCTATTTAATTTGGCCATTAAATCAAATACTTTTCCTGATGTTTTAAAATGTTCTAAAATAATATCTATATATAAAAAAGAAGAAAAAAATAATATTGAGAATTACAGACCTGTAACAATTATCAACAATTTCTCTAAAGCCTTCGAAATATTATTATATGGCCTAACATTTTCTTATGCAAAGGATCACATTATTGAATATCAACACGGTTTCTTCAAGGGAAGGTCTACTTCAACCAATCTTTTCTGTATCACCCAATATATAACTGAGGCATAGACGGTAACTCACAAGTTGATGTAATTTACACAGACTACACTAAAGCATTTGACAGACTTGATCATGGTATTCTATGTTCAAAATTTCAGAAGTTTGGCTTCTCATGAAATTTGTTGCTTTTTTCAAATCATATCTGGAGAGTAGACACCACCATATCGAATACTATGGTCAACGGTCTGCTGAATTTTTATCTACTTCAGGTGTACCTCAAGGGTCTGTGTTAGGCCCATTATTCTTTAACATCTTCATTAATGACATTGCAGTTGAATTGGGTGTTGAGTGTCTTTTATATGCTGACGATATGAAATTGTATAATAAAATAAATGATGAAAGTGATTGTGTGGCTTTACAAAATGCTCTAGATAAAATCAGTGAATGGTGTAACTTAAACAAATTGCAGTTAAATATACGATAATGTAATACTCTTACATTTACTAACAAACATCAATATATCGAATTTAATTATAGCTTAGAAAATTCAGTGCTCACACGTCCATCAACATTTCGTGACCTCGGTGTAACATTTGACAGTAAACTATCATTTAATTGTCATATAAACACAATCACAAATGAAAGCTTTAGAACACTCGGATTAATAATAAGGTGTTCCCACGACTTTAATGACATTAACACACTGAAACTACTATATCAATCTTTTGTTCGATCCAAATTGGAACATTCGTCGATTATTTGGTCTCCTCACTATAACATACATATACAAAACATAGAGAGCATACAAAGGCGCTTCTTAAAAACATTATGCTATAAGGAAGATGATGTTTACCCTGCTATTGGTTTTGCTCATACAACACTTTTAAATAGATTTTCATTTTCGAGCCGAGCGACACGCAGAACTTATAGCACAGCAAATATTTCTTTTTAAAGTATTACATAATATAACAGATATTGAACTCATTAAATTTTCGAATAGTTAGACCCGGTTCTAGGCAAAACTCACTATTCTATCTGCCGAATTCTAGAACTAACGTTCTGAAATTCTCGCCACTATATAAAATCTGTGAAAATTATAATAATCTTCAAGACCGGTTTGATATTTTCCACTGCAATGTAGCTGAGATTAAAAGATTAATTGCATAAATTTAAACTTTGCATTGTTTTTATTTCTGTTTTTAATTATCTGATATTCTACATTTCTTTTCTTATATTTTGTAAACATTTACTTGTAATTTCCTGCCCAGTAATTGGAATCTTCTGTTGGGCAGTGTATTGTTAAATAAATAAATAAATATATTCACAAAAATTCAGCCATCATTCAGTTTTTCCCACCCTCTTTATATTTCATTTACATTGAATTACACCAACATAGTTTCCCAACGGCACGAAATTTACTCTGTTATTCTGTAGTAAATTATTTAAATTTCTGCTACAAATGAATTTATTCCAGATAACCACAAAGTGAGCTCTGTTTCGGCCTCTAAAAAATTAAAACCCCAACAAATTTGTTGAATTTGTTTCAAGCACTGTAATTATTGTGCCCTAATGGATTTCTGCAATATATCCACTTACATTCCCTTGTACATTAAATCAATAATATACTAGCCAAAAATATCTTTGTGTACGTGAGTATTTAGCACTAAACCCGTAACAATAATGATAAATGTGCGTTTCTGTGGTTACGGATTGTGACAATGAACGAAATACAGAGCTGTATCAAGGATTTGTCCCTTGATTTATTATACCTCAGCCCGCTGACGGAGACAGTTTAATCTTTTTCCACCAAAACTACAGCCTTTTATTCTTTAGTTTTATTTACCGGTCTGGAAATACTTTAGCGAGGAATGGTATTTCTCCGCCGCAATCATAGCAAACGTAGTATTAATGAGGAAGTACAAATAGATTTGTGTCGAAAGCACAGTTAAAGAATCTTAATTGCTCCGACCTCGGCGTTTACCTGTTCCTGTAAGTATTCCTTCAATTAGTTTGCAAAGCTCACTCCCATTAAATGCATTTTGCACGTACAATTGTTGTAGAACACATTTATCTTATGGAGTTCATGATGCTATGACAATATATAGTCATAGTCCAGTACGATTGAATTTGAGTTTCACAGAATTTCAATGAAGCTATATGTAAAATTAAGTCATAAAGAAACATAAGAAAAGAAATGCTGTAGATAGTATCTTAATTAATTTATTGATTTCATACAAATCCAACAGGTATGCGTCCAATTAATGTTACAATATGCTGTATCAGTCCCATCCTCAAATTGGCTCTAGTTTAAAATAATTTGATAATGGTGAAAATATGGCTATGACGGGATGACACTCTAGAGACACAATACACAACTAGATTTAGTAGAGATGGGCGGTCCATTTTATTATCAATTAATTTATTGAATGCATAGAGCTCCTCGTCTCAAAATAGGTCTAATAAAATAGACATAACAGTATTTTCGCAGACTATTATTATTATACACCGTTAGATTACTACTAACTTTCTTCTTTGAATTATTTCTAGTGATACTATGTGTATAATTAATTCACTATGTACTGAGATTAAACAGCTATCTGTTAAATAGGCAAGAATGTGTTAATATTGACATAACAATCACTAATAAAATGACGGTAGAACGTGGTGTACCCGAAGGAACTGTTTTGGAACCAATTACTTTTAATATCTACCGGTCTATATGATTTACTCTGGTGTGGTGATATAGTAAGTTTTGCCAACGAACTGTCATATTATAAAAATATAGTATCTCGAGGAGCCTTAAAGAAAAGGCTGAACTTGATTTTTAAAATAATAATCATTACTTTAACAGATTTATTAACAGAGAACAATATAGAAACTTGTTATGTCTCTTTTACGTTTTATTGTAGCATATTATATATATAAAGTTTGACAATTCTGAAATGCATATGCAAGCTAACAAATTGTTAAATATTTGGGAATCCACATAGACAATCATGTAAGATGCGAAATTCACACAAATTGTATAACTAATAAGCTCAGATCACAGTTGTATAAATTCAAACATTTGTCCCAGTTATTAAATATAGCGTAGTTAAAAACCTTATACTGTGCTCTAGACGAAACTCACTTCTAATATGGAATCATATAAGGTAGCTCAGTGGGTTAGCGCATCTAGCTTTCTCTCTGTGCATACCTAGCTAGGTAGGTTCGAGCCCCATCTACTGCGAAATAATTTTCAAATATAAATTGTCCCCAAACAGTGGTTCGGATCCCACTATAAACTATAGGGCACCGTTTTTTTGGCTCTAGATCTCCTAGACTTAAGAGGGTCACTCAGGTGGCTTGGAAGGCGGTCAATAAACATCTATAAACATTTATTTATTTATTTATCAAACATTTACACCATGGAGATGTACGGCGGACAATTATCTAATCCCGCTAGGAAATCCGCAGAAATCATTTTTTAAAAAACATATATTAGCCGAGAGGGGGAGCGCCTTTGGAGGGGATGTAAAGCCGTCGGTCCCTTGTCTATTAAATGTTAGGCAAGTAAAAGATCCCTACTCTTCTTAACGGAAGAGGTTCGGCAAAATTCCTGGTTGGGGGTAGCTCGTCTACAGGTGTCGGTGTTAGGCCTCAGTAGCGGAAATAGGCCGACGTTAAATAAATGTATATATAAAAAAAATATATATATAAAAACTACAGTTGTTTAAGAAAGGAAAAATAACTTGTTGTAAGCATTTTAATTTATAAATATATTTTTATTGGATGAAAAATTAAAAAAATATTTTAGTGATTATAAAAAAAGTAACAGCGTTACCGGACTTCGTCTCGATAAGGAGGAAAATTTATTTAGGTAATTACATACTCTAGCAATACGTGCTCCAAAAATACATATATCATAATCTCAATTATGAAGATCAAGCCTCAAGGTATTCTTATAATTATATAAGACAGGATGAATCACGAAGGTAAATTCTGATTTTCAATTCGGATTAAATCTCAAATTTAAAATAAATTCTAAATTAAATTTTCATTTATATAAATTAATTTTTATGTTTAAATTAATATTAATATTATTTAATCTGGATATTATTTAAACTTGATATTATTTAAATTACTCTTGATATTATTTAAATTGGTATGAACTGAAGCCATAAGAGAGAAAAAGAATAGAATAGCTACACTAATTGATAAACGTGAAACTATCTAAAAAAAATTACAGATATAATACTTTAAAAAAACGATAAAAAAATATATGTTGAAATAACAGTTACTAAAATTTTAATTAATAAAAATTTACCACTTTCTGATGTAAGCACACTATTAAATTTACGGCCCAAAGATGTAATCTTGAAGAATTACTATATTTCGTAAATGAATTCAAAAGTGGTCTGCCAATCTCAAAAGTCGAATTGAAAACGATTGTTCTTTAGTTCTACTTGAATAAAGAAAACTGATTTCTTACCAGAAAAGAACTTTATAAATCTAAAGGAACTAAGTTGAAATAGAATGTAGGAAATATAATAATTACCATTTTGGTAATTTCGCAAAAGTAAAGAAATCTAATTTTAATAGCTAGTGTTTATACCAATCGTGACTTTAAAAATGCATTCTGTAAAAGGTAGCACCACCTGGTATCGAATTATGTAAGTACCACCACTATACAAATAAACGACTCTGTAAACACTAAACTATTAGTTTCTATACCAGTAGAGGTCAGTGCTTTTCATTAAGTTGTTAATAAAGTCTGCTATAATAAATGTTACTTTGACAAACTGATTTGTTACGATTATTGGATAACCTATAAATTATAAAGGTAAGTAATTATTTAACATTTAAACCTAAATATTATGAATAATAGAACGTATGAATTGACTTATTATATACCTGTATAGTTTCACATTAATCATTAAGTGTTAACTGTAGTTAAATAAAGTTATGTTTTAGGATGAAGCCGCCTGGAAGAACTGGAACTGTACAAAAATGATAAAATGAAATAAAATATAACTAAACTATGATTAATTTACAAGACTTATTAAAGTATGGTACTAACAATAACAGTACACAATTGTTATACACTATATTTAACAAATAGTTGCAATCTTCAGTGAATTTCAGCTACAAATATCCATCCATGTGTTATACAGTGCGCGTTAAGCTTAAGGAAATATGGGGAAATTTTAATAAATGGTAAATTTGATTATTCAAATGTTACAAGTAAAAGTATACCTACTACGACAGTCCAATATTCCACTATTTCCTATGAAAGGAAATCGATTCATTGCCACCAATCAAGATGCACAATGTGCGTTTCCAAACCAATTGAAAATAATGTCCTCTAACTTCCGACATACTACGTCTACGTCGTAGTATGTATATTTTTTCTTTACTATACTTTTACTATTTTTGTAATAATTTATCCACTTTGTGTAGGCTTATATATTTTGTTAATAAAATAGTGTTAACTTTACTATAATAGTACTATAAAGAGCTACTTTTCAGCCGCAGGAGTACGCCTTAAACAGTACTTTACGACACAGTCGTATTTAGAAATATTTTATCGCCAATTATGCATTAAAAATAGTTACTATACATTTATTTTTCAATATAGTTAACATGTATGTACAATAATAAAGAAACTTTCGTATGGAAATTGAGAAGAGACCGCTCGGTAACCTCAAAGCCTTTTAACTTTCGTACTTTGTCAAATAGAAAAGAAAAGAGAGGAAATCAAAATTAACTGGAAAAGGTTCATTTAATAAAATTTGTTGAAAAACTTCTGTTAACAAAAATCGATAGTGCCAAGACAGAGTACTAAATTAAGTTAAAAGGTAAATTACTTAGATAGAACCTAATGTACAACATACGATTTCTAAAAGCAAAATAAAAAGAAAGTCCTCCGAACGTCTGCATATAAATCTCTTTTTAGTATCGTTTCAAACGAGGCTAGCAAATTTTTTGTTTGATTGGAACATATTAGGAGCATAACTATATGAAAATTTAAATTTGCCGTCAATAAAATTGGGAATGGATGCGATCCAATATCAAATAAAGGAATTCAATACACTCTATTTTATTTCATTGATAGTAGAGTATCATAAATCAAATTCAGCGCTGTTAATTCGGCGAAATCATTATCTGAGAATTAATTTTTATACAGGGTGATGCATTTAAAAGCGGGGGCGCCTTTCTAAAATTTTTATTTGTAGACCGATTTAATTTTTTTTTTTTAATTATAGAGCTTCAATAACTCTACTCTTGTGTAATATTTCAGACCGAAATGAAAAATTTCGAGGCCTATTTCGATTTATTCAAGGCCGAAAATCCAAAAAGTGTTAGCAATTTTTTTATCTCAAATTACTGGATTTAGAATACCCTCAAATGGGCATGACCGAAATTTAACAAAAAAATATTGGTTTCTAACATAAATATAGCATAATTAAAATTGACTCATTTAAAAACCTTTCTAAAATTTTTATTTGTAGACCAATTTAAATGATTTTTTAAAAAATTATAGTACTTCAATAACTCTACTGTGGTACAAAATTTCATACCGAAATTAAAAATTTCAAGGCCTATTTCGATTCTTTCAAGGCCAACAATGAAAAAAAAGTGTTAGCAATTTTCTCAAATCTGACTACGTCACTGGATTCAGAATACCTTCAAATGGGTATGACCGAAATATTCCAAAAAAATATTGGTTTCTAACAGAAATATAGCATAATTAAAATTTATATTATGTTCTCGAAATATTTCAAATATTCGTCATGTAATCCACAATTGTTTAAATAATATCGTTTGCAATGCTCCACTAGATCGCTATCAGTTAAATTTAAAAATTTATAACCATCGGTTATTCAACATTGGCAATATTTGTTGGTTTAAGAATAATTATTTTTATTAGGAAGCCTTGCAATTATTTTTATTATCAAAGCTGGCATTGGAAAATTATGTAAATAATAATAAAGCCCTTTAAACCAAAAACTGTCACTCCATAGGAGGAGGCTATATTGAGACGAGAATAATAAATTAGTATTTAATGACTAAACTGCACATCATTTATTAAAATCGGTTAACATGTACATTATAATTAAAAATTTTCCAATTTAACAATTTTAGAAAATAATATCTTTTATTACATCAAATAATGAATTGTAATTACAATTAAAAATTTACCAATTTAACAATAATTTAAAAAATCACTATTTTTGTAATAAAATAACATAAGAGATCATAAACAAAATTAAAAAAATAGAATTAATTGACATGACAAATTTTGGATGATTCAACTAAATCTCCATTCAATTCAATACATTTATTTTATCGTCTTTTAATGTTTGCCATAACATTACATAATTGGTTGGGTGTAAATTCCGCACGAGTCTGTCTTATCTTTTCACGCAGTTCTTCTGTGTTAGTTGGGCGGGTCTTGTAGACTTTTTCTTTAAGAAACCCCCATAAAAAAAATCTAGTGGGATTAAGTCGGAGGACCTGGGAGGAAACTCTACTAACCCATTATTTCGCCCTATCCACCTCTTAGTGAAATTTTCATTCAACCAAGTCCTCACAATCATGGCATTGTGGATAGAACAGCTATCTAAGTGAAAAATTACATGAGCATTTTATATTTATTTAATATGCCGCATCAGACGTTTATTTTTTGTGAGTATTGTCTTGTACGATTTATCACCCAGTGTGGATTTTCTTCTGTCCAACACCTTGAATTTTGGGAATTAACCGTTCCATTAGTTGTGAATGTTGCCTCATCACTAAACAAAATTTTATTTATAAAATTCCTGTCATTCTCATATTCTCCTTGAACCCATAAACAATATTCCATTCTTTTCTTAGTATCGCTTTCCTCTAAGAAGTGTGAAGAAACTTTGGGCCAAAGAGCTTTATATTATTATACTTTTTAAGATTTCTTCTCATTGTTTCATGTGGAAAATGTAAGTCTAAACTTGCAATTCTTAAACTGCTTCTCTTATCAGTAAAGTAATTTCTAATTCGTACATTATTTGGGTTTTGTCATTGTAAATTACGATCCTTTAAAATGTGTTTCGATACAGCTCCATACTGATTAGAAATTTTGTTCACTCGACCAACGGTAGCTGTGCTAATCCAACGCTCCGGGAGTCTATTATTAAAAATTCTACGTATTTCCCTTTCGGACCTGTCATTGTCACCATGAAGTCCTATAATTCAATTTTTTTCAAGTAAAGTTTAATTATCAGCATCAGCCGTACTTTATATCGGTATTGTACTTGCGGAACAATAAACTTCACTATTGACGCGAATAAATTTAATACTTTATTTTTGATTTTGGCCTTGAAAAAAAATCGAAATAGGCCTTGAAATTTTTAATTTCGATCTGAAATTTTGCAACACAGTAGTTCTATAATTTAAAAAAAAAACCATTTAAATCGGTCTACAAATAAAAATTTTAGAAAGGTGCCCCGCTTTTAAATGAGTCACTCTATATGTTAAGTATTAAATTTTCAATGAACTAGGCGTTATCTTATTTTTATCGGGATGTAATTATGTATTAATTGTAATTAGGTAATTGTAATTAGGTATTAATTATTTATAAAGATTGCATTTTATGTTCCACAACGCTTTTAGAAAACTCTCATTTTGTTTTAATAGAAGGAACATTTTTACTTTTTTTTGGACAATCGTGCAGTAAATGACACTTTGGCGAACCATTTTGAATGCAAATGCATTTTGAGTACACAAATCTGCATCATAATTTTAGTGTTTAACCCTCAAACAGATAAACAAGAAATCGTAAAATTTTGTGAGGTGTCCGATGTTTTGTAAAAGTATACACTTTGTTTGACTTCTATGGAAACGATCACAGCGCACACTCAGAATAGCACAAAAAATCAATGGAACTTTTTCCACCAGCAATCTTATGATTGGATTTTGTTGGGGGTGCTCAGGAGTACCCAAAAAATTTTTTTACTTCAAAGATCAAAAAATCTTTTTTTTTATTTTGCTACCCAGAGCCTTTGGGTGAACAGAGCAGCTTCAAACTTTCAGTAAATCTGCCTCCTTACTCTACTCTAGGTTTAAAGAAAAATTATGGCAGAGCTGGTGTCGAAACCTAACTTTTGAAAAAACATGATCCGCTTTAGACTTAATGGCATAAAATGGCGGCCAATTCAAATTTTATGTAACAAATTCAATTACGAACACTGGGTTTAATATTTTGGCACCAAATTCAGGATGTTTTTGTTAGAGTAAGAGGCAGATTTACTGAAAGTTTGAAGCTGATTGGTTCACCCAGAAGCTCTGGGTAGCAAAATGAAAAAAATTTTGGAAAGTTTATCACATTTGTAGGTTATGGTTGTGCTCCTAAGACCTACACTAAACGTAGATTTGTAGAAAATTTAATTACAAAGATTTTGGTTTTTTCCCGATCGGGCCTATATATTTCGTGTTATTCACATTTTTGGGTTGAAAAACGCGTTTTTTTTATTCATTTATTTAACGTCGGCCTATTTCCGCTACTGAGGCCTAACACCGACGCCTGTAGATGAGCTACCCCCAACTAGAAATTTTGCCGAACCTCTTCCTTTAAGAGGAGTAAGGATCTTTTACTTGCCTAACATTTAATAGACAAGGGACCGACGGCTTTACATCCCCTCCGAAGGATAGTATATCCCCTATACAACCCTCGCCTAAGGTTGTATAGCTTCCGCGCATACACTGATATACAAACCGCTGGAAGACGTGTGAGGTGACAACGCGGTCTTCGTTGGAACGGTCACCCATCCAACTACTAACCGCGCCTTATGTTGCTTTACATCGCATATCGAAGGATGTACATAGTAAAGACGCACCTACGCTCGCCCGAAAAACGCGGTTAAAAAAATTAAACCCTTAATAGCAATTGGGTCTTTGAAGTGAAAATTTTTTTTTGGTACTCCTGAGTACCTCCCCAACAGGATCCAGCCAAAAAATTGCTGATGGAAAAAATGTCACTGCAAATTCTATTTTGACTAATCTATCATGGCTATTTTGAGAGTTAACGTATTAGTAGTCAGTGCAAATCGTTGTGTGTCCGTCTTCTCAATTTAGCGGTCGATAGTAAACGGTACATAAAATCTTCATATAGAAAAACTGTTTTTCGCTATTATGTGCACAAATTGTTATTTCACTGGATGTGTTATGATCTCGTTGAACATTTTTCACGTCTCGTGCAATAAACACGCACTTGTTGCATAAACAATTACTACTTTATACGTAAACAAACGTATTAATTACAATCATTTATTGATTTATTATTTAATTTCACTTGCTAGTACGTTTGTCTGTTGGTTAGTTAGGGTCACTTCTTGCAATTTAGTTTTGATCCTCTATCAGAATATTTTGTAAAAATTAAATCTACTGTTTATTTCAGTAACCAAAGTTCATTTTTTTTTCATTATCTGCTAAAGATACTATAGTCACATTGTTTATTTGAATAAAAGTTTCATACTACCTTGACTTTAATTTTGACTCAAGAAATCAATGCCTGAAACGATTTCAAAGTTATAAGCCTCCAAACAAGATGCGTTTTATTGCCGTGTCCGTATAGCTCTCGAAGACGTGATGCCATTTTTGGACAGGTTACGCTTCATTCTCTACGAAGCTTACACGTTGTAGAACATAGAATCGTGCCGATCAATTCCACAATATATCTTTACATTTGATCGGGTTACAGCATTCCTATTCCTTGGTTAATTTACTTTTAGACCTGTTTATAGCTTATTTGAGTAGTATATAAAAGTAATTCAAAATAATAATGTAACATGAGACAGTGTACTATTTTGTAGAAATAATGCAACATTAATTCATATAGACCAAAAGAAAGCATAATTGAATTTTGTTTTTTTATTAGGGTAACCGATAAGGACATATAATTGTATGTTGTTGCAACCAACCACAAAATATTTATACATTTTGTGTCAAGTCAAGGCAAAAGAAAAACAGAAAATAAAATTATCGATGGAGATTATGCTAATTTGGCCATTCACAGGTTCGTAATTTCGAGGCGAAATTATTATTGAAAAGAATTATATTGAGACGCTTTCCATGTATTAACGCAAATAGGAATACAACAGGTAATCGCCAGAGCAGCCATGATCTTTTTGACTATATACTTCATGTTGATCGACATAACCTTTGCTTAAACCAAACTGGAAGACAATAACAAAAAGTGCTTTACCGCTATCGCAGTCCCCTGCACCGTCTGACCGCCTTTACATTCTGATACAGATTAAAAATTCATAAAATCATGAAAGCTCATTTTTATCTTTATTTATTTTATTTTAACACACTAAAATTTCTCTTATTAATGTGCACTGATGGTAGAGAATAAAATATAACAAAAATCACGTTACTGTTACCACAACAAAATACAGATTAGAAATTTATGAAATCGTGTATAGCTTATTTTAAACCTGATTTATTGTGAAATACATTTTATTAATACATAATGATAGCCAAGAGCAAAATATTGCAGGTTATAAATTGTTGAAATCATGTACACTTAATGTTTCAACATTGTTTTCATAACAATACAGCCAAAAATCCGAACCTGGATTTCACAGTTGGAATCTAACATGGGATTTGTTGAAGGAAAACTTTATTTTCCAAACGTAGGTAAATAATTGATTACTTTACTTAAATTTCTATTTTGTCTTTACTTCTAGTAGTGCTACCGTAGCAGGGGCACCTTTTTCGCTGGTTGGGATACCCATTGAATTATACAAGAAAAGCAGCAGCACAAAATACATTCCATATTTAATAGAAAAAATTAGCGCTACTCATTTTTTCCACGTACAAACAATTTCAAAGAATTTCCTTTATATACGGAAATAAGTATATAGTGTAATACATGTACAGACTAGTGCAATAATGCTTGGTACTTTCGATATCTTCCGTCCTTTTCTGCATTATATGAACCTTAATGCCAGAAGAGGAAAAAAAAACTGGACGTAAAAAACAAAATAATGCTGCAACTTTCGAATCGAGAGTGCGTAAGTATCGACTATCGACACCGAAGATTCGATGTCTATATCGAGGCGACAGCATTTCTCTACCGACACTCAACACTAACGAAATATAGTGCTTCAGTTCCGATATCAACTGTAAATTACTCTTATTAGGCTTTTTTTTTCGGAACTGCAGCACTTTTTTGTCGGTAGTGTTTCAGTTGCAAATGACAACTGGATTTTTTCAGCGGGGCTACATTTATGCCAGCTTCACAGGCATAAAAAGTTGAGTTTTTGTGCCTGTGAAAAAAGTATCTGTTCGTTGCTGGGAATTTTGAACCTTCTCCGAGTCATATCGTCATCTTCTGAAATCCGACATCTTCAGCCCGTGCATCAGGTCTACAATGAACCCTTATTAATGCACGTGTTGCAAGAAATGTAAATATACGCATAAGACCTATACTCATAAATGTGGGTTAATTAAATGTATATAAATAAAATTTATTACAAATAAAAATGATACTTTAATCCAGTCAACAAGTACAGTGAAAAAATAAGTAGCGCTAACTTTGTCTATTAGATGTGGAATGAGTTTTGTGCTGCTGCTTTTCTTGCATAATTGGTATCCCAGCCAGCTAAAAAGGTACCCCTACTACGGTAGCATTACTAGAAGTAAAGATAAAATAGAAATTCAAGTAAAGTAATCAATTATTTACCTACGTTTGGAAAGTAAAGTTTTCCTCCAACAAGTCCCGTGTTAGATTCAAACTGTGAAATCCAGGTTCAGGTTTTTGGTTGTATTGTTATGAACACAATGTTGAAACATTAACTGTACTGTAACTGAGTAATCATATTTCATAGCATTTCTCTTCGTTGTTATTTATAATACATTATATTTCAGCGGATTGACGAGAAATTTGTTTTTTACGCACCAATTATTTATTACATCTAAAGTATGTTGCATAATTAAACAGTCTTCGATGGATATAATTCTACAAAATATTTTAAGATCGTCAGCATATAAAAGATAGTTCAAGGTAATGTCAGTAACAATGTCGTTGATAAACATAATGAACAAAAGTGAGCCCAAATTAGACCCCTGTGGGTCACCTGATGTTGGTAAAATTTCGACCGGCTTATGGCCACAATATAAAACATATTGGTGTTCTGTTGTTAAGATAGGATGAAAGGTAATTAACAAGGTTATCGGAATATCCAAATCTGTGTAATTTTCGCTATGGTTCAGCTTGTCGAAGGCCTTCGAGAAGTCTGTACAGATTATGTCAACTTGACCACCATCATCAGTCGCATTAGACAAGTATTCTGTTCAGCAGAATAAGTTGGTAAATGTAGATAGACCTTTATAAAAACCACGTTGAAATTCTGTTATTTGCTGTTTCATGTTTTGTGTACATGCTCATTATGAGTTATTATCTAAATGTAATATTTCAATCACAAGCTTCTTTATAAATCTTTATTTTCATGAGGAATAACCAGACTGCAACCAACAGCTATTCCTCGAGCTGTATCCCCACGCAGAGCTCTGAATTATGAGTTAGAAACCTGTTGTGTTAAGTGTAGTAATTACCAACAGAATGCTTAAAATTTCGATTACAACAAACACAGGTCGAAAGACTAATTCCTACTTAAAGGACTGCTCCAGTCGTTTCATGCCACTTGCTTTTTTCCATTTTATCCCGTTTCTTTATTGAGTTGATGATACCACTAGTTATCCAGGGTTTGATTTTTCTATTTGTTTTATATGTAACAGTTTTCACTTCTTGAGATTGTCCTATGTAGTTTGACATAATTTTTGAAAAGTTTTCAGTTGCTATTTCAACATCATTTATGCTTAAAACAGATTCCCAGGTTTCTTTACTAATAACCTCCCTTCAAATATATTGTCTTGACAGAACTATTAACATATATCGGCGATTTATTGCTATCACCTCTGAGTTTAAGCAAATAATTCCCACTACAGAGAAGCACTCAGACATGATAGATTCATGTAATCCCGGAGCCTCATTGCGGAAAATTTATTTATATGCGGAAGTAAATTAAGAAAACGAGCTTGGTAGTATAAATAAAACAAAGAAAGCAAACTGACCGTAGCGGAAGCCGAACAGAGCAAACTGATCGCCTGCTGTAGTCTGACGGACAGACATAGACAAACGCTAGCGCCAAGCGAGGCAGGGATTTATTTAGTAGAACGCGTTGCTTTTACACAAGGGGCGTTTACCCGCACCCATTCGCCAAATCACGGATAACCACAGAACCACTTTACAACTAAACCATGGAAGTAAGCGATTTCTAAATTGCTGTCTCTTACAGCACAAGTAATTCTGGGATCCAGTATATTGCCATTCATCCCTCTAATAGAAAAGCGACAAAAAATTATAAAAAGATAGAACACTACTGAAACTCTTAACTTACAGCCAGTTTCAAGTGACGCGACGATAAAATAAACGACACAGAACTAAATAAAGCCGCGGTTAACTTCAGCAAGCATCTATTTTTATTAAGAACTACCCCAATATGTGTCCCAATAATGCGTCAAAGTCCAATATAGGCCTTAATAGAAAACTTTGGAAAATGGTTTTTTATGGAAGTGATATAGTGTCAATAGGCGCACATTTTAAAATTATTTTGAAATATACAGGGTGACTCACTACAGCGGAGCATCTTCGAGGTCATTTTTTTAAAATGAAATAACCTATATTTCTTTGAATTTATAGATTCAGCGTAAAATTACCTTCCCCCCGACCTCAAGATTTTTGGTATTTGACGTGGCGTTGCCGAGTTATTCGAAAAAATATGAAAATTTTAGTCGGAACAAGGTTTAACAAATTAATTCGCTGTGCGTGTGTTACTTCTATGGTATTAGAGGTACTCCTCTAAAAGTATTGGATTCATATTTAAACTCACGTCAACAATGTGTAATCAGTGATAATGATAAATCCGATTTTAGGACCCTAATTCATGGAGTACCTCAAGGATCGGTTTTGGGACCTCTATTATTTATTATATTTGTAAACGATTTATTTTGTTATCTTTTCCCAAGCAAAGTTGTAATGTATGCAGACGATGCAACGCTAATGAACAAGAACAAAAACATAGATGACTTAAAAATGATGATAAGCGAGACTCATAACCTTGCCGAACATTGGTACAAAAATAATGTACTTAAACTCAATGAAGATAAGATGCAGAAGCTGATTTTTTCCTCAAATAATTGTTTAGTTGTAGGTGATAGTGTAAAGATCCTTGAAGTTGTTTTAGATGATTCACTGAATTGGTTCTCTCATATCAAACAGCTGTGAAATAAAATATCAGGATGTATATTTCTCTTACGCCAACTTAAAGATTCGTGGATGGCGAAACACTATTAAATGCCTACCACACACTCATTCAGTCACACATAAGCTATAGCATAATCCTTTGGGGTAATTCTACTGACGCTAGTAAGGTATTTGTGTTGCAAAAGATGCATGAGAGTAATTGCTGGTGTCCATCCTTTAGAGCATTGCAGACCTTTATTTATTGAATTTAAAATAATGACAATTCCATCTCTATTTATTTACTACAGTATCTTGCAAATTCATTGCAAAAAAAATTCATTCTCCACACACGCCAATGATCATGACTATAACACTAGGTCTGCTCACCTATTAAAGACAACGAGATTCCGTCTGACAAAATCGGCAAAAAATTCGCTAGATATAAAGCTGTATAACAAACTTCCTGATAATCTTAAAGCCTTGGATTATAATAAATTTAAAATTTCAGTGAAACGCCACTTTCAAGAACATTGTTTCTACTCGGTAGATGAATATATGAATACCTCTGTAGAATATAACTAATGTTTTGTTTTCTGGTTTTATTTGATGTTATCATCTATTCATCTACTCTCCTTTATTGCTGGTGGAATGCACTTACATTTTTTGTCTTGTGAGCCTCTCTTTTAAATTGTTTTGGAGATTTTAACTTCTATATGTTGACATATTTTATACCATTATATATGTATTTTTATTTATAATATTCTATGTAAGGACTAGTCATTTTTATACCATACAATATATTTCTTGAACTATATTATAATAATAATAATGTTTACTTTACAATGTAATTTCTACTGTGACTTGCTATAAACATTTTCATGTAACATAGTTAAATAAATATATGTCTATCTATCTATCTATCTATCTATCTATCTATCTATCTATCTATCTATTATAGTTTATTATCATACGGTCCGCACGCTTCGATTTCTTGCTAAGTTTGAAAATGCCTGATTTTATGGAAATATAGTTCTTCTATATGAGACAATTTTATGTTGGCATTTTTGTAAATCAATTTTTTGCCAAATACAGCAGTTTCAATATGGCGGATACAATAATTTAAAAAATATATATATTTTCGTTAATTTTGGTCCTATTTTCGTGAGCAAAACAACTAATTGTTTAGAATAATTCAAATTTTTACGAGAAAAAATTTAATGTCACAGATTTATAACCCTTCTATTTTTTTTTATTAAAATCTAAATAAATTTTCCAATTTTTTTTTGTAAGTTCTATATTTTACGAATTATAATCTATATCAAAAAATATTTTCAACAAAAAATGTGTAGAATTTTCTGCTGAATCCAATGATGTATAATGCGTTAGGATTTCTATAGAAAATATGCCCTGTACAAGTGAAAATGGTAACACTCGTCGTCCTGATTCAAGCTCGTAATTTGTAGCATATAAGTAGATTACCGATATGGGACGACAGGTTCAAACGATTCAGATAATTCGTAATTGAACAGATTTTAGTTTCGAAAGTGTGTTGTGCGAATATACATTGTGCATATTATTATTTATTTGTGTCTTTGTACGACTGAGTGAAATGGAATTTGATTTTAAAGCTTGTTTTTTGTGTCAAAAGAGCGTTAAGAGCAGGGATATTTATGCAATGAAAGATTTGTTATGCAGAATTCAAATAGCTGTTGAACAAAGGTTGCGTTATGGTGAAAAAAAAACATTATCTATCAAAAATTAAGCCGAATTTTTTGTGAATTTGAAATAGACGGCTTGCTTGTGAAACTCCTATCTATCATAGATAATGCTATTCTGAAGTAACAAATAAAACAAACATAGAGAGACTAAAAAAAAGTCTACTGCTCAAGGACTCCAAATACTATTATTAAAGAACTACCAAGTACTACTAGAAGTACCTTTGATTGTGTTAAATGCGTTCTCTACCAAGAGGTAAAGGAAGAAAATGTGTGTCTATATAACATAACATCTAAAAATATGTCTAAAAAATAAAAAAATATAGGAATTTTCACTACTGATTTAAAGTTAAAATAAAGGCTAATACTGTTGATAACCTCTGATGATCCATTAGCTGCTATAGCATATGATATGAAATATCATGTGAGTTGTTTTCGAAAACATGAAAGATTTTCGATGGCTGAATGATCTACTTTACATTTAAACTTCCTGTAAACATCATGGATATTATTAACGCTGAAATAATAAATTTTGTTGGAAATAAACTCTTGGAAAATGATGGCAATATTTTTAACATGAATGATATTCAAAAAGTTTATATTCGGTTATTAAGAGATTCAAACGTCAATTTTGAATTACAAAGAAACTGTAAACCGTTTTTAAAAAATCTTTTAACTGAGAACATACCTTCAATAGTTTTTCAAAAATCAAAACAACTCGCACTTTGAATGACCTTGTTATGGAAGGTATGGATGTTAGAAAACAAACAAAGTTGAACAAAATAAGCGAGGCCGTTAAAATAATTAGAAATGAACTAAAATCAAAGCCAAAATAGAGTTTTCAAGGGCACTTCGATGACTATACAGATCCAACATGTTATCCTACTTTATAAAATTACTTCTATTTGGAGACCAAAATGTTACTGATTATCTAACAGTGAAGAATAAAAAAAATCTGTATCAGTGGTATGTCAACACATCATGCAAACTTTTAGAAGCGACAGGCAAGCCAGAAAAATCTATACTGAATCTACAAATTTAAATGAACGCCATTGGCTGTAGGCTTGGCATTAGATGTACATAAATATTTTAGATCCCAGAAAATGATTGATAATTTACACAAATTAAATATTTGTATAGATTATAAAAAAGTGTTGGGTATAGAAAATTTCATACACTGTTCAATATACAAAAGTACACAGGACACTAACATAAACGTTTGTCCGCCTAATTGGTTGATTAAAAACAAATTTTTAAGGTTTGCTATAGATAACATAGATTTCCTTGAGGCAACACCTAGCGGCATGGACACATTGCATGGGACAGTAACAGCCGTTATTCAAGAAAAAAGTGAGTTATTTAATAAAGAAAAAATAGAAGGGTTATAAATTTGTGACATAAAATTTTTTCTCGTACATATTTGGATTATTTCTTTTTTTCTGACGAAAATAGGACCAAAATTAACGAAAATTTAATTTTTTTAAAAATTGTTGTATCCACCATATTGAAACTGCTATATTTGGCAAAGTAAAGAAAAAAACGTACGTATTATATCTACCAAATAATGATGTGTTGAGCTATCGCACACCGTACTCTCTAGAGGCTATACTAATAAATTGGGATAAGTCGACACAACGGTGCGCGTCACATTTTTGCACTTTTATAGGGTCATTTTTCAACCAATACTATAAATTTTATATCATTGGATTCAGCAGAAAATTGTGCACAATTTTTATTTCATTTTTTTTCTCATGTGGTCTACTGTTTTCAAAATAAAAAATGTTAAATAAAGGTAAAAAATAAAAAATTTAGTTTTTTGGGGTATATTTTATTAAGTATTAAATATTTTGAACTCTACTAATTTTTTTCGTAAAATATGTTCCTTTATAAGTGTTTTATTTTTTTTAAATTGAAAATCGGTTAATTATTACCAAAGATATAATTTTCTTAAAAATCGGCCTAGTCGCCATTTTCAACTGCGAATTACTAAAGAAAAATCCATTTTCAGAAATGCCAACATGGTATTTGGTGATCTAGTTGGCTTATATTTTCATGACATAAAGAGATTTCGAAGCGAGCGGTCGTTTTTGAACCGTATGATAATAGACTATTAATTAAGAAGATTTATTTTGCAATTATGCAGACAAGGGATATACTACAACGTCACAACTATTAACCATTAAAATCGTTTATTTACATAATTTTTAATTACATTTCATTCAGGCTTTAAGACACTATTTATTTTATTATACATTCAGATAATACCCTAACGCGTTACAATATACCAAGTATAGAAATGGTTCGGGGGGCAGATGGAAGCCATACTATCAGCTCTGATTTTAATATGTTTAACATTCAATTTCACTCTTATTAATGTTACCATTTTATAGACAGTAAAGGTGACAATTTTGTATGAGAGTTGTGTTGTACTCGAGTTGCACGCAGGAAAAAATGCTAAAACCTGCTTAGGTACTGCCAATTTCAATAAAAACAAAGGATTTGTGTTGCTATAAAATGCAAGTGTTCGGTAAATTAAAGTTTCCTCTAAATTTATAAAGTTTTGGGCATAGGCAAAAGGAGAGGAGGGGGGAAAAAGGGGAATTTGATGAGAAAGGATGTTATGAGTATTAGTCTGTCATTATCTTCATTCCAAGAAGATTGAAAGTTTTTGGTGGATTAGTCTATGTATGTTAGTCGGATTAACGTGAATCCGTACGTCAGTTATGTGTCGAGGCCTCCATGATGAAGTCTTTCACCATGGGGCTGCATAAGGTCGTAAGTTCATCTGGAGTTGTCAAGTTAACAACTCAATTAAATTCAAAACTTCTTTATTTAACAGTAACTTATGCAATTACCTCCCCAAGGCCTAACCCGGGTCCGACCGTGCAACCACTGCGTTATTCGCTGTGGCGGATTGCATGACCAGGCGGACTAGGCCTGGTTCGGTTTCAAAATAATTAAAACTTATACCTAGGCTCCTTCTGCAGAATGCAGATTAAAAAAGCTTATCAAATTTACAAACATCTAAAAAAACAGATTCGACAAAACTTAAAATTACACTTTTGTTAGTAGCTCGCGCACTTCACTATTTCTAATTTGGCTGTTGACGCTGGTAAATCAATCTGGACGAGGAACCATCTGCGAGACGTGCAAATGCCGGGCTGCGCATAGCCTGGCAAACAAAAAGAAACAAAAATACAAAAAGAGACAACGAGAAACAAACGAGACAAAAAGAAACAAACAGAAAGGAAAAGGGGGATAGGAAAGATTTAAAGATGTAAAAATATGAAATATCAGTAAGGTGGATAGGGTAAGCGAAAGTTATAGTTGTTGAAGTTTGGCTACAGAGGTTGCCGGAAGAATTTGTGTTATGTTTCTTGTTAGCGGACTATCTCCCAGTTTGAAAGAGTATAATGTCTGGGAGATATCCTAGACGTAGTCCGCTATTGGGGTTATGTCTCTGAGGGAGGTGTACCTCCCTTCAAGTTAACGGTGAACTTACAAAATCATAAAACTTTCAAAATTTATCAAAACCTTTTATGTAAAAACAAAAAAATAAGTAAGATCATTAGTACACGGACTTAATCCAGTCAATATGTCTTAAAATGATGAAATAATTAAGCATCAGAACATTGAAATATATTAAGAAAAGTAACAATAAACAATAAAAACTTATTTTGATAACGATAAGGATACCAGTGATCGATATTGAAAATTTGATTTAGACATAATTTGGTACTTAACCCAGTGATCATTTCTCCTATAACAGTTCTGGGATTATATTAAAATGTAGGTCTGCAAGTTCACAAGAAGAGGTGAGCCACCACAGACACGTTTCTTTTTTAACATTGAAATATTCATTTAGATTGCAATCGCTTTTTAACTTTTGTAATGCGTTTAATCAGTTGTGTTTTTTAATTCTGTTGTGTGTTGTTAAGTAATTTAAATTAATGAATATTTTACATATATTTGCATGGAAAAAAAAAAATAATATAAAACATGGTTTGTACCTACACAAAATTGAGGATTAGAATTTTATTTCTGAATTTTTGTAACTGTATTACAAGAATCTCGAGTTAATGTCCTAAGGAAGGAAATAAATATTTCCGAAAGTTTGACAAACAACAAAGAGTTTTATTTAGTCTGGGCCTTTATTAGTTATGAACATTTTTTGACTGAAACCCATAAGGTTCACCTTTTTTTCTGCTTAACTAGTTAGTCAAAACTACCCTTCTTGTATTTTTTTTATATATAAGATCCTTTCGATGTTTTGATCTTTTTTTGTATTATTATTATTATTGCATTACTTAATTACATCTTTAACTATAACTAGATTCTTGTAGTCTATAGAGCAATAAGGGTGCTTATTCATTTATTTGATGGGAATATATTGAGGCAGTATTACAAACATTTTCACTTGCTCATATAAATATTGTTAACACATTGGTCATCTATTTATGAATTGCCCATGGCTGACAGACTCTAACGAGACTATGCAATTACCTATTTATTTATTTACATAATTATAGGCTATTGGTATTAAAACTAAATATTGTATTTCCTCGTTAACCTTTATAAATAAATAAATAAATATTCTTTTATGAACAGTTTGATTACTGAAAGATGCATGCGTATTGAAATGACTGTGATTTCTTTTTAGATCAAAATAATTCGTTAAAATATTAGAAGAGACAAATGCTTTCATCAATACCTTAAATACAAATAGTGTAAAATACTTGTAATTGTTTGAAACGTAAAATAAAAACTTTAAGCCAATTTCTAAAATCAATGAGACATTTTTGGAGTTCCCGACGTTAATAAATGCCTCGAAATTAAATTTATGAAGCCTTATAACCTTTGATAATCGCCGCAGATAGTAGAACAAACTTTGATATTGTTTCCTTTGATTAAGAATATTTTGTTAAAACGAATTTAGGTACGTGAAAGGCACCCTAAACGAATAGGAAGAAGTAAAATAGGGTAAAAGATATAGCTCGGTTTTATTAAGACAACCTTTGATTAATCTGTGTTCACTTTAACTTTTCCTGTGGAGGAATTAACAATTAAAAGGAGTTGGTAAAACTGGCCTGAGAACCTGAGAATTATAACTTGTTCCGGCCTTATTTAGATGAAAGATTGCAGTGAATTAATTAATAATTGCAGATTATGCTCTGCATCCAATGTTTCTATTATTTTTAGGTACTCCATAGCTGTTTTACTTCAGTTTAATAACATTATCTTACACTTCCCTCATTTCATTAGCATATCTACGTCAACATGTAAATTTTAGATTTAATTCGCTTTTCTATACCACTTATTTTTTTTTTACTTGACGATATATAAATAAAAAATAAATTTTAATAACTTTATTGTAAAGTTCTAACCGACCGACGATTCATTGACTCTGGGCTTCAATTTTCAAGACAGATATTTGACAAATAGAAAGCTATACATTTTTTTGCCTCCAAAGCCGGAAAGTAAAGATATATTGAAACCAATGACGCGCAGATGTAGCCCTTGAGAGGCAACCGAATGGCTCTTGGTATTTGGGGTCCTGAATTGATTCAGAACCCTGCTGCATTACCTGATTCGGCTCAAAATGGACAGGGGCGGAGATTGGGGTAGGGGTTTAAAAAAAGAATGATCACGTGGAATAAAATTGCGGTTGCCTGAAAATTCGTACCCAGTTTATATGATAAAAAGTTGTCAGGTAACCGCTTGAGAGTTTATTGACCTGTACCTCCACTCCTTGTCAAAAAATTGCCATTCGTGTTTGCCGGGCAGTTTCCGAGAAATAACCATTTAAAGTCGTCCAAAAATTGCATTTTTCGATATTTTTAAAGAAAATTCTGTTAAATACGGTTAAAATTGTTTAAATCGGATGGCATTCACACTCTGAGCTCTTATGGGTATGAGAAAAGATATGTATCAATGCCATCCGTTTTAGATGAAATACCATCCCATTTTCGCCACCACAAAAATCGTCAAAATTAAAATACGATGTCAATATTAACATTCTAGCCAAAATAAACATTCATCAAGATACTTCTCTGCCTATTTACCAGTCACACCCCCACAACCCCTGTTGACAACTTTGTACAGCATGCATTTTTCCAGTATTGGTAAAAGTATTGATTTTTTCGAAAGTTTTTATCTGTCTCAAGATTGTCATCCTCTTCGTCCTCCGTATTTTCTGGAAAGGAGATATCCTTGACTGTAGGTGGAAATTAATCTCCCTTAAGCCATTTAAATGTATAGGAAATAGCCACACTCTCGTCCTGTTTCTTCCAGCCAAACATGAGAGGATGAGAGGGAAGAGGAACAGGAGAAGATTAGTGGAGGAGGAGATTAGATTTCTTTTTTTTAATACCACTCTACATTACTGACCTGCTTCGCGGGTTATTTATATTTTTACTATGATTGCATAAATAATAGTCACAGAAAAAATTGATGGGTTAGATAATTTGTTTTCATCATTTTGTTCAGAATAAGCACGTGCATTATACACATATCACGCTTCTTAACCTCAATTAATTTCACTCTTGAATACCTTTATTATTGTTTTTCTTAATGTCATAATTCCTTGAAAGATACTATTAAATCATATTTTGTCAACAACAATTTTTCAAAAGCATAAACCTGTAATGTTCTAATGCTTGCTGAACTCTAATTCAAACTACCAACATTCAAAGATTTACAAATCACCCACCCTAAACAAACCACGTGATCAGTCTCAGACAATCGAATCTCCAATAAATAGGCTTTATCACGTGACCTCAATCTTTTAAGAAGGATCATTTTCTAAATATTAAAGTACATTTTATGAGACGTGATTTGTTTTTGTAGACTTTTTTTGAAACCCACCCCATCCTCCGTAACGTAACGTGCCTCAACTGGGATTGTGGGGGGTGTGGCTGGCAAATGGACAGAGAATTATCTTGATGAATATTTATTTTGGCTAGTATTCATCGTTAATATTGACTCCGAAATATTTTTTAACGCGTAATCGATTATTTTAATTTTGATGATATTTGAGGTGGCGAAAATGGGGTGGAATTTCATCGAAAACGGATGGCATTGATACATATCATTTCTTGTACCCATAAAATCTCAGAGTGTATACCATCCGATATAAAACATTTTAACCGTATTTAACAGAATTTTCTTTAAAAATTTCGAAAAATGTGATTTTTGGACGACTTTAAAAACTTATAGATAATATTACGGTTGTGTAACCGCAACCGTTGTAATGCTGCAGGATCAGAACAGTTTTCAAAAAACAAGTCACCGGTTGATTTCATTTTGAGTCCTGAATCATCATCATACAATGACAATGAATCGGATCAACTCACGGATCAAATAAATGTATCTGAGCCTACACCACAACGTAAGTGGACTAATATTGATGAATATTTTAGTTAACCCGAAACTGCAACCAAATGTAGTACTTGTACATCTAAACTACTAGTTTTTAATAGAGCAGCTACTGACATCGTTTATAGTACAAGAACATTATTTATCGTTGATTGAGGATGACAATATTTATGCCATGTTAAACCGACTTCTGGTTGTACACAATATATGAAAAAGACCAAAAAAAAATAATGTGAGATATAAGGTTCCTAGAACTAGAACTGAAGCATCTCCTTCAGTCGTTTATCTGTCAACTCCAAGGAAATGAACTTACTTTGCTTTACTCTTTTCAATACCTTGATGGCAGCATGACTGGACCATTCAATATTTCTAGACGCATCGTCAAATCGCTAAAAAATTGTGTTCAGTTGTCTTGCAGTTGAATTTGAGGGCCTTGAGTGGGGATTACCAGCCATATGTGGCATGCTATTTCAAATGAGTATTGTTCTCTCGATTCTTCTAAAAGCGAACCCGGCAAGCGGTCTCATGCGAGATGACTAACGACTACCAATTGCATTCTCAGAGCCTATGTTGGAACAGAAGCGCAATCAAATAATTTTAGTTTTATTTATACTATAAGTTTACGCATCTCTATGGTTTCAAATAAAGACCGACCCATTCTGTAAAAATAGGGTTTGTCATACCTGGAGGAGCACTAGCTTCACCGGATACTCGAACAAAGATTTGTGAATATAGTAGGGCCCGTAATTTAATGGAATGCTTCTTTTGCTCATTAGAAAAACATTTTGTTGAATATGATAACTGATAAGCGACACGTACTAGAACTAGGACTAAGAACTAAGAGTTGCTTAATGGGCAAGAGCAAACACCAGTGTTAAATTTTTCAAGATATTCCCGTCACACACAATCAACGGAACGTTGTGTGAAATTGGTAATAGAGCCTGGCACGTCTGTTATTGGACCTGACTTGAGAGATGGCTTCATCCGGGCTAGAATCAAATGATATTTCACACCTTTTGTATCTTTAAATCTTTCCTACCCCCCTCCTCTTTTCTGTTTGTAAACTTTTTGTCGCGTTTGTTATTTTTGTACATTTTTGTCTCCAAATTCTTTTCTCGTCTCAAATATTTAATAAAATCAAAACCTTTTGAAATAAAAAATTCTGAAAATCAAATAATTTCAGTCGTTTGCAAAATCAGTAAATTTAATTAAAAATTAGTGCCAATCTTCATAATTTGTAGTTTTAAATGAACTAATTTTGCAAATGACTGAAATTATTGAGTGGAGATTTATATCACTACACCTGTCATAGCTCTACTTAAGCAGGCTTATACTTTTTTTTAACAATATATGTATTAAAAAATATTATGGCCAAAAATAAAAAATATATCCTTATCGGATCTCTCTCTCTCTCTCTTGGATATGCCCACCTTAAGTTTTTTAAATCTGTTTTTTAGATATTTTAAACGTATTACCTATTTTTGATTTGCTTTTACCCAAAAGGTGTTTAGGTTTAATTTTTTTCCAATTGTTATTTTCGCCAACTCAGACCTGTTCCGCCCGACCTTGCAATCCACCACCGCGTCAGTGCGGTGGTTGCACGATCGGCCCCAGGGCAGGGCCTGGCTAGGCAGCTGATTGTACTACTTAATTTTTAATAAATCTATTTTAATTGATTGAGTCATAAGCAAGATGTCCCCCAATTTCTTCCTACTTATAATAAAATACTGAGGATTTTCCGAAAATATCATTCTAATCCGCTATATTGTCCTATATGAAGTTTTAGACAATCACTCTATAGAAAATGAAGTAATTCAAGAAGTTGGAATTTACTGGTTTATAGCAGAAGCGTGAACTCTTCACCTACACTTTGAATACAGATACGTTGTCGGTAGATAAATCTAAACTTGATGTTTGGATTGTTTTTTATCTGATTGAATGCATCTTGATGCTGTTAAAGCAAGCGCTCTCATTTGGTATTTTAAACCAAACGCACTAGTTGCTTCATATGACAGAGAGACGAAAATCCCTTGGACTTTTATTCCCTTGTTTTATTTTTAGGGAGTCAAAAATAAAAAAAATTAGTTTATTTAAAATAATGAAGAAAATATTATTTATATCTGTTAGAGTTTGACAGTTTTGGTTGAAAACAAATAGTTTAAATTCGTAAACATTTTTGTTCGACAGTAGTATAAAAATATTTATATGTTAATATTATATCATTAGAAAAAAGGAACTAAAAAAAATTTGTGAAACATCAGTATCAAAAATAACCAACCATTACATGATACCACTATCCATCCATTTTAATGAGTTTACTAATAGTAATGAAAAATATGATACAACCAAAAAACTATTAAAATAATAAATTACAAAAAACTGTATCAGGTACTAGCAAAAGAAGAATGGAAAAAAAGTGATACAGTTTAGTGATGCTGAACAAACACACACGGCATTTATAAATAAACTTAAAATATTTGTAAATGTAGCAATAAAGACAATACGCCAGAAAAATAAGTTAAAAAAAATTAAACCGTGGATTATATTTGGACTAACAAATTTTATAAGACACAGAGATCAGATGAAAAAAAATATATTAAGGACTGGAACAGAAGAAGCCATCAAACAATACGAACCATATAGAAATATAATGAATATTTTACTATAGCAGACAAAAAATAATTATTATAAAACAAAAATTGAACAAACTAATAACAATCTTAAACAGATATGGAGAATTTTGATGAGGCTACAAATGGTAAAATAATAATAAAAAAATAAATACTATTAGGCAAAATGATATTCTTAGAGCGGATAATAAGGAAAAAGTAAATACTTTCAATACCTTGTTTTTAAACATTGATAAGGAAATGGTACAAAAAATATATGTTAGCCAAGAAAACTTTCCATCAAAAAAATATCTAGAAACTCAATGTATCTAAGTCGGATCACAGAGAATGAGCTTATATTATGCGTTGAAAGAAAACTCTGCATCGAGTCCTGATGGAATATCGGCTACCTTAATAAAAAATATTCATTGTTATGTCCTATAAAACCACTATTATATATTATTTACTTAATTTTTACAACCTCTATAATACCTACATAACTTAAAGTTTCAGTTGTTACGCTCGTATATATAATCGGCGACCCTCAAAATTTAATTAATTACAGGCCAATCTCGGTAATAAATAACTTATCTAAGATCTTCGAAAAATGTTTGAAAAAAGGCTTACGGATTTCTTATTTAAAAAAATATATTTTACAGAAAGCAATATGGTTTTAGAGGTAAAAAATGTACTGAGGATGCGGTCTATGATCTAACTACTAAAATAATAAATAATCTAAATAAGAATAAAAAGAGTCTTGTATAGACTTGGCAAAGGCATTTAACACGGTATGTCATAGATCATTATTTGATAGACTGAAAAATGTTGGAGTTAGAGGGAATACATTGAGATTATTTGAGAATTACTTAACTAACAGGAAGGAAAAATATAAATAAAGGAAACTTTCAGTAACTATCAGACAGTGTCAATGGGTGGACCGCAGGGCACTGTATTGGGGCCTCTGCTATTTCTCGTATATTTATATTAACCGAATTAGAAACATACCAAATACTGGAACTGTAGTCACATATGCAGATGACAACGCTATTTTATTTACAGAAGCAAATTGGACAGAGGTACACGAAAAAGCTAAAGAAGGTTTCCAGTCGATACAAAATTGGCTAGATTTTAGGTTATTATTAAACATCAAAAAAATCTACATTTCTGATATCTTCTTCCATATCAGCAGCCGATCAAATTGTTCAAAATGCACTAAATATCCACAAAAAAGACTGCAATGCCAATTTCAACTGCTTTTAAATAAAAAAGGTAAAATCTATTAAACATTTGGGAGTTATTATTTATCAGCATCTGAGGTGGAACGACCATAGTAATTTTATAGTAACAAGAATTTGTAAACTATTTCACAAATTTTATCAGTTAAGATCCGTCGTAAATAATAAATAGTTAATGATTTTATACCACGCCTTAGTCGAGTCTATGTTAAAATACTGCAGTGTAATTTGGGGTGGATTATTCAACAATTCATTACATAATCTTGCTGTGTGTCAAAATACTATGATAAAAATAATTTTTAAGATAAATATAATGTACTCCACTAACGAACTATACAGGGTGTCTCACCGGGAACTGAATCGATCGATATAGAGAAAAGTACGCATCAGAAAATTTTCAAAATTTGGATAATTACTAATGTCGGTGTGGCCAATCGAACTAAAATAATTACAGGTAGCTGGCACTTCCGCTTATACCGGAAGTCGATACCAACTTGCTTATTTCAAATGGAATACCCTATGTATTTTAGGGTTTTCGAAAAGAGCATAAAATTCTGAGTCGAAAATATGTAGCATGTCCTATACCTAAACCCAGGCGTTTCAGAGATATTTGACATTTTATAGAAAATTTGACAGGTGCAACGGTTTGCAACAACCGTTATAACTATCTTTGTGTAAAAGATCCTCATTTGCTTCTTGTCACTTAAAAAGAACAGAAGGAGAACTACGTTATTCAACTGAAATATATTCAATAATATCATACCAAGTGTTCCGTTTTTCGCGTTACATTTTGTCAACTTCAAACCGCGAAAACTTGTTTATGTCAAATGGAAGACCCTATATTCTTTACGTCAAGTTGTGTAAAATTAAATTCCCTTTTCTCTGATATTAGCATTTTGGGGGTTAAAGTTACATTTTATTAGAAATTCATGAATTGTTGTAATCATTTTATCAAAATAGCCATGATTAGAAACAATCAGTCATTATCTTATGTCAAAAAATGCCAGCACGTTTAAATTACACCCACGAAGACTTTTTAAATTTGTTAATTATTTATGGAGAATGTGATAAAGCAATATCAAGATACTCTCTACTCGATATCCACAAAAACGCAAAATAACACTAACACTGTAACATGCGTATTAATCGAATTGAAGATATGACATGAACTAAAATAGCAGAGGTAAGATCAATTTAAAATACGATTTCATTTTAATTTAATAATTGCTCAAAATTCCGCCCTCGAACCTCGACACATTTTTCGTACCTTCGGATTAGTTACTCATGGGTAGCTCTTCTAATTGAATCCTGTGATATGTTTTGAAATGCATTTCTTACTCTTTGCATACAATCTTCAATGGTTGTTAATGGGCTCTCATAAATTTTATTTTTAATAGTTCCCCAATTAAGTATGCGTTATGTAGGGGAGCACCGTCGTGCTGATAAAAAATGTTTCTATGTTCGGCGAGAGGTAAATTTTCTAAATAGTTATTATTAAAATTTTGTAAGATATCTTTCACCTAAAAAAAAAAAAAAACAAAAATTTTCCTATACATATTAGCAGAAGAGAAAATTTAATTTACCGTTTAGATTTTCCTGATAAAATTGTAATGCCACCACTCTATCCTTTCTTATGACACAGTAAACTTTTCTGAAACTTTCGCTCTCTGAACATATGAGGATTTGAGTCACTCCAATAATGCGAATTGTGTATATTAAAAAAAGTCCATTATTAGTAAAGTTTGCTTCATCTGTCCATATAATATTTCCCAAATAAGAATCGTGACCCTCAGACCTTATTAGAATAAACTCACAAAAATTTTGTCTTCTTAGGAAATCTGTTTCTTTTAATCCTTCAACTATATGGAATGAAAACGTGTGAAACTTAATAAGATTCTGTGAATTGAATCCTTGCATAGTCCCGATTCCAGAGCAGCTTGTCTTAATGACATCCTTGCAAATGCATGAAAATATCTCAGAATCACTATTTCAATGTTTTCGTCATCAACAGTAGGCTCTCTTCTTTGCATTTTTGCCTTGACAGAGCCATAATTTTTCAAATTTTCCAGTATGCGTTTTACAGTGTTTGGTGACGGTTTCCGTTTTTCTGGATATCGAGTAGTAAATGTGCTGCAAGTTCTTGATATTACTTTATTACATTCTCCATAAATAATAAACAAATTTAAAAAGTTTTCGTTGATATAATTTAAACGTGCTGGCATTTTTTGACATAAGATAATGACTGATTGTTTCTATTCATGGCTATTTTGATGAAATGATTACAACAATTCATGAATTTCTTATAAAATCGCAAATATTTCAAAAAATTGTAACTTTAACCCCCACAATGCTAATATCAGAAAAAAGGGAATTCAATTTTACACAACTTGACGTAAAAAATACAGGGTGTTACATTTGGCCTAAACAAGTTTTCGCGGTTTGAAGTTGACAAAATGTAACGCGAAAAATGGAACACTTGGTATGATATTATTGAATTTATTTCAGTTGAATAACGTAGTTCTCCTTGTGTTCTTTTTAAGTGATAAGAATCAAATGAGGATCTTTTACACAAAGAAAGTTATAACGGTTCTTGCAAACCGTTGCACCTGTCAAATTTTCTATAAAATGTCAAATATTTCTGAAACGGCTAGGTTTAGGTATAGGATATGCTACATATTATCGACTCAGAATTTTATGCACTTTTCGAAAACCCTAAAATATATAGGACGTTCCATTTGAAATAAGCAAGTTGGTATCGACTTTCGGTATAAGCGGAAGTTCCAGCTGCTTGCAATTATTTTAGTTGGATTGGCCACAACGACATTAGTAATTATCTAAATTTTCAAAATTTTCTGATGCGTACTTTTCTCTATATCTATCTATATAATATCTCCTTTTTATTGAAAAACGTTTTATATGCAATATTCGCTTTTAATATAAAGCGTCAGTTATTTAAAATTAGTAAATGAAACACAAAAACTATGAGAGGAATATTTAAAATTATTTTGCAATTCGCCAGCGCCCAATTGCGATTAATGTGGTATCTAATACTTCTATATTAATATTTATACTTTAGCAACTTTTTTCAACATAATATTACAAACGTAGTTGATTAAGTCCGTAACTATCCAGATTAAAATAAATGTTAAGCTCGCAGCTCTCGTGAGACA